>CM057342.1:29961963-31229195 GCA_030015575.1 Agapanthus africanus | reverse complement strand
CTTTCATGGCCTGTTGGAGGAGGCGTTGCGTTTTGTCTTTCTCGTAGATTGCCATTTCGCGGTTATGATCGTTTTGGACATTTTGACCAGCTTCCCTTATAAGGTTGTCCATTTGTTCCTCGAACGACGGACTGGGCATCATTGCATCAGGAACTTTTACTGGTTCAGGGTTAGTGTCCTCCCATTGAGCATCCGCTTCTTCATTGAAGTCATGCACGACGTAACAGTCGCGGAGCAGCTCTCGCTTCTTGGACTGAATGTATCCGAGCCCGATTGTTTCCATCCTCCCACTACGCAGCTTGTGCCGTGTTCCGGGGACGTTCCAAACCCTGTCATAGAATTTGGCTTTCCGAGCGGTTTGTTTAAAGGGTATTCCCTGGTGCTCAGCAAGCTCTTCAAGCCTTCTGTATAATATTTGGGCAAACGGATGAGCTAAAGCCTGTCAAGCGTAGGATTCACACCGTGCAAGATTTCTTTCTCCACTTTGGTTTCTTTAGAATGATAGAATAGAATTGTCTTTTCGCCTTCTCGCCTGGGAGGGACATAGAACGTTCGTAGCTCCTCTACGCTGTAGGTATCAAGTGCATCCAGTTCTTTATGGTGTTTAAGCGGCACCATGGTGACTTGCAGATGCTCTTCATCAGCGGACGTTTGTATTGAAGGTCGAGCAGAGAATACGGTATGGACCTCGTCTTCCGAGTCGCTACCAAAGATCAACATGGGAGCGGGTTGTCCCGGCTTGTTGCGTTGGGGCGGACCCGAATAAATCATCTCCTCTTCCTCCTCGATATCACTGCCGAAGACAGGGATGGTGGCATTAGCTTTGTTCTCCGGTTTGTGACACCTCTCCGTGTCTTCGAAATCCGGTAAAAAGTATTTGGCATCTTCATATTTGCGGACCTCGTTCACAGAGAATGGGTTTAGTTCTCCCATCACGGTATACTCGAGACCATCCCTAAAATATTTCATACACTGATATTGTGTAGAAGGGATGATGTTGTACTCGTGTAACCATGGTCGGCCGAGCAGAGCATTGTAGCATGTCTTGGCGTCTATGACGTGGAATTTAATATCCGTGACGAGTAGCCCAAAGCGTAGCGTCGGTATCACAGACCCAAGAGTTCTCGATGATTGGGAGTCGAACCCGGAGATGGTGATCTTATCCCGAGCAAAGTGCTGGACGCTCATGCAGATTTCCTTTAACACCCGCACATTGAGGAGATTAACGGAGGATCCATTGTCGACCAGGATTTTGCCTATCTTTATATCATGGCAGTATCCTGAGACATAGAGGGGGCGATTGTGTTCGCACGTTCCAAGGAGAAGGTCTTCGTCGCCAAAAGTGGCATCGGCCGTGTGCACTTCCTCCAATTCATCCTTCATCTTTTCTTCAGCCGGGAAAGCTTGGAATTGCTCCAGCTCCTGTAGTGCTTTGATTAACGAATCTCTTGCCTCTTTTGATAGTAAAAGGGCGTCAAGAATGCTGAGCTGCGAGGGTAGCTTCCTCAGATGCGCTAGAACGTTGTAATCCACCTTATTTTTCTTCTGTGGGTCCTTGGCAGTTAGCTCACTTGGGCATCTAGGGCGATAGCTCACTTGGTCATCGAGGGTAGCTTAGCTTTGCACTCTTCGGTGGGGTACGAAGTCTTCCGATGATACAAGCAGTAGGAGGGGTGCATTTCCACTTCACCAGTAATGCTTTCTTCAGAGGATGGTAGCTTCATGCCCATTGATATGGTCTTAGCAAACCTTTTCCTCGTCTTGAATTTGCTTTTATCCGCGGTGGATGTATTTTTCTCCAGCGGGAGCGTCTCAACTCTTTCGTCAAGTCGCTGGCATTTGGCCCTTTCAAATATAGTCGTCTCGCGTTCTCGATCAGCTTTACTTTTCAACAGAGCTTCATTGAGGAATGCGTCAACTACTTCATCTGATAGCCCCAGAATTTTTGGTTCAGGATCTGCCCCCAGCTTTTCAGTGCAAGGAGTCTCCTCATCATCCGTGAACGAATGGGAAATCACATGGCATCTCGCTACGTATTCCTCAGATTCATCCGACGAACTTTCCCCCTCATCTTCCTCTTGAAAGACGTGGTTGAGAAACTATTGGAGTGTAATGGGAGTCCGTGCTTTCTGGTTGTATTTCTCCGGCGCATCAATTTGTTTTTTTAAGTCCGTGCGCTTGTCGCCAGGCTTCACAAGCTTCTTTGATTTCTTTTTCTTCTTCTTTGAAGATTTTGACGGCTGGTCATGAGTGCTTGGGCCACCACCATCGATCTTTTGAGTTGGAAGCGGCTTCAACATCCCCTCAATGACCTGCGGTTCCATTTGGTTCTTCCACTTGATCGCAGGGCATGTCTGAAGATCGTTCAGCATTCTCTTTGTCTTGGCTGACAGCACAACCTCCCATGGGGATTCTTTGACGAGAGTGCACGTTGCCCCCTGCATATTCATCCTTTTAGAGGCGTGAGGTTGCGGTGGATTCACTTTCCATCTGTCAGATAACGTGAACTTGCCCTATTGGTACTGGTATTCAAGCCAATTTTTGAAGACGTAGCAATCTTCGATCGGATGACCCAGTACTCGGTGATAGGGATAGTAGTTGGGCTCATTGACATCATTTGGTTGCGACGGACGTTTTGGATCCGGAAGATTTATGAGTCGGTTGCGCAACGCCATCTCGAATAATCTTCTCGTTTTATCTCGGGGAAATGAGTAAGGACGTCCTAGCCTCTCTTCAAGGGGTACGTATGGACGCATATTATTTTGACGAACGACCGGCTTCGAATTGCTCGGCTGTTGTTGAGTATTAGCAACAACGATCGCTTTCCCCTACCCCTTTTAATTTCGGGAGTCCGGTTTTGGAAGAGGAGGTCTATGGCCCATCTGATCCATTTACGCTAGCTTGTCGCCCCGTTTTTACGAATTGACCGGCTGCTTTAGTCGCCCTATGAATCCGGATCTGCTGAGCTATATATTCGTCCAGGTCAGCTTTGGAGATTGCCTCCTCCTTGGCTGTTGACAGAGCCGGTGGAGGATTTGATGTTTCTCCCCTGTCGTCTTTAAGGACGATCGGAGGATCTTCAGCAGGAGGATCTTTCCGGATCATTATCCCTACCATGTCTTGGAACAAGAGACTATTTGTTTTATGTTGGCTGCTTGTTCCGCAGCCTCCTTATCCTTCTTCTCCAATATCCGGCGAAGGAATTCAACGTCCGTTTCTTGCTCCTGGCGTTCATCCGAGGATGCTTCAGGGCTTTCTTTTGGCCCAATGAGTGTGGCCATCGCGTTCATCATTTATTGGAGCTTTTGCTGTTGCTCCTGAGCTTTGGTTACTGACCGTGTAAGCGGCCTAGGACCTGTAGATGCATGGCTATCTTCCTTTCCCGATGCCATGTATACAGTGTGAACCATGATGCCCCCGGACTTAGGGCTTTTAGGCTCACCGCCTTTGGCATTTGTTGCGGACGCGGGGATTTTTTCCGTCCTCCTTCTCTTGTAGGCCGTTGAAGTTGAGGAGGTCGTTGCAATGGGCACCCTGGTGACTGTCGTCCTTTGCTGTTTGATCGGGCGTCTCTTTTCTTCTGTCACTTTCGCCCTTTTCTGTTGACGAAAATGATCTTGGTCAATCACGGAGTCTTGAACCCTTCGCCGAACTTTATAAATTTTTGAGGATAGCCGCTGAGGGGGTTGCTCCAGTTTCGTTTCCGGAACCTTCTCCGCAGGCGGAGGAGATCTTTTCAGTGTAGCAGTCAGAGAGTTCTTACGTACCCTCCGAAGCGGCTCAAAGCTGTTCCCAGTTGGAACAGCAGCATTGACCTCCGCCACTGGAGCAGGTGGAGTTAGCCTTGAGGGGTAGTTTCCTCCTACCTTCCTTACTCGTCGCCAATGGCGACGTCGAGCATGACGAGCCGTTGGGACTGGCTCGGCGATAGAGACGGATTCTTCTTTCCCCCTGTCTGAATGAGGCGTTGCCGGTGTCAGCCTCTTAAAGACTGATGTTGTCTTTTGAGTGGCAATATTCAATCTGTCATAGACAGATCCTCGAGCAGGGGCAGGAGCCGGAATAGTCAGCCTTGAAAAGACTGACTCTTTGACAGGAAAAGACGCCTTGGCGACTTCAGGAGTAGCGGCTGCTTCCTTCCTTGGGACAGCCACTTTAGGGTTCATAGGCTTCTTGGTGGGCCCATGAGAGTTCTGATCCAGCCTGTCAAAGACAGAGGCTGCTGGTTTGATGTTGGACGACCCATTGGAAGGGGCTGTTGTAAGAGTGAGCCGATCGAAAACCGACTTCTTGTTCGCTTCTGGTGCAGGCACTGGCATAGTGAAGCTTGCGGGAGGGAGCATGGTCCCGAAAAATAGGCCGGTGGTGGCCTGGGTCACCTTTTCTATCGGCATGGCAAGTATGGAGGCCGCTTGAGGCCCATATGCTACACCTCCAGGTGAGGTGGAGCGTCGGTTGAATTGGCACTTTGAGTAGCTCGAGCAATTAGAGGCCATTGATGCTTGATTTTTGCGCCAGGCAAAAGACTAAATCTTAGTAACTTGAAATCCAAAGGCAACCATTAACAAACCGCGATTCGTTCACGAAGACGACACACGAAGTGTGGAATGGAAAGAGGAAAAGGTCCCACCGGGTGTGCCAGAATCTGTTCTCCTTCGAAAGACGGCGCACAAGACCGCGAAGTCCTTGCGCTGAGATTCGGGGCAGATACTAATTGGTTTTATCTATCCACCTCTCCGAAGATGCCAAGTTGATTTATGGCACCGTGTATCGGAGGTTTAGACGGATGCGGCTGATGTAGCAGACTTCGTCAGATACCCCCTCGCTTGAGGGGTTTTTGATTGTGGGGACGCTCTTCCCTGCAGGCATAAGCCCCTACAGTTAATTACGCTACCATATCGCGGTAACAACTTTCTCCTTCTCCAGAAATTTCACTTCGTGTCGTGTGTGTTTGTTTTGTTTGTGGATGCCCGTGGAATGTATACGGAGACTAAGTTATACCGTCGCCCGTAGGACGTAGATTAGTCCAAATCCGTATTTACTTAGATTTGGGTTTGGGGTTTTTAGTTTAAGTATACGTTAGCCGTATTGAGGCTAAGAGCAACTTAAACGTTCGTTAAGGATACGTTAGTCCTGTTTGAGACTAAGATCGACTTAACAGAAAAGTGCGTTTGGGGGCTCTATTGTTCCAGTTTAAGGACGTAGTGGTCCGTTGAATGTATGGCCGTCGGGACCCGTCACCTCTTTGACGACGTTGAAGGATTATAACGACAGATGTCAGAGGAGTTCAGAGATGTACCCTTGAACCGGATGTAAATTGGGGGTTCTATAGTCCAATATGAGACTAAAGCCTGTTTGAATGTTTAAGGATACGTTAGCCACTTTTGAGGCTAAGATCAACTTAAACAGGATCGTTTAGATCCGACAAAAGAGCGTTTGGGGGCTCTGTTGTTCTAGTTTAGGGACGTAGTAGTCCATAGGTAGTTTAGGGACATGGTGGTCCATTGCCAGTTTAGGGACATGGTGGTCCATTGGTAGTTTAAGGACGCATTAGTCCATTAGTTTAAGAACGCATAAGTCCTTGGATTTTAAGGACCCCACAGTCTATATGGGTGTGTTTAAGGACGCATTAGTCCGTTAGTTTAAGGACGCATAAGTCCGTGGGTTTTAAGGACCCCACAATCCGTATCTTGGTTTAAGGACGCATAAGTCCATGAGTTTAAGGACCCCACAGTCCATGTCAATGTGTGGTCGTCGGGACTCATCACCTCTCTGACGTCGTTGAAGAATTACAACGATAGGTGTCAGAGGAGTTCAGAGATGTACCCTTGAACTGCATGTAAATTGATTTAGGAGAGCAGTCTTGTTCAGTCAATTTAATTTGAGGACTTACGGCCATGATTGGGCTAAGTCCAGTTGGGAATATTCGACGTTTTTCTTGATTTTTGGCCTATTAGGCCAGTGCTAGGGCTTTGCCCATGTTTGATAATGCACTGCATTTTATTCTGACCTGTTAGGCCCTTTAATTTGGGCTCAGGCCCTTTATAAATGATGCAGAGCATCTGCACAGCATTTTATTTGGCCTGTTAGGCCTTTTAATTGGGCTTGGCCCTTCTTTTTAAAATAATGCACAGCATTTTATTTGGCCTGTTAGGCCTTTTAATTAGGCTTGGCCCTTCTTTTCAATAATGCAGTGCATTAATTATCTGACAGTGGCCATGTAGCCTGTCAGGCACTTTGCGCTAATTTTTTAGCGCAAGCGCATGTGGAGGTCACACGTGTCACTCTCTGAAGAGCGCAAGCGCAGCAGCGCAGTACGCTGTGTCAGGACGTTGCGCTGTTGCGCTGCTGACACATGGCACTCCCTGGTGGCTTGCGCCAACCCAGGAGCGCAACAGCACAGTTTTTGCAAGTGCAAGGCACTGTTTCAATAACTTGATCCAATTTTGGATTCAAAAAAAGAATCTTTAAAATTCCAGAACCAATGGTTCATAAAAAATGCAATGCACTGTTATTGTTTATTATTTTGTTTTATTTTTTATTTGAAGATCATTGATCTTGTTCTTTGATCAATGATCTATTTCAGAAGAAATTCTTCTTCTTTCTCTAAAGGTTTTTTTACCTTTCTCTTGAGTTCTCTTCGAAATTCTTCAGAGCTCTCTCTGTTTCGAAGTTTTTTGATGATGATGATGATGTTTTGATTTGGGGTCTAGGGGCTTTTATATAGTGCCCATAAATTAGTTAAATTTGTTAAAGAAGTCTTTCTCTGAGTAATTTGGGTTTTTGATCTAAGGGCTTCTGTTTTACAGAAGATAATCTTCTTGTTTTAACAAGAGCAGAAAGATCTTACTAGAATTTTAATTCTGTTTGGCGCAAACGCCTCAGCGCTTGACACGTGTCGCGCAGCGCACAGCGCAGCGCCACTGCACTTGCGCAACTGCGCTGACACGTGTCGCGCAGCGCACAGCGCAGCGCCACTGCGCTGACACGTGTCGCGCAGCGCAACTGCGCTGACACGTGTCGCGCGGCGCGGCGCTTGCACAGCTGTGCTTACGCAACTGCGCTGACACGTGTCGCGCAGCACAGCGCTTGCGCAACTGAAGCGTTGCTTCCTTTACTTTTTGTTTTAAATAGAGCCTTGCTCTGATTGGGCGCGCTGCCTCAGGCGTTGCGCTGACGTATCGACTTCTGACACGTGGCGCGTTGCGCGGAGCGCACGGGATTTGAAGCGTTGCTTCAAAATTTGAATTTTGAAATTCAAACAGTGCTTTGCTCTGATTGGGGGAAACAATGGACATTTACTAGTTAGTTTTATGTTTTATTGTTCTTGATATCTTATAGACAGCCGTAATGTGACTGTGGAGGGATATTTCCTAGACACAGGTAGCATGATTGGCTCTGTCACGTGCCGATCTTTGCGCACTCTGGGAAGCGGGGCGTGACAGGATTTGTTTGGTATCAGAGCCATATGATTTTGGTTAATCGGGTTTGGTTCTTTTGTAGTTGGGTATTGAACCCAATACGCTAACCAGAAAACCCGTAATTAGGAACATGTCCTACCACTTTACCATCTTGCAATTCTTGAATCTTATCTTTCTCTTGACCCTTTATCTTGACAAGATGGATGACTTTCCATCTCGGCATGTGATCCTTTTGATTCCTTATTGTTTCTCTCTACCTATTCTTTCGATTCTGACAGTAGGATTTGGACGACTTGAACGGAGTTATATGATTGTAATTATGAACTGCGGTATGGTTACAATGCGGTACTCTATTTAAGTAACTTGGAGTCCTATTCTTGATTCATTTCCTTGATTTATGGTCGTTATATTACCTTGCTTCTCTCGGTTTCACTGCATACCAATTTATGTTTTATAGTAAGCTTGAATCCTGTTTACCATGCTAATCTTCTTTAGTACCAAGGCTTCAGATGAAGTCGTTTCAGGTATCTTACTTGTTTATGATTTTCCTGCATTAGCATTATTCGATTCAGGTGCATCCCATTGTTTTATGTCGTCCAGGTTTATTACTGCACGCTTGATTGCATGCACAGCCCTGTCTAGTTGTTGGGACATACACACTGGAAATGGGAAGATCATATCTAGTAGCGAGTGAAAAGATTGTTCGGTTGTTATTTGCGGACGTGAGTTATTCGCGGATTTCTTGGTGATCGATACTGGCAGCTACAATGTCGTCATGGGAATGGATTTTCTCGGCACTTTCCATGCTCAAATCGATTGTAAGGCAAAGAAAGTGATTTTCCAGATTTCCGGACATCCGGAGTTTCTGGAGGTAGCAGTTCTGTCGGGCCAGTCGAGTTTAGGGCTAGGCCGACAAGCACCGTTCTTTCGTCGATGGAAGTTGATAAGGAGAAAGCGCCAGCAGTAGTTCGAGAGTTTATGGATGTGTTCGAGGACATCTTGGGTTTACCGCCAAAACGATATGTGGAGTTCGCGATTGATCTTGTTCCTGGTGCAGCGCCAATCTCAAAGGCGTATTATCCGATGGCACCAGTGGAGTTAGAAGAAGTCAAGAAGCAGATTATTGAATTACTTGAGAAGGGTTGGATTCGTAGCAGCAATTCATCCTAGGGAGTTCCAGTTCTTCTAGTCAAGAAGAAAGATGGCACAAGAAGGATGTGCATCGATTATCGAGAATTAAACCAAATGACTATTAAGAACAAGTACCCGATTCCTCGCATCGGCGAATTATTCGAGCATCTCAGTGACGCGAGGGTATTCTCGAAGCTGGATTTGCGATCTGGATATCATCAGGTTCGAGTAAGATCAAAAGATATTTGCAAGACAGCGTTACGAACTCGATATGGGCATTACGAGTATTTGTGATGCCATTCGGAGTCACGAACGCACCGGCGATATTCATGGACTTGATGAACTGAATCTTTTCACCGTTCTTGAACCATTTTATAGTGGTGTTCATCGATGACATTCTGGTCTATTCAAGGAGCCTAGAAGAGCATGCAGAACATTTGAAGATCGCACTGCAAACGTTGAGGCAAGAAAGGTTATATGCGATGATGTGCAAGTGCGAGTTTTGGCTCGAAGAAGTAAAGTTTTTGGAGCATGTCGTATCCGGAGATGGGATCACTGTTGATCCTGAAAAGTTTATAGCAGTTCATGATTGACCAATTCCGAAGAACGTAGCAGAGATCAGAAGTTTCATGGGCTCGCCGGATATTATAGAAGGTTCGTGAAAAATTTCGCTCGTTTAACTAAACCATTGACCAAGCTAACACGAAAGAAGGTACCAGTCGTTTGGACGGGAAGTTGTGCGTCAGATTTTGAAGCGTTAAAGCAAAGACTGACAACCGCTCCTATTTTGACTGTGCCAGACGGTTCCGGAGGATTGGTTATTCATAGCGACACATCTGGGAAAGACTTGGGATGTGTTCTTATACAGCATGAGAAAGTTATAGCCTACGCATCGAGACAGTTGAAGACTCATGAGAAGAATTACCCAATACATGATTTGGAGCTTTCAGCAGTTATTTTCGCTTTGAAGATTTGTAGACACTATTTATTGGGCGAAAGGGTCGAAGTATTCACTGATTACAAAAGCCTAAAGTACGTGTTCACGCAGAAAGAGCTTAATATGAGGCAACATAGATGGTTGGAGCTGATGGCTGACTATGATCTTGATCTCAAGTACCATCTGTGGAAAGTTAATGTAGTGCCGGATGCACTTAGTCGGTTGCCAGCAATTCGGATGTTGACAGCACAGAAGGATCTTATCGAGGATTTCCAGAGATTCGAGTTGGTGATCGTGTTACCGCATTATTCGGGACAGTTGGTGCAGCTGCAAGTACAGGCATCGTTGATCGATAATATTAAAGCAGCGCAGTCGCACGATACAATGTTACAGATGTTCCGAGAACAGGTAGAAGAGGACTTCGAACGGACTTGTTGATTCATGAAGATAGTTCGTTATGATTTGGGAGCCGTTTGTGTGTGCCTAAAGGAGATATTCATGAAAAAGTCATAAAGAAGACGCACAGTTCCGCATATTCCGTACATCAAGGAGGCACGAAGATGTACCGTGATCTACGACAGCATTTCTGCTAGGAAGGCATGAAAAGGGAGATTGCTCGCTTTGTAGCGAAGTGCTTGGTGTGTCAGCAAGTCAAGGCTAAACATCAAAGAGTAGCTGGTTTATTGCAACTATTTCTGATTCCTCAGTGGAAGTAGGAACATATAACCATGGATTTCTTGACAGTTTTACCGCGGAGTCCAAAGGGCCACAATGCAGTTTGGGTGATTGTTGATCGATTGACCAAGGCAGCTCATTTTATACCGTTTAGAGTTGGTCAGTCAACGGAAGCGTTAGCAGAACGATACCTGCATGAGATTGTGAGATTGCACGGAGTACCCGTGAACATAGTTTTCGATCGTGATACCCGATTTCTGTCGCACTTCTGGAGTAGTTTACAGAAAAGTTTGGGGACTCGATTGAAGTTTAGCACCGCGTATCATCCTCAGATAGACGGCCAATCAGAAAGAACGATCCAAACTCTTGAAGATATGTTTAAAGCTTGCATGTTGGAATTCAAGGATTCATGGGAAGATCATCTACACTTGGTGGAGTTTTCGTATAATAACAACTTTCAGGCGACTATTCAGATGGCTCCATTCGAAACGTTATATGGTCGCAAGTTTCGCTCACCCGTCTGTTGGGACAATGTTGGAGAACGAAAATTGTTGGGACCAGATCTTGTCGTGCAAACCGTGGAGAAAGTTATTACGATCCGGAATCATATGAAGACAACACAAGATCGGCAGAAGTGTTGGGCCGATACATCGAGAAGACCTCTAGATTTCGATGTTGGTGATCTTGTATTCTTAAAGATATCACCGACTAGAAGAGTGATTCATTTTGGGAGTCGAGGCAAGCTTAGTCCTCGATTCATGAGGCCTTTCGATATCATCGAGTGTGTTGGAGAAGTAGCTTATCGATTGACTTTACTACCATCTTTGGCGATTGTTCATGACGTATTTCATGTATCTCAAATTCGTAAGTATGTTCGAGATGAGACGCACGTGCTAGATCATTCGGATCCGACTGTAAGGGAGGGCTTGACATATAAAGAACGACCGATGGCGACTGTTGATCGAAGAGAAAAGGTCCTCAAGAACAAGATTATCCCTCTCGTACTTGTTTCATAAGGGAATCACTCGCACAGAGAATCGACTTGGGAACGAGAAGACGAGATTCGGTAGAAGTTTTCACACCTCTTCTTGTAGTTTCATGTTTACATGTTTTTCTTGTTCTTGGAATTTCGAGGACGAAATTCTTTTTGTAGTTGGGTATAATGTAACACCCTAGTTCCTATACCCTGACTTAGTTGATTAATTTATATATCGAGTGGCCATTTCTTGATTTATTGCTGGTATGGGTGCGAATTGTGTAATTGGTATCTGTGTTTGCATCCGACCCGACCCGCATGCTGGGAAACCCGTCTTGATTCCTATTTGTGATTTATCCCGGCTAGTTATGAGGATCCGTGCACTTTTATGTCGTATATCCTGTATATCTGCATCGTATATCTGGCATCTGCATTTTTTTATAAAACAAATATAATCAAATAATATATTTTAAAAATATCTAGCATAGCCTGCATCATACCCCTAACCCTGTGGTGGCATCCGTACATCGTGTTCTCGTCCTGTTCAGTGAAACAGACTCGTTTGGATAGCTACGTACACGCTATGTGTATCCGTTCTTGGGGGTATGCATTTTTCGTTACCCGGATATTGCATTTTGGTATTGGTTGATATGAATATTATTCGTATTTTCAAACCGTAATTTTAGACCCGACCCGGGCGTGTTTTAGACTATTTTAGCATTAGCCAAAATCTTAAATATATTTAATATTACATTCATATTATATAATACTGATAAAAATATATTCATTAATATTTTTTCCTTAACCAAAATATATTTCCTACACTAAATCTCTGCCTCCCCTCTCCCTCCTCCATATATATATATATATATATATATATATATATATATATATATATATAGAGAGAGAGAGAGAGAGAGTAATGGAGGAAAGAGGCCATGGGAGGGAATTTCCTCCTTTGGCGTCGAAAAAATACTCTCCCCATCGTGTTTTCCGACGATCGGAATCTATCATCTTCATCGTTATCATCTAAGATGTGTGTATGCTAAATTTCATGTGATTCTACAACCTTTTCACCGTTGATTTAGAAATGTAAAAGGTTCTATTATCTGTAAACCGTTAATTTTGAACCCACTAATTCGACGGTGAAAAAGTTGTAGAATAACATGAAATTTGATGTACCAACATACTAGATGATTACGATGAACATGATGGGTTCCGATCATCGGAAAACACAACAGAGGGCGTATTTTTTCGACTCCAGAGAAGGAAATTCTCTCTTATGGCATCTTTTCTCCATTATTCTCATATATATATATATATATATATATATATATATATATATGAGGTTAATGGAGGAAAGAGGCTATAGAAGGGAATTTCCTCCTATGTCGTCAAAAAAATTACGCCCTACCTCATTTATTCCGGCGATCGGCACCCATCATCTTCATATTTATCATCTAAGATGTGGGTACACCAAATTTCATGTGATTTTACAACTTTTTCACCATTGATTTTGCTATGTAAAACGTTCTGTTCTCGGTAAGTCGTTAATTTTGAACCTACTAAATCAACGGTGAAAAAAATGTAGAATCGCATGAAATTTGGTGTACCCACATCTTAGATGATAAGGATGAAAATTATGTGTGCCGATCGTCATAAAAAATGATGGAGGGGATACTTTTTCGACGTCATAGGAGTAAATTCACTCCTATGGCATCTTTCCTCCATTATTCTCTATCTCTCTCTCTCTCTCTCTCTCTCTCTCTCTCTCTCTATATATATATATATATATATATATATATATATATATATATTTCCTCACTCCCAAAACCTACGTTCTCTCTCTCCTTCTTCTTCTCAAAATTTTTCGTTCCCGCCTTCGCCTCGCGAACCACGCCCTACCTCGCTCGCCGTCGCCGCCTAACCCCGACCTCGTCTCGCCGTCGTTGACCTTTCTCCGGCCTCGCCTCCACCAACTCCTCTCCACTGGAACCTAAACCGAACCCATCTCCCCGCGGCGAACCCACTACAACCTTACCGCACCCATCACCTTCGCTGTCGTCGTCGTCATCACGCCAGCGATCCCTTGTCATCATAACGAATTCCTCCACTCATACCCTCGATCATCACCTTCACTTCCTCTTCTCCGCTTCTTCCCCTCTCTTTCCCAACCCCTGCAACCAGCCCGAGCCTCTGCATACGCCTAGTCGCCTCCACCGCCGGCGACCGCCCTCATCACCTCCACTTTCGTCGTCTTCCTCTCTCATCACCTCTCCTATACTCCCAAGATCCTGAGGCCAAACCCTACACTTAACCCTCACCCGAGCCTCCCCTGCACACCGCAACCCACTGCCTCGCCGAACCTCGTCGGAAACCCATTGTCTTCATTGTCATCCCCTCGTCTCTGACCCAGAGCCACAACCAGAGAACCCCGGTAGACGTTCCCAGCCGGCGTGGTCATGTTCTTGATTTGCTTGGTTCTGTTCTGTACGCCCGCGTACATTGCGACATTTACCGACGTCGGACGCGGTGTACGTACCCCATCTCGAGATCCGACCAAGCAAGTTTATCTTGCTATATGCTATAATATATATTTTAAATCCATATGAATAAAAATATCGCATGTTTATTGCATTGTGCATTCTATATTACAGTTTTATAATTTTACGATACTCGTACGTATCCATACCATTTATTACATATCTAGTTGCATACAAGTTTATCTTGCTACATGCTATGTTATTATATTTGCATCCATATGGATAAAAATATCGCATGTTTATTGCATTGTGCATCCTATATTACAGTTTTATAGTTTTACGATACTCGTACGTATCCATACCACTTATTACATATCTAGTCGCATGCAACTTTATCTTGCTACATGCTATGATATTATATTTGCATCTATATGAATAAAAATATTACAAGTTTAGTACATTGTGCATCCCATGTTACCGTTTTACGATACCCGTTCGTATCCATATCATTTATTGCATCTCTAGCTGCATGCCAGATCATATTATTACATGTTACTGTTACATTGGCACCCCATGCTTGATAATATGCATCATACGTAGTCATGGAGTTGTAGATGTGATCCCTGATGTGCACCCATACTTTTACCATGTTTCGCTACTTGCTACAGTTTCACTTTTGAGCATCCGTATGATACATATGCACTACCTGACAGGACCTGATACACCACTGCTTGATACCTGATCTTGTTACTAATGCCGACAATTCTGACGTGTCGTCCCGACGGACGTATCCTGTTACCTGCTTGATCCTGTGTTGGCATTAGTTTCATATTTATCAATACCTGATTTGAACATATAAACAAGGGGGTAAGGGAAATCAATGATGAAATCTGACTTGTAACTCGACAGTTCGATACTTATACTGATCAGTTTTGGGGGTTAGACCAGTCCCGGGATGATGATGCTGACATAATTTTTCTGTACATGTTTCCTATTTTGTGCTTAGCGGCACGTCTCGGACTCAGCCCGAGAGTCTGGACCATAGTCTCGGGCATGCACGAGATAGTATTGAGTTACACAGACGATTCCATTAAATTGATTTCAAAGACTTGAGTGTAGATAACCCAATAATATAGTTTAGATTACTCACTGCACTTCACCTGCATATGCGTATATACTTCATAGTTCTATATCCGTGTTTGCTTATTTTATTGTTTATATTCATGCCTGCATATCTCGTGTATCCTGGTTATTTATTTATTATTGATATTATGACGCACTGACGTCTGGGTTTTGCATGGCCCAATTTCTATGTCTCTATCACACGCTGACCATGAGTACTTCAGTCGTCAAGCCGAACAGTGAGGAGCATGTTAGTGATAGTTTAGTTTAGTTTTCTTTTCGCAGTTTTATTTCCTGATGTGAGCCCGTATTTGGGACATATTTCCAGATGTTACTGTTCATTTGATTTATTGCTTCCGCATATATATTTCTTGACTCGTTTATTCTGGCAGATGGACATGTACTAGTTAGTTTTATCTTTTACAGTTCTTGATATCTTATAGACAACCGTAATGTGACTGTGAAAGGATGTTTCCTATCCACAGGTAGCATGGTTGCCTCTGTCACGTGCCGATCTTAGTGCATTGTGGGAAGCGGGGCGTGACAGTTAATGTGGGTGTAGGAGCGGGTGGTGGAGTAGGCGGAGGCATCGGGGATCGATTCTAGTGGACAGACCGATCCGATATTTCTGACTGTTAGGTTACGGCAGTGTCCCGGCCATCAATCCGTGAGCAAATGCGGAACAAAAATTTATAAAAGGTTGCGCTATCACAACCAATTACCCAGATCTACCCATAATCCCTAGATAACAAAATATGCAAAGGAGTTAGAATGGTTATACCGAATAGAATCGTGTCCTTCGGTCTTCAACCATCATCCCAAGCTCCTAGGGCCTTCCTCGATCAAGCTTGATCTCCGGTCTCCCTCCATCGAAGATGATCAACCCGAGAGTCTATGCAACGAGCACCAACCTCATATCCGAGGCAACTAGGGTACCTAGATCGCCATTCGAGATACCGTAGATTAAGTAGAGTGTGTGTGTGATTACTTTGTCTCAAGACATCCAAGAATTCTCAACTCATGAGAGGGTTTGGGTTGAGCTAGAGAAAGAAGAAGATGCCATGAGAATGAGGTATTGAGAGCAACTTAAGAGAGAGAGAAAGGGTCACGCCCCGCTTCCTGGTGTGTGGTGAAGAGGACGGGACGAGGCCGCTACATATTTACTCAAAAGTAAATACGCTAAGCGTTACTAAGAAATATAAAAGAAATATACACAAGAGGCAAATGTAATTAAACAGCAACTTTATTTATTAACATTCTTTTGTACAATGCATGGAAAGTAAATATATCTGAATGAAAGCAATACCTAAACAGTGGCATAACAGGAATGCAAAATACAGATTGTAAAGGAAATGTACAAGTGTAACTACAGCTCGGGATCTTCAATAAACTGGTCCAATTCGTCACTGGTGGGCTCGATCTCTGGAAGGTCCGAAACACCTGACGACATTCAAAGAAGAAGAAAGAGAATGTCATCAGCGAACAAATCCCTCGGTAAGTCCCGAAGATAAGGGTGAAGTAGAATAGACAGAGAGTAAGAGAGAGAGTGAAACTCTTAAAGTTGTATTTTATTGTTATAATGTTGTATTTATTAACGTTGTTGTTTGTAGTTTGGTACAGAAGAATGCCAGTGTATACGAGAGGAGTCTCTATATGCCAGAGACTAGAGGCAAGTGTAGTACAAGGCTCCGTTAGAATGCCCAGAACAACGGCGATTGTATTCAGATTAGGTGTCTTAAATCTTGCAGTCTCGTGCCACTTCTGACACCATCCATACCAATCTACCCCTTAACCCTGCGATATCTTGATTGTATTGTTTGTATTGTATTGTAACTTGTATTGTCTTGTAATATAGAATGTATAATTGGATGACTTGCCGAAACCATGATATCAGTAAATAGATGTAACTGGAGAATCATGGATGTAACTGGAGAATCATGTAAGTGGAAGTATATCCATGGTTCGGTTAAGTCAATATAGATTGAATATATATATTCATGAATTCATATTGAATTTTAGATTGTAGATTTTACTTGAATCATATTCAAGTCAGATTATTTATAATGAGACTCGGTATGAGTCCGAACAATTAGAAAGAGAAATTGAAGTCCTGAATTGGGTTTTGATATTATCGGTAACCGCTGCACATGGACGGCAGGATTTGTGTCTTTTTCAAAGACGATTACCGTATTGATAACACCGTTGTTAAGTTGTCTATCTTAAATAGGCAAATAACCACTTCTCCGGCTCTTTGAGACTCAAGAGATTGGTCCTGCTTAAACCTATATTTACTAGGGTCTTTATTGTAATTTATAAAACTTGAGGGGGTTTATGTAAAAATAATTTTGTATAATTTACAAAATACACCTCAAGTATTTAATTATCATCTTTAAAGTTTTCATAGCTGTAGATTTTATATTTGTGACATTTCTAGTGAATAAACCTATTTTTCATAATATAGCATATTTAATTGTAATATTGAACTTGTATGGAATTTCATGGTATTTTCATGTAGAGTGATCCTTTTGATTTAGAAAAGTTGGAATATTTATATCATATCAAAAATAGATATTTTGATAATACATATATATATATATATATAAAAATTTTATTATTTTCTAGAAATCTTATTTTCTTAAGATATTTGTATTTCAAATCTTTCGAGACCGAATGCTCCTTGCGGAGATCTGCATCTCGCACTACTAATCCCAGGGAAGTACGATAATCTGCACCATCCCAGTTGGATTTCCCAAAATGGGTTGTAGCGGCACTTTGCAAAGATTTGTAAAAATACGTAATCTTGTAGAAAATAGTTTTAATAGTAAATGGTATTTATATGTAAAGTTTCGTTTTCCCGTATTCTATGTTCCCGAAAGGTATTGTGCTTTGTTGCATATGAGTGTTGTGAGGAGGTAGGCTATTACCTCGTGATCTAATTAAAGGTATAGCAAGATTAATGATGTTTTAAAGTCGAAACTAAACTACATGGTATTTTACTGAAAAAGAGCGGTAAAAGTTACAAAATGAAATATTTTGCTATGAAACTTGTTCAACATGTTTTGTTAATGATTAATAGTCAAGATGTAAGAGTTTAATATGGTTGTGTTAAGAAAAATTGAACTTTACAAGGAAAACAGAATCGGAAGTCGGATTTAACTCCGCTTCCGTCGGGTTTAAGAAAAAGAAGTTTTAAGAATAGATTAGAGAGGAGGGAGGTAGGACTTACTTATTGTTAGGTTAGAGAAGAGGGAGAGGAGGAAGTAGGATTTTTCGGTCCGTCATTTTATCGCCGGAAGCTCCTCGTATCGCCGTCAGAAGTTCGCCGGAGTTTCGCCCATTGCTAACTCCACTTGTATACAAAATTCTAAAGAGTTTTCTTGAGAGTTTGGACATAATTGTGAGTGAGGGGTGTGTATTTAGGGGTGGTATTTATAGGGTAAAACTAGGGTTAGCTAGGTGAAAGGGAGAGAAGAAAATGTTTTAAATTTTGTATTAAAAAAATGGTTTAATGGGATTTTATTGACACTGTAAATGTGCAGGTGAAATAAAATGTACAAGGGTTTCAGGGATACAAAGAGGCACAAGTTCACAGAAGGGTCAACTCGGATTCAAACGAGTCAACCCGGCCTTGTCGGCCTTGTCGGCCGAGTTGCCGGCCCTAGTCGGCCGAGTCTGACCGGGGCTCGCCGTCGAAGGTCCGTCATCGTCTGGTTAGCACAGTGGGGTAGTTTGTTTTTAGTGTGACCTTGGGTTTTACGGTTTTAGCACGTGTAGACTATTGGGATTCTAAAAATTTAAAAAAAAATCAATATTAAAAATAATGTGGCGGATGGGATTTGAACTCTTGTGCTTTGGTTCAGCAGTGCAAGGTATTACCAATGAGCTACAAGCTCCTTCTTGCTATTAAAAAGCAAAACAAACTTATAACTTGTGCTCAGGCAAAAGTACCCTTTTCTGTATTTTTGAAAAAAGTGTACAGAAAGTTAGGGTTGTTACAAAAAGAAAATGAATAATGGCTTGTATTTTTGTGTGTTGTGAGTGTTGATTAAAAATAATGGAGCTATCACATAAATGTTCATGTCTTCAAAATATCTTAGTCAGCAAAAATATCTCAGGTCAACATAATCTCACAACAAGAAAAAACCCTAAGCATGCTAGAATAGTAATCATGGGTCACTAATTAGCCATGCCACAAAAATGAAATAAACACCTCATCCAACACCTCAATAATCTTTTAATCCAAAAAGGTCTAAACCATGATGAGGTGTAATCTCCTGAAAGTAATCTTGTAATAAATTACAATAATACCCCTCAATAGTATATACATACCCACATCCGTATTCCAAAGAATACGAATACAATGAGACGAAAATAATCTAACAATATAATACTAGGATCCGGTTTAAACCAAAGCCCACTAGTATTATCCGTCCGAACATCATCCGTGTACAAGTACACGTATGTGATCGAACTATGCCGTAAAACCATACGACCTCTACAACGTTTCGCCCGAAGTAGGGAAACCCTCTGTGTGAGACTCTAAAGACTCGTCAATACGCTGGCAGTGGGTTCAACCACAAGCACATCAGCGGCACTAGTTTTACGTAACGGCTACCCAGGTATTGAGCGAAAGGGAGGCCGACGAGGAAACCCATCCTGAAATCCCTACTGAGCCTGATAGTGACAATATCCGTACAGTCCGGTCCGTTCGTCTATGAGTATCGCATATCGAGTCTAGGGGTGGATAAAGTCAGACCCCTAATAACGCGACATTTAGTATCGGTATGAAGCCCATTACCACCAGAGAAACTACTGATCCGAATCAGTAATTCTTGACTATCTTGGCCAAGGATTTCTGGTGATGGACACCCGTGCAATCCGCGACATCAACCCCCAATACCGAGAGAGACGAATCCCCTGACGATCCGCTCACTGCCTCCATATGGCTTGAGACTGTACCCAACTAATACTTGTTTGCACGACTCCTTTGAACCGTGGTAGGGTAGTAATCAAAGCACGGTGGGAACTCACACGAGACAAATGACAATCTCAGGTCGATAGACTAACCTGTACCATGTCACCAGGGAACTTCTATCTGACAATAGCCATAATACCAACTAGTATGTTCCCGGTGAGTCCGTCCGGTGTACTCATAACCCAATGAGCACCTGTATACATCTTAGGTGAACCAACTGACACCAATGGCTTGTGAGACCGGCCACCGCACCTCATCGGGATCTCGATCCGTATACACTAGTCTACTCTTGGAGTATCGATGCCCAGTCTCGAAACTCCTACGACTAGGGACACTTTAAGGATGTGCTTATAGACCACCCAACTCTCACATATATGATCGCCATCATACTGCTGGTAGTCAAGCAAGAATCTTATGGGCTCTATCAACATGTAATAGCGATCTATAATGTCACCTGAAGCATGTACATGATGATAAAGTCAAATCAGATAGCATACTATCATCTCGAGTAAGACTGTTCTACCGGTATAGGTCTTCTCGCAATCATTGCAATCACATGCCTACGATCCAATAATTGACTTGAGGGCAGTATAACCAACAATCTCCCACTTGCACTTAAGGCTAATTATTGCGGTGTCGCATACTCACAGCCCGTGTGATACCGAACACCTAACTTCTCTACTAATCGGTTTCACAAAGCTTGTATGTAAAACTATTGCGTTCGAGAAATAGTCTCGGTGAGTGGATCCGCTCCAATGTTTCTTTCGATATCTCTCTTTATCTCTAGTTCGCGAAGAAAGCCATCTCCCGAAATGAGCAATACCTGTCTTAGAATATGTCTGGATATCTGATGGGACTCAGTTCTCAAATGAGCTCCAAATCCAACAAACTTCTTAAACTGTGTCATCCACTGAATTTAATCAGTATCCTGCGCCATGCCTTCCTCAATATCCGCTTGGACCACCTGTCTAAACTACTGCCCCTCAAAAGAGAGAAAAATATAACTCTGACAATCACTCTGTCATCCAGGTCACCTTGGTAGCCTGGAATGATAACCGTCTCCCGAAAGAGGTTGCTGTTACCATATCCCTAGAATATCCACTTATGTTCATAAACTGCTTCCGAACGTTTCTCTAGGATTGGATTAATATATAAACTTATTGCAACTAGTGCAAAAGCAACATCCGGTGTAGTACTTGATATCTCATGATTGACTCAATTGCTTAAGCAAGTGATATGTCAATCATGCACACCCCTCTCCCCTTTAGTCTCTAAGACACCTTTAGAGAGGGTGACTCCATCACCTGCAGGTACACCACCATGCCAGGATTCGTCCATTCTAAAACACTTTTAGAATACTGTCTAAGTACCCAGATTGGGAAACTATCCAAATCTAGATCTAGTAACCAGAATGCCTGATATAATATTCATATCCTATGTGGAGAAACCACTGTGTGACAACCACAGTATAACCGATCGCAATATAAAAATTTCACTTCCTACAAAGTGTGTGTCATCCAAATACCTGGACATCACACCCTACTAACTTCTTAACAGATCCATCTTCTATTCTGATAAAGTCAAAGCCTATGACTGTCACATCAAAAATAGATGATCTATCTCCGCTATACTTGCTTTAGACTATAAATAGATATAAGCTACTTGTCCACTATGCTTCCGCTGCTCCCGCTGCTCCCGCTGACTATAACAACCTTCTAGCAAGGTCATATACACGTGCATTTCTAAAGCTGGTTTAGAACGACGCTATACACATCCTCCTCCTGGGTCTCATAGTCTAGAACAGCAGTAATGGCAAGTCTGGGGAAACAAGAACCTCCATGTCACCGTTTTTGACGATACCGAAGTACCTCTCGGGTGCCTGAGGTTACCCACCATATCTGCGGAATGGATAATGGAATGTCAAACTTAATTGAATTTTTAGGTTCTATTAAATTTTCAGTAATCGTTTGTGGTTCTGGAATCACTTTCAGTTCTACCATACTCCCACTATTGTTTTATGAAAAAGTCCATTTTACTAAAACTGTGGCGAGGCAAGAACAATATCACTATTGATCTTTCAGATGGTAGAAAGTTAACCCTCGTCATAGCCCAGGATAACCCACAAACTGCCATTACAGAAACGTGCCTTGACTTATCCAGACTCTGGTTTTAAGCATAACCCGGAAAACTCTATATACCTTAACACCGTTAAGATATGAACCATTCTATATACAATATAGAAACATATGCACTGATTTAATTGGAACCAGATTCAAATCATGCAGCTGTCTCCAGTGCATATCAACTAAATGGAGAGATGCTGATCAGCATTACTCAACTTAGGAATGCTTCCATATATGAGAAACCTGAAAGAGAAGCAAGTTCTCAAACCCATTACTATCAAATGTATACCAAACACAAGTATTTATATTTTCGATCACCTTGAAGAATCCTGATACTTGCAACACATGGTTCTCTAATTTATTCTTGTACCTATAATTTCTCTAAACCTGGATCTTGTATTTCTACGAAATACATGTGTAAAACTGGAGAAGTCACAAGTAAACAGAATATAGTACGAACACCAACCCCTTTGTCTTTATGGACACTGGACAATATACAATACTTTGTATAAGTCTCCTGAGTTGAATAACTCAAACCTTGTGCGTCGTAAATTGAAAACTATACTATGGTTAAAAAGAATTACACTGATATTTAATGCTCCTTACCCAATTATCAACTGATATAGGTAAATATCATGGACATAATTTCAAAAATTTATATTTCACTTTATATAAAATAAACGTACATATATATATCAGTTTGAAATTGGTGCATAACAACAGATATTCAAAACCAAATATTTGCCGTCAGGTAAAACCCCAGGCGATTTCCTCAAATATCACCAATTACAACGAATTCCGATATAAAGAGGATATAATCACCTAATTCCTAATAACTTACTCCCACTCATCATCTGTAACCATACAGATTTGAGAATCAAACCTGGTAAATACATACCCTGGAGTAAGGATCTAATTGGGAAATCAGTTTTCAATTAACAATGCATAATGAAAATGAAACATGAAAATGTTTCGAAGGGGTAGCCGGATATTCCTAGTAATGCCTCTTCCATTAACCAGATTCATGACTGTAACCATATATTTGCTTACCGTCTCCCCAAATCCCTTTATTTTTCTTTACTCATTATCTTCTGTACACCACCCTTAGGGTAAATGGTTTTCTTCTTTCGCTGCCGTTCGACACCGGCCTATGTTTTGGAAGAAGACTATCCAATAAGCGTAATAGGTTTACTCTCCTAATTCTAGGAGCCCTTGCAACCTGAGAGAATGTAAAGATAAAAAACAACTGAATAATCCATATTCTATTTCTCCTGAATCAGAATCCATTCTCGAACTGGAACAAGTTCTTTTGAGTTCGTATGTAACTATATGATGGATTATCCAATAAATATGGATCTTCGTAGTGATACGGGGTGTTCTGGGGAAATGCAAAGGTGAAATAGGAGTGGCGATGATATACACGGTTTGGTCGTGAATGATAACAGTCGCAATTTACTTTGCCTTCTTTCTAATCTCTTTATTTGTCTTTACTTATTATCTTTTGTACACCTCACTTAGGTTAATTGTTTTTTCTTTCCCCACCTTTCGGCACCTGCCTATGGTTTGGAAGAAGACTATCCAATAAGCGCAATAGGTGTACCCTCTCCTAATCTTAGGAGCCCTCACAACCTGAGAGAAGATAAAAGGAAAAGACAACTGAATAGCCCTATTCAATTTCTCCAGAACCGGAAACCATTCTCGAATCTGAAACAAGTTGCTTTGAGTTCGTATATAACTATACGATATTCATATCCAATAACTGTGGATCTTCGTAATGATACGGAATGTTTTGGAGAAAAGTAAAGGGTAAAAGTAGGAGTGGTAATGAAGTATGCAACTCTGACAATCCAAAACCAGTGTATTTTAAAAAGGTTCGGTTAACTTGGTTCATGAGTTCTAGTCTAGGGTTGGGACATGGTCGGTGCCAAAGAGAGAGAAAAGAAAAACTCAGCGTGCACTCTAATCTAAATCAGAATTGTTAATCATTTTATCTAATCCGGATGTTTGCTTGTTCACGATAATTTAGATTGATACGTATGTGATCCGATATGTTAGTGTGTGTGTGTGTGTGTGTGTCTGTGTGTGTGTGTGTGTGTGTGTGTGTATATTTGTGCACATGGCGGGGAAAAAACAGGAAGCCCATTTTTTAAAAAATCCTAAAATTTTGTCCATACGGATTAATCCTTAAGGTCATCTATTGCACATACGGATTAATCCGTAATGCAATGTTTGCCCCTACACAGTTCACCGTAGGGATAAAATATCAGGATGCCTAATATTTTGTCCATATGGACTCAGTAACAGAGGTAAAACTTGTCCCTACGGATTAATCCGTAAGACCATTTATCTGTACCTACGAATAAATCCATAGGTGAATCTGACAGGCCCTACGGATAAATTCGAAGGGGCAAGTATTTTATTTTATAAACCAATAAATTAAATAAAGATTATGTCCCTACGGAGTAATCTGTAGGGATAAATGTCTTTACGGAGTAAGACGTAGTGACAATTATTACTCCGTAGGGGCATGTTCATGACGAAAACTTACATCTGCGGTCTTTAGACTTACGGTGGAGTTTTATGTGTCTACGGAGATATCCGTAGGGGCAGTGATTTGCCCCTACAGCTAAATCCGTGGAGACAACCCATTATTGTAATAGTGATAGATTTTAAAATAGAATTTTACAGGATAATGTCAAAGTATATAAGTGTATAACATAAGATACAAACTATACATCTAAATATCATGCATTAACTTACATTAGTAACTAATAATAATCCTATATATCATTAATTTGTTCATCATAAGAAATATTGCAAAGCCTTTTCATGATAAATAGCTAATAATAACAGTAAAAGATATGAAATAGCAATGGATATTCCATGTTAAAATTTGGATAGAATTCAAGTAATGCATGGCTTCATAAATGATGAATCCAAGCATATTTTCGATGTGGTATATCTTACCAATGATATATTGTATATACCTAAGACTTTATGCATCGGCAACATTATAAATTTATATTTCGAGAACCACCATTGGAAGAGTTCTAATTTATCTTTTGAATAATAGAATAAAAGCATATATATTGCCTATATTTATTATACATGGAACAATTCATTGGCTTTTTCACAATAACATAATAACCAATCTATAGCTCTGAACTTATTTATTTAGGTACATAACATTTTTGAATTTATTGTATATTTCATTCCTTATATTATCTACACTTCGATCAAATTAAATTTGAGCTCGTAAATATATCTTGTTTGAAATCAAAGATCTCTAAGCATAGCTACACATCCCATACTTGCACAAGTCGCCCTTCTTGCACCTAATCTTGCATCCTCCACAATTCTTGTGATCGTACATGATATTCACACAATTGCCGCTGCAACAAGCCTCCCCATATCGGCACCTTCGTCCACACTTACCGCAGTTGTGGTTGTCGATCATCACGTTCACGCATTGCTTATGGCAACAGTCTGGGCCCTGGCTTCCCTTGTCACGACAAACCCTAGGAAACTTGTCACAAGTCATTGATGCACTAGGGCTGTATTGGTCAAGAATATGTCTGCTCATGCTCCTAGTAACTGAAAGTTCACCTTCTTCATTACTCTTTGCTAAGGCGATAGCGGTGGCTAAAGCCAAGCACAATAATACAACGAAGAAGATTTTTGAAACCATTAAATTTGTGAGGATTTTCAAGTTCTCAAAATGCTGTGGGGGGAGAGAGTTGAGTTGTTGAGGGAGAAAGGAGAGAATGGAGAGTATTTATAGAGGGAGAGAGAGAAGTTTGAGCATGTGTGCAATATGAAAGCAAACATATCAACGGTAGAACGTTTCAAGGAAATAAGAAGTTAGGCCAATCAATGGGATTGTGGACTTGGGGCACAAGTTTTTCTCTCTAGGGGCCAAAACATGAATATACTGCAGCCTCATTTCTATACATATATGTTGACTAATTAATTCAGTTAGTGCGCTTGTAACTTATACGCCATAAAAGTCTAAATTACACTGCAAAATGGTATTAGCACACATTAATTAGAAACCTAATTAATAATGGTCTTACATGCATTGCCTCTAATTAAGCCACATCAGCATAAATAGAAATAAATGCAGATTTTTCTTTAATAGATGCATTCACGCGATCATCAACTTAATTAATTATAACTATACAATCATCTCCACGATTGTAGAGTTTAAATAAGGACCAACATCACTTTAAATCAGTTCTGAAATAATTAAAATACTCTTGCCATGTTGATTTGAACCGTCTCTAATTTTTTCTTTATTAAATTTAAAACAAGTTAAATATACTTTTATCTCTAATATTTTAATGCCAAACGAGAGGTATATATGAAACACGTGAAAAAACAACCCTCTAATTTGTTGTCACCTAAGCAATGATAACATGTTAACTTATCATGATACGTGTGATGCGTATAATTAAATTTTAATTTTATATATCAGGAATTTGATTTTTTTTATTCTTCCACTTAAATATATAATTAATAGACTAATTAAATAGAACGAAATCCCTTTAATTTACATTTATAGATGGGTCAATATATATATGTGTGTGTTTATATATATATATATATATATATATATATATATATATGGGCATAAAAAGCCAACAAGTTGCAAAATATGGCAGGAGCCAAGGATATATAATATCACTCTGAATAAATAGAGATAATAAAAAAAAATGGTACTGTTTGAAGTGTGTAATTTGAAGAGAGCTGATGCCTAAAAGTTGTCAAACCAAATAACCTTAGCAATGTCGCATTTCATACATAATATGATAGGTAGTTTAAATTATATATTTACATCAAGAAACACAGCTAAGATTTCCATTTTTTACCTCCTATAATTAATGTTAATTATCTTTAATTATTAGGCAAAAATCAAATGGTTTATATACATGCTCTGTACATATCCAAGAGCCAAATGAACACTTTAAACAAAAAAATGCAAATATTCCAAATTTTCAGAATCAACAGGCTAATATGGATCCGTTTTTTTCCTTCTCCTCGGTTAGGGAGTATGTGATCTTAATACTCCCTCCGTCCATTTTTACTTGTCATTTTGTAGAGAGAAAAGTGTCTTATTTTGCTTAACGTTTTTTGGAATAACGAGAAAATTATTAATAATAAAGATATCAATAAATGATACAATACCAAAAATAGCCTAGAAAATTAATTAATGATATTAAGAAAATGATAATGCTTTCCTTGAGAGTTGAGGGAAGAAATGGTATGATTTTTTTTAGTGGTGATGTGGCAGTAGATTAATTACTGATATTAAGAAAGTGATAACGTTTTTCTTAATCGGTGTACAATCCTCTAAAATGACAACTAAAAAGGGACGGAACGGGAGCATATTTTTTCATGCACATGGGCCTCTTAATTGGAGTAATTAAGTTTTACTAGCATTAAACAAAAGGCAAAATCAAACTATATATGACTTGCTAAAAGAAAGCATAGCCCTTCATCAAGTGTTTTTTGGCTAGCTTTCTGCATTAAGCAACAAAACACCACATCTACAATACATATTAATCTTTATGTTAAAACAAAGTTAGACATGCCTAGCTCTCACTTCTCCTTTCATGCGTGATATGCTCAATCAAGGGAATTGTGATACTCAAGATAACTTCATGTTTCCATAAACCTATATATTTAACATTTAATATATGCTTGTTTAATTTAATATATCCAAGAGTATAATTTAATATATCCATTAATTATTGCGACACGAAATAAGTAACACAATTTATTTTGAGACGAAAGAGACGCTAAGAGCCTTTTTCGTTAGGTAGCGTCCAAAATCTACTTCCTTCACGATTTTTTTCGACGATTGGCGTCCATATATTCTCAAATGGAAAATAGTTTGTATTAGACATTTAGTTAATTGTTACAATTAATCATTTCACTTTTTTTTAAAATAATTTCACTTATTTAGTACACATATTTATAGACCACTTAAATACCCATTGCAAGTATGGTACAATTGCCGTTGACATTGTTTGGAGTGATATCAATGAAGAATAAGCAATCATGTTGCCTTTATTACTATATGATCCCAAATAAATATCTTGTATATTTTTCTTATCATAATAAGCAATCATGTTAATTATGATAAGAAAAAAGAAATACATAAAAATTGAGAGAAGGAAATTGAATGGATTATTATAAGAATTATTATGAGTTTTGACTTTTAAAAAGATAATCCAGCCTAATTTATATGGCTCTACATGCATGTTAATTATATATACATACAAATTGAGGGAAGAAAGAGTATAAATAAATAAATAAATAATTAGCATTACAGCCCATTCCCTTCCACTAATTAAGAGGTCTAACATTTTGTTTCTTTCATAAACTTAAAAAAATGTTTTATGCCCTTAACACGATTTTTTTAGAGGCCTAACTTCTTTGTTTCCTTGAATGACCTTAATACCGATCTCAATAATTCTTTCTCTCTCCTCTCTCCCTCCCTTTATTAATACTCAAATTCTCTTCTTTTGCTCCCACCAAAAAAACCTCTCTCTCTCTCACTCTCTCTCTCTCCTCCCATGATGAATAAGATGTCAAGGATCTTCTTCATCATGGCACTCTTATTGCTTATAGCTTTGGCTACCTCCCATGCCATAGATAATACTAATGAAGTGGATGTCGAAAAACTTGTATCATCATTTCCTATCCATGGAGATGAACCATCATTTCCTAGGAGCATGAGACATATTCTAGACCAATACAGCACTAGAGTCTCTATGAAATGCGACAAGTTCCCTAGGATTTGCCGCGCCAAGGGAAGCCCTGGACCCGACTGCTGCAAAAAGCAATGCGTGAATGTAATAGTCGACAACCACAACTGTGGTGAGTGTGGGCGAAGGTGCCGATATGGGGAGTCTTGTTGCAGCGGCCGTTGCGTAAATATAATGTATGATGCCAAGAATTGTGGAGGATGCAAGATAAGGTGCAAGAAGGGCAACTTTTGCAAGTATGGGATGTGTAACTATGCTTAATATTTGGAAGAAGATCGATCTATACATGTACTATAATATATCATTCATATTTGTTGGGATGAAAATGTTAGCTTGCTTGTGGAGGGTGCATGAATTTTTTATATGAGATTTAAGATATATATAGGGTTTCAAGATGTACTTTATTTAAATTCTTATAATAAGAGAGAAGATACGTGAATATATATATATATATATATATATATATATATATATATATATATATATATATTCTGTAATGGTCGTCTTATAATTATTTTATTTTATTTGTTTGAATTATCTTTTATTTTATTCATTTCCTATAGCTAGCTAAAATATGTAAACTGCATATATGTTTGTAACCCTATAATCAAATATAGAGCAGGGAGCGATCGATAAGATTTGCCACTACAGTTTCGTATTTGAAGATCGTCACTTTATGAAACGATATTAATTATGGTACACATACGGGTACTATATATCCATGTGTATGAGTATATATCTCTGTCACTATAATTGGTGTTTTAGTAAATTTAAAAATAAAAAAGGTCTAAAGTCCTCTATGCTCTCCTTCCTCCGTGTATTATATTATATATACTCCCAAACAAGGAAGTGTATATCAACAGGTTTGAGACTACCTCACTAGGATTTAAGTGGTATAAATCTTTAGATATTATACGAACTTTCATATCTACGAGTGTGGACTATAGCTAAGTTGTAACAGTTTCTTGTTGTTGTGCAAAAGTTCTATGGTCCAAACCTGTTTGCATCAAACCATGAACAATTTTCAAACAAAAAAAAAAAAAAAATTCACTGTTTCATCTATATATGTCACCACTCCTTAAATTTACTGTGGCTTAAACTGTTATTAATTCTTATTTTTGGCATAATAATGTTTCATTTTGATGATGAAATATATCGAGATCAAGAGGAAGTAATATTCTTTTTCCTTTTTCCTTTTTCCTTTTTCTTTCTTGGAGATATATAGAGTAATAATCATGATTGCAATATACACTACTATAATAAGGGGTTGCCCTTACGGATAGAGAAATTCGTAGGGGCGACTTTTTATTGCCCCTACGGATTAATCCGTAGGGCCATTTGTTTGCTCCTGCGGTGTCTACCGTAGGAGCATAAATAAATTAAAAAATATTAAAATGTAATCTTTTAATTGGCCCTACGGTACCACAAAAGAAAACTCTACGGATTAATCAATAGGGGCAACAAAAGCTTATTTATAAAGAAAAATAAAGATAAGTAATTTCCCACTGTCCCCAAAATCTCCCACCAATTCCCGATCGAGCACCCGCGCATCGTCGTCACCAAACCCGTCGTCGTCGATTTTCTTGTCGCCACCACACCCATCGTTGTCGACTTCCTCGTTGCCACCACACTCTCTTCGTCGCCACCACACTCTCGCCGTGAGCACCTCTTCGAGCTCCCTCTTCCTGGCCTCCTCCACCTCGTCGACTTTCAGCCTGTACCCGACCCTGATCACCCTGAGAGAGTTCTTGATTTTCACGTTCTGTACCTGGGTCTGATGAAGAACATGCAATCAAAGGTTCGATACAATAGGAACAAGCTGAAGATCGACTGCTATTTGGTATGGCTGTTGACCCCCGAGGCAGAGAGAGTGGCTCCCCTATATACTTCGGTCTTTGTGAGAGTCGACGTAGATATATGGTCTCTCTTGTGCCAATATTACGACTCTCAGCGCAAACAAGTTTGTAATTTAAATGTAATTCATTGTTTAGTATATAATTTATTTTTTTGTATTGCTTAATTAAAAAACTAAATTTGAATGTGTTGTGCAGAAATATACCGCTCTAAATAATAAGAATAGGAAGTCGGCGAAGAGGGTTCACTCCACTTATACAGGTGGCTCGAGAAATATTACACGTGCCAGGGAGGCATTAGTAAATTACAATAGATCTATTTTGATATAATGTAATATTAAGAGTTATTTTATAATATATGTAAATTTTTGACGAATTGCAGAGAGCTCAGGCCCTGGAGTAGGGTGGTACACAGAGCGTGTTTATGGTGTATCTTGCCGTCTACGGCACCTCGACAGATCCCGCCACGGGCGAGCTTCAATCCGCAACACCGCTACCCAGAAGTATTGTGTAAATGTTAATATTTATTCTAATTCGAATGAAATTTTTGTTTTGATAAGTTCAAATTTAAATGATATACTTATATTTTAATGGTTAATGTAACACCCTAGTTCATATACCCTGACTTGGTTGATTAATTTATATATCGAGTGGATATTTCTTGATTTATTACTGTTATGGGTGCGAATAGTGTAATTGGTATCTGTGTTAGTATCCGACCAGACCCGCATGCTAGGAAACCCATCTTGATTTATGTCACGCCCCGCTTCCCAGAGTACGCAAAATTGGGCACGTGACATAGCCAACCATGATACCTGTGGGTAGGAAGTATCCATCCACAGTCACATTACGGTTGTAAGGATATCAAGAACAAGAAAATAAACTAATCTAATACATGTCCAAATCCATAATAATGAGAATCAATAAACAATAAGTGCGGAAGCAAATGATCCAAGACAATAAATAAACAGTATGTCCCATAATGCGGGCTCACATCTGGAAATGAAATGAAATAAATAAACTAAACCCTAAGGAACTCACAGTTCAGCCTGCTGGCTGAAGTACTCCTGCTCGGTCGACGACAGTGGTACGGAATCTGGGCCATGCAAAATCCAGACGTCAGCGCGTCATAACATCAAGTATAAAGTATAGACATGGTAATAAGCAATGCAAGTATGGACATGAATAAAGCAGTACTAAGAAATAACAGAGCAGAGTAATGTGCAATGGTGACTAAACTATCCTGTCAGGTTTCTACTCTATAGTCTTTGAAACCAATTGATGAATCGTCGATGTAACTCAATAGTATCCCGTGCGTGCCCGGGACCACGGTCAAAACCCTCGGGGCTGAATCCGAGACGTGCCGCTAAGCAGTAAAAGGTAGTAGGATGGACGAGTGATGCCAGCATCAACACTCCGGAGCTGGCCAAGCCCGTAAGACTGATCAGAACAATATATCGAACTGTTGAGTTACAAGTCGGTTTCACCTTTGATTTCCCCATACCCCCAAGCTATGTATGTCAGGTCAGGTATTCAGTAGTCAAGGACTAATGCCAACACAAAATCAAGTAAAAGTAGGTCTGTCTGGATCGACAGCAGGAATGGTCAGGTTTGTCGGCATTAGGCATGAGATCATGAAACAAGTCATGTCACGGTACAACAGGATGAGTCGGTATGTATGTATATGTCATGTGTAGCAGGGTCAGGACAATATGTAGTGCAATCGAGCATGCGCTCACAACAGGTATACAATCAAGTAATGAACAGTAGCAGGAAACAGTAAATAACAATAATATTCCATGTAAACACAATGATATTTTGTATTCTCTTATTAATCTGGTTCACGCACCTTTGAGGTGCAATAGCCACAAGGTGAAGCAATATCCACAATCATAAATTAATGAAGCTACATGAAATTAAACTAAATATAATAATTGTCTCATGGGTGATTTAACAATTAAAGCGGATATGATCCAAAGGTCTTATTTAGTTGAATTATGGATTGATAGTGGGTTGATTAATTACGAGAACTATTATAACGATTCCATGTTAAAGATAACCGCAACTGTCAATTCTAACTTATAACATGATATCAATTACCATCATTAAGTTGTAGTATTATATAGTATGAATTCAATTGCGTGGCAAGACTAGATCTCGCACGCTAGCATGTTTAAGCAAGTATTCAGATACTTGCCTCGACGGTCTGCAAACTGGAACACGGATGCGATGTAGGCAGAAAACACGATATGATAGCACGGGCCACGGATCGAGTCCCAACAGAGAACAACGGGATCACACGGACCAGGGGGCTTCGCTGGAGCGTCGGGTTCGCCAAGACGGCACGGTCGGATTCCGGCAAAACGCAACAACAAGTTAGCAACACACAGAATTCAAGGCGATCAGCGGGGGGGGGGGTTTACTGCACAACGGAAAGGTGAGGAAGGCTTACCGAGAGATATACCAGGCGACTCCGGCGGGCTCGACGGCGCTGGGACACCGGCGAGGCAACGGCAGCGGCGGCTGCAATGGCTGAAAGGCCTCGGGGTGTGCGGGAGAAGGTGCTGCGGCGAGTGGAGGAAAGGGTGGTCGGCTCTGGTGGTCGAGGGGGAGAAGGAGGTGGCCCTGGTGACGACGGCGAGGTCGCCGGCGCGTTCTCCGGCGAACAGCGGAGGGTAGGCGATGGGTGAAGGGTCGGCTGCAGGTTGGTGGTGGTCCAGCGAGGAGAGGAGGGAGGTGATGACGAGGTGGTGACGAGGAGGATGAGATGGTGTCGCGGGTGTCGTCGGCGACGGGAGGTCGCGTCGACGGCGAGGTCTGCGGGGGTTTGGAGGCGACGTCGGGTTGGATGCAGGCGCGGGAATCGTCGGAGGAAGGAGGTAAGTGGGTGCGGTGAGTCTCGTGGTGGCGAGGGCGGCGACGGCGAGGTCGCGAGGAGGCCGGCGGTGAGGTCGCGAGGCTAGGGTTAGGGTTTTCGTTGGGTTCGTGATGGGAGAAGATGGTTTGAGGGAGGCGGCTGCATGAGTTTCTTTTAAATAGAGGAAGAGAGAGAGAGAGATTGGGGAGAGATTGAGGGAAGAAAGAGAGAGAGAGATAGGGAAAAGGAAAGGGGCCCACGCTGGAGGGTTGGCGGCCTGTGATTGGCCACGAAAAGGATTTGAGAAGGAAATACGTAGGATTTGTGAAGGATTTATTGTTAAGGAATTTTAGATTCGTATATATAATTTTAGATATTAAATTGAAATGGGCCCTTTTTGGCGCGAAATGAAACATTTCCAAATCGCGCCCGGGTTTCGCCCAAATGTTCCAAATTCAAATTATAGGATTTTAAGCGGGTTCCAAATTTTGAAAAAAGGTGTTTAATGATTAAAATGCATGCCCCCAAGTCGGACACTTGCACGCGCGCGTAGTCGTCCAAACTTGCCCGTTTAGCCAAACGGAACGGAATCTCGACACGCGGACGCTACCACGCGACTAGTGGCGACGAGTAGGCCAACATGGACATTTTAAATTTCATTTTAGGAGTTAAAATTTGTTATGTGCCAAAATGACTTAACCGGTTAAAATTTAGCAATAAACCCCAGAAAAACAGAATAATTGAAAAGAGCCATAAATAACCCTCAACTAGTAATATAAATAGTATTATTGGGCTCGGGTGTTATATCATACCCAACTACAAAAGAATTTCGTCCTCGAAATTCCAAGAATACAAGATAGCTAACTACTGGAAAAGGTGAGGGAATTTCTGTCGGATCTCGTCTTCTCGCTCCCAAGTGGATTCTCCATGCGATCGATTACCCCAAGAAACTAGCACAAGAGGGATAACCTTGTTCTTAAGAACCTTTTCTCTCCGATCCTTGATTTCAACTGGTCGCTCTTCAAAAGTTAGGTCCTCCCGTACGGTCAACTCCGAATGATCCAAGACATGAGTCTCATCACGAACATACCTCCGTAGTTGAGACACATGAAACACATCGTGAACTCCTGCTAATGACTGTGGTAACGCCAACCGGTACGATACCTCTCCAACACGCTCCAAAATCTCGAAGGGTCCGACGAATCGAGGACTAAGCTTTCCCCGACTGCCAAAGCGAATCACCCCTCTAGTCGGTGATATCTTCAGGAATACCAAATCACCCACGGCGAACTCTAGAGGTCTTCTTGACGTGTCGGCCCAACTTTTCTGTCTGTCTTGAGCTGCCTTCATATGCTTCCTGATTGTATTCACCTTCTCGACTGTCTGCACCACCAAATCTGGTCCTAGTAACCTTCGTTCACCAACATCATCCCAACAAACAGGTGAACGGCACTTGCGACCATACAGTGCTTCAAACGGGGCCATCTGAATAGTTGCTTGGAAGCTATTGTTGTACGAAAACTCCACCAGGTGTAGGTGATCTTCCCAAGAACCTTTGAAGTCCATCATGCAGGCCCTCAACATATCTTCAAGGGTCTGGATCGTTCTCTCCGATTGTCCATCAGCCTGAGGATGATAAGCTGTGCTAAACTTCAATCGAGTCCCCAAACTTTCTTGTAAACTCCTCCAAAAGTGCGACAAGAACCGAGTGTCCCGATCGGACACGATGCTCACCGGCACTCCATGCAATCTGACAATCTCCTGCATGTATCGCTCTGCCAAAGTCTCCGTCGATTGACCAACCCGAAACGGAATAAAGTGAGCTGCTTTGGTCAACCGATCGACAATCACCCATACAACATTGTTGCCCTTTGGACTCCGCGGTAACGCCGTCACGAAATCCATGGTTATATGTTCCCACTTCCACTGAGGAATCGGAAGTGGTTGCAACAAACCAGCAACCCTTTGGTGTTCGGCCTTGACTTGCTGACACACCAAGCACTTAGCCACGAAGCGAGCAATTTCCCGTTTCATACCTTCCCACCAGAAGTGCTGTCGAAAATCTCGGTACATCTTTGTCCCTCCTGGATGTACAGAGTAAGCTGAACTGTGTGCCTCCTTCATGAGCTCTTCACGCACATCTCCCTTTGGCACACACACACGGCTACCATATCTCAACGAACCATCTTCATGGATCAGTAAATCGGTTCGTAGTCCGGCTCCAACCTGCTCTCGAAACTTTTGCAGTCTAGGATCCTGCGATTGTGCCGCTTTAATCTTCTCAACTAAGGACGATTGTACTTGCAACTGCATCAACTGTCCTGTAGCATGTGGTAGCACAACCTCCAAGTCAAATCTCTGAAAATCCGCAATGATCTCTCTCTGTGCGGTCAACACCTGAATTGCTGGTAACCGACTCAGCGCATCCGGCACGACGTTGACCTTTCCCGGATGGTACTTAAGATCGAGGTCATAGTCGGCCATCAGCTCCAACCATCTGCGTTGCCTCATGTTCAACTCCTTCTGAGTGAACACATATTTCAAACTCTTGTGATCTGTAAAGACTTCGACTCTCTCGCCCAGTAGGTAGTGTCTCCAAATCTTCAGGGCGAAGATCACGGCTACAAGCTCTAAGTCATGAGTCGGATAGTTCTTCTCATGAGTCTTCAGCTGTCTCGATGCGTAAGCGACGACTTTCCCGTTCTGCATTAAAACACATCCCAATCCCTTTCCAGATGCGTCGCTATGAATCACCAGTCCTCCTGAATTATCCGGTACGGTCAGGATCGGGGCGGTTATCAACTTCTGCTTCAACGTCTCGAAGGCCAATGCACATCCATCCGTCCAAACAAACGGTACCTCCTTACGCGTAAGCTTGGTTAACGGCTCAGCTAAACGAGCGAAGTTCTCCACAAATCTTCTGTAGTAACCGGCGAGTCCAAGAAAACTTCTTATCTCCGCAACATTCTTTGGAATAGGCCAATCTCGAACTGCTGTAATCTTCTCGGGATCAACGGCGATTCCATCGCCCGACACGACATGCCCCAGAAACTTCACTTCTTCCAGCCAGAATTCGCACTTACTCATCTTCGCGAATAATTTCTCTTGTCTTAGCGTTTGCAGTGCGATCCTTAAGTGCTCAGCATGCTCCTCCGGACTCTTCGAGTACACCAGAATATCGTCAATGAATACCACGATAAACTGGTCCAAGAACGGTGAAAAGATCCTGTTCATCAAATCCATAAATATTGCTGGCGCATTAGTCACTCGAAGGGCATCACTAGATACTCGAAATGTCCATACCGAGTTCGAAACGCCGTCTTGCAAATGTCTTCTGCTTTCACCCGGACTTGATGATATCCTGATCGCAAGTCCAGTTTCGAGAATACCCTCGCGCCACTAAGCTGCTCAAAAGTTCTCCAATGCGAGGGATCGGGTACTTGTTCTTAATAGTCACCCGGTTCAATTCTCGATAATCAATGCACATCCTTCTCGTGCCATCCTTCTTCTTTACTAAAAGAACTGGAGTTCCCAAGGTGAGTTGCTGCTTCGAATCCATCCCTTCTCGAGTAATTCACCAACTTGTTTCTTAACTTTTCCAATTCCACCAGTGCCATCGGATAATAAGATTTGATACTGGCGCTGCACCAGGAATAAGGTCAAATGCGAACTCCACTCTTGCTTCGGCGGTAAACCCGGTGTATCTTCAAATATGTCCATAAGATCGCGAACAACTGCCGGCTCTTCATTACTATCCACAACCATAGCCGCAAGAACATTGTTCGTCGGCCTAGCCCTAAACTCGACTGGCCCGACAGAACTGCTTCCTTACCGCAACTGCTGTCTACATCGTTGGCCGCGAAAGGTCCAGCGAGACTACTGAGTCTCGTCCACTCTGCTGCAGGCACGTCCACGGCTGCTCCATCCTGCCTTAGTCCGATGAACTTCTCTTCCATCTCCTCCGCGCAATCCGCGGAAGAACTTCTCCAGGGGGTTCTTAGAAAAACTTCGCCCAACTGATCGGCTTGGGCAAGCGGGTCTCTTCCACAAGCCATCACTCTCGGGCGTAATCCACCAGCTGAATGCGCATCACATCAACACTCTTGTCTTCTGGGATCTGTGTCGCAATCAGCAAATTCTCCGTGTTACTAGCCACTGCTCGGCTGGCAACAGCTCCTCCAGACCAGTGAAAGTAGTAGGACCCAACCGTCTGAAATCTGCTACGGTCCTTACTCGGTCGACTGGTCTAGTTCCAACTTCGTTTACCGACTGCTGAACGATCTGCAAACCTTCCTGAAACAAGTCTGCGTGCTGCTGGATCAGCTCGGTCTGTTTCTTTGATTTCCAGTATTCCTTTTATCTCTCCAAGCATGGCGGCTTCGTTCGCACGCCTCCGGTACGTCTTCAACTTCTTACCTGTCATAATCCTGAACTCAAAACACCCAACATTAGCATGATGATAGATTCTGAATGTGGATCAAGGCTAGAACTCCAAGATACTTAAATAGAGTACTGCATTGTAGCTATGCCGCGGTATCATAGCCGCAATTACTTAACTCCACCCAAGTCGCCCAAGTCCTAGGGATAACAAGAAATCAGGTTTCCGAGTCGACATGCAAAGTAAGTTTGCACGTCGTAAAAGATATAATCAGGAAGAATGTGATTCAAGAATGGTAAAACGGTCAATGTGGCTGGACATGTTTCCTAAACACGGGTGTTCTGATTCGTGTATCGGGTGCAATACCCAACTACAAAGAATCAACCCAATTAACCTATGTCTCTGATACCAAAAAAACCATGTCACGCCCCGCTTCCCAGAGTACGCAAAATTGGGCACGTGACATAGCCAACCATGCTACCTGTGGGTAGGAAGTATCCATCCACAGTCACATTACGGTTGTAAGGATATCAAGAACAAGAAAATAAACTAATCTAATACATGTCCAAATCCATAATAATGAGAATCAATAAACAATAAGTGCGGAAGCAAATGATCCAAGACAATAAATAAACAGTATGTCCCATAATGCGGGCTCACATCTGGAAATGAAATGAAATAAATAAACTAAACCCTAAGGAACTCACAGTTCAGCCTGCTGGCTGAAGTACTCCTGCTCGGTCGACGACAGTGGTACGGAATCTGGGCCATGCAAAACCCAGACGTCAGCACGTCATAACATCAAGTATAAAGTATAGACATGGTAATAAGCAATGCAAGTATGGACATGAATAAAGCAGTACTAAGAAATAACAGAGCAGAGTAATGTGCAATGGTGACTAAACTATCCTGTCAGGTTTCTACTCTATAGTCTTTGAAACCAATTGATGAATCGTCGATGTAACTCAATAGTATCCCGTGCGTGCCCGGGACCACGGTCAAAACCCTCGGGGCTGAATCCGAGACGTGCCGCTAAGCAGTAAAAGGTAGTAGGATGGACGAGTGATGTCAGCATCAACACTCCGGAGCTGGCCAAGCCCGTAAGACTGATCAGAACAATGTATCGAACTGTTGAGTTACAAGTCGGTTTCACCTTTGATTTCCCCATACCCCCAAGCTATGTATGTCAGGTCAGGTATTCAGTAGTCAAGGACTAATGCCAACACAAAATCAAGTAAAAGTAGGTCTGTCTGGATCGACAGCAGGAATGGTCAGGTTTGTCGGCATTAGGCATGAGATCATGAAACAAGTCATGTCACGGTACAACAGGATGAGTCGGTATGTATGTATATGTCATGTGTAGCAGGGTCAGGCCAATATGTAGTGCAATCGAGCATGCGCTCACAACAGGTATACAATCAAGTAATGAACAGTAGCAGGAAACAGTAAATAACAATAATATTCCATGTAAACACAATGATATTTTGTATTCTCTTATTAATCAGGTTCACGCACCTTTGAGGTGCAATAGCCACAAGGTGAAGCAATATCCACAATCATAAATTAATGAAGCTACATGAAATTAAACTAAATATAATAATTGTCTCATGGGTGATTTAACAATTAAAGCGGATATGATCCAAAGGTCTTATTTAGTTGAATTATGGATTGATAGTGGGTTGATTAATTACGAGAACTATTATAACGATTCCATGTTAAAGATAACCGCAACTGTCAATTCTAACTTATAACATGATATCAATTACCATCATTAAGTTGTAGTATTATATAGTATGAATTCAATTGCGTGGCAAGACTAGATCTCGCACGCTAGCATGTTTAAGCAAGTATTCAGATACTTGCCTCGACGGTCTGCAAACTGGAACACGGATGCGATGTCGGCAGAAAACACGATATGATAGCACGGGCCACGGATCGAGTCCCAACAGAGAACAACGGGATCACACGGACCAGGGGGCTTCGCTGAAGCGTCGGGTTCGCCAAGACGGCATGGTCGGATTCCGGCAAAACGCGACAACAAGTTAGCAACACACAAAGAATTCAAGGCGATCAGCGGGGGGGGGGGGGGTTTACTGCACAACGGAAAGGTGAGGAAGGCTTACCGAGAGATATACCAGGCGACTCCTGCGGGCTCGACGGCGCTGGGACGCCGGCGAGGCAACGGCAGCGGCGGCTGCAAGGGCTGAAAGGCCTCGGGGTGTGCGGGAGAAGGTGCTGCGGCGAGTGGAGGAAAGGGTGGTCGGCTCTGGTGGTCGAAGGGGAGAAGGAGGTGGCCCTGGTGACGACGGCGAGGTCGCCGGCGCGTTCTCCGGCGAACAGCGGAGGATAGGCGATGGGTGAAGGGTCGGCTGCAGGTTGGTGGTGGTCCAGCGAGGAGAGGAGGGAAGTGATGACGAGGTGGTGACGAGGAGGATGAGAGGGTGTCGCGGGTGTCGTCGGCGACGGGAGGTCGCGTCGACGGCGAGGTCTGCGGGGGTTTGGAGGCGACGTCGGGTTGGGTGCAGGCGCGGGAATCGTCGGAGGAAGGAGGTAAGTGGGTGCGGTGAGTCTCGTGGTGGCGAGGGCGGCGACGGCGAGGTCGTGAGGAGGCCGGCGGTGAGGTCGCGAGGCTAGGGTTAGGGTTTTCGTTGGGTTCGTGATGGGAGAAGATGGTTTGAGGGAGGCGGCTGCATGAGTTTCTTTTAAATAGAGGAAGAGAGAGAGAGAGATTGGGGAGAGATTGAGGGAAGAGAGAGAGAGAGATAGGGAAAAGGGAAGGGGCCCACGCTGGAGGGTTGGCGGCCTGTGATTGGCCACGAAAAGGATTTGAGAAGGAAATACGTAGGATTTGTGAAGGATTTATTGTTAAGGAATTTTAGATTCGTATATATAATTTTAGATATTAAATTGAAATGGGCCCTTTTTGGCGCGAAATGAAACATTTCCAAATCGCGCCCGGGTTGCGCCCAAATGTTCCAAATTCAAATTATAGGATTTTAAGCGGGTTCCAAATTTTGAAAAAAGGTGTTTAATGATTAAAATGCATGCCCCCAAGTCGGACACTTGCACGCGCGCGTAGTCGTCCAAACTTGCCCGTTTAGCCAAACGGAACGGAATCTCGACACGCGGACGCTACCACGCGACTAGTGGCGACGAGTAGGCCAACATGGACATTTTAAATTTCATTTTAGGAGTTAAAATTTATTATGTGCCAAAATGACTTAACCGGTTAAAATTTAGCAATAAACCCCAGAAAAACAGAATAATTGAAAAGAGCCATAAATAACCCTCAACTAGTAATATAAATAGTATTATTGGGCTCGGGTGTTACAATTTATATTTGTGATTTATCTCGGCTAGTTATGAGGATCCGTGCACTTTCATGTCGTAAATCTTGTATATCTGCATCGTATATCTGGCATCTGCATTTTTTATAAAACAACTATACTCAAATAATATATTTTAAAAATATCTAGCATGGCCTGCATCATACCCCTGACTCTGTTGTGGTATCCGTACATCGTGTTCTCGTCCCGTTCAGTGAAACGGACTCCTTTAGATAGCTACGTACACGCTACGTTCATTCATTCTTAGGGATATGCATTTTTCGTTACCCGGATATCGCATTTTAGTTTTTGTTGATACAAATATTATTCGTATTTTCAAACCGTAATTTTAGACATGACCCGGGCGTGTTTTAAACTATTTTTATATTAGCCAAAATCTCAAATATATTTAATATTATATTCATATAATATTATACCGATAAAAATATATTCGTTAATATTTTTTCCTTAACCAAAATATATTTCCTACACTAAATCTCTGCGTCCCTCTCCCTCACACACACACACACACACACAGAGGTTAATGGAGGAACGGGGCCATACGATGGAATTTCCTCCTATGGCATCGAGAAAATACACCATTTCTCAATTTTTCCGACGATCGGCACCCACTATCTTCATCGTTATCATCTAAGATGTGGGTACACCAAATTTCATGTAATTCTACAACCTTTTCACCGTTGATTTAGTGGGTTCAAAATTAACAGTTTTCCGACAATAGAACTTTTTACATTGCTAAATCAAAGATAAAAAGGTTGTAGAATCACATGAAATTTGGTGTACCAATATCTTAGATGATAATGATAAAGATGATGGGTACCGATCGGCGGAAAAAATGAGCGAGGGTGTATTTTTTCCACGCCATAGGACGAAATTCCATCCTATGGCATCTTTCCTCCATTATTCTCATATATATATATATATATATATATATATATATATATATATATATTTCTCCACTCCCAAAACCAACGTTCTCTCTCTCCCTCTTCTTCTAAAAATTTTTCGTTCCCGCCTTCGCCTTGCGAACCCACGCCCTGCCTCGCTCGCCAAAACCGCCTAACCTCGACCTCGTCTAGCCGTCGTTGACCTTTCTCTGACCTCGCCTCCACCACCTCCTCTCCCCTGCAACATAAACCGAACCCATCTCCCTGCGGTGAACCCACTGCACCCTCACCGCACCCATCACCTTCACCGTCGTCGTCATCACGCCGTCGATCCCTTTTCATCACCATGAATTCCTTCGCTCATACCCTCGACCCTCACCTCCACTTCCTCTTCTCTGCTTCTCCCTCTCTCTTTCCCGACCCCTGCAACCAGCCCGAGCCCCTACATACGCCTCGCCGCCTCCACCGCCGGCGACCGCCCTCGTCACCTCCACCTTCGTCGTCTTCCTCTCTCCTCACCTCTCCCCTACTCCCCAGATCTCGAGGCCAAAACCTACACTTAACCCTCACCCCAGCCTCCCCTGCACACCGCAACCCACTGCCTCGCCGGAAATCCATTGTCGTCGTCGTCACCCCCATCATCTCTGACCTATAGCCAGAACCAAAGAACCCCGGTGGACGTTCCCAGCCAGCGTGATCGTGTTCTTGCTTTACTTTGTTCTGTTCTGTACGTTGCGTACATCGTAACATTTACAGACGTCGAACGCGGCGTACGTACCCCGTCTCGAGATCCGATCAGGCAAGTTTATCTTGCTACATGCTATAATATATATTTTACATCCATATGAATAAAATATCATATGTTTATTGCATTGTGCATTCTATATTACAGTTTTATATTTTTACGATACTCATATGTATCCATACCGTTTATTACATATCTAGTCGCATGCAAGTTTATCTTGCTACATGCTATGTTATTATATTTGCCTCAATATGAATAAAAATATCGCATGTTTATTGTATTATGCATCCTATATTACAGTTTTATAGTTTTACGATACCTGACTTGAACACATAAGTTTGGGGGTAAGGGAAAATCAATGGTGAAACCTGAATTTTAACTCGACAGTTCGATACTTATACTGATCAATTTTGGGGGGTAGGCCAGTCCCGGGATGATGCTGCTGACATCATTCGTATGTACATGTTTCCTATTTTGTGTGCTTAGCGGCACGTCTCGGATTCATCCTGAGAGTCTGGACCATGGTCCCGAGCATGTACGGGATAATATTGAGTTACATCGACAATTTCATTAAATTGATTTCAAAGATTTGAGAGTAGATAACCCAATAATATAGTTTAGATTACTCACTGCACTTCACCTGCATATACGTATATACTTCACAGTTCTATATCCGTGTTTACTTATTTTACTGTTTATATTCATTCCTGCATATCCCGTGTATCCTGGTTATTTATTTATTGTTGATATTTTGAAGCACTGACGTCTGGGTTTTGCATGGCGCAGTTTCTCTGTCCCTGTCGCACGCTGACTAGGAGTACTTCAGCTGTCAAGCCGAACAGTGAGGAGTATGTTAGTGATAGTTTAGTTTAGTTTTCTTTTCGCAGTTTTATTTCCTGATGTGAGCCCGTATTTGGGACATATTTTCAGATGTTACTGTTCATTGGATTTATTGCTTCCGCATATATATTTCTTGACTCGTTTCTTCTGGCAGATGGATGTTCCCCTCCGAAAGACGGCGCACAAGACCAAGAAGTTCTGGTGCTGAGATTCGGGGCAGATGCTAATTGGTTTTATCCTACCACCTCTCCGAAGATGCCAAGTTGATTTATGGCACCGTGTATCGGAGGTTTAGACGGATGCGGCCGATGTAGCAGACTTCGTCAGATCCCCCTTGCTTGAGGGGTTTTTGATTGTGGGGACGTTCTTCCCTACATGCGCAAGCCCCTGCAGTTAATTACGCTACCGCATCGCGGTAACAACTTTCTCCTTCTTCAGAAATTTCACTTCGTTTCGTGTGTGTTTGTTTTGTTTGTGGATGCCCGTGGATTGTATACGGTGGCTAAGTTATGTCGTCGCGCGTAGGACGTGGATTAGTCCAAATCCGTATTTATTTAGATTTGGGTTTAGGGTTTTAGTTTAAGGATACGTTAGCCGTATTGAGGTTAACATCAACTTAAACGTTCGTTAAGAATACGTTAGTCCTGTTTAAGACTAAGATCGACTTAACGGAAAAGAGCGTTTGGGGGCTCTATTGTTCCAGTTTAGGGACGTAGTGGTCCGTTGAATGTATGGCCGCCGGGAACGTCACCTCTCTGACGACGTTGAAGGATTACAATGACAGATGTCAGAGGAGTTCAGAGATGTACCCTTGAACCGGATGTAAATTGGGGGTTCTATATAGTCCAATATGGGACTAAAGCCTGTTTGAATGTTTAAGGATACGTTAGCCACTTTTGAGGCTAAGATCAACTTAAACAGGATCGTTTAGATCCGACAAAAGAGCGTTTGGGGGCTCTGTTGTTCCAGTTTAGGGACGTAGTGGTCCATAAGTAGTTTAAAGATATTGCGGTCCATTGCCAGTTTAGGGACATGGTGGTCTATTGGTAGTTTAAGGACGCATTAGTCCGTTAATTTAAGGACACATAAGTCCGTGGGTTTTAAGGACCCTACAGTCCATATGGGTGTGTAAGGACGCATTAATCCGTTAGTTTAAGAAGGCATAAGTCCGTGGGTTTTAAGAACCCCACAGTCCGTATCTTGGTATAAGGACGCATAAGTCCATAAGTTTAAGGACCCCACAGTACCGTGAGAGACGAATCCCCTGACGATCCGCTCACTGCCTCCATATGGCTCGAGACTGTACCCAACTAATACTTGTTTGCACGACTCCTTTGAACCGTGGTAGGGTAGTAATCAAAGCACGGTGGGAACTCACACGAGACAAATGACAATCTCAGGTCGATAGACTAACCTGTACTATGTCACCAGGGAACTTCTATCTGACAATAGCCATAATACCAACTAGTATGTTCCCGGTGAGTCCGTCCGGTGTACTCATAACCCAATGAGCACCTGTATACATCTTAGGTGAACCAACTGACACCAATGGCTTGTGAGACCGGCCACCGCACCTCATCGGGATCTCGATCCGTATACACTAGTCTACTCTTGGAGTATCGATGCCCAGTCTCGAAACTCCTACGACTAGGGACACTTTAAGGATGTGCTTATAGACCACCCAACTCTCACATATATGATCGCCATCATACTGCTGGTAGTCAAGCAAGAATCTTATGGGCTCTATCAACATGTAATAGCGATCTATAATGTCACCTGAAGCATGTACATGATGATAAAGTCAAACCAGATAGTATACTATCATCTCGAGTAAGACTGTTCTACCGGTATAGGTCTTCTCTCAATTATTGCAATCACATGCCTACGATCCAATAATTGACTTGAGGGCAGTATAACCAACAATCTCCCACTTGCACTTAAGGCTAATTATTGCGGTGTCGCATACTCACAGCCCGTGTGATACCGAACACCTAACTTCTCTACTAATCGGTTTCACAAAGCTTGTATGTAAAACTATTGCGTTCGAGAAATAGTCTCGGTGAGTGGATCCGCTCCAATGTTTCTTTCGATATCTCTCTTTATCTCTAGTTCGCGAAGAAAGCCATCTCCCGAAATGAGCAATACCTGTCTTAGAATATGTCTGGATATCTGATGGGACTCAGTTCTCAAATGAGCTCCAAATCCAACAAACTTCTTAAACTGTGTCATCCACTGAATTTAATCAGTATCCTGCGCCATGCCTTCCTCAATATCCGCTTGGACCACCTGTCTAAACTACTGCCCCTCAAAAGAGAGAAAAATATAACTCTGACAATCACTCTGTCATCCAGGTCACCTTGGTAGCCTGGAATGATAACCGTCTCCCGAAAGAGGTTGCTGTTACCATATCCCTAGAATATCCACTTATGTTCATAAACTGCTTCCGAACGTTTCTCCAGGATTGGATTAATATATAAACTTATTGCAACTAGTGCAAAAGCAACATCCGGTGTGGTACTTGATATCTCATGATTGACTCAATTGCTTAAGCAAGTGATATGTCAATCATGCACACCCCTCTCCCCTTTAGTCTCTAAGACACCTTTAGAGAGGGTGACTCCATCACCTGCAGGTACACCACCATGCCAGGATTCGTCCATTCTAAAACACTTTTAGAATACTGTCTAAGTACCCAGATTGGGAAACTATCCAAATCTAGATCTAGTAACCAGAATGCCTGATATAATATTCATATCCTATGTGGAGAAACCACAGTGTGACAACCACAGTATAACCGATCGCAATATAAAAATTTCACTTCCTACAAAGTGTGTGTCATCCAAATACCTGGACATCACACCCTACTAACTTCTTAACAGATCCATCTTCTATTCTGATAAAGTCAAAGCCTATGACTGTCACATCAAAAATAGATGATCTATCTCCGCTATACTTGCTTTAGACTATAAATAGACATAAGCTACTTGTCCACTATGCTTCCGCTGCTCCCGCTGACTATAACAACCCTCTAGCAAGGTCATATACACGTGCATTTCTAAAGCTGGTTTAGAACGACGCTATACACATCCTCCTCCTGGGTCTCATAGTCTAGAACAGCAGTAATGGCAAGTCTGGGGAAACAAGAACCTCCATGTCACCGTTTTTGACGATACCGAAGTACCTCTCGGGTGCCTGAGGTTACCCACCATATCTGCGGAATGGATAATGGAATGTCAAACTTAATTGAATTTTTAGGTTCTATTAAATTTTCAGTAATCGTTTGTGGTTCTGGAATCACTTTCAGTTCTACCATACTCCCACTATTGTTTTATGAAAAAGTCCATTTTACTAAAACTGTGGCGAGTCAAGAACAATATCACTATTGATCTTTCAGATGGTAGAAAGTTAACCCTCGTCATAGCCCAGGATAACCCACAAACTGCCATTACAGAAACGTGCCTTGACTTATCCAGACTCTGGTTTTAAGCATAACCCGGAAAACTCTATATACCTTAACACCGTTAAGATATGAACCATTCTATATACAATATAGAAACATATGCACTGATTTAATTGGAACCAGATTCAAATCATGCAGCTGTCTCCAGTGCATATCAACTAAATGGAGAGATGCTGATCAGCATTACTCAACTTAGGAATGCTTCCATATATGAGAAACCTGAAAGAGAAGCAAGTTCTCAAACCCATTACTCTCAAATGTATACCAAACACAAGTATTTATATTTTCGATCACCTTGAAGAATCCTGATACTTGCAACACATGATTCTCTAATTTATTCTTGTACCTATAATTTCTCAAAACCAGGATCTTGTATTTCTACGAAATACATGTGTAAAACTGGAGAAGTCACAAGTAAACAGAATATAGTACGAACACCAACCCCTTTGTCTTTATGGACACTGGACAATATACAATACTTTGTATAAGTCTCCTGAGTTGAATAACTCAAACCTTGTGCGTCGTAAGTTGAAAACTATACTATGGTTAAAAAGAATTACACTGATATTTAATGCTCCTTACCCAATTATCAACTGATATAGGTAAATATCATGGACATAATTTCAAAAAGTTATATTTCACTTTATATAAAATAAACGTACATATATATATCAGTTTGAAATTGGTGCATAACAACAGATATTCAAAACCAAATATTTGCCGTCAGGTAAAACCCCAGGCGATTTCCTCAAATATCACCAATTACAACGAATTCCGATATAAAGAGGATATAATCACCTAATTCCTAATAACTTACTCCCACTCATCATCTGTAACCATACAGATTTGAGAATCAAACCTGGTAAATACATACCCTGGAGTAAGGATCTAATTGGGAAATCAGTTTTCAATTAACAATGCATAATGAAAATGAAACATGAAAATGTTTCGAAGGGGTAGCCGGATATTCCTAGTAATGCCTCTTCCATTAACCAGATTCATGACTGTAACCATATATTTGCTTACCGTCTCCCCAAATCCCTTTATTTTTCTTTACTCATTATCTTCTGTACACCACCCTTAGGGTAAATGGTTTTCTTCTTTCGCTGCCATTCGACACCGGCCAATGTTTTGGAAGAAGACTATCCAATAAGCGTAATAGGTTTACTCTCCTAATTCTAGGAGCCCTTGCAACCTGAGAGAAGGTAAAGATAAAAAACAACTGAATAATCCATATTCTATTTCTCCTGAATCAGAATCCATTCTCGAACTGGAACAAGTTCTTTCAAGTTCGTATGTAACTATATGATGGATTATCCAATAAATATGGATCTTCGTAGTGATACGGGGTGTTCTGGAGAAATGCAAAGGTGAAATAGGAGTGGCGATGATATACACGGTTTGGTCGTGAATGATAACAGTCGCAATTTACTTTGCCTTCTTTCTAATCTCTTTATTTGTCTTTACTTATTATCTTTTGTACACCTCACTTAGGTTAATTGTTTTTTCTTTCCCCACCTTTCGGCACCTGCCTATGGTTTGGAAGAAGACTATCCAATAAGCGCAATAGGTGTACCCTCTCCTAATCTTAGGAGCCCTCACAACCTGAGAGAAGATAAAAGGAAAAGACAACTGAATAGCCCTATTCAATTTCTCCAGAACCGGAAACCATTCTCGAATCTGAAACAAGTTGCTTTGAGTTCGTATGTAACTATACGATATTCATATCCAATAACTGTGGATCTTCGTAATGATACGGAATGTTTTGGAGAAAAGTAAAGGGTAAAAGTAGGAGTGGTAATGAAGTATGCAACTCTGACAATCCAAAAACCAGTGTATTTTAAAAAGGTTCGGTTAACTTGGTTCATGAGTTCTAGTCTAGGGTTGGGACATGGTCGGTGCCAAAGAGAGAGAGAAAAAAAACTCAGCGTGCACTCTAATCTAAATCAGAATTGTTAATCATTTTATCTAATCCGGATGTTTGCTTGTTCACGATAATTTAGATTGATACGTATGTGATCCGATATGTGTGTGTGTGTGTGTGTGTGTGTGTGTGTGTGTATTTGTGCACATGGCGGGGAAAAAACAGGAAGCCCATTTTTTAAAAAATCCTAAAATTTTGTCCATACGGATTAATCCTTAAGGTCATCTATTGCACATACGGATTAATCCGTAATGCAATGTTTGCCCCTACACAGTTCACCGTAGGGATAAAATATCAGGATACCTAATATTTTGTCCATATGGACTCAGTAACAGAGGTAAAACTTGTACCTACGGATTAATCCGTAAGACCATTTATCTGTACCTACGAATAAATCCATAGGTGAATCTGACAGGCCCTACGGATAAATTCGAAGGGGCAAGTATTTTATTTTATAAACCAATAAATTAAATAAAGATTATGTCCCTACGGAGTAATCTGTAGGGATAAATGTCTTTACGGAGTAAGACGTAGTGACAATTATTACTCCGTAGGGGCATGTTCAGGACGAAAACTTACATCTGCGGTCTTTAGACTTACGGTGGAGTTTTATGTCTCTATGGAGATATCCGTAGGGGCCGTGATTTGCCCCTACAGCTAAATCCGTGGAGACAACCCATTATTGTAATAGTGATAGATTTTAAAATAGAATTTTACAGGATAATGTCAAAGTATATAAGTGTATAACATAAGATACAAACTATACATCTAAATATCATGCATTAACTTACATTAGTAACTAATAATAATCCTATATATCATTAATTTGTTCATCATAAGAAATATTGCAAAGCCTTTTCATGATAAATAGCTAATAATAACAGTAAAAGATATGAAATAGCAATGGATATTCCATGTTAAAATTTGGATAGAATTCAAGTAATGCATGGCTTCATAAATGATGAATCCAAGCATATTTTCGATGTGGTATATCTTACCAATGATATATTGTATATACCTAAGACTTTATGCATCGGCAACATTATAAATTTATATTTCGAGAACCACCATTGGAAGAGTTCTAATTTATCTTTTGAATAATAGAATAAAAGCATATATATTGCCTATATTTATTATACATGGAACAATTCATTGGCTTTTTCACAATAACATAATAACCAATCTATAGCTCTGAACTTATTTATTTAGGTACATAACATTTTTGAATTTATTGTATATTTCATTCCTTATATTATCTACACTTCGATCAAATTAAATTTGAGCTCGTAAATATATCTTGTTTGAAATCAAAGATCTCTAAGCATAGCTACACATCCCATACTTGCACAAGTCGCCCTTCTTGCACCTAATCTTGCATCCTCCACAATTCTTGTGATCGTACATGATATTCACACAATTGCCGCTGCAACAAGCCTCCCCATATCGGCACCTTCGTCCACACTTACCGCAGTTGTGGTTGTCGATCATCACGTTCACGCATTGCTTATGGCAACAGTCTGGGCCCTGGCTTCCCTTGTCACGACAAACCCTAGGAAACTTGTCACAAGTCATTGATGCACTAGGGCTGTATTGGTCAAGAATATGTCTGCTCATGCTCCTAGTAACTGAAAGTTCACCTTCTTCATTACTCTTTGCTAAGGCGATAGCGGTGGCTAAAGCCAAGCACAATAATACAACGAAGAAGATTTTTGAAACCATTAAATTTGTGAGGATTTTCAAGTTCTCAAAATGCTGTGGGGGGAGAGAGTTGAGTTGTTGAGGGAGAAAGGAGAGAATGGAGAGTATTTATAGAGGGAGAGAGAGGAGTTTGAGCATGTGTGCAATATGAAAGCAAACATATCAATGGTAGAACGTTTCAAGGAAATAAGAAGTTAGGCCAATCAATGGGATTGTGGACTTGGGGCACAAGTTTTTCTCTCTAGGGGCCAAAACATGAATATACTGCAGCCTCATTTCTTTACATATATGTTGACTAATTAATTCAGTTAGTGCGCTTGTAACTTATACGCCATAAAAGTCTAAATTACACTGCAAAATGGTATTAGCACACATTAATTAGAAACCTAATTAATAATGGTCTTACATGCATTGCCTCTAATTAAGCCACATCAGCATAAATAGAAATAAATGCAGATTTTTCTTTAATAGATGCATTCACGCGATCATCAACTTAATTAATTATAACTATACAATCATCTCCACGATTGTAGAGTTTAAATAAGGACCAACATCACTTTAAATCAGTTCTGAAATAATTAAAATACTCTTGCCATGTTGATTTGAACTGTCTCTAATTTTTTCTTTATTAAATTTAAAACAAGTTAAATATACTTTTATCTCTAATATTATAATGCCAAACGAGAGGTATATATGAAACACGTGAAAAAACAACCCTCTAATTTGTTGTCACCTAAGCAATGATAACATGTTAACTTATCATGATACGTGTGATGCGTATAATTAAATTTTAATTTTATATATCAGGAATTTGATTTTTTTTATTCTTCCACTTAAATATATAATTAATAGACTAATTAAATAGAACGAAATCCCTTTAATTTACATTTATAGATGGGCCAATATATATATGTGTGTGTCTATATATATATATATATATATATATATATATATATATATGGGCATAAAAAGCCAACAAGTTGCAAAATATGGCAGGAGCCAAGGATATATAATATCACTCTGAATAAATAGAGATAATAAAAAAAAATGGTACTGTTTGAAGTGTGTAATTTGAAGAGAGCTGATGCCTAAAAGTTGTCAAACCAAATAACCTTAGCAATGTCGCATTTCATACATAATATGATAGGTAGTTTAAATTATATATTTACATCAAGAAACACAGCTAAGATTTCCATTTTTTACCTCCTATAATTAATGTTAATTATCTTTAATTATTAGGCAAAAATCAAATGGTTTATATACATGCTCTGTACATATCCAAGAGCCAAATGAACACTTTAAACAAAAAAATGCAAATATTCCAAATTTTCAGAATCAACAGGCTAATATGGATCCGTTTTTTTCCTTCTCCTCGGTTAGGGAGTATGTGATCTTAATACTCCCTCCGTCCATTTTTACTTGTCATTTTGTAGAGAGAAAAGTGTCTTATTTTGCTTAACGTTTTTTGGAATAACGAGGAAATTATTAATAATAAAGATATCAATAAATGATACAATACCAAAAATAACCTAGAAAATTAATTAATGATATTAAGAAAATGATAATGCTTTCCTTGAGAGTTGAGGGAAGAAATGGTATGATTTTTTTTAGTGGTGATGTGGCAGTAGATTAATTACTGATATTAAGAAAGTGATAACGTTTTTCTTAATCGGTGTACAATCCTCTAAAATGACAACTAAAAAGGGACGGAACGGGAGCATATTTTTTCATGCACATGGGCCTCTTAATTGGAGTAATTAAGTTTTACTAGCATTAAACAAAAGGCAAAATCAAACTATATATGACTTGCTAAAAGAAAGCATAGCCCTTCATCAAGTGTTTTTTGGCTAGCTTTCTGCATTAAGCAACAAAACACCACATCTACAATACATATTAATCTTTATGTTAAAACAAAGTTAGACATGCCTAGCTCTCACTTCTCCTTTCATGCGTGATATGCTCAATCAAGGGAATTGTGATACTCAAGATAACTTCATGTTTCCATAAACCTATATATTTAACATTTAATATATGCTTGTTTAATTTAATATATCCAAGAGTATAATTTAATATATCCATTAATTATTGCAACACGAAATAAGTAACACAATTTATTTTGACACGAAAGAGACGCTAAGAGCCTTTTTCGTTAGATAGCGTCCAAAATCTATTTCCTTCACGATTTTTTTCGACGATTGGCGTCCATATATTCTCAAATGGAAAATAGTTTGTATTAGACATTTAGTTAATTGTTACAATTAATCATTTCACTTTTTTTTTTAAATAATTTCACTTATTTAGTACACATATTTATAGACCACTTAAATACCCATTGCAAGTATGGTACAATTGCCGTTGACATTGTTTGGAGTGATATCAATGAAGAATAAGCAATCATGTTGCCTTTATTACTATATGATCCCAAATAAATATCTTGTATATTTTTCTTATCATAATAAGCAATCATGTTAATTATGATAAGAAAAAAGAAATACATAAAAATTGAGAGAAGGAAATTGAATGGATTATTATAAGAATTATTATGAGTTTTGACTTTTAAAAAGATAATCCAGCCTAATTTATATGGCTCTACATGCATGTTAATTATATATACATACAAATTGAGGGAAGAAAGAGTATAAATAAATAAATAAATAATTAGCATTACAGCCCATTCCCTTCCACTAATTAAGAGGCCTAACATTTTGTTTCTTTCATAAACTTAAAAAAATGTTTTATGCCCTTAACACGATTTTTTTAGAGGCCTAACTTCTTTATTTCCATGAATGACCTTAATACCGATCTCAATAATTCTTTCTCTCTCCTCTCTCCCTCCCTTTATTAATACTCAAATTCTCTTCTTTTGCTCCCACCAAAAAAACCTCTCTCTATCTCACTCTCTCTCTCTCCCCCCATGATGAATAAGATGTCAAGGATCTTCTTCATCATGGCACTCTTATTGCTTATAGCTTTGGCTACCTCCCATGCCATAGATAATACTAATGAAGTGGATGTCGAAAAACTTGTATCATCATCTACTATCCATGGAGATGAACCATCATTTCCTAGGAGCATGAGACATATTCTAGACCAATACAGCACTAGAGTCTCTATGAAATGCGACAAGTTCCCTAGGATTTGCCGCGCCAAGGGAAGCCCTGGGCCCGACTGCTGCAAAAAGCAATGCGTGAATGTAATAGTCGACAACCACAACTGTGGTGAGTGTGGGCGAAGGTGCCGATATGGGGAGTCTTGTTGCAGCGGCCGTTGCGTAAATATAATGTATGATGCCAAGAATTGTGGAGGATGCAAGATAAGGTGCAAGAAGGGCAACTTTTGCAAGTATGGGATGTGTAACTATGCTTAATATTTGGAAGAAGATCGATCTATACATGTACTATAATATATCATTCATATTTGTTGGGATGAAAATGTTAGCTTGCTTGTGGAGGGTGCATGAATTTTTTATATGAGATTTAAGATATATATAGGGTTTCAAGATGTACTTTATTTAAATTCTTATAATAAGAGAGAAGATACGTGAATATATATATATATATATATATATATATATATATATATATATATATATATTCTGTAATGGTCGTCTTATAATTATTTTATTTTATTTGTTTGAATTATCTTTTATTTTATTCATTTCCTATAGCTAGCTAAAATATGTAAACTGCATATATGTTTGTAACCCTATAATCAAATATAGAGCAGGGAGCGATCGATAAGATTTGCCACTACAGTTTCGTATTTGAAGATCGTCACTTTATGAAACGATATTAATTATGGTACACATACGGGTACTATATATCCATGTGTATGAGTATATATCTCTGTCACTATAATTGGTGTTTTTGTAAATTTAAAAATAAAAAAGGTCTAAAGTCCTCTATGCTCTCCTTCCTCCGTGTATTATATTATATATACTCCCAAATAAGGAAGTGTATATCAACAGGTTTGAGACTACCTCACTAGGATTTAAGTGGTATAAATCTTTAGATATTATACGAACTTTCATATCTACGAGTGTGGACTATAGCTAAGTTGTAACAGTTTCTTGTTGTTGTGCAAAAGTTCTATGGTCCAAACCTGTTTGCATCAAACCATGAACAATTTTCAAACAAACAAAAAAAAAATTCACTGTTTCATCTATATATGTCACCACTCCTTAAATTTACTGTGGCTTAAACTGTTATTAATTCTTATTTTTGGCATAATAATGTTTCATTTTGATGATGAAATATATCGAGATCAAGAGGAAGTAATATTCTTTTTCCTTTTTCCTTTTTCCTTTTTCTTTCTTGGAGATATATAGAGTAATAATCATGATTGCAATATACACTACTATAATAAGGGGTTGCCCTTACGGATAGAGAAATTCGTAGGGGCGACTTTTTATTGCCCCTACGGATTAATCCGTAGGGCCATTTGTTTGCTCCTGCGGTGCCTACCGTAGGAGCATAAATAAATTAAAAAATATTAAAATGTAATCTTTTAATTGGCCCTACGGTACCACAAAAGAAAACTCTATGGATTAATCAATAGGGGCAACAAAAGCTTATTTATAAAGAAAAATAAAGATAAGTAATTTCCCGCTGTCCCTAAAATCTCCCACCAATTCCCGATCGAGCACCCGCGCATCGTCGCCACCAAACCCATCGTCGTCGATTTTCTTGTCGCCACCACACCCATCGTTGTCGACTTCCTCGTTGCCACCACACTCTCTTCGTCGCCACCACACTCTCGCCGTGAGCACCTCTTCGAGCTCCCTCTTCCTGGCCTCCTCCACCTCGTCGACTTTCAGCCTGTACCCGATCCTGATCATCCTGAGAGAGTTCTTGATTTTCACGTTCTGTATCTGGGTCTGATGAAGAACATGCAATCAAAGATTCGATACAATAGGAACAAGCTGAAGATCGACTGCTATTTGGTATGGCTGTTGACCCTCGAGGCAGAGAGAGTGGCTCCCCTATATACTTCGGCCTTTGTGAGAGTCGACGTAGATATATGGTCTCTCTTGTGCCAATATTACGACTCTCAGCGCAAACAAGTTTGTAATTTAAATGTAATTCATTGTTTAGTATATAATTTATTTTTTTGTATTGCTTAATTAAAAAACTAAATTTGAATGTGTTGTGCAGAAATATACCGCTCTAAATAATAAGAATAGGAAGTCGGCGAAGAGGGTTCACTCCACTTATACAGGTGGCTCGAGAAATATTACACGTGCCAGGGAGGTATTAGTAAATTACAATAGATCTATTTTGATATAATGTAATATTAAGAGTTATTTTATAATATATGTAAATTTTTGACGAATTGCAGAGAGCTCAGACCCTGGAGTAGGGTGGTACACAGAGCGTGTTTATGGTGTATCTTGCCGTCTACGGCACCTCGACAGATCCCGCCACGGGTGAGCTTCAATCCGCAACACCGCTACCCAGAAGTATTGTGTAAATGTTAATATTTATTCTAATTCGAATGAAATTTTTGTTTTGATAAGTTCAAATTTAAATGATATACTTATATTTTAATAGTTAATGTAACACCCTAGTTCATATACCCTGACTTGGTTGATTAATTTATATATCGAGTGGATATTTCTTGATTTATTACTGTTATGGGTGCGAATAGTGTAATTGGTATTTGTGTTAGTATCCGACCAGACCCGCATGCTAGGAAACCCATCTTGATTTATATTTGTGATTTATCTCGGCTAGTTATGAAGATCCGTGCACTTTCATGTCGTAAATCTTGTATATCTGCATCGTATATCTGGCATCTGCATTTTTTATAAAACAACTATACTCAAATAATATATTTTAAAAATATCTAGCATGGCCTGCATCATACCCCTGACTCTGTTGTGGTATCCGTACATCGTGTTCTCGTCCCGTTCAGTGAAACGGACTCCTTTGGATAGCTACGTACACGCTACGTTCATTCATTCTTAGGGATATGCATTTTTCGTTACCCGGATATCGCATTTTAGTTTTTGTTGATACAAATATTATTCGTATTTTCAAACCGTAATTTTAGACATGACCCGGGCGTGTTTTAAACTATTTTTATATTAGCCAAAATCTCAAATATATTTAATATTATATTCATATAATATTATACCGATAAAAATATATTCGTTAATATTTTTTCCTTAACCAAAATATATTTCCTACACTAAATCTCTGCGTCCCTCTCCCTCCCACACACACACACACACACACAGAGAGAGAGGTTAATGGAGGAACGGGGCCATACGATGGAATTTCCTCCTATGGCATCGAGAAAATACATCATTTCTCAATTTTTCCGACGATCGGCACCCACTATCTTCATCGTTATCATCTAAGATGTGGGTACACCAAATTTCATGTAATTCTACAACCTTTTCACCGTTGATTTAGTGGGTTCAAAATTAACAGTTTTCCGACAATAGAACTTTTTACATTGCTAAATCAATGGTAAAAAGGTTGTAGAATCACATGAAATTTAGTGTACCAATATCTTAGATGATAATGATAAAGATGATGGGTGCCTATCGGCGGAAAAAATGAGTGAGGGTGTATTTTTTCGACGCCATAGGACGAAATTCCATCCCATGGCATCTTTCCTCCATTATTCTCATATATATATATATATATATATATATATATATTTCTCCACTCCCAAAACCAACGTTCTCTCTCTCCCTCTTCTTCTAAAAATTTTTCGTTCCTGCCTTCGCCTTGCGAACCCACGCCCTGCCTCGCTCGCCATAACCGCCTAACCTCGACCTCGTCTAGCCGTCGTTGACCTTTCTCTGACCTCGCCTCCACCACCTCCTCTCCCCTGCAACATAAACCGAACCCATCTCCCTGCGGTGAACCCACTGCACCCTCACCGCACCCATCACCTTCACCGTTGTCGTCATCACGCCGTCGATCCCTTTTCATCACCACGAATTCCTTCGCTCATACCCTCGACCCTCACCTCCACTTCCTCTTCTCCGCTTCTCCCCCTCTCTTTCCTGACCCCTGCAACCAGCCCGAGCCCCTACATACGCCTCGCCGCCTCCACCGCCGGCGACCGCCCTCGTCACCTCCACCTTCGTCGTCTTCCTCTCTCCTCACCTCTCCCCTACTCCCCAGATCTCGAGGCCAAAACCTGCACTTAACCCTCACCCCAGCCTCCCCTGCACACCGCAACCCACTGCCTCGCCGGAAATCCATTGTCGTCGTCGTCACCCCATCATCTCTGACCTATAGCCAGAACCAAAGAACCCCGGTGGACGTTCCCAGCCAGCATGGTCGTGTTCTTGCTTTACTTTGTTCTGTTCTGTACGCTGCGTACATCATGACATTTACAGACGTCGAACGCGGCGTACGTACCCCGTCTCGAGATCCGATCAGGCAAGTTTATCTTGCTACATGCTATAATATATATTTTACATCCATATGAATAAAATATCATATGTTTATTGCATTGTGCATTCTATATTACAGTTTTATATTTTTACGATACTCATACGTATCCATACCGTTTATTACATATCTAGTCGCATGCAAGTTTATCTTGCTACATACTATGTTATTATATTTGCATCAATATGAATAAAAATATTGCATGTTTATTGTATTATGCATCCTATATTACAGTTTTATAGTTTTACGATACCTGACTTGAACACATAAGTTTGGGGGTAAGGGAAAATCAATGGTGAAACCTGAATTTTAACTCGACAGTTCGATGCTTATACTGATCAATTTTGGGGGCTAGGCCAGTCCCGGGATGATGCTGCTGACATCATTCGTATGTACATGTTTCCTATTTTATGCTTAGCGGCACGTCTCGGATTCATCCTGAGAGTCTGGACCATGGTCTCGGGCATGCACGGGATAATATTGAGTTACATCGACAATTTCATTAAATTGATTTCAAAGATTTGAGAGTAGATAACCCAATAATATAGTTTAGATTACTCACTGCACTTCACCTGCATATACGTATATACTTCACAGTTCTATATCCGTGTTTACTTATTTTACTGTTTATATTCATTCCTGCATATCCCGTGTATCCTGGTTATTTATTTATTGTTGATATTTTAAAGCACTGATGTCTGGGTTTTGCATGGCGCAGTTTCTCTGTCCCTGTCGCACGCTGACTAGGAGTACTTCAGCTGTCAAGCCGAACAGTGAGGAGCATGTTAGTGATAGTTTAGTTTAGTTTTCTTTTCGCAGTTTTATTTCCTGATGTGAGCCCGTATTTGGGACATATTTTCAGATGTTACTGTTCATTGGATTTATTGCTTCTGCATATATATTTCTTGACTCGTTTATTCTGGCAGATGGATGTTCCCCTCCGAAAGACGGCGCACAAGACCGTGAAGTTCTGGTGCTGGGATTCGGGACAGATGCTAATTGGTTTTATCCTACCACCTCTCCGAAGATGCCAAGTTGATTTATGGCACCGTGTATCGGAGGTTTAGACGGATGCGGCCGATGTAGCAGACTTCGTCAGATCCCCCTTGTTTGAGGGGTTTTTGATTGTGGGGACGTTCTTCCCTGCAGGCGCAAGCCCCTGGAGTTAATTACGCTACCGCATCGCGGTAACAACTTTCTCCTTCTTCAGAAATTTCACTTCGTTTCGTGTGTGTTTGTTTTGTTTGTGGATGCCCGTGGATTGTATACGGTGGCTAAGTTATGTCGTCGCGCGTAGGACGTGGATTAGTCCAAATCCGTATTTATTTAGATTTGGGTTTAGGGTTTTAGTTTAAGGATACGTTAGCCGTATTGAGGCTAACATCAACTTAAACGTTCGTTAAGGATACGTTAGTCCTGTTTAAGACTAAGATCGACTTAACGGAAAAGAGCGTTTGGGGGCTCTATTGTTCCAGTTTAGGGACGTAGTGGTCCGTTGAATGTATGGCCGCCGGGAACGTCACCTCTCTGACGACGTTGAAGGATTACAATGACAGATGTCAGAGGAGTTCAGAGATGTACCCTTGAACCGGATGTAAATTGGGGGTTCTATATAGTCCAATATGGGACTAAAGCCTGTTTGAATGTTTAAGGATACGTTAGCCACTTTTGAGGCTAAGATCAACTTAAACAGGATCGTTTAGATCCGACAAAAGAGCGTTTGGGGGCTCTGTTGTTCCAGTTTAGGGACGTAGTGGTCCATAAGTAGTTTAAAGATATTGTGGTCCATTGCCAGTTTAGGGACATGGTGGTCTATTGGTAGTTTAAGGACGCATTAGTCCGTTAATTTAAGGACACATAAGTCCGTGGGTTTTAAGGACCCCACAGTCCATATGGGTGTGTAAGGGCGCATTAATCCGTTAGTTTAAGAAGGCATAAGTCCGTGGGTTTTAAGAACCCCACAGTCCGTATCTTGGTATAAGGACGCATAAGTCCATGAGTTTAAGGACCCCACAGTCCATGTCAATGTGTGGTCGTCGGGACCCGTCACCTCTCTGACGTCGTTGAAGAATTACAACGATAGGTGTCAAAGGAGTTCAGAGATGTACCCTTGAACCGGATGTAAATTGATTTAGGATAGCAGTCTTGCTCAGTCAATTTAATTTGAGCACTTACGGCCATGATTGTGTTAAGTCCAGTTGAGAATATTCGACGTTTTTCTTGATTTTTGGCCTATTAGGCATGTGCTAGGGCTTTTCCCATGTCTGATAATGCACTGCATTTTATTCTGGCCTGCTAGGCCCTTTAATTTGGGCTCAGTCCCTTTATAAATGATGCAGAGCATCTGCACAGTATTTTATTTAGCCTTTTAGGCCTTTTAATTGGGCTTGGCCCTTCTTTTTAAAATAATGCACAACATTTTATTTGGCCTGTTAGGCCTTTTAATTGGGCTTGGCCCTTCTTTTCAATAATGTCGTGCATTAATTATCTGACAGTGGCCATGTAGCCTGTCAGGCGCTTTGCGCTAATTTTTGAGCGCAAGCGCATGTGGAAGTGACACGTGTCACTCTCTGAAGAGCGCAAGCACAGCAGCGCAGTGCGCTGTGTCAGTGCGTTGCGCTGTTGCACTGCTGACATGTGGCAATCCCTGGTGGCTTGCGCCAACCCAGGAGCGCAACAGCGCAGTTTTTGCAAGTGCAAGGCACTGTTTCAATAACTTGATCCAATTTTGGATTCAAGAAAAGAATCTTTAAAATTCAAGAACCAATGGTTCATAAAAAAGTGTAAGGCACTGTTATTATTTATTATTTTATATTTTTTTATTTGAAGATCATTGATCTTGTTCTTTCATCAATGATCTATTTCAGAAGAAATTCTTCTTCTTTCTCTAAAGGTTTTTTACCTTTTTCTTGAGTTCACTTCGAAATTCTTCAGAGCTCTCTCTGTTTTGAAGTTTTTTGATGATGATGATGATGTTTTGAATTGGGGTCTAGGGGCCTTTATATAGTGCCCATAAATTAGTTAAATTTGTTAAAAAGATCTTTCTCTGAGTGATTTGGGGAATTTTCCCCACCGTTGGATCTTTGATCCAAGAGTTTCTATTTTACAGAAGATAATTTTCTTATTTTAACAAGAACAGAAAGATCTTACTAGAATTTTAATTCTGTTTGGCGCAAACGCCTCAGCGCTTGACACGTGTCGCGCAGCGCACAGCGCAGCACAACTGCGCTGACACGTGTCGCGCAGCGCACAGCGCAGCGCAACTGCGCTGACACGTATCGCGCAGCGCAGCGCTTGCACAGCTGTGCTTCCGCAACTGCGCTGACATGTGTCGCGCAGCGCAGCGCTTGCGCAACTGAAGCGTTACTTCCTTTACTTTTGTTTTAAATAGAGCCTTGCTCTGATTGGGCGCGCTGCCTCGGACGTTGCGCTGACGTATCGACTTCTAACACGTGGCGCGTTGCGCGCAATGCACTGGATTTGAAGTGTTGCTTCAAAATTTGAATTTTTAAAATTCAAACAGAGCCTTGCTCTGATTGGGGGAAACAAATGCCCCCCCACCGTTGCGCTCACGTGGCGCACACGTGAGTACAGCGGTGGCAAAATTTTGGCCGTTAGATCAACAGGTGAGTTGAAGGGGCACAGACGCCTATAAATAGGACCCTTGGTCCTTAATAAATTTTTTACCATTTTCAAGAACTTGAACTTCAGAGTCTTGCTCTTGCTTAAGAATTTTAGAGCTTTGCTCTCGTTTCTTCCCAAGAACTTCAAACTTCCGAACTTAGGTAAAATTAAATTAAATTAAATTAACAGAGCCTTGCTTTCATAGATCTTTGATCTAAAGAAAACTCTTTTGGAGTTTCATCAACAGAGCCTTGCTCTCAAAAGTTCATAAATCTACAGAAATCTTGTTCATGGGTTTTAACCCATGAACAGAGCTTTGCTATTGGATCAAATGTAGATCTTTTTTTTTCCTAAAAATGGAGAACTTTTTATAAGTCTTCATGGATTTTTTAAGATCCCAAATTTTTAATATTTAGGAGTTAAATTTTCTTTTAATGGATCTTTTCCTAATTTTTATAGAGCTAAGCTCTATTTTAGGAAATCTTTTTTTTCTTAAGACCATAGTTTGACAAATGTCATTCTGTGACAGAGTTTTACTCTGAAAGAGGAGATTTTTTTCTTGTCTTTAGGGATTTCCCATTAATGAGAATATTCTCTTGGGGATCTCTTCATTAATTGACAGTCTTATCCAATGATGGGGCTGTCTTATTAAATGATGCACTGTCATCCAGATTTTGTGGGTCTCCATTTGGTCCCCTACCCACTGCATTGCAGTGTGGTATAAAATTTTAAAATGTCAAGTGTTAGAATCACAACACTGACGGCTATTTTTTTGTCTCTCTGCAGGAAACATGTCTTTCGATTCCTCATTCCCGTTTGTCCGTTCGGAAGGAGGATTCCCCGGAGCACCCGTAGACCGGGAAGTTTTGGCTATGATCAGGGATTATGATCCAGACCATAAGAACCTTCACCTTTGGGGGTCGTGGTACAACCAAATCATCATGGGTAGCCAGAGTTTTTCGTGCGCGGTACCCTCAGAGCCTATTACGGCGATCCACTATGCCAGCCCACCCTCGGTGAAGTATGCCGTGGAGATGGTCGACTGGACTTCAAAGGGCCTTCTTCATCCTGCCACAGATGCAATTCCGGTTCAATGTCCTATAGTTTTGGATATCCTAGGACACCGTATTTGCCAAGGCGAGGCGTGACCTTGGGGGCAATCGTATAACATAGGTCTGATCCCCGGCCATCCGATCGACTATCTGCCATGGGCTCGCTACATCCTGTCGGCAAAAAAGTCGCAGTTGATAAGGCTACGGTTGTATACCGCAGTTTTGTTAGTGTATATGCCCTAGAGGCCATTACTTTATCATACTAGTTTGTATATTACTTAATGGAAGCTTGGGATATTCACAGTTGTATATACAATCTTGCTCGAAATGGTAGTATGCTACTTGGTTTATCTCTGCTTTAATATGTGCATGTGTTTGTTTTAGCATATTGCTGATATACATATTAGTAGAGCCCTTAGGATCTTTGCTTGATTACCAGCGTTGTGATGGCGCTCGCACTCGTGGGAGCTGGGTAATCTATAAGCACATCCTTATACAGGTCCCTGGTCGTTGGACTATCGAGACAGGGCATCGATACTCAGGAGTAGACTAGCGTATGCGCTTCTCATCCCAGCGTGGGAGACGGTCTGTCCCACAGCCGTCAGTACGTCGTACTTGAGATAGTATGCGGGTGCTCGTTAGGTTACGAGTACACTGGACAGGACTCGTCGGGAACTGTTGGTTGGTATTATACCTTTCGTCAGTTATCAGTTCCCAGGTGACATGAGTACAGCTTAGTCCGTTGACTTGACACTGTCACTTCGCCTCGAGTGTGTTCCCACTGCACTTTGATTACTACCCTACCACGGCTCAAAGGAGTCGTGCAAACAGGTAGTTTTTGGGTGCAGTCCCGAAGCACTTGGAGGCAGTGACGGTTAGACAGGATTCGTCTCTCCCGGTATTGGGGGTTGATATCGCGCTGTGTCCAGGAGAGCCATTACACGAGTAGTCCCTGGCCAGGGCAAGCGAGATATACTGGTAGGTTTCCAGTGTTATCTCAGGGTGTTCTGGGCTACACTCCAACACGACTTGTAACGCTATTAAGGGACTGACGTTCACCGCCCCCCTAGGCCTGCCATGCGATGTATCAGACGAACAGACCGGACTGTACGGAGACTGTCACATACAGGCTCAGTAGGAGTTCAGATGGGGTTCACCTCGTCAGTCTTCTTATCGACATCTACCTGAGGACCGTTACGTACAGCTAGTGCCGCTTGCGGTCTGTGGTTAAACCCACTGCCAGCGTAGTGTCGAGTCTTTAGAGTCCCACACAGAGAGCTATTCGCCTTTAGGCAAAATGAGTAGAGGTCGCATGGTTTTGCGACAGGGTTCGTTCACATCCGCGCACTTGTGCACGTTTGCTGTCCGGACAGCTTATACTAGCGGGCTTTGGTTTAAGCCGGATCCTAGTATATGATTTGGGATTGGCTTTTTCTCATTGTATTCGTGTTCCTCGGATCACGAATACGGGTGCGTATGCACAGTTGCTTGAGACAGAGGGAGAGGACTTTGATTAGGGTTAATGACTATTGTCATTTTATTAACCCTAATGCTTATGTGTGTATTATTGTTAATTGATATTAGTTTAATAATTGTGCATGGTTATGGTTGTTGACCATTTGACCCATCTTGACTTGTTGACACTTTGACCATCATCATTTCATTTGGAAGATGCTCTTTGATCCTTACAATTTGCATTAATAATGAAATGATAATGGTCATGTCTTGATTTAGCCATGACAATTATCTCACTAATTTTCTAATTACAATAATTCACATATATGAGAGAATGCTTCATATTATTCTCTCATTCTATTATTGATATTCTCTCTCTTGTTCTTCCTCTCCCTCAAGCTCTCCCCTCTCATGTGTTGAGAAACACTTGAGCTTGAGAAAAACCCTCTCTTGATCATCTTTACTCTAATCTAGGGTTGAAGGACTAGCACTTCTTGAACCCTAGTTACTTCTAGCTTGGAGTTGAAGCCAAAGGTTGAGGCTTTCGGGTGGATCTTTCTTTGACGGGAGAAGACAACAAGGTGACCTCCTTCCACTACTCCAAGGAGCAAGGAGAGAAGGACATAAAGACCAAAGGTATAACCTTTCTAGCACTTAGCTAGTTTCTAGTTAGCTTTAGCAAGTTTTTGTTTAGCAAAGATCCTTTAAAGTCTAGTCCATGTTGCCTAAGCTCATAAAAATCCGATTTTTATTCCGTTTTCCGCCTCCCCGCAAGTACCGGGGTGGGCAACGTGGACTTACAAGTTTATGTTTCCCTCTTCCAGTATCCCACGCTTCCTACCTGGTGGTTTAAGGCCTTTTTGGAGCAGTGGAACATCCCTACTCACACTTTCCTCGCAATGGACCGGGAAGTGTCGATTTCTTTGGAGGAGTTCACAGAGGTCTCCGGCTTACCGGTTATAGAGGAGCACTATGAGGAGCTGCTTCCTACAGACGAATATGTCTTTGGTGCTAAGCCGGCAATAAGGGGCCTCACTCCGGAGAACGCTGTTCAACATCAATTTCCAAGCTTGATCAAAGTGTTGAGCATCTATGAGGCCATTTTTATCGAACGTGGGAGCCGCGGAGTTAGCTTCAAGGATTTCATTGCTCGATTCATCCATCCAGACGTCCTCTCGGTAGAAGCTGCTAAGTTTGCCACACTTGATGACCCTTTCGATCTAGCTTTGGACAACCATCCGGCGAAGGAGATAGACCAAAAGGGTTTTTTTCTTCCTGACTCCCCCATTGTGTCTTTTGCGGAAGTTGCAGCCCCGGGGATGGATGAGGAAGCCTTCTTCTTAGGATTTCTTGGGCTATGGCTGAGTTGGTTTGCACTCCCAATGCATTATCGCCATATGAGGCCCTTTGTCTTTTACCCAGCTCATCGGATGACCATTGGGATGAAAGTGGCGGTTGGGATCGCCGGTTTGGCACACCTGTATCATGGCCTTACTCAAGCAGCGGATGCTAATGAGCCTGGAGTGCTGCACGTGATCTTTCCGATGCATTACTTCGTATCATGGCTTGAGCTACACACACTGGGCGTCTTTGGTTTGCACAAAAGGCCATCGTTTTATGACAGGTGCAGCCTCCCCCGAATTATAAGACTGATCAGCACTTCAATTGTGACTCCGTCACCATTGAATGCCAGGGGTTTGCTCCTTCGTCCCCACACAGTCGGAGACGGGATGTCCTTTACTGAAAAAGTGCTGACCATTGGAAATGCGTCTACCACCACGGTGCGGCCCTTGCAAGACACTTTCAAAGATGGAGCTTCAGTTCTGACAGCCCGGGAGACGCTTCACCTATATTCCATCAGACCGGGTTTCCTGGTGTTTAGAAAAAATGGTGCGGCGCTTTTCATAAGATACAACCCGCATCGTTTTGCCCAGCAACTGAGCTATAATCAAGGGGTGCCGTTGGAGGCTTTCCTGCTGGAAACTGTCGCCACTGAAGAAGGGATGCAGAGCGCACTTCACCACTTCATGCGTATTAATACGGGTTCTAATTTTTTTATTAGCGAACCGGCTTGCCAACCCCGCATCCTTAATACATATACGGCGTGGTATACCCATGCGACGGGTGCCGTTATAAATGAAGAAAAACGATTGTTGGTCGACCGTAAGGGTGTGCCTCCCGGCAGCGACCGCAAAGCTCCCTTGGTGCCCAGGACCCCCGCAGTCGCTCCTCTGAGAGATGTTAGAGCCGAACTACCGCGTGTGCTGAGCCCTCAACGTGGATTGCCGCCTTCCGATACTGCGGAGTTGCCATCAGCGCCCCGTGCTTCAGTGGAGACGGTAAATGTGGCTTCATCGGAGTCCGGTGTGGGTACGGATATTGGGACCCATCGCCCTAAGGCGCCTGCCAAGCGCAAGTCAATCTCGGGTGCACCCAGAGCTGTCGGGCAGAAGAGGAAGAAGAAGTCGCTCTTCTCGGCTGATGTTGTGTTCGGTCAAGAATCTCAAGCTCCCTATAGCGAGGGCTTGGGCGAGTATGGGACCAATGAAGGATTAGTTATGCCGCCAGATGACACTGATTTGGCAGCCGCCATCGCAGCTTCAGAGTGATTAGTGATGCGTGACGCGTGGCTAGCCAAGCTTGCACAATCGGGTAATTATTAGTTGCATTTTTTATTTCATCGTACTTTTATTATTGTCTTTGACTAACGTTTTTCCTCTCTTTTCTTCAAGCAGGCGTCACCACTGAAGAAGCCATTGCTGCCTCCCTCAAGACTTTCCAGGAGGAGGAACGACTCAGAGCGTCCTTAGGCCTTGGTACATTTCGACTCATCAAGTCTTTACTCTCCTTTTGTTATGGTCGATCTAACCCTCCTTTTTTTATCGCAGGAACCACAATGCTGGTCCCGCCAGGTGACGTGGAGACTCTTCCTGGGTCAGCCACTGATATTCCGGCTTCTTCGGGGCCGCCGCAAGAACCTCGACTCGAAAAGTCGGTGAGGGATGCCTTGAAAGATTTGGAGGCATCCCTATTCACGGACGAGGACGTCTCAATGAGGGAAGCCTTGGAGAGCTCCGTCTTGACGGCTCGAGAGGAGAGAAAGCGGTGGCTTAGGCCGCAGGTTCAGATCTGCAGACTAAGACTTTTCAACTCTATGAGCCGTGAGAGTCTCATAGAGACTTTTCTCCCTACGGATCGAGAGGATCTTGTAGGTGTATTTTTTCCTTAGGAATCGTGAGGATTCCTAAGTGCATTTTCTCTTATAAGTCGTAAGGATCTTATAAGAGAATTTTCCCTCTTACGAGTCGAGAGGACCCGTAAGCGGTTGTTCCCCTCCTCATCGAGATTCGACTTTGGAGAGTGAGACCCGTGAATAGTATGCAAGAGACCGTTTCAGACTGACTTGCAGGGTCCCATTGCTCAGGAAACAAATTTTTTTAACCCCTGTTGCCTGAGACTTTATCTTGCAAGTTGAGACGAATCGGGAATTTCCCGTGGAGACACTGATTTCTCTGCGAGCCGACGCGAGTCAGGAGGCTCTCATCAAGGACGCTAGTTTCCCTGAATTGAGGTATTTACCAAGGACACTGGTTTCCCTGGGGTTGAAACGAATCGAGAATTTCTCGCGGAGACGCTGGTTTCTCTGCGAGTCGACGCGAATCAGGATTTTCTTCGTCAAGGACACTTGTTTCCCTGAGTCGAAGGATTTTGCCGAAGACGTTGGTTTCTTCGGGGTTGAGACGAATCGGGAATTTCTCACGGAGACACTGGTTTCTCTGCGAACCGACGCGAATCAAGAGGCTCTCATCAAGGACGCTAGTTTCCCTGAGTTAGGAGTTTGCCAAGGACACTTGTTTCTCTGGTGTTGAAACGAATCGAGAATTTCTCGTAGAGACGCTAGTTTCTCTGCGGGTGGATGCGAATCAGGATTTTCTTCGTCAAGAACACTTGTTTCCCTGAGTTGAAGGATTTTGCCGAAGACACTGGTTTCTTCGGGGTTGACATGAATCGGGAATTTCTCGCGGAGACACTGGTTTCTTTGCGAGCCGACGTGAATCAGGAGGCTCTCATCAAGGACGCTAGTTTCCCTGAGTTGAGGAGTTTGCCAAGTGTTTCCTGATTTAAAATCAGGAAAGAACTGACGGAGAAGGCATCACGTGCTAGCACGTGACCAGCAGTCACGTGTTGACACGTGACATGTTAAAGCGGTTTCAAAGGAACATAAATTCTCGGATCAAATCAAGGAAGAGGCTTCAGAAGAGGTTTTAGAAGAGGTCACGTGCTCCCACGTGACCAGGGTCACGTGTTGGCACGTGATAATCAAAAGCATCGGCAAGGCAGATTCAGCTTCCCGTGTACATCAAAGAAAAGGGCTCCAGAAAGGGTCATGTGCTCCCACGTGACCAGGGTCACGTGTTGGCACGTGACATTTAAGAGCGGCTTCAAAGGCAAACCGGTTCCCTAATCAAATCAAGGAAAAGGGCTCCAGAAGAGGTCACGTGCTCCCACGTGACCAGGGTCACGTGTTGGCACGTGATACTCAAAAGCAGCAGACTCATTCCCTGAATAAATCAAGAAAGAGGCTTCAAAAGGGGTCACGTGTTCACACGTGACCAGTGGTCACGTGTTGGCACGTGATGACCAAGCAACGGCAAAGACATAGCGCAAAAGAAAGAAGAGGTCTCGTTTCAAGGGGGTCACATGCCCACACGTGACCAAAGGTCACGTGGCCACACGTGACCGACTTCAAAGCCCATTCGTTAACAGAATTAAATTCTGAGAAAAGGCCTCTCAGATCTTTCCAAAGAAACCGATTGAATTAAAGATTTAAAGATTCCTAAATATCACCTATCTATAGAAAAATCCTGAACTTGGAAAGATTTACACACAAAATCTAACCGAAATAACGAAGGAGAATCTCTGGATTTAAAATCCAATGGTGAATAAAATTCACCTAATAATCCAAAGGTCTAGATGAATGATGGATGCAAATCAAATCTCTCAATGAAAGATTCACCAAAAAACTAATTGACTCGGCTGCTTCTCCTATAAATAGGAGCCAAAAGACATGCAAAAGAGATACATGCAGAGAGAAGAAAAGAGTGAGAGCCTTGATACTTTAGAGGAACTTGGATCTTCTGCAAAAGAAAACCCTAGGTAAGAAAGGGAAAGTTTCATTGAAAAAAAAGAGAATTTAATTCTCAACAGAGTTTAACTCTGATATAAGACAGAAGGACATATCTCTTCTCTCTTTGATGGAGGATCTGTACAGTGCACATCTCCCCTTGAGTTGAGAATTTAATTCTCAATGGGTTGAGATCCTGCAATGCAGATCCAAAGTATAGAGAGGGAATGGAAGCACGAGAATTTAATTCTCACAGAACTATAGGAATTTAATTCCTTCAAGATAAAATTAGGGTTTGACCCTGTGTTATGGGAATTTAATTCCTTCAGAATGAAAAGAATCAGGGTTTAACCCTAGTTAAGAACTTAGTTCTGTTAAAACAACAAGAATATTAATTCGCTTAAATAATTTCTCTAACAGAAAGTGTGGGCTTAATTCCTTAAAGCTTTTATTAGGGTTTAACCCTATTCAGTTCTTCACATATATGAGGAATTTAATTCCTACAGAAAATTCAGAGTTCAACTCTTCAAAAGGAATTAGGAATTTAATTCCTCTGAAATTATTGTCAGGGTTCAACCCTACGAGGAATTTAATTCCTGAAAGGGATTAACAGATCTTCTAAACAACTACAGAAAAGCAGGGTCACGTGTCACCACGTGACCCTCCCAAAAGATCTACAGAAAGCCCTCTGAGGCAGTGCATCACGTGACCCACGTGACCTCTGAAGCATAAGGAATAGAAAAGAGCTCTAGGGCGCCCTCACGTGTCACCACGTGACCCCTAGTGAGCATTATAACGCACAGAGCATGGGCCTTCATCACGTGCTCGCACGTGATGGCCGCCAGAACTAAAGTGTTAAACACTTACCTGCAGAATAAAATAAGGGGAATCAGGGCGCTCTCACATGTCTACACGTGACCCCTCTCTCCTTAGTGTTTAAATACTAATCTGAAGACTCTATCCTCAGTGTTTAACACTAATTTTCTTAGTGCTTAACACTAATTTGGAAAACTCTATTTGCAGTGTCTAACACTGATTTGCTTAGTGTTTAACACTAATGTGAAAACTCTGTTCCCAGTGTTTAACACTGATTATTTCTTAGTGTTTAACACTAATTTGCTAATCTTATTCCCAGTGTTCAACACTGTTGGTTTCTAGTGTTTAACACTAGCTTTAGCCCAATTGGCTAAGTTTCAGAGGCAAGGCCTCTCCTTCAATGGACCAACAGAGGGTCAATATTTCAAACATAATTGGACTTAGCCCAAATTGGCCATAAGTCCTCAAATCATCTTAAACTGAGCACATCTGCTCTTTCAACAAACTCATTGGTTCAAGGGTACATCTCTGAACTCCTCTGACATCTGTCGTTGTAATCCTTCAACGTCGTCAGAGAGGTGATGGGTCTCGACAACCACATATTAATACGGACTATGGGGTCCTTAAACCTATGGACTATGACGTCCTTAACCTTGACCGAGATGTCTTAAAACTAACAATGGACTGTGGGGTCCTTAAACCCATGGACTACGACGCCCTTAACCTTGACCGAGATGTCTTAAAACTAACAATGGACAGTGGGGTCCTTAAACCCATGGACTACGACGTCCTTAACCTTGACCGAGATGTCTTAAAACTAACAATGGACCGCAATGTCCTTAAACTACCCATGGGCCGCAATGTCCTTAAACTAGCGATGGACCACTATGTCCCTAAACTGGAACAATAGAGCCAATTACTCTTTTGTTGGATCTAAACGATCCCGTTTAAGTTGATCTTAGCCTTAAATATGGTTAACGTATCCTTAAACCTTTAAAACAGACTTTAGTCCCAAACTGGACTATAGATCCCCCCAATTAACTCTGGTTCAAGGGTACATTTCTGAACTCCTCTGACACCTGTCGTTGTAATCCTTCAACGTCGTCAGAGAGGTGACGGGTCCCAACGGCCATACATTAAACATGGACCACTATGTCCCTAAACTGGAACAATAGAGCCAATTGCTCTTTTGTCGGATCTAAACGATCCCGTTAAGTTGATCTTAGTCTCAAATCGGACTAACGTATCCTTAACAAACGTTTGAGTCGATCTTAGTCTCAAATATGGTAACGTATCCTCAAACCAAACCCCCCAACCCAAATCTAAGATAATACAGATTTGGACTAGTCCACGCCCTACGGGCGACGACATAACTCAGTCTCCGTATACAATCCACAGGCAACTAAACACAAAATAAAAAAAACACACGACACGAAGTGAAATTCTGGAGAAGGAGAAAGTTTTTACCGCGATGCGGTAGCGTAATTAACTGCAGGGGCTTGCGCCTGCAGGGAAGAGCGTCCCCACAATCAAAAACCCCTCGTGCGAGGGGGAATCTGAAGAAGTCTGCTACATCGGACGCATCCATTTAAACATTCGATATACGGTGCCATAAATCAACTTGGCATCTTCGGAGAGGTGGACGGATAGCACCAATTAGCATCTGCCCCGAATCTCAGGCACAGACGTCCCCGCGTCTCGGCCGCCGTTCGGAGGGGAACAGATTCTGGCACGCCCGGTGGGACCTTTTCCTCTTTTCACTCCACACTTCGTGTGTCGTGATTCGCGAACCAAACACGGTTTGCTAATAGTTGCCCTGGGGTTTCAAGGTACTAAGATTCGGCGTCTTGCTTGTTGCAGAAAACAAAGAATCGATGGCTTCTGCTTGTGCGAAACGTTCCAACTGCTCGGATTGCAATTGCAACCAACGCTCTGCCTCGCCAAGAAGTATAGCCTACGGACCCCAAGCTGCTTCGTTGTTTACTATGCCCGTGGAACAGGTCACTCGAGCCACCACAGGATTGTTCTTTGGGACCATGTTCCCGCCGACAAGCTTCACCGCTCCGATGCTGACAAAGGAAGCACCCAAGAAGTCGTTCTTTGATCGTCTTACCCCTACCACGGCCTCTCTCAATGGGTCGCCCAACACCAGCGCCTCCGTCTTCTCTAGATTGGGCCAAGGCTCCTGTGGATCTACAAGGGGAACTACAATCCCAGAGAAGACTGCTTCTAAGAAAATGACCGCTCCTGCTACCCAAAGGACATCGGTTTTTGACAGGCTGACACCGGCAGAAACCCCCCACCTGCACATGGGGCAAGACGAAGCCGTTCTCACCGCTGAACCAGTGCCGTCCGCTCGACACGCTCGACGTTGCCATTGGCGCCGAGTAAGGAAGGCTGGGGGCAACTCCCCCTCTGGGCTAACTCCATCAGCCCCGACAACAGAAATCAATGCTGCTGTTCCAACTAGGAACAGCTTCGAGATGCTAGATAAGGTGCGTAGGAATTCTCCTACTGCGGTGCTAAAGAGGTCTCCCCCTCCGCCGAAAAGGGCTATAGAAGTGAAGCCAGAGCAGCTCCAACCTTCTCAACGGCTGTCTTCCAAAATCTATAAGGTTTGGCGGCAGGCCCGAGACTCAACGATTGATCCAAACTTCTCCCGCCAGCACAAGAAGCTAAAAATCCAACCGGAAGCCAGTCACCAGGCTAAACCACGAAAGGCCGTCTGGGTGCCCGCCTCAACGGCCCCATCAGCCCCCACTGCCCACAAAAGGAGGAAGCCAGAGAAGATCCCCCAGCTTGCAACGACAGCTAGAGGCACTAAGCCCAGACGCCCTAAGTCTGGGGACATGATGGTCCATACCGTATACATGGCGTCAGGAAAAGAAGACGGCCGTGCGTCTACAGGTCATAGACCGCTTACACGGTCGGTGACCAAAGCTCAGGAGCAACAGCAAAAGCTCCAGGAAATGATGAATGCTATGGCCGCACTTACTGGGCCAAAAAAAAACCCAGAAACGTTCTCAGATGAACGCCAGGAGGAAGAAACCGACGCCGAGTTCCTTCGCCGAATATTGGAGAAGAAGGACAAAGAGGCTGCTGAACAAGCAGCCAACATACAGCGTATGGGCCTTCTCTTCCAAGATATGATAGGGATGATGATCCAACAGGACCCACCCGCTGAGGATCCCCCAATCGTCCTTGAAGACGACGAGGGAGAAACGTCAAATCCATCACCGGCCCTCTCAACGGCCAAAGAAGAGACAATCTCTAAGGCTGATTTGGTCGACTATATAGCCCAGCAAATCCGGGTTCATCATGCGACTGAGGCAGCGGGTCAAGTCGTAAAAACGGGCCGGCCGTATCCGAGCTGGTACGACCAAATCAAATACCCGCCGGGTTATATAATACCAAAATTTCACGTGTACAAGGGGACCGGCAATCCCCACCAACATGTCGCCCAGTTCAGGGCCCTTTGCGGTAACACCGGCGGTGATGATAAACTGTTGCTTCGCCAGTTTGTGGGCAGCTTATCAGAAATAGCGTTCGAATGGTATTCGGAACTCACGAACGATTCTATCAAGATATTCGCCGAAATGGAATTACTATTCACTCAGCGATTCGCGAGCGCCAGCGAACGCACCCCAATAACGGCGTTGATTAACGCCAGGGTAAGATCAGGTGAAACTTGGGTCCAGTATGCTATACGCTAGCGTAATTTGTGATCGAAATGCGAGCAACGCATTGAGGAAACGCCTGCCGTGGGCATGTTCGTGGGAACTCTGGACCCTCACGCAACTATCTCCCAGTTTATGATGTTCTTTAAGCCAACCACATTCCAGGCTTTAATCGACAAGTTGGCTCAGATGGACAAAATGGGTCATAGACCGTCTCCCCCGAAGCCAGAACCTCGGAACGATAAGGGTAAAGGAAAGGCCACCTTCGTCGCAAATGCCCAGCAGCAACCTAATGCCCCGAAAATGGCGGATCAATTGGAAGAAAGACGCCGGTATTATAATGAAAAGATGAAGCGTCCCTACTCGTTCCCACAGGACAAGACGAAACGGTTATTCGAGCTGGCAGTACGCAATAGACTTATAAACCTGCCAAATCCAAGGCGGCCACCGCAACCCACTGAGGTGAATAACCCTAACTATTGCCCTTACCATCAAACGGTAGGCCATCCGATCGAGGACTGCTTCGTCTTCAAAGGATGGATTGAAGATCAATACCTCCAGGGGAAGTTTGCGCTGTCCGAAAAGTGGAAGGTGAACCCACCACAGCCGCATGCTCCTAAGAAAACAGATACACCGGGGGCAACCTGTTCCTTTATCAGGGAAGCTCCATGGGAGGTCGTGCTGTCAACTAAAACCAAAAGAATGCTGAAGGACCTTCATGCGTGTCCGGCAATCGAATGGAAGGACCCTCTTGAACCTCAAATTATCGAAGGAATGTTGAAGCCGCACTCAGCCACAAAGATTCGTGGTGATGGCCCAAGTGCTCACACCCAACCGTCAAACTCTTCGAAGAAAAAGAAGAGGAAATCCAAAAAGTCCATCAAGCCTGGAGACAAGCGCACGAAATTGTAGAAGCAAATCGATGTGATGGAAGAGTACAATCAGAAGGCACGAACTCCTGTCACACTGCAAGAGTTCCTCAACCACATCTTTCAAGAGGGAGACGATGGAGAAAGCTCGTCGGATGAATCCGAGGGGTATGTGGCGAGTTGTAATGTAATCTCCCACTCATCTACCGACGATGAAGAAACTCTGGACACTAAGACACAAGGGACAGAGCCTGAACCAGAGCGTGTATGGCCAACAGATAAAATGATCGACGCTTTTCTAGATGAAATTCGTCTAAAGAGTAAAGCAGATCAGGAGCGTGAGATGGCCGCATCGGAAGGAGCCGAACGCAGGCGACTAAACGAAGGAGTTGAAGTACTCCCGCCAGATCGAAGGGTATCCGGAGCAGACAAGAAGATATCTAAGACGAGGAAAAGGTTTGCCAAAGCCATGTCAGTAGGAATGAAGCTACCACCCTCGGAAGGAAACACGCTCGACGGGGCGGAGAGTCACCCTAATTATTGCACATATCATCGGAAAATTTCACACCCCACGGAGGAGTGCGACGCTTTTAGGATATGGTGGCAGGGATATGTTGCTCGTCGGCAACATTTTAAGCGCATGAAACGCAAGACTCGTCGGGAACGAAAAAGTACTGTCGACAGGCACATCGGAACTACTAGCAACTGCTACACGGTCAACGCCGGAGGGTCACAAGTTCTCACCTTTAGGAGCGACTCCGATGAAGAAATGGCTCTGGGCCCTCTCTTTAAAGAATCCGTTTCAGAGAAAGAGGAGAAATCGGAGGCCTGCGAGAACATTCAGCTGCGCAATCGCACACTCCCAGAAAAGAATATCGGGCCCGCGAGCAGAAAGGATAAAGGAAAGGAAAAGGTCGCTGAGGATATCACTTTGGATGACCAAGTCATGAAAGAGCTGGCTGCCAAAGACCCTCCCAGGAAGGGTAAGGTGGACTATAACATCCTAGCGCACCTAAGGAAGCTACCTTCTCAGCTTAGCATTCTCGATGCCCTTCTATTATCAAAAGAAGCGCGAGACTCACTAATTAAGGCGTTACAAGAACCTGAGCAATTCCAAGCCTTCCTCGCTACTGAAAGAATGAAGGATGAACTGGAGGAAGTGCATACGGCCGACATTACTTTCGATGAAGAAGACCTCCTCCTCGGGACTTGCGACCACAACCGTCCCCTATATGTCTCAGGATACTGCCATGATATCAAGATAGGCAAGATCCTAGTGGATAATGGGTCCTCCGTTAATCTCCTTAACGTTCGGGTGTTAAAGGAGATCTGCATGAGTGTGCAGCACCTCGCTCGTGACAAAATTACCATCTCCGGTTTTGACTCCCAATCATCACGAACTCTCGGATCCGTGATACTAACATTATGCTTTGGACTACTCGTCACAGACATCAAATTTCATGTCATTGACGCCAAGACCTGCTACAACGCCTTGCTCGGTCGTCCTTGGTTACACGAGTACAACATCATCCCTTCTACACAACATCAGTGTATGAAGTACTTTAAGGATGGTTTCGAGTATACCGTATCAGGTGAGCTGAACCCATTTTCCGTGAACGAAGTCCGCAAATACGAAGATGCGAAGTACTTTTTGCCAGATTTCGAGGATACAGAAAAGTGTCGCGAGACGGAGAACAAGACCGCCGCTACCATCCCTGTTTTCGGGAGCGATACCGAAGGAGAAGAAGAGATAGTTTATGCGGGACCATCTCAACGCAACAACCCGGGGATGTCCACCCCCATGTTGGTCTTCGGAAGTGACTCGGTAGACGAGGTTAATGCCGTGTTCTCCAATAGGCTGTCGATACAAGCACCCCCTAGCGATGATCAGAGTTTGCAAATCACCCTGGTGCCGCGAGAACACTATAAGGATCTCGACACACTTCAAGCTTACAATGTGCAGGACCTGCAAACATTTTACGTCCCTCCCAGGCGAAAGAGTGAAAAGGTGATCATATTCTATCACTCCACAGAGACGAAAGTATAGAAAGAGATCTGGCATAGCGCGGATACTACACTCGACAGGCTCCAACCCATCCATCTGCCCAGATACTATACAAACGGTTTAAAGAGGCTATTGAAGCGCCAAGGAGTACCCTTAAAACAGACTGTTCGACAAGCTCGGTTCTACAACAGATTTGGGATGTCCCTGGGACCCAACGCAAATTGCCCAATGGAAAAATGGAAACACGTGGGCTTGGATAGGTGAGAGACAGAAAACGGGAACGGGCCCACAGTACCTACACTATATATACCTTTGATGAAAAAGATGACGCCTTGTCAGGAGATGCCAACCCCTCATCAAAACTAGATCCCGCGATTGAACTGCCAAGTCCGTCGTTTGAAGAACAAATGGGCAAGCTTGTCAGGCAAGTGGGTCAAAAAGCTCGGGAAGACCACGACCGCGAGATGTCCATCTACGAGAAGGCCAGGACGCAACATCTGTTTCAACATGCTGCAAAAGACAAAGATGTTTCTCCCTGTCAACCCGCTGTACGAAAGGCCCGACGCAGAGGCGGAAATAAATCAAGAAGCAGAAAGAGGAGCCTGTTTACCCCAATCAGAGCAAATCTCTGTTTAAATTCCAAGGTGGAAAAAGAAGCAATTTTTCTGTTTTTCTCCAATTAAAGCAAACCTCTGTCTTCAAAAAATAAAATAAAATAAAATTACGCAAAGCGCAACTGCGCAATGCGCGCAGGGCGCCTCTGCGCAGCGCGCAACTGCGCACACCAAAAAAAATAATAATAAATAAAATAAATAAAAAATAAAAATAAAAATAAAAATTTAGCTGCGCGACACGTGTCTGCGCAGTTGCGCAAGCGCTGCGTTGCGCGACACGTGTCACGCGCTGGGGAGTTGCGCAACAGCAGAATGAAGATTTAAGAAAATCTTTTCTGTTCTTGTTAAAACAAGAAGATTTCTTCTGTAAAACAGGGGCCTTTGGATCAAAGATCCAACGGTGGGGAAAATTCCCCAAATCACTCAGAAAAAGATTTTTTTAACAAATTTAACTAATTTATGAGCACTATAAAAAGGATCCTAGACCTCATTTCAAAAGGAGGAATATCTTGCTAAAAAAAAAGAGAAGAGAACTCTTGAGAACTCTTGAAGAATACAAAAAAAAAGGATAAAAACCTTTAGAAAAAGAGAATTCTCTTATGAACAGATCATTGATCTAAGAACAAGATCATGGATCTTCAACAATAAATAAATAAATAAATAAATAAAAATAAATAAAAAAAATAGTGCCTTGTACTTGTTTTATGAACAATCGGTTCTTGAACCTAAAAGGTTCTTAAATAAATAGTGCTTTGCACTTTCATGAACCTTTGGTTCTCTGAGAGAAGAAAAACAAAAAAAAAACTTGTTTTTTCTTAGATCTAAATCAAATAGTGCTTTGCACTTGTTTTATGAACCATCGGTTCTTGAACCTAAAAGGTTCTTAAATTAATAGTGCTTTGCACTTTCATGACCCTTTGGTTCTCTGAGATAAGAAAAACAAGAAAAACTTGTTTTTTCTTAGATTTAAGTCAAATAGTGCTTTGCACTTCTTTTATGAACCATCGGTTCTTGAATCTAAAAGATTCTCAAATTAATAGTGCTTTGCACAAATGCAATGCATTATTTAAAGGGCCAGGCCAAAGTCAAAATGACCTAACATGCCAAAATAAATTGCAAGGCAATAAATGGGCAGAGCCCAAATAAATTGATACTTTGCATCCTTTATACAAGGGCAGAGCCCAAATAAAATTGATGCCTTGCATCATTCCTAAAAGAACAGAGCCCAAAATAAATTAATGCTCTGCATCCTTTGTGGGCAAGGCCCAAATAAAAATAAAAAAAGAAATGTAATGCAAAAGCAAATAAAATGTTGAACATTCTCAACTGGACTTAGCCCAATTTTGGCCATAAGTCCTTAAATTAAATTGACTGAGCAAAGTGACTCTCCTAAATCAATCTACATCCGGTTCGAGAGTACATCTCCGAACTCCTTTGACATCCATCGTTGTAATTCTTCAACGACGTCAAAGAGGTGACGGGTCCCAACGACCACACACCCATATGGACTGCGGGGTCCTTAAACTCGTGGACCGAGACGTCCCTAAACTAATATCGGACCGAGACGTCCCTAAACTAATGACGGACCTCCACGTCCCTAAACTGGAACATGGACCACCACGTCCCTAAAATGGAACAATAGAGCCAATTGCTCTTCTCTCGGATCTAAACGATCCCGTTCAAGTCGATCTTAGTCCAAAATAGGACTAACGTATCCTTGGCGAACGTTTAAGTTGATCTTAGCCGCAACGCGACTAACGCATCCTTAAACTAAAAAACACCAAACCCAAATCTAAATAAATACGGATTTGGACTAATCCACGTCCTACGGGCGACGGCATTACTCAGTCTCCGTATACAATACACGGGCAACCACAAACAAAACAAACACCCACGACACGAAGTGAAACTCTGGAGAAGGAGAAAGTTGTTACCGCAATGCGGTAGCGTAATTAACTGCAGGGGCTTGCGCCTACAGGGAAGAGCGTCCCCACAATCAAAAACCCCTCAAGCGAGGGGGAATCTGATGAAGTCTGCTACATCGGCCGCTTCCGTCTAAACCTCCGATACATGATGTCATAAATCAACTTGGTATCTTCGGAGAGGTGGATGAATAAAACCAATTAGCATCTGCCCCGAATCTCAGTGCCAGGACATCGCGGTCCTGTGCGCCGCCTTTCGGAGGGGAACAGGTTCTGGCACGCCCGGTGGGACATCTTCCTCTTTCCACTCCACACTTCGTGTGTCGTGTTCGCGAACAAATCGCGGTTTGCTGTGATTGCCTGTGGATTCAAGGTACTAAGATTTGGTGTCTTTCCTTATGCAGAAAACAGAAAATCGATGGCTTCGAACTGCACCGCCCGCAGTGATAACTTTCGCTCCGTCATTGCTGGAGGAGTGACTTATGGGCCCCAAGCGGCCTTCCTTTTCAAAATGCCGGTGGAGCAGGTGGCTCAAGCCACCACTGGACTATTTTTTTGGACCATGCTCCCACCAATGAGCTTCAACGCCCCAATGACATTGCAAGAAGCTCCAAAGAAGTCGGTCTTCGATCGACCTACCACTGCCGCGACCCCTCTCAACGAGTCGTCCAACTCTACTGCTTCAGTTTTTAACGGACTAGGCCAGAGCTCTAACAGGCTCATGAAGAAGTTTGCCATACCAGAAGGCGTTATCCCAAAGCGGATAGCCATTCCAACTCCCGTTCCTGGCAAAATCACCAAGGTTGCTTCCCATGTTCAGAAGTCCGCTTCTGACAAGTTGGCCGTCCCCGTTCAACGGACGTCGATCTTTAAAAAGCTGGTACCAGTATATTCTGACCAACACAGGGGGCATGAGGAGGTCACCCCTATAGCTGAAACAACTCCATCAGCACGACATGCCCGACGTCGCTACTGGCGCCGAGTGAGGAAGGCTGGGGGCAACTCCCCCTCTGGACTTACTCCTCCAACTCTAATGGTGGGGATCGATACTGCTGTTCCAACCAGGAACAGCTTTGAGTTTCTGAACTCGGTGCGCAGAAACTCTCCTACTACGGTGCTAAAGCGAACTCCTTCATCTGTGAAGAATATTCCAGAGAAGAAGCTAGAGCAGCCCCTTCAACGTCCGTCCTCTAAAATTTACAAGGTCTGGCGACAGGTCCAGGAGTCAGTGATTAATGAAAACCATCTTCATCGACAGAGAAAGATGAAGGTGCGGCAGGAGAAGGATTACTCTGTTAAGCCACAAAAAACAAAAGCTACTTGGATGCCCACTACAACGGCTCCCTTAACTCCAATCACTCAAAAAAGGAGGCCGCAAAAAGCTCCTGTATCTTTGGCGAATCGCAAAGACACCGAACACAAACGCCCTAAGTCTGGGGGCATGGTGGTGCACACTGTTTATATGGCTTCTAGAAAGGAGGAAAGCCGCACTTCTACGGGCCACCGACCGCTCACCCGATCCGTGACGAAAGCCTAGGAGCAACAACAAAAGCTTCAGGAAATGATGACTACAATGGCTGCACTCACTGAGCCAAAAGAAAGCTCTGAAACGTCTTCGGATGAGCGTCAAGAACAAGAAACCGACGCTGACTTTTTACGCAGAGTCCTCGAAAAGAGGGACAAAGAAGCTGCAGAGCAAGCGGCTAACATAAAACAGATGGCACTCCTCTTCCAAGATATGGTAGGGATGATGTTACAGCCGGACCCTCCTGCTGAAGATCCTCCGATCGTCCTTGAAGACGACAGGGGAGAAACGTCAAATCCTCCGCCGGCTCTGTCAACAGCCAAGGAGGAGGCAATCTCCAAAGTTGACCTAGACGAATATATAGCTCAGCAGATCCGGGTTCATCAGGCGAATGAAGCGGCTGGGCAAATTGTTAGAACCGGACGACCGTATCCGAGCTGGTATGACCAAATCAGTTACCCGCCAGGATATACGATCGCTAAATTCCACGTATATAAAGGGACAGGGAATCCGCATCAGCATGTCGCTCAATTCAGGGCCTTATGCGGCAACACTGGAGGCGATGACAAATTGTTGCTACGTCAATTCGTCGGCAGCTTAGCAGAAACGGCCTTTGAATGGTATTCGGAGCTGCCTAACGACTCTGTCAAAACATTTGCAGAGATGGAACTGCTGTTTACGCAAAGATTCGCGAGTGCTAGTGAACGCACCCCGATAACAGCACTAATAAATGCCAGGATAAGGCCAAGCGAAACGTGGGTCCAATACGCAACACGATGGCGGAACCTATGGTCGAAATGCGAACAACGCATAGAAGAGGCGCCTGCGGTAGGCATGTTTGTGGGCACTCTCGATCCGCAGGCGACCATCTCACAATTCATGATGTTCTTCAGGCCGGCCACCTTCCAGGCCTTGATTGACAAATTAGCCCAAATGGACCAGATGGGCCATAGACCATCTCCTCCAAAATCAGATTCCCGAGATGAGAAAGGAAAAGGAAAAACGATCGTCGTCGCCAATGCTTAACAACAATCGAGCAACTCAAAGCCGGTCGTTCGCCAAAACAACGTGCGTCCACGCCCATCCCTCGAAGAGAGGCTAGGACGTCCTTACTCGTTTCCTCAGAATAAAACGAGAAGACTGTTTGAGCTGGCAGTGCGTAACAGACTCATCAACCTGCCGATTCCAAAGCGTTTGTCGTAGCCAGGCGATCTTAATAATCCCAATTATTGCCCTTACCACCAAACGGTAAGTCACCCGATTGAGGATTGTTTCGTCTTTAAGGGATGGATCGAGGATCAATACCTGCAAGGCAAGTTCGCGCTGTCTGAAAGCTGGAAGGTAAACCCACCACAGCCGCACTCTCCAAAGAAGACGGACACGCCGGGGGCAGCTTGTTCTTTAGTCAAGGATGAAAACGGTGGAGAAAACTCATCGGATGAATCCGAAGACTACGTAGCGACTTGTCATGTGATTTCTCATTCACTGACGGATGATAAAGTGGCTCCTTGCGCTGAGAAACCAATGGCGAATCCTGAGCCGGAGATTCTACAGCCATCAGACGAGTTGATCGATGTCTTCCTAAGTGAAATTCGTCTGAAAGCAAAAGCCAATCAAGAGCGTGAAATGGCCATACTAGAAAGAACCAAGGTATTCCCGTCAAATCAAAAGCCATACACTGCGGGTAAAAACAAATTCAAGACGAGGAAACGGTTCGCCAAAGCTCTATCAGTAGGAATGAAGCTACCGCCCTCTGAAGGAAATTCTTTCTCTGAGGTAGAGAGGCACCCTAACTTCTGTTTATATCATCAAAAGATCATACATCCTACCGAAGACTGCGAGTCCTTTAACTGTTGGTGGAAAGGGTATGTCGCTCAAAAGCAACACTTCGACGGGACAAAGTGTGAAGCTTGTGGACATCGGAAAAATGCGATATATGAGCGCAAAGGAGCCGCCGCAAACTGTCATATAGCTGACTTCAAGGGATCACAAATTATCACCTTTGGAAGCGACTCTGACGAAGAAGCTATCCCCAACTTTTCCCTCGGGGAACCTATTTCGAAAACAAAGGAACTGAGAAGCTGCGAGAATATTCAGCCATGCAATCGCATGCTACTCGAAAAAAATCCCGGCCCCATAAACAAGGGACCGAACAAAAAGAATAAAGGAAAAGGAAAAATGGCCCTCGTCGCCAGCGCTCAACAACAATCAGGTGACCCTAGACCGGTTGCTCGCCAAAGCAACAAGCGGCAACCCCTCCAAGAAAAGTTGAAACGTCCTTACTCGTTTCCGCAAGATAAAACAAGGGGACCGTTCGAGCTGGCGGTGTGCAACAGACTCATCAATCTGCCGGGTCCAAAACGTCCATTGCAGCCAGGCGATCTTAATAATCCCAATTATTGCCCTTACCACCAAATAGTAGGTCATCTGATCGAGGACTGCTACGTCTTCAAAAACTGGGTTGAAGACCAATACCAGCATGGCGAGTTTGCACTGTCTGAAAACTGGAAGGTGAGTCCGCCGCAACCGCACGCTCCGAAAAAGACGGATACGCCGGGGGCATCATGCTCATTCATGAGGAAGGACCCATAGACCGAAAAGTCAATAAACTAGATATTCGCCTCAAATACGACGACGGCGGACCGAGATGTCCTTAAACTAATGATGGACCGTAATGTCCTAAAACTTGCAAATGACTGAAACGTCTTTAAACTACTACCGCAGCATCCTTAGGCTGACGAGATAAAAAATATATATATAAAAAATAAATAGTAAAAAAAAACGGTATGTCCATAAGCAAAGAGGGCACGGATGAAAACCCGAAATGGCTCCGTGAGTAAAAACAGCAGGGCTACCGGCGAGTGTTCGTGAAAACCTGAAAGGGCGCGACCTCGTAAAAAAAAATAGAAAGAAAAAAAAAATAAAAGGAATAAAAAGAATTAAAAAAAGATAAGTCCATAAGCAAAATGGGCACGGATGAAAACCTGAAAGGGCTCCGTGAGTAAAAACAGCAGGACTACCGGCGAGTGTTTGTGAAAACCCGAAAGGGCGCAACCTCGTTAAGAAACACTTATAGGGTCCTCTCGACCCTGTAAGGAGAAACCACCTGCGTGAGATCCTTACGACTCACAAAGGAACAACACACTTAGGGATCCCCACGATTCCTAAGGAGAAAAGGCACTTGCGAGATCCTCACGACTCGTAAGGAGAACTCTCTTGTGGGACCCTTACGGCTCATAAGATTTGAAAGTCTTAAATTACAGAGGCCTAAACCTGTGCTTAAGCGACCCCCACAACTTTCGACATTGCCCTACAAGTGGTCCGATATTGGCCCTCGTATACAATCCACGGGCGCGAATAAACATTTCCCTAACTAAGTCCCATCTGAGACTAGGGATATGTTTGCATGGTAAACAACCCTTGTAAATCCTCTCGACTTACAAGGAGAAAACCCTCCTGTAGGATCCTTACGACTTACAGAGGAACAATACACTTAGGAACCCTCACGATTCCTAAGGAGAAAATACACCTATAAGATCCTCACGACTTGTAGGGAGAAATAGCTTTGTGAGACCCTTATGGCTCATAAAGTCAAAAGCCTTAGTCGACAGGACCTTAACCCTGGTCGCTAAGCCTCCTTTGTTCGACAACGACAGAGGCAAATGATGATTCGCTCCTGGCAATATCCCAGTTGTAGCGGTGCTGATGCCAAAATCGGTGTTCAATTTCAGGTTTACGGCGAAAAGCCAGTAAGCCACACATGCATACGAAATAGCCGAAATAATGGGGCAACTCGCAAAAGAAAAAAAGCAGCGAGTAAAAATAAAATAAATAGCCGAAATGATTGGGCACCGCGAAAAATAGCCGAAATGATTGGGCAATCGCGACCTTCGCAATATAAAAGCTGAAATGATAGAGCATCGCGGAAAGAATAAAAAAAATGAAAATGAATGAAAGAATGAAACTTTTTTCCCTACAGGTGAAATCACATCGATCCCTGTATACAATTCAGGAGCACAAATAAAGAGGGAACCATACCTTCCCAACAGGCTCCATCAGAAAGCGAAGCCAAATCTCGACGGTTCATAGACAACCTAGAGACCATCTCGACATTTGTCACAATATTACAGACACGATGTCAACAAATGAAGCAAACGAAGATCTCGAGCTTCAGAATCTCGACGTCAACATCGACAACTTAGAGATCACCAACGGTGTGCCTCCTCATTCCAGCAGGACACAGATATTACACAATCAAGCGGAGCGATGGCAAAATCCCCGCTTCACTTCAGCATTCGTCTCGATACAGTAGACGCAATGTCAACAACAGCGTTCCTCCGCAGTCCAGCTGGAGGCAGATGCAACGTCAACAAAAGACCTCACGGTCGAAACAAAGCGGAGTAACGGCAAAATCCCAACTCCACCTTAGCATTCGTCTCGTTACAGCAGACGCAATGTCAACAATGACGTTCCTTCGCAGTCCAGCAGGATGTACATGCAAAGTTAACAAAAGACCTCACGGTCGAAACAAGCGGAGCGATGGCAAAATCCCAGCTTCACCTCAGCATTCGTCTCGATACAGTAGACGCAATGTCAACAACAGCGTTCCTCCGCAGTCCAGCTGGAGGCAGATGCAACGTCAACAAAAGACCTCACGGTCGAAACAAAACGGAGTAACGGCAAAATCCAAACTCCACCTTAGCATTCGTCTCGTTACAGCAGACGCAATGTCAACAACGGCGTTCCTTCGCAGTCCAGCAGGGTATACATGCAAAGTTAACAAAAGACCCCATGGTCGAAACAAAGCGGAGTGACGGCAAAATCCCAGCTCCACCTCAGCATTCATCTCAATACACCAGACGCAGTGTGAGCAAATGAAGCGAAGGCCAAATTCCTAGCTTCAAGGTCTTAACGGCAAGTCATATAAAACCGGAAAGACAATCGGAGATCATCTCGCACCAGCACAGAATGGTCACCACCTCGACGTCCGTCTCAATACAGCAGACGAGATGTCACCCCAACGTTCGTCTCGACAAAGCAGACGCAACGTCATCAAACGAATGGAGCCACGACAAAATCCCTAGTTCCAAACCTCGGCGGTTTACCAGTAACCTAGAGACAACCTCGACGTCCGTCTCGATACAGCAGACGAGATGTCACCCCAACGTTCGTCTCGACACAGCAGACGCAACGTCATCAAACAAATGGAGCCACGGCAAAATCCCTGGTTCCCACCGCAACATTCGTCTCGATACAGCAGACGCAATGCCAGCAAACGAAGCAAAGGCCAAACTCCTAGCTTTAGGGTCTTAACGGCAACTCACATAAAGCCCGAAAGACTATCGGAGATCATTCCCACACCAGCGCGGAGTGGTTATGACTCATCAGGGCTCACCGAAATAAGCCTAACCTCAAGTAAAAAGCGACATGGCAAATTCCTAACGCTTGCTCTTCCGACGGTCAAACTGCCAAGGAGGATTGCTTGAAGACGTCTTGTCCAGCCCCCGAAGGGATCAGAGACACGGCAGTCGCAGGGCTACTCGAACAGCACGATTGCCTATCGAGGACTATATCAGCTTATGCGACGGTACGATGGCCAAAACCCTAAGTACCACCAACCTTAACGGGCTTCTGTCGTAAAGAGCAGAGGTTAAATGCGACGTTAAGATGTTCTTGCGAGAAACGTTCGATTCGTCTCGACTTGTGAAAAATTGTCGAGGCGGCTCGACTCGTGAGATAAAGCCTTAGGCAGTGGGCATAAAAGAAGCCTGTTTCCTAAGCATTGGGACCCCGCAAGTTGGCCCAAAACGGTCTCTTGCATACCATCCACGGGTCTCACTCTCCAACGTCGAACTTCGACAAGGAGGGAAACAACCGCTTACAAGTTCTCTCGACTCGTAAGAGGGAAAAATTCTCTTGTAGGATCCTTACGGCTTACAAGAGAAAACGATTCCTAAGGAGAAAAACCCACCTACGAGATCCTCTCGATCCGTAGGGAGAAAAGTCTCTATGAGACCCTCACGGCTCATAGAGTTGAAAAGTCTTAAGCAGCAGATCTGAACCTGCGGCCTAAGCCCTCGCTATCTCGTGAAGAAATCAAGAAGCTTACTCTAGTACCTGCTAATTGTGACGACATGCTGAGAAAGAGGAAAAGCAACAGAAAGAGCATCCGATTTACATTTGATCAAGCGTTCAAGACACATTCATTCATGCATGGACAAAAAGACTCAGGACAAAAGATATATAATAAAGACAAGATGGGATAAAGAAAAAAATTTTCCATTAATATTGCCCGAAGTTCTTACAGTCATAAAAACAATAAACGAAAGTTACAATGGAATAACCTCAGATCCAGGGCATTGATTGAGGAATTCAAAAGCGACCCTATCTATGACTTTCCAAGCCTCGCGGACCATCCTAGTGTGCTTCCTTTCGCGAGCACAAGCGTCAGGGTCCCTTCCGATGTCTTCCACCCTCCGATAAGCAGCGAGTATGGCAGACTGTTGAAAGACTTCGTGCAAGAGGTCGATAAGACTGTCTCGCCGTCTCTTCGAGATAAAGTTCAATAGGTACACAGAGTGCACCTTGTCCTCAGCGGCATCCAACGCCCTAAGCGGCACGCCGGAACAGAATAGGGGAAGCGCTTCCCAGACAGCTCCCACGATAAGTTTAAGAAGAAAGGAACGTCGGGGAAGCAGTGGACCATTGTATGCGTCGAAGTGACTCATTATTTCAGCACACTTCTCGTTTGTGAACTCCTGATTTTGAGAGCGGCCAAGTCGGCGGATGTCCTCATGAGAGATGATCTCGTTAAGAGCATACATGTGGGCATTCATTGTTCCTGTGAAAGAGGATCAACAGAATTATCAGGAAGACTGATTAAGCAAAACGATATAATCCACTGAGCAATAAAATGTCATCTTTAAGTTCCAAGATCCATGAAGAGTTCTTAAGAGTTCTTCTATATGATTTAGGAGGAGGAAAGCGCCATTAATGAATTAAGAAAATCGAAGGAAAATATTTCAGAGAGCAGAGCTCTATGGAACCCTAGTAGGGTCCCCTTTAGTTCTCTTTAGGTCCCTTTAGATCCCTTTAAGACCTGTAGAGCAAAGCTCTGCTAAGTGAAACCCTAAATAGGTTTCCTTTAGATCAGGGATCTATTGAGAGCAAGGTTCTATCAATGAAAATTAATTTAATTTAATTTAATCCAAATTAAAATTTTCACCTAAAAGTTTTAAGAATTTAACTCTTAAAGTTTTTGAAAATAAAGAGCAGGGCTCTGAGTTCTGAACGTAAAATTTTAGAAATGAGAATCATCTAAGGGACCAAAGGTCCTATTTATAGGCATCAAGTGCCCTTTCAGCTTCCAAGGGATGGCGCGACGATTCGGAGTCTGCCACCGCTGCGCTCACGTTAGGAGGCCACGTAAGCGCAACGGTGGGGAGGTATTTGTTTACCCCAATCAGAGCAAATCTCTATTTAAATTCCAAGGTGGAAAAAGAAGCAATGTTTCTGTTTTTCTCTAATTAAAGCAAACCTCTGTCTTCAAAAAAAAAAAATTTGCGCAAAGCGCAACGGCACAGCGCGCAGCGCGCACACCAAAAAAAAATAATAATAAATAAAAAAATATATAAAATAAAATAAAAAAATAAAAATAAAAATTTAGCTGCGCGACACGTGTCTGCGCAGTTGCGTAAGCGCTGCGTTGCGCGACACGTGTCACGCGCTGGGGAGTTGCGCAACAACAGAATGAAGATTTAAGGAAATCTTTTCTGTTCTTGTTAAAACAAGAAGATTTCTTCTGTAAAACAGGGGCCTTTGGATCAAAGATCCAACGGTGGGGAAAATTCTCCAAATCACTCAGAAAAAGATTTCTTTAACAAATTTAACTAATTTATGAGCACTATAAAAAGGATCCTAGACCTCATTTCAAAAGGAGGAACATCTTGCTAAAAAAAAAGAGAAGAGAACTCTTGAGAACTCTTGAAGAATAAAAAAAAAGGTAAAAACCTTTAGAAAAAGAGAATTCTCTTATGAACAGATCATTGATCTAAGAACAAGATCATGGATCTTCAACATTAAATAAATAAATAAATAAATAAATAAAAATAGTGCCTTGCACTTGTTTTATGACCAATCGGTTCTTGAACCTAAAAGATTCTTAAATTAATAGTGCTTTGCACTTTCATGAACCTTTGGTTCTCTGAGAGAAGAAAAACAAAAAAAAAACTTGTTTTTTCTTAGATCTAAATCAAATAGTGCTTTGCACTTGTTTTATGAACCATCGGTTCTTGAACCTAAAAGGTTCTTAAATTAATAGTGCTTTGCACTTTCATGAACCTTTGGTTCTCTGAGATAAGAAAAACAAGAAAAACTTGTTTTTTCTTAGATCTAAGTCAAATAGTGCTTTGCACTTCTTTTATGAACCATCGGTTCTTGAATCTAAAAGATTCTCAAATTAATAGTGTTTTGCACAAATGCAATGCATTACTTAAAGGGCCAGGCCCAAGTCAAAATGACTTAACAGGCCAAAATAAATTGCAAGGCAATAAATGGGCAGAGCCCAAATAAATTGATGCTTTGCATCCTTTATACAAGGGCAGAGCCCAAATAAAATTGATGCCTTGCATCATTCCTAAAAGAACAGAGCCCAAAATAAATTAATGCTCTGCATCCTTTGTGGGCAAGGCCCAAATAAAAATAAAAAAAGAAATGCAATGCAAAAGCAAATAAAATGTTGAACATTCTCAACTGGACTTAGCCCAATTTTGGCCATAAGTCCTTAAATTAAATTGACTGAGCAAAGTGACTCTCCTAAATCAATCTACATCCGGTTCGAGGGTAAATCTCCGAACTCCTTTGACATCCATCGTTGTAATTCCTCAACGACGTCAAAGAGGTGACGGGTCCCAACGACCGCACACCCATATGGACTGCGGGGTCCTTAAACTCGTGAACCGAGACGTCCCTAAACTAATATCGGACCGAGACGTCCCTAAACTAATATCGGACCGAGACGTCCCTAAACTAATGACGGACCACCACGTCCCTAAACTGGAACATGGACCACCACGTCCCTAAAATGGAACAATAGAGCCAATTGCTCTTCTCTCGGATCTAAACGATCCCGTTCAAGTCGATCTTAGTCCAAAATAGGACTAATGTATCCTTGGCGAACGTTTAAGTTGATCTTAGCCGCAACGCAACTAACGCATCCTTAAACTAAAAAACACCAAACCTAAATCTAAATAAATACGGATTTGGACTAATCCACGTCCTACGGGCGACGGCATTACTCAGTCTCCGTATACAATCCACGGGCAACCACAAACAAAACAAACGCCCACGACACGAAGTGAAACTCTGGAGAAGGAGAAAGTTGTTACCGCAATGCGGTAGCGTAATTAACTGCAGGGGCTTGCGCCTGCAGGGAAAAGCGTCCCCACAATCAAAAACCCCTCAAGCGAGGGGGAATCTGATGAAGTCTGCTACATCGGCCGCATCCGTCTAAACCTCCGATACATGATGCCATAAATCAACTTGGTATCTTCGGAGAGGTGGATGGATAAAACCAATTAGCATCTGCCCCGAATCTCAGTGCCAGGACATCGCGGTCCTGTGCGCCGCCTTTCGGAGGGGAACAGAGCCGACAACAACGACGCGAGATTAGAGAGTTACGTGATCGAATATTGCGCGGCTCGGATTTGTCCTCCATGAAGAAGATGAGTCGAGCATACTCCTTTTCCCGAGATAAGACGGAGAGGTTACTCAAACTTGCTATAAAACATCAAATGATCGCGCTTCCGGAATCTAGATACCCTGAGCAAGCTAACAAGGCTTCTCATCTGAGCTATTGCTCTTATCATCAAGCTATAGGACATCCTACTGAAAACTGCTTCACCTTCAAGAACTGGGCCGAGGACCAGTACCAACAGGGCAGATTCGCTTTGTCCGACGGCTGGAGGGTAACGCCGCCACAAAAGCATGAACCCAAAGCCGCAAAGGTAAAACTAGATCCACCTCAGCCCTGGAAGCGGGTTCGTACCTGTTATACGATTACGTTATTAAAAGAAGGCCCCGAGAACATAGATAACCTTCCCTGGTGCTTTGAGAACAGCGATGATGAGGTGATCTCAGAATTTCCGCCGGCTCCGAAAGAACTGGAAGATTGCATACATACCACTGCAGATAACCTCAGGAAAATCGAATTGGGATCAGCAGATGACCCGCGACCGACATTTGTTAGCGAGCTGCTATCTGAAGAAAGGGTCACTGCGTTAAAGAACGTGCTTCTACGGCATAAAGATTGCTTCGCGTGGAACTACTCCGAGATGCCAGGATTAGATCCGGAGATTGCTGTGCATAAGCTAGCAATATCCCCAAATATCAAACCAGTTAAGCAAGCACCGAGAAGGATGCGGCTCGAGCTTGAGATGAGCATCAACTCCGAAGTCAAGAAGCTGATCGACTCTGGATTTATCCAAGAAGTCTAGTATCCCGACTGGATCGCCAATATCGTCCCGGTAATGAAGAAAAATGGGACGGTACGCATATGCGTGGATTTCAGGGATCTCAATAAAGCCTGTCCAAAGGACGATTTCCCGGTACCAGTAACCGAGCTACTGATAGATAACACGTCCACTCACGAGGTTTTCTCCTTTATGGACGGTTCGTCAGGATACAATCAGATAAAGATGCATCCCGAAGACCAGAAGCATACCGCTTTCCGGACCCCTTTGGGTATATTCTGCTACAGGGTTATGCCTTTTGGTTTAAAGAACGCTGGCGCTACCTATCAAAGGGCCATGACAAAGATCTTCGACGACCTCATACATGACATCGTCGAGTGCTATATCGATGACCTTGTAGTAAAGAGCATGTCATACGAAGAGCATTTAAAGCATCTGGAGACTGTATTTCAACGCCTTCGGCAATATAATTTGAAGATGAATCCCCTCAAATGCGCGTTTGGAGTCTCCTCAGGTAAATTCCTGGGATTCATCATCCGACACAGAGGTATCGAAATAGATCCATCCAAGATCAAGGCGATCATGGAAATGCCTCCGCCAAGAACCCTTAAATAGTTGCGGTCTCTCCAAGGGAAGCTCGCATACATCCGGCGATTTATCGCCAATCTTTCAGGCAAATGCCGTCCTTACAGCCACCTGATGAAAAAGGGAACTCCATTCGTTTGGAATCACAAATGCCAAGGTGCGCTAGACGAGATCAAGCAGTACCTGCAGAGCCCTCCGGTGTTGGCTGGGCCGGTCAAGGGAAAACCTCTTATCCTATATACGACTGCCCTGGAAGGTTCTTTAGGCGCTTTATGGGCACAAGAGAACGAGCAAGGGAAAGAGAGAGCACTCTACTACTTGAGTCGAGTTCTGCTGGGGGCAGAAAACAATTACTCTCCCATTGAAAAACACTGCTTGGCGTTAATCTTCGCGATAACAAAACTCAGGCACTACGCGTTGGTGCACGAAGTCCGTCTCATCTCGAAGGTGGACCCTCTTAAATATTTGATGTCAAAGGCTATATTAGCGGGTCGACTTTCTAAATGGGCTCTACTCCTGATCGGGTTTTCAATAACCTATCAGCCTCTTAAGGCAATGAAAGGTCAAGCCATTGCCGACTTCCTCGCCGAACATCCAGTACCTGCCGGTTCTCCTCTGAACTGCGATTTGCCGGATGAACATGCATTCGATGCGATCGGCGACAATGATACCCGATGGGAACTCTATTTTGACGGGGCATCCTCCATGAAGAAGCGCAAACAATGTACCCCCATAATCAAATCGGGGGTGGGCCTTATCTTCGTAACCCCACAAGGAGGGATAATGCGCTTTGCTTTCTCCTTGACGGAATCGAGGACGAACAATGAAGCCGAATACGAAGCTTTAATAGCGGGCCTCGAGATCGCTATTGACATGGGAATTGAAGACCTCTCTATATACGGGGATTCTCAACTGGTCGTTAGTCAAGTACATGGTGACTACCAAACGTGCAAACCGGAGTTGGTGAAATACGGCGAAAAGGTGCAACAACTGTTGACCCAAATTCCCTTTTATACCTTGGAAAGTATACCACGAGCGGAAAATAGCAAAGCAGATGCGTTAGCTAAGCTCGCTAAAGAACTGGCTGATGAAAATCTCGATGACGTCAGAATCGTGGTACAAAGCCGTCGAGTGCTCTCCCCGGCAGAAATATCCCCGGAATTATGCAAAGAAAAGGGGGCGACTGAGCAGACGACTCTACAAGTAAAAGACCATGAGAAGGCCGAGGACTGGAGGGAAGTCTTCATAGACTACTTTAAGTCTCACCGAATGCCCGAAGAAGCGTCCTCAAGACATCAGCTCATGAAACGAGCTCTATCTTTCGCTTTTGTCAACGACACTCTATACAAGAGATCATTTAATTCTCTGTGGCTGAGATGCTTAGGACTGGACAAAGCAGAAAGAGTCGTTCAAGAGGTTCATGACGGAATCTGCGGTTCTCACCAAGCAGGCCCGAAGATGAAATTAAAGATCAAACGAATGGGTTATTATTGGCCCACTGTGGTCCAAGACTGCCTCGAGTATGCGAAGCAATGCCACTCGTGCCAAATTCATGGAGACTTTATCCACCAACATCCGAACCCACTACACCCAACAGTGGCTAGCTGGCCATTCGAAATGTGGGGGACTGACATAGTCGGCCCCATCGAGCCAGCATCGGCCCGGGGACATCGTTTCATCCTGGCGACAACTGATTACTTCTCCAAATGAGCAGAAGCAGTACCGCTGAGGGAAGTGAAGACGGAGAATATCCTCCATTTCTTCAAGACGCACATCATCTATCGGTTCGGAACTCCACGGCGGATTATCTCCGATAACGGGCCATCCTATAGAAGCCATAAGATTAGCCGCTTCGCGCAGCAGCACAATATAGACTGGAGATATTCGTCAGTTTACAATCCACGAGCTAACGGCCTGGCCGAGGCCTTCAATAAGACCTTGACAAAGATCATAAAAAAGACGGTGTCCCAAAATAAGAAGGACTGGCACGAGAGACTACAAGAGGCTCTTTGGGCCTATCGAACTACGTTCAAGACGGCCACGAACACAACGCCGTACGCACTGGTATTTGGAACGGAAGCGGTACTCCCCCTCGAAATAGAGCTACCCTCTCTACGAATGGCGATCCACTACGAACTGACGAACGAAGAAAATTCTAACCTCCGGCTCGAGGAGCTTGATGCTCTTGAGGAAACACGGCTCATAGCGCAACAAAATCTAGAAACTTATAAAGCAAAGATGACGCGCTCGTACGAAAGATTGACCCGACCGAGGACATTCCGCCAAGGCGAACTCGTACTAGTGGTCAAAAGACCTATGATCCCCAATCGTGCCAAGCGGGAAAAGTTCGAGCCAAACTATGAAGGCCCATACATCATAGATAAGGTCTACCAGGGTGGAGCCTATCTACTCGTGGACATGCATGGTGAAAGGCCTTTCAGACCAATAAACGGCCGCTTCCTGAAGAAATACTACGCGTAACAAGCCACAGCCTAGGTCAATGATAGATGACGACGACTATGTCTGCTCGCTATCTTCCTGAAGCTCAAAGCTCTATAAGTAGTAGCCGGCTCTCTCCACGACGGACCGAAACGTCCTTAAACTAACGACGGACCGAAACGTCCTTAAAACTACTACTGCAACATTTTCAGGCTAATATAAAAAAAAATAACAAAAAAAATTTTAAAAAAAAATTAAAAAATTAAAAAATTAAAAAAAACGGTATGTCCATAAGCAAGAGGGGCACGGATGAAAACCCGAAAGGGCTTCGTGAGTAAAAACAGCAGGACTATCGGCGAGTGTTTGTGAAAACCCGAAAGGGCGCAACCTCGTTAAAAGACACTTGCAGGGTCCTCACGACCTTGTAAGGAGAAACCACCCGCGTGAGATCCTTACGACTCACAAGGGAGCAACACACTTGGGGATCCTCACGATTCCTAAGGAGAAAATACACTTGCAAGATCCTCACGACTCGTAAGGAGAACTTTCTTATGGGACCCTCACGGCTTATAAGATTTGAAAGTCTTAAGTTACAGAGACCTAAACCTGTGCTTAAGCAACCCCCACAACTTTCGATAATGTCCTACAAGCGGCTCATACTGACCCTTGTATACAATCCACGGGCGCGAATAAACATTTCCCCAGCAAAGTCTCACCCGTGACTAGGGATACGTCAATATGATGAGCAACCCTTGTAAGTCCTCTCGATTTATAAGGAGAAAGCCTTTTTATAGGATCCTTACGACTTACAGAGGAACATACGCTTAGGAATCCTCACGATTCCTAGGGAGAAAATACACCTATAAGATCCTCACGACTTGTAGGGAGAAATACCTTTGTGAGACCCTTACGGCTCATGAAGTCAAAAACCTTAGTCGACAAGACCTTAACCCTGTTGCTAAGTCACCCTTGTTCAACATCGACAAAGGCAAATGATGATTCGCTCCTGGCAATATCCCAGTTGTAGCGGTGCTGATGCCTAAACCGGTATCAAATCCCAAGTTCTCCCATGGCAAATGATGATTCGCTCCTGGCAATATTCCAGTCGCAGCGATGCTGATGCTAAGATTGGTATCAGATCTCAAGTTCCACACTCGCGATATACAAAAAAAAAAACAGCGAGCCAAAAATGCATATGAAATAGCCGAAATGATGGGGCAGCTTGCAATAAAAAAAACAGCAAGTAAAAATGTATGCATGAAAAATAGCCGAAATGATGGGGCAACTCGCAATAAAAAGCAGCAAGTAAAAATGAAATAAATAGCCGAACTGATTGGGCACCGCGAAAAATAGCCGAAATGATAGGGCAATCGCGACCTTCGCGATATAAAAGCTGAAATGATAGAGCATCGTGGAAAAAGAAATAAAATAAGAATAAAATTCATGCCCTACAGGTGATGTTACATCAACCCCTGTATATAATCCAGGGGCGCAAACAAAAAACAAAGAAAGGGAACTTACCTCCCCCCAGGTTTCATCATAAGAAGAAGCAAAATCTCGACGGGCCGCAAGCGACCTAGAGATCATCCCAACACTCATCTCGTAACGACGGACACAACTTCAAGCTAAGCGGAACAGCGGCAACTCCCAGTTCCATGGCTCGGCGGTATACATATCCCCAACAGTCAAACCTCCATCCCGTGAAATGCGGATACAATCGGAAAAATTCCTGGTTACGTGGAACGCAGATAATGTCACTCTTTGACCCCGTGGAAAACGTCCAGAGCGGATCCTGGTCCTCGCAGAGCACGGCAGTGAACCCGTGTGAAGCATCCAGAGCGGAACCTAGTCCTCGCCGAGCACGGCAGTGAACCCGTGTGAAGCATCTAGTGCAAAATTCCTGGTTACGTGGAACGCGGATAATGTCACTCTTTGACCCCGTGTGAAGCATCCAGAGCGGAGCCTAGTCCTCGCCGAGCACGGCAGTGAACCCGTGTGAAACATCTAGTGCAAAATTCCTGGTCACGTGGAACACGGATAATGTCACTCTTTGACCCCGCGGAAAACGCCCAGAGCGGAGCCTAGTCCTCGCTGAGCACGGCAGTGAACCCGTGTGAAGCATCTAGTTCAAGATTCCTGGTTACGTGGAGCGTAGATAATGTCACTCTTTGACCCCGTGTGAAGCATCCAGAGCGGAGCATAGTCCTCGCCGAGCACGGCAGTGAACCCGTGTGAAGCATCTAGTGCAAAATTCCTGGTTACGTGGAACGCGGATAATGTCACTCTTTGACCCCGTGTGAAGCATCCAGAGCGGAGCCTAGTCCTCGCCGAGCACGGCAGTGAACCCGTGTGAAGCATCTAGTGCAAGATTCCTGGTTACGTGGAGCGCGGATAATGTCACTCTTTGACCCCGTGTGAAGCATCCAGAGCGGAGCCTAGTCCTCGCCGAGAACGGCAGTGAACCCGTGTGAAGCATCTAGTGCAAAATTCCTGGTCACGTGGAACGCGGATAATGTCACTCTTTGACCCCGCGGAAAACGCCCAAAGCGGAGCCTAGTCCTCGCCGAACACGGCAGTGAACCCGTGTGAAGCATCTAGTGCAAAATTCCTGGTCACGTGGAACGCGAATAATGTCACTCTTTGACCCCGCGGAAAATGCCCAGAGCGGAGCCTGGTCCTCGCCAAGCACGGCAGTGAACCCGTGTGAAGCATCCAGAGCAAATACCGGACTGTGGAGTCCTTAAAATCCACGGACTATGACGTCCTTAACCTCGACCGCAATGTCTTAAAACTAACGATCAACCACCCCGATTCCCTACGGATTCTCCCTTGGTTAAAGGGTACATCTCTTCACTCCTTTGATACTTGGCGTTGTAATTCCTCAACGTCTTCAAAGAGGTGACGGGTCCCTGCAACCAAACATCGGACTGTGGAATCCCTAAATCCACGGACTATGAGGTCCTTAACCTTGACCGTGATGTCTTAAAACTAACATCGGACTGTGGAGTCCTTAAATCCACGGACTATGAGGTCCGTAACCTTGACCGTGATGTCTTTAAACTACGATACCTTGAGCGACCCCTGACCCCGTGAAACACGGATAAGGGCGACCACATCCAGCACTTGCAGGTCCCCACGACCTGTAAGGAAGAAAACTCTCTTGCGAGATCCTTACGACTCTCAAGGGAAAAACCTGCTTAAGAATCCCCACGATTCTTAAGAAGGACTTACACCTATGGGATCCTCTCGGCCTGTAGGGAGAAAAACTCTTTATGAGACCCTAGTGGCTCATAAAATGCAAAAGTCTTAGGAAGCAGATCTTAACCCTGAATCCTAAGCCATCGCTGTCCTGCAAGGAGATCAAGATAGAATATCCGCAGAATATATTCAATAAAAAGGGGACACACCACTGAGAAGAAAAATGTATCTTTTATTCATAAACCAAAATGGATACAAAGTACAATTCATGAAAGAAACAAAAAAAAAAAGAAAAATACTCTCATTCATTAGTATGGACAAAAAAGGGGGGGAAGATACAAGTCTTCAAGCCGGCGGGCGATGTAGTAATTTTACCAGCTCATCTTTCTGTTGCTGAGCCACGGCTTCATGACGCAAGATCTCCAGAAGACGAGCCTCCGCCTGAGCTGTTGAGCCTGATATGAAGCAAGCCGAGCTTCAAGCTCTTTCTCGGTGGCTTTATGAGCTTCGACCCTTTCACAAGTGAGCGCGGCAGCTTTGTCGAGAGCCACCACCTCTTTGATGGACTCCTGAAGCACCCGTCAGAGTTCATACGCTTTGTTAGCCTTGGCAGTAAGACTCGCCTGAAGCTCGCTCAGCGCTTTAGAAGCCAGCTCTTTCTCCGAGAATTTACGGCCAAGCCCTTTTTCTCGCACAACAATATATTCGCCACGTGTCGCCCTATCAGGCCATGTAAGCTCACTTTCGCGGCCGCAACCTTGGAAACGGGACATACACGCTCAAGACCATATAAATGGGCTTCCGGTCAAAAGCAATAATCGACCTAAAACGCGCTCACATCGCCCGGCATGGAAAGCAACGAGAAAATTTTCGACGTTTATCCTATCAAGCATGTGTTCGCAATCATATGAACATCCGAAAAAGAAATAAAATTCGAGACTTTAATGTACATGCGACATGATGACAATGTTGATTCTTTGAGGAAGCTTTCGTAAGAAGAACACAATGTTTATTCATGCAAGCGAAAACATACATACAAATACCAAGCCTACATGGGGGTTCAGCATAAAGCATACAAAAAAGAAGGGCTAATTTAAAATACTACGCTAATGGGAAAAGGTCACCAAACACGGGATCAATGGCACAAGGGTTAACGAAGCAGAGGACAAAATTCTCCATCTCTCTCTCCGCTCTCTCTAGCACATCAAAGCGGCGGTTCTCGCGAGGAGTCGCTCCCCATCGATTGGTGCCATGTTCGTCCGCAAAAGCAAACATAATAGCTCGCCGGGCCCTTATTTGGCTCAACAGGTGAATCGAGCAGTCCTTCAAAGCCTGAGTAATCAGGCACGCTTCGTGAAAGCCCTCGAGCTTCTCTTCAGCCACATCAAGTATCGCCAGGGTCATCTCTGCCGGGTGAGGAGGAATGTCGGCAAGCACGGCCGTGAGGATCATCTGGAGCCAGAGGGAACCCATCGGGAGGGGAGACCCCCTACGGATCGAGAGTTCATACATCGCCGAGTCGCATTCGTCATCAGTAAGGAGTGGATCCACCAACCGAGCAGCAAAGCGGGGGATCATCTCCTCGATAGGGACTTCCCATGGCTGTCGGCGAGCATGAGGGCGATTGCAGGCCATGGCGCTCGTCTGTTTCTCAAGACAAATTACACCCAAAATAAAAAAAAATACAAATCTCTCTGTGAAGGGAACAGAAGGCTATAGCCTCATATATAAAGAAGGGCATTAAGTGCTGTGCGCGGAAAATCTTGCATGATGAAGCTATTTTCAAGGCCCAAAGAAAGAAAGGCATCAAAAATCAGGGAGATGGAACTATTTCCAAGGCTCCTTTTCTGCATCTGATATTGTGCACTAAAAATGTGGCATGGAAAAATTTTGAACAGTCCCATCAAAGAACCCCACGTGCAGAACACGTGAGCCCTAAACTTGACGTGCACTAAAAATGGAATAATACCATGCATATTAAAAGCATCAGCAACAACAATAGTGAAACGATAAAATCCCACAGAAAGGCATGCAAACATGGAAAGACATAATAAAATTTGTCATTCATACTCTAGGAAGTTCATACAAAATAAAGATGACACGTTTACAATGGTAAGACTTCAGACATAGGGCACGGATTGAGAAACTCAAGCTTAACTTTGTCCGAGATCCTCCAAGCATTTCGAACCTCCCGAGTATGTTTTCTTTCACGATCACAAGCGTCGGAGTCCTTGCGAATGTTCTCTACCCTCCGATAGGCGGCAAGTACAGCCGACTGCTGAAATGCCTGGTGCAAGAGATCAATGAGGTTGTCTCGCCTCCTCTTTGAAATCAAGCTCATCAAGTACACCGAATGTATCTTGTCCTCGGCAGCGTCCAATGCCCTGAGCGGTACACCGGCGCAGAAGAGAGGAAGCGCCTTCCAAATTGCCAGCACGATGAGTTTCAGAAGAGAAGAGCGACGGGGGAGTAGCAGATGGTTATACTCGTCGAAGCGGCTCATGATCTCGGCACACTGAGCATCGGTGAACTCCTGGTTTTGACTGCGGCCCAGTGCACGAATATTCCCATAGGAAATGATCTCATCAAGACCATACATATGGGCATCCATGACACCTGAAATAAGGGTCAGAAGATATCATTACAAAACTTCTATTCCATCAATTGCAGAAGGACAGCCTCGGGCCAAGAGACCCCAAGAAGGCTCCATGTGAAGAAACTGAGTTCTTCACAAGAATTAAATTCCTTTTAGAAAAGGGAATTAAATTCCCATAAGACATTTTTGGGAAGGAATTAAATTCCATAGATTGTCATCATCATTTCCCTAAAGATCGTTTAAGCCCCGAGAGATCTACAGTGTCAAGAATAGATGGCTTTCTGTTCCTGTTAGTGAATTTGAAGAAAATGGGTTCATAATAAAAGGGTAAAAACCCCTTGTTTTGGATTTAAAATCCAGAGGAACGTGGAAGTTCGCTATTTGTCCAAGAACATTACCTGAGGAGGAAGGGTCCTTTTAAACAGAGTTAAACTCTGAAAATGTTTTAAGGCAGAGAGGTAAGCTCTGGAAGAAGAGAATTAAATTCTCAGAAAAAGTTCTCAAAAGAAGGAAATGAGCAAAATGAAGACTCTTCTGAAGAAACAGAGGTATTTATAGGAGGTGATGGAAACGTTTCATCTCCCCAAATCCCTAGAGGAATCCAACGGTCACAAAAGGTGACAGCGTTGCACTCATGTGCTGACACGTGAGAGCAACGCTGTGGGGGCATTTCTTTCCTGATTTAAAATCAGGAAAGAACCGACGGAGAAGGCATCACGTGCTAGCACGTGACCAGCAGTCACGTGTTGACACGTGACATGTTAAAGCGGTTTCAAAGGCACATAAATTCTCGGATCAAATCAAGGAAGAGGCTTCAGAAGAGGTTTTAGAAGAGGTCACGTGCTCCCACGTGACCAGGGTCACGTGTTGGCACGTGATAATCAAAAGCATCGGCAAGGCAGATTCAGCTTCCCATGTACATCAAAGAAAAGGGCTCCAGAAAGGGTCACGTGCTCCCACGTGACCAGGGTCACGTGTTGGCACGTGACATTTAAGAGCAGCTTCAAAGGAAAACCGGTTCCCTAATCAAATCAAGGAAAAGGGCTCCAGAAGAGGTCACGTGCTCCCACGTGACCAGGGTCACGTGTTGGCACGTGATACTCAAAAGCAACAGACTCATTCCCTGAATAAATCAAGAAAGAGGCTTCAGAAGGGGTCACGTGTTCACATGTGACCAGTGGTCACGTGTTGGCACGTGGTGACCAGTGGTCACGTGTTGACCAAGCAGCGGCAAAGACATAGCGCAAAAGAAAGAAGAGGTCTCGTTTCAAGGGGGTCACGTGCCCACACGTAACCAAAGGTCACGTGGCCACACATGACCGACTTCAAAGCCCATTCGTTAACAGAATTAAATTCTGAGAAAAGGCCTCTCAAATCTTTCCAAAGGAACCGATTGAATTAAAGATTTAAAAATTCCTAAATATCACCTATCTATAGAAAAATCCTGAACTTGGAAAGATTTCCCCCAAAAATCTAACCGAAATAACGAAGGAGAATCTCTGGATTTAAAATCCAATGGTGAATAAAATTCACCTAATAATCCAAAGGTCTAGATGAATGATGGATGCAAATCAAATCTCTCAATGAAAGATTCACCAAAAAACTAATTGACTCGGCTGCTTCTCCTATAAATAGGAGCCAAAAGACACGCAAAAGAGATACATGCAGAGAGAAGAAAAGAGAGAGAGCCTTGATACTTTAGAGGAACTTGGATCTTCTGCAAAAGAAAACCCTAGGTAAGAAAGGGAAAGTTTCATTGAAAAAAAGAGAATTTAATTCTCAACAGAGTTTAACTCTGATATAAGACAGAAGGACATATCTCTTCTCTCTTTGATGGAGGATCTGTACAGTGCACATCTCCCCTTGAGTTGAGAATTTAATTCTCAATGGGTTGAAATCCTGCCATGCAGATCCAAAGTATAGAGAGGGAATGGAAGCACGAGAATTTAATTCTCACAGAACTATAGGAATTTAATTCCTTCAAAATAAAATTAGGGTTTGACCCTGTGTTATGGGAATTTAATTCCTTCAGAATGAAAAGAATCAGGGTTTAACCCTAGTTAAGAACTTAGTTCTGTTAAAACAACAAGAATATTAATTCCCTTAAATAATTTCTCTAACAGAAAGTGTGGGCTTAATTCCTTAAAGCTTTTATTAGGGTTTAACCCTATTCAGTTCTTCACATATATGAGGAATTTAATTCCTACAGAAAATTCAGAGTTCAACTCTTCAAAAGGAACTAGGAATTTAATTCCTCTGAAATTATTGTCAGGGTTCAACCCTACGAGGAATTTAATTCCTAAAAGGGATTAACAGATCTTCTAAACAACTACAGAAAAGCAGGGTCACGTGTCACCACGTGACCCTCCCAAAAGATCTACAGAAAGCCCTTTGAGGCAGTGCATCACGTGACCCACGTGACCTCTGAAGCACAAGGAATAGAAAAGAGCTCTAGGGCGCCCTCACGTGTCACCACGTGACCCCTAGTGAGCATTATAACGCACAGAGCATGGGCCTTCATCACGTGCTCGCACGTGATGGCCGCCAGAACTAAAGTGTTAAACACTTACCTGCAGAATAAAATAAGGGGAATCAGGGCGCTCTCACGTGTCCACACGTGACCCCTCTCTCCTTAGTGTTTAAATACTAATCTGAAGACTCTATCCTCAGTGTTTAACACTGATTTTCTTAGTGCTTAACACTAATTTGGAAAACTCTATTTGCAGTGTCTAACACTGATTTGCTTAGTGTTTAACACTAATGTAAAAACTCTGTTCCCAGTGTTTAACACTGATTATCTCTTAGTGTTTAACACTAATTTGCTAATCTTATTCCCAGTGTTCAACACTGTTGGTTTCTAGTGTTTAACACTAGCTTTAGCCCAATTGGCTAAGTTTCAGAGGCAAAGCCTCTCCTTCAATGGACCAACAGAGGGTCAATATTTCAAACATAATTGGACTTAGCCCAAATTGGCCATAAGTCCTCAAATCATCTTAAACTGAGCACATCTGCTCTTTCAACAAACTCATTGGTTCAAGGGTACATCTCTGAACTCCTCTGACATCTGTCGTTGTAATCCTTCAACGTCGTCAGAGAGGTGACGGGTCTCGACAACCACATATTAATACGGACTATGGGGTCCTTAAACCTATGGACTATGACGTCCTTAACCTTGACCGAGATGTCTTAAAACTAACAATGGACTGTGGGGTCCTTAAACCCATGGACTACGACGCCCTTAACCTTGACCGAGATGTCTTAAAACTAACAATGGACAGTGGGGTCCTTAAACCCATGGACTACGACGTCCTTAACCTTGACCGAGATGTCTTAAAACTAACAATGGACCGCAATGTCCTTAAACTACCCATGGACCGCAATGTCCTTAAACTAGCGATGGACCACTATGTCCCTAAACTGGAACAATAGAGCCAATTGCTCTTTTGTTGGATCTAAACGATCCCGTTTAAGTTGATCTTAGCCTTAAATATGGTTAACGTATCCTTAAACCTTTAAAACAGACTTTAGTCCCAAACTGGACTATAGATCCCCCCAATTAACTCTGGTTCAAGGGTACATCTCTGAACTCCTCTGACACCTGTCGTTGTAATCCTTCAACGTCGTCAGAGAGGTGACGGGTCCCAACGGCCATACATTAAACATGGACCACTATGTCCCTAAACTGGAACAATAGAGCCAATTGCTCTTTTGTCGGATCTAAACGATCCCGTTAAGTTGATCTTAGTCTCAAATCGGACTAACGTATCCTTAACAAACGTTTGAGTCGATCTTAGTCTCAAATATGGTAACGTATCCTCAAACCAAACCCCCCAACCCAAATCTAAGATAATACGGATTTGGACTAGTCCACGCCCTACGGCTACAATCCATGGGAAACTAAACACAAAATAAAAAAAAACACACGACACGAAGTGAAATTCTGGAGAAGGAGAAAGTTGTTACCGCGATGCGGTAGCGTAATTAACTGCAGGGGCTTGCGCCTGCAGGGAAGAGCGTCCCCACAATCAAAAACCCCTCGTGCGAGGGGGAATCTGAAGAAGTCTGCTACATCAGACGCATCCGTTTAAACCTTCGATATACGGTGCCATAAATCAACTTGGCATCTTCGGAGAGGTGGACGGATAGCACCAATTAGCATCTGCCCTGAATCTCAGGCACAGACGTCCCCGCGTCTCGGCCGCCGTTCGGAGGGGAACACCAAGGACACATGTTTCCCTGGTGTTGAAACGAATCGAGAATTTCTTGCGGAGATGCTAGTTTCTCTGCGCGCGAATCAGGATTTTCTTCGTCAAGGACACTTGTTTCCCTGAGTCGAAGGATTTTGCTGAAGACACTGGTTTCTTCGGGGTTGACACGAATCGGGAATTTCTCGCGGAGACACTGGTTTCTCCGCGAGCCGACGCGAATCAGGAGGCTCTCATCAAGGCCGCGATTGCCCAATCATTTCGGCTATTTTTCGCGGTGCCCAATCATTTCGGCTATTTATTTTATTCTTACTCGCTGCTTTTATTGCGAGTTGCCCAATCATTTCGGCTATTTTGTATACATACGTTTTCTTTACTTGCTGCTTTTTATTGCAAGTTGCCCCATCATTTCGGCTATTTCGTATGCATGTGTGGCCTACTGGCTTTTCTTCGTAAACCTGAAATTAGACACTGAATTCGGCATCAGCACCGCTACAACTGGGATATTTCCATGAGCGAATCATCATTTGCCTTTGTCGATGTCGAGTAAAGGTGGCTTAGCGAACAGGGTTAAGGTCCTGTCGACTAAGGCTTTTGACTTCATGAGCCGTAGGGGTCTCACAAAGGTATTTCTCACTACAAGTCGTGAGGGTCTTGCAGGTGTATTTTCTCCTTAGGAATCGTGAGGATTCCTAAGTGTATGTTCCTCTGTAAGTCGTAAGGATCTTACAAAAGGGTTTTCTCCTCGTAAGTCGAGAGGACTTACAAGGGTTGTTCATCATGCGAACATATCCCCAGTCACGGATGGGACTTGGTTAGGGAAATGTTTATTCGTGCCCGTGGATTGTATACAAGGGTCAGTACTGAGCCGCTTGTAGGGCAATATTCAAAGGTTGTGGAGAGTTTGCCTAAGCACAGGTTTAGGTTTCTGTAACTTAAGACTTTCAAATCTTATGAGCCGTAAGGGTCTCATAAGAGAGTTCTCCTTACGAGTCGTGAGGATCTCACAAATGTATTTTCTTCTTAGGAATCGTGAGAATCCCTAAGTGTGTTGTTCCCTTGTGAGTCTTAAGGATCTCACGCGGGTGGTTTCTCTTTACAAGGTCGAGAGGACCCTGTAAGTGTCCTTTAATGAGGTTGCATCCTTTCAGGTTTTCACAAACACTCACCGGTAGTCCTGCTGTTTTTACTCACAGAGCCCTTTCAGGTTTTCATCCGTGCCCTTTTTGCTTATGGACGTACCTTTTTTATTATTTTTATTTTTTTTATTTTTTTTACGAGATCGCGCCTTTTCGGGTTTTCACGAACACTCGCCGGTAGCCCTGCTGTTTTTACTCATGGAGCCCTTTCGGGTTTTCATCCGTGCCCCTTTTGCTTATGGACATACCTTTTTTTATTTATTATTCTTTTTATTCTTTTTTGTATCGGCTTTGTGATGTTGCAATCCACCGTAGTTTATCAACATCTCGGTCAACAGCTAGTTTTAGGATGTAGTGGTCCGTTGTTAGTTTAGGGACGTTTCGGTCCGTTGTTGAAGAAGGCCGGTTACTACTTATAGAGTTTGGACTTAGGAAGATAGCGAGCGGACATAGTCGTCGTCATCTATTATTGACCTAGGTCGTAACTCATTAGGCGCAGTATTTCTTCAGGAAGCGGCCATTTATTGGTCTGAAAGGCCTTTCTCCATGCATGTCCATGAGTAGATAGGCTCCACCCTAGTAGACCTTGTCTATGATGTATGGGCATTCATAATTCGGCTCGAATTTTCCCCGCTTGGCACGATTGGGGATCATAGGTCTTTTGACCTTTAGCACAAGTTCGCCTTGGCGGAATGTTCTCGGCCTGGTCATTCTTTCGTATGAGCGCGTCATCTTTGCTTTATAAACTTCTAGATTTTGTTGCGCTAGGAGCCGGGTTTCATCAAGGGCATCGAGCTCCTCGAGGCGAAGGTGAGCAATCTTTTCGTCTGTTAGCTCATAATGGACTGCCACTCGTAGAGAGGGTAACTCTATCTTGAGAGGGAGTACTGCTTCTGTACTGAATACCAACGCGTATGGCGTTGTGTTCGTGGCCGTTTTGAACGTAGTTCGATACGCCCAAAGAGCTTCTTGCAGTCTCTCATGCCAGTCTTTCTTATTTCGAGACACCGTCTTCTTCATGATCTTTGTCAATGTCTTGTTGAGGGCTTCAGCTAGACCGTTAGCTCGCGGGTTATAAACTGAGGAATATCTCCAGTCTATATTATGCTGCTGCACGAAGCGGCTGATTTTGTTGCTTCTGTAGGCTGGCCCATTATCGGAGATGATTCTTCTCGGAGTTCCAAACCGATATATGACACGCGTCTTGAAGAAATGGAGGATATTCTCCGTCTTTACTTCCCTCAACGGTACTGCTTCTGCCCATTTGGAGAACTAATCAGTCGTCGCCAGGATGAAACGATGGCCTCTAGCCGATGCTGATTCGATAGGACCGACTATATCAGTTCCCCACATTTCGAACGGCCAGCTAGCAACCGTTGGATGTAGCGGATTCGCATGCTGGTGGATGAAGTCCCCATGGGTTTGGCATGAGTGGCATTGCTTCTCATATTCGAGGCAGTCCTGAATTATCGTGGGCCAATAGTAGCCCATTCGTTTGACCTTCAACTTCATCTTCGGGCCCGCTAGATGAGAACCGCAGAGTCCGTCGTGAACTTCCCGAACGACTCTTTTCACTTCATCAGGTCCCAGAAATCTCAACCACGGAGAGTCAAATGACCTCCTGTACAGAGTATCATTGACGAAGGCAAAAGACAGAGCTCATTTCATAAGCCGATGTCTTAAGGACGCATCTTCGGGCGTTCGATGGTATTTGAAGTAGTCTATGAAGACTTCTTTCCAATCCATGGCCTTTTCCCGGTCTTCTATTTGTAGGGTCATCTGCTCAGTTGCTCCCTTTTCTTCGGATGATTCCGGAGATGTTTCTGCTGGGGCAAGCACTCGACGGCTTTGTACCACGATTCTGACGTCATCGAGATTCTCGTCAGCCAGTTCTTTAGCGAGCTTGGCTAATGCGTCCGCTTTGCTGTTTTCCGCACGCGGTATGTTTTCCAAAGTGTAGGAAGGGATTTGGGTCAACAGTTGTTGCACCTTTTCGCCGTACTTCACCAACTCTGGTTTGCACGTTTGGTAATCGCCGTTTATTTGACTGACGACCAGTTGGGAGTCTCCATATATGAGGAGGTTTTCAATTCCCATGTCAATGGCGATCTCAAGGCCTGGTATCAAAGCTTCATATTCGGCTTCATTGTTCGTCCTCGGTTCTGTTAAGAAGAAAGCAAAGCGCATTATCCCTCCTCGTGGAGTAACGAAGATAAGGCCTATCCCTGATTTGATTATAGGGGTACTTTGTTTGTGCTTCTACATGGAAGATGCTCCATCAAAATAAAGCTCCCATCGGGTATTGCTCCCATCGATCGCGTCAAACGCATGTTCGTCTAGCAGTTCGCAACTCAGAGGAGAATCGACAGGTATCGGATGCTCAGTGTGAAAGTCAGCGATGGCCTGGCCTTTTACTGCCTTGAGAGGTTGATACGTTATCGAGAACTCCATCAAGAGCAGGGCTCATTTAGCGAGTCGACCTGTCAATATGGCCTTCGACATCAAATATTTAAGGGGGTCCACCTTCGAAATGAGACAGACTTCATGCGCCAAAGCATAGTGCCTGAGCTTTGTTATCGCGAAGATCAACGCAAGGCAGTGTTTCTCAATGGGGGAATAGTTACTTTCTGCCCCCTGCAGAACCCGACTCAAATAGTAAAGTGCTCTTTCTTTCCCTTGGTCATTCTCTTGTGCCCATAGTGCACCTAAAGAACCTTCGAGGGCGGTTGTATAAAGAATGAGGGGTTTTCCCTTGACTGGATCAACCAGCACTGGCGGATTCTGGAGGTACTGTTTGATTTCGTCCAGCGCGTTTTTGCATTTATGATCCCAGACGAACGGGGTTCCCTTCTTCATCAGGTGGCCGTAAGGACGGCACTTGCCTGAAAGGTTGGCTATAAATCGCCGTATATACACGAGCTTCCCTTAGAGAGACCGCAGCTGTTTGAGAGTTCTAGGCGGAGGCATTTCCATGATCGCCTTGATCTTTGACGGATCTATCTCGATGCCCCGGTGTCGGACGATGAGTCCTAGGAATTTGCCCGAGGAAATTCCGAATGCACACTTGAGAGGGTTCATCTTCAAGTTGTATTGTTGAAGGCGCTGAAATACGGTCTTCAGATGTTCTAAATGCTCCTCATATAATTTGCTCTTAACCACGAGGTCATCGATATAGCATTCGACGATTTCATGTATAAGGTTATCGAAGGTCTTCGTCATGGCTCTCTGATAGGTGGCACCGGCGTTCTTTAGACTGAAGGGCATCACCTTGTAGCAGAATATTCCCAGAGGGGTCCGGAAAGCGGTATGCTTCTGGTCTTCGGGATGCATCTTTATCTGATTATACCTTGATGAGCCGTCCATGAAGGAGAAAACCTCATGAGTGGACGTACTGTCTATCATCAGTTCGGTGACTGGCACTGGGAAATCATCCTTCGGGCAGGCTTTATTGAGATCCCGGAAGTCTACGCATATGCGCACTGTCCCATTTTTCTTCATCACCGGGACGAAGTTGGCGATCCATTCTGGATATTGAACCTCCTGGATAAATCCAGAGTTGATTAACTTCTTAACCTCGGCATTGATACTCATCTCAAGCTCGAGCCGCATTCTCCTCGGCGCCTGTTTGACTGGCTTGACGTCCGGGGATATCGCCAATTTGTCCACAGCAATTTCTGGATCTAGTCCCGGCATTTCGGAATAATTCCATGCGAAGCAATCTCTATGCTGTACAAGGACGTCTTTTAACGCGGCCACCATTTCTTCAGATAGCAGCTCGCTGACAAATGTCGGTCGCGGGTCGTTCGCCGTCCCCAACTCAATTTTCTTGAGGTTGTCTGCAGTGGTATGTATTCCATCTTCCAGCTCTTTCGGAGCTGGTGGAAAAATTCTGAGATCACCTCATCATTGCTGTTTTCGACGCACCGGGGAAGGTTATCCATGTCCTCGGGCTCTTCTTTTAATATTGTTATCATGTGACAAGTGCGAATTCGCTTCCAAGCCCAATGTGGAGTTGGTTCTGTTCTCGTGACTTTGGGTTCGTGCTTCTGTGGCGGTGTTACCCTCCAGTTGTCAGACAGATCGAACTTGCCGAGCTGATATTGGTCTTCGACCCAATTCTTGAAGGTGAAGTAGTCTTCAAGAAGGTGCCCTATTACTCGATGATAGGAGCAATAGTTTGGGTGTGAGACTTCGCCTGCTTGCTCAGAGTACTTGGACTCCGGCAGCGTAAGCTTCTGGTATTTTACAGCTCGGTCAAGTATCTTCTTTGTCTTGTCCCGAGGAAAAGAATATGCTCGACTCATTTTCTTTACAAGGGATAGATCGGAACTGCTCGATTCCCGCTTGCGTGGCTTCTTAGTCCCGCCTTGTTGCTGTTGAGAGTCTTTTTCGCGTTTCGATTTGTTTCTGCCTCTGCGTCGAGCCTTTTTTATAATAGGTTGACAGGCTGTGGCATTTTCATCTTTCATGGCCTGTTGGAGGAGGCGTTGCGTTTTGTCTTTCTCGTAGATTGCCATTTCGCGGTTATGATCGTCTCGGACTTTTTGACCAGCTTCCTTTATAAAGTTGTCCATTTGTTCCTCGAACGACGGACTGTGTATCTTTGCATCAGGAACTTTTACTGGTTCAGGGTTATTGTCCTTCCATTGAGCATCCACTTCTTCATTGAAGTCATGCACGACGTAACAGTTGCGGAGCAGCTCTCGCTTCTTGGACCGAATGTATCCGAGCCCGATTGTTTCCATCCTCCCACTACGCAGCTTGTGCTGTGTTCCGGGGACGTTCCAGACCCTGTCATAGAATTTTGCTTTTCGAGCAGTTTCTTTAAAGGGTATTCCCTGGCGCTTCAGCAACCTCTTCAAGCCTTCTGTATAATATCTAGGCAAACGGATGAGCTGAAGCCTGTCAAGCGTAGGATTCACACCGTGCCAGATTTCTTTCTCCACTTTGGTTTCTTCAGAACGATAGAATAGAATTATCTTTTCGCCTTCTCGCCTGGGAGGGACAAAGAACGTCCACAGCTCCTCTACGCTGTAGGTATCAAGTGCATCCAGTTCTTTATGGTGTTTAAGCGGCACCATGGCGACTTGCAGATGCTCTTCATCAGCGGACGTTTGTATTGAAGGTCGAGCAGAGAATACGGCATGTACCTCTTCTTCCGAGTTGCTACCAAAGATCAACATGGGAGCGGGCTATCCCGGCTTGTTGCGTTGGGGTATACCCGAATAAATCATCTCCTCTTCCTCCTCGGTATCACTGCAGAAGACAGGGATGGTGGCATTAGCTTTGTTCTCCGGTTTGTGACACCTCTCCGTGTCTTCGAAATCCGGTAAAAAGTATTTGGCATCTTCATATTTGCAGACCTCATTCACAGAGAATAGGTTTAGTTCTCCCGTCACGGTATACTCGAGACCATCCCTAAAATATTTTATACACTGATGTTGTGTAGAAGGGATGATGTTGTGCTCGTGTAACCATGGTCGGCCGAGCAGAGCATTGTAGCATGTCTTGGCGTCTATGACGTGGAATTTAATGTCCATGAGGAGTAGCCCAAAGCGTAGCGTCGGTATCACAGACCCAAGAGTTCTCGATAATTGGGAGTCGAACCCGTAGATGGTGATCTTATCCCGAGCAAGGTGCTGGATGCTCAAGCAGATTTCCTTTAACACCCGCACATTGAGTAGATTAACAGAGGATCCATTGTCGACCAGGATTTTTCCTATCTTTATATCATGGCAGTATCCTGAGATATAGAGTGGGCGATTGTGTTCGCACGTCCCAAGGAGAAGGTCTTCGTCGCCAAAAGTGACATCGGCCGTGTGCACTTCCTCCAATTCATCCTTCATCTTTTCTTCAGCCAGGAAAGCTTGGAATTGCTCTGGCTCCTGTAGTGCTTTGATTAACGAATCTCTTGCCTCTTTTGATAGTAAAAGGGCGTCAAGAATGCTGAGCTGCGAGGGTAGCTTCCTCAGATGCGCTAGAACGTTGTAATCCACCTTATTTTTCTTCGGCGGGTCCTTGGCAGTTAGCTCTTCCATGACTTGGTCATCTAGGGCGATATCCTCAGAGACCTTTTCTTTCCCTTTATCTTTCTTGTTTGAGGGTCCGAGATTCTTTTCGGGTAATGTCCGATTACGCAGTAGGATATTTTCACAGACCTTCGGCTCTTCTTTTCCAGAAGTGGACTCTTTAAAGAGGGGGCTAAGAGCCAGCTCCTCGTCGGAATCTCTCCCGAATGTAAGCACTTGTGATCCTCTGGCGTTAACCATGCAACAATCGCCGGTAGTCCTGTTAAGCCCTTCGGTCGTATTTTTCCGCTCCCGACGAGTTTTACGCTTGTCCCGCTTAAAATATTGTCGGTGAGCAACATATCCTTGCCACCATCTATCGAAAGCTTTGCACTCTTCGGTGGGGTGTGAAGTCTTCCAATGATACAAGCAGTAGGAGGGGTGCATTTCCACTTCACCAGTAATGCTTCCTTCAGAGGATGGTAGCTTCATGCCCATTGATATGGCCTTAGCAAACCTTTTTCTCGTCCTGACTTTGCTTTTATCTGCGGTGGATGTATTTTGCTCCATCGGGGGAGTCTCAACTCTTTCGTCAAGTCGCTGGCATTTGGCCCTTTCAAATATAGCCGTCTCGCGTTCTCGATCAGCTTTACTTTTCAACAAAGCTTCGTTGAGGAATGCGTCAACTACTTCATCTGATGGCCCCAGAATTTTTGGTTCAGGATCTGCCCCCAGCTTTTCAGTGCAAGGAGTCTCCTCATCGTCCGTGAACGAATGGGAAATCACATGGCAGCTCGCTACGTATTCCTCAGATTCATCCGACGAACTTTCCCCCTCATCTTCCTCTTGAAAGACATGGTTGAGAAACTCTTGGAGTGTAATGGGAGTCCGTGCTTTCTGGTTGTATTTCTCCAGCATGTCGATTTGTTTTTGTAAGTCCGTGCGCTTGTCGCCAGGCTTCACGGGCTTCTTTGATTTCTTTTTCTTCTTCTTTGAAGATTTTGACGGCTGGTCATGAGTGCTTGGGCCACCACCATCGATCTTTTGAGTTGGACGCGGCTTCAACATCCTCTCAACGACCTGCGGTTCCAACGGGTTCTTCTACTTGATCGCATGGCATGTCTGAAGATCGTTCAGCATTCTCTTTGTCTTGGCTGACAGCACAACCTCCCATGGGGCTTCTTCAACGAGAGAGCACGTTGCCCCCGGCATATTCATTCTTTTAGAGGCGTGAGGTTGCGGTGGATTCACTTTCCATCTGTCAGATAACACGAACTTGCTCTGTTGGTACTGGTATTTAAGCCAATTTTTGAAGACGTAGCAATTTTCGATCGGATGACCCAGTACTCAGTGATAGGGATAGTAGTTGGGCTCATTGACATCGTTTAGTTGCGACGGACGTTTTGGATCCGGCAGATTTATGAATCGGTTGTGCAACGCCAGCTCGAATAATCTTCTCGTTTTATCTCGGGAAAACGAGTAAGGACGTCCTAGCCTCTCTTCAAGGGGTACGTATGGACGCATATTATTTTGACGAACGACCGGCTTCGAGTTGCTCGGCTATTGTTGAGCATTAGCGACAACGATCGCTTTCCCCTTCCCCTTTTCATTTCGGGAGTCCGGTTTTGGAAGAGGAGGTCTATGGCCCATCTGATCCATTTGCGCTAGCTTGTCGATCAGGGCCTGGAAGGTAGTCGGCTTAAAGAACATCATAAATTGCGAGATGGTTGCTTGCGGATCAAGGGTTCCCACAAACATACCCACTGCAGGAGCTTCTTCAATGCGTTGCTCGCATTTTGACCATAAGTTCCGCCACCGTATAGCATACTGGACCCATATCTCGTCTGGCTTCACACTGGCATTAATCAATGCCGTCATCGGGGTGCGTTCGCTGGCGCTTGCAAAACGCTGGGTAAACAACAACTCCATCTCCGCGAAGGTCTTGGTAGAGTCGTTTGGGAGCTCGGAATACCACTCGAATGCTGTATCCGATAAACTACCAACGAACTGGCGAAGCAACAATTTATCATCACCGCCAGTGTTGCCGCAAAGCGCCCTGAGCTGGGCAACATGCTGGTGGGGATTGCCAGTCCCCTTATACACATGGAAGTTTGGTATTGTATAGCCTGGCGGGTACTTGATTTAATCGTACCAGCTCGGATACGGTCGCCCCGTTTTTACGAATTGACCGGCTGCTTTAGTCGCTCTATGAACCCGGATCTGCTGAGCTATATATTCGTCCAGGTCAGCTTTGGAGATTGCCTCCTCCTTGGCTGTTGACAGAGCCGGTGGAGGATTTGATGTTTCTCCCCTGTCGTTTTCAAGGACGATCGGAGGATCTTCAGCAGGAGGATCTTGCTGGATCATTATCCCTACCATGTCCTGGAACAAGAGGGCTATTTGTTTTATATTGGCTGCTTGTTCCGCAGCCTCCTTATCCTTCTTCTCCAATATCCGGCGAAGGAATTCAACGTCCGTTTCTTGCTCATGGCGTTCATCCGAGGACGCTTCAGGGCTTTCTTTTGGCCCAGTGAGTGCGGCCATCGTGTTCATCATTTCTTAGAGCTTTTGCTGTTGCTCCTGAGTTTTGGTCACTGACCGTGTAACCGGCCTATGACATGTAGATGCACGGCTGTCTTCCTTTCCCGATGCCATGTATACAGTATGAACCATGATGCCCCCGGACTTAGGGCGTTTAGGCTCACCGCCTTTAGCATTTGTTGCGGGCGCGGGGATTTTTTCCGTCCTCCTTCTCTTATGGGCCGTTGAAGTTGAGGGGGCCGTTGCAGTGGGCACCCTGGTGACTGTCGTCCTTTGCTGTTTGTTCAGGCGTCTCTTTTCTTCTGTCACTTTTGCCCTTTTCTGTTGACGAGAATGATCTTGGTCAATCACGGAGTCTTGAACCCTTCGCCAAACTTTATAAATTTTTGAGGATAGCCGCTGAGGGGGCTGCTCCAGTTTCGTTTCCGGAAACTTCTCCACAGGTGGAGGAGATCTTTTCAGTATAGCAGTCGGAGAGTTCTTACGTACCCTCCGAAGTGGCTCAAAGCTGTTCCCAGTTGGAACAACAGCATTGACTTCCACCCCTGAAGCAGGTGGAGTTAGCCCTGTGGGGGAGTTGCCCCTACCTTCCTTATTCGTCGCCAATGGCGACGTCGAGCATGACGAGCCGTTGGGACTGGCTCGGCTATAGAGACGGATTCTTCTTTCCCCCTGTTTGAATGAGGCGCTGCCGGTGTCAGCCTCTTAAAAACTGATGTTGTCCTTTGAGTGGAAATATTCAATCTGTCAAAGACAGATCCTCGAGCAGGGGCAGGAGCCGGAATAGTCAGCCTTGAAAAGACTGACTCTTTGACAGGAGAAGCCGCCTTAGCGACTTCAGGAGCAGCGGCTGCCGCCTTCCTTGGGACAGCCACTTTAGGGTTCATAGGCTTCTTGGTGGGCCCATAAGAGTTCTGATCCAGCCTGTCAAAGACAGAGGCTGCTGGTTTGATGTTGGACGACCCGTTGGAAAGGGCCGTTGTAGGAGTGAGCCGATCGAAAACCAACTTCTTCGCTTCTGGTGCAGGCACTGGCATAGTGAAGCTTGCGGGAGGGAGCATGGTCCCGAAAAATAGGCCGATGGTGGCCTGGGTCACTTGTTCTATCGGCAGGGCAAGTATGGAGGCCGCTTGAGGCCTATATGCTACACCTCCAGGTGAGGTGGAGCGTCGGTTGCATTAGCACTTTGAGTAGCTCGAGCAATTAGAGGCCATTGATGCTTGATTTCTGCGCCAGGCAAAAGACCAAATCTTAGTAACTTGAAATCCAAAGACAACCATTAACAAACCGCGATTCGTTCACGAAGACAACACTTGAAGTGTGGAGTGGAAAGAGGAAAAGGTCCCACCGAGCGTGCCAGAATCTGTTCCCCTCCGAAAGACGGCGCATAAGACCGCGAAGTCCTGGCGCTGAGATTCGGGGCAGATACTAATTGGTTTTATCTGTCCACCTCTCCGAAGATGCCAAGTTGATTTATGGCACCGTGTATCGGAGGTTTAGACGGATGCGGCCGATGTAGCAGACTTCGTCAGATTCCCCCTCGCTTGAGGGGTTTTTGATTGTGGGGACGCTCTTCCCTGCAGGCACAAGCCCCTGCAGTTAATTACGCTACCGCATCGCGGTAACAACTTTCTCCTTCTCCAGAAATTTCACTTCGTGTCGTGTGTGTTTGTTTTGTTTGTGGATGCCCGTGGATTGTATACGGAGACTAAGTTATGCTGTCGCCCGTAGGACGTGGATTAGTCCAAATCCGTATTTACTTAGATTTGGGTTTGGGGTTTTTAGTTTAAGGATACGTTAGCCGTATTGAGGCTAAGATCAACTTAAACGTTCGTTAAGGATACGTTAGTCCTGTTTGAGACTAAGATCGACTAAACGGAAAAGAGCGTTTGGGGGCTCTATTGTTCCAGTTTAGGGACGTAATGGTCCGTTGAATGTATGGCCGTCGGGACCCGTCACCTCTCTGACGACGTTGAAGGATTACAACGACAGATGTCAGAGGAGTTCAGAGATGTACCCTTGAACCGGATGTAAATTGGGGGTTCTATAGTCCAATATGAGACTAAAGCATGTTTGAATGTTTAAGGATACGTTAGCCACTTTTGAGGCTAAGATCAACTTAAACAGGATCGTTTAGATCCGAAAAAAGAGCGTTTGGGGGTTCTGTTGTTCCAGTTTAGGGACGTAGTGGTCCATAGGTAGTTTAGGGACATTGCGGTCCATTGCCAGTTTAGGGACATGGTGGTCCATTGGTAGTTTAAGGACGCATTAGTCCGCTAGTTTAAGAACGCATAAGTCCGTGGGTTTTAAGGACCCCACAGTCCATATGGGTGTGTTTACGGACGCATTAGTCCGTTAGTTTAAGGACACATAAGTCCGTGGGTTTTAAGGACCCCACAGTCCGTATCTTGGTTTAAGAATGCATAAGTCCATGGGTTTAAGGACCCCACAGTCCATGTCAATGTGTAGTCGTCGGGACCCGTCACCTCTCTGACGTCGTTGAAGAATTACAACGATAGGTGTCAGAGGAGTTCAGAGATGTACCCTTGAACTGGATGTAAATTGATTTAGGAGAGCAGTCTTGCTCAGTCAATTTAATTTGAGAACTTACAGCCATGATTGTGCTAAGTCCAGTTGAGAATATTCGACATTTTTCATGATTTTTGGCCTATTAGGCCTGTGCTAGAGCTTTGCCTATGTTGATAATGCACTGCATTTTATTCTGGCCTGCTAGGCCCTTTAATTTGGGCTCAGTCCCTTTATAAATGATGCAGAGCATCTGCACAGCATTTTATTTGGCATGTTAGGCCTTTTAATTGGGCTTGGCCCTTCTTTTTAAAATAATGCACAGCATTTTATTTGGCATGTTAGGCCTTTTAATTGGGCTTGGCCCTTCTTTTCAATAATGCAGTGCATTAATTATCTGACAGTAGCCATATAGCCTGTCAGGCGCTTTGCGCTAATTTTTTAGCGCAAGCGCATGTGAAGGTGACACGTGTCACTCTCTGAAGAGCGCCAGCGCAGTGCGCTGTATCAGTGCGTTGCGCTGTTGCGCTGCTGACACGTGGCACTCCTTGGTGGCTTGCGCCAACCCAGGAGCGCAACAGCGCAGTTTTTGCAAGTGCAAGGCACTGTTTCAATAACTTGATCCAATTTTAGATTCAAGAAAAGAATTTTTAAAATTCCAGAACCAATGGTTCATAAAAAAATGCAAGGCACTGTTATTATTTATTATTTTGTTTTATTTTATTTTTGAAGATCATTGATCTTGTTCTTTGATCAATGATCTATTTCAGAAGAAATTCTTCTTCTTTCTCTAAAGGTTTTTTACCTTTCTCTTGAGTTCTCTTCGAAATTCTTCAGAGCTCTCTTTGTTTTGAAGTTTTTGATGATGATGATGATGTTTTGATTTGGGGTCTAGGGGCCTTTATATTGTGCCCATAAATTAATTAAATTTGTTAAAGAGATCTTTCTCTGAGTGATTTGGGGAATTTTCCCCACCGTTGGATCTTTGATCCAAGGGCTTCTGTTTTACAGAAGATAATCTTCTTGTTTTAATAAGAATAGAAAGATCTTACTAGAATTTTAATTCTGTTTGGCGTAAAAGCCTCAGCGCTTGACATGTGTTGCACAGCGCACAGCCCAGCGCCACTGCGCAGCGCCACTGCGCTTGCGCAACCGTGCTGACACGTATCGCACAGCGCAGCACAACTGCGCTGACACGTGTCGCGCAGCGCAGCGCTTGCACAGCTGTGCTTGCGCAACTGCGCTGACACGTGTCGCGCAGCGCAGCGCTTGCGCAACAGGAGCGTTGCTTCCTTTACTTTTTGTTTTAAATAGAGCCTTGCTCTGTTGGGCGTGCTGCCTCGGGCGCTGCGCTGACATATCGACTTCTGACACGTGGCGCGTTGCGCGGAGCACACGGGATTTGAAGCGTTACTTCAAAATTTGAATTTTTGAAATTGAAACAGTGCCTTGCTCTGATTCGAGGAAACAATGGACATTTACTAGTTAGTTTTATGTTTTATTGTTCTTGATATCTTATAGACAGCCGTAATATGACTGTGGAGGGATATTTCCTAGACATAGGTAGCATGATTGGTTCTGTCACATGCCGATCTTAGCGTACTCTAGGAAGCGGGGCGTAACAGGATTTGTTTGGTATCAGAGCCATATGATTTTGGTTAATCGGGTTTGGTTCTTTTGTAGTTGGATATTGAACCCAATACGCTAACCAGAAAACCCGTAATTAGGAACATGTCCTACCACTGTACCATCTTGCAATTCTTGAATCTTATCTTTCTCTTGACCCTTTATCTTGACGAGATGGATGACTTTCCATCTCGGCATGTGATCCTTTTGATTCCTTATTGTTTCTCCCTACCTATTCTTTCGATTCTGACAGTAGGATTTGGACGACTTGAACGGAGTTATATGATTGTAATTATGAACTGCGGTATGGTTATAATGCGGTACTCTATTTAAGTAACTTGGAGTCCTATTCTTGATTCATTTCCTCGATTTATGGTCGTTATATTACCTTGCTTCTCTCGGTTTCACTGCATACCAGTTTATGTTTTATAGCAAGCTTGAATCCTGTTTACCGTGCTAATCTTCTTTAGTGCCAAGGCTTCAGATGAAGTCGTTTCAGGTATCCTACTTGTTTATGATTTTCCTGCATTAGCATTATTCGATTCAGATGCATCCCATTGTTTTATGTTGTCCAGGTTTATTACTGCACGCTTGATTGCATGCACAGCCATGTCTAGTTGTTGGGACATAGACACTGGGAACGGGAAGATCATATCTAGTAGCGAGTGAAAATATTGTTCGGTTGTTATTTGCGGACGTGAGTTATTCGCGGATTTCTTGGTGATCGATACCGGCAGCTACAATGTCGTCATGGGAATGGATTTTCTCGGCACTTTCCATGCTCAAATCGATTGTAAGGCAAAGAAAGTGATTTTCCAGATTTTCGGACATCCGGAGTTTGTTTTTGCTGGAGGTAGCAGTTCTGTCGGACCAGTCGAGTTTAGGGCTAGGCCGACAAGCACCGTTCTTTCGTCGATGGAAGTTGATAAGGAGGAAGCGCCAGCAGTAATTCGAGAGTTTATGGATGTGTTCGAGGACATCTTGGGTTTACCGCCAAAACGATATGTGGAGTTCGCGATTGATCTTGTTCCTGGTATAGCGCCAATCTCAAAGGCGTATTATCCGATGGCACCAGTGGAGTTAGAAGAAGTCAAGAAGCAGGTTATTGAATTACTTGAGAAGGGTTGGATTCGCAGCAGCAATTCATCCTGGGGAGTTCCAGTTCTTCTAGTCAAGAAGAAAGATGGCACAAGAAGGATGCGCATCGATTATCGAGAATTAAACCAGGTGACTATTAAGAACAAGTACTCGATTCCTCACATCGGCGAATTATTCGAGCATCTCAGTGACGCGAGGGTATTCTCGAAACTGGATTTGCGATCTGGATATCATCAGGTTCGAGTTAGATTAGAAGATATTTGCAAGACAGCGTTCTGAACTCGATATGGGCATTACGAGTATTTAGTGATGCCATTCAGAGTCACGAACGCACTGGCGATATTCATGGACTTGATGAACTGAATCTTTTCACCGTTCTTGAACCAGTTTATAGTGGTGTTCATCGATGACATTCTGGTCTATTCAAGGAGCCTAGAAGAGCATGCAGAACACTTGAAGATCGCACTGCAAACGTTGAGGCAAGAAAGGTTATATGCGATGATGTGCAAGTGCGAGTTTTGGCTCGAAGAAGTAACGTTTTTGGAGCATGTCGTATCCGGAGATGGGATCACTGTTGATCCTGAAAAGTTTGCAGCAGTTCATGATTGACCAATTCCGAAGAACATAGCAGAGATCAGAAGTTTCATGGGCTCGCCGGATATTATAGAAGGTTCGTGAAAAATTTCGCTCGTTTAACTAAACCATTGACCAAGCTAACACGAAAGAAGATACCGGTCGTTTGGACGGGAAGTTGTGCGTCAGATTTTGAGGCGTTAAAGCAAAGACTGACAACCACTCCTATTTTGACCGTGCCATACGGTTCCGGAGGATTGGTTATTCATAGCGACGCATCTGGGAAAGACTTGGGATGTGTTCTTATGCAGCATGAGAAGGTTATAGGCTACGCATCGAGATAGTTGAAGACTCATGAGAAGAATTACCCAATACATGATTTGGAGCTTTCAGCAGTGATTTTCGCTTTGAAGATTTGTAGACATTATTTATTGGGCGAAAGGGTCGAAGTATTCACCGATCACAAAAGCCTAAATTACGTGTTCACGCAGAAAGAGCTTAATATGAGGCAACATAGATGGTTGGAGCTGATGGCTGACTATGATCTTGATCACAAGTACCATCCGTGGAAAGTTAATGTAGTGCCGGATGCACTTAGTCGGCTGCCAGCAATTCGGATGTTGACAGCACAGAAGGATCTTATCGAGGATTTCCAGAGATTCGAGTTTGTGATCGTGTTACCGCATTCTTCGGGACAGTTGGTGCAGCTGCAAGTACAGCCGTCGTTGATCGATAATATTAAAGCAGCGCAGTCGCATGATACAATGTTACAGATGTTCCAAGAATAGGTAGAAGAGGGACTTCGAACGGATTTGTTGATTCATGAAAATAGTTCGTTACGATTTGGGAGCCGTCTAAAGGAGATATTCATGAAGAAGTCATGAAGGAGGCACACAGTTCCGCATATTCCGTACATCAAGGAGGCACGAAGATGTACCGTGATCTATGACAGCATTTCTGCTAGGATGGCATGAAAAGGGAGATCGCTCGCTTTGTAGCGAAGTGCTTGGTGTGTCAGCAAGTCAAGGCTAAACATCAAAGAGTAGCTGGTTTATTGCAACTATTTCTGATTCCTTAGTGGAAGTAGGAACATATAACCATGGATTTCTTGACAGCTTTACCGCGGAGTCCAAAGGGCCAGAATGCAGTTTGGGTGATTGTTGATCGATTGACCAAGGCAGCTCATTTTATACCGTTTAGAGTTGGTCAGTCAACGGAAGCGTTAGCAGAACGATACCTGTAGGAGATTGTGAGATTGCACGGAGTACCCGTGAACATAGTTTTCGATCGTGATACCCGATTTCTGTCGCACTTCTGGAGTAATTTACAGGAAAGTTTGGGGACTCGATTGAAGTTTAGCACCACGTATCATCCTCAGATAGACGGCCAGTCAGAAAGAACGATCCAAACTCTTGAAGATATGTTTAGAGCTTGCATGTTGGACTTCAAGGATTCATGGGAAGATCATCTACACTTGGTGGAGTTTTCGTATAATAACAACTTTCAGGCGACTATTCAGATGGCTCCATTCGAAACGTTGTATGGTCGCAAGTTTCGCTCACCCGTCTGTTGGAACAATGTTGGAGAACGAAAATTGTTGGGACCGGATCTTGCCGTGCAAACCGTGGAGAAAGTTATTACGATCCGGAATCATATGAAGACAGCACAAGATCGGCAGAAGTGTTGGGCCGATACATCGAGAAGACCTCTAGAGTTCGATGTTGGTGATCTTGTATTCTTGAAGATATCACCGACTAGAAGAGTGATTCGTTTTGGGAGTCGAGGCAAACTTAGTCCTCGATTCATGAGGACTTTACCACCATCTTTGGCGAGTGTTTATGACGTGTTTCATGTATCTCAAATTCGTAAGTATGTTCGAGATGAGACGCACGTGCTAGATCATTCGGATCCGACTGTAAGGGAGGGCTTGACATATGAAGAACGACCGATGGCGACTGTTGATCGAAGAGAAAAGGTCCTCAAGAACAAGATTATCCCTCTCGTACTTGTTTCATGAGGGAATCACTCGCACGGAGAATCGACTTGGGAACGAGAAGACGAGATTCGGCAGAAGTTTCGGCAGAAATTTCCACACCTCTTCTCGTAGTTTCATGTTTACATGTTTTTCTTGTTCTTGGAATTTTGATGACGAAATTCTTTTTGTAGTTGGGTATAATGTAACACCCTAGTTCGTATACCCTGACTTGGTTGATTAATTTATATATCGAGTGGCTATTTCTTGATTTATTGCTGTTATGGGTGCGAATTGTGTAATTGGTATCTGTGTTTGCATCCGACCCGACCCACATGCTGGAAAACCCGTCTTGATTCCTATTTGTGATTTATCCCGGCTAGTTATGAGGATCCGTGCATTTTTATGTCGTATATCCTTTATATCTGCATTGTATATCTGGCATCTGCATTTTTTTATAAAACAAATATAATCAAATAATATATTTTAAAAATATCTAGCATAGCCTGCATCATACCCCTAACCCTGTGGTGGCATCTGTACATCGTGTTCTCATCCTGTTCAGTGAAACAGACTCGTTTGGATAGCTACGTGCACGCTACGTGTATCCGTTCTTGGGGTTTGCATTTTTCGTTACCCGGATATCGCATTTTGGTATTGGTTGATAAGAATATTATTCGTATTTTCAAACCGTAATTTTAGACCCGACCCGGGTGTGTTTTAGACTATTTTAGTATTAGCCAAAATCTTAAATATATTTAATATTATATTCATATTATATTATACTGATAAAAATATATTCGTTAATATTTTTCCTTAACCAAAATATATTTCCTACACTAAATCTCTGCCTCCCCTCTCCCTCCTATATATATATATATATATATATATATATATATATATATATATATATAGAGAGAGAGAGAGAGAGAGAGAGAGAGAGAGAGAGAGACTAATGGAGGAAAGAGGCCATGGGAGGGAATTTCCTCCTATGGCGTCGAAAAAATACTCTCCCCATCGTGTTTTCCGACGATCGGAATCTATCATCTTCATCGTTATCATCTAAGATGTGTGTATGCTAAATTTCATGTGATTCTACAACCTTTTCACCGTTGATTTAGAAATGTAAAAAGTTCTATTGTCGGTAAACCGTTAATTTTGAACCCACTAATTCGACGGTGAAAAAGTTGTAGAATCGTATGAAATTTGATGTACCAACATATTAGATGAAACGATGAACATGATGGGTTCCAATCGTCGGAAAACACAACAGAGGGCGTATTTTTTCGACGCCAGAGAAGGAAATTCTCACTTATGGCATCTTTTCTCCATTATTCCCATATATATATATATATATATATGAGGTTAATGAAGGGAAGAGGCTATAGGAGGGAATTTCCTCCTATGTTGTCGAAAAATTATGCCCTACCTCATTTATTCCGGCGATCGGCACCCATCGTCTTCATCTTTATCATCTAAGATGTGGGTACACCAAATTTCATGTGATTCTACAACTTTTTCACCGTTGATTTAGCTATGTAAAACGTTCTGTTGTCGGTAAGTCGTTAATTTTGAACCTACTAAATCAACGGTGAAAAAAATGTAGAATAGCATGAAATTTCGTGTACCCACATCTTAGATGATAAAGATAAAAATTATATGTGCCGATCGTCGTAAAAAATGATGGAGGGGATACTTTTTCGACGCCATAGGAGTAAATTCACTCCTATGGCATCTTTCCTCCATTATTCTCTCTCTCTCTCTCTCTCTCTCTCTCTATATATATATATATATATATATATATATATATATATATATATTTCCTCACTCCCGAAACCCACGTTCTCTCTCTCCTTCTTCTTCTCAAAATTTTTCGTTCCCGCCTTCGCCTCGCGAACCACACCCTGCCTCGCTCGCCGCCGCCACCTAACCCCGACCTCGTCTCGCCATCGTTGACCTTTCTCCGGCCTCGTCTCCACCAACTCCTCTCCACTGGAACCTAAACCGAACCCATCCCCCCATGGCGAACCCACTACAGCCTCACCGCACCCATCACATTCGCTGCCGTTGTCGTCATCACGCCAGCGATCCCTTATCATCACAACGAATTCCTCCACTCATACCCTCGATCCTCACCTTCACTTCCTCTTCTCCGGTTCTCCCCCTCTCTTTCCCGACCCCTGCAACCAGCCCGAGCCTCTGCACACGCCTAGTCGCCTCCACCGCCGGCGACCGCCCTCATCACCTCCACCTTCGTCGTCTTCCTCTCTCCTCACCTCTCCAATACTCCCAAGATCCTGAGGCCAAACCCTACACTTAACCCTCACCCGAGCCTCCCCTGCACAGCACAACCCACTGCCTCGCCGAACCTCGTCGGAAACCCATTGTCTTCATCGTCATCCCCTCATCTCTGACCCGGAGCCACAACCAGAGAACCCCGGTGGATGTTCCCAGCCGGCGTGATCGTGTTCTTGATTTGCTTAGTTCTGTTCTGTACGCCCGCATACATTGCGACATTTACCAACGCCGGACAAAGTGTAGGTACCCTATCTCGAGATCCGACCAAGCAAGTTTATCCTGCTGCATGCTATAATATATATTTTAAATCCATATGAATAAAAATACCGCATGTTTATTGCATTGTGCATCCTATATTACAGTTTTATAGTTTTACGATACTCGTACGTATCCATTCCATTTATTACATATCTAGTTGCATACAAGTTTATCTTGCTACATGCTATATTATTATATTTGTATCCATATGAATAAAAATATCGCATGTTTATTGCATTGTGCATCCTATATTACAGTTTTATAGTTTTACGATTCTCGTACGTATCCATACCACTTATTACATATCTAGTCGCATGCAACTTTATCTTGCTACATGCTATGATATTATATTTGCATCTATATGAATAAAAATATTACAAGTTTAGTACATTGTGCATCCCATGTTACCGTTTTACCGTTTTACGATACCCGTTCGTATCCATATCATTTATTGCATCTCTAGCTGCATGCCAGATCATATTATTACATGTTACTGTTACATTGGCACCCCATGCTTGATAATATGCATCATACGTAGTCATGGAGTTGTAGATGTGATCCCTGATAAACATTGTGCACCCATACTTTTACCGTGTTTCGCTGCTTGCTACAGTTTCACTTTTAAGCATCCGTATGATACATATGCACTACCTGACAGGACCTGATACACCACTGCTTGATACCTGATCTTGTTACTAATGCCGACAATTCTGACTTGTCGTCCCGACGGACGTATCCTGTTGTCTATTCAGACAAAACATGTACCTGCTTGATCCTGTGTTGGCATTAGTTTCATATTTATCGATACCTGATTTGAACATATAAACAAGGTGTAAGGGGAAATCAATAATGAAATCTGACTTGTAACTCGACAGTTCGATACTTATACTGATCAGTTTTGGGGGTTAAACCAGTCCCGGGATGATGATGCTGACATAATTTTTCTGTACATGTTTCCTATTTTGTGCTTAGCGGCACATCTCGGACTCAGCCCGAGAGTCTGGACCATAGTCCCGGGCATGCACGGGATAGTATTGAGTTACACAGACGATTCCATTAAATTGATTTCAAAGACTTAAGTGTAGATAACCCAATAATATAGTTTAGATTACTCACTGCACTTCACCTGCATATACGTATATACTTCACAGTTCTATATCCGTGTTTGCTTATTTTACTGTTTATATTCATGCCTGCATATCTCGTATATCCTGGTTATTTATTTATTGTTGATATTATGACGCACTGACATCTGGGTTTTGCATGGCCCAGTTTCTCTGTCCCTATCGCACGCTGACCATGAGTACTTCAGTCGTCAAGCCGAACAGTGAGGAGCATGTTAGTGATAGTTTAGTTTAGTTTTCTTTTCGCAGTTTTATTTCCTGATGTGAGCCTGTATTTGGGACATATTTCCAGATGTTATTGTTCATTTGATTTATTGCTTCCGCATATATATTTCTTGACTCGTTTATTCTGGCAGATGGACGTGTACTAGTCAGTTTTATCTTTTACAGTTCTTGATATCTTATAAACAGCCGTAATGTGACTGTGGAAGGATGTTTCCTAGCCACAGGTAGCATGGTTGCCTCTGTCCCGTGCCGATCTTAGCGCATTGTGGGAAGCGGGGCGTGACAGTTAATGTGGGTGTAGGAGCGGATGGTGGAGCAGGCGGAGGCATCGGGGATCGATTTTAGTGGACAGACCAATCCGATATTTCTGACTGTCAGGTTACGGCAGCGCCCCGGCCATCAATCCGTGAGCAAATGCGGAACAAAAATTTATAAAAGATTGTGCTATGACAACCAATTACCCAGATCTACCCATAAATCCTAGATAACAAAACATGCAAAGGAGTTAGAATGGTTATACTGAATAGAACCGTGTCCTTCGGTCTTCAACCATCATCCCAAGCTCCTAGGGCCTTCCTCGATCAAGCTTGATCTCCGGTCTCCCTCCATCGAAGATGATCAACCCGAGAGTCTATGCAACGAGCACCAACCTCATATCCGAGGCAACTAGGGTACCTAGATCGCCATTCGAGATACCATAGATTAAGTAGAGAGTGTGTGTGATTACTTTGTCTCAAGACACCCAAGAATTCTCAACTCATGAGAGGGTTTGGGTTGAGCTAGAGAAAGAAGAAGATGCCATGAGAATGAGATATTGAGAGCAACTCAAGAGAGAGAGAAAGAAGAAGATGCCATGAGAATGAGAAGGGGACGGGACGAGGCCGCTACGTATTTACTCAAAAGTAAATACGCTAAGCGTTACTCAGAAATATAAAAGAAATATACGAAAGAGGCAAATGTAATTAAACAAAAACATTATTTATTAACATTCTTTTGTACAATACATGGAAAGTAAATATATCTGAATGAAAGCAATATCTAAACAGTGGCATAACATGAATGGAAAATACAGATTGTAAAGGAAATGTACAAGTGTAACTACAGCTCGGGATCTTCAATAAACTGGTCCAAATCGTCACTGGTGGGCTCGATCTCTGAAAGGTCCGAAACACCTGACGACATTCAAAGAAGAAGAAAGAGAATGTCATCAACGAACAAATCCCTCGGTAAGTCCTGAAGTTAAGGGTGAAGTAGAATAGACAGAGAGTAAGAGAGAGAGTGAAACTCTTAAAGTTGTATTATATTGTTATAATTTTGTATTTATTAACGTTGTTGTTTGTAGTTCGATACAGAAGAATGCCAGTGTATACGAGAGGAATCTCTATATGCCAGAGACTAGAGGCAAGTGTAGTACAAGGCTCCGTTAGAATGCCCAGAACAATGGTGATTGTATTCAGATTAGGTGTCTTAAATCTTGCAGTCTCGTGCCACTTCTGACACCTTCCATACCAATCTACCCCTTAACCCCGCGATATCTTGATTGTATTTTTTGTATTGTATTGTAACTTGTATTGTCTTGTAATATAAATTGTATAATTAGATGACTTGCCGAAACCATGATATCAGTAAATAGATGTAACTGGAGAATCATAGATGTAACTGGAGAATCATGTAAGTGGAAGTATATCCATGGTTCGATTAAGTCAATACAGATTGAATATATATATTCATGGATTCATATTGAATTGTAGATTGTAGATTGTACTTGAATCATATTTAGGGGTGGTAATTGAACGAGCCAGCTCGGGTTCGATTAAGGTTCGGCTCGGTATCAGCTCGTTCAAATTCGGTTCATTTATTAATGAGCCGGACATGAGCCAGAAAGCCTGGCTCGTTTATTAAACGAGCCGGACTCGAGCTCAGCCAGGCTCGTTCGGTATTGACTCGGGTTCGGCTGGGTTACACAGTTTGAAAAAAAAACAGTAATATGTAATATATAGCAGATTCTATACAACTCTCAGAATACTTAATTCAATTAAATGACAGTATATAAAGTGTATTGAGATAAATATAAAACCCAGCACTTAGACCCATTCAATGCCCTAGATATTAATGTTTTTTTAATTTTTCCATATCTCAAAACCCCGAGTTTTAAGCATTATTGTTAATTATGTGTTTTTCTTGGAAGATACTATTAATATGAGTAAATGAGCTGAAAACGAGCCGAGCTCACAAACGAGCTCTAAACGAGCTCAGTTGAGCTCGGCTCGTTTAGTTAATGGGCCACAAATGAACCGAACACGAGCTGGGCATGTTTAATCGAGCCGGACTCGAGCCGAGCATCTCTAGCTCGATTAACTAAACGAGCCGGACTTGGGCCGACAAAAAGAACCACGAGCCGAACTCGAGCCGAGCTTGGCTGGCTTGAGTTCGGCTCGTTTACACCCCTAATCATATTCAAGTCAGATTATTTATAATGAGACTCAGTCTGAGTCCGAACAATTAGAAAGAGAAATTGAAGTCCAGAATTGGGTTTTGATATTATCGGTAACCGCTGCACATGGACGGCAGGATTTGTGCATTTTTCAAAGACGATTACCGTGTTGATAACACCGTTGTTAAGTTGTCTATCTTAAATAGGCAAGCACCCAATTCTCCGGCTCGCTGAGGCTCAAGAGATTGGTCCTGCTTAAACCTATATTTACTAGGGTCTTTATTGTAATTTATAAAACTTGAGGGGGTTTATGTAAAAATAATTTTGTATAATTTACAAAATACACCTCAAGTATTTAATTATCATCTTTAGAGTTTTCATAACTGTAGATTTTATATTTGTGACATTTCTAGTGAATAAACCTATTTTTCATAATATATGGTATTTAATTGTAATATTGAACTTGTATGGAATTTCATGGTATTTTCATGTAAAGTGATCTTTTTGATTTAGAAAAATTGGAATATTTATATCATATCAAAAATAGGTATTTTGATAATACATATATATATATATATATTGTTAGTTATATGTATGCCCTAGAGGCCATTACTGTACATTGGATGTATATTGTGGTGGATGCTGGGACATATATAGGTAGGACTTTCTTGCTCGACATGATAGTACGCTATCTGGTTGCTCTTTGCCTTAACGTGTATACTTTCCGTCTCTCTGTTACATGTTGATAAAGCCCTTAGGATGTGTACTCGACTTTCAGGACTATGATGCAGATCATACTAGTGGGGCCTGGATAGTCCATGAGTACATCCTTGAAATGTTCCTAGTCGAGGGAATATCGAGACGGGGCATCGATATTCCAGAGTAGACTAGCGTATATCTTCTCGACCCATGCGATGGGCGATGGATGATCCCATATCCATTGGTGTTTGACATCGAAGATGGTATGCGGGTGCTCAGTGGAGACTGGGTACACTGAACGGACTCGCCGAGAACTCCCAGATGGTATTATACCTCACGTCAGATGGCAGTTCTCTGGTGACACTGGTACAGCTTAGTCTGTTGACCCGAGATCGTCATAGAGTCTTGTGTGTCTCCCACTGTGCTTTGATTTCCACCCTACCACGGCTCTACTGAGTCGTGCAAACAGGTGGTTTTTGGGTACAGTCCCGATTCACATGGAGGCAATGAGCGATAGGAGGGGATTCGTCTCTCCCGGTATTGGGGGTTGATGTTGCGCAATGCACGACTGGCCATAACAGGAAATCCCTGGCCAGGGTTGCAGTGATATACTGGTAAGAGTTATCAGTAGTTTCACGAATGTTATGGACCTCAAGTCGGCATGACTTATCGAGCTATTGGGGTCTGACGTTTACCACCCCTAGGCGAGATATGCGACATATCAGACGAACAGACCGGACTGTACGGTAAGTGTTACTGGTTGGATTCACAGGAGTGTGAGCGGGCTTGCTCGTCGATCTTCTGATCGCTCAATACCCGGGTGGCCGTTACGTTTAGCAGACCGCTTGCGGCTTGTGGGTGCTTGATATGATCATCATCCGCTACCGGCGTATTGACGAGTCTTTAGAGTCCTACACAGAGGTTTCCTGGCTCAAGCGAAACGAAATAGGAGCGCATATGAGATATGTGCGGGACCGAGAATAATGCGTGTATGTGATACCGTATTTCATTCTCGCGATGAATGTGTCGAATGGTTGTATGCGATATAACATAGTTATCGAATCAAGGATTGATTCGATAAGCCGATACATTGGATACTAGCCGGTTATATGCGACATGACCGGATCATTGAATCAAGTGTTGATTTAATGATTTAATGTATAATTATATATTTGATATATTACTTTGCATTAACTAGTATTGGTTCACTTTAAATGGATTTACTCACTTGGTTTGTGCACATTGCATATGTGATATATTTTGTGCACATGATTGTATCATGTTTGATGATACATGCAAGCTAGGGTTAGTGTAAAGAATTAGACCATGGTTAAGATTATGATTAGGGTTTTCTTTTTTCTTATTTATTTATTTATTTATTTTGGAAAAAGATGAGAAAAGAATGGTTGCTATTTTTGTTTGCTAGTTGAAGATTCTTGAAGCTTTGAATTAGTCCACCATTCTTGTCTCATCCTTAACCCTAACCATTCAAGTTAACCATGGTCCATTCTCTACAACTAACCAAGAGTTAGTAAATGATAAGTATTGATTTATTTATCATTTACTTAATACTTATCATATTCTTTTTCTTCATCTTCTTCTTCTTCAACATGAGAAAAAAGCTTGCTACATCAATGGTGATTGATGAAAAAGTGTGGGAAATCCAAAACTAAAGTCTACCCAATTCCTATTTCTTCATCCTCTACCTCTTGCCAAGTAGTATAGGGTGTTTCCTTCACAATTTTTCAAGGCTTGGTGAAGTTGGAGCTTGTTCTTGTGATGCCTCGACGTAGATCATCTTCGGCATCGAACCGACGATCAAGCCCGCCCATTCTTCGATGATGCCAATGCTAGAGTCAAGGGTTCGATTTGGACAGCGGAGGGAGATCATCGTGGAGCTTAGGAAGAGTGGTGGACCGGATCTACAAAGGTTGTAGCCCCTTTCCTTTAGCTATATTTCCGTTTACTTGCTTGCTTCGCCTATTTATCTAGTTAACGATCCGTATTAGGGTTTATAGGCACTTGTAAAATTTGATTTGTGCATGTTTGATCACTTGTGAGACTCTATTAGAGTGCCTAGGAACCCTACAGTGGTATCAGAGCCTAGCTAGAGCCTTAGGCGAAGTCCCGACGGAATCAGAAGTCCGATCGACCCAAAACCCGACTTGAAAAATGCTCTCTGGACTTTTCTGTAAAATGTGGATTTTTGTAGATTAAAAATATTCAGAAATATCAGCAGGAAGATTCAAGGGTTACTGTAAAATTCGAGCGCCTGATTCCATAAAGAAGCCGCAGATCCGCGGCATGAGCATGCTCATGCGGCTGATCCGCGGCCATTTTGTCTTTTTGTGCATCCTATTTTGCACAGTAATTCTTAGTTGTCTGTGCTGGTTTTCCTGGGGATTTTTAATAATTTTTCCAGAGTTGCATTTTCTGGGTTGTATTGGGAACTCGGTGTATCGATCGGATTGTCTAATTTTGTCGGTGTGTTTTTCCGGATAAATCTTAGAATATGTTAAAAAGTTCGACCGGATATAAATACCCACTTTTTCCCCTGCCGGGAAATTTCCAATTGTTGGATTTTTCCGTAGTTTAACGACGTTCTAAGTAGTGCAAGTAACGCGATGGACCCTCTAGAAGACAACAAACCTTAACTCGATTATGTGACCGTCTTGAACTGCCCTTTGAACCTTCGGGTTTGGGGGAGTACGGCGTGCCACATGTGAGGCGTTGGCTTGACCCTTCTACGGCTGGACCGTTGGTACTGAGGCACGAACTGAATGTTGTTAGACTTATTTCATGTGTTGAGCTGTATCGGGAAAACTTGGGTGTTCGATTGTTCGATCGAAAAGTTTAGCATTTTCTATTTATCCGGAATGTGATACAATAATTGGAATTCACAAATTGTTATGAGATAACGGAATGAATATTATAAACGTAGCAGTTTAGTCTCACTTGATCGGTTGCCACGGAATTTTGATGTGATCAAAAGTCCGTCGCAATCACGTAGCGTACGCGGATACTCGCCGGGTAAACTTAATAGACAGCCTCACTCCATAGCCCCGACCAAGTGACTGTAGGAGAACCCCGTCGCCGAAAGCATCCGTTCGGGTGCTCGCAGCAGCGGTGTTCTGCCTTGGTGCACTTTGTCGACGACGTCGGGGGTGCGGCCGCCTACTAAAGTTTGCGACGAGCATTCGATTAGAATGTCGGGAATCCTGTTGAATTGCCCGACTTGATATTGAAAAGTGTTTTCGATAATGAGACTAAAATGCGGGGTTTATAATTGTTAGGCATGCGATGTCTAAAGAATTCATTTGATCAGGCATACGATGTCTGAGGTGGTTGCGGATTCCAACTGTTGTAGTTTTACACTTTCTTTTCTGTGACCGTAAGTGTAATATGTGATATCGCCGGTTTCGTTGCTATATGTCAACGACAATTGGGATACGCATGTTTGCTTACGTTGATGACATGTGATGTTATGTGTTGCTGGATATGTTATATTGGATCGTCGTGTTTGAATAGCCGGGGGTTTTTTATGTGAGATGAGTGTTTTTCATTTTCATTCATGTAAAAACTTGTATGTAATATTCTTTTATTGGGGCACTTCCAGGTTGCGGATGTTGCACCATTTGTATATTATTTACTTTTCTGCACTAGGATAGACCCAAGGAGGGGAGCACAAGTAACCGGGTTCTGGGGTCCAGTGGGAGACCATCTCGAGGAGTCGAGTCCGGGTCTCCTAACCTTAGAATTGGTAGGGTTGCTTGCCGCTCTCGTAGGGGTCTAGGGGTGTGGGATTGGCTATTCATCACAACCGTGGAATCCGTGTTTTATACTGGCTCGTATTGAAAACACGGACGTCCTAGTATATCCAATATTTCATATGTTTCTTCTGCTGTGTTTTATCTGTGATGAGATCATGTGATGTTCTGTGACAGATATTATATAGTATATATGATATATTATATAGACATTGCTTATGTTTTACACCCGCGCTAGCCCTGCCCTGCTCTGCCGTTAGTTACCTAACCTAACGGTGCAGACAGGACATCGAGGCGAATGCGGATGGCATAAGCGTACGTTATATTTATCTGTGATGTTTAGGTGGACTTAAATGATGGGATATTCATTAATGAGATTAATGAAAGAAAATAAACCTAATTGATGTTGTGGAATCGAATTTCAAAATAAAAACAGGTAGCTACAGTTCTTGCTTTGCATCGCGGTGTTCATTATAGAACATCCTGCACCTTATTCGATGAGGAAAGGACCGAGATCCCTTCACCGGGAGTGACTCCTTTAGCAATAACTGGCAGATGCTACAACCCTCGGTTTGTCTTTGATCGCTTCTATAGTTTCCGCTTTGCACAGTGATATATATGATATATCCCGCACCTCATTCGACGAGGAAAGGGCCGACGATCCCTTCACCGGGAGTGACCCCTTTAGCAAAACTAGAAAAGCCTCGAAAACATTCCATTTAAAAACCATTTGATTCCGCAACGAGATCAAGTTCAAAGCGTTAAAGGTTTTCACAAAAACCATTCGCAACCCTCCGTCATTTTAGGAAGTAGAGTACTTAGTATTCGTGCTGTGTTTGTTGACCATAGTCAAGGCACAGTGTACGGTAGCTAAGTGATGTCTTCCTACACCGCATATGATGCGATTAGTTAGGACAGTCGCGTGACTTTGTTGACCTTAGTTAAGGGTCATGTGGGTGGGTCTAATTAATCACGAAATGACGGGTAGAACTTGACTAGTACTTATGATTTGTTGACCATAGTTAAGGTCATAGGTGCTAGGGGTAAAAACCTTTATCGGGAGTTTCAAGTGTTGAAACATGCAATGAGATTGCATACCTTCTATGTGATAGTTGGATCCCGATACCCACTGCGAGTAATTGTTACTCCTGGGAGAGTTTTGCATTTTACAATTAGCCGATCAAGTAGGTGTCTAGAAAGGTGTCAACGGGGTTACGCCTCTGGGAAAACGAGGTTTACTGTAATTAGGTCCGTGCGAAAGCACGGGGAACCTCCCTTAAAGTACCGACACTGGCCTGGCTGAAAGGTTGGCGAACTTGTAGAGTGTAATTAATCCCGGCTAGTCTTTCCTTTTAAGGTTTGAAGGAAGATTTGATAAAAACAGTGGGAGCCATCCTGATTAGATAAAATATATAACCAATCTGATCTTGCAAGAGCGCACGCAGAGTGTTTTCTTCTCTCTCTCTCCTGGTAGCGACCATATCACGCCTTAATCAAGATAATAATACGGATGTATTGACCGAACCCGCTTGTTATACTGAGCTGGGGAACGTTGGTCCCGCTCCAACTTATAATTGTTATAAGACAGAGCAGAAAATTGGGGAATACCAGAATTCCTATGCCGCCCAAACGAAGAAAGTGCATATAATGCATCTCCTTCGAGTGTGTTCATTACAAAGAACTGTTTCTCAGTATCCTCTGCATCCTGGGTATATGATACCGGATCAGGATCCCAGATATGTAATCTGTTACATAGGGCTACAAAAGGGTAGAAAAACTGAGAACGGGTGATAAGTTTCATGAGACAGAAAACGGGGCAAGTGTTGCAGCCAAGTCTGTTGGTCACTGTCACCCTGTATTACAAATACATTGATTCTGAACAAATGCTATTAGATACCGAACCTGATATACAAAATCATATCAGTCTCTTTATTAGTAAAGAAAGGATATAATTTTGTATTGATGGATAATGTTTTGAACACTTCCTATATCAAAAGTTGATCGGTTCAGGCACGTTATCTAAAAGCATTGACGTTCTAAATCAAACTATAGTTCCTTGTAGATTGAACACACACAAGAGGAAGAGTTCAGAAATGAACAAATTCTTCTTGAGGCATTGTAGACTAGGTCATATCAATGCGACCCGACTGGCTGAAGTTACATTTAGATATATATTTAATCAGTTTGAATTTACATCTTGTGAAAACTTGCCAGTCATGTCACAAAGATAAGATGACCATAGCTCTGTTTAAAGGAAACAGAGAAAGAGTTAGTGAACTCTTGGGATGATACATGTTGATGTATGTAGGTCCCCAGTCTACACATACCAGGACTGGTTCTTTATACTTCATTATATTCTCTGATAATCTTTCAAGATTCAGTCGTATGTTCCTGTTGAAACATAAGTCCGAAGCTTTTGAGGTATTCACAGAATATAAGTTGGAAGTAGAGAACCAAAATACGGGTATAAGTATTATGTCCTTTGATGTGATCGAGGAGGAGAATACTTGAGCACGGAATTCCTGGATTATTCTAAAGGAGAATGAGATTCTCTCTCGGCATTACTCCTCCGAATACACCATAGCACGATGGTATGTCGGGGCGGAGCAGATACACCCTATTTGATATCGTGTGCTCTATGATGAGTACTACTGAGTTACCTTTTTCCTTTGGGAGTTATGCGCTTGAGAAGCTGCATACCTATTGAATTAGGTTCGAATCAAATCAGTGCCTACCACTCCATATAAGATATGGTGCGGGAAGATCCTATCTCTTAAGTAAATTAAGATTTGGGATTGTCCGTCCTATGTCAAAAGCAAAATCCGGACAAGATCGAGGCAAGATCAGTTCTGTAGAACTGGAAAGGTTCCAGCTGTACAAAACTGCTAATGATTTGACAGAACCAAAGGATTCAATAGTTTCCGACGAACCTCAGCCTCTCCGCCGATCTAGTAGGGTTCCTCACCCACCTGAGAGATACCTCGGTTTCTCGATGACAGTGGGAGCGAGGATTGCATCATGAGATGATGACCCAACCAGTTTCGAGCAGGCCATCGAGAGTAGGGACTCTGTAAGAATGGCTGGATGCTTAGTGATCTGAGATGGAATCCTTATACACCAACAAAGTATGGACTTTGGTTGCTATAACTGAAGGGTTAAATCCCCATCAGGAGCAAGTATATCTTGAGAAGATTGCTTGGTGTACATGGAAAGGTTGAGACTTTCAAAGCAAGACATGTTAAAGGTTTTCGTCATCAACCAGGCACGGATAATGATGAAACCTTTTCCAGGGACTATGTTTAAATCCATCCAGATCCTACTTACCACGGCTATATACCATGACTACGATATCTGGTGGTTGGGTGCCATGAGTACTTTTTTAAATACTGATTTAGAAGAGAACGTCTATAAGAACACAGCCAGAGGTCTTCGTAAAACAGTGGGAGCAGCGGAAACGTGTGCAAGTTGCTTTACATAATGAAGCAGGCATCGCGGAGTTGGAACGTCTGTTTTGATGTATAGAAATTTCACTTCCTACAAAGTGTGTGTCATCCAAATACCTGGACATTACACCCTACTAATTTCTTAACAGTTCCATCTCCTATTCTGATAAAGTCAAAGCCTATGACTGTCACATCAAAAATAGATGATCTATCTCTGCTATACTTGCTTTAGTCTATAAATAGACATAAGCTACTTGTCCACTATGCTTCCGCTGCTCCCGCTGACTATAACAACCCTCTAGCAAGGTCATATACACGTGCATTTCTAAAGCTAGTTTAGAACGACGCTATACACATCCTCCTCCTGGGTCTCATAGTCTAGAAAAGCAGTAATGGCAAGTCTGGGGAAACAAGAACCTCCTTATCACCGTCTTTGATGATACCGAAGACCTCTCGGGTGCCTGAGGTTACCTACCATATCTGCGGAGTGGATAATGGAATGTCAAACTTGATTGAATTTTTAGGTTCTGTTAAATTTTCAGTAATCGTTTGTGGTTCTGGAATCACTTTCAGTTCTACCATACTCCCACTATTGTTTTATGAAAAAGTCCATTTTACTAAAACTGTGGCGAGTCAAGAACAATATCACTATTGATCTTTCAGATGGTAGAAAGTTAACCCTCGTCATAGCCCAGGATAACCCACAAACCGCCATTACAGAAACGTGCTTTGAGTTATCCAGAGTCTGGTTTTAAGCATAACCCGGACAACTCCATATACCTTAACACCGTTAAGATATGAACCATTCTATATACAATATAGAAACAGAGGCACTGATTTAATTGGAACCAGATTCAAATCATGCAGCTGTCTTCAGTGCATGTCAACTAAATGGAGAGAGGTTGATCAGTATTACTCAACTTAGGAATGCATCCATATATGAGAAACCTGAAAAAGAAGCAAGTTCTCAAACCCATTACTATCAAATGAATACCAAACACAAGTATTTATATTTTCGATCACCTTGAAGAATCCTGATACTTGCAACACATGGTTCTCTAATTTATTCTTGTACCTATAATTTCTCTAAACCTGGACCTTGTATTTCTACGAAATACATGTGTAAAACTGGAGAAGTCACAAGTAAACAGAATATAGTACGAACACCAACCCCTTTGTCTTTATGGACACTGGACAACATACAATACTTTGTATAAGTCCCCTGAGTTGAATAACTCAAAGCTTGTGTGTCGTAGGTTGAAAACTATACTATGGTTAAGAAGAATTACACTGATATTTAATGCTCCTTACCCAATTATCAACTAGGTAAATGTCATGGACATAATTTCAAAAGGTTATATTTCACTTTATATAAAATAAACGTACAGATATATCAGTTTGAAATTGGTGCATAACAACGGATATTCAAAACCAAATATTTGCCGTCAGGTAAAACCCCAGGCGATTTCCTCAAATATCACCAATTACAACGAATTTCGATATAAAGAGAATATAATCACCTAATTGCTAATAACTTACTCCCACTCATCATCTGTAAAACCATACAGATGTGAGAACCAAATCTGGTAAATACATACCCTGGAGTAAGGATCTAACTGGGAAATCAGTTTTCAATTAACAATGCACAATGAAAATGAAACATGAAAATGTTTCGAAGGGGTAGACTGGTATTCCTAGTAATGCCTCTTCCATTAACCAGATTCATGATTGTAATCATATATTTTCTTTCCGTCTTTCCAAATCCCTTTATTTTTCTTTACTCATTATCTTCTGTACACCATCCTTAGGGTAAATGGTTTTCTTCCTTCACAACCGTTCGGCACCAGCCTATGTTTTGGAAGAAAACTATCCAATAAGCGTAATAGGTTTACTATCCTAATTCTAGTAGCCCTTGCAACCTGAGAGAATGTAAAGATAAAAGACAACTGAATAATCCTTATTCTATTTCTCCTAAATCAGAATCCATTCTCGAACTGGAACAAGTTCCTTCGAGTTCGTATATAACTATATGATGGATTATCCAATAAATATGGATCTTCGTAGTGATACGGGGTGTTCTGAAGAAATGCAAAGGTAAAATAGGAGTGGCGATGATATACACGGTTTGGTCGTGAATGATAGCAGTCGCAATTTATTTTGCCTTCTTTCTAATCTCTTTATTTGTCTTTACTTATTATCTTTTGTACACCTCACTTAGGTTAATTGGTTTTTTTCTTTCTCCACCTTTCGGCACCTGCCTATGGTTTGGAAGAAGACTATCCAATAAGCGCAATAGGTGTACCCTCTCCTAATCTTAGGAGCCTTCGCAACCTGAGAGAAGGTAAAACGAAAAGACAACTGAATAGTCCTATTCAATTTCTCCAGAACCGGAAACCATTCTCGAATCTGAAACAAGTTTTTTCGAGTTCGTATATAACTATACGATGTTCATATCCAATAACTATGGATCTTCGTAATGATACGGAATGTTTTGGAGAAAAGTAAAGGGTAAAAATAGGAGTGTCAATGAAGTATGCAACTCTGACAATCCAAAAACCAGTGTGTTTTAAAAAGGTTCGGTTAACTTGGTTCATGAGTTCTAGTCTAGGGTGGGGCCATGGTCGGTGCCAAAGAGAGAGAGAAAAGAAAAACTCAGCGTGCACTCTAATCTAAATCAGAATTGTTAATCATTTTATCTAATCCGGATGTTTGCTTGTTCACGATGATTTAGATTGATATCGTATTCTGTTTGTTTATTTGTTTTATATATTATGCGTGCGATGTTGATTATGAATATTTCCGTATTTGGTTTTATATATATATATATATATATATATATATATATATTATTGTGCACATGGCGGGGAAAACACAGGAAGCCCATTTTTTAAAAAATCCTAAAATTTTGTCCATACGGATTAATCCTTAAGGTCATCTATTGCACCTACGGATTAATCCGTAAATGCAATATTTGCCCCTACACAGTTCACCATAGGGATAAAATATCAGGATACCTAATATTTTGTCCATATGGACTCAGTAACAGAGGTAAAACTTGTCCCTACGGATTAATCCATAAGACCATTTATCTGTACCTACGAATAAATCTATAGGTGAATCTGACAGGCCCTACGGATAAATTCGAAGGGGCAAGATTTTATTTTATAAACCAATAAATTAAATAAAGATTATGTTCCTACGGAGTAATCCGTAGGGATAAATGTCTTTACGGAGTAAGTGACAATTATTACTCCGTAGGGGCATGTTCAGGGCGAAAACTTGCATCTGCGGTCTTTAGACTTACGGTGGAGTTTTATGTCTCTACGGAGATATCCGTAGGGGCGGTGGTTTGCCCCTACAGCTAAATCCGTAGGAACAACCCATTATTGTAGTAGTGATAGATTTTAAAATAGAATTTTACAAGATAATGTCAAAGTATATAAGTGTATAACATAAGATACAAACTATACATCTAAATATCATGCATTAACTTACATTAGTAACTAATAATAATCCTATATATCATTAATTTGTTCATCATAAGAATATTGCAAAGCCTTTTCATGATAAATAACTAATAATAACAGTAAAAGATATGAAATAGCAATGGATATTCCATGTTAAAATTTGGATAGAATTCAAGTAATGCATGGCTTCATAAATGATGAATCCAAGCATATTTTCGATGTGGTATATCTTACCAATGATATATTGTATATACCTAAGACTTTATGCATCGGCAACATTATAAATTTATATTTCGAGAACCACCATTGGAAGAGTTCTAATTTATCTTTTGAATAATAGAATAAAATCATATATATTGCCTATATTTATTATACATGGAACAATTCATTGGCTTTTTCACAATAACATAATAACCAATCTATAGCTCTGAACTTATTTATTTAGGTACATAACATTTTTGAATTTATTGTATATTTCATTCCTTATATTATCTACACTTCGATCAAATTAAATTTGAGCTCGTAAATATATCTTGTTTGAAATCAAAGATATCTAAGCATAGCTACACATCCCATACTTGCATAAGTCGCCCTTCTTGCACCTACTCTTGCATCCTCCACAATTCTTGTGATCGTACATGATATTCACGCAATTGCCGCTGCAACAAGCCTCCCCATATCGGCACCTTCGCCCACACTCACCGCAGTTGTGGTTGTCGACCATCACGTTCATGCATTGCTTATGGCAACAGTCTTGGCCCGGGCTTCCCTTGTCATGACTAACCCTAGGAAACTTGTCACAAGTCATTGATGCACTAGGGTTATAGTGGTCAAGAATTTGTCACAAGAAGTTGTATTGATGCACTAGGGTTGAAATAAGAAGTTAGGCCTATCAATGGGATTGTGGACTGGGGCACAAGTTTTTCTCTCTAGGGGCCAAAACATGAATATACTGCAGCCTCATTTTCAAGGTCTTTAAGTAGTTTGGTATGTATATTTATACATATATGTTGCAAAATATGGCAGGAGCCAAGGATATATAATATCACTCTGAATAAATAGAGATAATTAAAAAAAAGGTACTGTTTGAAGTGTGTAATTTGAAGAGAGCTGATGCCTAAAAGGTGTCAAACCAAATAACCTTAGCAATGTTGCATTTCATACATAATATGATAGGTAGTTTAAATTATATATTTACATCAAGAAACACAGCTAAGATTTCCATTTATTACCTCCTATAATTAATGTTAATTATCTTTAATTATTAGGCAAAAATCAAATGGTTTATATACATGCTCTGTACATATCCAAGAGCCAAATGAACACTTTAAACCAAAAATGCAAATATTCCAAATTTTCAGAATCAACAGGCTAATATGAATCCGTTTTTTTCTTTCTCCTCGGTTAGGGAGTATGTGATCTTAATACTCCCTCCGTCCATTTTTACTTGTCATTTTGTAGAGAGAAAAGTGCCTTATTTTACTTAACGTTTTTTGGAATAACGAGGAAATTATTAATAATAAAGATATCAATAAATGATACAATACCAAAAATAGCCTAGAAAGTTAATTAATGATATTAAGAAAATGGTAATGCTTTCCTTGAGAGTTGAGGGAAGAAATGGTATGCTTTTTTTTAGCGGTGATATGACAGTAGATTAATTGCTGATATTAAGAAAATGATAACGTTTTTCTTAATCGGTGTACAATCCTCTAAAACGACAACTAAAAAGGGACGGAACGGAAGCATATTTTTTCATGCACATGGGCCTCTTAGTTGGAGTAATTAAGTTTTACTAGCTAAAAGAAAGCATAGCCCTTCATCAAGTGTTTTTTGGCTAGCTTTCTGCATTAAGCAACAAAACACCACATCTACAGTACATATTAATCTTTATGTTAAAACAAAGTTAGACATGCCTAGCCCTCACTTCTCCTTTCATGCGTGATATGCTCAATCAAGGGAATTGTGATACTCAAGACAACTTCATGTTTCCATAAACCTATATATTTAACATTTAATATATGCTTGTTTAATTTTATATATCCATGAGTATAATTTAATATATCCATTAATTATTGCGCCACGAAATAAGTAACACAATTTATTTTGACATTTTTGAGATTTGGATATTAATTACTTTGCCTTCTAACATATTCATATGATATAATCGTGCTTAACTTGGGCAAAACTTCAAATAAAAGGCATTAGATGCGAGAACAAATATATGAAGTTTGTGTGTGGGAGAATAACGGAAAAAAGAGACGCTAAGAGCCTTTTTCGTTAGATAGCGTCCAAAATCTACTTCCTCCACGATTTTTTTCGATGATCGGCTTCCATATATACTCAAATGGAAAATAGTTTGTATTAGACATTTAATTAATTGTTACACTTAATCATTTTACCTTTTTTTTTTAATAATTTCACTTATTTAGTACACATATTTATAGACCACTTAAATACCCATTGCAAGTATGGTACAATTGCCGTTGACATTGTTTGGAGTTATATCAATGAAGAATCACTACTACAAATATGGATTGCCCCTACGGATATAGCCGTAAGGATAAGAAAATACCCTGTAGGTACAAACGCCGTAGGTGCAAGTCGAAATCCTGAACTTTGTCCCTACGGACAAAAATTTGCCCCTACGGAATTCTGTGTAGGCCTCGTTTGCCCTACGGAATAGGCCGTAGGGGCAAAAAAATTATTTTATTTACGGTTTTTTAAAATAGATTATTTGTACCTACGGATTAATCCGTAGGGCCAAGTAATATCCCCTACAGATACATGTGTAGGTACATATCCGTAGAGGCAAAATATCAGGATTCCTACGGATATATCCGTAAGGCCAAGCTCAACCCCCTGATACTGAGATCACAAGGAAAAATATCAGTTATCCTACTATTTTGCCCCTACGGTTTAATCCGTATGGGCAACGTGTGTACCTACGGATTAATCCGTAGGTACATATTATCAGTTTTTTTAAAAAAAAGGACAGCCTATTTTTTTCTCGCCCTATGCACAATAATATATATATCAATCAAATATAAAATTAATTATCACACAACATATATCGCAGTATTTATAATCACATCTCACGCATATAATATACAAAAGAAACCAAAAAACAGAATATGATATAAATATATACACTGTAGGACCACCAATATCAATATCGTCAAAAATGTAATACAATATGTATCATATAAATAAATACATGTTTCAAAAAGTAAGAATCAAAAAGCTACCCTACCTCGGTCCAGCTCTACCTCTGATAAATGCTAGAATCTGGCGCGCCTGCTCCTCGGTCAATAAATCATGCAATTCGGAGCGTGCGGAAGTCTGAGCGAGCTGTGGAGCTGGCGATGTGATCTGCGCAACCGCCGTCGAGATAGTGGCTTGCGGAGCCGCGGCTGCGGGAGTCGGAGCGGGCGGTGGAGCTATAGGAGCTGTCTGCGGAACCGCAGCCGATGTAGTGGCTTGCGGAGCCGCAGCCGAAGGAGATGCATGTGGAGGCTCGGCCGATGTACCCTGTCGCGTCTGGACCTAACGTGTGTAATAAGCGTGTAAGAACTGTGTATTATTCGAATTCGTATCATTATCAAGTTATTTCGAAACCCCATTTGGATATCTAGTTTGGAAAACCGTAGTTTATTTTAATTAGATATGTATGTATGATTAATCAAAACTAAGTCTACAACCAAATAAGCTCAGGGTACGTACTAATATTGGATATGTTGATATCTATAATATGACATGATATTTTACTATTAAGTAGTATACATACCAGCATCTCCTTCAACTCCTGAAAGATGGCTTTCAAGCTCTCCAGTTCCTGCTGGACACGTCGCTCACTGGAGATGGAGGAAGTAATCGCCGGGGTGGAGTCCAACCTCATATGGGCCCTGATAGGGCCCAGTCCCCGGCCTCTTTCCCAACCTCCGTGGTGCCCTCCGTGTGCGGCGTTCAGGACTGGGGTCAGCAGCCTCGGATCTCTCTGTCCGGTAAAATCGATTCCCGATGTCTCGGCCTGCTCAACCACCCGCTCCTATACCCACATTAAGCAGTAAAGTATAAGTATAAAATTTAAATTTGAACCTTCCAAAACTAAAATTTCAAATAGGGGTTGAATAAATATTAACACTTACGCAATACTCCTGGGTAGTGACGTCGGGATATCGAAACGCGCCCGTGGCGGGATCTGTCGAGGTGCCGTGGACGGCAAGATATGCGGACAGCACGCTCGGTGTACCACCTTACGCCAGGGTCTGAGTTGTCTGCAATATTAGAAAATAACTCTTAATATTAGATATATTAGAAAATAACTCTTAATATTGCATTATATCATAAAGCCGGTCTATTGTAATTTACTGATAACTCCATGGCTCGAGTAATATTCCTCGAGCCACCTGTATAAGTGGGGCAACCCCTCTTCGCCGTCTTCCTATTCTCTATATTTTGAGCGGCATGTTTCTGCACAATGCATTCACATTTAGTTTTCTAATTAAGGAACACAAAAAAAAAAATTATTTTCTAAATAATGAATTACATTTAGAATACATATCTATTTGCGTTGAGAGTCGAAATATTCGCACAATAGAGGCCGTGTCTCAACGTCGACTCTCGCAAAGGCCGGAATCGTCGAACGGTCCTGCTTTCTTTGAATGCAGCTTGTGAAACGGACGGAATAAGTGCCAGACCCTCAACAAAAGAATGATAGATAGGAGGGCCGCTCTCTCTGTCTCGGGGGTCGCCATCCACAGGGAGTAGCGGTCGGCCTTCAGCTCATTCCTGTTGTATCAGACCTTGGTCTGCATGTTCTTCATCAGGCCATTGTACAGAGCATGAAGGTCGAGCACCCTCCCAGGATGATCAGGGTCGGGTACAGGCTGAAAATCGTAATCCAACTAAAAATACAAAAAAAACATTGTTATTAAATTGTAAATGTTAATAATAAATATATTGGATAAATCAAATGAAAATATATATTAATACCCAAGCCTGATCAAAGAAGAGGACGAATGAGCGCCGGTGCTGCTCACCCCACTCAACGTGAAGTGGATAGTTCTTCACGAGCCGGCTCTCATTCCCCATATACCGGCCGAATCTCTCGGCATGAGGACCGGTAAAGCAATAATCAAGGGTAAAAAAGAGGGGGAATACTGCCTCCCCCCAGCTCTGTCAGGCCTCAGCCTATGGGACTGATTCGGGCCTCGAGTCCCCTTCTGGGGATGGGGAGGCCCTGCGTCTGCAAGAAATATCAAGACAATCAATATTAAGACAAAGTTGAATTAAGAAATCAAGGTTAAACGAAAACTGAAGTGTGATATATACCTCCGGTGACTAAAGCACGAGCCTGGGCCCGGGCAGCAACACGAGCGGGACGATAGTTCCTCCGGTGAGGAACAGCCGGTGTCCCGGATGCGGACGCATCCCCTCCAACTAGAAAATAAATATTGACGCTAAATTTCCATGAAATTCATATTTATTCTATAGAGCATATGTAAAATGAATAAATATTTTATATTTATTCATACTAACCTACAGAAGATACGGAGGGTACGGAAGTGGCAGGAGTGACCCCTGCGTCAGATGTGGATGCACCACGTATAATTAGACAATTAAAAATAGATTATATAAGTAATTGCAAAAAGAATGTGTAGATCAATAATATAACATTCTAAATCAATATGCATGCACTATAAGATATATAAATATACCCGCAGGTGCGGTTGTGTCACCACCAACAGCTAGACAATAATAAAAATTACTATCTAAGTAAGAGCAAAAGGAATTTGTGTATATTTATGATATAGCATTCTAAATCAATATACATGCACTATATGATATATAAACATACCTGGAGGAGCGAGAGTGGCCTCTGTCCCTGATGTGGACGCATCACCAACAACTAGACAACCAAACATTGACAATATAAGTAATTTTGACATAAACAGGCATGAATATCTATAATATTACATTCAAAATGGATATGCGTGCAATATACCTGGAGGTGTGGCAAAATCCACACGGAAGGAGGCATCCGAAGGGGTCTCCGATCTGGGTGCAAGACCGGCCCTCTGAAGCTCCCTACACAGCTCTCCGGGCGGCAGAACCGCTTTGCCTCTGCCTCTGCCGGTGCCGCGGCTGGAGCTCCTGCCGCCCCTCGCTGCTCCCGGCATCGTCATCAAATCTAGATAAACGATTCATGGACACATTAGACAATCATTAAAAATATTGACTATATATGTATAGATCGTAAAATGTGAAGTAATAATATAACATTACTAATAACCTTTTTCGTTTCGTGGGCGTATTATACATATCTACTTGGATTTCATCGTCAATGTCATTTCTAACCCACGTAACTTCATGATCGGATGAAGATAACCTGTCCTTCGAAACAGACGGTCGGAGCACTCTAAGCCTTCTCTCTTCTTCATCCTCATCGCTGTCCTCAAATTCTGGAACATCGTAGACATCTCTGGGTTTCCATCGGCATACAACACTCCATCCCGGATACTTCAAACACTGTGAGTAGTATATTTGGAACGCTTGGTTCGGAAAGATAAACGGATCTTCCTGATCGTAAAATCGAAATGTGTTCAGACTGGTCAATCCATATTCATCTTTCCAAGTTCCAAGATTGCTTCTCCACTTATCTGTATCAGTTCGCTTATCGTACCAAGTACACTGGAATATATAAAAAGGTTCTGATCGTCCGGGATAGTGGATGTCGAGTATACAATTTAAGTACCCATAATAAATCACACCGTCCGATCCTACCGTCGCAATCCCACTATTCTGAGTGGTTTTAGATGTTTCTATGTCCTTAATTTCGAATTTGTATTCAAGGACACCGAATCCTTTGTAATATGGAACCTCCATACTAGGAAATTAAGCTAAACATCTTGAATCACTCTCAAATGATGCAGACAAGTTCGGATCGTGGATCTAACAAAACAAATTTTACGAAAAATACATAACGATATAAGTTTAGATTAAAACTGATAGCAATAAAATTTTATTCGAATAACTTACATGATCTGTGACCCAATCATAAAAATTATCTTGATGATATTTTTCCAATCGTTCTTCGTTCCAATCAGGATGCCCCTCACGTATCTCGTTAAAATGAATTCTGTTTTCGACAAATAATGATGACATTAATATTATATCATTTCATACACACAAACACAAATATAACAATTAATCCAAAAAAACTTACTCTCTAATTTGTTCAAGACATGCGCAATTAAGCAAGATAAACCGGTATATCTTGTTGATAAATATAGTGTCTACCCTCTTATACTCGGCTTTACCATATGGTCCGTCTTTAATTCTTCGAGGCCGGTTAAGTCTTGTCTCAATGTTCTCGTCCAGATAGCGGGAACAAAATGTGGTTGCTTCATCAAGAAGATAACCTTGCATGATAGAACCCTCTGGTCGATTTTTATTGCGTATATACTTTTTAAGAGTGTAGAGGTACCTAATGAAAATATATTGAATAAATAAATACGGGCATACAGGACAACAATAAATTTATAAATTGCGCGAGACGAAAAATTACACGTACCTCTCGACGGGATACATCCATCGATATTGTACCGGTCCGGCTAAGTTAGCCTCAGTTGCAAGATGAACCGTCAAGTGTATTATGATATCGAAGAATGACGGTGGGAAAATACGCTCAAACTTGCAAACTATCAACGCAATAGAATTTTCTAGTTTATCCAGCGTCACAACCTCCAGTGTTTTAGCACACAACTCTCTGAAAAAACAGCATAGGTCATTGATTACTAGACCAACCGATTCGGGGAGAGAAGTCCTGATGGCTAATGGAAGAAGGTGCTCCACGATATCATGGTGATTATGACTTTTCAGCCCATCGATCTTGCCTTTCACATTTTTTTTCTTGCTGAATGATCCTGAGAAACCTGTGGGAACTTTCAAATCATGCAACACCTGCAGGAATCTATTCTTCTCCGGTTGTGACATATGATAAGCGGCATTGGGAAGTACAAACTTGCCCGGTTTACCCGCTACCGGTCTAGAGTGCAATTCACTTATTATTCCCCACTCCTGTAGATCCATCCGAGCATTCAGGTTGTCTTTCGATTTCCCGTCTTTACAAAGAAGCAAGTTGAGTATATGCTCTGATACTCCTTCTCTATATGCATGACGTCCAGATAATGACGCACTAAATTTGTTGACCAGTACGTAAGCTCGAAGAAAATGCTTAACTTATTCCAAAATGGTGGTTTGACATGTTTCTTCAGATCCATCCCAAAGGTCACATTATTGTAACCATCCTATTGAGCAGTCACGTTCTCTCCGGACAATGGGGATGGAGGTCCAAAAAGCTCCTGATGACCATCAAAGTGAACCGTGTCTAACCTATAGGGGTGGTCTGGAGGCAGGAAACGTCGATGGCCGCAATAACAAACCTTCCTGCTAAAATTCAAGAATTTTGATATTGTGTGTTCATGGCAATGAGGACATGCTTTGTGAACTTGTACGGACCAACCTGATAGCATTTCATACGCAGGAAAGTCATTAATTGTCCACATTAAAGCCACACGCAGTATGAAGGTTGTATTTGTGTTTGCATCGTATGTCTCTACACCATCAATGAACAAAGATTTCAACTCCTCGATCAGAGGTCGAAGATAGACGTCGACATTGTTTCCCGGTGAGTTTGGTCCGTTGATAAGAAGAGGCATCATAAAGTATGATTGGTCCATTGCCAACCAAGGCGACAGATTATAAATTATTATTACAACGGACCATGTGCTGTGACTTCCAGCCATGTAGTTGAATGGGCAGAAGCCATCAGTAGCCAGTCCGAGCCGGACATTGCGAGGATCGCAACTGAATATTGCGTGCCTCCTATCGAAATCCTTCCATGCCAGTGAATCTCTTGGATGGCTCATATTTCCATCTTCACTTAGAGGGGCACGGTGATGCCAAATCATTGCCTCGGCTGTTTTCTTGCACCTGAATAGCCTCTGTAGCCTCTGTGTTATGGGAAAGTATCGTGCTATCTTGACAGGTATATCAGGCTTCTTATCAGAATCTTTCGGTTTATACCTGGCTTCTCCGCATGTTGGACACTCTTTCAAATCTGAATTCTCTTTCCGGTACAACACGCAATTTTTAGGACATGTTTGAATCTTCTAGCACTTTAGACCCAAATTAGAGATTATCTTCTGGGCTCCGTACCAGCTGTCGGGCACGTTATTTCCCGGGGGCATAGAATCTTTCAAGAACGAAAGAAGTATTGTGAATGACTTGTTGCTCCATCCATTTAGGCGCTTAATCTGGAAAAGTTGGACGAACCATGAGAGGGTGGAATACTTCGCATTCTCATAAATTGGTTTTCTAGTATCATTCATGAAATTTTCATATTTATCTGCACGCGGTCCTTGACCGGAAAGAATGTCATCTTCGGTACGAATAGATTCACCTAGGGCAGCCTCTACCATATCCTCTATTTCTTCTGATGGAAATAAATTACCGTCTTCTCTTTTTGCCGCATTACCGAATTCTCCTTCTTCTCCTGCCGCATTATCGTGTTCTCCTTCTTCTTCTACCGCATTACTGCATTCTTCTCCTTTCCCGTGAAATTTCCAAGTTGTATAAAGTCTAGTAAACCCAAATTTTACAATATGAAGCTCTGCCAATTCTACCTTCTGCCAGTACTTATTGCCAAATCTATTGCACGGACAGAGAATCTTCTCTATTATGATCTTATTATGTGTGCGTGCAAATTCAATGAAAGCAGCAACTCCTGCGACAAACTTAGCTTGCATACGTTGTAGCCAATACACATACATCCAGTCCTTAACTCTGACGTACTCATAGGTCATGTTAGACTGTATAACATATAAATTGTAGGTTATGGTGACAATATTGAGAAATATAAGAACGGGACAGTTACTGACAAATAAGAAAATCCGTGTATATGCTTTGTGTGTGCGTTTGTCGTTGAAAAGAATAAATTATCGAACGTATGTTAACCGATAGACGGAGACTAAGTGGCGCTTTTAGATTCATATATGAGTATCGATGAGAATATGAAGGTTTCATATTATCATCGAGTATCATATATTGTTTTAACTTGAACATCTTGAATCACTCTCTAATTATGCGTTTGTTGTGTATTCTTGTTGTATGTGTGTGTTCCGGCTGTCGGGGGTAAGGCTTCTATCCCATTAAGAATGTATAGAGCGAACACCCATCACTTGTGCTTTCAACCGTTTTGAGTAAATTTCGGCAGCACTTCCCCGCTGTTCTCCGAGTACACTGTAATAGAATAGATAATCATTTCAAAGCTATGAAACAACGTTGAAATGAACATCTAATCTATCTTTGTACATGGAGAACCAGCGGAAAGGTACCGACGAAATATCTCGAAATGGATGAAAACACAAGTGAATGAAAGTGTTTGCTTTATACATTCCAAACTTGTCCACACGGGACAAATCTATCGGTTACCATACGATTGAATTTTCTCGTCACATAGACTATACGACGGTTGTTAGTATCGAGCTATACCGTCCGATATTTAACAACCTTCGTATAGTTCTATGTCATGACGAATATCGCACGTATGTTAACCGATAGACGGGGACTAAATGGCGCTTTTAGTTTCATATATGAGTATCAATGAGAATATGAAGGTTTCATATTACCATCGAGTATCATATATTGGTTTTAACTTGAATATCTTGAATCACTCTCTAATGATGCGTTTGTTGTGTATTCTTGTTGTATGTGTGTGTTCCGGCTGTCGGGGGTAAGGATTCTATCCCATTAAGAATGTATAGAGCGAACACCCATCACTTGTGCTTTTAACCGTTTCGAGTAAATTACGGTAGCACCTCCCCACTGTTCTCCAAGTACACTGTAGTAGAATACATAATCATTTCAAAGCAATGAAACAACGTTGAAATGAATATCTAATCTATCTTTGTGCACGGATAACCAGTGGAAAGGTACTGATGAAATAACTCGAAACGGATGAAAACACAAGTGAATGAAGGTGTTTGCTTTATACATTCCTAACTTGTCCACACGGGACAAATCTATCGGTTACCATACGATTGAATCTTCTCGTCACATAGGCTATACGACAGTTGTTAGTATTGAGTTATACCGTCTGATATTTAACAAGTTTCGTATAGTTCTATGTCACGACGAACATCGCACGTATGTTAACCGATAGACGGGGACTAAGTGACGCTTTTAGTTTCATATATGAGTATCGATGAGAATATGAAGGTTTCGTATTATCATCGAGTATCATATATTGGTTTTAACTTGAACATCTTGAATCACTTTTTAATGATGCGTTTGTTGTGTATTCTTATTGTATGTGTGTGTTCCGGCTGTTGGGGGTAGGGCTTCTATCCCATTAAGAATGTATAGAGCGAACACCCATCACTTGTGCTTTCAATCGTTTCGAGTAAATTTCGGCAGTACCTCCTCACTGTTCTTCGAGTACACTGTAATAGAATAGATAATCATTTCAAAGCTGTGAAACAACGTTGAAATGAACATCTAATCTATCTTTGTACACGAAAAACCAGCGGAAAGGTACCGACGAAATATCTCGAAACTGATGAAAACACAGGCGAATGAAGGTGTTCGCTTTATGCATTCCTAACTTGTCCACACGGGACAAATCTATCGGTTACCATACGATTGAATCTTCTCGTCGCATAGACTATACGACGGTTGTTAGTATCGAGCTATACCGTCCGATATTTAACAACTTTCGTATAGTTCTATGTCACGACGAATATCGCACGTATGTTAACCGATAGACGGGGATTAAGTGGCGCTTTTAGTTTCATATATGAGTATCGATGAGAATATGAAGATTTTATATTATCATCGAGTATCATATATTGGTTTTAACTTGAACATTTAACATTAATAGTTTTTACGTTTACGTTTCGTTATTAAGGGTTCGAAATTTCAAGTTTAGGGTAAATTTTTCTTGCATTTACGGTAAAATTGTATGTTTACGTTATCATCGAGTATCCTACTGTAATGAACTATTGTATCCTACTAAATAAACTAGTGCACCATAAACCAAAATAACCCAAATTAACCTAATTAATCACAATTAACCATAATCGTTACCCTAACACAAATTATCTCTAATTAAACCAAACTTAACCCAATTTATCCAAATTAACCTAATTAACCCTAATCAACCCAAACTTAACCAAATTAAACCTAATCAACACCATAACCCTTTCAAATTATCACTAATTAACCCAAATTAACGCTACCCTTTAATTAACCCAAATTAACCCTAGCCTCTAACACTAAACCCAAATTAACCCTAGCCTTTAATTAGAGTTGTTTTCAAGAAAAAACAACCCTAACCCCAACCCCAATTCCGAACCCCAACCGCAACAGAACCCTAAACCCAACCCCAACCACAACAGAACCCTAACCCAAACCCCAACCGACCCCTAACCCTAACCCTAAACTTAACCCTAACCTAAACTGACTCGATGCCTAACCCTAACCCTCACTCATACCCGAACCCTGCCCTGAACCTAATATCTTCAAAAGAAGGAAATAAAAGCATTAAATTCGAAGTAAAAATTGGAGATTTACTAACCTGTTGGTTGGTGGAAGAGACGACGGAGGAGGCGACGAGGAAGTCGACGAGGCTCGGGATCGAGGCGCTGGAGGAAGTCGACGAGGATGTTATGAGGAGACGACGGAGGAGGCGATGAGGAAGTCGATGAGGCGCGGGAGGAAATCAATCACGAGGCGCGGGAGAAGATGATAAAGATCTTTTAGGAAAGGAGGGCTTTTCTGTGCCATTTTTTTATTATTAATTAACCCGTATACATGCCCCTACAGACTAACCCGCAGGTCCTTTGTTTGAGGTTCCGTAGGACCAAACATCAAATTACGATTAAATATTTTTAAATTAAAACGTAGAGTACCGTAGGGCCAAATATATGGACCTACGGTTCAATCTGTAGGGGCAATAAATAGTTGCCCCTACGGATTTCTTTATCCGTAGGGGCAACCGCATATTGTAGTAGTGAATAAGCAATCATTTTGCCTTTATTACTATATAATCCCAAATAAATATCTTGTATATTTTTCTTATCATAATAAGCAATCATGTTAATTATGATAAGAAAAAAGAAATACATAAAAATTGAGAGAAGGAAATTGAATGGATTATTATAAGAATTATTATGAGTTTTGACTTTTAACATGATAATCCAGCCTAATTTATTTGGCTCTACAAGCATGTTAATTATATATACATACAAATTGAGGGAAGAAAGAGTATAAATAAATAAATAAATAATTAGCATTAGAGTCCATTCCCTTCCACTAATAATTAAGAGGCCTAACTTTTTGTTTCTTTCATAAACTTTAAAAAAACGTTTTATGCCCTTAACACGATTTTTTTTCTTAATTACATAGGAAACATTGGCAGTACATTAACATTCTAAGATAGTATTGCGTCATTCAAAAAAAATATTTTCATACTTATCACAGATACACACACGATCGGTTTTGCTTTGAGTCCGAAAACATGAATATAGCCATTACATAATTCTAGATAACACTATCACTATCTGCATACGTCTTTTAATTAAGAGATACGCAAAATAATGGCATATATAAACATGTATTGATGTTTGAGTTGACTAAAATTAAACAGCATCAAGTTGACTTGTACTTCCCTACCTTAATTTGTTCAAAATTATACTAATTACAACGACAACTTGTACCTGACTAACTTTATACTTGGCATGCTGCTGGATCCCACCCTATAATATTAACGCAGCCTTAATTGTTTCATTAAGATCGTAAATGTTAATGTACGTATCTCCATTATAAATTACTACAAGATAATTATGAGAAACAAATTAAAGGGAAGATGCCAAATATTTAGAGACTTTTTGATGGACAGAAACAATATTAGTCAAAGTAGACACATACACAAAGCTAGAAACTATTTGACTTTGCTCTAATATTTTGTGCATGAGGTTGAATCATGTTATTATATTAGTCCTTGCATCTCGTTTAGAGGCCTAACTTCTTTGTTTTCTTGAATGACCTTAATACCGATCTCAATAATTCTTTCTCTCTCCTCTCTCCCTCCCTTTATTAATACTCAAATTCTCTTCTTTTGCTCCCACCAAAAAAACCTCTCTCTATCTCACTCTCTCTCTCTCCCCACATGATGAATAAGATGTCAAGGATCTTCTTCATCATGGCACTCTTATTGCTTATAGCTTTGGCTACCTCCCATGCCATAGATAATACTAATGAAGTGGATGTCGAAAAACTTGTATCATCATCTACTATCCATGGAGATGAACCATCATTTCCTAGGAGCATGAGACATATTCTAGACAAATACAACACTAGAGTCTCTATGAAATGCGACAAGTTCCCTAGGATTTGCCGCGCCAAGGGAAGCCCTGGGCCCGACTGCTGCAAAAAGCAATGCGTGAATGTAATAGTCGACAACCACAACTGTGGTGAGTGTGGGCGAAGGTGCCGATATGGGGAGTCTTGTTGCAGCGGCCGTTGCATAAATATAATGTATGATGCCAAGAATTGTGGAGGATGCAAGATAAGGTGCAAGAAGGGCAACTTTTGCAAGTATGGGATGTGTAACTATGCTTAATATTTGGAAGAAGATCGATCTATACATGTACTATAATATATCATTCATATTTGTTGGGATGAAAATGTTAGCTTGCTTGTGGAGGGTGCATGAATTTTTTATATGAGATTTAAGATATATATAGGGTTTCAAGATGTACTTTAAGATGTACTTTATTTAAATTCTTATAATAAGATAGAAGATGCGTGAATATATCTATATATATATAGAGATTAATAGAGGAAAGAGGCCATAGGAGGGGGATTTCCTCCTATGGCGTGAAAAAACTATCATCTCCACCATTTTTTCCGACGATCGGCATCCATCATCATCATCGTTATCATCTAAGATGTGCGTACACCAAATTTCATGTGATTCCACAACTTTTTCACCGTTGATTTAGTGGGTTCAAAATTAACGGTTTACCGACAATAGAACTTTTTACATTGCTAAATCAACGGTGAAAAAATTATAGAATCACATGAAATATGGTGTACCCACATCTTAGATGATATCGATGAAGATGATGGGGGCCGATCGTCGAAAAATTTGATGGAGGTCATACTTTTTCCACGCCATAGGAGGAAATTTCCTCCTATGGCCTCTTTCCTCCATTATTCTCATATATATATATATAGAGAGAGAGAGAATAATGGAGGAAAGAGGCCATAGGAGGGGATTTCCTCCTATGGCGTGGAAAAAATACATCCTCCACCAATTTTTTCCGACGATCGGCACCCATCATCATCATCATCGTTATCATCTAAGATGTGCGTACACCAAATTTCATGTGAATCCCCAACTTTTTCACCGTTGATTTAGTGGGTTTAAAATTAACGGTTTACCGACAATAGAACTTTTTATATTGCTACATCAACGGTGAAAAAGTTATAGAATCACATGAAATTTGGTGTACCCACATCTTAGATGATAACGAGGAAGATAATGGGGGCCGATCGTCGAAAAAATTGGTGGAGGTGGTATTTTTTCCACGCCATAGGAGGAAATTTCCTCCTATGGCATCTTTCCTCCATTATTCTCACATATATATATATATATATATATATATATATATATATATATATATATATAATAATGGAGAAAAGAGGCCATAGGACGAAATTTCCTCCTATGGCGTGGAAAAAGTACAACCTCCACTAAATTTTTCGACGATCGGCCCCCATCATCTTCATCGATATCATCTAAGATGTGGATACACCAAATTTCATGTGATTCTACAACTTTACCACCGTTGATTTAGCAATGTAAAAAGTTCTATTGTCGGTAAACCGTTAATTTTGAACCCACTAAATCAACGGTGAAAAGTTGTGGAATCACATGAAATTTGGAGTACGCACATCTTAGATGATAACGATGATGATGATGGGTGCCGATCGTCGGAAAAAATGGTGGAGGTGGTATTTTTTTCACGCCATAGGAGGAAATCCCCTCCTATGGCCTCTTTCCTCCATTAATCCCATATATATATATATATATATATATATATATATATTGTAATGGTCGTCTTATAATTATTTTATTTTATTTGTTTGAATTATCTTTTATTTTATTCATTTCCTATAGCTAGCTAAAATATGTAAACTGCATATGTGTTTGTAACCCTATAATCAAATATAGAGCAAGGAGCGATCGATAAGATTTGCCACTACAGTTTCGTATTTGAAGATCGTCACTTTATGAAACGATATTAATTATGGTACACATACGGGTACTATATATCCATGTGTATGAGTATATATCTCTGTCACTATAATTGGTGTTTTTGTAAATTTAAAAATAAAAAAGGTCTAAAGTCCTCTATGCTCTCCTTCCTCCGTGTGTTATATTATATATACGAACTTTCATATCTACGAGTGTGGACTATAGCATAGTTGTAACAGTTTCTTGTTGTTGTGCAAAAGTTCTATGGTCCAAACCTGTTTGCATCAAACCATGAACAATTTTCAAACAAACAAAAAAAAATGTATTCACTGTTTCATATATATATGTCACCACTCCTTAAATTTACTGTGGCTTAAACTGTTATTAATTCTTATTTTTGGCATAATAATGTTTCATTTTGATGATGAAATAGATTGAGATCAAGAGGAATTAATATTCATTTTTCTTTTTCCTTTTTCTTTCTTGGAGATATATAGAGTAATAATCATGATTGCAATATACACTACTATAATAAAGGGTTGCTCTTACGGATAGAGAAATTCATAGAGACGACTTTTTATTGCCCATACGGTTTAATCCGTAGGGCCATTTGTTTGCTCCTACGGTGCCTACCGTAGGAGCATAAATAAATTAAAAAATATTAAAATGTAATCTTTTAATTGGCCCTACGGTACCACAAAAGAAAACCCTACGGATTAGTCCATAGGGGCAACAAAGGCTTATTTATAAAGAAAAATAAAGATAAGTAATTTTCCACCGTCCCCAAAATCTCCCACCAATTCCCGATCGAGCACCCGCGCATCGTCGCCACCAAACCCATCGTCGCCACCAAACCCATCGTCGTCGATTTTCTTGTTGCCACCACACCCATCGTTGTCGACTTCCTCGTTGCCACCACACTTTCTTCGTCGCCACCACACTCTCGCCGTGAGCACCTCTTCGAGCTCCCTCTTCCTGGCCTCCTCCACCTCGTTGACTTTCAGCCTGTACCCGGCCCTGATCATCCTGAGAGAGTTCTCGATTTTCACGCTTTGTACCTGGGTCTGATGAAGAACATGCAATCAAAGGTTTGATACAATAGGAACGAGCTGAAGATAGACTGCTATTTGGTATGGCTGGCGACCCCCGAGGCAGAGAGAATGGCTCCCCTATATACTCCGGCCTTTGTGAGAGTCGACGCAGATACATGGTCTCTCTTGTGCCAATATTACGACTCTCAGCTCAAACAAATTTGTAATTTAAATGTAATTTATTGTTTAGTATATAATTTATTTTTTTGTATTGCTTAATTAGAAAACTAAATCTGAATGTGTTGTGCAGAAACATGCCGCTCAAAATGATAAGAATAGGAAGTCGGCGAAGAGGGTTCGCTCCACTTATACAGGTGGCTCGAGAAATATTACACGTGCCAGGGAGGCATTAGTAAATTACAATAGATCTATTTTGATATAATGTAATATTAAGAGTTATTTTATAATATCTGTAAATTTTTGGCGAATTGCAGAGAGCTCAGACCCTGTAGCAGGGTGGTACACAGAGCGTGTTTATCGTGTATCTTGCCGTCTACGGCACCTCGACAGATCCCGCCACGGACGAGCTTCGATCCGCGATACCGCTACCCAGGAGTATTGTGTAAATGTTAATATTTATTCTAATTCGAATGAAATTTTTGTTTTGATAAGTTCAAATTTAAATGATATACTTATATTTTAATGGTTAATATAACACCCTAGTTCATATACCCTGACTTGGTTGATTAATTTATATATCGAGTGAATATTTCTTAATTTATTACTGTTATGTGTGCGAATAGTGTAATTGGTATCTGTGTTAGCATCCGACCCGACCCGCATGCTAGGAAACCCGTCTTGATTTCTATTTGTGATTTATCTCGACTAGTTATGAGGATCCGTGCACTTTCATGTCGTATATCTTGTATATCTGCATCGTATATCTGGCATCTGCATTTTTTATAAAACAACTATACTTAAATAATATATTTTAAAAATATCTAGCATTGCCTGCATCATACCCCTGACCCTGTCGTGGTATCCGTACATCGTGTTCTCGTCCCGTTCAATGAAACGGACTCGTTTGGATAGCTACGTGCACGCTACGTTTATTCGTTTTTGGGGGTATGCATTTTTCGTTACCTGGATATCGCATTTTGGTTTTTGTTGATACGAATATTATTCGTATTTTCAAACCGTAATTTTAGACATGACCCGGGCGTGTTTTAAACTATTTTTATATTAGCCAAAATCTCAAATATATTTAATATTATATTCATATAATATTATACCGATAAAAATATATTCGTTAATATTTTTTCCTTAACCAAAATATATTTCCTACACTAAATCTCTGCGTCCCTCTCCCTCCTCCACACACACACACACACACACATATATATATAGAGGTTAATGGAGGAACGAGGCCATACGATGGAATTTCCTCCTATGGCATCGAGAAAATACACAATTTCTCAATTTTTCCGACGATCGGCGCCCACTATCTTCATCGTTATCATCTAAGATATGGGTATACCAAATTTCATGTAATTCTACAACCTTTTCACCGTTGATTTAGTGGGTTCAAAATTAACAGTTTTCCGACAATAGAACTTTTTACATTGCTAAATCAATGGTAAAAAGGTTGTAGAATCACATGAAATTTGGTGTACCAATATCTTAGATGATAATGATGAAGATGATGGGTGCCGATCGGCGGAAAAAATGAGGGAGGGTGTATTTTTTCGACGCCATAGGACGAAATTCCATCCTATGGCATCTTTTCTCCATTATTCTCATATATATATATATATATATATATATATATATATATATATTTCTCCACTCCCAAAACCCACGTTCTCTCTTTCCCTCTTCTTCATAAAATTTTTCGTTCCCGCCTTCGCCTTGGGAACCCACGCCCTGCCTCGCTCGCCATAACCGCCTAACCTCGATCTCGTCTAGCCGTCGTTGACCTTTCGCTGACCTCGCCTCCACCACCTCCTCTTCCCTGCAACCCAAACCGAACCCATCTCCCTGCGGCGAACCCACTGCACCCTCACCGCACCCATCACCTTCGCCGTCGTCGTCATCACGCCGGCGATCCTTTTTCATCACCACGAATTCCTTCGCTCATATCCTCGACCCTCACCTCTACTTCCTCTTCTCCGCTTCTCCCCCTCTCTTTCCCGACCTCTGTAACCAACCCGAGCCCCTGCATACGCCTCGTCGCCTCCACCGCCGGCGACCGCCCTCGTCACCTCCACCTACGTCGTCTTCCTCTCTCCTCACCTCTCCCCTACTCCCCAGATCCCGAGGCCAAAACCTGCACTTAACCCTCACCCGAGCCTCCCCTGCACACCGCAACCCACTGCCTCGCCGGAAACCCATTGTCGTCGTCGTCACCCCATCATCTCTGACCCATAGCCAGAACCAAAGAACCCCGGTAGACGTTCCCAGCCAGCGTGGTCGTGTTCTTGCTTTACTTTGTTCTGTTCTGTTCTGTACACTGCGTACATCGTGACATTTACAGATGTCGAACGCGGCGTACGTACCCCGTCTCGAGATCCGATCAGGAAAGTTTATCTTGCTACATGCTATAATATATATTTTACATCCATATGAATAAAATATCACATGTTATTGCATTCTGCTTTCTATATTACAGTTTTATATTTTTACGACACTCGTACGTATCCATACCGTTTATTACATATCTAGTCGTATGCAAGTTGCTACATGCTATGTTATTATATTTGCATCCATATGAATAAAAATATCGCATGTTTATTGTATTATGCATCCTATATTACAGTTTTATAGTTTTACGATACCTGACTTGAACACATAAGTTTGGGGGTTAAGGGAAAATCAATGGTGAAACCTGACTTGTAACTCGACAGTTCGATGCTTATACTGATCAGTTTTGGGGGCTAGGCCAGTCCCGGGATGCTGCTGCTGACATCATTCGTATGTACATGTTTCCTGTTTTGTGCTTAACGGCATGTCTCGGATTCATCCTGAGAGTCTGGACCATGGTCCCGGGCATGCACGGGATAATATTGAGTTACATCGACAATTTCATTAAATTGATTTCAAAAATTTGAGAGTAGATAACCCAATAATATAGTTTAGATTACTCACTGCACTTCACCTGCATATACGTATATACTTCACAGTTCTATATCCGTGTTTACTTATTTTACTGTTTATATTCATTCCTGCATATCCCGTGTATCATGGTTATTTATTTATTGTTGATATTTTGATGCACTGACGTCTGGATTTTGCATGGCCCAGTTTCTCTGTCCCTGTCGCACGCTGACTAGGAGTACTTCAGCTGTCAAGCCGAACAGTGAGGAGCATGTTAGTGATAGTTTAGTTTAGTTTTCTTTTCGCAGTTTTATTTCCTGATGTGAGCCCGTATTTGGGACATATTTTCAGATGTTACTGCTCATTGGATTTATTGCTTCCGCATATATATTTCTTGACTTGTTTATTCTGGCAGATGGATGTTCCCCTCCGAAAGACGGCGCACAAGACCGCGAAGTCCTGGCGCTGAGATTCGGGGCAGATGCTAATTGGTTTTATCCTTCCACCTCTCCGAAGATGCCAAGTTGATTTATGGCACCGTGTATCGGAGGTTTAGACGGATGCGGCCGATGTAGCAGACTTCGTCAGATTACCCCTCGCTTGAGGGGTTTTTGATTGTGGGGACTCTCTTCCCTGCAGGCGTAAGCCGCTGCAGTTAATTACGCTACCGCATTGCGGTAACAACTTTCTCCTTCTCCAGAAATTTCACTTCGTGCCGTGTGTGTTTGTTTTGTTTGTGGATGCCCGTGGATTGTATACGGTGACTAAGTTATGCCGTCATCCGTATGACGTGGATTGGTCCAAATCCGTATTTACTTAGATTTGGGTTTGGGGTTTTAGTTTAAGGATACGTTAGCTGTATTGAGGCTAACATCAACTTAAACGTTTGTTAAGGATACGTTATTCCTGTTTGAGACTAAGATCGACTTAACGGAAAAGAGCGTTTGGGGGCTCTATTGTTCCAGTTTAGGGACGTAGTAGTCCGTTGAATGTATGGCCGTCGGGACCCGTTACCTCTCTGACGACGTTGAAGGATTACAACGACAGATATCAGAGGAGTTCAGAGATGTATCCTTGAACCGGATGTAAATTGGGGGTTCTATAGTCCAATATGGGACTAAAGCCTATTTGAATGTTTAAGGTTACGTTAGCCACTTTTGAGGTTAAGATCAACTTAGACATGATCGTTTAGATCCGACAAAAGAGCGTTTGGGGGCTCTATTGTTCCAGTTTAGGGACGAAGTGGTCCATAGGTAGTTTAGGGACACTGCGGTCCATTGCCAGTTGAGGGACATGGTGGTCCATTGGTAGCTTAAGGACGCATTAGTCCGTTAGTTTAAGGACGCATAAGTCCGTGATTTTTAAGGACCCCACAGTCCATATGGGTGTGTTTAAGGATGCATTAGTCCGTTAGTTTAAGGACGCATAAGTCCGTGGGTTTTAAGGACCCCACAATCCGTATCTTGGTTTAAGGACGCATAAGTCTATGAGTTTAAGGACCCCACAGTCCATGTCAATGTGTGGTCGTCGAGACCCATCACCTCTCTGACGTCGTTGAAGAATTACAACGATAGGTGTCAGAGGAGTTCAGAGATGTACCCTTGAACCGGATGTAAATTGATTTAGGAGAGCAGTCTTGCTCGGTCAATTTAATTTGAGGACTTACGGCCATGATTGGGCTAAGTCCAGTTGAGAATATTCGACATTTTTCTTGATTTTTGGCCTATTAGGCATGTGCTAGGGCTTTGCCCATGTTTGATAATGCACTGCATTTTATTCTGGCCTGCTAGGACCTTTAATTTAGGCTCAGTCCCTTTATAAATGATGCAGAACATCTGCACAGCATTTTATTTGGCCCGTTAGGCCTTTTAATTGGGCTTGGCCCTTCTTTTTAAAATAATGCACAGCATTTTATTTGGCCTGTTAGGCCTTTTAATTGGGCTTGGCCCTTCTTTTCAATAATGCAGCGTATTAATTATCTGACAGTGGCCATATAGCCTGTCAGGCGCTTTGCGCTAATTTTTGAGCGCAAACGCATGTAGAGGTGACACGTGTCACTCTCTGAAGGGCGCAAGCGTAGCAGCGCAGTGCGCTGTGTCAGTGCGTTGCGCTGGTGCGCTGCTGACACGTGGCACTCGCTGGTAGCTTGCGCCAACCCAGGAGCGCAACAGCACAGTTTTTGCAAGTGCAAGGCAATGTTTCAATAACTTGATCCAATTTTGGATTTAAGAAAAGAATCTTTAAAATTCCAGAACCAATGGTTCATAAAAAAGTGCAAGGCACTGTTATTATTTATTATTTTATATTTTTTTTCTTTGAAGATCATTGATCTTGTTCTTTCATCAATGATCTATTTCAGAAGAAATTCTTCTTCTTTCTCTAAAGGTTTTTTACCTTTTTCTTGAGTTCACTTCGAAATTTTTCAGAGCTCTCTCTGTTTTGAAGTTTTTTGATGATGATGATGATGTTTTGAATTGGGGTCTAGGGGCCTTTATATAGTGCCCATAAATTAGTTAAATTTGTTAAAGAGATCTTTCTCTGAGTGATTTGGGGAATTTTTCCACCGTTGGATCTTTGATCCAAGAGCTTCTGTTTTACAGAAGATAATCTTCTTATTTTAACAAGAACAGAAAGATCTTACTAGAATTTTAATTCTGTTTGGCGCAAACGCCTCAGCACTTAACACGTGTCAAGCAGCGCACAGCGCTGCGCAACTGCGCTGACACGTGTGGCGCAGCACAGCGCTTGCACAGCTGTGCTTGCGCAACTGCGCTGACACGTGTCGCGCAACTGCGCTGACACGTGTCGCGCAGCGCAGCGCTTGCGCAACTGAAGCGTTGCTTCTTTTACATTTTGTTTTAAATAGAGCCTTGCTCTGATTGGGTGCGCTGCCTCGGGCGCTGCGCTGACGTATCGACTTCTGACACGTGGCGCGTTGCGCGCAGCGCACGGGATTTGAAGCGTTGCTTCAAAATTTGAATTTTTGAAATTTAAACAGAGCCTTGCTCTGATTGGGGGAAACAAATGCCCCCCCCCACCGTTGCACTCACGTGGCGCACACGTGAGTGCAACGGTGGCAAAATCTTGGCCGTTAGATCAACAGGTGAGTTGAAGGGACGCAGGCGCCTATAAATAGGACCCTTAGTCCTTGATAAATTTTTTACCATTTTCAAGAACTTGAACTTCAAAGTCTTGCTCTTGCTTAAGAATTTTAGAGATTTGCTCTCGTTTCTTCCTAAAAACTTCAAAGTTCAGAACTTAGGTAAAATTAAATTAAATTAAATTAAATTTAATTAACAGAGCCTTGCTCTCATAGATCTTTGATCTAAGGAAAACCCTTTTGGAGTTTCATCAACAGAGCCTTGCTCTCAAAAGTTCATAGATCTACAGAAATCTTGTTCATGGGTTTTAACCCATGAACAGAGTTTTGCTCTTGGATCAAATGTAGATCTTTTTTTTTTCCTGAAAATGGAGAACTTTTTATAAGTCTTCATGGATTTTTTAAGATCCCAAATTTTTAATCTTTAGGAGTTAAATTTTCTTTTAATGGATCTTTTCCTCATTTTTATAGAGCTAAGCTCTATTTTAGGAAATCTTTTTTTCTTGAGACCATAGTTTGACAAATGTCATTCTGTGACAGAGTTTTGCTCTGAAAGAGGAGATTTTTTCCTTGTCTTTAGGGATTTCCCATTAATGAGAATATTCTCTTGGGGATCTCTTCATTAATTGACAGCCCCATCCAATGATGGGGCTGTCTTATTAAATGATACATTGTCATCCAGATTTTGTGGGTCCCCATTTGGTCCCCTACCCACTGCATTGCAGTGTAGTGTAAAATTTTAAAATGTCAAGCGTTAGAATCACAACACTGACGGCTATTTTTTTGTCTCTCTGCAGGAAACATGTCTTTCGATACCTCATTCCCGTTTGTCCGTTCGGAAGGAGGATTCCCCGTAGCACCCGTAGACCGGGAGGTTTTGGCTATGATCAGGGATTATGATCCAGACCATAAGAATCTTCACCTTTGGGGGTCGTGGTACAACCAAATCATCATGGGTCGCCAGAGTTTTCCGTGCGCGGTACCCTCAGAGTCTATTACGGCGATCCACTATGCCAGCCCACCCTCGGTGAAGTATGCCGTGGAGATGGTCGACTGGACTTCAAAGGGCCTTCTTCATCCTGCCACGGATGCAATTCTATTTCAACGTCCTATGGTTTTGGATATCCTAGGACGCCGTATTTGCCAAGGCGAGGCGCGACCTTAGGGGTAATCGTATAGCATAGGTCTGATCCCCCGCCATCCGATCGACTATCTGCCATGGGCTCGCTACATCCTGTCGGCGAAGAAGTCGCACTTGATAAGGCTAGGGTTGTATACCGCAGTTTATGTTTCTCTCTTCCAGTATCCCACGCTTCCCACCTGGTGGTTCAAGGCCTTTTTGGAGCAGTGGAACATCCCTACTCACACTTTCCTCGCAATGGACCGGGAAGTGTCGATTTCTTTGGAGGAGTTCAAAGAGGTCTCCGGCTTACCGGTTATAGGGGAGCACTATGAGGAGCTGCTTCCTACAGACGAATATGTCTTTGGTGCTAAGCCGGCAATAAAGGGGCCTCACTTCGGAGAACGCTGTTCAACATCAATTTCCAAGCTTGATCAAAGTGTTGAGCATCTATGAGGCCATTTTTATCGAACGTGGGAGCCGCGGAGTTAGCTTTGAGGATTTCATTGCTCGATTCATCTATCCAGACGTCCTCTTGGTAGAAGCTGCTAAGTTTGCCACACTTGATGACCCTTTCGGTCTAGGTTTGGACAACCTTCCGGCGAAGGAGATAGACCAAAAGGGTTTTTTCTTCCTGATTCCCCCATTGTGTCTTTGCGGAAGTTGCAGCCCCGGGGATGGATGAAGAAGCCTTTTTCTTAGGATTTCTTGGGCTATGGCTGTGTTGGTTTGCACTCCCAATGCATTCTCGCCATATGAGGCCCTCTGTCTTTTACCCAGCTTATCGGATGACTATTGGTGTGAAAGTGGTGGTTGGGATCGCCGGTTTGGCACACCTGTATCACGGCCTTAGTCAAGCAGCGGATGCTAATGAGCCTGGAGTGCTGCACGTGATCTTCCCGATGCATTACTTCGTATAATGGCTTGAGCTACACACACTGGGCGTCTTTGGTTTGCACAAAAGGCCATCGTTTTATAACAGGTGCAGCCTCCCCCGAATTATAAGACTAATCGGCGCTTCAATTGTAACTCCGTCACCACGGAATGTCAGGGGTTTGCTCCTTCGTCCCCATACAGTCGGAGACGGGATGTCCTTTACTGACAAAGTGGGAAATGCGTCTACCACCACGGTGTGGCCCTTGCAAGACACTTTCAAAGATGGAGTCTCAATTCTGACAGCCGGGGAGACCCTTCACCTATATTCCATCAGACCGGGTTTCCTGGTGTTTAGGAAAAATGGTGTGGCGCTTTTCATGAGATACAACTCGCATCGTTTTGCCCAGCAACTGAGCTATAATCAAGGGGTGCCGTTGGAGGCTTTCCTGCTGGAACCTGTCGCTACTGAAGAAGGGATGCGGAGCGCACTTTACCACTTCATGCGTATTAATACGAGTTCTCATTTTTTTATTAGCGAACCGGCTTGCCAACCCCGCATCCTTAATACATATACAACGTGGTATACTCATGCGACGGGTGTCGTTATAAAGGAAGAAAAATGATTGTTGGTCGACCGTAAGGATGTGCCTCCCGGCAGTGACTGTAAGTGCACGGCGGCGCCCCGGCCGTCAATCTGACGCCGGAAACGCGGAATCAAAAACTTTGCAAACTAGCAAACCGGCACCGCCGCGCACAAAAATCCCAGATCGGGTCATTAACCTAACTACTAGCTAACCACAAGATGGGAAGAGAGATATACCAAGTGATCCGTGTCCTCCGGTCTTCTCGTCGTCGTCCCGATCTCCCGCGGAATCTCCGGTCATCACCTCCTCGCCGGAAGGGCACCACATCGCCGACTTCTTTTACGGGCTCCCACTTCTGGTCCGAGGCAACTCGGGCACGAAGTTGGCGAGTCGACGTGCCCAAGAGTTGCTGTAGAATAGTGTAGTGAGATATGTCTCATTTAGGGTCATAAGAAGTTGCCTTTTGTGGAGGAAATGAACTAAGCCTTTTTGGAGATGGAGTCATGGGATTTTTGTGAAGCTAAAAGACCAAAAATCCCACCACAAAATATTGGGACAGCCCCTTCCCTCATTTGGCCGGCCAACTCAACCAAGAGTGAATGAATGGAGTGTGTGAGAGTGTGTATCAAAAAAGAGAGAGAGAGTCTCATAATGCAAGAGAGAGAAAAAGGGTTATCATGAAAATAAATGATCACCCACTAAAGCCCACACTCTACCAACCATCATGAAAACCATGTCCCACATAAGTCAAGCCATGATGAAGATAGAAGTCAAGGTCAAACAAGATCTATCATGAAGCAACCATATGCAAAGACCACCCTCCACAATGCTTATTTGCACAAATGCAAATAAGCCCTGCTCCACCAAATTTCGGCCAATGAAAGATACAAAGTAATATGGCCGAAACGGAAAACAAACTGGCAACTCCAAAAACTGATCCCGTAATAAATTACAGGAAAACCCCGCTACTGTATATACATACCCGCATTTGTATTCTGACCGAATACAAATGCAATGAGACAAAATCTACACTGTACTATACTAGGATCCGGCTTAAACCAAAGCCCGCTAGTATAAACCGTCCGATCATGATCCGTGCAATACCGCACTTGTCTGATCGAACCTAGCCATATCTCCATACGGCCTCTACAACGTTTCGCCCGAAACTTGAGCAACTGGTCTGTGGGGACTCTAAAGACTCGTCAATACTATGGCTGTGGATTTAACCACTAGCAAGTCAGAGGTATTAGCCATACGTGACGGGCCACCAGCTATTGACCAAAAGGGACGTCTGTGAGCGAACTCATCCTGACACCCTACTGAGCCTATCAGTGACAATATCCGTATAGTCCGATCCGTTCGTCTATGAGCATCGCATGGCGGGCCTAGGGGGTTGGTAAAAGTCAAACCCCCAAAAGCGGTACAAGTCGTGTCGGAGTGTAGCCCAGAACACCCTGAGATACTACTGGAATACCTACCAGTAAATCTCCTGCCTTGGCCAAGGACTTTCATGTACTGGCTCTCCTAAATACAGCGCGACCTCACCCCCAATACCGGGAGAGACGAATCCCTGAAGATCCGCTCACTGCCTCTATGTGGCTCGGGACTGTACCCAACTAAAACCTATTTGCACGTCTCCTTTGAGCATGGTAGGGTAGTAATCAAAGTACAGTGGGAACTCACACGAGACAAATGACGATCCTAAGGTCGATGAACTAACCTGTACACATGTCACCAGGGAACTGCTATCTGACGTCAGGTATAAGACCAACTAGCATATTCCCGGCGAGTCATGTCTGGTGTACTCATAACCCAATGAGCACCTGTATACATCTTAGGTGAACCAACTGACACCAGTGGCTTGTGAGACCGGCCACCGCCGCTCGTCGGGGTCTCAACTGTATACACTAGTCTACTCTGGAGAATCGATGCTCTGTCTCGAAACTCCCACGACTAGGGACCTTTTAAGGATGTGCTTATAGACTACCAGCTCCCACGTATATGATCGCCCTCATACTGCTGGCAGTCAAGCAAGAATTCTAGGGGCTCTATCAATGTGTAATAGCGACCTGTCAGGTCACCTAAAGCAGTACACGATGATAAAAATAAACCAGATAGCATACTATCATCTCGAGTAAGACTGTCCTACCGGGATAGGTCCTCCCTCAATCATTGCAATCACGTGCCTATGATCCAATAATTGACTCTGAGGGCACTATCTCCAACAATCTTCCACTTACATTCAAGGCTAATTATTGCGATGTCGCATACTCACAGCCCGTGTGATACCGAACACCCAACTCCTCTACTAGTCAGTCTCACAAAGCTCGTTTGCGAAACTATTGCGTTCGAGGAATAGCCTCAGTGAGTGGATCCGCTCTGATGTTTCTTTCTATATCTCTCTATATCTCAAGTTCGCGGAGAAAACCCATCTCCCGAAATGAGCAATACCTGTCTTAGAATGTGTCTGGATGTCTGATAGGATCTAGTTCATAAATGAACTCCAAATCCAGACTTCTTAGACTGTATCGTCAACTGAACTTAATCAGTAACCTGCGCCATGCCTCCCTCAGTATCTGCCTGGATCACCTGTCCAAAATACTGCCCCTCGTCAGAGGGAAAACTATAACTCTGACGGCCACCCTGTCGTCCAGGTCACCTTGGAAGCCTGGAATGATAACTGTCTCCTGAATGAGGCTTTCGTTATCATTTCCCTAGAACATCCACTTATGTTCTAAAACTGCTTCCGAATGTTTCTCCAGGATTGGATCAATATTAACTTACTGCAGCTGGTGCAAAAACAACATCTGGTGTGGTACTTGATATCTCATGATTGACTCAATTGCCAAAGCAAGTGATCTGCCAATCATGCACATCCCTCTCTACTTTAGTCTGTAAGACACCTTTAGAGAGGGTGGCTCTATCACCTGCAGGTATACTACCGTGCCAGGAGTTGTCCATTCTAAATACCTATAGAATGTTGTCTAAGTATCCAGATTGGGAAACTACCCAAATCTAGATTTATAGATCTAGAAACCAGAATGTCTGATATGATATCCAAGTCCTATGTGGAGAAACCACTGTGTGACAACCAAAAAATAACCGATCGTAGTATAGGAATTTCACTTCTTACTCTGTGTATGTCATCCAATACCAAGACATCACACCCTACTACCTTCTTAACAGATCCATCCTCTATTCTGATGAAGTCAAACCTATGACTGTCACATCAGAAATAAATGATCTATCTCCGCTATATCTGCTTTAGTCTATAAATAGACATAAGCCACCTGTCCACCAATACTTCCGCTGCTCCCACTGACTACGACAACCCTCTGGCAGAGTCATATACACGTACACTTCTAAAGATAGTTTAGAACGACGCTATACTCATCCTCCTGCCGGGTCTCACAGTCTGGAACAACAGCAATGGAAAGTCTGGGCAAACAAGAACCTTCCTGTCACCGTCCTTGAGCATACCGAAGTACCTCTCGAGTGCCTGAGGTTACCCACCATATCTGCGGAGTGGCCAATGGAATGTCAAACCAGATTGAATCTTTAGGTTCTTATCAAATTTTCAGTAATTGTTTGCGGTTCTGGAATCACTTCCAGTTCTACCATACTCCCACTACTGTTTTCTGGAAAAAATCCATTTTTATTAAAACTGTGGCGAGTTTAGAACAATATCACTATTGATCTTTCAGATGGTAGAAACTCAACCTCGTCATAGACTGGGTCAACCCACAAACAGCCATTACAGAAACGTGCCTTGAGTTATCTAGAGTCTGGTTTTAAGCATAAGCCGGACAACTCCCCGTACCTTAACATCGTTAAGATATGAACTGTTCTATATCCGATACAGAAACAGAGGCACTGCTTTAATTGAACCAGATTCAAATCATGCAGCTGTCTCCAGTGCATGTCAACTAAATGGAAGGAGGCCGATCATCACTACTCAACTTAGGAATGCTTCCAATTACGAGTAACCTGAAAGAGAAGCAAGTTCTCTTAATCATTACTATTAACTGAATACCATACACAAGTATCTACATCTTCGATCACCTTGAAGAATCCCGATACTTGCAATACCTGGTTCTCTACTTTACTTTTATACCTATAACTTCTCAAAACTTGGATCTTGTGTTTCTACGAAACACCTGTCTGAGAACTAGAGAAGTCATAAGTAAACCGAATATAGTACGAGGACCAACCCCTCTGTCCTCATGGACACCGGACAATATACAATACTCTGTATAAGTCCCTTGAGTCTGATAACTCATTTCCTGTGTGTCGTAGGTTGAAAACTGTACTTATGGTTAAGAAGAATTACACCGCAGTTTAATGCTCCTTACCTAACCATCCACTGATATAGGTAAATGTCATCGACATAATTTCAAAAAAGTATATCTCACTCTATAAAAATAGACGTACAGATATATCAATTTGAAATTGGTGCATGACAACGGATATTCAAAACCAAGTATTTGCCATCCGGCAAACAACCCAGGTGACTTCCTCAAATATCACCGATTACAACGAATCCCGATATAATGAGGACAATCGCCTAATTCCCAATAACTTACTCCCACTCATCATCTGTAAAACCATACAGATGTGAGAATCATACCTGGTAAATACATACCCTGGAGCAAGTGCTAATTAGGAAATCAGTTTTCTTTTAACAGTACACAGTGAAACTGAAACATTAAAATGTTTCGTAGGGGTATCCTGGTATTCTTAGTAATGCCTCTTCCATTATCCAGATTCACAACTGTAACTGTATAATTCATTGCCATCTCTCCAAATCCCTTTATATGTCTTTAGTCATTACCTTCTGCACACCTCTTTAGGCCAAATGGTTTTCTTCCTTCCCTACCGTTCGGCACCAGCCTATGGTTTGGAAGAAGACTATCCAATAAGCATAATGGGTGTACTGTCCTAATCTTAGGAGCACTCACAATGTGAGAGAAGGTTAAGATAAAAAACAACCGAATAAACCTTATTCCTATTTCTCCTGAACCAGAATCCATCCCCGAACCGGAACAAGTTCCTTTCGAGTTCGTATATAACCATACGATGGAATATCCAAATATCTGTGGATTTTCGTAGTGATACGGAGTGTCCTGGAGAAACACAAAGGTGAAGTGGGAGTGGTAATGAAATACTTGGTTTGGTCGTGAATATCAGTCGCAATTTATTTTGCCCTCCTTCTAATTCCTTTCTTTGTCTTAACTTAATACCTTCTGTACACCGTTTTAGGCTATTTGGTTTTCTTCCTTCCCTACCGTTCGGCACCAGCCTAAGGTTTGGAAGAAGACTATCCAATTTGCGTAATATGTGTACTATCTCCTATACCAAGGAGTACTCGCAACCTGAGAGAAGGTAAAAGGAAAAGACAACTGAATAGTCATATTCGTTTTCTCCAGAACCAGAAACCATCCTCGAATAAATTCCTTCGAGTTCGTATATAACCATACGATGGTTTTGTCCAATGGAAGTGGACGTTCGTAGTAATACAGGATGTCCTGGAGAAAAGCGTAAAAGTAGGAGTGGCAATGAAGTTTGCAACTCTGACAATCCAAAAGCCAGTCTTATAAGAAGGTTCGGTCAACTTGGTCACTGAGTCATAGTCTAAGGTCGGGTCAATGGTCGCTGCCAAAGAGAGAGAGAAAAGAAACACTCAGCGTACACTCTAACCTATATCAGAATGGTTACCAATTTATCTAATCTGGAAACCTCCCACTGTACAGTCAAATTCTCCTCCAAACCTGAAAGAAGAATTAGTTGGGATCACCCGAGGAGTAAACCAACTCATCAGTGGGAATCGGGATCCAACTATCATCGCATGATAACGTGACGGAATCCGCTCACGTTATCACACTCCAGAAGGTATGCGCATATCTGGCAAGTTTCAGTTTCTTTAGAAACTCCCGATGTGGATTTTTGCCCCATGCTCTTATGACCTTGACTAAGGCCAACAAATCATAAGTCACATGTCAAGTTCTACCCGTCATTGTCCAAGTTAAGTTGAACCCACCCGTACAAGCCCTTGACTAGGGCCAACAAGGCTATACGACTGTCCCAAACCAACGCATCTATCTATGCAGCATAAGAATACCCAATACCTACCAAACACTGTGCCTTGATTATGGCCAACAAACACAGCTTGAATACTATTGACTATCCATATGAAACGACGGAGGGCTACGAATGGTTTCTGGCGAAAACCTTTAACGTAATGAACTTGATATCGTTGAAGAAACGGATAGCTTTTTAGAAAAATATAGTAACGAAAACCTTTGCTAAAGAGGTCATTCCCGGTGAAGGGATCTCGGCTCTTTCCCCGTAGGATGGGGTGCAGGATATTCCAACTGAATACCACGATGCAAAGCAAAAGTAATCGGCTATAGTGAAGTTATTGCCCTGACGCAAACTCCTGTCCAAGGGGTCACTCCCGGTGAAGGGATCTCGGCCCTTGCCTCGTCGACTGAGGTGCTGGATATTCATAACCGAATACCACTGTGCAAAACAAAAGTGAACGTCCTTGCAACGACAGCTTTTTGAAAAGTTGTTCCTACAACATCAGATTAGGTTTGTTTTTAACTTGCATTGATCCGAATCAACGCAGTCCCATCAATAGATCACACCAATAAAGAACGAAAATAATGACGTACGTATATGCCATCCGCATTCGCCACTGGGTCCCGTCATTACCCGTTAGGTTAGTTAACTAACGACAGAGCGAGGACTGGACTAGCGCGGATGCAAAACATATACAACATCTACTAGTATATATATATCAATATATAATTTTCGCTCAAGGCGTGATAAAATGCAACATCACAGAAATGTACAGCATCACAGAACAATACAGATATCTGGGATCCCCGGGTTTCACAGAGCCGCTGAAACCCGATGTTCCCCTGGTCGTGTGGATAGCCTGTGCAATGAAATCCTAGACCCCTACGGGCGCGGCAAATTACCCGCCAAAACCTGAAGCGAGGCAGCCCCTTTCAGCAACGTGAATGGACCACCCAGCACTTCATGGAATCCGATAACTTGGGCATCCCTCCCGGGTCAACCTGTACCCCATACGAGTGCGGCGAATAGCCCGCCAATTCTAGAGTGAGGTCCCCTCCGTCTCAACTCTATAAGATGCAGGCCCGTTTCCCTCTAGAACCCGGCTATCCGTGCACCCCTCCTTGGGGTAATCCTAGTACAGAAAGTAAAATATACATACAACGGGTACATCGACCGCAACCTGGTCGTTCCCCAAAAGAATAATACAAACAGGCAGTGACGGCAGTCCACATGTCGGACGCTCGTCCCGCAATATCAAATGTATATAATACAACCAAAACTGTACTACCACTGCAACCAGGCTATCCCCCACGACTGATCTGCAACAACACGGCATAACACAGAACATCAACGTGAATGTCACGTTCGCAAATCCGTCTAACCGGGCTATAGCAGTCAGACAGGATTTACCGATCAAGTGACATTCACGGTCGCAGATATAATGTAAATACTGTGAACTAATGTGTTTAAAATTTTCCGATTGATCAAAATTTATCAAATGGTCCCCAAGCATTACTGTAGCACATAAAGAAATTCTGGGCCCAAAAAGATTATTCCAAAACCCTAATTTCCCTGTAAAAAGATCACTGTGCAAAAAATGGGGCATTGAAGGCACTGTACTGTGGCGGAACCGCGGCCAGAAGGGGGGTTTGGCCGCGGTTCCGCGGTCATCCTACAGTATCAGTTTACCATATTTTCACAGAAGTCTTATCTTTCTTTGCACATCATTCTGCAATGACCTGAAAAAATTTTGGAGCCAAAAATATTTCGACAAAAACTGATGCTATTGAAAATGCGGGTTTTGGAATTTTGTTCGATCGAAAGTATAAACAAATTAGACCAAGTTAGACTAGGTTAATGGCATGGCTCTGATACCAATGTAAGTTCCCGGCGGCGCCCCGGGCGTCAATCCGACGCCGGAAACGCGAAAATGAAAACTTTGCAAACTAGCAAACCGGCACCGCCGCGCACAAAAATCCCGGATCGGACCATTAACCTAACTACTAGCTAACTACAAGATAGGAAGAAAGATATACCGAGTGATCCGTGTCCTCCGGTCTTCTCGTCGTCGTCCCGATCTCCCGCGGAATCTCCGGTCATCACCTCGTCGCCAGAAGGGCACCACATCGCCGGCTTCTTTTACGGGCTCCCACCTCTGGTCCGAGGCGACTCGGACACGAAGTTGGCGAGTCGACGTGCCCAAGAGTTGCTGTAAAATAGTGTAGTGAGCTATGTCTCATTTGGGGTCATAAAAAGTTGCCTTTTGTGGAGGAAATGAACTAAGCCTTTTTGGAGATGGAGTCATGGGATTTTTGTGAAGCTAAAAGACCAAAAATCCCACCACAAAATATTGGGACAGCCCCTTCCCTCATTTGGCCGGCCAACTCAACCAAGAGTGAATGAATGGAGTGTGTGAGAGTGTGTATCAAAAAAGAGAGAGAGAGAGTCTCATAATGCAAGAGAGAGAAAAAGGGTTATCATGAAAAGAAATGATCACCCACTAAAACCCACACTCCACCAACCATCATGAAAACCATGTCCCACATAAGTCAAGCCATGATGAAGATAGAAGTCAAGGTCAAACAGGATCTATCATGAAGCAACCATATGCAAAGACCACCCTCCACAATGCTTATTTGCACAAATGCAAATAAGCCCTCCTCCACCAAACTTCGGCCAATGAAAGATACAAAGAAATATGGCTGAAACGGAAAACAAACTGGCAACTCCAAAAACTGGTCTAGTAATAAATTACAGGAAAACCCCGCTACTGTATATACATACCCGCATTTGTATTCTGACCGAATACAAATGCAATGAGACAAAATCTACACTGTACTATACTAGGATCCGGCTTAAACCAAAGCCCGCTAGTATAAACCGTCCGATCATGATACGTGCAATACCGCACTTGATCGAACCTAACCATATCTCCATATAGCTTCTACAACGTTTCGCCCGAAACTTGAGCAACTGGTCTGTGGAGGACTCTAAAGACTCTCAATACTATGGCTGTGGATTTAACCACTAGCACGTCAGAGGTATTAGCCATACGTGACGGGCCACCAGCTATTGACCAAAAGGGATGTCTATGAGCGAACTCATCCTGACACCCTACTGAGCCTGTCAGTGACAATATCCGTACAGTCCAGTCCGTTCGTCTATGAGCATCGCATGGCGGGCCTAGGGGGTTGGTAAAAGTCAGACCCCCAAAAGCGGTGCAAGTCATGTCGGTGTGTAGCCAGAACAACCTGAGATACTACTGGAATACCTACCAGTAAATCTCCTGCCTTGGCCAAGGACTTTCATGTACTGGCTCTCCTAGACACAGCGCAACCTCACCCCCAATACCGGGAGAGAGGAACCCCTGAAAATCCGTTCACTGCCTCCATGTGGCTCGAGACTGTACCCAACTAAAACCTGTTTGCACGTCTCCTTTGAGCGTGGTAGGGTAGTAATCAAAGTACAGTGGGAACTCACACGAGACAAATGACGATCCTCAGGTCGATGAACTAACCTATACACATGTCACCAGGGAACTGCTATCTGACGTCAGGTATAAGACCAACTAGCATATTCCCGGCGAGTCCTGTCCGGTGTACTCATAACCCAATGAGCACCTGTATACATCTTAGGTGAACCAACTGACACCAGTGGCTTATGAGACCGGTCACCATCCCTCGTCGGGGTCTCGACTGTATACACTAGTCTACTTTGGAGAATCGATGCCCTGTCTCGAAACTCCCACGACTAGGGACCTTTTAAGGATGTGCTTATAGACTACCAGCTCCCACGTATATGATCGCCCTCATACTGCTGGCAGTCAAGCAAGAATCCTAGGGGCTCTATCAACGTGTAATAGCGACCTGTCAGGTCACCTAAAGTAGTACACGATGATAAAGATAAACCAAATAGCATACTATCATCTCGAGTAAGACTGTCCTACTGGGATAGGTCCTCCCTCAATCATTGCAATCACGTGCCTGTGATCCAATAATTGACTCTGAGGGCACTATCTCCAATAGCGACCGCAAAGCTCCCTTGGTGCCCAGGACCCCCGTAGTCGCTCCTCTGAGAGATGTTAGAGCCGAACCACCGCGTGTGCTGAACCCTCCACGTGGATTGCCGCCTTCCGATACTGCGGAGTTGCCATCAGTGCCCCGTGCTCCAGTGGAGACGGTAAATGTGGCTTCACCGGAGTCCGGTGTTGGTATGGATATTGGGACCCGCCTCCCTAAGGTGCCTGCCAAGCGCAAGTCAATCTCGGGTGCACCCAGAGCTGTCGGGCAGAAGAGGAAGAAGAAGTCGCTCTTCTCGGCTGATGTTGTGTTCGGTCAAGAATCTCACGCTCCCTATAGTGAGGGCTTGGGCGAGTATGGGACCAATGAAAGATTGGTTATACCTCCAGATGACACTGATTTGGCAGCCGCCATCGCAGCTTCAGAGCGATTAGTGAGGCATGACGCGTGGCTAGCCAAGCTTGCACAATCGGGTAATTATTAGTTGCATTTTTTATTTCATTGTACTTTTATTATTGTCTTTGACTAACGTTTTTCCTCTCTTTTCTTCAAGCAGGCGTCACCACTGAAGAAGCCATTGCTGCCTCCCTCAAGACTTTCCAGGAGGAGGAACGACTCAGAGCGTCCTTAGGCCTGGGTATATTTCGACTCATCAAGTCTTTACTCTCCTTTTGTTATGGTCGATCTAACCCTCCTTTTTTTATCGCAGGAACCACAATGCCGGTCCCGCCAGGTGACGCGGAGACTCTTCCTAAGTCAGCCACTGATATTCCGGCTTCTTCGGGACCGCCGTAAGAACCTCGACTCGAGAAGTCGGTGAGGGATGCCTTGAAAGATTTGGAGGCATCCCTGTTCATGGACGAGAACATCTCAATGAGGGAAGCCTTGGAGAGCTCCGTCTTGACGGCTCGAGAGGAGAGAAAGCGGCTAAGGCGCGAGTCGAAGGCACGCAAGGCTGCCTTGGCTATGGGAGCAGGTCCAAGCACCGTTCCCCGTGCTGATACTCCCTCAATATAGGCCCCCGTCGCCCTATCCACCGCTCGTAGATAGGTAGCGCGTGCTGCTCGGAGTGCTAACGATAAGTCTACCTCAGGTGACGCATCTTTCAAGATTTATTTGTAAGAATTGTAGACTTACCGGTTCTTATATATCTTGTCTTGCAGGGCCAAGTCCAACCGAGGGGGAGGCGGAGACCGTCGAACCCGTGGAAACAGGGGAGGAGGCACCGGCCGAACCCGAGCCAACGGTGGGTAACGTCGCCAGGGTTGCGGAGCCTGAGCTGGAGGCTGAGGGAGCTGCACCTGAGAAGGTCATTGATGCCGAGCCTGAGGTGGCGGCAAATGAGATGACCGTTATAACTGAGCCCGGGGTAGCGGCGGACGAGGCGCTTGAGACCGGCGACCTCATGGTGACGGCGGATGAGACAATGGCGACCGCCGAGCCCGAAGAAGTAGCGGGTGAGATGGGCACGACTCTTGGGGAAGATCCAGCCGCTCTTTCTCAAGAGTTCGGCAATGCTCCGATCATATCTCTCCCTATCTACGGTCCTCCGCCGTCCCCCGGTCGGGCTAGTACGACGACAACCCCTGTCGAGTCCGGTGATGAGGCCACGGGAGGTGGACTCGTATCGATGGAGGAGGGAAACGCTTCTGTTTCGGCCGGCAGCTCATCAGGTAAATCCCGAGTTACTGCCTTTTTTAATCTTATAATCCTTTCTGATAAGTTTACCTTTATTTTTAACGCAGGTGCGGCCAGCGCCGATGCTCCATTGCTCGAGGGAGCGCCGTCGACTACTGCCTTGGCGGTGGTCACCTCTCAGCCTTCCCTTGTACCCTCAAAGATGTTGGAAGGTAAGGATTTGCAACCTACTAGTTTTCTCTTTCAGCCGCCTAATTTATGTATTGAAGTCGTACTGTTGTGTCTTTTTAGGAGTGCTTTTTGATCATCTCTATCAGGTGTTGCACCCACACTTCTCCTTCCCATCTGAACTTGCTTCTTCCTCCAGTGGCGCCGGTGAGTATAGTTTCCAACTGATATCTTTCTTTTTCAGTAATGGAATTATTTCTAACTTTCCCTCATCCTGATTGCAGTGCTACAAATTGAAGGAGGGGATGAAAGATCGGTCGCGCTGCCAGCCCTTCCGACCTTGCCACCTGCCGCAGCTTGTATAGTAAATTATGGCATTGATGACTTTCTTCGCATTTCTCGAAACGTAAATCTAATCATACTTTGTCTTTTCAGCTGTTGTTCCGATCCCGGCGCCCTTTGAGCCTCGCGTTGTAATGCCGGCAGGCCCTTTCCTGAGACGTCCGTCCTCGAAAGGCGCCACGAATAGTCTTCGCATGTTGAGCGACTACATTAAGGAACTCGATGTCGAGACTCCTACATCTGCCGCAGATTTTTCTATGGCGGTTAACCCAATGCTGGTGATACTCGTAAACTTCCATAACGAAGACATCGTCACGTCTTGGGTTAACCACTGCAGGGAGATCGAGGCTCGCCTGCATTAACTGGAGTCTATGCGCCCTGCTCCTGAGGTTTTGACCGTGAGTATTCAACGGGCAGCATGGATCGAGCAAAACACTTCTTATTTCCACCATTTGGAACAAGAAGCAGCTTTAAGGCTGAAGGAATGTCAGGAGTCTTCAAGCGAAACTACTCGCCTACGCGCTGAAGTTGAGGCGAACGCTGCCGAGGTGAAAGCTGTCTTCGAGGGCCTCCTGGAACGCATCTCTCATGGGTTAAACTTGAAGCGAAAGCTTGATGTCGCCGAGCGTGACACCCCAGGCCGGGAAGCTGCTCATCAGGCCGTTAGGGAACAGCTTGCATCTTTCTTGCAGCAGCGGGCTCAAGTGGAGGCAGAACTGGCGATGGTGGCTGATCAGGAAGAAGCGTGGAAGGAGGTGCGCGAACAATTGCTAGAGCTATGCAAGATGCTTCCTTCCCTGTAGTTCCCCTTGTATCCATATACTTGTAAAAAAATTTCTTTTTCGAATAAGATGTATCCATTCTTTATTCTTTTGTACGCTTCACCTTGTACTTGATTGAATTAATAAATAAAGATACACATATTTTCTTTGCAATGTCTTGTATGCTTTTTTTCTCTCTCCCTTTCTCTTATTATCAGCATGTTGTCTTGATGAACATAATTGACAAATAATAGAGTAAGTATCTTAATTCCTTCACGAGATAGCGATGGCTTAGGCCGCAGGTTCAGATCTGCTGCATAAGACTTTTCAACTCTATGAGCCGTGAGAGTCTCATAGAGACTTTTCTCCCTACGGATCGAGAGGATCTCGTAGGTGTATTTTCTCCTTAGGAATCGTGAGGATTCCTAAGTGCATTTTCTCTTATAAGTCGTAAGGATCTTATAAGAGAATTTTCCCTCTTACGAGTCGAGAGGACCCGTAAGCGGTTGTTCCCCTCCTCGTCAAGATTCGACTTTGGAGAGTGAGACCCGTGAATAGTATGCAAGAGGCCGTTTCAGACTGACTTGCAGGGTCTCATTGCTCAGGAAACAAGTTTTTTTAACCCCTGTTGCCTGAGACTTTATCTTGCAAGTTGAGACAAATCAGGAATTTCCCGCGGAGACACTGATTTCTCTGCGAGCCGACGCGAGTCAGGAGACTCTCATCAAGGACGCTAGTTTCCCTGAATTGAGGTATTTGCCAAGAACACTTGTTTCCTTGGGGTTGAAACGAATCGAGAATTTCTCACGGAGAAGCTGGTTTCTCTGCAAGTCGACGCGAATCAGGATTTTCTTCGTCAAGGACACCTGTTTCCCTGAGTCGAAGGATTTTGCCGAAGACGCTGGTTTTTTTGGGGTTGAGACGAATCGGGAATTTCTCACGGAGACACCGGTTTCTCTGCGAGCCGACGCGAATCAGGAGGCTCTCATCAAGGACGCTAGTTTCCCTGAGTTAGGAGTTTGCCAAGGACACTTGTTTCCCTGGTGTTGAAACGAATCGAGAATTTCTCGTGGAGATGCTAGTTTCTCTGCGGGTCGATGCGAATCAGGATTTTCTTCGTCAAGGACACTTGTTTCCCTGAGTCGAAGGATTTTGCCGAAGACACTGGTTTCTTCGGGGTTGACACAAATCGGGAATTTCTCGCGGAGACACTGGTTTCTCTGCGAGCCGACACGAATCAGGAAGCTCTCATCAAGGGCGCTAGTTTCCCTGAGTTGAGGAGTTTGCCAAGGACACTTATTTCCCTGGTGTTGAAACGAATCGAGAATTTCTCGCGGAGACGCTAGTTTCTCTGCGGGTCGACACGAATCAGGATTTTCTTCGTCAAGGACACTTGTTTCCCTGAGTCGAAGGATTTTGCTGAAGACACTGGTTTCTTCGGGGTTGACACGAATCGGGAATTTCTCACGGAGACAATGATTTCTCTGCGAGCCGATGCGAATCAGGAGGCTCTCATCAAGGACGCTAATTTCCTTGAGTTGAGGAGTTTGCCAAGGACACTTGTTTCCCTGGTGTTGAAACGAATCGAGAATTTCTCGCGGAGACGCTAGTTTCTCTGCGGGTCGATGCGAATCAGGATTTTCTTCGTCAAGGACACTTGTTTCCCTGAGTCGAAAGATTTTGCCGAAGACACTGGTTTCTTCGGGGTTGACACGAATTGGGAATTTCTCGCGGAGACACTGGTTTCTCTGCGACCCGACAAGAATCAGGAGGCTCTCATCAAGGACACTAGTTTCCCTGAGTTGAACTGATCTCTGGTGGTCTTTCAGGTTTTATATAAGTTACCGTCAAGACCGTGAAGTTAGGAATTTCATCTTCGCTTCGTTTGCTGGCACTGCGTATGCTGTATTGAGACGAATGTCGCGGTTGTCTCTAGGCTGTTGGTGAACCGTTGAGATTTGGTTTTGCTTTCTAGCAGAGCCTGCTGGAGGGTGTGGTTCCCTCTTTGTTTGCGCCCTTGGATTGTATACAGGGATCGATTTGATCTCAACTGTAGGGCAAAAGTTATATATATTTTTTTATTTCCGCGATGCTCTATCATTTCAGCTTTTATATCGCGAAGGTCGTGATTGTCCAATCATTTCGGCTATTTTCGCGGTGCCCAATCATTTCGGCGATTTATTTTATTCTTACTCGCTGCTTTTTATTGCGAGTTGGCCAATCATTTCGGCTATTTTGTATACATACGTTTTCTTTACTTGCTGCTTTTTATTACAAGTTGCCCCATCATTTCGGCTATTTCGTATGCATGTGCGGCCTACTGGCTTTTCTTCATAAACATGAAATTAGACACCGAATTCGGCATCAGCACCGCTACAACTGGAATATTTTCAGGAGCGAATCATAATTTGCCTTTATCGATGTCGAGCAAAGGTGGCTTAGCGAACAGAGTTAAGGTCCTGTCGACTAAGGCTTTTGACTTCATGAGCCATAGGGGGTCTCACAAAGGTATTTCTCCCTACAAGTCGTGAGGATCTTGTAGGTGTATTTTCTCCTTAGGAATCGTGAGGATTCCTAAGTGTATGTTCCTCTGTAAGTCGTAAGGATCCTACAAAAGGGTTTTCTCCTCGTAAGTCGAGAGGACTTACAAGGGTTGTTCATCATGCGAACATATCCCGAGTCACGGATGGGACTTGGTTAGGGAAATGTTTATTCGCGCCCGTGGATTGTATACAAGGGTCAGTACTGAGCCGCTTGTACGGCAATATTCAAAGGTTGTGGAGGGTTTGCCTAAGCACAGGTTTAGGTCTCTGTAACTTAAGACTTTCAAATCTTATGAGTCGTGAGGGTCCCATAAGAGAGTTCTCCTTACGAGTCGTGAGGATCTCGCAAGTGTATTTTCTTCTTAGGAATCGTGTGGATCCCTAAGTGTGTTGTTCCCTTGTGAGTCGTAAGGATCTCACGCGGGTGGTTTCTCCTTACAAGGTCGAGAGGACCCTATAAGTGTCCTTTAACGAGGTTGCGTCCTTTCAGGTTTTCACAAACACTCGCCGGTAGTCCTGCTGTTTTTACTCACGGAGCACTTTCGGGTTTTCATCCGTGCTCTTTTTGCTTATGGACGTACCTTTTTTATTCTTTTTATTCTTTTTATTATTTTTTTTACGAGGTCGCGCCCTTTCGGGTTTTCACGAACACTCGCCGGTAGCCCTGCTGTTTTTACTCACAGAGCACTTTCGGGTTTTCATCCGTGCCCCTTTTGCTTATGGACATACCGTTTTTTTATTTATTATTCTTTTTATTCTTTTTTGTATCGTCTTTGTAATGTTGCAATCCACCGTAGTTTATCGACATCTCGGTCAACAGCTAGTTTTTAGGACGTAGTGGTCCGTTGTTAGTTTAGGGACGTTTCGGTCCGTTGTTGAAGAAGGCGGGTTACTACTTATAGAGTTTGGACTTAGGAAGATAGCGAGCGGATATAGTCGTCGCCATCTATCATTGACCTAGGTCGTAACTTATTAGGCGCAGTATTTCTTCAGGAAGCGGCCATTTATTGGTCTGAAAGGCCTTTCTCCGTGCATGTCCATGAGTAGATAGGCTCCACCCTGGTAGACCTTGTCTATGATGTATGGGCATTCATAATTCTGCTCGAATTTCCCCACTTAGCACGATTGGGGATCATAGGTCTTTTGACCATTAGCACAAGTTCGCCTTGGCGGAATGTCCTCGGCCTGGTCATTCTTTCGTATAAGCGCGTCATCTTTGCTTTATAAGTTTCCAGATTTTGTTGCGCTAGGAGCCGGGTTTCATCAAAGGCATCGAGCTCCTCGAGGCGAAGGTGAGCAATCTCTTCGTCCGTTAGCTCATAATGGACTGCCATTCGTAGAGAGGGTAACTCTATCTCGAGAGGGAGTACTGCTTCTGTACCGAATACCAACGCGTATGGCGTTGTGTTCGTGGCCGTTTTGAACGTAGTTCGATACGCCCAAAGAGCTTCTTGCAGTCCCTCATACCAGTCCTTCTTATTTCGAGACACCGTCTTCTTCATGATCTTTGTCAAGGTCTTGTTGAAGGCTTCAGCTAGACCGTTAGCTCGCGGGTTATAAACTGAGGAATATCTCCAGTCTATATTATACTGCTGCGCGAAGCGACTAATTTTGTGGCTTCTGTAGGCTGGCCCGTTATCGGAGATGATCCGTCTCGGAGTTCCAAACCGATATATGACGTGCGTCTTGAAGAAATGGAGGATATTCTCCGTCTTCACTTCCCTCAACGGTACTGCTTCTGCCCATTTGAAGAAGTAATCAGTCGTCGCCAGGATGAAACGATGGCCTCTAGCCGATGCTGGTTCGATAGGACCGACTATATCAGTTCCCCACATTTCGAACGGCCAGCTAGCAACCGTTGGATGTAGCGGATTCGGATGCTGGTGGATGAAGTCCTTATGGATTTGGCATGAGTGGCATTTTTTCGCATATTCGAGGCAGTCCTGAATCATCGTGGGCCAATAGTAGCCCATTCGTTTGACCTTCAACTTCATCTTCGGGCCCGCTAGGTGAGAACCGCAGAGTCCGTCGTAAACTTCCTGAATGACTCTTTTCACTTCATCATGTCCCAGAAATCTCAACCACGGAGAGTCAAATGACCTCTTGTACAGAGTATCATTGACGAAGGCGAAAGACAGAGCTCGTTTCGTAAGCTGATGTCTTAAGGACGCATCTTCGGGCGTTCGATGGTATTTGAAGTAGTCTATGAAGACTTCTCTCCAATCCACGGCCTTTTCCCGGTCTTCTATTTGTAGGGTCATCTGCTCAGTCGCTTCCTTTTTTTCGGATGATTCCGGAGATGTTTCTGCTGGGGCAAGCACTCGACGGCTTTGTACCACAATTCTGACGTCATCGAGATTCTCGTCAGCCAGTTCTTTAACGAGCTTGGCTAATGCGTCTGCTTTGCTGTTTTCCGCACGCGGTATGTTTTCCAAAGTATAGGAAGGGATTTGGGTCAACAGTTGTTGCACCTTTTCGCCGTACTTCACCAACTCTGGTTTGCATGTTTGGTAATCGCCGTTTACTTGACTGACGACCAGTTGGGAGTCTCCATATATGAGGAGGTTTTCAATTCCCATGTCAATGGCGATCTCAAGGCCTGCTATCAAAGCTTCGTATTCGGCTTCATTGTTCGTCCTCGGTTCTGTTAAGGAGAAAGCAAAGCGCATTATCCCTCCTCGTGGAGTCACAAAGATAAGGCCTACCCCTTATTTGATTATAGGGGTACTTTGTTTGCGCTTCTACATGGAAGATGCTCCATCAAAATAAAGCTCACATCGGGTATCGCTCCCATCGATCGCGTCAAACGCATGTTCGTCTGGCAGTTCGCAATTCAGAGGAGAATCGGCGGGTATCGAATGCTCAGTGAGAAAGTCGGCGATGGCCTGGCCTTTTACTGCCTTGAGAGGTTGATACGTTATCGAGAACTCCTTCAAGAGCAGGGCTCATTTAGCGAGTCGACCTGTCAATATGGCCTTCGACATCAAATATTTAAGGGGGTCCACCTTCGAAATGAGACGGACTTCATGCGCCAAAGCATAGTGCCTGAGCTTTGTTATCGCGAAGATCACCGCAAGGCAGTGTTTCTCAATGGGGGAATAGTTACTTTCTGCCCCCAGCAGAACCCGACTCAAATAGTAGAGTGCTCTTTCTTTCCCTTGGTCATTCTCTTGCGCCCATAGTGCACCTAAAAACCTTCGAGGGCGGTTGTATAAAGAATGAGGGGTTTTCCCTTGACTGGAGCAGCCAGCACTGGCGGATTCTGGAGGTACTGTTTGATTTCATCCAGCGCGTCTTGGCATTTATGATCCCAGACGAACGGGGTTCCCTTCTTCATCAGGTGGCCGTAAGGACGGCACTTGCCTGAAAGGTTGGCTATAAATAGTCGTATATATGTGAGCTTCCCTTGGAGAGACCGCAGCTGTTTGAGAGTTCTTGGCGGAGGCATTTCCATGATCGCCTTGATTTTTGACTGATCTATCTCGATGCCCCGGTGTCGGACGATGAATCCTAGGAATTTGCCCGAGAAAACTCCGAATGCACACTTGAGAGGGTTCATCTTCAAGTTGTATTGTCGAAGGCGTTGAAATACGGTCTTCAGATGTTCTAAATGCTCCTCGTATGATTTGCTCTTAACCACGAGGTCATCGATATAGCATTCGATGATTTCATGTATAAGGTCATCGAAGGTCTTCGTCATGGCCCTCTGATAGGTGGCACCGGCGTTCTTTAGACCGAAGGGCATCACCTTGTAGCAGAATATTCCCAGAGGGGTCCGGAAAGCGGTATGTTTCTGGTCTTCGGGATGCATCTTTATCTGATTATACCCTGATGAGCCGTCCATGAAGGAGAAAACCTTATGAGTGGACGTATTGTCTATCATCAGTTCGGTGACTGGCACTGGGAAATCATCCTTCGGGCAGGCTTTATTGAGATCCCGGAAGTCTACGCATATGCGCACTGTCCTATTTTTCTTCATCACCGGGACGATGTTGGCGATCCATTCTAGATATTGAACCTCCTGGATAAAGCCAGAGTCGATTAACTTCTTAACCTCGGCATTGATACTCATCTCAAGCTCGAGCCGCATTCTCCTTGGCGCCTGTTTGACTGGCTTGACGTCCGGGGATATCGCCAATTTGTGCACAGCAATTTCTGGATCTAGTCCCGGCATTTCGGAATAATTCCATGCGAAGCAATCTCTATGCTGTACAAGGACGTCTTTTAACGCAGCCACCCTTTCTTCAGATAACAGCTCGCTGACAAATGTCAGTCGCGGGTCGTTCGCCGTCCCCAACTCAATTTTCTTGAGGTTGTCCGCAGTGGTATGTATTCCATCTTCCAGCTCTTTCGGAGCTGGTGGAAATTCTGAGATCACCTCATCATTGCTGTTTTCGAAGCACGAGGGAAGGTTATCCATGTCCTCGGGCTCTTCTTTTAATATTGTTATCATGTGACAAGTGCGAATTCGCTTCCAAGCCCAATGTGGAGTTGGTTCTATTCTCGTGACTTTGGGTTCGTGCTTCTGTGGTGGTGTTACCCTCCAGTTGTCAGACAGAGCGAACTTGCCGAGCTGATATTGGTCTTCGATCCAATTCTTGAAGGTGAAGCAGTCTTCAAGAGGGTGCCCTATTACTCGATGATAGGAGCAATAGTTTGGGTGTGAGACTTCGCCTGCTTTCTCAGCGTGCTTGGACTCCGGCAGCGTAAGCATCTGGTATTTTATAGCTCGGTCAAGTATCTTCTTTGTCTTGTCCCGAGGAAAAGAATATGCTCGACTCATTTTCTTCACAAGGGATAGATCGAAACCGCTCGATTCCCGCTTGCGTGGCTTCTTAGTCCCGCTTTGTTGCTGTTGAGAGTCTTTTTCGCATTTCGATTTGTTTCTGCCTCTGCGTCGAGCCTTTTTTATAATAGGTCGACAGGGAGTGGCATTTTCATCTTTCATGGCCTGTTGGAGGAGGCGTTGCATTTTGTCTTTCTCGTAGATTGCCATTTCGCGGTTATGATCGTTTTGGACATTTTGACCAGCTTCCCTTATAAGGTTGTCCATTTGTTCCTCGAACGACGGACTGGGCATCATTGCATCAGGAACTTTTACTGGTTCAGGGTTAGTGTCCTCCCATTGAGCATCCGCTTCTTCATTGAAGTCATGCACGACGTAACAGTCGCGGAGCAGCTCTCGCTTCTTGGACTGAATGTATCCGAGCCCGATTGTTTCCATCCTCCCACTACGCAGCTTGTGCCGTGTTCCGGGGACGTTCCAAACCCTGTCATAGAATTTGGCTTTCCGGGCGGTTTGTTTAAAGGGTATTCCCTGGCGCTCAGCAAGCTCTTCAAGCCTTCTGTATAATATTTGGGCAAACGGATGAGCTAAAGCCTGTCAAGCGTAGGATTCACACCGTGCAAGATTTCTTTCTCCACTTTGGTTTCTTTAGAATGATAGAATAGAATTGTCTTTTCGCCTTCTCGCCTGGGAGGGACATAGAACGTTCGTATCTCCTCTACGCTGTAGGTATCAAGTGCATCCAGTTCTTTATGGTGTTTAAGCGGCACCATGGCGACTTGCAGATGCTCTTCATCAGCGGACGTTTGTATTGAAGGTCGAGCAGAGAATACGGCATGGACCTCGTCTTCCGAGTCTCTACCAAAGACCAACATGGGAGCGGGTTGTCCCAGCTTGTTGCGTTGGGGCGGAACCGAATAAATCATCTCCTCTTCCTCCTCGATATCACTGCCGAAGACAGGGATGGTGGCATTAGCTTTGTTCTCCGGTTTGTGACACCTCTCCGTGTCTTCGAAATCCGGTAAAAAGTATTTGGCATCTTCATATTTGCGGACCTCGTTCACAGAGAATGGGTTTAGTTCTCCCATCACGGTATATCGAGACCATCCCTAAAATATTTCATACACTGATATTGTGTAGAAGGGATGATGTTGTACTCGTGTAACCATGGTCGGCCGAGCAGAGCATTGTAGCATGTCTTGGCGTCTATGACGTGGAATTTAATATCCGTGACGAGTAGCCCAAAGCGTAGCGTCGGTATCACAGACCCAAGAGTTCTCGATGATTGGGAGTCGAACCCGGAGATGGTGATCTTATCCCAAGCAAAGTGCTGGACGCTCATGCAGATTTCCTTTAACACCCGCACATTGAGGAGATTAACGGAGGATCCATTGTCGACCAGGATTTTGCCTATCTTTATATCATGGCAGTATCCTGAGACATAGAGGGGGCGATTGTGTTCGCACGTTCCAAGGAGAAGGTCTTCGTCGCCAAAAGTGGCATCGGCCGTGTGCACTTCCTCCAATTCATCCTTCATCTTTTCTTCAGCCGGGAAAGCTTGGAATTGCTCCAGCTCCTGTAGTGCTTTGATTAACGAATCTCTTGCCTCTTTTGATAGTAAAAGGGCGTCAAGAATGCTGAGCTGCGAGGGTAGCTTTCTCAGATGCGCTAGAACGTTGTAATCCACCTTATTTTTCTTCGGCGGGTCCTTGGCAGTTAGCTCACTTGGTCATTTAGGGCGATATCCTCAGAGACCATTTCTTTTCCTTTATCTTTCTTTTTTGAGGGTCCGAGATTCTTTTCGGGTAATGTCCGATTACGCAGTCGGATATTTTCACAGACCTTCGGCTCTTCTTCTTTTCCCGAAGTGGACTCTTTAAAGAGGAGCCTAAGAGCCAGCTCCTCGTCGGAATCGCTCCTGAATGTAAGCACTTATGATCCCCTAGCATTAACCATGCGACAATCGCCGGTAGTTCTGTTAAGCCCTTCGGTCGTATTTTTCCGCTCCCGACGAGTTTTACACTTCTCCCGCTTAAAATGTTGTCGGTGAGCAACATATCCTTGCCACCATCTATCGAAAGCTTTGCACTCTTCGATGGGGTGCGAAGTCTTCCGATGATACAAGCAGTAGGAGGGGTGCATTTCCACTTCACCAGTAATGCTTCCTTCAGAGGATGGTAGCTTCATGCCCATTGATAAGGCCTTAGCAAACCTTTTCCTCGTCTTGAATTTGCTTTTATCCGCGGTGGATGTATTTTTCTCCAGCGGGAGCATCTCAACTCTTTCGTCAAGTCGCTGGCATTTGGCCCTTTCAAATATAGTCGTCTCGCGTTCTCGATCATCTTTACTTTTCAACAGAGCTTCATTGAGGAATGCGTCAACTACTTCATCTGATAGCCCCAGAATTTTTGGTTCAGGATCTGCCCCCAGCTTTTCAGTACAAGGAGTCTCCTCATCATCCGTGAACGAATGGAAAATCACATGACATCTCGCTACGTATTCCTCAGATTCATCCGACGAACTTTCCCCCTCATCTTCCTCTTGAAAGACGTGGTTGAGAAACTATTGGAGTGTAATGGGAGTCCGTGCTTTCTGGTTGTATTTCTCCGGCGCATCAATTTGTTTTTGTAAGTCCGTGCGCTTGTCGCCAGGCTTCACGAGCTTCTTTGATTTCTTTTTCTTCTTCTTTGAAGATTTTGACAGCTGGTTATGAGTGCTTGGGCCACCACCATCGATCTTTTGAGTTGGAAGCGGCTTCAACATCCCCTCAATGACCTGCGGTTCCAACGGGTTCTTCCACTTGATCGCAGGGCATGTCTGAAGATCGTTCAGCATTCTCTTTGTCTTGGCTGACAGCACAACCTCCCATGGGGCTTCTTTGACGAGAGAGCACGTTGCCCCCTGCATATTCATCCTTTTAGAGGCGTGAGGTTGCGGTGGATTCACTTTCCATCTGTCAGATAACGTGAACTTGCCCTATTGGTACTGGTATTCAAGCCAATTTTTGAAGACGTAGCAATCTTCGATCGGATGACCCAGTACTCGGTGATAGGGATAGTAGTTGGGCTCATTGACATCATTTGGTTGCGACGGACGTTTTGGATCCGGCAGATTTATGAGTCGGTTGCGCAACGCCAGCTCGAATAATCTTCTCGTTTTATCTCGGGAAAACGAGTAAGAACGTCCTAGCCTCTCTTCAAGGGGTACGTATGGACGCATATTATTTTGACGAACGACCGGCTTCGAATTGCTCGGCTGTTGTTGAGTATTAGCAACAACGATCGCTTTCCCCTTCCCCTTTTAATTTCGGGAGTCCGGTTTTGGAAGAGGAGGTCTATGGCCCATCTGATCCATTTACGCTAGCTTGTCGCCCCGTTTTTACGAATTGACCGGCTGCTTTAGTCGCCCTATGAATCCGGATCTGCTGAGCTATATATTCGTCCAGGTCAGCTTTGGAGATTGCCTCCTCCTTGGCTGTTGACAGAGCCGGTGGAGGATTTGATGTTTCTCCCCTGTCGTCTTTAAGGACGATCGGAGGATCTTCAGCAGGAGGATCTTGCCGGATCATTATCCCTACCATGTCTTGGAACAGGAGACTATTTGTTTTATGTTGGCTGCTTGTTCCACAGCCTCCTTATCCTTCTTCTCCAATATCCGGCGAAGGAATTCAACGTCCGTTTCTTGCTCCTGGCGTTCATCCGAGGATGCTTCAGGGCTTTCTTTTGGCCCAGTGAGTGCGGCCATCGCGTTCATCATTTATTGGAGCTTTTGCTGTTGCTTCTGAGCTTTGGTTACTGACCGTGTAAGCGGCCTATGACCTGTAGATGCATGGCTGTCTTCCTTTCCCGATGCCATGTATACAGTGTGAACCATGATGCCCCCGGACTTAGGGCGTTTAGGCTCACCGCCTTTGGCATTTGTTGCGGGCGCGGGGATTTTTTCCGTCCTCCTTCTCTTGTGGGCCGTTGAAGTTGAGGAGGTCGTTGCAGTGGGCACCCTGGTGACTGTCGTCCTTTGCTGTTTGATCGGGCGTCTCTTTTCTTCTGTCACTTTCGCCCTTTTCTGTTGACGAAAATGATCTTGGTCAATCACGGAGTCTTGAACCCTTCGCCGAACTTTATAAATTTTTGAGGATAGCCGCTGAGGGGGTTGCTCCAGTTTCATTTCCGGAACCTTCTCCGCAGGTGGAGGAGATCTTTTCAGTGTAGCAGTCGGAGAGTTCTTACGTACCCTCCGAAGCGGCTCAAAGCTGTTCCCAGTTGGAACAGCAGCATTGACCTCCGCCACTGGAGCAGGTGGAGTTAGCCCTGAGGGGTAGTTTCCTCCTACCTTCCTTACTCGTCGCCAATGGCGACGTCGAGCATGACGAGCCGTTGGGACTGGCTCGGCGATAGAGACGGATTCTTCTTTCCCCCTGTCTGAATGAGGCATTACTGGTGTCAGCCTCTTAAAGACTGATGTTGTCCTTTGAGTGGCAATATTCAATCTGTCATAGACAGATCCTCGAGCAGGGGCAGGAGCCGGAATAGTCAGCCTTGAAAAGACTGACTCTTTGACAGGAAAAGACGCCTTGGCGACTTCAGGAGCAGCGGCTGCTTCCTTCCTTGGGACAGCCACTTTAGGGTTCATAGGCTTCTTGGTGGGCCCATGAGAGTTCTGATCCAGCCTGTCAAAGACAGAGGCTGCTGGTTTGATGTTGGACGACCCATTGGAAGGGGCTGTTGTAAGAGTGAGCCGATCGAAAACCGACTTCTTGTTCGCTTCTGGTGCAGGCACTGGCATAGTGAAGCTTGCGGGAGGGAGCATGGTCCCGAAAAATAGGCCGGTGGTGGCCTGGGTCACCTTTTCTATCGGCATGGAAAGTATGGAGGCCGCTTGAGTCCCATATGCTACACCTCCAGGTGAGGTGGAGCGTCGGTTGAATTGGCACTTTGAGTAGCTCGAGCAATTAGAGGCCATTGATGCTTGATTTTTGCGCCAGGCAAAAGACTAAATCTTAGTAACTTGAAATCCAAAGGTAACCATTAACAAACCGCGATTCGTTCGCGAAGACGACACACGAAGTGTGGAATGGAAAGAGGAAAAGGTCCCACCAGGTGTGCCAGAATCTGTTCCCCTCCGAAAGACGGCGCACAAGACCGCGAAGTCCTGGCGCTGAGATTCGGGGCAGATGCTAATTGGTTTTATCTATCCACCTCTCCGAAGATGCCAAGTTGATTTATGGCACCGTGTATCGGAGGTTTAGACGGATGCGGCTGATGTAGCAGACTTCGTCAGATTCCCCCTCGCTTGAGGGGTTTTTGATTGTGGGGACGCTCTTCCCTGCAGGCACAAGCCCCTACAGTTAATTATGCTACCACATCGCGGTAACAACTTTCTCCTTCTCCAGAAATTTCACTTCGTGTCGTGTGTGTTTGTTTTGTTTGTGGATGCCCGTGGAATGTATACGGAGACTAAGTTATACCGTCGCCCGTAGGACGTAGATTAGTCCAAATCCGTATTTACTTAGATTTGGGTTTGGGGTTTTTAGTTTAAGTATACGTTAGCCGTATTGAGGCTAAGAGCAACTTAAACGTTCTTTAAGGATACGTTAGTCCTGTTTGAGACTAAGATCGACTTAACAGAAAAGTGCGTTTGGGGGCTCTATTGTTCCAGTTTAAGGACGTAGTGGTCCGTTGAATGTATGGCCGTCGGGACCCGTCACCTCTTTGACGACGTTGAAGGATTATAACGACAGATGTCAGAGGAGTTCAAAGATGTACCCTTGAACCGGATGTAAATTGGGGGTTCTATAGTCCAATATGAGACTAAAGCCTGTTTGAATGTTTAAGGATACGTTAGCCACTTTTGAGGCTAAGATCAACTTAAACAGGATCGTTTAGATCCGACAAAAGAGCGTTTGGGGGCTCTGTTGTTCCAGTTTAGGGACGTAGTAGTCCATAGGTAGTTTAGGGACATGGTGGTCCATTGCCAGTTTAGGGACATGGTGGTCCATTGGTAGTTTAAGACGCATTAGTCCATTAGTTTAAGAACGCATAAGTCCTTGGATTTTAAGGACCCCACAGTCTATATGGGTGTGTTTAAGGACGCATTAGTCCGTTAGTTTAAGGACGCATAAGTCCGTGGGTTTTAAGGACCCCACAATCCGTATTTTGGTTTAAGGACGCATAAGTCCATGAGTTTAAGGACCCCACAGTCCATGTCAATGTGTGGTCGTCGGGACTCATCACCTCTCTGACGTCGTTGAAGAATTACAACGATAGGTGTCAGAGGAGTTCAGAGATGTACCCTTGAACTGCATGTAAATTGATTTAGGAGAGCAGTCTTGTTCAGTCAATTTAATTTGAGGACTTACGGCCATGATTGGGCTAAGTCCAGTTGGGAATATTCGACGTTTTTCTTGATTTTTGGCCTATTAGGCCAGTGCTAGAGCTTTGCCCATGTTTGATAATGTACTGCATTTTATTCTGGCCTGTTAGGCCCTTTAATTTGGGCTCAGGCCCTTTATAAATGATGCAGAGCATCTGCACAGCATTTTATTTGGCCTGTTAGGCCTTTTAATTGGGCTTGGCCCTTCTTTTTAAAATAATGCACAGCATTTTATTTGGCCTGTTAGGCCTTTTAATTGGGCTTGGCCCTTCTTTTCAATAATGCAGTGCATTAATTATCTGGCAGTGGCCATGTAGCCTGTCAGGCACTTTGCGCTAATTTTTTAGCGCAAGCGCATGTGGAGGTCACACGTGTCACTCTCTGAAGAGCGCAAGCGCAGCAGCGCAGTACGCTGTGTCAGGACTTTGCGCTGTTGCGCTGCTGACACGTGGCACTCCCTGGTGGCTTGCGCCAACCCAGGAGCGCAACAGCACAGTTTTTGCAAGTGCAAGGCACTGTTTCAATAACTTGATCCAATTTTGGATTCAAAAAAAGAATCTTTAAAATTCCAGAACCAATGGTTCATAAAAAATGCAATGCACTGTTATTGTTTATTATTTTGTTTTATTTTTTATTTGAAGATCATTGATCTTGTTCTTTGATCAATGATCTATTTCAGAAGAAATTCTTCTTCTTTCTCTAAAGGTTTTTTTACCTTTCTCTTGAGTTCTCTTCGAAATTCTTCAGAGCTCTCTCTGTTTCGAAGTTTTTTGATGATGATGATGATGTTTTGATTTGGGGTCTAGGGGCTTTTATATAGTGCCCATAAATTAGTTAAATTTTTTAAAGAGGTCTTTCTCTGAGTGATTTGGGTTTTTGATCTAAGGGCTTCTGTTTTACAGAAGATAATCTTCTTGTTTTAACAAGAGCAGAAAGATCTTACTAGAATTTTAATTCTGTTTGGCGCAAACGCCTCAGCGCTTGACACGTGTCGCGCAGCGCACAGCGCAGCGCCACTGCACTTCCGCAACTGCGCTGACATGTGTCGCGCAACGCACAGCGCAGCGCCACTGCGCTGACACGTGTCGCGCAGCTCAACTGTGCTGACACGTGTCGCGCAGCGCAGCGCTTGCACAGCTGTGCTTACGCAACTGCGCTGACACGTGTCGCGCAGCGCAGCGCTTGCGCAACTGAAGCGTTGCTTCCTTTACTTTTTGTTTTAAATAGAGCCTTGCTCTGATTGGGCGCGCTGCCTCAGGCGTTGCGCTGACGTATCGACTTCTGACACGTGGCGCGTTGCGCGGAGCGCACGGGATTTGAAGCGTTGCTTCAAAATTTGAATTTTGAAATTCAAACAGTGCTTTGCTCTGATTGAGGGAAACAATGGACATTTACTAGTTAGTTTTATGTTTTATTGTTCTTGATATCTTATAGACAGCCGTAATGTGACTGTGGAGGGATATTTCCTAGACACAGGTAGCATGATTGGCTCTGTCACGTGCCGATCTTTGCGCACTCTGGGAAGCGGGGCGTGACAGGATTTGTTTGGTATCAGAGCCATATGATTTTGGTTAATCGGGTTTGGTTCTTTTGTAGTTGGGTATTGAACCCAATACGCTAACCAGAAAACCCGTAATTAGGAACATGTCCAACCACTTTACCATCTTGCAATTCTTGAATCTTATCTTTCTCTTGACCCTTTATCTTGACAAGATGGATGACTTTCCATCTCGGCATGTGATCCTTTTGATTCCTTATTGTTTCTCTCTACCTATTCTTTCGATTCTGACAGTAGGATTTGGACGACTTGAACGGAGTTATATGATTGTAATTATGAACTGCGGTATGGTTACAATGCGGTACTCTATTTAAGTAACTTGGAGTCCTATTCTTGATTCATTTCCTTGATTTATGGTCGTTATATTATCTTGCTTCTCTCGGTTTCACTGCATACCAATTTATGTTTTATAGCAAGCTTGAATCCTGTTTACCATGCTAATCTTCTTTAGTGCCAAGGCTTCAGATGAAGTCGTTTCAGGTATCTTACTTGTTTATGATTTTCCTGCATTAGCATTATTCGATTCAGGTGCATCCCATTGTTTTATGTCGTCCAGGTTTATTACTGCACGCTTGATTGCATGCACAGCCCTGTCTAGTTGTTGGGACATACACACTGGAAATGGGAAGATCATATCTAGTAGCGAGTGAAAAGATTGTTCGGTTGTTATTTGCGGACGTGAGTTATTCGCGGATTTCTTGGTGATCGATACTGGCAGCTACAATGTCGTCATGGGAATGGATTTTCTCGGCACTTTCCATGCTCAAATCGATTGTAAGGCAAAGAAAGTGATTTTCCAGATTTCCGGACATCCGGAGTTTCTGGAGGTAGCAGTTCTATCGGGCCAGTCGAGTTTAGGGCTAGGCCGACAAGCACCGTTCTTTCGTCGATGGAAGTTGATAAGGAGAAAGCGCCAGCAGTAGTTCGAGAGTTTATGGATGTGTTCGAGGACATCTTGGGTTTACCGCCAAAACGATATGTGGAGTTCGCGATTGATCTTGTTCCTGGTGCAGCGCCAATCTCAAAGGCGTATTATCCGATGGCACCAGTGGAGTTAGAAGAAGTCAAGAAGCAGGTTATTGAATTACTTGAGAAGGGTTGGATTAATATCAGCAATTCATCCTAGGGAGTTCCAGTTCTTCTAGTCAAGAAGAAAGATGGCACAAGAAGGATGTGCATCGATTATCGAGAATTAAACCAAATGACTATTAAGAACAAGTACCCGATTCCTCGCATCGGCGAATTATTCGAGCATCTCAGTGACGCGAGGGTATTCTCGAAGCTGGATTTGCGATCTGGATATCATCAGGTTCGAGTAAGATCAAAAGATATTTGCAAGACAGCGTTCCGAACTCGATATGGGCATTACGAGTATTTAGTGATGCCATTCGGAGTCACGAACGCACCGGCGATATTCATGGACTTGATGAACTGAATCTTTTCACCGTTCTTGAACCAGTTTATAGTGGTGTTCATCGATGACATTCTGGTCTATTCAAGGAGCCTAGAAGAGCATGCAGAACATTTGAAGATCGCACTGCAAACGTTGAGGCAAGAAAGGTTATATGCGATGATGTGCAAGTGCGAGTTTTGGCTCGAAGAAGTAAAGTTTTTGGAGCATGTCGTATCCGGAGATGGGATCACTGTTGATCCTGAAAAGTTTGTAGCAGTTCATGATTGACCAATTTCGAAGAACGTAGCAGAGATCAGAAGTTTCATGGGCTCGCCGGATATTATAGAAGGTTCGTGAAAAATTTCGCTCGTTTAACTAAACCATTGACCAAGCTAACACGAAAGAAGGTACCAGTCGTTTGGACGGGAAGTTGTGCGTCAAATTTTGAGGCGTTAAAGCAAAGACTGACAACCGCTCCTATTTTCACCGTGCCAGACGGTTCCGGAGGATTGGTTATTCATAGCGACACATCTGGGAAAGACTTGGGATGTGTTCTTATACAGCATGAGAAAGTTATAGCCTACGCATCGAGACAGTTGAAGACTCATGAGAAGAATTACCCAATACATGATTTGGAGCTTTCAGCAGTTATTTTCGCTTTGAAGATTTGTAGACACTATTTATTGGATGAAAGGGTCGAAGTATTCACTGATCACAAAAGCCTAAAGTACGTGTTCACGCAGAAAGAGCTTAATATGAGGCAACATAGATGGTTGGAGCTGATGGCTGACTATGATCTTGATCTCAAGTACCATCTGTGGAAAGTTAATGTAGTGCCGGATTCACTTAGTCGGTTGCCAGCAATTTGGATGTTGACAGCACAGAAGGATCTTATCGAGGATTTCCAGAGATTCGAGTTGGTGATCGTGTTACCGCATTATTCGGGACAGTTGGTGCAGCTGCAAGTACAGGCATCGTTGATCGATAATATTAAAGCAGCGCAGTCGCACGATACAATGTTACAGATGTTCCGAGAACAGGTAGAAGAGGACTTCGAACGGACTTGTTGATTCATGAAGATAGTTCGTTATGATTTGGGAGCCGTTTGTGTGTGCCTAAAGGAGATATTCATGAAAAAGTCATAAAGAAGGCGCACAGTTCCGCATATTCCGTACATCAAGGAGGCACGAAGATGTACCGTGATCTACGACAGCATTTCTGCTAGGAAGGCATGAAAAGGGAGATTGCTCGCTTTGTAGCGAAGTGCTTGGTGTGTCAGCAAGTCAAGGCTAAACATCAAAGAGTAGCTGGTTTATTGCAACTATTTCTGATTCCTCAGTGGAAGTAGGAACATATAACCATGGATTTCTTGACAGTTTTACCGCGGAGTCCAAAGGGCCACAATGCAGTCTGGGTGATTGTTGATCGATTGACCAAGGCAGCTCATTTTATACCGTTTAGAGTTGGTCAGTCAACGGAAGCGTTAGCAGAACGATACCTGCATGAGATTGTGAGATTGCACGGAGTACCCGTGAACATAGTTTTCGATCGTGATACCCGATTTCTGTCGCACTTCTGGAGTAGTTTACAGAAAAGTTTGGGGACTCGATTGAAGTTTAGCACCGCGTATCATCCTCAGATAGACGGCCAATCAGAAAGAACGATCTAAACTCTTGAAGATATGTTTAAAGCTTGCATGTTGGAATTCAAGGATTCATGGGAAGATCATCTACACTTGGTGGAGTTTTCGTATAATAACAACTTTCAGGCGACTATTCAGATGGCTCCATTCGAAACGTTATATGGTCGCAAGTTTCGCTCACCCGTCTGTTGGGACAATGTTGGAGAACGAAAATTGTTGGGACCAGATCTTGTCGTGCAAACCGTGGAGAAAGTTATTACGATCCGGAATCATATGAAGACAACACAAGATCGGCAGAAGTGTTGGGCCGATACATCGAGAAGACCTCTAGATTTCGATATTGGTGATCTTGTATTCTTGAAGATATCACCGACTAGAAGAGTGATTCATTTTGGGAGTCGAGGCAAGCTTAGTCCTCGATTCATGAGGCCTTTCGATATCATCGAGTGTGTTGGAGAAGTAGCTTATCTATTGAGTTTACTACCATCTTTGGCGATTGTTCATGACGTATTTCATGTATCTCAAATTCGTAAGTATGTTCGAGATGAGACGCACGTGCTAGATCATTCGGATCCGACTGTAAGGGAGGGCTTGACATATGAAGAACGACCGATGGCGACTGTTGATCGAAGAGAAAAGGTCCTCAAGAACAAGATTATCCCTCTCGTACTTGTTTCATAAGGGAACCACTCGCACAGAGAATCGACTTGGGAACGAGAAAACGAGATTCGGCAGAAGTTTCCACATCTCTTCTTGTAGTTTCATGTTTACATGTTTTTCTTGTTCTTGGAATTTCGAGGACGAAATTCTTTTTGTAGTTGGGTATAATGTAACACCCTAGTTCCTATACCCTGACTTAGTTGATTAATTTATATATCGAGTGGCAATTTCTTGATTTATTGCTGTTATGGGTGCGAATTGTGTAATTGGTATCTGTGTTTGCATCCGACCCGACCCGCATGCTGGGAAACCCGTCTTGATTCCTATTTGTGATTTATCCCGGCTAGTTATGAGGATCCGTGCACTTTTATGTCGTATATCCTGTATATCTGCATCGTATATCTGGCATCTGCATTTTTTTATAAAACAAATATAATCAAATAATATATTTTAAAAATATCTAGCATAGCCTGCATCATACCCCTAACCCTGTGGTGGCATCCGTACATCGTGTTCTCGTCCTGTTCAGTGAAACAGACTCGTTTGGATAGCTACGTACACACTATGTGTATTCGTTCTTGGGGGTATGCATTTTTCGTTACCCGGATATTGCATTTTGGTATTGGTTGATACGAATATTATTCGTATTTTCAAACCGTAATTTTAGACCCGACCCGGGCGTGTTTTAGACTATTTTAGCATTAGCCAAAATCTTAAATATATTTAATATTACATTCATATTATATTATACTGATAAAAATATATTCATTAATATTTTTTCCTTAACCAAAATATATTTCCTACACTAAATCTCTGCCTCCCCTCTCCCTCCTCCATATATATATATATATATATATATATATATATATATATATAGAGAGAGAGAGAGAGAGAGAGAGAGAGAGAGAGTAATGGAGGAAAGAGGCCATGGGAGGGAATTTCCTCCTTTGGCGTCGAAAAAATACTCTCCCCATCATGTTTTCCGACGATCGGAATCTATCATCTTCATCGTTATCATCTAAGATGTGTGTATGCTAAATTTCATGTGATTCTACAACCTTTTCACCGTTGATTTAGAAATGTAAAAGGTTCTATTATCTGTAAACCGTTAATTTTGAACCCACTAATTCGACGGTGAAAAAGTTGTAGAATAACATGAAATTTGATGTACCAACATACTAGATGATTACGATGAACATGATGGGTTCCGATCATCGGAAAACACAACAGAGGGCGTATTTTTTCGACTCCAGAGAAGGAAATTCTCTCTTATGGCATCTTTTCTCCATTATTCTCATATATATATATATATATATATATATATATATATGAGGTTAATGGAGGGAAGAGGCTATAGGAGGGAATTTCCTCCTATGTCGTCAAAAAATTACGCCCTACCTCATTTATTCCGGCGATCGGCACCCATAATCTTCATCTTTATCATCTAAGATGTGGGTATACCAAATTTCATGTGATTTTACAACTTTTTCACCATTGATTTTGCTATGTAAAACGTTCTGTTCTCGGTAAGTCGTTAATTTTGAACCTACTAAATCAACGGTGAAAAAAATGTAGAATCGCATGAAATTTGGTGTACCCACATCTTAGATGATAACGATGAAAATTATGTGTGCCGATCGTCATAAAAAATGATGGAGGGGATACTTTTTCGACGTCATAGGAGTAAATTCACTCCTATGGCATCTTTCCTCCATTATTCTCTATCTCTCTCTCTCTCTCTCTCTCTCTCTCTATATATATATATATATATATATATATATATATATTTCCTCACTCTCAAAACCTACGTTCTCTCTCTCCTTCTTCTTCTCAAAATTTTTCGTTCCCGCCTTCGCCTCGCGAACCATGCCCTACCTCGCTCGCCGTCGCCGCCTAACCCCGACCTCGTCTCGCCGTCGTTGACCTTTCTCCGGCCTCGCCTCCACCAACTCCTCTCCACTGGAACCTAAACCGAACCCATCTCCCCGCGGCGAACCCACTACAACCTTACCGCACCCATCACCTTCGCTGTCGTCGTCGTCATCACGCCAGCGATCCCTTGTCATCATAACGAATTCCTCCACTCATACCCTCGATCATCACCTTCACTTCCTCTTCTCCGCTTCTTCCCCTCTCTTTCCCAACCCCTGCAACCAGCCCGAGCCTCTGCACACGCCTAGTCGCCTCCACCGCCGGCGACCGCCCTCATCACCTCCACTTTCGTTGTCTTCCTCTCTCATCACCTCTCCTATACTCCCAAGATCCTGAGGCCAAACCCTACACTTAACCCTCACCCGAGCCTCCCCTGCACACCGCAACCCACTGCCTCGCCGAACCTCGTCGGAAACCCATTGTCTTCATTGTCATCCCCTCGTCTCTAACCCAGAGCCACAACCAGAGAACCCCGGTAGACGTTCCCAGCCGGCGTGGTCATGTTCTTGATTTGCTTGGTTCTGTTCTGTACGCCCGCGTACATTGCGACATTTACCGACGTCGGACGCGGTGTACGTACCCCATCTCGAGATCCGACCAAGCAAGTTTATCTTGCTATATGCTATAATATATATTTTAAATCCATATGAATAAAAATATCGCATGTTTATTGCATTGTGCATTCTATATTACAGTTTTATAATTTTACGATACTCGTACGTATCCATACCATTTATTACATATCTAGTTGCATACAAGTTTATCTTGCTACATGCTATGTTATTATATTTGCATCCATATGAATAAAAATATCGCATGTTTATTGCATTGTGCATCCTATATTACAGTTTTATAGTTTTACGATACTCGTACGTATCCATACCACTTATTACATATCTAGTCGCATGCAACTTTATCTTTCTACATGCTATGATATTATATTTGCATCTATATGAATAAAAATATTACAAGTTTAGTACATTGTGCATCCCATGTTACCGTTTTACGATACCCGTTCGTATCCATATCATTTATTGCATCTCTAGCTGCATGCCAGATCATATTATTACATGTTACTGTTATATTGGCACCCCATGCTTGATAATATGCATCATACGTAGTCATGGAGTTGTAGATGTGATCCCTGATGTGCACCCATACTTTTACCATGTTTCGCTACTTGCTACAGTTTCACTTTTGAGCATCCGTATGATACATATGCACAACCTGACAGGACCTGATACACCACTGCTTGATACCTGATCTTGTTACTAATGCCGACAATTCTGACGTGTCGTCCCGACGGACGTATCCTGTTGTCTATTCAGACAAAACATGTACCTGCTTGATCCTGTGTTGGCATTAGTTTCATATTTATCAATACCTGATTTGAACATATAAACAAGGGGGTAAGGGAAATCAATGATGAAATCTGACTTGTAACTCGACAGTTCGATACTTATACTGATCAGTTTTGGGGGTTAGACCAGTCCCGGGATGATGATGCTGACATAATTTGTCTGTACATGTTTCCTATTTTGTGCTTAGCGGCACGTCTCGGACTCAGCCCGAGAGTCTGGACCATAGTCTCGGGCATGCACGAGATAGTATTGAGTTACACAGACGATTCCATTAAATTGATTTCAAAGACTTGAGTGTAGATAACCCAATAATATAGTTTAGATTACTCACTGCACTTCACCTGCATATGCGTATATACTTCACAGTTCTATATCCGTGTTTGCTTATTTTATTGTTTATATTCATGCCTACATATCTCGTGTATCCTGGTTATTTATTTATTATTGATATTATGACGCACTGACGTCTGGGTTTTGCATGGCCCAATTTCTATGTCCCTATCACACGCTGACCATGAGTACTTCAGTCGTCAAGCCGAACAGTGAGGAGCATGTTAGTGATAGTTTAGTTTAGTTTTCTTTTCGCAGTTTTATTTCCTGATGTGAGCCCGTATTTGGGACATATTTCCAGATGTTACTGTTCATTTGATTTATTGCGTCCGCATATATATTTCTTGACTCGTTTATTCTGGCAGATGGACATGTACTAGTTAGTTTTATCTTTTACAGTTCTTGATATCTTATAGACAACCGTAATGTGACTGTGAAAGGATGTTTCCTATCCACAGGTAGCATGGTTGCCTCTGTCACGTGCCGATCTTAGTGCATTGTGGGAAGCGGGGCGTGACAGTTAATGTGGGTGTAGGAGCGGGTGGTGGAGTAGGCGGAGGCATCGGGGATCGATTCTAGTGGACAGACCGATCCGATATTTCTGACTGTTAGGTTACGGCAGTGTCTCGGCCATCAATCCGTGAGCAAATGCGGAACAAAAAATTATAAAAGGTTGCGCTATCACAACCAATTACCCAGATCTACCCATAATCCCTAGATAACAAAATATGCAAAGGAGTTAGAATGGTTATACCGAATAGAACCGTGTCCTTCGGTCTTCAACCATCATCCCAAGCTCCTAGGGCCTTCCTCGATCAAGCTTGATCTCCGGTCTCCCTCCATCGAAGATGATCAACCCGAGAGTCTATGCAACGAGCACCAACCTCATATCCGAGGCAACTAGGGTACCTAGATCGCCATTCGAGATACCGTAGATTAAGTAGAGTGTGTGTGTGATTACTTTGTCTCAAGACATCCAAGAATTCTCAACTCATGAGAGGGTTTGGGTTGAGCTAGAGAAAGAAGAAGATGCCATGAGAATGAGGTATTGAGAGCAACTTAAGAGACAGAGAAAGGGTCACGCCCCGCTTCCTTGTGTGTGGTGAAGAGGACGGGACGAGGCCGCTACATATTTACTCAAAAGTAAATACGCTAAGCGTTACTAAGAAATATAAAAGAAATATACACAAGAGGCAAATGTAATTAAACAGCAACTTTATTTATTAACATTCTTTTGTACAATGCATGGAAAGTAAATATATCTGAATGAAAGCAATACCTAAACAGTGGCATAACAGGAATGCAAAATACAGATTGTAAAGGAAATGTACAAGTGTAACTACAGCTCGGGATCTTCAATAAACTGGTCCAATTCGTCACTGGTGGGCTCGATCTCTGGAAGGTCCGAAACACCTGACGACATTCAAAGAAGAAGAAAGAGAATGTCATCAGCGAATAAATCTCTCGGTAAGTCCCGAAGATAAGGGTGAAGTAGAATAGACAGAGAGTAAGAGAGAGAGTGAAACTCTTAAAGTTGTATTTTATTGTTATAATGTTGTATTTATTAACGTTGTTGTTTGTAGTTTGGTACAGAAGAATGCCAGTGTATACGAGAGGAGTCTCTATATGCCAGAGACTAGAGGCAAGTGTAGTACAAGGCTCCGTTAGAATGCCCAGAACAACGGCGATTGTATTCAGATTAGGTGTCTTAAATCTTGCAGTCTCGTGCCACTTCTGACACCATCCATACCAATCTACCCCTTAACCCTGCGATATCTTGATTGTATTGTTTGTATTGTATTGTAACTTGTATTGTCTTGTAATATAGAATGTATAATTGGATGACTTGCCGAAACCATGATATCAGTAAATAGATGTAACTGGAGAATCATGGATGTAACTGGAGAATCATGTAAGTGGAAGTATATCCATGGTTCGGTTAAGTCAATATAGATTGAATATATATATTCATGAATTCATATTGAATTTTAGATTGTAGATTTTACTTGAATCATATTCAAGTCAGATTATTTATAATGAGACTCAGTATGAGTCCGAACAATTAGAAAGAGAAATTGAAGTCCTGAATTGGGTTTTGATATTATCGGTAACCGCTGCACATGGACGGCTGGATTTGTGTCTTTTTCAAAAACGATTACCGTATTGATAACACCGTTGTTAAGTTGTCTATCTTAAATAGGCAAGTAACCACTTCTCCGGCTCTTTGAGACTCAAGAGATTGGTCCTGCTTAAACCTATATTTACTAGGGTCTTTATTGTAATTTATAAAACTTGAGGGGGTTTATGTAAAAATAATTTTGTATAATTTACAAAATACACCTCAAGTATTTAATTATCATCTTTAAAGTTTTCATAGCTGTAGATTTTATATTTGTGACATTTCTAGTGAATAAACCTATTTTTCATAATATAGCATATTTAATTGTAATATTGAACTTGTATGGAATTTCATGGTATTTTCATGTAGAGTGATCCTTTTGATTTAGAAAAGTTGGAATATTTATATCATATCAAAAATAGGTATTTTGATAATACATATATATATATATATAATTTTTATTATTTTCTAGAAATCTTATTTTCTTAAGATATTTGTATTTCAAATCTTTCGAGACCGAATGCTCCTTGCGGAGATCTGCATCTCGCACTACTAATCCCAGGGAAGTACGATAATCTGCACCATCCCAGTTGGGTTTCCCAAAATGGGTTGTAGCGGCGCTTTGCAAAGATTTGTAAAAATACGTAATCTTGTAGAAAATAGTTTTAATAGTAAATGGTATTTATATGTAAAGTTTCGTTTTCCCATATTCTATGTTCCCAAAAGGTATTGTGCTATGTTACATATGAGTGTTGTGAGGAGGTAGGCTATTACCTCGTGATCTAATTAAAGGTATAGCAAGATTAATGATGTTTTAAAGTCGAAACTAAACTACATGGTATTTTACTGAAAAAGAGCGGTAAAAGTTACAAAATGAAATATTTTGCTATGAAACTTGTTCAACATGTTTTGTTAATGATTAATAGTCAAGATGTAAGAGTTTAATATGGTTGTGTTAAGGAAAATTGAACTTTACAAGGAAAACAGAATCGGAAGTCGGATTTAACTCCGCTTCCGTCGGGTTTAAGAAAAAGAAGTTTTAAGAATAGATTAGAGAGGAGGGAGGTAGGACTTACTTATTGTTAGGTTAGAGAAGAGGGAGAGGAAGAAGTAAGATTTGTCGGTCCGTCATTTTGTCGCCGGAAACTCCTCGTATCGCCGTCAGAAGTTCGCCGGAGTTTCGCCCATTGCTAACTCCACTTGTATACAAAATTCTAAAGAGTTTTCTTGAGAGTTTGGACATAATTGTGAGTGAGGGGTGTGTATTTAAGGGTGGTATTTATAGGGTAAAACTAGGGTTAGCTAGGTGAAAGGGAGAGAAGAAAATGTTTTAAATTTTGTATTAAAAAAATGGTTTAATGGGATTTTATTGACACTGTAAATGTGCAGGTGAAATAAAATATACAAGGGTTTCAGGGATACAAAGAGGCACAAGTTCACAGAAGGGTCAACTCGGATTCAAACGAGTCAACCCGGCCTTGCCGGCCTTGTCGGCCGAGTTGCCGGCCCTAGTCGGCCGAGTCTGACCGGGGCTCGCCGTCGAAGGTCCGTCATCGTCTGGTTAGCACAGTGGGGTAGTTTGTTTTTAGTGTGACCTTGGGTTTTACGGTTTTAGCACGTGTAGACTATTGGGATTCTAAAAATTTAAAAAAAAATCAATATTAAAAATAATGTGGCGGATGGGATTTGAACTCTTGTGCTTTGGTTCAGCAGTGCAAGGTATTACCAATGAGCTACAAGCTCCTTCTTACTATTAAAAAGCAAAACAAACTTATAACTTGTGTTCAGGCAAAAGTACCCTTTTCTGTATTTTTGAAAAAAGTGTACAGAAAGTTAGGGTTGTTACAAAAAGAAAATGAATAATGGCTTGTATTTTTGTGTGTTGTGAGTGTTGATTAAAAATAATGGAGCTATCACATAAATGTTCATGTCTTCAAAATATCTTAGTCAGCAAAAATATCTCAAGTCAACATAATCTCACAACAAGAAAAAACCCTAAGCATGCTAGAATAGTAACCATGGGTCACTAATTAGCCATACCACAAAAATGCAATAAACACCTCATCCTACACCTCAATAATCTTTTAATCCAAAAAGGTCTAAACCATGATGAGGTGTAATCTCCTGAAAGTAATCTTGTAATAAATTACAAGAATACCCCTCAATAGTATATACATACCCACATCCGTATTCCAAAGAATACGAATACAATGAGACGAAAATAATCTAACAATATAATACTAGGATCCGGCTTAAACCAAAGCCCACTAGTATTATCCGTCCGAACATCATCCGTGTACAAGTACACGTATGTGATCGAACTCTGCCGTAAAACCATACGACCTCTACAACGTTTCGCCCGAAGTAGGGAAACCCTCTGTGTGGGACTCTAAAGACTCGTCAATACGCTGGCAGTGGGTTCAACCACAAGCACATCAGCGGCACTAGTTGTACGTAACGGCTACCCAGGTATTGAGCGAAAGGGAGGCCGACGAGGAAACCCATCCTGAAATCCCTACTGAGCCTGATAGTGACAATATCCGTACAGTCCGGTCCGTTCGTCTATGAGTATCGCATATCGAGTCTAGGGGTGGATAAAGTCAGACCCCTAATAACGCGACATTTAGTATCGGTATGAAGCCCATTACCACCAGAGAAACTACTGATCCGAATCAGTAATTCTTGACTATCTTGGCCAAGGATTTCTGGTGATGGACACCCGTGCACTCCGCGACATCAACCCCCAATACCGAGAGAGACGAATCCCCTGACGATCCGCTCACTGCCTCCTTATGGCTCGAGACTGTACCCAACTAATACTTGTTTGCACGACTCCTTTGAACCGTGGTAGGATAGTAATCAAAGCACGGTGGGAACTCACACGAGACAAATGACAATCTCAGGTCGATAGACTAACCTGTACCATGTCACCAGGGAACTTCTATCTGACAATAGCCATAATACCAACTAGTATGTTCCCGGTGAGTCCGTCCGGTGTACTCATAACCCAATGAGCACCTGTATACATCTTAGGTGAACCAACTGACACCAATGGCTTGTGAGACCGGCCACCGCACCTCATCGGGATCTCGATCCGTATACACTAGTCTACTCTTGGAGTATCGATGCCCAGTCTCGAAACTCCTACGACTAGGGACACTTTAAGGATGTGCTTATAGACCACCCAACTCTCACATATATGATCGCCATCATACTGCTGGTAGTCAAGCAAGAATCTTATGGGCTCTATCAACATGTAATAGCGATCTATAATGTCACCTGAAGCATGTACATGATGATAAAGTCAAACCAGATAGCATACTATCATCTCGAGTAAGACTGTTCTACCGGTATAGGTCTTCTCTCAATCAGTGCAATCACATGCCTACGATCCAATAATTGACTTGAGGGCAGTATAACCAACAATCTCCCACTTGCACTTAAGGCTAATTATTGCGGTGTCGCATACTCACAGCCCGTGTGATACCGAACACCTAACTTCTCTACTAATCGGTTTCACAAAGCTTGTATGTAAAACTATTGCGTTCGAGAAATAGTCTCGGTGAGTGGATCCGCTCCAATGTTTCTTTCGATATCTCTCTTTATCTCTAGTTCGCGAAGAAAGCCATCTCCCGAAATGAGCAATACCTGTCTTAGAATATGTCTGGATATCTGATGGGACTCAGTTCTCAAATGAGCTCTAAATCCAACAAACTTCTTAAACTGTGTCATCCACTGAATTTAATCAGTATCCTGCGCCATGCCTTCCTCAATATCCGCTTGGACCACCTGTCTAAACTACTGCCCCTCAAAAGAGAGAAAAATATAACTCTGACAATCACTCTGTCATCCAGGTCACCTTGGTAGCCTGGAATGATAACCGTCTCCCGAAAGAGGTTGCTGTTACCATATCCCTAGAATATCCACTTATGTTCATAAACTGCTTCCGAACGTTTCTCCAGGATTGGATTAATATATAAACTTATTGCAACTAGTGCAAAAGCAACATCCGGTGTGGTACTTGATATCTCATGATTGACTCAATTGCTTAAGCAAGTGATATGTCAATCATGCACACCCCTCTCCCCTTTAGTCTCTAAGACACCTTTAGAGAGGGTGACTCCATCACCTGCAGGTACACCACCATGCCAGGATTCGTCCATTCTAAAACACTTTTAGAATACTGTCTAAGTACCCAGATTGGGAAACTATCCAAATCTAGATCTAGTAACCAGAATGCCTGATATAATATTCATATCCTATGTGGAGAAACCACTGTGTGACAATCACAGTATAACCGATCGCAATATAAAAATTTCACTTCCTACAAAGTGTGTGTCATCCAAATACCTGGACATCACACCCTACTAACTTCTTAACAGATCCATCTTCTATTCTGATAAAGTCAAAGCCTATGACTGTCACATCAAAAATAGATGATCTATCTCCGCTATACTTGCTTTAGACTATAAATAGACATAAGCTACTTTTCCACTATGCTTCCGCTGCTCCCGCTGACTATAACAACCCTCTAGCAATGTCATATACACGTGCATTTCTAAAGCTGGTTTAGAACGACGCTATACACATCCTCCTCGTGGGTCTCATAGTCTAGAACAGCAGTAATGGCAAGTCTGGGGAAACAAGAACCTCCATGTCACCGTTTTTGACGATACCGAAGTACCTCTCGGGTGCCTGAGGTTACCCACCATATCTGCGGAATGGATAATGGAATGTCAAACTTAATTGAATTTTTAGGTTCTATTAAATTTTCAGTAATCGTTTGTGGTTCTGGAATCACTTTCAGTTCTACCATACTCCCACTATTGTTTTATGAAAAAGTCCATTTTACTAAAACTGTGGCGAGTCAAGAGCAATATCACTATTGATCTTTCAGATGGTAGAAAGTTAACCCTCGTCATAGCCCAGGATAACCCACAAACTGCCATTACAGAAACGTGCCTTGACTTATCCAGAGTCTGGTTTTAAGCATAACCCGGACAACTCTATATACCTTAACACCGTTAAGATATGAACCATTCTATATACAATATAGAAACATATGCACTGATTTAATTGGAACCAGATTCAAATCATGCAGCTGTCTCCAGTGCATATCAACTAAATGGAGAGAGGCTGATCAGCATTACTCAACTTAGGAATGCTTCCATATATGAGAAACCTGAAAGAGAAGCAAGTTCTCAAACCCATTACTATCAAATGTATACCAAACACAAGTATTTATATTTTCGATCACCTTGAAGAATCCTGATACTTGCAACACATGGTTCTCTAATTTATTCTTGTACCTATAATTTCTCTAAACCTGGACCTTGTATTTCTACGAAATACATATGTAAAACTGGAGAAGTCACAAGTAAACAGAATATAGTACGAACACCAACCCCTTTGTCTTTATGGACACTGGACAATATACAATACTTTGTATAAGTCTCCTGAATTGAATAACTCAAACCTTGTGCGTCGTAAGTTGAAAACTATACTATGGTTAAAAAGAATTACATTGATATTTAATGCTCCTTACCCAATTATCAACTGATATAGGTAAATATCATGGACATAATTTCAAAAAGTTATATTTCACTTTATATAAAATAAACGTACATATATATATCAGTTTGAAATTGGTGCATAACAACAGATATTCAAAACCAAATATTTGCCGTCAGGTAAAACCCCAGGCGATTTCCTCAAATATCACCAATTACAACGAATTCCGATATAAAGAGGATATAATCACCTAATTCCTAATAACTTACTCCCACTCATCATCTGTAACCATACAGATTTGAGAATCAAACCTAGTAAATACATACCCTGGAGTAAGGATCTAATTGGGAAATCAGTTTTCAATTAACAATGCATAATGAAAATGAAACATGAAAATATTTCGAAGGGGTAACCGGATATTCCTAGTAATGCCTCTTCCATTAACCAGATTCATGACTGTAACCATATATTTGCTTACCGTCTCCCCAAATCCCTTTATTTTTCTTTACTCATTATCTTCTGTACACCACCCTTAGGGTAAATGGTTTTCTTCTTTCGCTGCCGTTCGACACCGGCCTATGTTTTAGAAGAAGACTATCCAATAAGCGTAATAGGTTTACTCTCCTAATTCTAGGAGCCCTTGCAACCTGAGAGAAGGTAAAGATAAAAAACAACTGAATAATCCATATTCTATTTCTCCTGAATCAGAATCCATTCTCGAACTGGAACAAGTTATTTCGAGTTCGTATGTAACTATATGATGGATTATCCAATAAATATGGATCTTCGTAGTGATACGGGGTGTTCTGGAGAAATGCAAAGGTGAAATAGGAGTGGCGATGATATACACGGTTTGGTCGTGAATGATAACAGTCGCAATTTACTTTGCCTTCTTTCTAATATCTTTATTTGTCTTTACTTATTATCTTTTGTACACCTCATTTAGGTTAATTGGTTTTTTTCTTTTCCCACCTTTCGGCACCTGCCTATGGTTTGGAAGAAGACTATCCAATAAGCGCAATAGGTGTACCCTCTCCTAATCTTAGGAGCCCTCACAACCTGAGAGAAGATAAAAGGAAAAGACAACTGAATAGCCCTATTCAATTTCTCCAGAACCGGAAACCATTCTCGAATCTGAAACAAGTTGCTTTGAGTTCGTATGTAACTATACGATATTCATATCCAATAACTGTGGATCTTCGTAATGATACGGAATGTTTTGGAGAAAAGTAAAGGGTAAAAGTAGGAGTGGTAATGAAGTATGCAACTCTGACAATCCAAAAACCAGTGTATTTTAAAAAGGTTCGGTTAACTTGGTTCATGAGTTCTAGTCTAAGGTTGGGACATGGTAGGTGCCAAAGAGAGAGAAAAGAAAAACTCAGCGTGCACTCTAATCTAAATCAGAATTGTTAATCATTTTATCTAATCCGGATGTTTGCTTGTTCACGATAATTTAGATTGATACGTATGTGATCCGATATGTGTGTGTGTGTGTGTGTGTGTGTGTATTTGTGCACATGGCGGGGAAAAAACAGGAAGCCCATTTTTTTAAAAATCCTAAAATTTTGTCCATACGGATTAATCCTTAAGGTCATCTATTGCACATACGGATTAATCCGTAATGCAATGTTTTCCCCTACACAGTTCACCGTAGGGATAAAATATCAGGATACCTAATATTTTGTCCATATGGACTCAGTAACAGAGGTAAAACTTGTCCCTACGGATTAATCCGTAAGACCATTTATCTGTACCTACGAATAAATCCATAGGTGAATCTGACAGGCCCTACGGATAAATTCGAAGGGGCAAGTATTTTATTTTATAAACCAATAAATTAAATAAAGATTATGTCCCTACGGAGTAATCTGTAGGGATAAATGTCTTTACGGAGTAAGACGTAGTGACAATTATTACTCCGTAGGGGCATGTTCAGGACGAAAACTTACATCTGCGGTCTTTAGATTTACGGTGGAGTTTTATATCTCTACGGAGATATCCGTAGGGGCAGTGATTTGCCCCTACAGCTAAATCCATGGAGACAACCCATTATTGTAATAATGATAGATTTTAAAATAGAATTTTACAGGATAATGTCAAAGTATATAAGTGTATAACATAAGATACAAACTATACATCTAAATATCATGCATTAACTTACATTAGTAACTAATAATAATCCTATATATCATTAATTTGTTCATCATAAGAAATATTGCAAAGCCTTTTCATGATAAATAGCTAATAATAACAGTAAAAGATATGAAATAGCAATGGATATTCCATGTCAAAATTTGGATAGAATTCAAGTAATGCATGGCTTCATAAATGATGAATCCAAGCATATTTTCGATGTGGTATATCTTACCAATGATATATTGTATATACCTAAGACTTTATGCATCGGCAACATTATAAATTTATATTTCGAGAACCACCATTGGAAGAGTTCTAATTTATCTTTTGAATAATAGAATAAAAGCATATATATTGCCTATATTTATTATACATGGAACAATTCATTGGCTTTTTCACAATAACATAATAACCAATCTATAGCTCTGAACTTATTTATTTAGGTACATAACATTTTTGAATTTATTGTATATTTCATTCCTTATATTATCTACACTTCGATCAAATTAAATTTGAGCTCGTAAATATATCTTGTTTGAAATCAAAGATCTCTAAGCATAGCTACACATCCCATACTTGCACAAGTCGCCCTTCTTGCACCTAATCTTGCATCCTCCACAATTCTTGTGATCGTACATGATATTCACACAATTGCCGCTGCAACAAGCCTCCCCATATCGGCACCTTCGTCCACACTTACCGCAGTTGTGGTTGTCGATCATCACGTTCACGCATTGCTTATGGCAACAGTCTGGGCCCTGGCTTCCCTTGTCACGACAAACCCTAGGAAACTTGTCACAAGTCATTGATGCACTAGGGCTGTATTGGTCAAGAATATGTCTGCTCATGCTCCTAGTAACTGAAAGTTCACCTTCTTCATTACTCTTTGCTAAGGCGATAGCGGTGGCTAAAGCCAAGCACAATAATACAACGAAGAAGATTTTTGAAACCATTAAATTTGTGAGGATTTTCAAGTTCTCAAAATGCTGTGGGGGGAGAGAGTTGAGTTGTTGAGGGAGAAAGGAGAGAATGGAGAGTATTTATAGAGGGAGAGAGAGAAGTTTGAGCATGTGTGCAATATGAAAGCAAAGATATCAATGGGATTGTGGACTTGGGGCACAAGTTTTTCTCTCTAGGGGCCAAAACATGAATATGCTGCAGCCTCATTTCTATACATATATGTTGACTAATTAATTCAGTTAGTGCGCTTGTAACTTATACGCCATAAAAGTCTAAATTACACTGCAAAATGGTATTAGCACACATTAATTAGAAACCTAATTAATAATGGTCTTACATGCATTGCCTCTAATTAAGCCACATCAGCATAAATAGAAATAAATGCAGATTTTTCTTTAATAGATGCATTCACGCGATCATCAACTTAATTAATTATAACTATACAATCATCTCCACAATTGTAGAGTTTAAATAAGGACCAACATCACTTTAAATCAGTTCTGAAATAATTAAAATACCCTTGCCATGTTGATTTGAACCGTCTCTAATTTTTTCTTTATTAAATTTAAAACAAGTTAAATATACTTTTATCTCTAATATTATAATGCCAAACGAGAGGTATATATGAAACACGTGAAAAAACAACCCTCTAATTTGTTATCAGCTAAGCAATGATAACATGTTAACTTATCATGATACGTGTGATGCGTATAATTAAATTTTAACTTTATATATCAGGAATTTGATTTTTTTTATTCTTCCACGTAAATATATAATTAATAGACTAATTAAATAGAACGAAATCCCTTTAATTTACATTTATAGATGGGTCAATTTATATATATATATATATATATATATATATATATATATATATATATATGGGCATAAAAAGCCAACAAGTTGCAAAATATGGCAGGAGCCAAGGATATATAATATCACTCTGAATAAATAGAGATAATAAAAAAAAAGGTACTGCTTGAAGTGTGAAATTTGAAGAGAGCTGATGCCTAAAAGTTGTCAAACCAAATAACCTTAGCAATGTTGCATTTCATACATAATATGATAGGTAGTTTAAATTATATATTTACATCAAGAAACACAGCTAAGATTTCCATTTTTTACCTCCTATAATTAATGTTAATTATCTTTAATTATTAGGCAAAAATCAAATGGTTTATATACATGCTATGTACATATCCAAGAGCCAAATGAACACTTTAAACCAAAAATGCAAATATTCCAAATTTTCAGAATCAACAGGCTAATATGGATCCTTTTTTTTCTTTCTCCTCGGTTAGGGAGTATGTGATCTTAATACTCCCTCTGTCTATTTTTACTTGTCATTTTGTAGAGAGAAAAGTGTCTTATTTTACTTAACGTTTTTTGGAATAACGAGGAAATTATTAATAATAAAGATATCAATAAATGATACAATACCAAAAATAGCCTAGAAAATTAATTAATGATATTAAGAAAATGATAATGCTTTCCTTGAGAGTTGAGGGAAGAAATGGTATGATTTTTTTTAGTGGTGATGTGACAGTAGATTAATTACTGATATTAAGAAAGTAATAACGTTTTTCTCAATCAGTGTACAATCCTCTAAAATGACAACTAAAAAGGGACGGAACGGGAGCATATTTTTTCATGCACATGGGCCTCTTAATTGGAGTAATTAAGTTTTACTAGCATTAAACAAAAGGCAAAAACAAACTATATATGACTTGCTAAAAGAAAGCATAGCCCTTCATCAAGTGTTTTTTGGTTAGCTTTCTGCATTAAGCAACAAAACACGACATCTACAATACATATTAATCTTTATGTTAAAACAAAGTTAGACATGCCTAGCCCTCACTTCTCCTTTCATGCGTGATATGCTCAATCAAGGGAATTGTGATACTCAAGATAACTTCATGTTTCCATAAACCTATATATTTAACATTTAATATATGCTTGTTTAATTTAATATATCCAAGAGTATAATTTAATATATCCATTAATTATTGCGACACGAAATAAGTAACACAATTTATTTTGACACGAAAGAGACGCTAAGAGCCTTTTTCGTTAGGTAGCGTCCAAAATGTACTTTCTTCACGATTTTTTCGACGATTGGCGTCCATATATTCTCAAATGGAAAATAGTTTGTATTAGACATTTAATTAATTGTTACAATTAATCATTTCACTTTTTTTTAATAATTTCACTTATTTAGTACACATATTTATAGACCACTTAAATACCCATTGCAAGTATGGTACAATTGCCGTTGACATTGTTTGGAGTGATATCAATGAAGAATAAGCAATCATGTTGCCTTTATTACTATATGATCCCAAATAAATATCTTGTATATTTTTCTTATCATAATAAGCAATCATGTTAATTATGATAAGAAAAAAGAAATACATAAAAATTGAGAGAAGGAAATTGAATGGATTATTATAAGAATTATTATGAGTTTTGACTTTTAACATGATAATCCAGCCTAATTTATATGGCTCTACATGCATGTTAATTATATATACATGCAAATTGAGGGAAGAAAGAGTATAAATAAATAAATAAATAATTAGCATTAGAGTCCATTCCCTTCCACTAATTAAGAGGCCTAACTTTTTGTTTCTTTCATAAACTTAAAAAAAAAAATGTTTTATGTCCTTAACACGATTTTTTTCTTAATTACATAGGGAACATTGGCAGTACATTAACATTCTAAGATAGCATTGCGTCATTCAAAAAAAATATTTTCATACTTATGGCAGATACACGCACGATCGGTTTTGCTTAGAGTCCGAAAACATGAATATAGCCATTATATAATTCTAGATAACACTATCACTATCTGCGTACGTCTTTTAATTAAGAGATACGTAAAATAATGGCATATATAAACACGTATTGATGTTTGAGTTGACTAAAATTAAACAGCATCAAGTTGACTTGTACTTCCCTACCTTAATTTGTTCAAAATTATACTAAATACAAAGACAACTTGTACCTGACTAACTTTATACTTGGCATGCTGCTGGATCCCACCCTATAATATTAACGCAACCTTAATTGTTTCATTAAGATCGTAAATGTTAATGTACGTATCTCCATTATAAATTACTACAAGATAATTATGAGAAACAAATTAAACGGAAGATGCCAAATATTTAGAGACTTTTTGATGGACAGAAACAATATTAGTCAAAGTAGACACATACACAAAGTTAGAAACTATTTGACTTTGCTCTAATATTTTGTGCATGAGGTTGAATCATGTTATTATATTAGTCCTTGCATCTCGTTTAGAAGCCTAACTTCTTTGTTTTCTTGAATGACCTTAATACCGATCTCAATAATTCTTTCTCTCTTCTCTCTCCCTCCCTTTATTAATACTCAAATTCTCTTCTTTTGCTCCCACCAAAAAAACCTCTCTCTATCTCACTCTCTCTCTCTCTCCCCACATGATGAATAAGATGTCAAGGATCTTCTTCATCATGGCACTCTTATTGCTTATAGCTTTGGCTACCTCCCATGCCATAGATAATACTAATGAAGTGGATGTCGAAAAACTTGTATCATCATCTACTATCCATGGAGATGAACCATCATTTCCTAGGAGCATGAGACATATTCTAGACAAATACAACACTAGAGTCTCTATGAAATGCGACAAGTTCCCTAGGATTTGCCGCGCCAAGGGAAGCCCTGGGCCCGACTGCTGCAAAAAGCAATGCGTGAATGTAATAGTCGACAACCACAACTGTGGTGAGTGTGGGCAAAGGTGCCGATATGGGGAGTCTTGTTGCAGCGGCCGTTGCATAAATATAATGTATGATGCCAAGAATTGTGGAGGATGCAAGATAAGGTGCAAGAAGGGCAACTTTTGCAAGTATGGGATGTGTAACTATGCTTAATATTTGGAAGAAGATCGATCTATACATGTACTATAATATATCATTCATATTTGTTGGGATGAAAATGTTAGCTTGCTTGTGGAGGGTGCATGAATTTTTTATATGAGATTTAAGATATATATAGGGTTTCAAGATGTACTTTATTTAAATTCTTATAATAAGATAGAAGATACGTGAATATATCTATATATATATAGAGATTAATAGAGGAAAGAGGCCACAGGAGGGGATTTCCTCCTATGGCGTGAAAAAAATACCATCTCCACCATTTTTTCCGACGATCGGCATCCATCATCATCATCGTTATCATCTAAGATGTGCGTACACCAAATTTCATGTGATTCCACAACTTTTTCACCGTTGATTTAGTGGGTTCAAAATTAACGGTTTACCGACAATAGAACTTTTTACATTGCTAAATCAACGGTGAAAAAATTATAGAATCACATGAAATATGGTGTACCCACATCTTAGATGATATCGATGAAAATGATGGGGGCCGATCGTCGAAAAATTTGGTGGAGGTCATACTTTTTCCACGCCATAGGAGGAAATTTCCTCCTATGGCCTCTTTTCTCCATTATTCTCATATATATATATATAGAGAGAGAGAATAATGGAGGAAAGAGGCCACAGGAGGGGATTTCCTCCTATGGCGTGGAAAAAATACATCCTCCACCAATTTTTTCCGACGATCGGCACCCATCATCATCATCGTTATCATCTAAGATGTGCGTATACCAAATTTCATGTGAATCCCCAACTTTTTCACCGTTGATTTAGTGGGTTTAAAATTAACGGTTTACCGACAATAGAACTTTTTATATTGCTAAATCAACGGTGAAAAAGTTATAGAATCACATGAAATTTGGTGTACCCACATCTTAGATGATAACGATGAAGATGATGGGGGCCGATCGTCGAAAAAATTGGTGGAGGTGGTATTTTTTCCACGCCATAGGAGGAAATTTCCTCCTATGGCATCTTTCCTCCATTATTCTCTCTCTCTCACACACACACACACACACACACACACACACATATATATATATATATATATATATATATATATATAGAATAATGGAGAAAAGAGGCCATAGGAGGAAATTTCCTCCTATGGCGTGGAAAAAGTACAATCTCCACCAAATTTTTCGACGATCGGCCCCCATCATCTTCATCGATATCATCTAAGATGTGGGTACACCAAATTTCATGTGATTCTACAACTTTTTTACCGTTGATTTAGCAATGTAAAAAGTTCTATTGTCGATAAACCGTTAATTTTGAACCCACTAAATCAACGGTGAAAAGTTGTGGAATCACATGAAATTTGGTGTACGCACATCTTAGATGATAACGATGATGATGATGGGTGCCGATCGTCGGAAAAAATGGTGGAGGTGGTATTTTTTTCACGCCATAGGAGGAAATCCCCTCCTATGGCCTCTTTCCTCCATTAATCTCATATATATATATATATATATATATATATATATATATATATATATATATATATATATATATATATATATATATTGTAATGGTCGTCTTATAATTATTTTATTTTATTTGTTTGAATTATCTTTTATTTTATTCATTTCCTATAGCTAGCTAAAATATGTAAACTGCATATGTGTTTGTAACCCTATAATCAAATATAGAGCAGGGAGCGATCGATAAGATTTGCCACTACAGTTTCGTATTTGAAGATCGTCACTTTATGAAACGATATTAATTATGGTACACATACGGGTACTATATATCCATGTGTATGAGTATATATCTCTGTCACTATAATTGGTGTTTTTGTAAATTTAAAAATAAAAAAGGTCTAAAGTCCTCTATGCTCTCCTTCCTCCGTGTGTTATATTATATATACTCCCAAATAAGGAAGTGTATATCACTAGGATTTAAGTGGTATAAATCTTTAGATATTATACAAACTTTCATATCTACGAGTGTGGACTATAGCATAGTTGTAACAGTTTCTTGTTGTTGTGCAAAAGTTCTATGATCCAAACATGTTTGCATCAAACCATGAACAATTTTCAAACAAACAAAAAAAAATGTATTCACTGTTTCATATATATATGTCACCACTCCTTAAATTTACTGTGGCTTAAACTGTTATTAATTCTTATTTTTGGCATAATAATGTTTCATTTTGATGATGAAATAGATTGAGATCAAGAGGAATTAATATTCATTTTCCTTTTTCCTTTTTCTTTCTTGGAGATATATAGAGTAATAATCATGATTGCAATATACACTACTATAATAAGGGGTTGCTCTTACGGATAGAGAAATTCATAGAGGCGACTTTTTATTGCCCATAAGGTTTAATCCGTAGGGCCATTTGTTTGCTCCTACGGTGCCTACCGTAGGAGCATAAATAAATTAAAAAATATTAAAATGTAATCTTTTAATTGGCCCTACGGTACCACAAAAGAAAACCCTACGGATTAGTCCATAGGGGCAACAAAGGCTTATTTATAAAGAAAAATAAAGATAAGTAATTTTCCACCGTCCCCAAAATCTCCCACCAATTCCCGATCGAGCACCCGCGCATCGTCGCCACCAAACCCATCGTCGCCACCAAACCCATTGTCGTCGATTTTCTTGTTGCCACCACACCCATCGTTGTCGACTTCCTAGTTGCCACCACACTTTCTTCGTCGCCACCACACTCTCGCCGTGAGCACCTCTTCGAGCTCCCTCTTCCTGGCCTCCTCCACCTCGTTGACTTTCAGCCTGTACCCGGCCCTGATCATCCTGAGAGAGTTCTCGATTTTCACGCTTTGTACCTGGGTCTGATGAAGAACATGCAATCAAAGGTTCGATACAATAGGAACGAGCTGAAAATCGACTGCTATTTGGTATGGCTGGCGACCCCCGAGGCAGAGAGAATGGCTCCCCTATATACTCCGGCCTTTGTGAGAGTCGACGCAGATACATGGTCTCTCTTGTGCCAATATTACGACTCTCAGCTCAAACAAATTTGTAATTTAAATGTAATTCATTGTTTAGGATATAATTTATTTTTTTGTATTGCTTAATTAGAAAACTAAATCTGAATATGTTGTGCAGAAACATGCCGCTCAAAATGATAAGAATAGGAAGTCGGCGAAGAGGGTTCGCTCCACTTATACAGATGGCTCGAGAAATATTACACGTGCCAGGGAGGCATTAGTAAATTACAATAGATCTATTTTGATATAATGTAATATTAAGAGTTATTTTATAATATATGTAAATTTTTGGCGAATTGCAGAGAGCTCAGACCCTGTAGCAGGGTGGTACACAGAGCGTGTTTATAGTGTATCTTGCCGTCTACGACACCTCGACAAATCCCGCCACGGACGAGCTTCGATCCGCGATACCGCTATCCAGGAATATTGTGTAAATGTTAATATTTATTCTAATTCGAATGAAATTTTTGTTTTGATAAGTTCAAATTTAAATGATATACTTATATTTTAATGGTTAATATAACACCCTAGTTCATATACCCTGACTTGGTTGATTAATTTATATATCGAGTGAATATTTCTTAATTTATTACTGTTATGTGTGCGAATAGTGTAATTGGTATCTGTGTTAGCATCCGACCCGACCCGCATGCTAGGAAACCCGTCTTGATTTCTATTTGTGATTTATCTCGACTAGTTATGAGGATCCGTGCACTTTCATGTCGTATATCTTGTATATCTGCATCGTATATCTGGCATCTGCATTTTTTATAAAACAACTATACTCAAATAATATATTTTAAAAATATCTAGCATTGCCTGCATCATACCCCTGACCCTGTCGTGGTATCCGTACATCGTGTTCTCGTCCCGTTCAGTGAAACGAACTCGTTTGGATAGCTACGTACACGCTACGTTTATTCGTTTTTGGGGGTATGCATTTTTCGTTACCTGGATATCGCATTTTGGTTTTTGTTGATACGAATATTATTCGTATTTTCAAACTGTAATTTTAGACATGACCCGAACGTGTTTTAAACTATTTTTATATTAGCCAAAATCTCAAATATATTTAATATTATATTCATATAATATTATACTGATAACAATATATTCGTTAATATTTTTTCCCTAACCAAAATATATTTCCTACACTAAATCTCTGCGTCCCTCTCCTTCCTCCACACACACACACACACACACATATATATATAGAGGTTAATGGAGGAACGAGGCCATTCGATGGAATTTCCTCCTATGGCATCGAGAAAATACACAATTTCTCAATTTTTCCGACGATCGGCGCCCACTATCTTCATCATTATCATCTAAGATATGGGTATACCAAATTTCATGTAATTCTACAACCTTTTCACCGTTGATTTAGTGGGTTCAAAATTAACAGTTTTCCGACAATAGAACTTTTTACATTGCTAAATCAATGGTAAAAAGGTTGTAGAATCACATGAAATTTGGTGTACCAATATCTTAGATGATAATGATGAAGATGATGGGTGCCGATCGGCGGAAAAAATGATGGAGGGTGTATTTTTTCGACGCCATAAGACGAAATTCCATCATATGGCATCTTTCCTCCATTATTCTCATATATATATATATATATTTCTCCACTCCCAAAACCCACGTTCTCTCTTTCCCTCTTCTTCACAAAATTTTTCGTTCCCGCCTTCGCCTTGCGAACCCACGCCCTGCCTCGCTCGCCATAACCGCCTAACCTCGATCTCGTCTAGCCGTCGTTGACCTTTCGCTGACCTCGCCTCTACCACCTCCTCTCCCCTGCAACCCAAACCGAACCCATCTCCCTGCGGCGAACCCACTGCACCCTCACCGCACCCATCACCTTCGCCGTCGTCGTCATCACGCCGGCGATCCTTTTTCATCACCACGAATTCCTTCGCTCATATCCTCGACCCTTACCTCTACTTCTTCTTCTCCGCTTCTCCCCCTCTCTTTCCCGACCCCTGCAACCAACCCGAGCCCCTGCATATGCCTCGTCGCCTCCACCGCCGGCGACCGCCCTCGTCACCTCTACCTACGTCGTCTTCCTCTCTCCTCACCTCTCCCCTACTCCCCAGATCCCGAGGCCAAAACCTGCACTTAACCCTCACCCGAGCCTCCCCTGCACACCGCAACCCACTGCCTCGCCGGAAACCCATTGTCGTCGTCGTCACCCCATCATCTCTGACCCATAGCCAGAACCAAAGAACCCCGGTAGACGTTCCCAGCCAGCGTGGTCGTGTTCTTGCTTTACTTTGTTCTGTTCTGTACGTTGCGTACATCGTGACATTTACAAACGTCGAACGCGGCGTACGTACCCCGTCTCGAGATCCGATCAGGCAAGTTTATCTTGCTACATGCTATAATATATATTTTACATACATATGAATAAAATATCACATGTTATTGCATTGTGCATTCTATATTACAGTTTTATATTTTTACGACACTCGTACGTATCCATACCGTTTATTACATATCTAGTCGCATGCAAGTTGCTACATGCTATGTTATTATATTTGCATCCATATGAATAAAAATATCGCATGTTTATTGTATTATGCATCCTATATTACAGTTTTATAGTTTTACGATACCTGACTTGAACACATAAGTTTGGGGGTAAGGGAAAATCAATGGTGAAACCTGACTTGTAACTCGACAGTTCGATGCTTATACTGATCAGTTTTGGGGGCTAGGCCAGTCCCGGGATGATGCTGCTGACATCATTCGTATGTACATGTTTCCTGTTTTGTGCTTAACGGCACGTCTCGGATTCAACCTGAGAGTCTGGACCATGGTCCCGGGCATGCACGGGATAATATTGAGTTACATCGACAATTTCATTAAATTGATTTCAAAAATTTGAGAGTAGATAACCCAATAATATAGTTTAGATTACTCACTGCACTTCACCTGCATATACGTATATACTTCACAGTTCTATATCCGTGTTTACTTATTTTACTGTTTATATTTATTCCTGCATATCCCGTGTATCATGGTTATTTATTTATTGTTGATATTTTGATGCACTGACGTCTGGGTTTTGCATGGCCCAGTTTCTGTGTCCCTGTCGCACGCTGACTAGGAGTACTTCAGCTGTCAAGCCGAACAGTGAGGAGCATGTTAGTGATAGTTTAGTTTAGTTTTCTTTTCGCAGTTTTATTTCCTGATGTGAGCCCGTATTTGGGACATATTTTCAGATGTTACTGTTCATTGGATTTATTGCTTCCGCATATATATTTCTTGACTTGTTTATTCTGGCAGATGGATGTTCCCCTCCGAAAGACGGCGCATAAGACCGCGAAGTCCTGGCGCTGAGATTCGGGGCAGATGCTAATTGGTTTTATCCTTCCACCTCTCCGAAGATGCCAAGTTGATTTATGGCACCGTGTATCGGAGGTTTAGACGGATGCGGCCGATGTAGCAGACTTCGTCAGATTCCCCCTCGCTTGAGGGGTTTTTGTTTGTGGGGACTCTCTTCCCTGCAGGCGTAAGCCCCTGCAGTTAATTACGCTACCGCATTGCGGTAACAACTTTCTCCTTCTCCAGAAATTTCACTTCGTGCCGTGCGTGTTTGTTTTGTTTGTGGATGCCCGTGGATTGTATACGGTGACTAAGTTATGCCGTCACCCGTAGGACGTGGATTGGTCCAAATCCGTATTTACTTAGATTTGGGTTTGGGGTTTTAGTTTAAGGATACGTTAGCTGTATTGAGGCTAACATCAACTTAAACGTTTGTTAAGGATACGTTATTCCTGTTTGAGACTAAGATCGACTTAACGGAAAAGAGCGGTTGGGGGCTCTATTGTTCCAGTTTAGGGACGTAGTAGTCCGTTGAATGTATGGCCGTCGGGACCCGTTACCTCTCTGACGACGTTGAAAGATTACAACGACAGATATCAGAGGAGTTCAGAGATGTACCCTTGAACCGGATGTAAATTGGGGGTTCTATAGTCCAATATGGGACTAAAGCCTATTTGAATGTTTAAGGTTACGTTAGCCACTTTTGAGGTTAAGATCAACTTAGACATGATCGTTTAGATCCGACAAAAGAGCGTTTGGGGGCTCTGTTGTTCCAGTTTAGGGACGAAGTGGTCCATAGGTAGTTTAGGGACATTGCGGTCCATTGCCAGTTGAGGGACATGGTGGTCCATTGGTAGCTTAAGGACGCATTAGTCCGTTAGTTTAAGGACGCATAAGTCCGTGAGTTTTAAGGACCCCATAGTCCATATGGGTGTGTTTAAGGATGCATTAGTCCGTTAGTTTAAGGACGCATAAGTCCGTGGGTTTTAAGGACCCCACAATCCGTATCTTGGTTTAAGGACGCATAAATCTATGTGTTTAAGGACCCCACAGTCCATGTCAATGTGTGGTCGTCGGGACCCATCACCTCTCTGACGTCGTTGAAGAATTACAACGATAGGTGTCAGAGGAGTTCAGAGATGTACCCTTGAACCGGATGTAAATTGATTTAGGAGAGCAGTCTTGCTCGGTCAATTTAATTTGAGGACTTACGGCCATGATTGGGCTAAGTCCAGTTGAGAATATTCGACATTTTTCTTGATTTTTGGCCTATTAGGCATGTGCTAGGGCTTTGCCCATGTTTGATAATGCACTGCATTTTATTCTGGCCTGCTAGGACCTTTAATTTAGGCTCAGTCCCTTTATAAATGATGCAGAACATCTGCACAGCATTTTATTTGGCCCGTTAGGCCTTTTAATTGGGCTTGGCCCTTCTTTTTAAAATAATGCACAGCATTTTATTTGGCCTGTTAGGCCTTTTAATTGGGCTTGGCCCTTCTTTTCAATAATGCAGCGCATTAATTATCTGACAGTGGCCATATAGCCTGTCAGGCGCTTTGCGCTAATTTTTGAGCGCAAACGCATGTAGAGGTGACACGTGTCACTCTCTGAAGAGCGCAAGCGCAGCAACGCAGTGCGCTGTGTCAGTGCGTTGCGCTGTTGCGCTGCTGACACGTGGCACTCGCTGGTAGCTTGCGCCAACCCAGGAGCGCAACAGCACAGTTTTTGCAAGTGCAAGGCAATGTTTCAATAACTTGATCCAATTTTGGATTTAAGAAAAGAATCTTTAAAATTCCAGAACCAATGGTTCATAAAAAAGTGCAAGGCACTGTTATTATTTATTATTTTATATTTTTTTTATTTGAAGATCATTGATCTTGTTCTTTCATCAATGATCTATTTCAGAAGAAATTCTTCTTCTTTCTCTAAAGGTTTTTTACCTTTTTCTTGAGTTCACTTCGAAATTCTTCAGAGCTCTCTCTGTTTCGAAGTTTTTTGATGATGATGATGATGTTTTGAATTGGGGTCTAGGGGCCTTTATATAGTGCCCATAAATTAGTTAAATTTGTTAAAGAGATCTTTCTCTGAGTGATTTGGGGAATTTTTCCACCGTTGGATTTTTGATCCAAGAGCTTCTGTTTTACAGAAGATAATCTTCTTATTTTAATAAGAACAGAAAGATCTTACTAGAATTTTAATTCTGTTTGGCGCAAACGCCTCAGCACTTAACACGTGTCAAGCAGCGCACATCGCTGCGCAACTGCGCTGACACGTGTGGCGCAGCACAGCGCTTGCACAGCTGTGCTTGCGCAACTGCGCTGACACGTGTCGCGCAGCGCAGCGCTTGCGCAACTGTAGCGTTGCTTCTTTTACTTTTTGTTTTAAATAGAGCCTTGCTCTGATTGGGTGCGCTGCCTCGGGCGCTGCGCTGACGTATCGACTTCTGACACGTGGCGCGTTGCGCGTAGCGCACGGGATTTGAAGCGTTGCTTCAAAATTTGAATTTTTGAAATTTAAACAGAGCCTTGCTCTGATTGGGGGAAACAAATGCCCCCCCCCCCACCGTTGCGCTCACGTGGCGCACACGTGAGTGCAGCGGTGGCAAAATCTTGGCCGTTAGATCAACAGGTGAGTTGAAGGGACGCAGGCGCCTATAAATAGGACCCTTGGTCCTTGATAAATTTTTTACCATTTTCAAGAACTTGAACTTCAAAGTCTTGCTCTTGCTTAAGAATTTTAGAGCTTTGCTCTCGTTTCTTCCCAAGAACTTCAAAGTTCAGAACTTAGGTAAAATTAAATTAAATTAAATTTAATTTAATTAACAGAGCCTTGCTCTCATAGATCTTTGATCTAAAGAAAACCCTTTTGGAGTTTCATCAACAGAGTCTTGCTCTCAAAAGTTCATAGATCTACAGAAATCTTGTTCATGGGTTTTAACCCATGAACAGAGTTTTGCTCTTGGATCAAATGTAGATCTTTTTTTTTTCCTGAAAATGGAGAACTTTTTATAAGTCTTCATGGATTTTTTAAGATCCCAAATTTTTAATCTTTAGGAATTAAATTTTCTTTTAATGGATCTTTTCCTCATTTTTATAGAGCTAAGCTCTATTTTAGGAAATCTTTTTTTCTTGAGACCATAGTTTGACAAATGTCATTCTGTGACAGAGTTTTGCTCTGAAAGAGGAGATTTTTTCCTTGTCTTTAGGGATTTCCCATTAATGAGAATATTCTCTTGGGGGTCTCTTCATTAATTGACAGCCCTATCCAATGATGGGGCTGTCTTATTAAATGATACATTGTCATCCAGATTTTGTGGGTCCCCATTTGGTCCCCTACCCACTGCATTGCAGTGTAGTGTAAAATTTTAAAATGTCAAGCGTTAGAATCACAACACTGACGGCTATTTTTTTGTCTCTCTGCAGGAAACATGTCTTTCGATACCTCATTCCCGTTTGTCCGTTCGGAAGGAGGATTCCCCGTAGCACCCGTAGACCGGGAGGTTTTGGCTATGATCAGGGATTATGATCCAGACCATAAGAATCTTCACCTTTGGGGGTCGTGGTACAACCAAATCATCATGGGTCGCCAGAGTTTTCCGTGCGCGGTACCCTCAGAGTCTATTACGGCGATCCACTATGCCAGCCCACCCTCGGTGAAGTATGCCGTGGAGATGGTCGACTGGACTTCAAAGGGCCTTCTTCATCCTGCCACGGATGCAATTCTATTTCAACGTCCTATGGTTTTGGATATCCTAGGACGCCGTATTTGCCAAGGCGAGGCGCGACCTTAGGGGTAATCGTATAGCATAGGTCTGATCCCCCGCCATCCGATCGACTATCTGCCATGGGCTCGCTACATCCTGTCGGCGAAGAAGTCGCACTTGATAAGGCTAGGGTTGTATACCGCAGTTTATGTTTCTCTCTTCCAGTATCCCACGCTTCCCACCTGGTGGTTCAAGACCTTTTTGGAGCAGTGGAACATCCCTACTCACACTTTCCTCGCAATGGACCGGGAAGTGTCGATTTCTTTGGAGGAGTTCAAAGAGGTCTCCGGCTTACCGGTTATAGGGGAGCACTATGAGGAGCTGCTTCCTACAGACGAATATGTCTTTGGTGCTAAGCCGGCAATAAAGGGGCCTCACTTCGGAGAACGCTGTTCAACATCAATTTCCAAGCTTGATCAAAGTGTTGAGCATCTATGAGGCCATTTTTATCGAACGTGGGAGCCGCGGAGTTAGCTTCGAGGATTTCATTGCTCGATTCATCTATCCAGACGTCCTCTTGGTAGAAGCTGCTAAGTTTGCCACACTTGATGACCCTTTCAGTCTAGGTTTGGACAACCTTCCGGCGAAAGAGATAGACCAAAAGGGTTTTTTCTTCCTGATTCCCCCATTGTGTCTTTGCGGAAGTTGCAGCCCCGGGGATGGATGAAGAAGCCTTTTTCTTAGGATTTCTTGGGCTATGGCTGTGTTGGTTTGCACTCCCAATGCATTCTCGCCATATGAGGCCCTCTGCCTTTTACCCAGCTCATCGGATGACTATTGGTGTGAAAGTGGCGGTTGGGATCGCCGGTTTGGCACACCTGTATCACGGCCTTAGTCAAGCAGCGGATGCTAATGAGCCTGGAGTGCTGCACGTGATCTTCCCGATGCATTACTTCATATAATGGCTTGAGCTACACACACTGGGCGTCTTTGGTTTGCACAAAAGGCCATCGTTTTATGACAGGTGCAGCCTCCCCCGAATTATAAGACTAATCGGCGCTTCAATTGTAACTCCGTCACCACGGAATGCCAGGGGTTTGCTCCTTCGTCCCCATACAGTCGGAGACGGGATGTCCTTTACTGACAAAGTGGGAAATGCGTCTACCACCACGGTGTGGCCCTTGCAAGACACTTTCAAAGATGGAGCCTCAATTCTGACAGCCTGGGAGACCCTTCACCTATATTCCATCAGACCGGGTTTCCTGATGTTTAGGAAAAATGGTGTGGCGCTTTTCATGAGATACAACTCGCATCGTTTTGCCCAGCAACTGAGCTATAATCAAGGGGTGCCGTTGGAGGCTTTCCTGCTGGAACCTGTCGCTACTGAAGAAGGGATGCGGAGCGCACTTCACCACTTCATGCGTATTAATACGAGTTCTCATTTTTTTATTAGCGAACCGGCTTGCCAACCCCGCATCCTTAATACATATACAACGTGGTATACTCATGCGACGGGTGCCGTTATAAAGGAAGAAAAATGATTGTTGGTCGACCGTAAGGGTGTGCCTCCCGGCAGTAACTGTAAGTGCACGGCGGCGTCCCGGCCGTCAATCTGACGCCGGAAACGCGGAATCAAAAACTTTGCAAACTAGCAAACCGGCACCGCCGCGCACAAAAATCCCAGATCGGGTCATTAACCTAACTACTAGCTAACCACAAGATGGGAAGAGAGATATACCAAGTGATCCGTGTCCTCCGGTCTTCTCGTCGTCGTCCCGATCTCCCGCGGAATCTCCGGTCATCACCTCCTCGCCGGAAGGGCACCACATCGCCGACTTCTTTTACAGGCTCCCACTTCTGGTCCGAGGCAACTCGGGCACGAAGTTGGCGAGTCGACGTGCCCAAGAGTTGCTGTAGAATAGTGTAGTGAGATATGTCTCATTTAGGGTCATAAGAAGTTGCCTTTTGTGGAGGAAATGAACTAAGCCTTTTTGGAGATGGAGTCATGGGATTTTTGTGAAGCTAAAAGTCCAAAAATCCCACCACAAAATATTGGGACAGCCCCTTCCCTCATTTGGCCGGCCAACTCAACCAAGAGTGAATGAATGGAGTGTGTGAGAGTGTGTATCAAAAAAGAGAGAGAGAGTCTCATAATGCAAGAGAGAGAAAAAGGGTTATCATGAAAATAAATGATCACCCACTAAAGCCCACACTCTACCAACCATCATGAAAACCATGTCCCACATAAGTCAAGCCATGATGAAGATAGAAGTCAAGGTCAAACAAGATCTATCATGAAGCAACCATATGCAAAGACCACCCTCCACAATGCTTATTTGCACAAATGCAAATAAGCCCTGCTCCACCAAATTTCGGCCCAAGAAAGATACATAGAAATATGGCCGAAACGGAAAACAAACTGGCAACTCCAAAAACTGATCCCGTAATAAATTACAGGAAAACCCCGCTACTGTATATACATACCCGCATTTGTATTCTGACCGAATACAAATGCAATGAGACAAAATCTACACTGTACTATACTAGGATCCGGCTTAAACCAAAGCCCGCTAGTATAAACCGTCCGATCATGATCCGTGCAATACCGCACTTGTCTGATCGAACCTAGCCATATCTCCATACGGCCTCTACAACGTTTCGCCCGAAACTTGAGCAACTGGTCTGTGGGGGACTCTAAAGACTCGTCAATACTATGGCTGTGGATTTAACCACTAGCAAGTCAGAGGTATTAGCCATACGTGACGGGCCACCAGCTATTGACCAAAAGGGACGTCTGTGAGCGAACTCATCCTGACACCCTACTGAGCCTATCAGTGACAATATCCGTATAGTCCGATCCGTTCGTCTATGAGCATCGCATGGCGGGCCTAGGGGGTTGGTAAAAGTCAAACCCCCAAAAGCGGTACAAGTCGTGTCGGAGTGTAGCCCAGAACACCCTGAGATACTACTGGAATACCTACCAGTAAATCTCCTGCCTTGGCCAAGGACTTTCATGTACTGGCTCTCCTAAATACAGCGCGACCTCACCGCCAATACCGGGAGAGACGAATCCCTGAAGATCCGCTCACTGCCTCTATGTGGCTCGGGACTGTACCCAACTAAAACCTATTTGCACGTCTCCTTTGAGCATGGTAGGGTAGTAATCAAAGTACAGTGGGAACTCACACGAGACAAATGACGATCCTAAGGTCGATGAACTAACCTGTACACATGTCACCAGGGAACTGCTATCTGACGTCAGGTATAAGACCAACTAGCATATTCCCGGCGAGTCATGTCTGGTGTACTCATAACCCAATGAGCACCTGTATACATCTTAGGTGAACCAACTGACACCAGTGGCTTGTGAGACCGGCCACCGTCCCTCGTCGGGGTCTCAACTGTATACACTAGTCTACTCTGGAGAATCGATGCTCTGTCTCGAAACTCCCACGACTAGGGACCTTTTAAGGATGTGCTTATAGACTACCAGCTCCCATGTATATGATCGCCCTCATACTGCTAGCAGTCAAGCAAGAATCCTAGGGGCTCTATCAATGTGTAATAGCGACCTGTCAGGTCACCTAAAGCAGTACACGATGATAAAGATAAACCAGATAGCATACTATCATCTCGAGTAAGACTGTCCTACCGGGATAGGTCCTCCCTCAATCATTGTAATCACGTGCCTATGATCCAATAATTGACTCTGAGGGCACTATCTCCAACAATCTTCCACTTACACTCAAGGCTAATTATTGCGATGTCGCATACTCACAGCCCGTGTGATACCGAACACCCAACTCCTCTACTAGTCAGTCTCACAAAGCTCGTTTACGAAACTATTGCGTTCGAGGAATAGCCTCAGTGAGTGGATCCGCTCTGATGTTTCTTTCTATGTCTCTCTATATCTCAAGTTCGCGGAGAAAACCCATCTCCCGAAATGAGCAATACCTGTCTTAGAATGTGTCTGGATGTCTGATAGGATCTAGTTCATAAATGAACTCCAAATCCAGACTTCTTAGACTGTATCGTCAACTGAACTTAATCAGTAACCTGCGCCATGCCTCCCTCAGTATCTGCCTGGATCACCTGTCCAAAATACTGCCCCTCGTCAGAGGGAAAACTATAACTCTGACGGCCACCCTGTCGTCCAGGTCACCTTGGAAGCCTGGAATGATAACTGTCTCCTGAATGAGGCTGTCGTTATCATTTCCCTAGAACATCCACTTATGTTCTAAAACTGCTTCCGAATGTTTCTCCAGGATTGGATCAATATTAACTTACTGCAGCTGGTGCAAAAACAACATCTGGTGTGGTACTTGACATCTCATGATTGACTCAATTGCCAAAGCAAGTGATCTGCCAATCATGCACATCCCTCTCTACTTTAGTCTGTAAGACACCTTTAGAGATGGTGGCTCTATCACCTGCAGGTATACTACCGTGCCAGGAGTTGTCCATTCTAAATACCTATAGAATATTGTCTAAGTACCCAGATTGGGAAACTACCCAAATCTAGATTTATAGATCTAGTAACCAGAATGTCTGATATGATATCCAAGTCCTATGTGGAGAAACCACTGTGTGACAACCAAAAAATAACCGATCGTAGTATAGGAATTTCACTTCTTACTCTGTGTATGTCATCCAATACCAAGACATCACACCCTACTACCTTCTTAACAGATCCATCCTCTATTCTGATGAAGTCAAACCTATGACTGTCACATCAGAAATAAATGATCTATCTCCGCTATATCTGCTTTAGTCTATAAATAGACATAAGCCACCTGTCCACCAATGCTTCCGCTGCTCCCACTGACTACGATAACCCTCTGGCAGAGTCATATACACGTACACTTCTAAAGATAGTTTAGAACGACGCTATACTCATCCTCCTGCCGGGTCTCACAGTCTGGAACAACAGTAATGGAAAGTCTGGGCAAACAAGAACCTCCCTGTCACCGTCCTTGAGCATACCGAAGTACCTCTCGAGTGCCTGAGGTTACCCACCATATCTGCGGAGTGGCCAATGGAATGTCAAACCAGATTGAATCTTTAGGTTCTTATCAAATTTTCAGTAATTGTTTGCGGTTCTGGAATCACTTCCAGTTCTACCATACTCCCACTACTGTTTTCTGGAAAAAATCCATTTTTATTAAAACTGTGGCGAGTTTAGAACAATATCACTATTGATCTTTCAGATGGTAGAAAGTCAACCTCGTCATAGACTGGGTCAACCCACAAACAGCCATTACAGAAACGTGCCTTGAGTTATCTAGAGTCTGGTTTTAAGCATAAGCCGGACAACTCCCCGTACTTTAACATCGTTAAGATATGAACTGTTCTATATCCGATACAGAAACAGAGGCACTGCTTTAATTGAACCAGATTCAAATCATGCAGCTGTCTCCAGTGCATGTCAACTAAATGGAAGGAGGCCGATCATCACTACTCAACTTAGGAATGCTTCCAATTACGAGTAACCTGAAAGAGAAGCAAGTTCTCTTAATCATTACTATTAATTGAATACCATACACAAGTATCTACATCTTCGATCACCTTGAAGAATCCCGATACTTGCAATACCTGGTTATCTACTTTACTTTTATACCTATAACTTCTCAAAACTTGGATCTTGTGTTTCTACGAAACACCTGTCTGAGAACTAGAGAAGTCATAAGTAAACCGAATATAGTACGAGGACCAACCCCTCTGTCCTCATGGACACTGGACAATATACAATACTCTGTATAAGTCCCTTGAGTCTGATAACTCATTTCCTGTGTGTCGTAGGTTGAAAACTGTACTTATGGTTAAGAAGAATTACACCGCAGTTTAATGCTCCTTACCTAACCATCCACTGATATAGGTAAATGTCATCGACATAATTTCAAAAAAGTATATCTCACTCTATAAAAATAGACGTACAGATATATCAATTTGAAATTGGTGCATGACAACGGATATTCAAAACCAAGTATTTGCCATCCGGCAAACAACCCAGGTGACTTCCTCAAATATCACCGATTACAACGAATCCCGATATAATGAGGACAATCGCCTAATTCCCAATAACTTACTCCCACTCATCATCTGTAAAACCATACAGATGTGAGAATCATACCTGGTAAATACATACCCTGGAGCAAGTGCTAATTAGGAAATCAGTTTTCTTTTAACAGTACACAGTGAAACTGAAACATTAAAATGTTTCGTAGGGGTATCCTGGTATTCTTAGTAATGCCTCTTCCATTATCCAGATTCACAACTGTAACTGTATAATTCATTGCCATCTCTCCAAATCCCTTTATATGTCTTTAGTCATTACCTTCTGCACACCTCTTTAGGCCAAATGGTTTTCTTCCTTCCCTACCATTCGGCACCAGCCTATGGTTTGGAAGAAGACTATCCAATAAGCATAATGGGTGTACTGTCCTAATCTTAGGAGCACTCACAATGTGAGAGAAGGTTAAGATAAAAAACAACCGAATAAACCTTATTCCTATTTCTCCTGAACCAGAATCCATCCCCGAACCGGAACAAGTTCCTTTCGAGTTCGTATATAACCATACGATGGAATATCCAAATATCTGTGGATTTTCGTAGTGATACGGAGTGTCCTGGAGAAACACAAAGGTGAAGTGGGAGTGGTAATGAAATACTTGGTTTGGTCGTGAATATCAGTCGCAATTTACTTTGCCCTCCTTCTAATCCCTTTCTTTGTCTTAACTTAATACCTTCTGTACACCGTTTTAGACTATTTGGTTTTCTTCCTTCCCTACCGTTCGGCACCAGCCTAAGGTTTGGAAGAAGACTATCCAATTTGCGTAATATGTGTACTATCTCCTATACCAAGGAGTACTCGCAACCTGAGAGAAGGTAAAAGGAAAAGACAACTGAATAGTCATATTCGTTTTCTCCAGAACCAGAAACCATCCTCGAATAAATTCCTTCGAGTTCGTATATAACCATACGATGGTTTTGTCCAATGGAAGTGGACGTTCGTAGTAATACGGGGTGTCCTGGAGAAAAGCGTAAAAGTAGGAGTGGCAATGAAGTTTGCAACTCTGACAATCCAAAAGCCAGTCTTATAAGAAGGTTCGGTCAACTTGGTCACTGAGTCATAGTCTAAGGTCGGGTCAATGGTCGCTGCCAAAGAGAGAGAGAAAAGAAACACTCAGCGTACACTCTAACCTAGATCAGAATGGTTACCAATTTATCTAATCCGGAAACCTCCCACTGTACCGTCAAATTCTCCTCCAAACCTGAAAGAAGAATTAGTTGGGATCACCCGAGGAGTAAACCAACTCATCAGTGGGAATCGGGATCCAACTATCATCGCATGATAACGTGACGGAATCCGCTCACGTTATCACACTCCAGAAGGTATGCGCATATCTGGCAAGTTTCAGTTTCTTTAGAAACTCCCGATGTGGATTTTTGCCCCATGCTCTTATGACCTTGACTAAGGCCAACAAATCATAAGTCACATGTCAAGTTCTACCCGTCATTGTCCAGGTTAAGTTGAACCCACCCGTACAAGCCCTTGACTAGGGCCAAGAAGGCTATACGACTGTCCCAAACCAACGCATCTATCTATGCAGCATATGAATACCCAATACCTACCAAACACTGTGCCTTGATTATGGCCAACAAACACAGCTTGAATACTATTGACTATCCATATGAAACGACGGAGGGCTACGAATGGTTTTTGGCGAAAACCTTTAACGTAATGAACTTGATATCGTTAAAGGAACGGATAGCTTTTTAGAAAAATATAGTAACGAAAACCTTTGCTAAAGAGGTCATTCCCGGTGAAGGGATCTCGGCTCTTTCCCCGTAGGATGGGGTGCAGGATATTCCAACTGAATACCACGATGCAAAGCAAAAGTAATCGGCTATAGTGAAGTTATTGCCCTGACGCAAACTCCTGTCCAAGGGGTCACTCCCGGTGAAGGGATCTCGGCCCTTGCCTCGTCGACTGAGGTGCTGGATATTCATAACCGAATACCACTGTGCAAAACAAAAGTGAACGTCCTTGCAACGACAGCTTTTTGAAAAGTTGTTCCAACAACATCAGATTAGGTTTGTTTTTAACTTGCATTGATCCGAATCAACGCAGTCCCATCAATAGATCACACCAATAAAGAACGAAAATAATGACGTACGTATATGCCATCCGCATTCGCCACTGGGTCCCGTCATTACCCGTTAGGTTAGTTAACTAACGACAGAGCGAGGACTGGACTAGCGCGGATGCAAAACATATACAACATCTACTAGTATATATATATCAATATATAATTTTCGCTCAAGGCGTGATAAAATGCAACATCACAGAAATGTACAGCATCACAGAACAATACAGATATCTGGGATCCCCGGGTTTCACAGAGCCGCTGAAACCCGATGTTCCCCTGGTCGTGTGGATAGCCTGTGCAATGAAATCCTAGACCCCTACGGGCGCGGCAAATTACCCGCCAAAACCTGAAGCGAGGAAGCCCCCTTCAGCAACGTGAATGGACCACCCAGCACTTCACGGAATCCGATAACTTGGGCATCCCTCCTGGGTCAACCTGTACCCCCTACGAGTGCGGGGAATAGCCCGCCAATTCTAGAGTGAGGTCCCCTCCGTCTCAACTTTATAAGATGCAGGCCCGTTTCCCTCTTGAACCCGGCTATCCGTGCACCCCTCCTTGGGATAATCCTAGTACAGAAAGTAAAATATACATACAACGGTTACATCGATCGCAACCTGGTCGTGCCCCAAAAGAATAATACAAACAGGCAGTGACGGCAGTCCACATGTCGGACGCTCGCCCCGCAATATCAAATGTACATAATACAACCAAAACTGTACTACCACTGCAACCAGTCTATCCCCCACGACCGATCCTCAACAACACAGCATAACACAGAACATCAACGTGAATGTCACGTTCGCAAATCCGTCTAACCGGGCTATAGCAGTCAGACAGGATTTACCGATCAAGTGACATTCACGGTCGCAGATATAATGTAAATACTGTGAACTAATGTGTTTAAAATTTTCCGATTGATCAAAATTTATCAAATGGTCCCCAAGCATTACTGTAGCACATAAAGAAATTCTGGGCCCAAAAAGATTATTCCAAAACCCCAATTTCCCTGTAAAAAGATCATTGTGCAAAAAATGGTGCATTGAAGGCACTGTACTGTGGCGGAACCGCGGCCAGAAAGGGGGTTTGGCCGCGGTTCCGCAGTCATCCTACAGTATCAGTTTACCATATTTTCACAGAAGTCTTATCTTTCTTTGCAGATCATTCTGCAATGACCTGAAAAAATTTTGGAGCCAAAAATATTTCGACAGAAACTGATGCTATTGAAAACGCGGGTTTTGGAATTTTGTTCGATCGAAAGTATAAACACATTAGACCAAGTTAGACTAGGTTAATGGCGTGGCTCTGATACCAATGTAAGTGCACGGCGGCGCCCCGGCCGTCAATCCGACGCCGGAAACGCAAAAATGAAAACTTTGCAAACTAGCAAACTGGCACCACCGCGCACAAAAATCCCGGATCGGACCATTAACCTAACTACTAGCTAACTACAAGATGGGAAGAAAGATATACCGAGTGATCCGTGTCCTCCGGTCTTCTCGTCGTCGTCCCGATCTCCCGCGGAATCTCCGGTCATCACCTCGTCGCCAGAAGGGCACCACATCGCCGGCTTCTTTTACGGGCTCCCACCTCTGGTCCGAGGCGACTCGGACACGAAGTTGGCGAGTCGACGTGCCCAAGAGTTGCTGTAGAATAGTGTAGTGAGCTATGTCTCATTTGGGGTCATAAAAAGTTGCCTTTTGTGGAGGAAATGAACTAAGCCTTTTTGGAGATGGAGTCATGGGATTTTTGTGAAGCTAAAAGACCAAAAATCCCACCACAAAATATTGTGACAGCCCCTTCCCTCATTTGGCCAGCCAACTCAACCAAGAGTGAATGAATGGAGTGTGTGAGAGTGTGTATCAAAAAAGAGAGAGAGAGAGAGTCTCATAATGCAAGAGAGAGAAAAAGGGTTATCATGAAAAGAAATGATCACCCACTAAAACCCACACTCCACCAACCATCATGAAAACCATGTCCCACATAAGTCAAGCCATGATGAAGATAGAAGTCAAGGTCAAACAGGATCTATCATGAAGCAACCATATGCAAAGACCATCCTCCACAATGCTTATTTGCACAAATGCAAATAAGCCCTCCTCCACCAAACTTCGGCCAATGAAAGATACAAAGAAATATGGCTGAAACGGAAAACAAACTGGCAACTTCAAAAACTGGTCCCGTAATAAATTACAGGAAAACCCCGCTACTGTATATACATACCCGCATTTGTATTCTGACCGAATACAAATGCAATGAGACAAAATCTACACTGTACTATACTAGGATCCGGCTTAAACCAAAGCCCGCTAGTATAAACCGTCCGATCATGATCCGTGCAATTCCGCACTTGATCGAACCTAACCATATCTCTATACAGCTTCTACAACGTTTCGCCCGAAACTTGAGCAACTGGTCTGTGGAGGACTCTAAAGACTCGTCAATACTATGGCTGTGGATTTAACCACTAGCACGTTAGAGGTATTAGCCATACGTGACGGGCCACCAGCTATTGACCAAAAGGGATGTCTATGAGCGAACTCATCCTGACACCCTACTGAGCCTGTCAGTGACAATATCCGTACAGTCCAGTCCGTTCGTCTATGAGCATCGCATGGCGGGCCTAGGGGGTTGGTAAAAGTCAGACCCCCAAAAGCGGTGCAAGTCGTGTCGGTGTGTAGCCAGAACACCCTGAGATACTACTGGAATACCTACCAGTAAATCTCCTGCCTTGGCCAAGGACTTTCATGTACTGGCTCTCCTAGACACAGCGCAATCTCACCCCCAATACCGGGAGAGAGGAACCCCTGAAAATCCGTTCACTGCCTCCATGTGGCTCGGGACTGTACCCAACTAAAACCTGTTTGCACGTCTCTTTTGAGCGTGGTAGGGTAGTAATCAAAGTACAGTGGGAACTCACACGAGACAAATGACGATCCTCAGGTCGATGAACTAACCTATACACATGTCACCAGGGAACTGCTATCTGACGTCAGGTATAAGACCAACTAGCATATTCCCGGCGAGTCCTGTCCGGTGTACTCATAACCCAATGAGCACCTGTATACATCTTAGGTGAACCAACTGACACCAGTGGCTTATGAGACCGGTCACCACCCCTCGTCGGGGTCTCGACTGTATACACTAGTCTACTCTGGAGAATCGATGCCCTGTCTCGAAACTCCCACGACTAGGGACCTTTTAAGGATGTGCTTATAGACTACCAGCTCCCACGTATATGATCGCCCTCATACTGCTGGCAGTCAAGCAAGAATCCTAGGGGCTCTATCAACGTGTAATAGCGACCTGTCAGGTCACCTAAAGTAGTACACGATGATAAAGATAAACCAAATAGCATACTATCATCTCGAGTAAGACTGTCCTACCGGGATAGGTCCTCCCTCAATCATTGCAATCACGTGCCTGTGATCCAATAATTGAATCTGAGGGCACTATCTCCAATAGCGACCGCAAAGCTCCCTTGGTGCCCAGGACCCCCGTAGTCGCTCCTCTGAGAGATGTTAGAGCCGAACCACCGCGTGTGCTGAGCCCTCCACGTGGATTGCTGCCTTCCGATACTGCGGAGTTGCCATCAGTGCCCCATGCTCCAGTGGAGACGGTAAATGTGGCTTCACCGGAGTCCGGTGTTGGTATGGATATTGGGACCCGCCGCCCTAAGGTGCCTACCAAGCGCAAGTCAATCTCGGGTGCACCCAGAGCTGTCGGGCAGAAGAGGAAGAAGAAGTCGCTCTTCTCGACTGATGTTGTGTTCGGTCAAGAATCTCACGCTCCCTATAGTGAGGGCTTGGGCGAGTATGGGACCAATGAAAGATTGGTTATACCTCCAGATGACACTGATTTGGCAGCCGCCATCGCAGCTTCAGAGCGATTAGTGAGGCATGACGCGTGGCTAGCCAAGCTTGCACAATCGGGTAATTATTAGTTGCATTTTTTATTTCATTGTACTTTTATTATTGTCTTTGACTAACGTTTTTCCTCTCTTTTCTTCAAGCAGGCGTCACCACTGAAGAAGCCATTGCTGCCTCCCTCAAGACTTTCCAGGAGGAGGAACGACTCAGAGCGTCCTTAGGCCTGGGTATATTTCGACTCATCAAGTCTTTACTCTCCTTTTGTTATAGTCGATCTAACCCTCCTTTTTTTATCGCAGGAACCACAATGCCGGTCCCGCCAGGTGACGCGGAGACTCTTCCTAGGTCAGCCACTGATATTCCGTCTTCTTCGGGACCGCCGTAAGAACCTCGACTCGAGAAGTCGGTGAGGGATGCCTCGAAAGATTTGGAGGCATCCCTGTTCATGGACGAGAACGTCTCAATGAGGGAAGCCTTGGAGAGCTCCGTCTTGAGGGCTCGAGAGGAGAGAAAGCGGCTAAGGCGCGAGTCGAAGGCACGCGAGGCTGCCTTGGCTATGGGAGCAGGTCCAAGCACCGTTCCCCGTGCTGATACTCCCTCAATATAGGCCCCCGTCGCCCTATCCACTGCTCGTAGATAGGTAGCGCGTGCTGCTCGAAGTGCTAACGATAAGTCTACCTCAGGTGACGCATCTTTCAAGATTTATTTGTAAGAATTGTAGACTTACCGGTTCTTATATATCTTGTCTTGCAGGGCCAAGTCCAACCGAGGGGGAGGCGGAAACCGTCGAACCCGAGGAAACAGGGGAGGAGGCACCGGCCGAACCCGAGCCAACGGTGGGTAACGTCGCCAGGGTTGCGGAGCCTAAGCTGGAGGCTGAGGGAGCTGCACCTGAGAAGGTCATTGATGCCGAGCCTGAGGTGGCGGCAAATGAGATGACCGTTATAACTGAGCCCGGGGTAGCGGCGGACGAGGCGCTTGAGACCGGCGACCTCATGGTGACGGCGGATGAGACAATGGCGACCGCCGAGCCCGAAGAAGTAGCGGGTGAGATGGGCACGACTCTTGGGGAAGATCCAGCCGCTCTTTCTCAAGAGTTCGGCAATGCTCCGATCATATCTCTCCCTATCTACGGTCCTCCGCCGTCCCCCGGTCGGGTTAGTACGACGACATCCCCTGTCGAGTACGGTGATGAGGCCACGGGAGGTGGACTCGTATCGATGGAGGAGGGAAACGCTTCTGTTTCGGCCGGCAGCTCATCAGGTAAATCCCGAGTTACTGCCTTTTTTTATCTTATAATCCTTTCTGATAAGTTTACCTTTATTTTTAACGCAGGTGCGGCCAGCGCCGATGCTCCATTGCTCGAGGGAGCGCCGTCGACTACTGCCTTGGCGGTGGTCACCTCTCAGCCTTCCCTTGTACCCTCAAAGATGTTGGAAGGTAAGGATTTGCAACCTACTAGTTTTCTCTTTCAGCCGCCTAATTTATGTATTGAAGTCGTACTGTTGTGTCTTTTTAGGAGTGCTTTTTTATCATCTCTATCAGGTGTTGCACCCACACTTCTCCTTCCCATCTGAACTTGCTTCTTCCTCCAGTGGCGCCGGTGAGTATAGTTTCCAACTGATATCTTTCTTTTTCAGTAATGGAATTATTTCTAACTTTCCCTCATCCTGATTGCAGTGCTACAAATTGAAGGAGGGGATGAAAGATCGGTCGCGCCGCCAGCCCTTCCGACCTTGCCACCTGCCGCAGCTTGTATAGTAAATTATGGCATTGATGACTTTCTTCGCATTTCTCGAAACGTAAATCTAATCATACTTTGTCTTTTCAGCTGTCGTTCCGATCCCGTCGCCCTTTGAGCCTCGCGTTGTAATGCCGGCAGGCCCTTTCCTGAGACGTCCGTCCTCGAAAGGCGCCACGAATAGTCTGCGCATGTTGAGCGACTACATTGAGGAACTCGATGTCGAGACTCCTACATCTGCTGCAGATTTTTCTATGGCGGTTAACCCAATGCTGGTGATACTCGTAAACTTCCATAACGAAGACATCGTCGCGTCTTGGGTTAACCACTGCAGGGAGATCGAGGCTCGCCTGCATTAACTGGAGTCTATGCGCCCTGCTCCTGAGGTTTTGGCCGTGAGTATTCAACGGGCAGCATGGATGTAACACCCGAGCCCAAGAATACTATTTCTTTTGCTAGTTGAGTGTTATATATTGCCCATTCCAATTATCCTGATTGTTTGGTGCTTTTTGCAAAATTTTAACCGGTTAAGTCATTTTGGCACATAACAAATTTTAACTCCTAAAATGAAATTAAAATATCCATGTTGGCCTACTCGTCGCCACTAGTCTCGTGGTAGCGTCCGCGTGTCGAGATTCCGTCCCGTTCGGTGAAACGGGCAAGTTTGGACGACTACGTGCGCGTGCAAGTGTCCGACTTGGGGGCATGCATTTTAATCATTAAACACCTCTTTTCAAAATTTGGAACTCGCTTAAAATCCTATAATTTGAATTTGGAACATTTGGGCGCAACCCGGGCGCGATTTGGAAATGTTTCATTTAGCGCCAAAAAGGCCCATTTAATTAAATATCATAAAACTAAAATATATACGAATATATATTCCTTAACAGTTAAATCATTCAAATCCTTTCAAATTTTCCTTTTAAATCTTGCCTCAACCAATCAGGTTGCTCTCGTGGGCCCCACCCTATTCCCACTCTCTCTCTCTCTTTCCTCATCAAATCTCTCTCTCTCTCTCCTCATCAAATCTCTCTCTCTCTCTCCCTCTATATTTATCTTCCTCACGTCCCCTACAGGAAACCATCGCGAGAAGGAACCCACGAGAACCCCGAACCCTAACCCTAGCCTCCTCGTGACCTCGCCGCCGGTCCCACCGCGACCTCGCCGTCGCCGTCAACACCTCCTCAGCCTAGCCGTACCCTCCTACCTCCTTCCTCCGTCTCTTCCCGAGCCTGCAACCCAACCCCGACGACATCACCCGGCCGCAGATCTCGCCGTCGACGCCGCCTCCCGTCACCAACGACGCCTGCGACTCCCTCTCTTCCTCCTCGTCCCGACCTCGTCGTCGCCTTCCTCCTCCCCTCGCCGGACCACCACCAGACCCGAGCCCGACCCTAGCACCAATCTCCGGGTCGCCGGGAAACGCGTCGTCGATCATCGCCGTCATTGCCAGAGCCACCGCCGACACCTCCTCTCTCTCCTGCCACCCAGACCAGACCACTACATCCCTCGTCGCGGCTGCAACAGAACCAGAAACCTTTCAGCCAAGGCTGCCGCCCTCGCCGCATCTCCTGTTCACCGCCGGCGCGCCCATCGCCGTCGGGCCCGTCGTGGTTGCCCCTGGTTCTTCTCTGTAAGCATCACCTTACTTTCCTTTGGTGCAAAACCCCCTAGCTAGTCGTTTGCCCGCATGTATCGTGTTTGCTAACTTTGTTGTTTTGACTGTTACCGGATTCCGGCCGTGCCGTTGTTTGGACCCGACGCTCCAGCGAAGTACCCTGGTCCGTGTGGTCTCGCTGTTCGCTGTTGGGACTCGATCCGAAGTCCGTGCACCCGTCTCGTGTTTTCTGCCGATATTGCATCCGTGCTTTCCGGTTTGCGAAACCGTCGAGGCAAGATTTCTTGCTACATGCTACGTTAAACTAATTAAATGTTTGACTCACAAACTTGCTATATCAACTAAATATTGCTACTTGTCTCATTGGACGAAATATGATATACATTATAATACTGCCACCTAAATTGTATTTTGCCACCGTAACCTTAATAACAACTACCTGCTAATCATTTTACTATTTAGAGGAAAATAGTCGCACACTTATATCTTTATTGCCTGCTGTTATTAATATTGCACTACACTGTGATTATTGCACCCCAAGGGTGCTTGAACCTGTTAATAAGAGAATACAAAGTATCACTGTGTTTACATGGAATAATATTGTTATTTGCCGTTCCTGCTGCTGTTCCTTATCCGTTACTATACCTGTTATCAGCATACATTTGATTGCATTACATATTGACCGATCTTGATACACCTGACACATGTACTGATACACCGGACATGACACCCTGTACATATCGACTCAACCTGTTGAAAAGCGACCTGACCTGTTACATGATTTCATGCCTAATGCCGACAAACCTGACCATTCCTGCTGTCTACCCAGACAGACCTACTTTTACCTGATCTTGTGTTGGCATTAGTCCTTGACTACTGAATACCCGACCTGACATACATAGCTTGGGGGTATGGGGAAATCAAAGGTGAAACCGACTTGTAACTCAACAGTTCGATACTTGTTCTGATCAGTCTTACGGGCTTGGCCAGTCCGGGAGTGATGATGCTGACATCACTCGTCCATCCTACTACCTACTTTTACTGCTTAGCGGCACGTCTCGGATTCAGCCCCGAGGACCTTGACCGTGGTCCCGGGCACGCACGGGATACTATTGAGTTACATCGACGATTCATCAATTGATTTCAAAGACTATAGAGTAGAAACTTGATAGGACAGTTTAGTCACCATTGCACATTACCCTGCTCTGTTATTTCTTAGTACTGCTTTATTCATGTTCATACCTGCATTGCTTATTACCATGTTTATATTATATTATTTGATGACATGACGCGCTGACGTCTGGGTTTTGCATGGCCCAGATTCCTTACCACTGTCGACGACCGAGCAGGAGTACTTCAGCCAGCAGGCTGAACTGTGAGTTCCTTAGGGTTTAGTGCATTTATTTTCATTTCATTTCCAGATGTGAGCCCGCATTATGGGACGTACTGTTTATTTATTGTATTGGATCATTTGCTTCCGCACTCATTGTTTATTGATTCTTGTTATTATGGATTTGGACATGTATTAGATTAGTTTATTATTTTTGTTCTTGATATCTTTACAACCGTAATGTGACTGTGGATGGATATTTCCTACCCACAGGTAGCATGGTTGGTTATGTCACGTGCCCAATCTTGCGTACTCTGGGAAGCGGGGCGTGACATGGTTCTTTTGGTATCAGAGCCATAGGTTAATTGGGTTGATTCTTTGTAGTTGGGTATTGCACCCGATACACGAATCATAATACCCGTGACTAGGAAACATGTCCTGCCACTTTGACCGTTTTACCATCCTTGAATCATTCTTCCGGATCATGTCGACATGCAAACTTACTTTGCATTGTCAACTCGAAAACCTGATTTCTTGTTATCCCTAGGACTTGGGCGACTTGGGTGGAGTTAAGTAATTGCGGCTATGATACCGCGGCATAGCTACAATGCAGTACTCTATTTAAGTATCTTGGAGTTCTAGCCTTGATCTATACTCAGAATCTATCATCATGCTAATGTTGGGTGTTTTGAGTTCAGGACTATGACAGGTAAGAAGTTGAAGACGTACCGGAGGCGTGTGAACGAAGCCGCCGTGCTTGGAGTGATAAGAGGAATGCTGGAAATCAAAGAGACAGACTGAGATGATTCAGCAACAGCAGATTCGTTTCAGGAAGGTTTGCAGATCGTTCAGCAGTCTGTAAACAACGATGGAATTAGACCAGTCGAACGAGTAGGGACCGTAGCAGATTTTAGATTTTGGGTCCGTCTACATTTACTGGTTTAAAAGAGCTGTTACCAGCCGAGCAGAGGCTAGTTATACGGAGAATTTGCTGATTACGGCACAGATCCCAGAGGACAAGAGAGTTGTTGTGGTGCGCATTCAGCTAGTGGATTACGCCCGAGAGTGGTAGCTTGTGGAAGAGACCCGCTTGCCCAAGCCGATCAGTTGGGCGAAGTTTTCTAAGAACCCCTGGAGAAGTTCTTCCCGCGGACTGCACGGGAGGAAATGGAAGAGAAGTTCATCGGACTAAGGCAGAATGGAGCGCCATGGACGCGCATGCAGCAGAATGGACGAGACTCAGTAGTCTCGCTGGACCTTTCGCGGCCAACGATGCAGACAGCAGTTGCGGTAAAGAAGCAGTTCTGTCGGGCCAGTCGAGTTTAGGGCTAGGCCGACAAACAGTGTTCTTGCAGCTATGGAAGTTGATAGTAATGAAGAGCCGGCAGTTGTTCGCGATTTTATGGACGTATTTGAAGATATATCGGGCTTACCGCCGAAGCGAGACGTGGAGTTCGCAATCGACCTTAGTCCTGGTGCAGTGCCATATCAAAATCTTTTATCCGATGGCACCAGTGGAATTGGAAGAAGTTAAGAAACAAGTTGGTGAATTACTTGAGAAGGGATGGAACCGAAGCAGCAACTCGCTTTCGGGAGCTCCAGTTCTTTTAGTAAAGAAGAAGGATGGCACGAGAAGGATGTGTATTGATTATCGAGAATTGAATCGGGTGACTATTAAGAACAAGTACCCGATCCCTCGCATTGGAGAACTTTTTGAGCAGCTTAGTGGCGCGAGGGTATTCTCGAAACTGGACTTGCGATCAGGATACCATCAGGTCCGAGTGAAAGCAGAAGACATTTGCAAGACGGCGTTTCGAACTCGATATGGACATTTCGAGTATTTGGTGATGCCCTTCGGAGTGACGAATGCGCCGGCAATATTCATGGATTTGATGAACAGGATCTTTTCACCATTCTTAGACCAGTTTATTGTGGTATTCATTGACGATATTCTGGTATACTCGAAGAGTCCGGAGGAGCACGCTGAGCATTTGAGGATCGCACTGCAGACACTGAGACAAGAGAAATTGTTTGCGAAGATGTGTAAGTGCGAATTTTGGCTGGAAGAAGTGAAGTTTCTGGGGCATGTCGTGTCGGGCGATGGAATCGCCGTTGATCCCGAGAAGATTGCAGCAGTTCGAGATTGGCCTATTCCAAAGAATGTTGCGGAGATAAGAAGCTTTCTTGGACTCGCCGGATACTACAGAAGATTTGTGGAGAACTTCGCTCGTGTAGCTGAGCCGTTAACCAAGCTCACGCGCAAGGAGGTACCGTTTGTTTGGACGGATGGACGTGCATTGGCCTTCGAGACGTTGAAGCAGAAGTTGATAACCGCCCCTATCCTGACTGTACCGGATAATTCAGGAGGACTGGTGATTCACAGCGACGCATCTGGAAAAGGATTGGGATGTGTTTTGATGCAGAATGGGAAGGTCGTCGCTTACGCATCGAGACAACTGAAGACTCATGAGAAGAATTATCCGACTCATGACTTGGAGCTTGCAGCCGTGATCTTCGCCCTGAAGATTTGGAGACACTACCTTTTGTGCGAGAGAGTCGAAGTCTTTACAGATCACAAGAGTTTGAAGTACGTATTCACTCAGGAGGAGTTGAACATGAGGCAACGCAGATGGTTGGAGCTGATGGCCGACTACGACCTTGATCTTAAGTACCATCCGGAAAGTTAACGTTGGGCCAGATGCGCTGAGTCGGCTACCAGCAATTCAAATATTGACTGCACAGAGGGAGATCATTGCGGATTTTCGGAGATTTGACTTGGAGGTTGTGCTACCACATGCTACGGGGCAGTTGATGCAATTGCAAGTACAATCGTCCTTAGTTGAGAAGATTAAAGTGGCGCAATCGCAGGATCCTAGGCTGCAAAAGTTTCGAGAGCAGGTTGAAGCCGGACTACGAACCGATTTACTGATCCACGAAGATGGTTCGTTGAGATATGGTAGCCGTGTGTGTGTGCCAAAAGGGGATGTGCGTGAAGAGCTTATGAAGGAGGCACACAGTTCAGCTTACTCTGTACATCCAGGAGGGACAAAGATGTACCGAGATATTCGACAGCACTTCTGGTGGGAAGGTATGAAACGGGAAATTGCTCGCTTCGTGGCTAAGTGCTTGGTGTGTCAGCAAGTCAAGACTGAACACCAAAGGGTTGCTGGTTTGTTGCAACCACTTCCGATTCCTCAGTGGAAGTGGGAACATATAACCATGGATTTCGTGACGGCTTTACCGCGGAGTCCAAAGGGCAACAATGCAGTATGGGTGATTGTCGATCGGTTGACCAAGGCGGCTCACTTTATTCCTTATCGGGTTGGTCAATCGACAGAGACTTTGGCAGAGCAGTACATGCAGGAGATCGTAAGATTGCATGAAGTACCGGTGAGCATCGTGTCCGATCGGGACACTCGGTTCTTGTCGCACTTCTGGGGGAGCTTACAAGAAAGTTTGGGGACTCGATTGAAGTTTAGCATAGCTTATCATCCTCAGACTGATGGACAATCGGAGAGAACGATCCAGACCCTTGAAGATATGTTGAGAGCTTGCATGTTGGACTTCAAAGGTTCTTGGGAGGATCATCTACACCTGGTGGAGTTTTCATACAACAATAGTTTCCAAGCGACTAGTCAGATGGCTCCGTTTGAAGCGTTGTATGGTCGTAAGTGTCGTTCACCTGTTTGTTGGGATGACGTTGGTGAACGAAGGTTGCTAGGACCAGATTTGGTGGTACAGACAGTCGAGAAGGTGAATACAATCAGGAAGCATATGAAGGCAGCTCAAGACAGACAGAAAAGTTGGGCCGACATGTCAAGAAGACCTCTAGAGTTCGCCGTGGGCGATTTGGTATTCCTGAAGATATCACCGACTAGGGGGGGTGATTCGCTTTGGGAGTCGGGGAAAGCTTACCCCTCGATTCGTTGGACCCTTCGAGATATTGGAGCGTGTTGGAGAGGTAGCGTACCGCTTGGTGTTACCACAGTCATTGGCAGGAGTGCACGATGTGTTTCATGTATCTCAACTACGGAGGTATGTTCGAGATGAGACCCACGTCTTGGATCATTCGGAGTTGACCGTACGGGAGGACCTAACTTTTGAGGAGCGACCAGTTGAAATCAAGGATCGAAGAGAAAAGGTTCTTAAGAACAAGGTTATCCCTCTTGTGCTAGTTTCTTGGGGTAATCGATCGCATGGAGAATCCACTTGGGAGCGAGAAGACGAGATCCGGCAGAAATTCCCTCACCTTTTCCAGTAGTTAGCTATCTTGTATTCTTGGAATTTCGAGGACGAAATTCTTTTGTAGTTAGGTATGATGTAACACCCGAGCCCAAGAATACTATTTCTTTTGCTAGTTGAGTGTTATATATTGCTCATTCCAATTATCCTGATTGTTTGGTGCTTTTTGCAAAATTTTAACCGGTTAAGTCATTTTGGCACATAAAAAATTTTAACTCCTAAAATGAAATTAAAATATCCATGTTGGCCTACTCGTCGCCACTAGTCGCGTGGTAGCGTCCGCGTGTCGAGATTCCGTCCCGTTCGGTGAAACGGGCAAGTTTGGACGACTACGTGCGCGTGCAAGTGTCCGACTTGGGGGCATGCATTTTAATCATTAAACACCTCTTTTCAAAATTTGGAACTCGCTTAAAATCCTATAATTTGAATTTGGAACATTTGGGCGCAACTCGGGCGCGATTTGGAAATGTTTCATTTAGCGCCAAAAGGCCCATTTAATTAAATATCATAAAACTAAAATATATACGAATATATATTCCTTAACAGTTAAATCATTCAAATCCTTTCAAATTTTCCTTTTAAATCTTGCCTCAACCAATCAGGTTGCTCTCGTGGGCCCCACCCTATTCCCACACTCTCTCTCTCTCTCCTCATAAATCTCTCTCTCTCTCTCTCTCCTCATCAAATCTCTCTCTCTCTCCCTGTATATTTATCTTCCTCACGTCCCCTACAGGAAACCATCGCGAGAAGGAACCCACGAGAACCCCGAACCCTAACCCTAGCCTCCTCGTGACCTCACCGCCGGTCCCACCGCGACCTCGCCGTCGCCGTCAACACCTCCTCAGCCTAGCCGCACCCTCCTACCTCCTTCCTCCGTCTCTTCCCGAGCCTGCAACCCAACCCCGACGACATCACCCGGCCGCAGATCTCGCCGTCGACGCCGCCTCCCGTCACCAACGACGCCTGCGACTCCCTCTCTTCCTCCTCGTCCCGACCTCGTCGTCGCCTTCCTCCTCCCCTCGCCGGACCACCACCAGACCCGAGCCCGACCCTAGAACCAATCTCCGGGTCGCCGGGAAACGCGCCGTCGATCATCGCCGTCATTGCCAGAGCCACCGCCGACACCTCCTCTCTCTCCTACCACCCAGACCAGACCACTACATCCCTCGTCGCGGCTGCAACAGAACCAGAAACCTTTCAGCCAAGGCTGCCGCCCTCGCCGCATCTCCTGTTCACCGCCGGCGCGCCCATCGCCGTCGGGCCCGTCGTGGTTGCCCCTGGTTCTTCTCTGTAAGCATCACCTTACTTTCCTTTGGTGCAAAACCCCCTCGCTAGTCGTTTGCCCGCATGTATCGTGTTTGCTAACTTTGTTGTTTTGACTGTTGCCGGATTCCGGCCGTGCCGTTGTTTGGACCCGACGCTCCAGCGAAGTACCCTGGTCCGTGTGGTCCCACTGTTCGCTGTTGGGACTCGATCCGAAGTCCGTGCACCCGTCTCGTGTTTTCTGCCGACATTGCATCCGTGCTTTCCGGTTTGCGAAACCGTCGAGGCAAGATTTCTTGCTACATGCTACGTTAAACTAATTAAATGTTTAACTCACAAACTTGCTATATCAACTAAATATTGCTACTTGTCTCATTGGACGAAATATGATATACATTATAATACTGCCACCTAAATTGTATTTTGCCACCGTAACCTTAATAACAACTACCTGCTAATCATTTTACTATTTAGAGGAAAATAGTCGCACACTTATATCTTTATTGCCTGCTGTTATTAATATTGCACTACACTGTGATTATTGCACCCCAAGGGTGCTTGAACCTGTTAATAAGAGAATACAAAGCATCACTGTGTTTACATGGAATAATATTATTATTTGCCGTTCCTGCTGCTGTTCCTTATCCGTTACTATACCTGTTATCAGCATACATTTGATTGCATTACATATTGACCGATCTTGATACACCTGACACATGTACTGATACACCGGACATGACACCCTGTACATATCGACTCAACCTATTGAAAAGCGACCTGACCTATTACATGATTTCATGCCTAATGCCGACAAACCTGACCATTCCTGCTGTCTACCCAGACAGACCTACTTTTACCTAATCTTGTGTTGGCATTAGTCCTTGACTACTGAATACCCGACCTGACATACATAGCTTGGGGGTATGGGGAAATCAAAGGTGAAACCGACTTGTAACTCAACAGTTCGATACTTGTTCTGATCAGTCTTACGGGCTTGGCCAGTCCGGGAGTGATGATGCTGACATCACTCGTCCATCCTACTACCTACTTTTACTGCTTAGCGGCACGTCTCGGATTCAGCCCCGAGGACCTTGACCGTGGTCCCGGGCACGCACGGGATACTATTGAGTTACATCGACGATTCATCAATTGATTTCAAAGACTATAGAGTAGAAACTTGATAGGACAGTTTAGTCACCATTGCACATTACCCTGCTCTGTTATTTCTTAGTACTGCTTTATTCATGTTCATACCTGCATTGCTTATTACCATGTTTATATTATATTATTTGATGACATGACGCGCTGACGTCTGGGTTTTGCATGGCCCAGATTCCTTACCACTGTCGACGACCGAGCAGGAGTACTTCAGCCAGCAGGCTGAACTGTGAGTTCCTTAGGGTTTAGTGCATTTATTTTCATTTCATTTCCAGATGTGAGCCCGCATTATGGGACGTACTGTTTATTTATTGTATTGGATCATTTGCTTCCGCACTCATTGTTTATTGATTCTTGTTATTATGGATTTGGACATGTATTAGATTAGTTTATTATTTTTGTTCTTGATATCTTTACAACCGTAATGTGACTGTGGATGGATATTTCCTACCCACAGGTAGCATGGTTGGCTATGTCACGTGCCCAATCTTGCGTACTCTGGGAAGCGGGGCGTGACAATGGATCGAGCAAAACACTTCTTATTTCCACCATTTGGAACAAGAAGCAGCTTTAAGGCTGAAGGAATGTCAGGTGTCTTCAAGCGAAACTGCTCGCCTACGCGTTGAAGTTGAGGCGAACGCTGCCGAGGTGAAAGCTGTCTTCGAGGGCCTCCTGGAACGCATCTCTCATGGGTTAAACTTGAAGCGAAAGCTTGATGTCGCCGAGCGTGACACCCCAGGCCGGGAAGCTGCTCATCAGGCCGTTAGGGAACAGCTTGCATCTTTCTTGCAGCAGCGTGCTCAAGTGGAGGCAGAACTGGCGATGGTGGCTGATCAGGAAGAAGCGTGGAAGGAGGTGCGCGAACAATTGCTAGAGCTATGCAAGTTGCTTCCTTCCCTGTAGTTCCCCTTGTATCCATATACTTGTAAAAAAATTTCTTTTTCGAATAAGATGTATCCATTCTTTATTCTTTTGTACGCTTCACCTTGTACTTGATTGAATTAATAAATAAAGATACACATATTTTCTTTGCAATGTCTTGTATGCTTTTTTTCTCTCTCCCTTTCTCTTATTATCAGCATGTTGTCTTGATGAACATAATTGACAAATAATAGAGTAAGTATCTTAATTCCTTCACGAGATAGCGATGGCTTAGGCCGCAGGTTCAGATCTGCTGCCTAAGACTTTTCAACTCTATGAGCCGTGAGAGTCTCATAGAGACTTTTCTCCCTACGGATCGAGAGGATCTCGTAGGTGTATTTTCTCCTTAGGAATCGTGAGGATTCCTAAGTGCATTTTCTCTTATAAGTCGTAAGGATCTTATAAGAGAATTTTCCCTCTTACGAGTCGAGAGGACCCGTAAGCGGTTGTTCCCCTCCTCGTCAAGATTCGACTTTGGAGAGTGAGACCCGTGAATAGTATGCAAGAGACCGTTTCAGACTGACTTGCAGGGTCTCATTGCTCAGGAAACAAGTTTTTTTAACCCCTGTTGCCTGAGACTTTATCTTGCAAGTTGAGACAAATCGGGAATTTCCCGCGGAGACACTGATTTCTCTGCGAGCCGACGCGAGTCAGGAGACTCTCATCAAGGACGCTAGTTTCCCTGAATTGAGGTATTTGCCAAGAACACTTGTTTCCTTGGGGTTGAAACGAATCGAGAATTTCTCACGGAGAAGCTGGTTTCTCTGCAAGTAGACGCGAATCAGGATTTTCTTCGTCAAGGACACTTTTTTCCCTGAGTCGAAGGATTTTGCTGAAGACGCTGGTTTTTTTGGGGTTGAGAAGAATCAGGAATTTCTCACGGAGACACCGGTTTCTCTGCGAGCCGACGCGAATCAGGAGGCTCTCATCAAGGACGCTAGTTTCCCTGAGTTAGGAGTTTGCCAAGGACACTTGTTTCCCTGGTGTTGAAACGAATCGAGAATTTCTTGTGGAGACGCTAGTTTCTCTGCGGGTCGATGCGAATCAGGATTTTCTTCGTCAAGGACACTTGTTTCCCTGAGTCGAAGGATTTTGCCGAAGACACTGGTTTCTTCGGGGTTGACACAAATCGGGAATTTCTTGCGGAGACACTGGTTTCTCTGCGAGCCGACACGAATCAGGAAGCTCTCATCAAGGGCGCTAGTTTCCCTGAGTTGAGGAGTTTGCCAAGGACACTTGTTTCCCTGGTGTTGAAACGAATCGAGAATTTCTCGCGGAGACGCTAGTTTCTCTGCGGGTCGACACGAATCAGGATTTTCTTCGTCAAGGACACTTGTTTTCCTGAGTCGAAGGATTTTGCTGAAGACACTGGTTTCTTCGGGGTTGACACGAATCGGGAATTTCTCACGGAGACACTGATTTCTCTGCGAACCGACGCGAATCAGGAGGCTCTCATCAAGGACGCTAATTTCCTTGAGTTGAGGAGTTTGCCAAGGACACTTGTTTCCTTGGTGTTGAAACGAATCGAGAATTTCTCGCGGAGACGCTAGTTTCTCTGCGGGTCGATGCGAATCAGGATTTTCTTCGTCAAGGACACTTGTTTCCCTAAGTCGAAAGATTTTGCCAAAGACACTGGTTTCTTCGGGGTTGACACGAATTGGGAATTTCTCGCGGAGACACTGGTTTCTCTGCGACCCGACACGAATCAGGAGGCTCTCATCAAGGACACTAGTTTCCCTGAGTTGAACTGATCTCTGGTGGTCTTTCAGGTTTTATATAAGTTACCGTCAAGACCGTGAAGTTAGGAATTTGATCTTCGCTTCGTTTGCTGGCACTGCGTATGCTGTATTGAGACGAATGTCGCGGTTGTCTCTAGGCTGTTGGTGAACCGTTGAGATTTGGTTTTGCTTTCTAGCAGAGCCTGCTAGGAGGGTGTGGTTCCCTCTTTGTTTGCGCCCTTGGATTGTATACAGGGATCGATTTGATCTCAACTGTAGGGCAAAAGTTATATATATTTTTTTATTTCCGCGATGCTCTATCATTTCAGCTTTTATATCGCGAAGGTCGTGATTGTCCAATCATTTCGGCTATTTTTCGCGGTGCCCAATCATTTCGGCGATTTATTTTATTCTTACTTGCTGCTTTTTATTGCGAGTTGGCCAATCATTTCGGCTATTTTGTATACATACGTTTTCTTTACTTGCTGCTTTTTATTACAAGTTGCCCCATTATTTCGGCTATTTCGTATGCATGTGCGGCCTACTGGCTTTTCTTCGTAACATGAAATTAGACACCGAATTCGGCATCAGCACCGCTACAACTAGAATATTTCCAGGAGCGAATCATAATTTGCCTTTGTCGATGTCGAGCAAAGGTGGCTTAGCGAACAGAGTTAAGGTCCTGTCGACTAAGGCTTTTGACTTCATGAGCCATAGGGGTCTCACAAAGGTATTTCTCCCTACAAGTCGTGAGGATCTTGTAGGTGTATTTTCTCCTTAGGAATCGTGAGGATTCCTAAGTGTATGTTCCTCTGTAAGTCGTAAGGATCCTACAAAAGGGTTTTCTCCTCGTAAGTCGAGAGGACTTACAAGGGTTGTTCATCATGCGAACATATCCCGAGTCACGGATGGGATTTGGTTAGGGAAATGTTTATTCGCGCCCGTGGATTGTATACAAGGGTCAGTACTGAGCCGCTTGTACGGCAATATTCAAAGGTTGTGGAGGGTTTTCCTAAGCACAGGTTTAGGTCTCTGTAACTTAAGACTTTCAAATCTTATGAGTCGTGAGGGTCCCATAAGAGAGTTCTCCTTACGAGTCGTGAGGATCTCGCAAGTGTATTTTCTTCTTAGGAATCGTGTGGATCCCTAAGTGTGTTGTTCCCTTGTGAGTCGTAAGGATCTCACGCGGGTGGTTTCTCCTTACAAGGTCGAGAGGACCCTATAAGTATCCTTTAACGAGGTTGCGTCCTTTCAGGTTTTCACAAACACTCGCCGGTAGTCCTGCTGTTTTTTCTCACGGAGCACTTTCGGGTTTTCATCCGTGCTCTTTTTGCTTATGGACGTACCTTTTTTATTCTTTTTATTCTTTTTATTATTTTTTTACGAGGTCGCGCCTTTTTGGGTTTTCACGAACACTCGCCGGTAGCCCTGCTGTTTTTGCTCACAGAGCACTTTCGGGTTTTCATCCGTGCCCCTTTTGCTTATGGACATACCGTTTTTTTATTTATTATTCTTTTTATTCTTTTTTGTATCGTCTTTGTAATGTTACAATCCACCGTAGTTTATCGACATCTCGGTCAACAGCTAGTTTTAGGACGTAGTGGTCCGTTGTTAGTTTAGGGACGTTTCGGTCTGTTGTTGAAGAAGGCCGGTTACTACTTATAGAGTTTGGACTTAGGAAGATAGCGAGCGGACATAGTCGTCGCCATCTATCATTGACCTAGGTCGTAACTTATTAGGCGCAGTATTTCTTCAGGAAGCGGCCATTTATTGGTCTGAAAGGCCTTTCTCCATGCATGTCCATGAGTAGATAGGCTCCACCCTGGTAGACCTTGTCTATGATGTATGGGCATTCATAATTCGGCTCGAATTTCCCTACTTGGCACGATTGGGGATCATAGGTCTTTTGACCATTAGCACAAGTTTGCCTTGGCGGAATGTCCTCGGCCTGGTCATTCTTTCGTATGAGCGCGTCATCTTTGCTTTATAAGTTTCCAGATTTTGTTGCGCTAGGAGCCGGGTTTCATCAAGGGCATCGAGCTCCTCGAGGTGAAGGTGAGCAATCTCTTCGTCCGTTAGCTCATAATGGACTGCCACTCGTAGAGAGGGTAACTCTATCTCGAGAGGGAGTACTGCTTCTGTACCGAATACCAACGCGTATGGCGTTGTGTTCGTGGCCGTTTTGAACGTAGTTCGATACGCCCAAAGAGCTTCTTGCAGTCCCTCATACCAGTCCTTCTTATTTCGAGACACCGTCTTCTTCATGATCTTTGTCAAGGTCTTGTTGAAGGCTTCAGCTAGACCGTTAGCTCGCGGGTTATAAACTGAGGAATATCTCCAGTCTATATTATGCTGCTGCGCGAAGCGACTAATTTTGTGGCTTCTGTAGGCTGGCCCGTTATCGGAGATGATCCGTCTCGGAGTTCCAAACCGATATATGACGTGCGTCTTGAAGAAATGGAGGATATTCTCCGTCTTCACTTCCCTCAACGGTACTGCTTCTGCCCATTTGGAGAAGTAATCAGTCGTCGCCAGGATGAAACGATGGCCTCTAGCCGATGCTGGTTCGATAGGACCGACTATATCAGTTCCCCACATTTCGAACGGCCAGCTAGCAACCGTTGGATGTAGCGGATTCGGATGCTGGTGGATGAAGTCCCCATGGATTTGGCATGAGTGGCATTGTTTCGCATATTCGAGGCAGTCCTGAATCATCGTGGGCCAATAGTAGCCCATTCGTTTGACCTTCAACTTCATCTTCGGGCCCGCTAGGTGAGAACCGCAGAGTCCATCGTAAACTTCCTGAATGACTCTTTTCACTTCATCATGTCCCAGAAATCTCAACCACGGAGAGTCAAATGACCTTTTGTACAGAGTATCATTGACGAAGGCGAAAGACAGAGCTCGTTTCGTAAGCTGATGTCTTAAGAACGCATCTTCGGGCGTTCGATGGTATTTGAAGTAGTCTATGAAGACTTCTCTCCAATCCACGGCCTTTTCCCGGTCTTCTATTTGTAGGGTCATCTGCTCAGTCGCTTCCTTTTTTTCGGATGATTCCGGAGATGTTTCTGCTGGGGCAAGCACTCAACGGCTTTGTACCACAATTCTGACGTCATCGAGATTCTCGTCAGCCAGTTCTTTAACGAGCTTGGCTAATGCGTCCACTTTGCTGTTTTCCGCACGCGGTATGTTTTCCAAAGTATAGGAAGGGATTTGGGTCAACAGTTGTTGCACCTTTTCGCCGTACTTCACCAACTCTGGTTTGCATGTTTGGTAATTGCCGTTTACTTGACTGACGACCAGTTGGGAGTCTCCATATATGAGGAGGTTTTCAATTCCCATGTCAATGGAGATCTCAAGGCCTGCTATCAAAGCTTCGTATTCGGCTTCATTGTTCGTCCTCGGTTTTGTTAAGGAGAAAGCAAAGCGCATTATCCCTCCTCGTGGAGTCACAAAGATAAGGCCTACCCCTTATTTGATTATAGGGGTACTTTGTTTGCGCTTCTACATGGAAGATGCTCCATCAAAATAAAGCTCACATCGGGTATCGCTCCCATCGATCGCGTCAAACGCATGTTCGTCTGGCAGTTCGCAATTCAGAGGAGAATCGGCGGGTATCGAATGCTCAGTGAGAAAGTCGGCGATGGCCTGGCCTTTTACTGCCTTGAGAGGTTGATACGTTATCGAGAACTCCTTCAAGAGCAGGGCTCATTTAGCGAGTCGACCTGTCAATATGGCCTTCGACATCAAATATTTAAGGGGGTCTACCTTCGAAATGAGACGGACTTCATTCGCCAAAGCATAGTGCCTGAGCTTTGTTATCGCGAAGATCACCGCAAGGCAGTGTTTCTCAATAGGGGAATAGTTACTTTCTGCCCCCAGCAGAACCCGACTCAAATAGTAGAGTGCTCTTTCTTTCCCTTGGTCATTCTCTTGCGCCCATAGTGCACCTAAAAAACCTTCGAGGGCGGTTGTATAAAGAATGAGGGGTTTTCCCTTGACTCGAGCAGCCAGCACTGGCGGATTCTGGAGGTACTGTTTGATTTCATCCAGCGCGTCTTGGCATTTATGATCCCAGACGAACGGGGTTCCCTTCTTCATCAGGTGGCCGTAAGGACGACACTTGCCTGAAAGGTTGGCTATAAATAGCCGTATATATGTGAGCTTCCCTTGGAGAGACCGCAGCTGTTTGAGAGTTCTTGGCGGAGGCATTTCCATGATCGCCTTGATTTTTGACTGATCTATCTCGATGCCCCGGTGTCGGACGATGAATCCTAGGAATTTGCCCGAGAAAACTCCGAATGCACACTTGAGAGGGTTCATCTTCAAGTTGTATTGTCGAAGGCGTTGAAATACGGTCTTCAGATGTTCTAAATGCTCCTCGTATGATTTGCTCTTAACCACGAGGTCATCGATATAGCATTCGATGATTTCATGTATAAGGTCATCGAAGGTCTTCGTCATGGCCCTCTGATAGGTGGCACCGGCGTTCTTTAGACCGAAGGGCATCACCTTGTAGCAGAATATTCCCAGAGGGGTCCGGAAAGCGGTATGTTTCTGGTCTTCGGGATGCATCTTTATCTGATTATACCCTGATGAGCCGTCCATGAAGGAGAAAACCTTATGAGTGGACGTATTGTCTATCATCAGTTCGGTGACTGGCACTGGGAAATCATCCTTCGGGCAGGCTTTATTGAGATCCCGGAAGTCTACGCATATGCGCACTGTCCCATTTTTCTTCATCACCGGGACGATGTTGGCGATCCATTCTAGATATTGAACCTCCTGGATAAAGCCAGAGTCGATTAACTTCTTAACCTCAGCATTGATACTCATCTCAAGCTCGAGCCGCATTTTCCTTGGCGCCTGTTTGACTGGCTTGACGTCCGGGGATATCGCCAATTTGTGCACAGCAATTTCTGGATCTAGTCCCGGCATTTCAGAATAATTCCATGCGAAGCAATCTCTATGCTGTACAAGAACGTCTTTTAACGCAGCCACCCTTTCTTCAGATAACAGCTCGCTGACAAATGTCGGTCGCGGGTCGTTCGCCGTCCCCAACTCAATTTTCTTGAGGTTGTCCGCAGTGGTATGTATTCCATCTTCCAGCTCTTTCGGAGCTGGTGGAAATTCTGAGATCACCTCATCATTGCTGTTTTCGAAGCACGAGGGAAGGTTATCCATGTCCTCGGGCTCTTCTTTTAATATTGTTATCATGTGACAAGTGCGAATTCGCTTCCAAGCCCAATGTGGAGTTGGTTCTATTCTCGTGACTTTGGGTTCGTGCTTCTGTGGTGGTGTTACCCTCCAGTTGTCAGACAGAGCGAACTTGCCGAGCTGATATTGGTCTTCGACCCAATTCTTGAAGGTGAAGCAGTCTTCAAGAGGGTGCCCTATTACTCGATGATAGGAGCAATAGTTTGGGTGTGAGACTTCGCCTGCTTGCTCAGCGTGTTTGGACTCCGGCAGCGTAAGCATCTGGTATTTTATAGCTCGGTCAAGTATCTTCTTTGTCTTGTCCCGAGGAAAAGAATATGCTCGACTCATTTTCTTCACAAGGAATAGATCGAAACCGCTCGATTCCCGCTTGCGTGGCTTCTTAGTCCCGCTTTGTTGCTGTTGAAAGTCTTTTTCGCGTTTCGATTTGTTTCTGCCTCTGCGTCGAGCCTTTTTTATAATAGGTCGACAGGGAGTGGCGTTTTCATCTTTCATGGCCTGTTGGAGGAGGCGTTGCGTTTTGTCTTTCTCGTAGATTGCCATTTCGCGGTTATGATCGTTTTGGACATTTTGACCAGCTTCCCTTATAAGGTTGTCCATTTGTTCCTCGAACGACGGACTGGGCATCATTGCATCAGGAACTTTTACTGGTTCAGGGTTAGTGTCCTCCCATTGAGCATCCGCTTCTTCATTGAAGTCATGCACGACGTAACAGTCGCGGAGCAGCTCTCGCTTCTTGGACTGAATGTATCCGAGCCCGATTGTTTCCATCCTCCCACTACGCAGCTTGTGCCGTGTTCCGGGGACGTTCCAAACCCTGTCATAGAATTTGGCTTTCCGAGCGGTTTGTTTAAAGGGTATTCCCTGGTGCTCAGCAAGCTCTTCAAGCCTTCTGTATAATATTTGGGCAAACGGATGAGCTAAAGCCTGTCAAGCGTAGGATTCACACCGTGCAAGATTTCTTTCTCCACTTTGGTTTCTTTAGAATGATAGAATAGAATTGTCTTTTCGCCTTCTCGCCTGGGAGGGACATAGAACGTTCGTAGCTCCTCTACGCTGTAGGTATCAAGTGCATCCAGTTCTTTATGGTGTTTAAGCGGCACCATGGTGACTTGCAGATGCTCTTCATCAGCGGACGTTTGTATTGAAGGTCGAGCAGAGAATACGGTATGGACCTCGTCTTCCGAGTCGCTACCAAAGATCAACATGGGAGCGGGTTGTCCCGGCTTGTTGCGTTGGGGCGGACCCGAATAAATCATCTCCTCTTCCTCCTCGATATCACTGCCGAAGACAGGGATGGTGGCATTAGCTTTGTTCTCCGGTTTGTGACACCTCTCCGTGTCTTCGAAATCCGGTAAAAAGTATTTGGCATCTTCATATTTGCGGACCTCGTTCACAGAGAATGGGTTTAGTTCTCCCATCACGGTATACTCGAGACTATCCCTAAAATATTTCATACACTGATATTGTGTAGAAGGGATGATGTTGTACTCGTGTAACCATGGTCGGCCGAGCAGAGCATTGTAGCATGTCTTGGCGTCTATGACGTGGAATTTAATATCCGTGACGAGTAGCCCAAAGCGTAGCGTCGGTATCACAGACCCAAGAGTTCTCGATGATTGGGAGTCGAACCCGGAGATGGTGATCTTATCCCGAGCAAAGTGCTGGACGCTCATGCAGATTTCCTTTAACACCCGCACATTGAGGAGATTAACGGAGGATCCATTGTCGACCAGGATTTTGCCTATCTTTATATCATGGCAGTATCCTGAGACATAGAGGGGGCGATTGTGTTCGCACGTTCCAAGGAGAAGGTCTTCGTTGCCAAAAGTGGCATCGGCCGTGTGCACTTCCTCCAATTCATCCTTTATCTTTTCTTCAGCCGGGAAAGCTTGGAATTGCTCCAGCTCCTGTAGTGCTTTGATTAACGAATCTCTTGCCTCTTTTGATAGTAAAAAGGCGTCAAGAATGCTGAGCTGCGAGGGTAGCTTCCTCAGATGCGCTAGAACGTTGTAATCCACCTTATTTTTCTTCGGTGGGTCCTTGGCAGTTAGCTCACTTGGGCATCTAGGGCGATAGCTCACTTGGTCATCGAGGGTAGCTTAGCTTTGCACTCTTCGGTGGGGTACGAAGTCTTCCGATGATACAAGCAGTAGGAGGGGTGCATTTCCACTTCACCAGTAATGCTTCCTTTAGAGGATGGTAGCTTCATGCCCATTGATATGGTCTTAGCAAACCTTTTCCTCGTCTTGAATTTGCTTTTATCCGCGGTGGATGTATTTTTCTCCAGCGGGAGCGTCTCAACTCTTTCGTCAAGTCGCTGGCATTTGGCCCTTTCAAATATAGTCGTCTCGCGTTCTCGATCAGCTTTACTTTTCAACAGAGCTTCATTGAGGAATGCGTCAACTACTTCATCTGATAGCCCCAGAATTTTTGGTTCAGGATCTGCCCCCAGCTTTTCAGTACAAGGAGTCTCCTCATCATCCGTGAACGAATGGGAAATCACATGGCATCTCGCTACGTATTCCTCAGATTCATCCGACGAACTTTCCCCCTCATCTTCCTCTTGAAAGACGTGGTTGAGAAACTATTGGAGTGTAATGGGAGTCCGTGCTTTCTGGTTGTATTTCTCCGGCGCATCAATTTGTTTTTTTAAGTCCGTGCGCTTGTCGCCAGGCTTCACGAGCTTCTTTGATTTCTTTTTCTTCTTCTTTGAAGATTTTGACGGCTGGTCATGAGTGCTTGGGCCACCACCATCGATCTTTTGAGTTGGAAGCGGCTTCAACATCCCCTCAATGACCTGCGGTTCCATTTGGTTCTTCCACTTGATCGCAGGGCATGTCTGAAGATCGTTCAGCATTCTCTTTGTCTTGGCTGACAGCACAACCTCCCATGGGGATTCTTTGACGAGAGTGCACGTTGCCCCCTGCATATTCATCCTTTTAGAGGCGTGAGGTTGCGGTGGATTCACTTTCCATCTGTCAGATAACGTGAACTTGCCCTATTGGTACTGGTATTCAAGCCAATTTTTGAAGACGTAGCAATCTTCGATCGGATGACCCAGTACTCGGTGATAGGGATAGTAGTTGGGCTCATTGACATCATTTGGTTGCGACGGACGTTTTGGATCCGGCAGATTTATGAGTCGGTTGCGCAACGCCATCTCGAATAATCTTCTCGTTTTATCTCGGGGAAACGAGTAAGGACGTCCTAGCCTCTCTTCAAGGGGTACGTATGGACGCATATTATTTTGACGAACGACCGGCTTCGAATTGCTCGGCTGTTGTTGAGTATTAGCAACAACGATCGCTTTCCCCTACCCCTTTTAATTTCGGGAGTCCGGTTTTGGAAGACGAGGTCTATGGCCCATCTGATCCATTTACGCTAGCTTGTCGCCCCGTTTTTACGAATTGACCGGCTGCTTTAGTCGCCCTATGAATCCGGATCTGCTGAGCTATATATTCGTCCAGGTCAGCTTTGGAGATTGCCTCCTCCTTGGCTGTTGACAGAGCCGGTGGAGGATTTGATGTTTCTCCCCTGTCGTCTTTAAGGACGATCGGAGGATCTTCTGCAGGAGGATCTTTCCGGATCATTATCCCTACCATGTCTTGGAACAAGAGACTATTTGTTTTATGTTGGCTGCTTGTTCCGCAGCCTCCTTATCCTTCTTCTCCAATATCCGGCGAAGGAATTCAACGTCCGTTTCTTGCTCCTGGCGTTCATCCGAGGATGCTTCAGGGCTTTCTTTTGGCCCAATGAGTGTGGCCATCGCGTTCATCATTTATTGGAGCTTTTGCTGTTGCTCCTGAGCTTTGGTTACTGACCGTGTAAGCGGCCTATGACCTGTAGATGCATGGCTATCTTCCTTTCCCGATGCCATGTATACAGTGTGAACCATGATGCCCCCGGACTTAGGGCTTTTAGGCTCACCGCCTTTGGCATTTGTTGCGGGCGCGGGGATTTTTTCCGTCCTCCTTCTCTTGTAGGCCGTTGAAGTTGAGAAGGTCGTTGTAGTGGGCACCCTGGTGACTGTCGTCCTTTGCTGTTTGATCGGGCGTCTTTTTTCTTCTGTCACTTTCGCCCTTTTCTGTTGACGAAAATGATCTTGGTCAATCACGGAGTCTTGAACCCTTCGCCAAACTTTATAAATTTTTGAGGATAGCCGCTGAGGGGGTTGCTCCAGTTTCGTTTCCGGAACCTTCTCCGCAGGCGGAGGAGATCTTTTCAGTGTAGCAGTCAGAGAGTTCTTACGTACCCTCCGAAGCGGCTCAAAGCTGTTTCCAGTTGGAACAGCAGCATTGACCTCCGCCACTGGAGCAGGTGGAGTTAGCCTTGAGGGGTAGTTTCCTCCTACCTTCCTTACTCGTCGCCAATGGCGACGTCGAGCATGACGAGCCGTTGGGACTGGCTCGGCGATAGAGACGGATTCTTCTTTCCCCCTGTCTGAATGAGGCGTTGCCGGTGTCAGCCTCTTAAAGACTGATGTTGTCTTTTGAGTGGCAATATTCAATCTGTCATAGACAGATCCTCGAGCAGGGGCAGGAGCCGGAATAGTCAGCCTTGAAAAGACTGACTCTTTGACAGGAAAAGACGCCTTGGCGACTTCAGGAGTAGCGGCTGCTTCCTTCCTTGGGACAGCCACTTTAGGGTTCATAGGCTTCTTGGTGGGCCCATGAGAGTTCTGATCCAGCCTGTCAAAGACAGAGGCTGCTGGTTTGATGTTGGACGACCCATTAGAAGGGGCTGTTGTAAGAGTGAGCCGATCGAAAACCGACTTCTTGTTCGCTTCTGGTGCAGGCACTGGCATAGTGAAGCTTGCGGGAGGGAGCATGGTCCCGAAAAATAGGCCGGTGGTGGCCTGGGTCACCTTTTCTATCGGCATGGCAAGTATGGAGGCCGCTTGAGGCCCATATGCTACACCTCCAGGTGAGGTGGAGCGTCGGTTGAATTGGCACTTTGAGTAGCTCGAGCAATTAGAGGCCATTGATGCTTGATTTTTGCGCCAGGCAAAAGACTAAATCTTAGTAACTTGAAATCCAAAGGCAACCATTAACAAACCGCGATTCGTTCGCGAAGACGACACACGAAGTGTGGAATGGAAAGAGGAAAAGGTCCCACCGGGTGTGCCAGAATCTGTTCCCCTTCGAAAGACGGCGCACAAGACCGCGAAGTCCTTACGCTGAGATTCGGGGCAGATACTAATTGGTTTTATCTATCCACCTCTCCGAAGATGCCAAGTTGATTTATGGCACCGTGTATCGGAGGTTTAGACGGATGCGGCTGATGTAGCAGACTTCGTCAGATTCCCCCTCGCTTGAGGGGTTTTTGATTGTGGGGACGCTCTTCCCTGCAGGCATAAGCCCCTACAGTTAATTACGCTACCATATCGCGGTAACAACTTTCTCCTTCTCCAGAAATTTCACTTCGTGTCGTGTGTGTTTGTTTTGTTTGTGGATGCCCGTGGAATGTATACGGAGACTAAGTTATACCGTCGCCCGTAGGACGTAGATTAGTCCAAATCCGTATTTACTTAGATTTGGGTTTGGGGTTTTTAGTTTAAGTATACGTTAGCCGTATTGAGGCTAAGAGCAACTTAAACGTTCGTTAAGGATACGTTAGTCCTGTTTGAGACTAAGATCGACTTAACAGAAAAGTGCGTTTGGAGGCTCTATTGTTCCAGTTTAAGGACGTAGTGGTCCGTTGAATGTATGGCCGTCGGGACCCGTCACCTCTTTGACGACGTTGAAGGATTATAACGACAGATGTCAGAGGAGTTCAGAGATGTACCCTTGAACCGGATGTAAATTGGGGGTTCTATAGTCCAATATGAGACTAAAGCCTGTTTGAATGTTTAAGGATACGTTAGCTACTTTTGAGGCTAAGATCAACTTAAACAGGATCGTTTAGATCCGACAAAAGAGCGTTTGGGGGCTCTGTTGTTCTAGTTTAGGGACGTAGTAGTCCATAGGTAGTTTAGGGACATGGTGGTCCATTGCCAGTTTAGGGACATGGTGGTCCATTGGTAGTTTAAGGACGCATTAGTCCATTAGTTTAAGAACGCATAAGTCCTTGGATTTTAAGGACCCCACAGTCTATATGGGTGTGTTTAAGGACGCATTAGTCCGTTAGTTTAAGGACGCATAAGTCCGTGGGTTTTAAGGACCCCACAATCCGTATCTTGGTTTAAGGACGCATAAGTCCATGAGTTTAAGGACCCCACAGTCCATGTCAATGTGTGGTCGTCGGGACTCATCACCTCTCTGACGTCGTTGAAGAATTACAACGATAGGTGTCAGAGGAGTTCAGAGATGTACCCTTGAACTGCATGTAAATTGATTTAGGAGAGCAGTCTTGTTCAGTCAATTTAATTTGAGGACTTACGGCCATGATTGGGCTAAGTCCAGTTGGGAATATTCGACGTTTTTCTTGATTTTTGGCCTATTAGGCCAGTGCTAGGGCTTTGCCCATGTTTGATAATGCACTGCATTTTATTCTGACCTGTTAGGCCCTTTAATTTGGGCTCAGGCCCTTTATAAATGATGCAGAGCATCTGCACAGCATTTTATTTGGCCTGTTAGGCCTTTTAATTGGGCTTGGCCCTTCTTTTTAAAATAATGCACAGCATTTTATTTGGCCTGTTAGGCCTTTTAATTGGGCTTGGCCCTTCTTTTCAATAATGCAGTGCATTAATTATCTGACAGTGGCCATGTAGCCTGTCAGGCACTTTGCGCTAATTTTTTAGCGCAAGCGCATGTGGAGGTCACACGTGTCACTCTCTGAAGAGCGCAAGCGCAGCAGCGCAGTACGCTGTGTCAGGACGTTGCGCTGTTGCGCTGCTGACACATGGCACTCCCTGGTGGCTTGCGCCAACCCAGGAGCGCAACAGCACAGTTTTTGCAAGTGCAAGGCACTGTTTCAATAACTTGATCCAATTTTGGATTCAAAAAAAGAATCTTTAAAATTCCAGAACCAATGGTTCATAAAAAATGCAATGCACTGTTATTGTTTATTATTTTGTTTTATTTTTTATTTGAAGATCATTGATCTTGTTCTTTGATCAATGATCTATTTCAGAAGAAATTCTTCTTCTTTCTCTAAAGGTTTTTTTACCTTTCTCTTGAGTTCTCTTCGAAATTCTTCAGAGCTCTCTCTGTTTCGAAGTTTTTTGATGATGATGATGATGTTTTGATTTGGGGTCTAGGGGCTTTTATATAGTGCCCATAAATTAGTTAAATTTGTTAAAGAAGTCTTTCTCTGAGTGATTTGGGTTTTTGATCTAAGGGCTTCTGTTTTACAGAAGATAATCTTCTTGTTTTAACAAGAGCAGAAAGATCTTACTAGAATTTTAATTCTGTTTGGCGCAAACGCCTCAGCGCTTGACACGTGTCGCGCAGCGCACAGCGCAGCGCCACTGCACTTGCGCAACTGCGCTGACACGTGTCGCGCAGCGCGGCGCTTGCACAGCTGTGCTTACGCAACTGCGCTGACACGTGTCGCGCAGCGCAGCGCTTGCGCAACTGAAGCGTTGCTTCCTTTACTTTTTGTTTTAAATAGAGCCTTGCTCTGATTGGGCGCGCTGCCTCAGGCGTTGCGCTGACGTATCGACTTCTGACACGTGGCGCGTTGCGCGGAGCGCACGGGATTTGAAGCGTTGCTTCAAAATTTGAATTTTGAAATTCAAACAGTGCTTTGCTCTGATTGGGGGAAACAATGGACATTTACTAGTTAGTTTTATGTTTTATTGTTCTTGATATCTTATAGACAGCCGTAATGTGACTGTGGAGGGATATTTCCTAGACACAGGTAGCATGATTGGCTCTGTCACGTGCCGATCTTTGTGCACTCTGGGAAGCGGGGCGTGACAGGATTTGTTTGGTATCAGAGCCATATGATTTTGGTTAATCGGGTTTGGTTCTTTTGTAGTTGGGTATTGAACCCAATACGCTAACCAGAAAACCCGTAATTAGGAACATGTCCTACCACTTTACCATCTTGCAATTCTTGAATCTTATCTTTCTCTTGACCCTTTATCTTGACAAGATGGATGACTTTCCATCTCGGCATGTGATCCTTTTGATTCCTTATTGTTTCTCTCTACCTATTCTTTCGATTCTGACAGTAGGATTTGGACGACTTGAACGGAGTTATATGATTGTAATTATGAACTGCGGTATGGTTACAATGCGGTACTCTATTTAAGTAACTTGGAGTCCTATTCTTGATTCATTTCCTTGATTTATGGTCGTTATATTACCTTGCTTCTCTCGGTTTCACTGCATACCAATTTATGTTTTATAGCAAGCTTGAATCCTGTTTACCATGCTAATCTTCTTTAGTGCCAAGGCTTCAGATGAAGTCGTTTCAGGTATCTTACTTGTTTATGATTTTCCTGCATTAGCATTATTCGATTCAGGTACATCCCATTGTTTTATGTCGTCCAGGTTTATTACTGCACGCTTGATTGCATGCACAGCCCTGTCTAGTTGTTGGGACATACACACTGGAAATGGGAAGATCATATCTAGTAGCGAGTGAAAAGATTGTTCGGTTGTTATTTGCGGACGTGAGTTATTCGCGGATTTCTTGGTGATCGATACTGGCAGCTACAATGTCGTCATGGGAATGGATTTTCTCGGCACTTTCCATGCTCAAATCGATTGTAAGGCAAAGAAAGTGATTTTCCAGATTTCCGGACATCCGGAGTTTCTGGAGGTAGCAGTTCTGTCGGGCCAGTCGAGTTTAGGGCTAGGCCGACAAGCACCGTTCTTTCGTCGATGGAAGTTGATAAGGAGAAAGCGCCAGCAGTAGTTCGAGAGTTTATGGATGTGTTCGAGGACATCTTGGGTTTACCGCCAAAACGATATGTAGAGTTCACGATTGATCTTGTTCCTGGTGCAGCGCCAATCTCAAAGGCGTATTATCCGATGGCACCAGTGGAGTTAGAAGAAGTCAAGAAGCAGATTATTGAATTACTTGAGAAGGGTTGGATTCGTAGCAGCAATTCATCCTAGGGAGTTCCAGTTCTTCTAGTCAAGAAGAAAGATGGCACAAGAAGGATGTGCATCGATTATCGAGAATTAAACCAAATGACTATTAAGAACAAGTACCCGATTCCTCGCATCGGCGAATTATTCGAGCATCTCAGTGACGCGAGGGTATTCTCGAAGCTGGATTTGCGATCTGGATATCATCAGGTTTGAGTAAGATCAAAAGATATTTGCAAGACAGCGTTACGAACTCGATATGGGCATTACGAGTATTTAGTGATGCCATTCGGAGTCACGAACGCACCGGCGATATTCATGGACTTGATGAACTGAATCTTTTCACCGTTCTTGAACCATTTTATAGTGGTGTTCATCGATGACATTCTGGTCTATTCAAGGAGCCTAGAAGAGCATGCAGAACATTTGAAGATCGCACTGCAAACATTGAGGCAAGAAAGGTTATATGCGATGATGTGCAAGTGCGAGTTTTGGCTCGAAGAAGTAAAGTTTTTGGAGCATGTCGTATCCGGAGATGGGATCACTGTTGATCCTGAAAAGTTTATAGCAGTTCATGATTGACCAATTCCGAAGAACGTAGCAGAGATCAGAAGTTTCATGGGCTCGCCGGATATTATAGAAGGTTCGTGAAAAATTTCGCTCGTTTAACTAAACCATTGACCAAGCTAACACGAAAGAAGGTACCAGTCGTTTGGACGGGAAGTTGTGCGTCAGATTTTGAAGCGTTAAAGCAAAGACTGACAACCGCTCCTATTTTGACTGTGCCAGACGGTTCCGGAGGATTGGTTATTCATAGCGACACATCTGGGAAAGACTTGGGATGTGTTCTTATACAGCATGAGAAAGTTATAGCCTACGCATCGAGACAGTTGAAGACTCATGAGAAGAATTACCCAATACATGATTTGGAGCTTTCAGCAGTTATTTTCGCTTTGAAGATTTGTAGACACTATTTATTGGGCGAAAGGGTCGAAGTATTCACTGATTACAAAAGCCTAAAGTACGTGTTCACGCAGAAAGAGCTTAATATGAGGCAACATAGATGGTTGGAGCTGATGGCTGACTATGATCTTGATCTCAAGTACCATCTGTGGAAAGTTAATGTAGTGCCGGATGCACTTAGTCGGTTGCCAGCAATTCGGATGTTGACAGCACAGAAGGATCTTATCGAGGATTTCCAGAGATTCGAGTTGGTGATCGTGTTACCGCATTATTCGGGACAGTTGGTGCAGCTGCAAGTACAGGCATCGTTGATCGATAATATTAAAGCAGCGCAGTCGCACGATACAATGTTACAGATGTTCCGAGAACAGGTAGAAGAGGACTTCGAACGGACTTGTTGATTCATGAAGATAGTTCGTTATGATTTGGGAGCCGTTTGTGTGTGCCTAAAGGAGATATTCATGAAAAAGTCATAAAGAAGGCGCACAGTTCCGCATATTCCGTACATCAAGGAGGCACGAAGATGTACCGTGATCTACGACAGCATTTCTGCTAGGAAGGCATGAAAAGGGAGATTGCTCGCTTTGTAGCGAAGTGCTTGGTGTGTCAGCAAGTCAAGGCTAAACATCAAAGAGTAGCTGGTTTATTGCAACTATTTCTGATTCCTCAGTGGAAGTAGGAACATATAACCATGGATTTCTTGACAGTTTTACCGCGGAGTCCAAAGGGCCACAATGCAGTTTGGGTGATTGTTGATCGATTGACCAAGGCAGCTCATTTTATACCGTTTAGAGTTGGTCAGTCAACGGAAGCGTTAGCAGAACGATACCTGCATGAGATTGTGAGATTGCACGGAGTACCCGTGAACATAGTTTTCGATCGTGATACCCGATTTCTGTCGCACTTCTGGAGTAGTTTACAGAAAAGTTTGGGGACTCGATTGAAGTTTAGCACCGCGTATCATCCTCAGATAGACGGCCAATCAGAAAGAACGATCCAAACTCTTGAAGATATGTTTAAAGCTTGCATGTTGGAATTCAAGGATTCATGGGAAGATCATCTACACTTGGTGGAGTTTTCGTATAATAACAACTTTCAGGCGACTATTCAGATGGCTCCATTCGAAACGTTATATGGTCGCAAGTTTCGCTCACCCGTCTGTTGGGACAATGTTGGAGAACGAAAATTGTTGGGACCAGATCTTGTCGTGCAAACCGTGGAGAAAGTTATTATGATCCGGAATCATATGAAGACAACACAAGATCGGCAGAAGTGTTGGGCCGATACATCGAGAAGACCTCTAGATTTCGATGTTGGTGATCTTGTATTCTTGAAGATATCACCGACTAGAAGAGTGATTCATTTTGGGAGTCGAGGCAAGCTTAGTCCTCGATTCATGAGGCCTTTCGATATCATCGAGTGTGTTGGAGAAGTAGCTTATCGATTGACTTTACTACCATCTTTGGCGATTGTTCATGACGTATTTCATGTATCTCAAATTCGTAAGTATGTTCGAGATGAGACGCACGTGCTAGATCATTCGGATCCGACTGTAAGGGAGGGCTTGACATATAAAGAACGACCGATGGCGACTGTTGATCGAAGAGAAAAGGTCCTCAAGAACAAGATTATCCCTCTCGTACTTGTTTCATAAGGGAATCACTCGCACAGAGAATCGACTTGGGAACGAGAAGACGAGATTCGGTAGAAGTTTTCACACCTCTTCTTGTAGTTTCATTTTTACATGTTTTTCTTGTTCTTGGAATTTTGAGGACGAAATTCTTTTTGTAGTTGGGTATAATGTAACACCCTAGTTCCTATACCCTGACTTAGTTGATTAATTTATATATCGAGTGGCCATTTCTTGATTTATTGCTGGTATGGGTGCGAATTGTGTAATTGGTATCTGTGTTTGCATCCGACCCGACCCGCATGCTGGGAAACCCGTCTTGATTCCTATTTGTGATTTATCCCGGCTAGTTATGAGGATCCGTGCACTTTTATGTCGTATATCCTGTATATCTGCATCGTATATCTGGCATCTGCATTTTTTTATAAAACAAATATAATCAAATAATATATTTTAAAAATATCTAGCATAGCCTGCATCATACCCCTAACCCTGTGGTGGCATCCGTACATCGTGTTCTCGTCCTGTTCAGTGAAACAGACTCGTTTGGATAGCTACGTACACGCTATGTGTATCCGTTCTTGGGGGTATGCATTTTTCGTTACCCGGATATTGCATTTTGGTATTGGTTGATATGAATATTATTCGTATTTTCAAACCGTAATTTTAGACCCGACCCGGGCGTGTTTTAGACTATTTTAGCATTAGCCAAAATCTTAAATATATTTAATATTACATTCATATTATATTATACTGATAAAAATATATTCATTAATATTTTTTCCTTAACCAAAATATATTTCCTACACTAAATCTCTGCCTCCCCTCTCCCTCCTCCATATATATATATATATATATATATATATATATATAGAGAGAGAGAGAGAGAGTAATGGAGGAAAGAGGCCATGGGAGGGAATTTCCTCCTTTGGCGTCGAAAAAATACTCTCCCCATCGTGTTTTCCGACGATCGGAATCTATCATCTTCATCGTTATCATCTAAGATGTGTGTATGCTAAATTTCATGTGATTCTACAACCTTTTCACCGTTGATTTAGAAATGTAAAAGGTTCTATTATCTGTAAACCGTTAATTTTGAACCCACTAATTCGACCGTGAAAAAGTTGTAGAATAACATGAAATTTGATGTACCAACATACTAGATGATTACGATGAACATGATGGGTTCCGATCATCGGAAAACACAACAGAGGGCGTATTTTTTCGACTCCAGAGAAGGAAATTCTCTCTTATGGCATCTTTTCTCCATTATTCTCATATATATATATATATATATATATATATATATATATATATATATATATGAGGTTAATGGAGGGAAGAGGCTATAGGAGGGAATTTCCTCCTATGTCGTCAAAAAAATTACGCCCTACCTTATTTATTCCGGCGATCGGCACCCATCATCTTCATATTTATCATCTAAGATGTGGGTACACCAAATTTCATGTGATTTTACAACTTTTTCACCATTGATTTTGCTATGTAAAACGTTCTGTTCTCGGTAAGTCGTTAATTTTGAACCTACTAAATCAACGGTGAAAAAAATGTAGAATCGCATGAAATTTGGTGTACCCACATCTTAGATGATAACGATGAAAATTATGTGTGCCGATCGTCATAAAAAATGATGGAGGGGATACTTTTTCGACGTCATAGGAGTAAATTCACTCCTATGGCATCTTTCCTCCATTATTCTCTATCTCTCTCTCTCTCTCTCTCTCTATATATATATATATATATATATTTCCTCACTCCCAAAACCTACGTTCTCTCTCTCCTTCTTCTTCTCAAAATTTTTCGTTCCCGCCTTCGCCTCGCGAACCATGCCCTACCTCGCTCGCCGTCGCCGCCTAACCCCGACCTCGTCTCGCCGTCGTTGACCTTTCTCCGGCCTCGCCTCCACCAACTCCTCTCCACTGGAACCTAAACCGAACCCATCTCCCCGCGGCGAACCCACTACAACCTTACCGCACCCATCACCTTCGCTGTCGTCGTCGTCATCACGCCAGCGATCCCTTGTCATCATAACGAATTCCTCCACTCATACCCTCGATCATCACCTTCACTTCCTCTTCTCCGCTTCTTCCCCTCTCTTTCCCAACCCCTGCAACCAGCCCGAGCCTCTGCACACGCCTAGTCGCCTCCACCGCCGGCGACCGCCCTCATCACCTCCACTTTCGTCGTCTTCCTCTCTCATCACCTCTCCTATACTCCCAAGATCCTGAGGCCAAACCCTACACTTAACCCTCACCCGAGCCTCCCCTGCACACCGCAACCCACTGCCTCGCCGAACCTCGTCGGAAACCCATTGTCTTCATTGTCATCCCCTCGTCTCTGACCCAGAGCCACAACCAGAGAACCCCGGTAGACGTTCCCAGCCGGCGTGGTCATGTTCTTGATTTGCTTGGTTCTGTTCTGTACGCCCGCGTACATTGCGACATTTACCGACGTCGGACGCGGTGTACGTACCCCATCTCGAGATCCGACCAAGCAAGTTTATCTTGCTATATGCTATAATATATATTTTAAATCCATATGAATAAAAATATCGCATGTTTATTGCATTGTGCATTCTATATTACAGTTTTATAATTTTACGATACTCGTACGTATCCATACCATTTATTACATATCTAGTTGCATACAAGTTTATCTTGCTACATGCTATGTTATTATATTTGCATCCATATGAATAAAAATATCGCATGTTTATTGCATTGTGCATCCTATATTACAGTTTTATAGTTTTACGATACTCGTACGTATCCATACCACTTATTACATATCTAGTCGCATGCAACTTTATCTTGCTACATGCTATGATATTATATTTGCATCTATATGAATAAAAATATTACAAGTTTAGTACATTGTGCATCCCATGTTACCGTTTTACGATACCCGTTCGTATCCATATCATTTATTGCATCTCTAGCTGCATGCCAGATCATATTATTACATGTTACTGTTACATTGGCACCCCATGCTTGATAATATGCATCATACGTAGTCATGGAGTTGTAGATGTGATCCCTGATGTGCACCCATACTTTTACCATGTTTCGCTACTTGCTACAGTTTCACTTTTGAGCATCCGTATGATACATATGCACTACCTGACAGGACCTGATACACCACTGCTTGATACCTGATCTTGTTACTAATGCCGACAATTCTGACGTGTCGTCCCGACGGACGTATCCTGTTGTCTATTCAGACAAAACATGTACCTGCTTGATCCTGTGTTGGCATTAGTTTCATATTTATCAATACTTGATTTGAACATATAAACAAGGGGGTAAGGGAAATCAATGATGAAATCTGACTTGTAACTCGACAGTTCGATACTTATACTGATCAGTTTTGGGGGTTAGACCAGTCCCGGGATGATGATGCTGACATAATTTGTCTGTACATGTTTCCTATTTTGTGCTTAGCGGCACGTCTCGGACTCAGCCCGAGAGTCTGGACCATAGTCTCGGGCATGCACGAGATAGTATTGAGTTACACAGACGATTCCATTAAATTGATTTCAAAGACTTGAGTGTAGATAACCCAATAATATAGTTTAGATTACTCACTGCACTTCACCTGCATATGCGTATATACTTCATAGTTCTATATCCGTGTTTGCTTATTTTATTGTTTATATTCATGCCTGCATATCTCGTGTATCCTGGTTATTTATTTATTATTGATATTATGACGCACTGACGTCTGGGTTTTGCATGGCCCAATTTCTATGTCCCTATCACACGCTGACCATGAGTACTTCAGTCGTCAAGCCGAACAGTGAGGAGCATGTTAGTGATAGTTTAGTTTAGTTTTCTTTTCGCAGTTTTATTTCCTGATGTGAGCCCGTATTTGGGACATATTTCCAGATGTTACTGTTCATTTGATTTATTGCTTCCGCATATATATTTCTTGACTCGTTTATTCTGGCAGATGGACATGTACTAGTTAGTTTTATCTTTTACAGTTCTTGATATCTTATAGACAACCGTAATGTGACTGTGAAAGGATGTTTCCTATCCACAGGTAGCATGGTTGCCTCTGTCACGTGCCGATCTTAGTGCATTGTGGGAAGCGGGGCGTGACAGTTAATGTGGGTGTAGGAGCAGGTGGTGGAGTAGGCGGAGGCATCGGGGATCGATTCTAGTGGACAGACCGATCCGATATTTCTGACTGTTAGGTTACGGCAGTGTCCCGGCCATCAATCCGTGAGCAAATGCGGAACAAAAATTTATAAAAGGTTGCGCTATCACAACCAATTACCCAGATCTACCCATAGTCCCTAGATAACAAAATATGCAAAGGAGTTAGAATGGTTATACCGAATAGAATCGTGTCCTTCGGTCTTCAACCATCATCCCAAGCTCCTAGGGCCTTCCTCGATCAAGCTTGATCTCCGGTCTCCCTCCATCGAAGATGATCAACCCGAAAGTCTATGCAACGAGCACCAACCTCATATCCGAGGCAACTAGGGTACCTAGATCGCCATTCGAGATACCGTAGATTAAGTAGAGTGTGTGTGTGATTACTTTGTCTCAAGACATCCAAGAATTCTCAACTCATGAGAGGGTTTGGGTTGAGCTAGAGAAAGAAGAAGATGCCATGAGAATGAGGTATTGAGAGCAACTTAAGAGAGAGAGAAAGGGTCACGCCCCGCTTCCTGGTGTGTGGTGAAGAGGACGGGACGAGGCCGCTACATATTTACTCAAAAGTAAATACGCTAAGCGTTACTAAGAAATATAAAAGAAATATACACAAGAGGCAAATGTAATTAAACAGCAACTTTATTTATTAACATTCTTTTGTACAATGCATGGAAAGTAAATATATCTGAATGAAAGCAATACCTAAACAGTGGCATAACAGGAATGCAAAATACAGATTGTAAAGGAAATGTACAAGTGTAACTACAGCTCGGGATCTTCAATAAACTGGTCCAATTCGTCACTGGTGGGCTCGATCTCTGGAAGGTCCGAAACACCTGACGACATTCAAAGAAGAAGAAAGAGAATGTCATCAGCGAACAAATCCCTCGGTAAGTCCCGAAGATAAGGGTGAAGTAGAATAGACAGAGAGTAAGAGAGAGAGTGAAACTCTTAAAGTTGTATTTTATTGTTATAATGTTGTATTTATTAACGTTGTTGTTTGTAGTTTGGTACAGAAGAATGCCAGTGTATACGAGAGGAGTCTCTATATGCCAGAGACTAGAGGCAAGTATAGTACAAGGCTCCGTTAGAATGCCCAGAACAACGGCGATTGTATTCAGATTAGGTGTCTTAAATCTTGCAGTCTCGTGCCACTTCTGACACCATCCATACCAATCTACCCCTTAACCCTGCGATATATTGATTGTATTGTTTGTATTGTATTGTAACTTGTATTGTCTTGTAATATAGAATGTATAATTGGATGACTTGCCGAAACCATGATATCAGTAAATAGATGTAACTGGAGAATCATGGATGTAACTGGAGAATCATGTAAGTGGAAGTATATCCATGGTTCGGTTAAGTCAATATAGATTGAATATATATATTCATGAATTCATATTGAATTTTAGATTGTAGATTTTACTTGAATCATATTCAAGTCAGATTATTTATAATGAGACTCGGTATGAGTCCGAACAATTAGAAAGAGAAATTGAAGTCCTGAATTGGGTTTTGATATTATCGGTAACCGCTGCACATGGACGGCAGGATTTGTGTCTTTTTCAAAGACGATTACCGTATTGATAACACCGTTGTTAAGTTGTCTATCTTAAATAGGCAAATAACCACTTCTCCGGCTCTTTGAGACTCAAGAGATTGGTCCTGCTTAAATCTATATTTACTAGGGTCTTTATTGTAATTTATAAAACTTGAGGGGGTTTATGTAAAAATAATTTTGTATAATTTACAAAATACACCTCAAGTATTTAATTATCATCTTTAAAGTTTTCATAGCTGTAGATTTTATATTTGTGACATTTCTAGTGAATAAACCTATTTTTCATAATATAGCATATTTAATTGTAATATTGAACTTGTATGGAATTTCATGGTATTTTCATGTAGAGTGATCCTTTTGATTTAGAAAAGTTGGAATATTTATATCATATCAAAAATAGATATTTTGATAATACATATATATATATATATATATATATATATATAATTTTTATTATTTTCTAGAAATCTTATTTTCTTAAGATATTTGTATTTCAAATCTTTCGAGACCGAATGCTCCTTGCGGAGATCTGCATCTCGCACTACTAATCCCAGGGAAGTACGATAATCTGCACCATCCCAGTTGGATTTCCCAAAATGGGTTGTAGCGGCACTTTGCAAAGATTTGTAAAAATACGTAATCTTGTAGAAAATAGTTTTAATAGTAAATGGTATTTATATGTAAAGTTTCGTTTTTCCGTATTCTATGTTCCCGAAAGGTATTGTGCTATGTTGCATATGAGTGTTGTGAGGAGGTAGGCTATTACCTCGTGATCTAATTAAAGGTATAGCAAGATTAATGATGTTTTAAAGTCGAAACTAAACTACATGGTATTTTACTGAAAAAGAGCGGTAAAAGTTACAAAATGAAATATTTTGCTATGAAACTTGTTCAACATGTTTTGTTAATGATTAATAGTCAAGATGTAAGAGTTTAATATGGTTTTGTTAAGAAAAATTGAACTTTACAAGGAAAACAGAATCGGAAGTCGGATTTAACTCCGCTTCCGTCGGGTTTAAGAAAAAGAAGTTTTAAGAATAGATTAGAGAGGAGGGAGGTAGGACTTACTTATTGTTAGGTTAGAGAAGAGGGAGAGGAGGAAGTAGGATTTGTCGGTCCGTCATTTTATCGCCGGAAGCTCCTCGTATCGCCGTCAGAAGTTCGCCGGAGTTTCGCCCATTGCTAACTCCACTTGTATACAAAATTCTAAAGAGTTTTCTTGAGAGTTTGGACATAATTGTGAGTGAGGGGTGTGTATTTAGGGGTGGTATTTATAGGGTAAAACTAGGGTTAGCTAGGTGAAAGGGAGAGAAGAAAATGTTTTAAATTTTGTATTAAAAAAATGGTTTAATGGGATTTTATTGACACTGTAAATGTGCAGGTGAAATAAAATGTACAAGGGTTTCAGGGATACAAAGAGGCACAAGTTCACAGAAGGGTCAACTCGGATTCAAACGAGTCAACCCGGCCTTGCCGGCCTTGTCGGCCGAGTTGCCGGCCCTAGTCGGCCGAGTCTGACCGGGGCTCGCCGTCGAAGGTCCGTCATCGTCTGGTTAGCACAGTGGGGTAGTTTGTTTTTAGTGTGACCTTGGGTTTTACGGTTTTAGCACGTGTAGACTATTGGGATTCTAAAAATTTAAAAAAAAATCAATATTAAAAATAATGTGGCGGATGGGATTTGAACTCTTGTGCTTTGGTTCAGCAGTGCAAGGTATTACCAATGAGCTACAAGCTCCTTCTTGCTATTAAAAAGCAAAACAAACTTATAACTTGTGCTCAGGCAAAAGTACCCTTTTCTGTATTTTTGAAAAAAGTGTACAGAAAGTTAGGGTTGTTATAAAAAGAAAATGAATAATGGCTTGTATTTTTGTGTGTTGTGAGTGTTGATTAAAAATAATGGAGCTATCACATAAATGTTCATGTCTTCAAAATATCTTAGTCAGCAAAAATATCTCAGGTCAACATAATCTCACAACAAGAAAAAACCCTAAGCATGCTAGAATAGTAACCATGGGTCACTAATTAGCCATGCCACAAAAATGAAATAAACACCTCATCCAACACCTCAATAATCTTTTAATCCAAAAAGGTCTAAACCATGATGAGGTGTAATCTCCTGAAAGTAATCTTGTAATAAATTACAAGAATACCCCTCAATAGTATATACATACCCACATCCGTATTCCAAAGAATACGAATACAATGAGACGAAAATAATCTAACAATATAATACTAGGATCCGGTTTAAACCAAAGCCCACTAGTATTATCCGTCCGAACATCATCCGTGTACAAGTACACGTATGTGATCGAACTATGCCGTAAAACCATACGACCTCTACAACGTTTCGCCCGAAGTAGGGAAACCCTCTGTGTGAGACTCTAAAGACTCGTCAATACGCTGGCAGTGGGTTCAACCACAAGCACATCAGCGGCACTAGTTTTACGTAACGGCTACCCAGGTATTGAGCGAAAGGGAGGCCGACGAGGAAACCCATCCTGAAATCCCTACTGAGCCTGATAGTGACAATATCCGTACAGTCTGGTCCGTTCGTCTATGAGTATCGCATATCGAGTCTAGGGGTGGATAAAGTCAGACCCCTAATAACGCGACATTTAGTATCGGTATGAAGCCCATTACCACCAGAGAAACTACTGATCCGAATCAGTAATTCTTGACTATCTTGGCCAAGGATTTCTGGTGATGGACACCCGTGCAATCCGCGACATCAACCCCCAATACCGAGAGAGACGAATCCCCTGACGATCCGCTCACTGCCTCCATATGGCTCGAGACTGTACCCAACTAATACTTGTTTGCACGACTCCTTTGAACCGTGGTAGGGTAGTAATCAAAGCACGGTGGGAACTCACACGAGACAAATGACAATCTCAGGTCGATAGACTAACCTGTACCATGTCACCAGGGAACTTCTATCTGACAATAGCCATAATACCAACTAGTATGTTCCCGGTGAGTCCGTCCGGTGTACTCATAACCCAATGAGCACCTGTATACATCTTAGGTGAACCAACTGACACCAATGGCTTGTGAGACCGGCCACCGCACCTCATCGGGATCTCGATCCGTATACACTAGTCTACTCTTGGAGTATCGATGCCCAGTCTCGAAACTCCTACGACTAGGGACACTTTAAGGATGTGCTTATAGACCACCCAACTCTCACATATATGATCGCCATCATACTGCTGGTAGTCAAGCAAGAATCTTATGGGCTCTATCAACATGTAATAGCGATCTATAATGTCACCTGAAGCATGTACATGATGATAAAGTCAAATCAGATAGCATACTATCATCTCAAGTAAGACTGTTCTACCGGTATAGGTCTTCTCTCAATCATTGCAATCACATGCCTACGATCCAATAATTGACTTGAGGGCAGTATAACCAACAATCTCCCACTTGCACTTAAGGCTAATTATTGCGGTGTCGCATACTCACAGCCCGTGTGATACCGAACACCTAACTTCTCTACTAATCGGTTTCACAAAGCTTGTATGTAAAACTATTGCGTTCGAGAAATAGTCTCGGTGAGTGGATCCGCTCCAATGTTTCTTTCGATATCTCTCTTTATCTCTAGTTCGCGAAGAAAGCCATCTCCCGAAATGAGCAATACCTGTCTTAGAATATGTCTGGATATCTGATGGGACTCAGTTCTCAAATGAGCTCCAAATCCAACAAACTTCTTAAACTGTGTCATCCACTGAATTTAATCAGTATCCTGCGCCATGCCTTCCTCAATATCCGCTTGGACCACCTGTCTAAACTACTGCCCCTCAAAAGAGAGAAAAATATAACTCTGACAATCACTCTGTCATCCAGGTCACCTTGGTAGCCTGGAATGATAACCGTCTCCCGAAAGAGGTTGCTGTTACCATATCCCTAGAATATCCACTTATGTTCATAAACTGCTTCCGAACGTTTCTCTAGGATTGGATTAATATATAAACTTATTGCAACTAGTGCAAAAGCAACATCCGGTGTGGTACTTGATATCTCATGATTGACTCAATTGCTTAAGCAAGTGATATGTCAATCATGCACACCCCTCTCCCCTTTAGTCTCTAAGACACCTTTAGAGAGGGTGACTCCATCACCTGCAGGTACACCACCATGCCAGGATTCGTCCATTCTAAAACACTTTTAGAATACTGTCTAAGTACCCAGATTGGAAAACTATCCAAATCTAGATCTAGTAACCAGAATGCCTGATATAATATTCATATCCTATGTGGAGAAACCACTGTGTGACAACCACAGTATAACCGATCGCAATATAAAAATTTCACTTCCTACAAAGTGTGTGTCATCCAAATACCTGGACATCACACCCTACTAACTTCTTAACAGATCCATCTTCTATTCTGATAAAGTCAAAGCCTATGACTGTCACATCAAAAATAGATGATCTATCTCCGCTATACTTGCTTTAGACTATAAATAGACATAAGCTACTTGTCCACTATGCTTCCGCTGCTCCCGCTGCTCCCGCTGACTATAACAACCTTCTAGCAAGGTCATATACACGTGCATTTCTAAAGCTGGTTTAGAACGACGCTATACACATCCTCCTCCTGGGTCTCATAGTCTAGAACAGCAGTAATGGCAAGTCTGGGGAAACAAGAACCTCCATGTCACCGTTTTTGACGATACCGAAGTACCTCTCGGGTGCCTGAGGTTACCCACCATATCTGCGGAATGGATAATGGAATGTCAAACTTAATTGAATTTTTAGGTTCTATTAAATTTTCAGTAATCGTTTGTGGTTCTGGAATCACTTTCAGTTCTACCATACTCCCACTATTGTTTTATGAAAAAGTCCATTTTACTAAAACTGTGGCGAGGCAAGAACAATATCACTATTGATCTTTCAGATGGTAGAAAGTTAACCCTCGTCATAGCCCAGGATAACCCACAAACTGCTATTACAGAAACGTGCCTTGACTTATCCAGACTCTGGTTTTAAGCATAACCCGGAAAACTCTATATACCTTAACACCGTTAAGATATGAACCATTCTATATACAATATAGAAACATATGCACTGATTTAATTGGAACCAGATTCAAATCATGCAGCTGTCTCCAGTGCATATCAACTAAATAGAGAGATGCTGATCAGCATTACTCAACTTAGGAATGCTTCCATATATGAGAAACCTGAAAGAGAAGCAAGTTCTCAAACCCATTACTATCAAATGTATACCAAACACAAGTATTTATATTTTCGATCACCTTGAAGAATCCTGATACTTGCAACACATGGTTCTCTAATTTATTCTTGTACCTATAATTTCTCTAAACCTGGATCTTGTATTTCTACGAAATACATGTGTAAAACTGGAGAAGTCACAAGTAAACAGAATATAGTACGAACACCAACCCCTTTGTCTTTATGGACACTGTACAATATACAATACTTTGTATAAGTCTCCTGAGTTGAATAACTCAAACCTTGTGCGTCGTAAGTTGAAAACTATACTATGGTTAAAAAGAATTACACTGATATTTAATGCTCCTTACCCAATTATCAACTGATATAGGTAAATATCATGGACATAATTTCAAAAAGTTATATTTCACTTTATATAAAATAAACGTACATATATATATCAGTTTGAAATTGGTGCATAACAACAGATATTCAAAACCAAATATTTGCCGTCAGGTAAAACCCCAGGCGATTTCCTCAAATATCACCAATTACAACGAATTCCGATATAAAGAGGATATAATCACCTAATTCCTAATAACTTACTCCCACTCATCATCTGTAACCATACAGATTTGAGAATCAAACCTGGTAAATACATACCCTGGAGTAAGAATCTAATTGGGAAATCAGTTTTCAATTAACAATGCATAATGAAAATGAAACATGAAAATGTTTCGAAGGGGTAGCCGGATATTCCTAGTAATGCCTCTTCCATTAACCAGATTCATGACTGTAACCATATATTTGCTTACCGTCTCCCCAAATCCCTTTATTTTTCTTTACTCATTATCTTCTGTACACCACCCTTAGGGTAAATGGTTTTCTTCTTTCGCTGCCGTTCGACACCGGCCTATGTTTTGGAAGAAGACTATCCAATAAGCGTAATAGGTTTACTCTCCTAATTCTAGGAGCCCTTGCAACCTGAGAGAAGGTAAAGATAAAAAACAACTGAATAATCCATATTCTATTTCTCCTGAATCAGAATCCATTCTCGAACTGGAACAAGTTCTTTCGAGTTCGTATGTAACTATATGATGGATTATCCAATAAATATGGATCTTCGTAGTGATACGGGGTGTTCTGGAGAAATGCAAAGGTGAAATAGGAGTGGCGATGATATACACGGTTTGGTCATGAATGATAACAGTCGCAATTTACTTTGCCTTCTTTCTAATCTCTTTATTTGTCTTTACTTATTATCTTTTGTACACCTCACTTAGGTTAATTGTTTTTTCTTTCCCCACCTTTCGGCACCTGCCTATGGTTTGGAAGAAGACTATCCAATAAGCGCAATAGGTGTACCCTCTCCTAATCTTAGGAGCCCTCACAACCTGAGAGAAGATAAAAGGAAAAGACAACTGAATAGCCCTATTCAATTTCTCCAGAACCGGAAACCATTCTCGAATCTGAAACAAGTTGCTTTGAGTTCGTATGTAACTATACGATATTCATATCCAATAACTGTGCATCTTCGTAATGATACGGAATGTTTTGGAGAAAAGTAAAGGGTAAAAGTAGGAGTGGTAATGAAGTATGCAACTCTGACAATCCAAAACCAGTGTATTTTAAAAAGGTTCGGTTAACTTGGTTCATGAGTTCTAGTCTAGGGTTGGGACATGGTCGGTGCCAAAGAGAGAGAAAAGAAAAACTCAGCGTGCACTCTAATCTAAATCAGAATTGTTAATCATTTTATCTAATCCGGATGTTTGCTTGTTCACGATAATTTAGATTGATACGTATGTGATCCGATATGTGTTTGTGTGTGTGTGTGTGTGTGTATTTGTGCACATGGCGGGGAAAAAACAGGAAGCCCATTTTTTAAAAAATCCTAAAATTTTGTCCATACGGATTAATCCTTAAGGTCATCTATTGCACATACGGATTAATCCGTAATGCAATGTTTGCCTCTACACAGTTCACCGTAGGGATAAAATATCAGGATACCTAATATTTTGTCCATATGGACTCAGTAACAGAGGTAAAACTTGTCCCTACGGATTAATCCGTAAGACCATTTATCTGTACCTACGAATAAATCCATAGGTGAATCTGACAGGCCCTACGGATAAATTCGAAGGGGCAAGTATTTTATTTTATAAACCAATAAATTAAATAAAGATTATGTCCCTACGGAGTAATCTGTAGGGATAAATGTCTTTACGGAGTAAGACGTAGTGACAATTATTACTCCGTAGGGGCATGTTCAGGACGAAAACTTACATCTGCGGTCTTTAGACTTACGGTGGAGTTTTATGTGTCTACGGAGATATCCGTAGGGGCAGTGATTTGCCCCTACAGCTAAATCCGTGGAGACAACCCATTATTGTAATAGTGATAGATTTTAAATTAGAATTTTACAGGATAATGTCAAAGTATATAAGTGTATAACATAAGATACAAACTATACATCTAAATATCATGCATTAACTTACATTAGTAACTAATAATAATCCTATATATCATTAATTTGTTCATAATAAGAAATATTGCAAAGCCTTTTCATGATAAATAGCTAATAATAACAGTAAAAGATATGAAATAGCAATGGATATTCCATGTTAAAATTTGGATAGAATTCAAGTAATGCATGGCTTCATAAATGATGAATCCAAGCATATTTTCGATGTGGTATATCTTACCAATGATATATTGTATATACCTAAGACTTTATGCATCGGCAACATTATAAATTTATATTTCGAGAACCACCATTGGAAGAGTTCTAATTTATCTTTTGAATAATAGAATAAAAGCATATATATTGCCTATATTTATTATACATGGAACAATTCATTGGCTTTTTCACAATAACATAATAACCAATCTATAGCTCTGAACTTATTTATTTACGTACATAACATTTTTGAATTTATTGTATATTTCATTCCTTATATTATCTACACTTCGATCAAATTAAATTTGAGCTCGTAAATATATCTTGTTTGAAATCAAAGATCTCTAAGCATAGCTACACATCCCATACTTGCACAAGTCGCCCTTCTTGCACCTAATCTTGCATCCTCCACAATTCTTGTGATCGTACATGATATTCACACAATTGCCGCTGCAACAAGCCTCCCCATATCGGCACCTTCGTCCACACTTACCGCAGTTGTGGTTGTCGATCATCACGTTCACGCATTGCTTATGGCAACAGTCTGGGCCCTGGCTTCCCTTGTCACGACAAACCCTAGGAAACTTGTCACAAGTCATTGATGCACTAGGGCTGTATTGGTCAAGAATATGTCTGCTCATGCTCCTAGTAACTGAAAGTTCACCTTCTATACATATATGTTGACTAATTAATTCAGTTAGTGCGCTTGTAACTTATACGCCATAAAAGTCTAAATTACACTGCAAAATGGTATTAGCACACATTAATTAGAAACCTAATTAATAATGGTCTTACATGCATTGCCTCTAATTAAGCCACATCAGCATAAATAGAAATAAATGCAGATTTTTCTTTAATAGATGCATTCACGCGATCATCAACTTAATTAATTATAACTATACAATCATCTCCACGATTGTAGAGTTTAAATAAGGACCAACATCACTTTAAATCAGTTCTGAAATAATTAAAATACTCTTTCCATGTTGATTTGAACCGTCTCTAATTTTTTCTTTATTAAATTTAAAACAAGTTAAATATACTTTTATCTCTAATATTATAATGCCAAACGAGAGGTATATATGAAACACGTGAAAAAACAACCCTCTAATTTGTTGTCACCTAAGCAATGATAACATGTTAACTTATCATGATACGTGTGATGCGTATAATTAAATTTTAATTTTATATATCAGGAATTTGATTTTTTTTATTCTTCCACTTAAATATATAATTAATAGACTAATTAAATAGAACGAAATCCCTTTAATTTACATTTATAGATGGGTCAATATATATATGTGTGTGTTTATATATATATATATATATATATATATATATATATATATATATATATATATATATATATGGGCATAAAAAGCCAACAAGTTGCAAAATATGGCAGGAGCCAAGGATATATAATATCACTCTGAATAAATAGAGATAATAAAAAAAAATGGTACTGTTTGAAGTGTGTAATTTGAAGAGAGCTGATGCCTAAAAGTTGTCAAACCAAATAACCTTAGCAATGGCGCATTTCATACATAATATGATAGGTAGTTTAAATTATATATTTACATCAAGAAACACAGCTAAGATTTCCATTTTTTACCTCCTATAATTAATGTTAATTATCTTTAATTATTAGGCAAAAATCAAATGGTTTATATACATGCTCTGTACATATCCAAGAGCCAAATGAACACTTTAAACAAAAAAATGCAAATATTCCAAATTTTCAGAATCAACAGGCTAATATGGATCCGTTTTTTTCCTTCTCCTCGGTTAGGGAGTATGTGATCTTAATACTCCCTCCGTCCATTTTTACTTGTCATTTTGTAGAGAGAAAAGTGTCTTATTTTGCTTAACGTTTTTTGGAATAACGAGGAAATTATTAATAATAAAGATATCAATAAATGATACAATACCAAAAATAGCCTAGAAAATTAATTAATGATATTAAGAAAATGATAATGCTTTCCTTGAGAGTTGAGGGAAGAAATGGTATGATTTTTTTTAGTGGTGATGTGGCAGTAGATTAATTACTGATATTAAGAAAGTGATAACGTTTTTCTTAATCGGTGTACAATCCTCTAAAATGACAACTAAAAAGGGACGGAACGGGAGCATATTTTTTCATGCACATGGGCCTCTTAATTGGAGTAATTAAGTTTTACTAGCATTAAACAAAAGGCAAAATCAAACTATATATGACTTGCTAAAAGAAAGCATAGCCCTTCATCAAGTGTTTTTTGGCTAGCTTTCTGCATTAAGCAACAAAACACCACATCTACAATACATATTAATCTTTATGTTAAAACAAAGTTAGACATGCCTAGCTCTCACTTCTCCTTTCATGCGTGATATGCTCAATCAAGGGAATTGTGATACTCAAGATAACTTCATGTTTCCATAAACCTATATATTTAACATTTAATATATGCTTGTTTAATTTAATATATCCAAGAGTATAATTTAATATATCCATTAATTATTGCGACACGAAATAAGTAACACAATTTATTTTGACACGAAAGAGACACTAAGAGCCTTTTTCGTTAGGTAGCGTCCAAAATCTACTTCCTTCACGATTTTTTTCGACGATTGGCGTCCATATATTCTCAAATGGAAAATAGTTTGTATTAGACATTTAGTTAATTGTTACAATTAATCATTTCACTTTTTTTTAAAATAATTTCACTTATTTAGTACACATATTTATAGACCACTTAAATACCCATTGCAAGTATGGTACAATTGCCGTTGACATTGTTTGGAGTGATATCAATGAAGAATAAGCAATCATGTTGCCTTTATTACTATATGATCCCAAATAAATATCTTGTATATTTTTCTTATCATAATAAGCAATCATGTTAATTATGATAAGAAAAAAGAAATACATAAAAATTGAGAGAAGGAAATTGAATGGATTATTATAAGAATTATTATGAGTTTTGACTTTTAAAAAGATAATCCAGCCTAATTTATATGGCTCTACATGCATGTTAATTATATATACATACAAATTGAGGGAAGAAAGAGTATAAATAAATAAATAAATAATTAGCATTACAGCCCATTCCCTTCCACTAATTAAGAGGTCTAACATTTTGTTTCTTTCATAAACTTAAAAAAATGTTTTATGCCCTTAACACGATTTTTTTAGAGGCCTAACTTCTTTGTTTCCTTGAATGACCTTAATACCGATCTCAATAATTCTTTCTCTCTCCTCTCTCCCTCCCTTTATTAATACTCAAATTCTCTTCTTTTGCTCCCACCAAAAAAACCTCTCTCTATCTCACTCTCTCTCTCTCCTCCCATGATGAATAAGATGTCAAGGATCTTCTTCATCATGGCACTCTTATTGCTTATAGCTTTGGCTACCTCCCATGCCATAGATAATACTAATGAAGTGGATGTCGAAAAACTTGTATCATCATTTCCTATCCATGGAGATGAACCATCATTTCCTAGGAGCATGAGACATATTCTAGACCAATACAGCACTAGAGTCTCTATGAAATGCGACAAGTTCCCTAGGATTTGCCGCGCCAAGGGAAGCCCTGGGCCCGACTGCTGCAAAAAGCAATGCGTGAATGTAATAGTCGACAACCACAACTGTGGTGAGTGTGGGCGAAGGTGCCGATATGGGGAGTCTTGTTGCAGCGGCCGTTGCGTAAATATAATGTATGATGCCAAGAATTGTGGAGGATGCAAGATAAGGTGCAAGAAGGGCAACTTTTGCAAGTATGGGATGTGTAACTATGCTTAATATTTGGAAGAAGATCGATCTATACATGTACTATAATATATCATTCATATTTGTTGGGATGAAAATGTTAGCTTGCTTGTGGAGGGTGCATGAATTTTTTATATGAGATTTAAGATATATATAGGGTTTCAAGATGTACTTTATTTAAATTCTTATAATAAGAGAGAAGATACGTGAATATATATATATATATTCTGTAATGGTCGTCTTATAATTATTTTATTTTATTTGTTTGAATTATCTTTTATTTTATTCATTTCCTATAGCTAGCTAAAATATGTAAACTGCATATATGTTTGTAACCCTATAATCAAATATAGAGCAGGGAGCGATCGATAAGATTTGCCACTACAGTTTCGTATTTGAAGATCGTCACTTTATGAAACGATATTAATTATGGTACACATACGGGTACTATATATCCATGTGTATGAGTATATATCTCTGTCACTATAATTGGTGTTTTAGTAAATTTAAAAATAAAAAAGGTCTAAAGTCCTCTATGCTCTCCTTCCTCCGTGTATTATATTATATATACTCCCAAATAAGGAAGTGTATATCAACAGGTTTGAGACTACCTCACTAGGATTTAAGTGGTATAAATCTTTAGATATTATACGAACTTTCATATCTACGAGTGTGGACTATAGCTAAGTTGTAACAGTTTCTTGTTGTTGTGCAAAAGTTCTATGGTCCAAACCTGTTTGCATCAAACCATGAACAATTTTCAAACAAACAAAAAAAAAAAATTCACTGTTTCATCTATATATGTCACCACTCCTTAAATTTACTGTGGCTTAAACTGTTATTAATTCTTATTTTTGGCATAATAATGTTTCATTTTGATGATGAAATATATCGAGATCAAGAGGAAGTAATATTCTTTTTCCTTTTTCCTTTTTCCTTTTTCTTTCTTGGAGATATATAGAGTAATAATCATGATTGCAATATACACTACTATAATAAAGGATTGCTCTTACGGATAGAGAAATTCGTAGGGGCGACTTTTTATTGCCCCTACGGATTAATCCGTAGGGCCATTTGTTTGCTCCTGCGGTGCCTACCGTAGGAGCATAAATAAATTAAAAAATATTAAAATGTAATCTTTTAATTGGCCCTACGGTACCACAAAAGAAAACTCTACGGATTAATCAATAGGGGCAACAAAAGCTTATTTATAAAGAAAAATAAAGATAAGTAATTTCCCACTGTCCCCAAAATCTCCCACCAATTCCCGATCGAGCACCCGCGCATCGTCGTCACCAAACCCATCGTCGTCGATTTTCTTGTCGCCACCACACCCATCGTTGTCGACTTCCTCGTTGCCACCACACTCTCTTCGTCGCCACCACACTCTCGCCGTGAGCACCTCTTCGAGCTCCCTCTTCCTGGCCTCCTCCACCTCGTCGACTTTCAGCCTGTACCCGACCCTGATCACCCTGAGAGAGTTCTTGATTTTCACGTTCTGTACCTGGGTCTGATGAAGAACATGCAATCAAAGGTTCGATACAATAGGAACAAGCTGAAGATCGACTGCTATTTGGTATGGCTGTTGACCCCCGAGGCAGAGAGAGTGGCTCCCCTATATACTTCGGTCTTTGTGAGAGTCGACGTAGATATATGGTCTCTCTTGTGCCAATATTACGACTCTCAGCGCAAATAAGTTTGTAATTTAAATGTAATTCATTGTTTAGTATATAATTTATTTTTTTGTATTGCTTAATTAAAAAACTAAATTTGAATGTGTTGTGCAGAAATATACCGCTCTAAATAATAAGAATAGGAAGTCGGCGAAGAGGGTTCACTCCACTTATACAGGTGGCTCGAGAAATATTACACGTGCCAGGGAGGCATTAGTAAATTACAATAGATCTATTTTGATATAATGTAATATTAAGAGTTATTTTATAATATATGTAAATTTTTGACGAATTGCAGAGAGCTCAGGCCCTGGAGTAGGGTGGTACACAGAGCGTGTTTATGGTGTATCTTGCCGTCTACGGCACCTCGACAGATCCCGCCACGGGCGAGCTTCAATCCGCAACACCGCTACCCAGAAGTATTGTGTAAATGTTAATATTTATTCTAATTCGAATGAAATTTTTGTTTTGATAAGTTCAAATTTAAATGATATACTTATATTTTAATGGTTAATGTAACACCCTAGTTCATATACCCTGACTTGGTTGATTAATTTATATATCGAGTGGATATTTCTTGATTTATTACTGTTATGGGTGCGAATAGTGTAATTGGTATCTGTGTTAGTATCCGACCAGACCCGCATGCTAGGAAACCCATCTTGATTTATGTCACGCCCCGCTTCCCAGAGTACGCAAAATTGGGCACGTGACATAGCCAACCATGATACCTGTGGGTAGGAAGTATCCATCCACAGTCACATTACGGTTGTAAGGATATCAAGAACAAGAAAATAAACTAATCTAATACATGTCCAAATCCATAATAATGAGAATCAATAAACAATAAGTGCGGAAGCAAATGATCCAAGACAATAAATAAACAGTATGTCCCATAATGCGGGCTCACATCTGGAAATGAAATGAAATAAATAAACTAAACCCTAAGGAACTCACAGTTCAGCCTGCTGGCTGAAGTACTCCTGCTCGGTCGACGACAGTGGTACGGAATCTGGGCCAAGCAAAACCCAGACGTCAGCACGTCATAACATCAAGTATAAAGTATAGACATGGTAATAAGCAATGCAAGTATGGACATGAATAAAGCAGTACTAAGAAATAACAGAGCAGAGTAATGTGCAATGGTGACTAAACTATCCTGTCAGGTTTCTACTCTATAGTCTTTGAAACCAATTGATGAATCGTCGATGTAACTCAATAGTATCCCGTGCGTGCCCGGGACCACGGTCAAAACCCTCGGGGCTGAATCCGAGACGTGCCGCTAAGCAGTAAAAGGTAGTAGGATGGACGAGTGATGTCAGCATCAACACTCCGGAGCTGGCCAAGCCCGTAAGACTGATCAGAACAATATATCGAACTGTTGAGTTACAAGTCGGTTTCACCTTTGATTTCCCCATACCCCCAAGCTATGTATGTCAGGTCAGGTATTCAGTAGTCAAGGACTAATGCCAACACAAAATCAAGTAAAAGTAGGTCTGTCTGGATCGACAGCAGGAATGGTCAGGTTTGTCGGCATTAGGCATGAGATCATGAAACAAGTCATGTCACGGTACAACAGGATGAGTCGGTATGTATGTATATGTCATGTGTAGCAGGGTCAGGCCAATATGTAGTGCAATCGAGCATGCGCTCACAACAGGTATACAATCAAGTAATGAACAGTAGCAGAAAACAGTAAATAACAATAATATTCCATGTAAACACAATGATATTTTGTATTCTCTTATTAATCAGGTTCACGCACCTTTGAGGTGCAATAGCCACAAGGTGAAGCAATATCCACAATCATAAATTAATGAAGCTACATGAAATTAAACTAAATATAATAATTGTCTCATGGGTGATTTAACAATTAAAGCGGATATGATCCAAAGGTCTTATTTAGTTGAATTATGGATTGATAGTGGGTTGATTAATTACGAGAACTATTATAACGATTCCATGTTAAAGATAACCGCAACTGTCAATTCTAACTTATAACATGATATCAATTACCATCATTAAGTTGTAGTATTATATAGTATGAATTCAATTGCGTGGCAAGACTAGATCTCGCACGCTAGCATGTTTAAGCAAGTATTCAGATACTTGCCTCGACGGTCTGCAAACTGGAACACGGATGCGATGTCGGCAGAAAACACGATATGATAGCACGGGCCACGGATCGAGTCCCAACAGAGAACAACGGGATCACACGGACCAGGGGGCTTCGCTGGAGCGTCGGGTTCGCCAAGACGGCACGGTCGGATTCCGGCAAAACACGACAACAAATTAGCAACACACAAAGAATTCAAGGCGATCAGCGGGGGGGGGGGGGTTTACTGCACAACGGAAAGGTGAGGAAGGCTTACTGAGAGATATACCAGGCGACTCCGGCGGGCTCGACGGCGCTGGGACGCCGGCGAGGCAACGGCAGCGGCGGCTGCAATGGCTGAAAGGCCTCGGGGTGTGCGGGAGAAGGTGCTGCGGCGAGTGGAGGAAAGGGTGGTCGGCTCTGGTGGTCGAGGGGGAGAAGGAGGTGGCCCTGGTGACGACGGCGAGGTCGCCGGCGCGTTCTCCGGCGAACAGCGGAGGGTAGGCGATGGGTGAAGGGTCGGCTGCAGGTTGGTGGTGGTCCAGCGAGGAGAGGAGGGAGGTGATGACGAGGTGGTGACGAGGAGGATGAGATGGTGTCGCGGGTGTCGTCGGCGACGGGAGGTCGCGTCGACGGCGAGGTCTGCGGGGGTTTGGAGGCGACGTCGGGTTGGATGCAGGCGCGGGAATCGTCGGAGGAAGGAGGTAAGTGGGTGCGGTGAGTCTCGTGGTGGCGAGGGCGGCGACGGCGAGGTCGCGAGGAGGCCGGCGGTGAGGTCGCGAGGCTAGGGTTAGGGTTTTCGTTGGGTTCGTGATGGGAGAAGATGGTTTGAGGGAGGCGGCTGCATGAGTTTCTTTTAAATAGAGGAAGAGAGAGAGAGAGATTGGGGAGAGATTGAGGGAAGAGAGCGAGAGAGATAGGGAAAAGGGAAGGGGCCCACGCTGGAGGGTTGGCGGCCTGTGATTGGCCACGAAAAGGATTTGAGAAGGAAATACGTAGGATTTGTGAAGGATTTATTGTTAAGGAATTTTAGATTCGTATATATAATTTTAGATATTAAATTGAAATGGGCCCTTTTTGGCGCGAAATGAAACATTTCCAAATCGCGCCCGGGTTGCGCCCAAATGTTCCAAATTCAAATTATAGGATTTTAAGCGGGTTCCAAATTTTGAAAAAAGATGTTTAATGATTAAAATGCATGCCCCCAAGTCGGACACTTGCACGCGCGCGTAGTCGTCCAAACTTGCCCGTTTAGCCAAACGGAACGGAATCTCGACACGCGGACGCTACCACGCGACTAGTGGCGACGAGTAGGCCAACATGGATATTTTAAATTTCATTTTAAGAGTTAAAATTTGTTATGTGCCAAAATGACTTAACCGGTTAAAATTTAGCAATAAACCCCAGAAAAACAGAATAATTGAAAAGAGCCATAAATAACCCTCAACTAGTAATATAAATAGTATTATTGGGCTCGGGTGTTACATCATACCCAACTACAAAAGAATTTCGTCCTCGAAATTCCAAGAATACAAGATAGCTAACTACTGGAAAAGGTGAGGGAATTTCTGTCGGATCTCGTCTTCTCGCTCCCAAGTGGATTCTCCATGCGATCGATTACCCCAAGAAACTAGCACAAGAGGGATAACCTTGTTCTTAAGAACCTTTTCTCTCCGATCCTTGATTTCAACTGGTCGCTCTTCAAAAGTTAGGTCCTCCCGTACGGTCAACTCCGAATGATCCAAGACATGAGTCTCATCACGAACATACCTCCGTAGTTGAGACACATGAAACACATCGTGAACTCCTGCTAATGACTGTGGTAACGCCAACCGGTACGATACCTCTCCAACACGCTCCAAAATCTCGAAGGGTCCGACGAATCGAGGACTAAGCTTTCCCCGACTGCCAAAGCGAATCACCCCTCTAGTCGGTGATATCTTCAGGAATACCAAATCACCCACGGCGAACTCTAGAGGTCTTCTTGACGTGTCGGCCCAACTTTTCTGTCTGTCTTGAGCTGCCTTCATATGCTTCCTGATTGTATTCACCTTCTCGACTGTCTGCACCACCAAATCTGGTCCTAGCAACCTTCGTTCACCAACATCATCCCAACAAACAGGTGAACGGCACTTGCGACCATACAGTGCTTCAAACGGGGCCATCTGAATAGTTGCTTGGAAGCTATTGTTGTACGAAAACTCCACCAGGTGTAGGTGATCTTCCCAAGAACCTTTGAAGTCCATCATGCAGGCCCTCAACATATCTTCAAGGGTCTGGATCGTTCTCTCCGATTGTCCATCAGCCTGAGGATGATAAGCTGTGCTAAACTTCAATCGAGTCCCCAAACTTTCTTGTAAACTCCTCCAAAAGTGCGACAAGAACCGAGTGTCCCGATCGGACACGATGCTCACCGGCACTCCATGCAATCTGACAATCTCCTGCATGTATCGCTCTGCCAAAGTCTCCGTCGATTGACCAACCCGAAACGGAATAAAGTGAGCTGCTTTGGTCAACCGATCGACAATCACCCATACAGCATTTTTGCCCTTTGGACTCCGCGGTAACGCCGTCACGAAATCCATGGTTATATGTTCCCACTTCCACTGAGGAATCGGAAGTGGTTGCAACAAACCAGCAACCCTTTGGTGTTCGGCCTTGACTTGCTGACACACCAAGCACTTAGCCACGAAGCGAGCAATTTCCCGTTTCATACCTTCCCACCAGAAGTGCTGTCGAAAATCTCGGTACATCTTTGTCCCTCCTGGATGTACAGAGTAAGCTGAACTGTGTGCCTCCTTCATGAGCTCTTCACGCACATCTCCCTTTGGCACACACACACGGCTACCATATCTCAACGAACCATCTTCATGGATCAGTAAATCGGTTCGTAGTCCGGCTCCAACCTGCTCTCGAAACTTTTGCAGTCTAGGATCCTGCGATTGTGCCGCTTTAATCTTCTCAACTAAGGACGATTGTACTTGCAACTGCATCAACTGTCCTGTAGCATGTGGTAGCACAACCTCCAAGTCAAATCTCTGAAAATCCGCAATGATCTCTCTCTGTGCGGTCAACACCTGAATTGCTGGTAACCGACTCAGCGCATCCGGCACGACGTTGACCTTTCCCGGATGGTACTTAAGATCGAGGTCATAGTCGGCCATCAGCTCCAACCATCTGCGTTGCCTCATGTTCAACTCCTTCTGAGTGAACACATATTTCAAACTCTTGTGATCTGTAAAGACTTCGACTCTCTCGCCCAGTAGGTAGTGTCTCCAAATCTTCAGGGCGAAGATCACGGCTGCAAGCTCTAAGTCATGAGTCGGATAGTTCTTCTCATGAGTCTTCAGCTGTCTCGATGCGTAAGCGACGACTTTCCCGTTCTGCATTAAAACACATCCCAATCCCTTTCCAGATGCGTCGCTATGAATCACCAGTCCTCCTGAATTATCCGGTACGGTCAGGATCGGGACGGTTATCAACTTCTGCTTCAACGTCTCGAAGGCCAATGCACATCCATCCGTCCAAACAAACGGTACCTCCTTACGCGTAAGCTTGGTTAACGGCTCAGCTAAACGAGCGAAGTTCTCCACAAATCTTCTATAGTAACCGGCGAGTCCAAGAAAACTTCTTATCTCCGCAACATTCTTTGGAATAGGCCAATCTCGAACTGCTGTAATCTTCTCGGGATCAACGGCGATTCCATCGCCCGACACGACATGCCCCAGAAACTTCACTTCTTCCAGCCAGAATTCGCACTTACTCATCTTCGCGAATAATTTCTCTTGTCTTAGCGTTTGCAGTGCGATCCTTAAGTGCTCAGCATGCTCCTCCGGACTCTTCGAGTACACCAGAATATCGTCAATGAATACCACGATAAACTGGTCCAAGAACGGTGAAAAGATCCTGTTCATCAAATCCATAAATATTGCTGGCGCATTAGTCACTCGAAGGGCATCACTAGATACTCGAAATGTCCATACCGAGTTCGAAACGCCGTCTTGCAAATGTCTTCTGCTTTCACCCGGACTTGATGATATCCTGATCGCAAGTCCAGTTTCGAGAATACCCTCGCGCCACTAAGCTGCTCAAAAGTTCTCCAATGCGAGGGATCGGGTACTTGTTCTTAATAGTCATCCGGTTCAATTCTCGATAATCAATGCACATCCTTCTCGTGCCATCCTTCTTCTTTACTAAAAGAACTGGAGTTCCCAAGGTGAGTTGCTGCTTCGAATCCATCCCTTCTCGAGTAATTCACCAACTTGTTTCTTAACTTTTCCAATTCCACCAGTGCCATCGGATAATAAGATTTGATACTGGCGCTGCACTGGGAATAAGGTCAAATGCGAACTCCACTCTTGCTTCGGCGGTAAACCCGGTGTATCTTCAAATATGTCCATAAGATCGCGAACAACTGCCGGCTCTTCATTACTATCCACAACCATAGCCGCAAGAACATTGTTCGTCGGCCTAGCCCTAAACTCGACTGGCCCGACAGAACTGCTTCCTTACCGCAACTGCTGTCTACATCGTTGGCCGCGAAAGGTCCAGCGAGACTACTGAGTCTCGTCCACTCTGCTGCATGCACGTCCACGGCTGCTCCATCCTGCCTTAGTCCGATGAACTTCTCTTCCATCTCCTCCGCGCAATCCGCGGAAGAACTTCTCCAGGGGGTTCTTAGAAAAACTTCGCCCAACTGATTGGCTTGGGCAAGCGGGTCTCTTCCACAAGCCATCACTCTCGGGCGTAATCCACCAGCTGAATGCGCATCACATCAACACTCTTGTCTTCTGGGATCTGTGTTGCAATCAGCAAATTCTCCGTGTTACTAGCCACTGCTCGGCTGGCAACAGCTCCTCCAGACCAGTGAAAGTAGTAGGACCCAACCGTCTGAAATCTGCTACGGTCCTTACTCGGTCGACTGGTCTAGTTCCAACTTCGTTTACCGACTGCTGAACGATCTGCAAACCTTCCTGAAACAAGTCCGCGTGCTGCTGGATCAGCTCGGTCTGTTTCTTTGATTTCCAGTATTCCTCTTATCTCTCCAAGCATGGCGGCTTCGTTCGCACGCCTCCGGTACGTCTTCAACTTCTTACCTGTCATAATCCTGAACTCAAAACACCCAATATTAGCATGATGATAGATTCTGAATGTGGATCAAGGCTAGAACTCCAAGATACTTAAATAGAGTACTGCATTGTAGCTATGCCGCGGTATCATAGCCGCAATTACTTAACTCCACCCAAGTCGCCCAAGTCCTAGGGATAACAAGAAATCAGGTTTCCGAGTCGACATGCAAAGTAAGTTTGCACGTCGTAAAAGATATAATCAGGAAGAATGTGATTCAAGAATGGTAAAACGGTCAATGTGGCTGGACATGTTTCCTAAACACGGGTGTTCTGATTCGTGTATCGGGTGCAATACCCAACTACAAAGAATCAACCCAATTAACCTATGTCTCTGATACCAAAAAAACCATGTCACGCCCCGCTTCCCAGAGTACGCAAAATTGGGCACGTGACATAACCAACCATGCTACCTGTGGGTAGGAAGTATCCATCCACAGTCACATTACGGTTGTAAGGATATCAAGAACAAGAAAATAAACTAATCTAATACATGTCCAAATCCATAATAATGAGAATCAATAAACAATAAGTGCGGAAGCAAATGATCCAAGACAATAAATAAACAGTATGTCCCATAATGCGGGCTCACATCTGGAAATGAAATGAAATAAATAAACTAAACTCTAAGGAACTCACAGTTCAGCCTGCTGGCTGAAGTACTCCTGCTCGGTCGACGACAGTGGTACGGAATCTGGGCCATGCAAAACCCAGACGTCAGCGCGTCATAACATCAAGTATAAAGTATAGACATGGTAATAAGCAATGCAAGTATGGACATGAATAAAGCAGTACTAAGAAATAACAGAGCAGAGTAATGTGCAATGGTGACTAAACTATCCTGTCAGGTTTCTACTCTATAGTCTTTGAAACCAATTGATGAATCGTCGATGTAACTCAATAGTATCCCGTGCGTGCCCGGGACCACGGTCAAAACCCTCGGGGCTGAATCCGAGACGTGCCGCTAAGCAGTAAAAGGTAGTAGGATGGACGAGTGATGTCAGCATCAACACTCCGGAGCTGGCCAAGCCCGTAAGACTGATCAGAACAATGTATCGAACTGTTGAGTTACAAGTCGGTTTCACCTTTGATTTCCCCATACCCCCAAGCTATGTATGTCAGGTCAGGTATTCAGTAGTCAAGGACTAATGCCAACACAAAATCAAGTAAAAGTAGGTCTGTCTGGATCGACAGCAGGAATGGTCAGGTTTGTCGGCATTAGGCATGAGATCATGAAACAAGTCATGTCACGGTACAACAGGATGAGTCGGTATGTATGTATATGTCATGTGTAGCAGGGTCAGGCCAATATGTAGTGCAATCGAGCATGCGCTCACAACAGGTATACAATCAAGTAATGAACAGTAGCAGGAAACAGTAAATAACAATAATATTCCATGTAAACACAATGATATTTTGTATTCTCTTATTAATCAGGTTCACGCACCTTTGAGGTGCAATAGCCACAAGGTGAAGCAATATCCACAATCATAAATTAATGAAGCTACATGAAATTAAACTAAATATAATAATTGTCTCATGGGTGATTTAACAATTAAAGCGGATATGATCCAAAGGTCTTATTTAGTTGAATTATGGATTGATAGTGGGTTGATTAATTACGAGAACTATTATAACGATTCCATGTTAAAGATAACCGCAACTGTCAATTCTAACTTATAACATGATATCAATTACCATCATTAAGTTGTAGTATTATATAGTATGAATTCAATTGCGTGGCAAGACTAGATCTCGCACGCTAGCATGTTTAAGCAAGTATTCAGATACTTGCCTCGACGGTCTGCAAACTGGAACACGGATGCGATGTCGGCAGAAAACACGATATGATAGCACGGGCCATGGATCGAGTCCCAACAGAGAACAACGGGATCACATGGACCAGGGGGCTTCGCTGAAGCGTCGGGTTCGCCAAGACGGCATGGTCGGATTCCGGCAAAACGCGACAACAAGTTAGCAACACACAAAGAATTCAAGGCAATCAGCGGGGGGGGGGGGGGGTTTACTGCACAACGGAAAGGTGAGGAAGGCTTACCGAGAGATATACCAGGCGACTCCGGCGGGCTCGACGGCGCTGGGACGCCGGCGAGGCAACGGCAGCGGCGGCTGCAAGGGCTGAAAGGCCTCGGGGTGTGCGGGAGAAGGTGCTGCGGCGAGTGGAGGAAAGGGTGGTGGGCTCTGGTGGTCGAGGGGGAGAAGGAGGTGGCCCTGGTGACGACGGCGAGGTAGCCGGCGCGTTCTCCGGCGAACAGCGGAGGGTAGGCGATGGGTGAAGGGTCGGCTGCAGGTTGGTGGTGGTCCAGCGAGGAGAGGAGGGAGGTGATGACGAGGTGGTGACGAGGAGGATGAGAGGGTGTCGCGGGTGTCGTCGGCGACGGGAGGTCGCGTCGACGGCGAGGTCTGCGGGGGTTTGGAGGCGACGTCGGGTTGGGTGCAGGCGTGGGAATCGTCGGAGGAAGGAGGTAAGTGGGTGCGGTGAGTCTCGTGGTGGCGAGGGCGGCGACGGCGAGGTCGCGAGGAGGCCGGCGGTGAGGTCGCGAGGCTAGGGTTAGGGTTTTCGTTGGGTTCGTGATGGGAGAAGATGGTTTGAGGGAGGCGGCTGCATGAGTTTCTTTTAAATAGAGGAAGAGAGAGAGAGAGATTGGGGAGAGATTGAGGGAAGAGAGAGAGAGAGATAGGGAAAAGGGAAGGGGCCCACGCTGGAGGGTTGGCGGCCTGTGATTGGCCACGAAAAGGATTTGAGAAGGAAATACGTAGGATTTGTGAAGGATTTATTGTTAAGGAATTTTAGATTCGTATATATAATTTTAGATATTAAATTGAAATGGGCCCTTTTTGGCGCGAAATGAAACATTTCCAAATCGCGCCCGGGTTGCGCCCAAATGTTCCAAATTCAAATTATAGGATTTTAAGCGGGTTCCAAATTTTGAAAAAAGGTGTTTAATGATTAAAATGCATGCCCCCAAGTCGGACACTTGCACGCGCGCGTAGTTGTCCAAAGTTGCCCGTTTAGCCAAACGGAATGGAATCTCGACACGCGGACGCTACCACGCGACTAGTGGCGACGAGTAGGCCAACATGGACATTTTAAATTTCATTTTAGGAGTTAAAATTTGTTATGTGCCAAAATGACTTAACCGGTTAAAATTTAGCAATAAACCCCAGAAAAACAGAATAATTGAAAAGAGCCATAAATAACCCTCAACTAGTAATATAAATAGTATTATTGGGCTCGGGTGTTACAATTTATATTTGTGATTTATCTCGGCTAGTTATGAGGATCCGTGCACTTTCATGTCGTAAATCTTGTATATCTGCATCGTATATCTGGCATCTGCATTTTTTATAAAACAACTATACTCAAATAATATATTTTAAAAATATCTAGCATGGCCTGCATCATACCCCTGACTCTGTTGTGGTATCCGTACATCGTGTTCTCGTCCCGTTCAGTGAAACGGACTCCTTTAGATAGCTACGTACACGCTACGTTCATTCATTCTTAGGGATATGCATTTTTCGTTACCCGGATATCGCATTTTAGTTTTTGTTGATACAAATATTATTCGTATTTTCAAACCGTAATTTTAGACATGACCCGGGCGTGTTTTAAACTATTTTTATATTAGCCAAAATCTCAAATATATTTAATATTATATTCATATAATATTATACCGATAAAAATATATTCGTTAATATTTTTTCCTTAACCAAAATATATTTCCTACACTAAATCTCTGCGTCCCTCTCCCTCACACACACACACACACACACACACACAGAGGTTAATGGAGGAACGGGGCCATACGATGGAATTTCCTCCTATGGCATCGAGAAAATACACCATTTCTCAATTTTTCCGACGATCGGCACCCACTATCTTCATCGTTATCATCTAAGATGTGGGTACACCAAATTTCATGTAATTCTACAACCTTTTCACCGTTGATTTAGTGGGTTCAAAATTAACAGTTTTCCGACAATAGAACTTTTTACATTGCTAAATCAATGGTAAAAAGGTTGTAGAATCACATGAAATTTGGTGTACCAATATCTTAGATGATAATGATAAAGATGATGGGTACCGATCGGCGGAAAAAATGAGCGAGGGTGTATTTTTTCGACGCCATAGGACGAAATTCCATCCTATGGCATCTTTCCTCCATTATTCTCATATATATATATATTTCTCCACTCCCAAAACCAACGTTCTCTCTCTCCCTCTTCTTCTAAAAATTTTTCGTTCCCGCCTTCGCCTTGCGAACCCACGCCCTGCCTCGCTCGCCAAAACCGCCTAACCTCGACCTCGTCTAGCCGTCGTTGACCTTTCTCTGACCTCGCCTCCACCACCTCCTCTCCCCTGCAACATAAACCGAACCCATCTCCCTGTGGTGAACCCACTGCACCCTCACCGCACCCATCACCTTCACCGTCGTCGTCATCACGCCGTCGATCCCTTTTCATCACCATGAATTCCTTCGCTCATACCCTCGACCCTCACCTCCACTTCCTCTTCTCTGCTTCTCCCCCTCTCTTTCCCGACCCCTGCAACCAGCCCGAGCCCCTACATACGCCTCGCCGCCTCCACCGCCGGCGACCGCCCTCGTCACCTCCACCTTCGTCGTCTTCCTCTCTCCTCACCTCTCCCCTACTCCCCAGATCTCGAGGCCAAAACCTGCACTTAACCCTCACCCCAGCCTCCCCTGCACACCGCAACCCACTGCCTCGCCGGAAATCCATTGTCGTCGTCGTCACCCCATCATCTCTGACCCATAGCCAGAACCAAAGAACCCCGGTGGACGTTCCCAGCCAGCGTGATCGTGTTCTTGCTTTACTTTGTTCTGTTCTGTACGCTGCGTACATCGTGACATTTACAGACGTCGAACGCGGCGTACGTACCCCGTCTCGAGATCCGATCAGGCAAGTTTATCTTGCTACATGCTATAATATATATTTTACATCCATATGAATAAAATATCATATGTTTATTGCATTGTGCATTCTATATTACAGTTTTATATTTTTACGATACTCATATGTATCCATACCGTTTATTACATATCTAGTCGCATGCAAGTTTATCTTGCTACATGCTATGTTATTATATTTGCATCAATATGAATAAAAATATCGCATGTTTATTGTATTATGCATCCTATATTACAGTTTTATAGTTTTACGATACCTGACTTGAACACATAAGTTTGGGGGTAAGGGAAAATCAATGGTGAAACCTGAATTTTAACTCGACAGTTCGATACTTATACTGATCAATTTTGGGGGGTAGGCCAGTCCCGGGATGATGCTGCTGACATCATTCGTATGTACATGTTTCCTATTTTGTGTGCTTAGCGGCACGTCTCGGATTCATCCTGAGAGTCTGGACCATGGTCTCGGGCATGTACGGGATAATATTGAGTTACATCGACAATTTCATTAAATTGATTTCAAAGATTTGAGAGTAGATAACCCAATAATATAGTTTAGATTACTCACTGCACTTCACCTGCATATACGTATATACTTCACAGTTCTATATCCGTGTTTACTTATTTTACTGTTTATATTCATTCCTGCATATCCCGTGTATCCTGGTTATTTATTTATTGTTGATATTTTGAAGCACTGACGTCTGGGTTTTGCATGGCGCAGTTTCTCTGTCCCTGTCGCACGCTGACTAGGAGTACTTCAGCTGTCAAGCCGAACAGTGAGGAGCATGTTAGTGATAGTTTAGTTTAGTTTTATTTTCGCAGTTTTATTTCCTGATGTGAGCCCGTATTTGGGACATATTTTCAGATGTTACTGTTCATTGGATTTATTGCTTCCGCATATATATTTCTTGACTCGTTTCTTCTGGCAGATGGATGTTCCCCTCCGAAAGACGGCGCACAAGACCAAGAAGTTCTGGTGCTGAGATTCGGGGCAGATGCTAATTGGTTTTATCCTACCACCTCTCCGAAGATGCCAAGTTGATTTATGGCACCGTGTATCGGAGGTTTAGACGGATGCGGCCGATGTAGCAGACTTCGTCAGATCCCCCTTGCTTGAGGGGTTTTTGATTGTGGGGACGTTCTTCCCTATAGGCGCAAGCCCCTGCAGTTAATTACGCTACCGCATCGCGGTAACAACTTTCTCCTTCTTCAGAAATTTCACTTCGTTTCGTGTGTGTTTGTTTTGTTTGTGGATGCCCGTGGATTGTATACGGTGGCTAAGTTATGTCGTCGCGCGTAGGACGTGGATTAGTCCAAATCCGTATTTATTTAGATTTGGGTTTAGGGTTTTAGTTTAAGGATACGTTAGCCGTATTGAGGTTAACATCAACTTAAACGTTCGTTAAGGATACGTTAGTCCTGTTTAAGACTAAGATCGACTTAACGGAAAAGAGCGTTTGGGGGCTCTATTGTTCCAGTTTAGGGACGTAGTGGTCCGTTGAATGTATGGCCGCCGGGAACGTCACCTCTCTGACGACGTTGAAGGATTACAATGACAGATGTCAGAGGAGTTCAGAGATGTACACTTGAACCGGATGTAAATTGGGGGTTCTATATAGTCCAATATGGGACTAAAGCCTGTTTGAATGTTTAAGGATACGTTAGCCACTTTTGAGGCTAAGATCAACTTAAACAGGATCGTTTAGATCCGACAAAAGAGCGTTTGGGGGCTCTGTTGTTCCAGTTTAGGGACGTAGTGGTCCATAAGTAGTTTAAAGATATTGCGGTCCATTGCCAGTTTAGGGACATGGTGGTCTATTGGTAGTTTAAGGACGCATTAGTCCGTTAATTTAAGGACACATAAGTCCGTGGGTTTTAAGGACCCCACAGTCCATATGGGTGTGTAAGGACGCATTAATCCGTTAGTTTAAGAAGGCATAAGTCCGTGGGTTTTAAGAACCCCAAAGTCCGTATCTTGGTATAAGGACGCATAAGTCCATAAGTTTAAGGACCCCACAGTACCGTGAGAGACGAATCCCCTGACGATCCGCTCACTGCCTCCATATGGCTCGAGACTGTACCCAACTAATACTTGTTTGCACGACTCCTTTGAACCGTGGTAGGGTAGTAATCAAAGCACGGTGGGAACTCACACGAGACAAATGACAATCTCAGGTCGATAGACTAACCTGTACCATGTCACCAGGGAACTTCTATCTGACAATAGCCATAATACCAACTAGTATGTTCCCGGTGAGTCCGTCCGGTGTACTCATAACCCAATGAGCACCTGTATACATCTTAGGTGAACCAACTGACACCAATGGCTTGTGAGACCGGCCACCGCACCTCATCGGGATCTCGATCCGTATACACTAGTCTACTCTTGGAGTATCGATGCCCAGTCTCGAAACTCCTACGACTAGGGACACTTTAAGGATGTGCTTATAGACCACCCAACTCTCACATATATGATCGCCATCATACTGCTGGTAGTCAAGTAAGAATCTTATGGGCTCTATCAACATGTAATAGCGATCTATAATGTCACCTGAAGCATGTACATGATGATAAAGTCAAACCAGATAGTATACTATCATCTCGAGTAAGACTGTTCTACCGGTATAGGTCTTCTCTCAATCATTGCAATCACATGCCTACGATCCAATAATTGACTTGAGGGCAGTATAACCAACAATCTCCCACTTGCACTTAAGGCTAATTATTGCGGTGTCGCATACTCACAGCCCGTGTGATACCGAACACCTAACTTCTCTACTAATCGGTTTCACAAAGCTTGTATGTAAAACTATTGCGTTCGAGAAATAGTCTCGGTGAGTGGATCCGCTCCAATGTTTCTTTCGATATCTCTCTTTATCTCTAGTTCGCAAAGAAAGCCATCTCCCGAAATGAGCAATACCTGTCTTAGAATATGTCTGGATATCTGATGGGACTCAGTTCTCAAATGAGCTCCAAATCCAACAAACTTCTTAAACTGTGTCATCCACTGAATTTAATCAGTATCCTGCGCCATGCCTTCCTCAATATCCGCTTGGACCACCTGTCTAAACTACTGCCCCTCAAAAGAGAGAAAAATATAACTCTGACAATCACTCTGTCATCCAGGTCACCTTGGTAGCCTGGAATGATAACCGTCTCCCGAAAGAGGTTGCTGTTACCATATCCCTAGAATATCCACTTATGTTCATAAACTGCTTCCGAACGTTTCTCCAGGATTGGATTAATATATAAACTTATTGCAACTAGTGCAAAAGCAACATCCGGTGTGGTACTTGATATCTCATGATTGACTCAATTGCTTAAGCAAGTGATATGTCAATCATGCACACCCCTCTCCCCTTTAGTCTCTAAGACACCTTTAGAGAGGATGACTCCATCACCTGCAGGTACACCACCATGCCAGGATTCGTCCATTCTAAAACACTTTTAGAATACTGTCTAAGTACCCAGATTGGGAAACTATCCAAATCTAGATCTAGTAACCAGAATGCCTGATATAATATTCATATCCTATGTGGAGAAACCACTGTGTGACAACCACAGTATAACCGATCGCAATATAAAAATTTCACTTCCTACAAAGTGTGTGTCATCCAAATACCTGGACATCACACCCTACTAACTTCTTAACAGATCCATCTTCTATTCTGATAAAGTCAAAGCCTATGACTGTCACATCAAAAATAGATGATCTATCTCCGCTATACTTGCTTTAGACTATAAATAGACATAAGCTACTTGTCCACTATGCTTCCGCTGCTCCCGCTGACTATAACAACCCTCTAGCAAGGTCATATACACGTGCATTTCTAAAGCTGGTTTAGAACGACGCTATACACATCCTCCTCCTGGGTCTCATAGTCTAGAACAGCAGTAATGGCAAGTCTGGGGAAACAAGAACCTCCATGTCACCGTTTTTGACGATACCGAAGTACCTCTCGGGTGCCTGAGGTTACCCACCATATCTGCGGAATGGATAATGGAATGTCAAACTTAATTGAATTTTTAGGTTCTATTAAATTTTCAGTAATCGTTTGTGGTTCTGGAATCACTTTCAGTTCTACCATACTCCCACTATTGTTTTATGAAAAAGTCCATTTTACTAAAACTGTGGCGAGTCAAGAACAATATCACTATTGATCTTTCAGATGGTAGAAAGTTAACCCTCGTCATAGCCCAGGATAACCCACAAACTGCCATTACAGAAACGTGCCTTGACTTATCCAGAGTCTGGTTTTAAGCATAACCCGGAAAACTCTATATACCTTAACACCGTTAAGATATGAACCATTCTATATACAATATAGAAACATATGCACTGATTTAATTGGAACCAGATTCAAATCATGCAGCTGTCTCCAGTGCATATCAACTAAATGGAGAGATGCTGATCAGCATTACTCAACTTAGGAATGCTTCCATATATGAGAAACCTGAAAGAGAAGCAAGTTCTCAAACCCATTACTCTCAAATGTATACCAAACACAAGTATTTATATTTTCGATCACCTTGAAGAATCCTGATACTTGCAACACATGATTCTCTAATTTATTCTTGTACCTATAATTTCTCAAAATCTGGATCTTGTATTTCTACGAAATACATGTGTAAAACTGGAGAAGTCACAAGTAAACAGAATATAGTACGAACACCAACCCCTTTGTCTTTATGGACACTGGACAATATACAATACTTTGTATAAGTCTCCTGAGTTGAATAACTCAAACCTTGTGCGTCGTAAGTTGAAAACTATACTATGGTTAAAAAGAATTACACTGATATTTAATGCTCCTTACCCAATTATCAACTGATATAGGTAAATATCATGGACATAATTTCAAAAAGTTATATTTCACTTTATATAAAATAAACGTACATATATATATCAGTTTGAAATTGGTGCATAACAACAGATATTCAAAACCAAATATTTGCCGTCAGGTAAAACCCCAGGCGATTTCCTCAAATATCACCAATTACAACGAATTCCGATATAAAGAGGATATAATCACCTAATTCCTAATAACTTACTCCCACTCATCATCTGTAACCATACAGATTTGAGAATCAAACCTGGTAAATACATACCCTGGAGTAAGGATCTAATTGGGAAATCAGTTTTCAATTAACAATGCATAATGAAAATGAAACATGAAAATGTTTCGAAGGGGTAGCCGGATATTCCTAGTAATGCCTCTTCCATTAACCAGATTCATGACTGTAACCATATATTTGCTTACCGTCTCCCCAAATCCCTTTATTTTTCTTTACTCATTATCTTCTGTACACCACCCTTAGGGTAAATGGTTTTCTTCTTTCGCTGCCGTTCGACACCGGCCTATGTTTTGGAAGAAGACTATCCAATAAGCGTAATAGGTTTACTCTCCTAATTCTAGGAGCCCTTGCAACCTGAGAGAAGGTAAAGATAAAAAACAACTGAATAATCCATATTCTATTTCTCCTGAATCAGAATCCATTCTCGAACAGGAACAAGTTCTTTCGAGTTCGTATGTAACTATATGATGGATTATCCAATAAATATGGATCTTCGTAGTGATACGGGGTGTTCTGGAGAAATGCAAAGGTGAAATAGGAGTGGCGATGATATACACGGTTTGGTCGTGAATGATAACAGTCGCAATTTACTTTGCCTTCTTTCTAATCTCTTTATTTGTCTTTACTTATTATCTTTTGTACACCTCACTTAGGTTAATTGTTTTTTCTTTCCCCACCTTTCGGCACCTGCCTATGGTTTGGAAGAAGACTATCCAATAAGCGCAATAGGTGTACCCTCTCCTAATCTTAGGAGCCCTCACAACCTGAGAGAAGATAAAAGGAAAAGACAACTGAATAGCCCTATTCAATTTCTCCAGAACCGGAAACCATTCTCGAATCTGAAACAAGTTGCTTTGAGTTCGTATGTAACTATACGATATTCATATCCAATAACTGTGCATCTTCGTAATGATACGGAATGTTTTGGAGAAAAGTAAAGGGTAAAAGTAGGAGTGGTAATGAAGTATGCAACTCTGACAATCCAAAAACCAGTGTATTTTAAAAAGGTTCGGTTAACTTGGTTCATGAGTTCTAGTCTAGGGTTGGGACATGGTCGGTGCCAAAGAGAGAGAAAAAAAAAACTCAGCGTGCACTCTAATCTAAATCAGAATTGTTAATCATTTTATCTAATCCGGATGTTTGCTTGTTCACGATAATTTAGATTGATACGTATGTGATCCAATGTGTGTGTGTGTGTGTGTGTGTGTGTGTGTATTTGTGCACATGGCGGGGAAAAAACAGGAAGCCCATTTTTTAAAATATCCTAAAATTTTGTCCATACGGATTAATCCTTAAGGTCATCTATTGCACATACGGATTAATCCGTAATGCAATGTTTGCCCCTACACAGTTCACCGTAGGGATAAAATATCAGGATACCTAATATTTTGTCCATATGGACTCAGTAACAGAGGTAAAACTTGTCCCTACGGATTAATCCGTAAGACCATTTATCTGTACCTACGAATAAATCCATAGGTGAATCTGATTGGCCCTACGGATAAATTCGAAGGGGCAAGTATTTTATTTTATAAACCAATAAATTAAATAAAGATTATGTCCCTACGGAGTAATCTGTAGGGATAAATGTCTTTACGGAGTAAGACGTAGTGACAATTATTACTCCGTAGGGGCATGTTCAGGACGAAAACTTACATCTGCGGTCTTTAGACTTACGGTGGAGTTTTATGTCTCTACGGAGATATCCGTAGGGGCCGTGATTTGCCCCTACAGCTAAATCCGTGGAGACAACCCATTATTGTAATAGTGATAGATTTTAAAATAGAATTTTACAGGATAATGTCAAAGTATATAAGTGTATAACATAAGATACAAACTATACATCTAAATATCATGCATTAACTTACATTAGTAACTAATAATAATCCTATATATCATTAATTTGTTCATCATAAGAAATATTGCAAAGCCTTTTCATGATAAATAGCTAATAATAACAGTAAAAGATATGAAATAGCAATGGATATTCCATGTTAAAATTTGGATAGAATTCAAGTAATGCATGGCTTCATAAATGATGAATCCAAGCATATTTTCGATGTGGTATATCTTACCAATGATATATTGTATATACCTAAGACTTTATGCATCGGCAACATTATAAATTTATATTTCGAGAACCACCATTGGAAGAGTTCTAATTTATCTTTTGAATAATAGAATAAAAGCATATATATTGCCTATATTTATTATACATGGAACAATTCATTGGCTTTTTCACAATAACATAATAACCAATCTATAGCTCTGAACTTATTTATTTACGTACATAACATTTTTGAATTTATTGTATATTTCATTCCTTATATTATCTACACTTCGATCAAATTAAATTTGAGCTCGTAAATATATCTTGTTTGAAATCAAAGATCTCTAAGCATAGCTACACATCCCATACTTGCACAAGTCGCCCTTCTTGCACCTAATCTTGCATCCTCCACAATTCTTGTGATCGTACATGATATTCACACAATTGCCGCTGCAACAAGCCTCCCCATATCGGCACCTTCGTCCACACTTACCGCAGTTGTGGTTGTCGATCATCACGTTCACGCATTGCTTATGGCAACAGTCTGGGCCCTGGCTTCCCTTGTCACGACAAACCCTAGGAAACTTGTCACAAGTCATTGATGCACTAGGGCTGTATTGGTCAAGAATATGTCTGCTCATGCTCCTAGTAACTGAAAGTTCACCTTCTTCATTACTCTTTGCTAAGGCGATAGCGGTGGCTAAAGCCAAGCACAATAATACAACGAAGAAGATTTTTGAAACCATTAAATTTGTGAGGATTTTCAAGTTCTCAAAATGCTGTGGGGGGAGAGAGTTGAGTTGTTGAGGGAGAAAGGAGAGAATGGAGAGTATTTATAGAGGGAGAGAGAGGAGTTTGAGCATGTGTGCAATATGAAAGCAAACATATCAACGGTAGAACGTTTCAAGGAAATAAGAAGTTAGGCCAATCAATGGGATTGTGGACTTGGGGCACAAGTTTTTCTCTCTAGGGGCCAAAACATGAATATACTGCAGCCTCATTTCTATACATATATGTTGACTAATTAATTCAGTTAGTGCGCTTGTAACTTATACGCCATAAAAGTCTAAATTACACTGCAAAATGGTATTAGCACACATTAATTAGAAACCTAATTAATAATGGTCTTACATGCATTGCCTCTAATTAAGCCACATCAGCATAAATAGAAATAAATACAGATTTTTCTTTAATAGATGCATTCACGCGATCATCAACTTAATTAATTATAACTATACAATCATCTCCACGATTGTAGAGTTTAAATAAGGACCAACATCACTTTAAATCAGTTCTGAAATAATTAAAATACTCTTGCCATGTTGATTTGAACCGTCTCTAATTTTTTCTTTATTAAATTTAAAACAAGTTAAATATACTTTTATCTCTAATATTATAATGCCAAACGAGAGGTATATATGAAACACGTGAAAAAACAACCCTCTAATTTGTTGTCACCTAAGCAATGATAACATGTTAACTTATCATGATACGTGTGATGCGTATAATTAAATTTTAATTTTATATATCAGGAATTTGATTTTTTTTATTCTTCCACTTAAATATATAATTAATAGACTAATTAAATAGAACGAAATCCCTTTAATTTACATTTATAGATGGGTCAATATATATATGTGTGTGTTTATATATATATATATATATATATATATATATGGGCATAAAAAGCCAACAAGTTGCAAAATATGGCAGGAGCCAAGGATATATAATATCACTCTGAATAAATAGAGATAATAAAAAAAAATGGTACTGTTTGAAGTGTGTAATTTGAAGAGAGCTGATGCCTAAAAGTTGTCAAACCAAATAACCTTAGCAATGTCGCATTTCATACATAATATGATAGGTAGTTTAAATTATATATTTACATCAAGAAACACAGCTAAGATTTCCATTTTTTACCTCCTATAATTAATGTTAATTATCTTTAATTATTAGGCAAAAATCAAATGGTTTATATACATGCTCTGTACATATCCAAGAGCCAAATGAACACTTTAAACAAAAAAATGCAAATATTCCAAATTTTCAGAATCAACAGGCTAATATGGATCCGTTTTTTTCCTTCTCCTCGGTTAGGGAGTATGTGATCTTAATACTCCCTCCGTCCATTTTTACTTGTCATTTTGTAGAGAGAAAAGTGTCTTATTTTGCTTAACGTTTTTTGGAATAACGGGGAAATTATTAATAATAAAGATATCAATAAATGATACAATACCAAAAATAGCCTAGAAAATTAATTAATGATATTAAGAAAATGATAATGCTTTCCTTGAGAGTTGAGGGAAGAAATGGTATGATTTTTTTTAGTGGTGATGTGGCAGTAGATTAATTACTGATATTAAGAAAGTGATAACGTTTTTCTTAATCGGTGTACAATCCTCTAAAATGACAACTAAAAAGGGACGGAACGGGAGCATATTTTTTCATGCACATGGGCCTCTTAATTGGAGTAATTAAGTTTTACTAGCATTAAACAAAAGGCAAAATCAAACTATATATGACTTGCTAAAAGAAAGCATAGCCCTTCATCAAGTGTTTTTTGGCTAGCTTTCTGCATTAAGCAACAAAACACCACATCTACAATACATATTAATCTTTATGTTAAAACAAAGTTAGACATGCCTAGCTCTCACTTCTCCTTTCATGCGTGATATGCTCAATCAAGGGAATTGTGATACTCAAGATAACTTCATGTTTCCATAAACCTATATATTTAACATTTAATATATGCTTGTTTAATTTAATATATCCAAGAGTATAATTTAATATATCCATTAATTATTGCGACACGAAATAAGTAACACAATTTATTTTGACACGAAAGAGACGCTAAGAGCCTTTTTCGTTAGGTAGCGTCCAAAATCTACTTCCTTCACGATTTTTTTCGACGATTGGCGTCCATATATTCTCAAATGGAAAATAGTTTGTATTAGACATTTAGTTAATTGTTACAATTAATCATTTCACTTTTTTTTAAAAATAATTTCACTTATTTAGTACACATATTTATAGACCACTTAAATACCCATTGCAAGTATGGTACAATTGCCGTTGACATTGTTTGGAGTGATATCAATGAAGAATAAGCAATCATGTTGCCTTTATTACTATATGATCCCAAATAAATATCTTGTATATTTTTCTTATCATAATAAGCAATCATGTTAATTATGATAAGAAAAAAGAAATACATAAAAATTGAGAGAAGGAAATTGAATGGATTATTATAAGAATTATTATGAGTTTTGACTTTTAAAAAGATAATCCAGCCTAATTTATATGGCTCTACATGCATGTTAATTATATATACATACAAATTGAGGGAAGAAAGAGTATAAATAAATAAATAAATAATTAGCATTACAGCCCATTCCCTTCCACTAATTAAGAGGCCTAACATTTTGTTTCTTTCATAAACTTAAAAAAATGTTTTATGCCCTTAACACGATTTTTTTAGAGGCCTAACTTCTTTGTTTCCATGAATGACCTTAATACCGATCTCAATAATTCTTTCTCTCTCCTCTCTCCCTCCCTTTATTAATACTCAAATTCTCTTCTTTTGCTCCCACCAAAAAAACCTCTCTCTATCTCACTCTCTCTCTCCCCCCATGATGAATAAGATGTCAAGGATCTTCTTCATCATGGCACTCTTATTGCTTATAGCTTTGGCTACCTCCCATGCCATAGATAATACTAATGAAGTGGATGTCGAAAAACTTGTATCATCATCTACTATCCATGGAGATGAACCATCATTTCCTAGGAGCATGAGACATATTCTAGACCAATACAGCACTAGAGTCTCTATGAAATGCGACAAGTTCCCTAGGATTTGCCGCGCCAAGGGAAGCCCTGGGCCCGACTGCTGCAAAAAGCAATGCGTGAATGTAATAGTCGACAACCACAACTGTGGTGAGTGTGGGCGAAGGTGCCGATATGGGGAGTCTTGTTGCAGCGGCCGTTGCGTAAATATAATGTATGATGCCAAGAATTGTGGAGGATGCAAGATAAGGTGCAAGAAGGGCAACTTTTGCAAGTATGGGATGTGTAACTATGCTTAATATTTGGAAGAAGATCGATCTATACATGTACTATAATATATCATTCATATTTGTTGGGATGAAAATGTTAGCTTGCTTGTGGAGGGTGCATGAATTTTTTATATGAGATTTAAGATATATATAGGGTTTCAAGATGTACTTTATTTAAATTCTTATAATAAGAGAGAAGATACGTGAATATATATATATATATTCTGTAATGGTCGTCTTATAATTATTTTATTTTATTTGTTTGAATTATCTTTTATTTTATTCATTTCCTATAGCTAGCTAAAATATGTAAACTGCATATATGTTTGTAACCCTATAATCAAATATAGAGCAGGGAGCGATCGATAAGATTTGCCACTACAGTTTCGTATTTGAAGATCGTCACTTTATGAAACGATATTAATTATGGTACACATACGGGTACTATATATCCATGTGTATGAGTATATATCTCTGTCACTATAATTGGTGTTTTAGTAAATTTAAAAATAAAAAAGGTCTAAAGTCCTCTATGCTCTCCTTCCTCCGTGTATTATATTATATATACTCCCAAATAAGGAAGTGTATATCAACAGGTTTGAGACTACCTCACTAGGATTTAAGTGGTATAAATCTTTAGATATTATACGAACTTTCATATCTACGAGTGTGGACTATAGCTAAGTTGTAACAGTTTCTTGTTGTTGTGCAAAAGTTCTATGGTCCAAACCTGTTTGCATCAAACCATGAACAATTTTCAAACAAACAAAAAAAAAAAATCACTGTTTCATCTATATATGTCACCACTCCTTAAATTTACTGTGGCTTAAACTGTTATTAATTCTTATTTTTGGCATAATAATGTTTCATTTTGATGATGAAATATATCGAGATCAAGAGGAAGTAATATTCTTTTTCCTTTTTCCTTTTTCCTTTTTCTTTCTTGGAGATATATAGAGTAATAATCATGATTGCAATATACACTACTATAATAAAGGGTTGCTCTTACGGATAGAGAAATTCGTAGGGGCGACTTTTTATTGCCCCTACGGATTAATCCGTAGGGCCATTTGTTTGCTCCTGCGGTGCCTACCGTAGGAGCATAAATAAATTAAAAAATATTAAAATGTAATCTTTTAATTGGCCCTACGGTACCACAAAAGAAAACTCTACGGATTAATCAATAGGGGCAACAAAAGCTTATTTATAAAGAAAAATAAAGATAAGTAATTTCCCACTGTCCCCAAAATCTCCCACCAATTCCCGATCGAGCACCCGCGCATCGTCGTCACCAAACCCATCGTCGTCGATTTTCTTGTCGCCACCACACCCATCGTTGTCGACTTCCTCGTTGCCACCACACTCTCTTCGTCGCCACCACACTCTCGCCGTGAGCACCTCTTCGAGCTCCCTCTTCCTGGCCTCCTCCACCTCGTCGACTTTCAGCCTGTACCCGACCCTGATCACCCTGAGAGAGTTCTTGATTTTCACGTTCTGTACCTGGGTCTGATGAAGAACATGCAATCAAAGGTTCGATACAATAGGAACAAGCTGAAGATCGACTGCTATTTGGTATGGCTGTTGACCCCCGAGGCAGAGAGAGTGGCTCCCCTATATACTTCGGTCTTTGTGAGAGTCGACGTAGATATATGGTCTCTCTTGTGCCAATATTACGACTCTCAGCGCAAACAAGTTTGTAATTTAAATGTAATTCATTGTTTAGTATATAATTTATTTTTTTGTATTGCTTAATTAAAAAACTAAATTTGAATGTGTTGTGCAGAAATATACCGCTCTAAATAATAAGAATAGGAAGTCGGCGAAGAGGGTTCACTCCACTTATACAGGTGGCTCGAGAAATATTACACGTGCCAGGGAGGCATTAGTAAATTACAATAGATCTATTTTGATATAATGTAATATTAAGAGTTATTTTATAATATATGTAAATTTTTGACGAATTGCAGAGAGCTCAGGCCCTGGAGTAGGGTGGTACACAGAGCGTGTTTATGGTGTATCTTGCCGTCTACGGCACCTCGACAGATCCCGCCACGGGCGAGCTTCAATCCGCAACACCGCTACCCAGAAGTATTGTGTAAATGTTAATATTTATTCTAATTCGAATGAAATTTTTGTTTTGATAAGTTCAAATTTAAATGATATACTTATATTTTAATGGTTAATGTAACACCCTAGTTCATATACCCTGACTTGGTTGATTAATTTATATATCGAGTGGATATTTCTTGATTTATTACTGTTATGGGTGCGAATAGTGTAATTGGTATCTGTGTTAGTATCCGACCAGACCCGCATGCTAGGAAACCCATCTTGATTTATGTCACGCCCCGCTTCCCAGAGTACGCAAAATTGGGCACGTGACATAGCCAACCATGATACCTGTGGGTAGGAAGTATCCATCCACAGTCACATTACGGTTGTAAGGATATCAAGAACAAGAAAATAAACTAATCTAATACATGTCCAAATCCATAATAATGAGAATCAATAAACAATAAGTGCGGAAGCAAATGATCCAAGACAATAAATAAACAGTATGTCCCATAATGCGGGCTCACATCTGGAAATGAAATGAAATAAATAAACTAAACCCTAAGGAACTCACAGTTCAGCCTGCTGGCTGAAGTACTCCTGCTCGGTCGACGACAGTGGTACGGAATCTGGGCCATGCAAAACCCAGACGTCAGCACGTCATAACATCAAGTATAAAGTATAGACATGGTAATAAGCAATGCAAGTATGGACATGAATAAAGCAGTACTAAGAAATAACAGAGCAGAGTAATGTGCAATGGTGACTAAACTATCCTGTCAGGTTTCTACTCTATAGTCTTTGAAACCAATTGATGAATCGTCGATGTAACTCAATAGTATCCCGTGCGTGCCCGGGACCACGGTCAAAACCCTCGGGGCTGAATCCGAGACGTGCCGCTAAGCAGTAAAAGGTAGTAGGATGGACGAGTGATGTCAGCATCAACACTCCGGAGCTGGCCAAGCCCGTAAGACTGATCAGAACAATATATCGAACTGTTGAGTTACAAGTCGGTTTCACCTTTGATTTCCCCATACCCCCAAGCTATGTATGTCAGGTCAGGTATTCAGTAGTCAAGGACTAATGCCAACACAAAATCAAGTAAAAGTAGGTCTGTCTGGATCGACAGCAGGAATGGTCAGGTTTGTCGGCATTAGGCATGAGATCATGAAACAAGTCATGTCACGGTACAACAGGATGAGTCGGTATGTATGTATATGTCATGTGTAGCAGGGTCAGGCCAATATGTAGTGCAATCGAGCATGCGCTCACAACAGGTATACAATCAAGTAATGAACAGTAGCAGAAAACAGTAAATAACAATAATATTCCATGTAAACACAATGATATTTTGTATTCTCTTATTAATCAGGTTCACGCACCTTTGAGGTGCAATAGCCACAAGGTGAAGCAATATCCACAATCATAAATTAATGAAGCTACATGAAATTAAACTAAATATAATAATTGTCTCATGGGTGATTTAACAATTAAAGCGGATATGATCCAAAGGTCTTATTTAGTTGAATTATGGATTGATAGTGGGTTGATTAATTACGAGAACTATTATAACGATTCCATGTTAAAGATAACCGCAACTGTCAATTCTAACTTATAACATGATATCAATTACCATCATTAAGTTATAGTATTATATAGTATGAATTCAATTGCGTGGCAAGACTAGATCTCGCACGCTAGCATGTTTAAGCAAGTATTCAGATACTTGCCTCGACGGTCTGCAAACTGGAACATGGATGCGATGTCGGCAGAAAACACGATATGATAGCACGGGCCACGGATCGAGTCCCAACAGAGAACAACGGGATCACACGGACCAGGGGGCTTCGCTGGAGCGTCGGGTTCGCCAAGACGGCACGGTCGGATTCCGGCAAAACACGACAACAAATTAGCAACACACAAAGAATTCAAGGCGATCAGCGGGGGGGGGGGGGGGGGGTTTACTGCACAACGGAAAGGTGAGGAAGGCTTACTGAGAGATATACCAGGCGACTCCGGCGGGCTCGACGGCGCTGGGACGCCGGCGAGGCAACGGCAGCGGCGGCTGCAATGGCTGAAAGGCCTCGGGGTGTGCGGGAGAAGGTGCTGCGGCGAGTGGAGGAAAGGGTGGTCGGCTCTGGTGGTCGAGGGGGAGAAGGAGGTGGCCCTGGTGACGACGGCGAGGTCGCCGGCGCGTTCTCCGGCGAACAGCGGAGGGTAGGCGATGGGTGAAGGGTCGGCTGCAGGTTGGTGGTGGTCCAGCGAGGAGAGGAGGGAGGTGATGACGAGGTGGTGACGAGGAGGATGAGATGGTGTCGCGGGTGTCGTCGGCGACGGGAGGTCGCGTCGACGGCGAGGTCTGCGGGGGTTTGGAGGCGACGTCGGGTTGGATGCAGGCGCGGGAATCGTCGGAGGAAGGAGGTAAGTGGGTGCGGTGAGTCTCGTGGTGGCGAGGGCGGCGACGGCGAGGTCGCGAGGAGGCCGGCGGTGAGGTCGCGAGGCTAGGGTTAGGGTTTTCGTTGGGTTCGTGATGGGAGAAGATGGTTTGAGGGAGGCGGCTGCATGAGTTTCTTTTAAATAGAGGAAGAGAGAGAGAGAGATTGGGGAGAGATTGAGGGAAGAGAGCGAGAGAGATAGGGAAAAGGGAAGGGGCCCACGCTGGAGGGTTGGCGGCCTGTGATTGGCCACGAAAAGGATTTGAGAAGGAAATACGTAGGATTTGTGAAGGATTTATTGTTAAGGAATTTTAGATTCGTATATATAATTTTAGATATTAAATTGAAATGGGCCCTTTTTGGCGCGAAATGAAACATTTCCAAATCGCGCCCGGGTTGCGCCCAAATGTTCCAAATTCAAATTATAGGATTTTAAGCGGGTTCCAAATTTTGAAAAAAGATGTTTAATGATTAAAATGCATGCCCCCAAGTCGGACACTTGCACGCGCGCGTAGTCGTCCAAACTTGCCCGTTTAGCCAAACGGAACGGAATCTCGACACGCGGACGCTACCACGCGACTAGTGGCGACGAGTAGGCCAACATGGATATTTTAAATTTCATTTTAAGAGTTAAAATTTGTTATGTGCCAAAATGACTTAACCGGTTAAAATTTAGCAATAAACCCCAGAAAAACAGAATAATTGAAAAGAGCCATAAATAACCCTCAACTAGTAATATAAATAGTATTATTGGGCTCGGGTGTTACATCATACCCAACTACAAAAGAATTTCGTCCTCGAAATTCCAAGAATACAAGATAGCTAACTACTGGAAAAGGTGAGGGAATTTCTGTCGGATCTCGTCTTCTCGCTCCCAAGTGGATTCTCCATGCGATCGATTACCCCAAGAAACTAGCACAAGAGGGATAACCTTGTTCTTAAGAACCTTTTCTCTCCGATCCTTGATTTCAACTGGTCGCTCTTCAAAAGTTAGGTCCTCCCGTACGGTCAACTCCGAATGATCCAAGACATGAGTCTCATCACGAACATACCTCCGTAGTTGAGACACATGAAACACATCGTGAACTCCTGCTAATGACTGTGGTAACGCCAACCGGTACGATACCTCTCCAACACGCTCCAAAATCTCGAAGGGTCCGACGAATCGAGGACTAAGCTTTCCCCGACTGCCAAAGCGAATCACCCCTCTAGTCGGTGATATCTTCAGGAATACCAAATCACCCACGGCGAACTCTAGAGGTCTTCTTGACGTGTCGGCCCAACTTTTCTGTCTGTCTTGAGCTGCCTTCATATGCTTCCTGATTGTATTCACCTTCTCGACTGTCTGCACCACCAAATCTGGTCCTAGCAACCTTCGTTCACCAACATCATCCCAACAAACAGGTGAACGGCACTTGCGACCATACAGTGCTTCAAACGGGGCCATCTGAATAGTTGCTTGGAAGCTATTGTTGTACGAAAACTCCACCAGGTGTAGGTGATCTTCCCAAGAACCTTTGAAGTCCATCATGCAGGCCCTCAACATATCTTCAAGGGTCTGGATCGTTCTCTCCGATTGTCCATCAGCCTGAGGATGATAAGCTGTGCTAAACTTCAATCGAGTCCCCAAACTTTCTTGTAAACTCCTCCAAAAGTGCGACAAGAACCGAGTGTCCCGATCGGACACGATGCTCACCGGCACTCCATGCAATCTGACAATCTCCTGCATGTATCGCTCTGCCAAAGTCTCCGTCGATTGACCAACCCGAAACGGAATAAAGTGAGCTGCTTTGGTCAACCGATCGACAATCACCCATACAGCATTTTTGCCCTTTGGACTCCGCGGTAACGCCGTCACGAAATCCATGGTTATATGTTCCCACTTCCACTGAGGAATCGGAAGTGGTTGCAACAAACCAGCAACCCTTTGGTGTTCGGCCTTGACTTGCTGACACACCAAGCACTTAGCCACGAAGCGAGCAATTTCCCGTTTCATACCTTCCCACCAGAAGTGCTGTCGAAAATCTCGGTACATCTTTGTCCCTCCTGGATGTACAGAGTAAGCTGAACTGTGTGCCTCCTTCATGAGCTCTTCACGCACATCTCCCTTTGGCACACACACACGGCTACCATATCTCAACGAACCATCTTCATGGATCAGTAAATCGGTTCGTAGTCCGGCTCCAACCTGCTCTCGAAACTTTTGCAGTCTAGGATCCTGCGATTGTGCCGCTTTAATCTTCTCAACTAAGGACGATTGTACTTGCAACTGCATCAACTGTCCTGTAGCATGTGGTAGCACAACCTCCAAGTCAAATCTCTGAAAATCCGCAATGATCTCTCTCTGTGCGGTCAACACCTGAATTGCTGGTAACCGACTCAGCGCATCCGGCACGACGTTGACCTTTCCCGGATGGTACTTAAGATCGAGGTCATAGTCGGCCATCAGCTCCAACCATCTGCGTTGCCTCATGTTCAACTCCTTCTGAGTGAACACATATTTCAAACTCTTGTGATCTGTAAAGACTTCGACTCTCTCGCCCAGTAGGTAGTGTCTCCAAATCTTCAGGGCGAAGATCACGGCTGCAAGCTCTAAGTCATGAGTCGGATAGTTCTTCTCATGAGTCTTCAGCTGTCTCGATGCGTAAGCGACGACTTTCCCGTTCTGCATTAAAACACATCCCAATCCCTTTCCAGATGCGTCGCTATGAATCACCAGTCCTCCTGAATTATCCGGTACGGTCAGGATCGGGACGGTTATCAACTTCTGCTTCAACGTCTCGAAGGCCAATGCACATCCATCCGTCCAAACAAACGGTACCTCCTTACGCGTAAGCTTGGTTAACGGCTCAGCTAAACGAGCGAAGTTCTCCACAAATCTTCTATAGTAACCGGCGAGTCCAAGAAAACTTCTTATCTCCGCAACATTCTTTGGAATAGGCCAATCTCGAACTGCTGTAATCTTCTCGGGATCAACGGCGATTCCATCGCCCGACACGACATGCCCCAGAAACTTCACTTCTTCCAGCCAGAATTCGCACTTACTCATCTTCGCGAATAATTTCTCTTGTCTTAGCGTTTGCAGTGCGATCCTTAAGTGCTCAGCATGCTCCTCCGGACTCTTCGAGTACACCAGAATATCGTCAATGAATACCACGATAAACTGGTCCAAGAACGGTGAAAAGATCCTGTTCATCAAATCCATAAATATTGCTGGCGCATTAGTCACTCGAAGGGCATCACTAGATACTCGAAATGTCCATACCGAGTTCGAAACGCCGTCTTGCAAATGTCTTCTGCTTTCACCCGGACTTGATGATATCCTGATCGCAAGTCCAGTTTCGAGAATACCCTCGCGCCACTAAGCTGCTCAAAAGTTCTCCAATGCGAGGGATCGGGTACTTGTTCTTAATAGTCATCCGGTTCAATTCTCGATAATCAATGCACATCCTTCTCGTGCCATCCTTCTTCTTTACTAAAAGAACTGGAGTTCCCAAGGTGAGTTGCTGCTTCGAATCCATCCCTTCTCGAGTAATTCACCAACTTGTTTCTTAACTTTTCCAATTCCACCAGTGCCATCGGATAATAAGATTTGATACTGGCGCTGCACTGGGAATAAGGTCAAATGCGAACTCCACTCTTGCTTCGGCGGTAAACCCGGTGTATCTTCAAATATGTCCATAAGATCGCGAACAACTGCCGGCTCTTCATTACTATCCACAACCATAGCCGCAAGAACATTGTTCGTCGGCCTAGCCCTAAACTCGACTGGCCCGACAGAACTGCTTCCTTACCGCAACTGCTGTCTACATCGTTGGCCGCGAAAGGTCCAGCGAGACTACTGAGTCTCGTCCACTCTGCTGCATGCACGTCTACGGCTGCTCCATCCTGCCTTAGTCCGATGAACTTCTCTTCCATCTCCTCCGCGCAATCCGCGGAAGAACTTCTCCAGGGGGTTCTTAGAAAAACTTCGCCCAACTGATTGGCTTGGGCAAGCGGGTCTCTTCCACAAGCCATCACTCTCGGGCGTAATCCACCAGCTGAATGCGCATCACATCAACACTCTTGTCTTCTGGGATCTGTGTTGCAATCAGCAAATTCTCCGTGTTACTAGCCACTGCTCGGCTGGCAACAGCTCCTCCAGACCAGTGAAAGTAGTAGGACCCAACCGTCTGAAATCTGCTACGGTCCTTACTCGGTCGACTCGTCTAGTTCCAACTTCGTTTACCGACTGCTGAACGATCTGCAAACCTTCCTGAAACAAGTCCGCGTGCTGCTGGATCAGCTCGGTCTGTTTCTTTGATTTCCAGTATTCCTCTTATCTCTCCAAGCATGGCGGCTTCGTTCGCACGCCTCCGGTACGTCTTCAACTTCTTACCTGTCATAATCCTGAACTCAAAACACCCAATATTAGCATGATGATAGATTCTGAATGTGGATCAAGGCTAGAACTCCAAGATACTTAAATAGAGTACTGCATTGTAGCTATGCCGCGGTATCATAGCCGCAATTACTTAACTCCACCCAAGTCGCCCAAGTCCTAGGGATAACAAGAAATCAGGTTTCCGAGTCGACATGCAAAGTAAGTTTGCACGTCGTAAAAGATATAATCAGGAAGAATGTGATTCAAGAATGGTAAAACGGTCAATGTGGCTGGACATGTTTCCTAAACACGGGTGTTCTGATTCGTGTATCGGGTGCAATACCCAACTACAAAGAATCAACCCAATTAACCTATGTCTCTGATACCAAAAAAACCATGTCACGCCCCGCTTCCCAGAGTACGCAAAATTGGGCACGTGACATAACCAACCATGCTACCTGTGGGTAGGAAGTATCCATCCACAGTCACATTACGGTTGTAAGGATATCAAGAACAAGAAAATAAACTAATCTAATACATGTCCAAATCCATAATAATGAGAATCAATAAACAATAAGTGCGGAAGCAAATGATCCAAGACAATAAATAAACAGTATGTCCCATAATGCGGGCTCACATCTGGAAATGAAATGAAATAAATAAACTAAACTCTAAGGAACTCACAGTTCAGCCTGCTGGCTGAAGTACTCCTGCTCGGTCGACGACAGTGGTACGGAATCTGGGCCATGCAAAACCCAGACGTCAGCGCGTCATAACATCAAGTATAAAGTATAGACATGGTAATAAGCAATGCAAGTATGGACATGAATAAAGCAGTACTAAGAAATAACAGAGCAGAGTAATGTGCAATGGTGACTAAACTATCCTGTCAGGTTTCTACTCTATAGTCTTTGAAACCAATTGATGAATCGTCGATGTAACTCAATAGTATCCCGTGCGTGCCCGGGACCACGGTCAAAACCCTCGGGGCTGAATCCGAGACGTGCCGCTAAGCAGTAAAAGGTAGTAGGATGGACGAGTGATGTCAGCATCAACACTCCGGAGCTGGCCAAGCCCGTAAGACTGATCAGAACAATGTATCGAACTGTTGAGTTACAAGTCGGTTTCATCTTTGATTTCCCCATACCCCCAAGCTATGTATGTCAGGTCAGGTATTCAGTAGTCAAGGACTAATGCCAACACAAAATCAAGTAAAAGTAGGTCTGTCTGGATCGACAGCAGGAATGGTCAGGTTTGTCGGCATTAGGCATGAGATCATGAAACAAGTCATGTCACGGTACAACAGGATGAGTCGGTATGTATGTATATGTCATGTGTAGCAGGGTCAGGCCAATATGTAGTGCAATCGAGCATGCGCTCACAACAGGTATACAATCAAGTAATGAACAGTAGCAGGAAACAGTAAATAACAATAATATTCCATGTAAACACAATGATATTTTGTATTCTCTTATTAATCAGGTTCACGCACCTTTGAGGTGCAATAGCCACAAGGTGAAGCAATATCCACAATCATAAATTAATGAAGCTACATGAAATTAAACTAAATATAATAATTGTCTCATGGGTGATTTAACAATTAAAGCGGATATGATCCAAAGGTCTTATTTAGTTGAATTATGGATTGATAGTGGGTTGATTAATTACGAGAACTATTATAACGATTCCATGTTAAAGATAACCGCAACTGTCAATTCTAACTTATAACATGATATCAATTACCATCATTAAGTTGTAGTATTATATAGTATGAATTCAATTGCGTGGCAAGACTAGATCTCGCACGCTAGCATGTTTAAGCAAGTATTCAGATACTTGCCTCGACGGTCTGCAAACTGGAACACGGATGCGATGTCGGCAGAAAACACGATATGATAGCACGGGCCATGGATCGAGTCCCAACAGAGAACAACGGGATCACATAGACCAGGGGGCTTCGCTGAAGCGTCGGGTTCGCCAAGACGGCATGGTCGGATTCCGGCAAAACGCGACAACAAGTTAGCAACACACAAAGAATTCAAGGCGATCAGCGGGGGGGGGGGGGGGGTTTACTGCACAACGGAAAGGTGAGGAAGGCTTACCGAGAGATATACCAGGCGACTCCGGCGGGCTCGACGGCGCTGGGACGCCGGCGAGGCAACGGCAGCGGCGGCTGCAAGGGCTGAAAGGCCTCGGGGTGTGCGGGAGAAGGTGCTGCGGCGAGTGGAGGAAAGGGTGGTGGGCTCTGGTGGTCGAGGGGGAGAAGGAGGTGGCCCTGGTGACGACGGCGAGGTCGCCGGCGCGTTCTCCGGCGAACAGCGGAGGGTAGGCGATGGGTGAAGGGTCGGCTGCAGGTTGGTGGTGGTCCAGCGAGGAGAGGAGGGAGGTGATGACGAGGTGGTGACGAGGAGGATGAGAGGGTGTCGCGGGTGTCGTCGGCGACGGGAGGTCGCGTCGACGGCGAGGTCTGCGGGGGTTTGGAGGCGACGTCGGGTTGGGTGCAGGCGTGGGAATCGTCGGAGGAAGGAGGTAAGTGGGTGCGGTGAGTCTCGTGGTGGCGAGGGCGGCGACGGCGAGGTCGCGAGGAGGCCGGCGGTGAGGTCGCGAGGCTAGGGTTAGGGTTTTCGTTGGGTTCGTGATGGGAGAAGATGGTTTGAGGGAGGCGGCTGCATGAGTTTCTTTTAAATAGAGGAAGAGAGAGAGAGAGATTGGGGAGAGATTGAGGGAAGAGAGAGAGAGAGATAGGGAAAAGGGAAGGGGCCCACGCTGGAGGGTTGGCGGCCTGTGATTGGCCACGAAAAGGATTTGAGAAGGAAATACGTAGGATTTGTGAAGGATTTATTGTTAAGGAATTTTAGATTCGTATATATAATTTTAGATATTAAATTGAAATGGGCCCTTTTTGGCGCGAAATGAAACATTTCCAAATCGCGCCCGGGTTGCGCCCAAATGTTCCAAATTCAAATTATAGGATTTTAAGCGGGTTCCAAATTTTGAAAAAAGGTGTTTAATGATTAAAATGCATGCCCCCAAGTCGGACACTTGCACGCGCGCGTAGTCGTCCAAAGTTGCCCGTTTAGCCAAACGGAATGGAATCTCGACACGCGGACGCTACCACGCGACTAGTGGCGACGAGTAGGCCAACATGGACATTTTAAATTTCATTTTAGGAGTTAAAATTTGTTATGTGCCAAAATGACTTAACCGGTTAAAATTTAGCAATAAACCCCAGAAAAACAGAATAATTGAAAAGAGCCATAAATAACCCTCAACTAGTAATATAAATAGTATTATTGGGCTCGGGTGTTACAATTTATATTTGTGATTTATCTCGGCTAGTTATGAGGATCCGTGCACTTTCATGTCGTAAATCTTGTATATCTGCATCGTATATCTGGCATCTGCATTTTTTATAAAACAACTATACTCAAATAATATATTTTAAAAATATCTAGCATGGCCTGCATCATACCCCTGACTCTGTTGTGGTATCCGTACATCGTGTTCTCGTCCCGTTCAGTGAAACGGACTCCTTTAGATAGCTACGTACACGCTACGTTCATTCATTCTTAGGGATATGCATTTTTCGTTACCCGGATATCGCATTTTAGTTTTTGTTGATACAAATATTATTCGTATTTTCAAACCGTAATTTTAGACATGACCCGGGCGTGTTTTAAACTATTTTTATATTAGCCAAAATCTCAAATATATTTAATATTATATTCATATAATATTATACCGATAAAAATATATTCGTTAATATTTTTTCCTTAACCAAAATATATTTCCTACACTAAATCTCTGCGTCCCTCTCCCTCACACACACACACACACACACACACACAGAGGTTAATGGAGGAACGGGGCCATACGATGGAATTTCCTCCTATGGCATCGAGAAAATACACCATTTCTCAATTTTTCCGACGATCGGCACCCACTATCTTCATCGTTATCATCTAAGATGTGGGTACACCAAATTTCATGTAATTCTACAACCTTTTCACCGTTGATTTAGTGGGTTCAAAATTAACAGTTTTCCGACAATAGAACTTTTTACATTGCTAAATCAATGGTAAAAAGGTTGTAGAATCACATGAAATTTGGTGTACCAATATCTTAGATGATAATGATAAAGATGATGGGTACCGATCGGCGGAAAAAATGAGCGAGGGTGTATTTTTTCGACGCCATAGGACGAAATTCCATCCTATGGCATCTTTCCTCCATTATTCTCATATATATATATATATTTCTCCACTCCCAAAACCAACGTTCTCTCTCTCCCTCTTCTTCTAAAAATTTTTCGTTCCCGCCTTCGCCTTGCGAACCCACGCCCTGCCTCGCTCGCCAAAACCGCCTAACCTCGACCTCGTCTAGCCGTCGTTGACCTTTCTCTGACCTCGCCTCCACCACCTCCTCTCCCCTGCAACATAAACCGAACCCATCTCCCTGTGGTGAACCCACTGCACCCTCACCGCACCCATCACCTTCACCATCGTCGTCATCACGCCGTCGATCCCTTTTCATCACCATGAATTCCTTCGCTCATACCCTCGACCCTCACCTCCACTTCCTCTTCTCTGCTTCTCCCCCTCTCTTTCCCGACCCCTGCAACCAGCCCGAGCCCCTACATACGCCTCGCCGCCTCCACCGCCGGCGACCGCCCTCGTCACCTCCACCTTCGTCGTCTTCCTCTCTCCTCACCTCTCCCCTACTCCCCAGATCTCGAGGCCAAAACCTGCACTTAACCCTCACCCCAGCCTCCCCTGCACACCGCAACCCACTGCCTCGCCGGAAATCCATTGTCGTCGTCGTCACCCCATCATCTCTGACCCATAGCCAGAACCAAAGAACCCCGGTGGACGTTCCCAGCCAGCGTGATCGTGTTCTTGCTTTACTTTGTTCTGTTCTGTACGCTGCGTACATCGTGACATTTACAGACGTCGAACGCGGCGTACGTACCCCGTCTCGAGATCCGATCAGGCAAGTTTATCTTGCTACATGCTATAATATATATTTTACATCCATATGAATAAAATATCATATGTTTATTGCATTGTGCATTCTATATTACAGTTTTATATTTTTACGATACTCATATGTATCCATACCGTTTATTACATATCTAGTCGCATGCAAGTTTATCTTGCTACATGCTATGTTATTATATTTGCATCAATATGAATAAAAATATCGCATGTTTATTGTATTATGCATCCTATATTACAGTTTTATAGTTTTACGATACCTGACTTGAACACATAAGTTTGGGGGTAAGGGAAAATCAATGGTGAAACCTGAATTTTAACTCGACAGTTCGATACTTATACTGATCAATTTTGGGGGGTAGGCCAGTCCCGGGATGATGCTGCTGACATCATTCGTATGTACATGTTTCCTATTTTGTGTGCTTAGCGGCACGTCTCGGATTCATCCTGAGAGTCTGGACCATGGTCTCGGGCATGTACGGGATAATATTGAGTTACATCGACAATTTCATTAAATTGATTTCAAAGATTTGAGAGTAGATAACCCAATAATATAGTTTAGATTACTCACTGCACTTCACCTGCATATACGTATATACTTCACAGTTCTATATCCGTGTTTACTTATTTTACTGTTTATATTCATTCCTGCATATCCTGTGTATCCTGGTTATTTATTTATTGTTGATATTTTGAAGCACTGACGTCTGGGTTTTGCATGGCGCAGTTTCTCTGTCCCTGTCGCACGCTGACTAGGAGTACTTCAGCTGTCAAGCCGAACAGTGAGGAGCATGTTAGTGATAGTTTAGTTTAGTTTTATTTTCGCAGTTTTATTTCCTGATGTGAGCCCGTATTTGGGACATATTTTCAGATGTTACTGTTCATTGGATTTATTGCTTCCGCATATATATTTCTTGACTCGTTTCTTCTGGCAGATGGATGTTCCCCTCCGAAAGACGGGGCACAAGACCAAGAAGTTCTGGTGCTGAGATTCGGGGCAGATGCTAATTGGTTTTATCCTACCACCTCTCCGAAGATGCCAAGTTGATTTATGGCACCGTGTATCGGAGGTTTAGACGGATGCGGCCGATGTAGCAGACTTCGTCAGATCCCCCTTGCTTGAGGGGTTTTTGATTGTGGGGACGTTCTTCCCTATAGGCGCAAGCCCCTGCAGTTAATTACGCTACCGCATCGCGGTAACAACTTTCTCCTTCTTCAGAAATTTCACTTCGTTTCGTGTGTGTTTGTTTTGTTTGTGGATGCCCGTGGATTGTATACGGTGGCTAAGTTATGTCGTCGCGCGTAGGACGTGGATTAGTCCAAATCCGTATTTATTTAGATTTGGGTTTAGGGTTTTAGTTTAAGGATACGTTAGCCGTATTGAGGTTAACATCAACTTAAACGTTCGTTAAGGATACGTTAGTCCTGTTTAAGACTAAGATCGACTTAACGGAAAAGAGCGTTTGGGGGCTCTATTGTTCCAGTTTAGGGACGTAGTGGTCCGTTGAATGTATGGCCGCCGGGAACGTCACCTCTCTGACGACGTTGAAGGATTACAATGACAGATGTCAGAGGAGTTCAGAGATGTACACTTGAACCGGATGTAAATTGGGGGTTCTATATAGTCCAATATGGGACTAAAGCCTGTTTGAATGTTTAAGGATACGTTAGCCACTTTTGAGGCTAAGATCAACTTAAACAGGATCGTTTAGATCCGACAAAAGAGCGTTTGGGGGCTCTGTTGTTCCAGTTTAGGGACGTAGTGGTCCATAAGTAGTTTAAAGATATTGCGGTCCATTGCCAGTTTAGGGACATGGTGGTCTATTGGTAGTTTAAGGACGCATTAGTCCGTTAATTTAAGGACACATAAGTCCGTGGGTTTTAAGGACCCCACAGTCCATATGGGTGTGTAAGGACGCATTAATCCGTTAGTTTAAGAAGGCATAAGTCCGTGGGTTTTAAGAACCCCAAAGTCCGTATCTTGGTATAAGGACGCATAAGTCCATAAGTTTAAGGACCCCACAGTACCGTGAGAGACGAATCCCCTGACGATCCGCTCACTGCCTCCATATGGCTCGAGACTGTACCCAACTAATACTTGTTTGCACGACTCCTTTGAACCGTGGTAGGGTAGTAATCAAAGCACGGTGGGAACTCACACGAGACAAATGACAATCTCAGGTCGATAGACTAACCTGTACCATGTCACCAGGGAACTTCTATCTGACAATAGCCATAATACCAACTAGTATGTTCCCGGTGAGTCCGTCCGGTGTACTCATAACCCAATGAGCACCTGTATACATCTTAGGTGAACCAACTGACACCAATGGCTTGTGAGACCGGCCACCGCACCTCATCGGGATCTCGATCCGTATACACTAGTCTACTCTTGGAGTATCGATGCCCAGTCTCGAAACTCCTACGACTAGGGACACTTTAAGGATGTGCTTATAGACCACCCAACTCTCACATATATGATCGCCATCATACTGCTGGTAGTCAAGTAAGAATCTTATGGGCTCTATCAACATGTAATAGCGATCTATAATGTCACCTGAAGCATGTACATGATGATAAAGTCAAACCAGATAGTATACTATCATCTCGAGTAAGACTGTTCTACCGGTATAGGTCTTCTCTCAATCATTGCAATCACATGCCTACGATCCAATAATTGACTTGAGGGCAGTATAACCAACAATCTCCCACTTGCACTTAAGGCTAATTATTGCGGTGTCGCATACTCACAGCCCGTGTGATACCGAACACCTAACTTCTCTACTAATCGGTTTCACAAAGCTTGTATGTAAAACTATTGCGTTCGAGAAATAGTCTCGGTGAGTGGATCCGCTCCAATGTTTCTTTCGATATCTCTCTTTATCTCTAGTTCGCAAAGAAAGCCATCTCCCGAAATGAGCAATACCTGTCTTAGAATATGTCTGGATATCTGATGGGACTCAGTTCTCAAATGAGCTCCAAATCCAACAAACTTCTTAAACTGTGTCATCCACTGAATTTAATCAGTATCCTGCGCCATGCCTTCCTCAATATCCGCTTGGACCACCTGTCTAAACTACTGCCCCTCAAAAGAGAGAAAAATATAACTCTGACAATCACTCTGTCATCCAGGTCACCTTGGTAGCCTGGAATGATAACCGTCTCCCGAAAGAGGTTGCTGTTACCATATCCCTAGAATATCCACTTATGTTCATAAACTGCTTCCGAACGTTTCTCCAGGATTGGATTAATATATAAACTTATTGCAACTAGTGCAAAAGCAACATCCGGTGTGGTACTTGATATCTCATGATTGACTCAATTGCTTAAGCAAGTGATATGTCAATCATGCACACCCCTCTCCCCTTTAGTCTCTAAGACACCTTTAGAGAGGATGACTCCATCACCTGCAGGTACACCACCATGCCAGGATTCGTCCATTCTAAAACACTTTTAGAATACTGTCTAAGTACCCAGATTGGGAAACTATCCAAATCTAGATCTAGTAACCAGAATGCCTGATATAATATTCATATCCTATGTGGAGAAACCACTGTGTGACAACCACAGTATAACCGATCGCAATATAAAAATTTCACTTCCTACAAAGTGTGTGTCATCCAAATACCTGGACATCACACCCTACTAACTTCTTAACAGATCCATCTTCTATTCTGATAAAGTCAAAGCCTATGACTGTCACATCAAAAATAGATGATCTATCTCCGCTATACTTGCTTTAGACTATAAATAGACATAAGCTACTTGTCCACTATGCTTCCGCTGCTCCCGCTGACTATAACAACCCTCTAGCAAGGTCATATACACGTGCATTTCTAAAGCTGGTTTAGAACGACGCTATACACATCCTCCTCCTGGGTCTCATAGTCTAGAACAGCAGTAATGGCAAGTCTGGGGAAACAAGAACCTCCATGTCACCGTTTTTGACGATACCGAAGTACCTCTCGGGTGCCTGAGGTTACCCACCATATCTGCGGAATGGATAATGGAATGTCAAACTTAATTGAATTTTTAGGTTCTATTAAATTTTCAGTAATCGTTTGTGGTTCTGGAATCACTTTCAGTTCTACCATACTCCCACTATTGTTTTATGAAAAAGTCCATTTTACTAAAACTGTGGCGAGTCAAGAACAATATCACTATTGATCTTTCAGATGGTAGAAAGTTAACCCTCGTCATAGCCCAGGATAACCCACAAACTGCCATTACAGAAACGTGCCTTGACTTATCCAGAGTCTGGTTTTAAGCATAACCCGGAAAACTCTATATACCTTAACACCGTTAAGATATGAACCATTCTATATACAATATAGAAACATATGCACTGATTTAATTGGAACCAGATTCAAATCATGCAGCTGTCTCCAGTGCATATCAACTAAATGGAGAGATGCTGATCAGCATTACTCAACTTAGGAATGCTTCCATATATGAGAAACCTGAAAGAGAAGCAAGTTCTCAAACCCATTACTCTCAAATGTATACCAAACACAAGTATTTATATTTTCGATCACCTTGAAGAATCCTGATACTTGCAACACATGATTCTCTAATTTATTCTTGTACCTATAATTTCTCAAAATCTGGATCTTGTATTTCTACGAAATACATGTGTAAAACTGGAGAAGTCACAAGTAAACAGAATATAGTACGAACACCAACCCCTTTGTCTTTATGGACACTGGACAATATACAATACTTTGTATAAGTCTCCTGAGTTGAATAACTCAAACCTTGTGCGTCGTAAGTTGAAAACTATACTATGGTTAAAAAGAATTACACTGATATTTAATGCTCCTTACCCAATTATCAACTGATATAGGTAAATATCATGGACATAATTTCAAAAAGTTATATTTCACTTTATATAAAATAAACGTACATATATATATCAGTTTGAAATTGGTGCATAACAACAGATATTCAAAACCAAATATTTGCCGTCAGGTAAAACCCCAGGCGATTTCCTCAAATATCACCAATTACAACGAATTCCGATATAAAGAGGATATAATCACCTAATTCCTAATAACTTACTCCCACTCATCATCTGTAACCATACAGATTTGAGAATCAAACCTGGTAAATACATACCCTGGAGTAAGGATCTAATTGGGAAATCAGTTTTCAATTAACAATGCATAATGAAAATGAAACATGAAAATGTTTCGAAGGGGTAGCCGGATATTCCTAGTAATGCCTCTTCCATTAACCAGATTCATGACTGTAACCATATATTTGCTTACCGTCTCCCCAAATCCCTTTATTTTTCTTTACTCATTATCTTCTGTACACCACCCTTAGGGTAAATGGTTTTCTTCTTTCGCTGCCGTTCGACACCGGCCTATGTTTTGGAAGAAGACTATCCAATAAGCGTAATAGGTTTACTCTCCTAATTCTAGGAGCCCTTGCAACCTGAGAGAAGGTAAAGATAAAAAACAACTGAATAATCCATATTCTATTTCTCCTGAATCAGAATCCATTCTCGAACAGGAACAAGTTCTTTCGAGTTCGTATGTAACTATATGATGGATTATCCAATAAATATGGATCTTCGTAGTGATACGGGGTGTTCTGGAGAAATGCAAAGGTGAAATAGGAGTGGCGATGATATACACGGTTTGGTCGTGAATGATAACAGTCGCAATTTACTTTGCCTTCTTTCTAATCTCTTTATTTGTCTTTACTTATTATCTTTTGTACACCTCACTTAGGTTAATTGTTTTTTCTTTCCCCACCTTTCGGCACCTGCCTATGGTTTGGAAGAAGACTATCCAATAAGCGCAATAGGTGTACCCTCTCCTAATCTTAGGAGCCCTCACAACCTGAGAGAAGATAAAAGGAAAAGACAACTGAATAGCCCTATTCAATTTCTCCAGAACCGGAAACCATTCTCGAATCTGAAACAAGTTGCTTTGAGTTCGTATGTAACTATACGATATTCATATCCAATAACTGTGCATCTTCGTAATGATACGGAATGTTTTGGAGAAAAGTAAAGGGTAAAAGTAGGAGTGGTAATGAAGTATGCAACTCTGACAATCCAAAAACCAGTGTATTTTAAAAAGGTTCGGTTAACTTGGTTCATGAGTTCTAGTCTAGGGTTGGGACATGGTCGGTGCCAAAGAGAGAGAAAAAAAAAACTCAGCGTGCACTCTAATCTAAATCAGAATTGTTAATCATTTTATCTAATCCGGATGTTTGCTTGTTCACGATAATTTAGATTGATACGTATGTGATCCAATGTGTGTGTGTGTGTGTGTGTGTGTGTGTGTATTTGTGCACATGGCGGGGAAAAAACAGGAAGCCCATTTTTTAAAATATCCTAAAATTTTGTCCATACGGATTAATCCTTAAGGTCATCTATTGCACATACGGATTAATCCGTAATGCAATGTTTGCCCCTACACAGTTCACCGTAGGGATAAAATATCAGGATACCTAATATTTTGTCCATATGGACTCAGTAACAGAGGTAAAACTTGTCCCTACGGATTAATCCGTAAGACCATTTATCTGTACCTACGAATAAATCCATAGGTGAATCTGATTGGCCCTACGGATAAATTCGAAGGGGCAAGTATTTTATTTTATAAACCAATAAATTAAATAAAGATTATGTCCCTACGGAGTAATCTGTAGGGATAAATGTCTTTACGGAGTAAGACGTAGTGACAATTATTACTCCGTAGGGGCATGTTCAGGACGAAAACTTACATCTGCGGTCTTTAGACTTACGGTGGAGTTTTATGTCTCTACGGAGATATCCGTAGGGGCCGTGATTTGCCCCTACAGCTAAATCCGTGGAGACAACCCATTATTGTAATAGTGATAGATTTTAAAATAGAATTTTACAGGATAATGTCAAAGTATATAAGTGTATAACATAAGATACAAACTATACATCTAAATATCATGCATTAACTTACATTAGTAACTAATAATAATCCTATATATCATTAATTTGTTCATCATAAGAAATATTGCAAAGCCTTTTCATGATAAATAGCTAATAATAACAGTAAAAGATATGAAATAGCAATGGATATTCCATGTTAAAATTTGGATAGAATTCAAGTAATGCATGGCTTCATAAATGATGAATCCAAGCATATTTTCGATGTGGTATATCTTACCAATGATATATTGTATATACCTAAGACTTTATGCATCGGCAACATTATAAATTTATATTTCGAGAACCACCATTGGAAGAGTTCTAATTTATCTTTTGAATAATAGAATAAAAGCATATATATTGCCTATATTTATTATACATGGAACAATTCATTGGCTTTTTCACAATAACATAATAACCAATCTATAGCTCTGAACTTATTTATTTACGTACATAACATTTTTGAATTTATTGTATATTTCATTCCTTATATTATCTACACTTCGATCAAATTAAATTTGAGCTCGTAAATATATCTTGTTTGAAATCAAAGATCTCTAAGCATAGCTACACATCCCATACTTGCACAAGTCGCCCTTCTTGCACCTAATCTTGCATCCTCCACAATTCTTGTGATCGTACATGATATTCACACAATTGCCGCTGCAACAAGCCTCCCCATATCGGCACCTTCGTCCACACTTACCGCAGTTGTGGTTGTCGATCATCACGTTCACGCATTGCTTATGGCAACAGTCTGGGCCCTGGCTTCCCTTGTCACGACAAACCCTAGGAAACTTGTCACAAGTCATTGATGCACTAGGGCTGTATTGGTCAAGAATATGTCTGCTCATGCTCCTAGTAACTGAAAGTTCACCTTCTTCATTACTCTTTGCTAAGGCGATAGCGGTGGCTAAAGCCAAGCACAATAATACAACGAAGAAGATTTTTGAAACCATTAAATTTGTGAGGATTTTCAAGTTCTCAAAATGCTGTGGGGGGAGAGAGTTGAGTTGTTGAGGGAGAAAGGAGAGAATGGAGAGTATTTATAGAGGGAGAGAGAGGAGTTTGAGCATGTGTGCAATATGAAAGCAAACATATCAACGGTAGAACGTTTCAAGGAAATAAGAAGTTAGGCCAATCAATGGGATTGTGGACTTGGGGCACAAGTTTTTCTCTCTAGGGGCCAAAACATGAATATACTGCAGCCTCATTTCTATACATATATGTTGACTAATTAATTCAGTTAGTGCGCTTGTAACTTATACGCCATAAAAGTCTAAATTACACTGCAAAATGGTATTAGCACACATTAATTAGAAACCTAATTAATAATGGTCTTACATGCATTGCCTCTAATTAAGCCACATCAGCATAAATAGAAATAAATACAGATTTTTCTTTAATAGATGCATTCACGCGATCATCAACTTAATTAATTATAACTATACAATCATCTCCACGATTGTAGAGTTTAAATAAGGACCAACATCACTTTAAATCAGTTCTGAAATAATTAAAATACTCTTGCCATGTTGATTTGAACCGTCTCTAATTTTTTCTTTATTAAATTTAAAACAAGTTAAATATACTTTTATCTCTAATATTATAATGCCAAACGAGAGGTATATATGAAACACGTGAAAAAACAACCCTCTAATTTGTTGTCACCTAAGCAATGATAACATGTTAACTTATCATGATACGTGTGATGCGTATAATTAAATTTTAATTTTATATATCAGGAATTTGATTTTTTTTATTCTTCCACTTAAATATATAATTAATAGACTAATTAAATAGAACGAAATCCCTTTAATTTACATTTATAGATGGGTCAATATATATATGTGTGTGTTTATATATATATATATATATATATATATGGGCATAAAAAGCCAACAAGTTGCAAAATATGGCAGGAGCCAAGGATATATAATATCACTCTGAATAAATAGAGATAATAAAAAAAAATGGTACTGTTTGAAGTGTGTAATTTGAAGAGAGCTGATGCCTAAAAGTTGTCAAACCAAATAACCTTAGCAATGTCGCATTTCATACATAATATGATAGGTAGTTTAAATTATATATTTACATCAAGAAACACAGCTAAGATTTCCATTTTTTACCTCCTATAATTAATGTTAATTATCTTTAATTATTAGGCAAAAATCAAATGGTTTATATACATGCTCTGTACATATCCAAGAGCCAAATGAACACTTTAAACAAAAAAATGCAAATATTCCAAATTTTCAGAATCAACAGGCTAATATGGATCCGTTTTTTTCCTTCTCCTCGGTTAGGGAGTATGTGATCTTAATACTCCCTCCGTCCATTTTTACTTGTCATTTTGTAGAGAGAAAAGTGTCTTATTTTGCTTAACGTTTTTTGGAATAACGGGGAAATTATTAATAATAAAGATATCAATAAATGATACAATACCAAAAATAGCCTAGAAAATTAATTAATGATATTAAGAAAATGATAATGCTTTCCTTGAGAGTTGAGGGAAGAAATGGTATGATTTTTTTTAGTGGTGATGTGGCAGTAGATTAATTACTGATATTAAGAAAGTGATAACGTTTTTCTTAATCGGTGTACAATCCTCTAAAATGACAACTAAAAAGGGACGGAACGGGAGCATATTTTTTCATGCACATGGGCCTCTTAATTGGAGTAATTAAGTTTTACTAGCATTAAACAAAAGGCAAAATCAAACTATATATGACTTGCTAAAAGAAAGCATAGCCCTTCATCAAGTGTTTTTTGGCTAGCTTTCTGCATTAAGCAACAAAACACCACATCTACAATACATATTAATCTTTATGTTAAAACAAAGTTAGACATGCCTAGCTCTCACTTCTCCTTTCATGCGTGATATGCTCAATCAAGGGAATTGTGATACTCAAGATAACTTCATGTTTCCATAAACCTATATATTTAACATTTAATATATGCTTGTTTAATTTAATATATCCAAGAGTATAATTTAATATATCCATTAATTATTGCGACACGAAATAAGTAACACAATTTATTTTGACACGAAAGAGACGCTAAGAGCCTTTTTCGTTAGGTAGCGTCCAAAATCTACTTCCTTCACGATTTTTTTCGACGATTGGCGTCCATATATTCTCAAATGGAAAATAGTTTGTATTAGACATTTAGTTAATTGTTACAATTAATCATTTCACTTTTTTTTTAAAATAATTTCACTTATTTAGTACACATATTTATAGACCACTTAAATACCCATTGCAAGTATGGTACAATTGCCGTTGACATTGTTTGGAGTGATATCAATGAAGAATAAGCAATCATGTTGCCTTTATTACTATATGATCCCAAATAAATATCTTGTATATTTTTCTTATCATAATAAGCAATCATGTTAATTATGATAAGAAAAAAGAAATACATAAAAATTGAGAGAAGGAAATTGAATGGATTATTATAAGAATTATTATGAGTTTTGACTTTTAAAAAGATAATCCAGCCTAATTTATATGGCTCTACATGCATGTTAATTATATATACATACAAATTGAGGGAAGAAAGAGTATAAATAAATAAATAAATAATTAGCATTACAGCCCATTCCCTTCCACTAATTAAGAGGCCTAACATTTTGTTTCTTTCATAAACTTAAAAAAATGTTTTATGCCCTTAACACGATTTTTTTAGAGGCCTAACTTCTTTGTTTCCATGAATGACCTTAATACCGATCTCAATAATTCTTTCTCTCTCCTCTCTCCCTCCCTTTATTAATACTCAAATTCTCTTCTTTTGCTCCCACCAAAAAAACCTCTCTCTATCTCACTCTCTCTCTCCCCCCATGATGAATAAGATGTCAAGGATCTTCTTCATCATGGCACTCTTATTGCTTATAGCTTTGGCTACCTCCCATGCCATAGATAATACTAATGAAGTGGATGTCGAAAAACTTGTATCATCATCTACTATCCATGGAGATGAACCATCATTTCCTAGGAGCATGAGACATATTCTAGACCAATACAGCACTAGAGTCTCTATGAAATGCGACAAGTTCCCTAGGATTTGCCGCGCCAAGGGAAGCCCTGGGCCCGACTGCTGCAAAAAGCAATGCGTGAATGTAATAGTCGACAACCACAACTGTGGTGAGTGTGGGCGAAGGTGCCGATATGGGGAGTCTTGTTGCAGCGGCCGTTGCGTAAATATAATGTATGATGCCAAGAATTGTGGAGGATGCAAGATAAGGTGCAAGAAGGGCAACTTTTGCAAGTATGGGATGTGTAACTATGCTTAATATTTGGAAGAAGATCGATCTATACATGTACTATAATATATCATTCATATTTGTTGGGATGAAAATGTTAGCTTGCTTGTGGAGGGTGCATGAATTTTTTATATGAGATTTAAGATATATATAGGGTTTCAAGATGTACTTTATTTAAATTCTTATAATAAGAGAGAAGATACGTGAATATATATATATATATTCTGTAATGGTCGTCTTATAATTATTTTATTTTATTTGTTTGAATTATCTTTTATTTTATTCATTTCCTATAGCTAGCTAAAATATGTAAACTGCATATATGTTTGTAACCCTATAATCAAATATAGAGCAGGGAGCGATCGATAAGATTTGCCACTACAGTTTCGTATTTGAAGATCGTCACTTTATGAAACGATATTAATTATGGTACACATACGGGTACTATATATCCATGTGTATGAGTATATATCTCTGTCACTATAATTGGTGTTTTTGTAAATTTAAAAATAAAAAAGGTCTAAAGTCCTCTATGCTCTCCTTCCTCCGTGTATTATATTATATATACTCCCAAATAAGGAAGTGTATATCAACAGGTTTGAGACTACCTCACTAGGATTTAAGTGGTATAAATCTTTAGATATTATACGAACTTTCATATCTACGAGTGTGGACTATAGCTAAGTTGTAACAGTTTCTTGTTGTTGTGCAAAAGTTCTATGGTCCAAACCTGTTTGCATCAAACCATGAACAATTTTCAAACAAACAAAAAAAAAAATTCACTGTTTCATCTATATATGTCACCACTCCTTAAATTTACTGTGGCTTAAACTGTTATTAATTCTTATTTTTGGCATAATAATGTTTCATTTTGATGATGAAATATATCGAGATCAAGAGGAAGTAATATTCTTTTTCCTTTTTCCTTTTTCCTTTTTCTTTCTTGGAGATATATAGAGTAATAATCATGATTGCAATATACACTACTATAATAAGGGGTTGCCCTTACGGATAGAGAAATTCGTAGGGGCGACTTTTTATTGCCCCTACGGATTAATCCGTAGGGCCATTTGTTTGCTCCTGCGGTACCTACCGTAGGAGCATAAAAAAATTAAAAAATATTAAAATGTAATCTTTTAATTGGCCCTACGGTACCACAAAAGAAAACTCTACGGATTAATCAATAGGGGCAACAAAAGCTTATTTATAAAGAAAAATAAAGATAAGTAATTTCCCGCTGTCCCTAAAATCTCCCACCAATTCCAGATCGAGCACCCGCGCATCGTCGCCACCAAACCCATCGTCGTCGATTTTCTTGTCGCCACCACACCCATCGTTGTCGACTTCCTCGTTGCCACCACACTCTCTTCGTCGCCACCACACTCTCGCCGTGAGCACCTCTTCGAGCTCCCTCTTCCTGGCCTCCTCCACCTCGTCGACTTTCAGCCTGTACCCGATCCTGATCATCCTGAGAGAGTTCTTGATTTTCACGTTCTGTACCTGGGTCTGATGAAGAACATGCAATCAAAGATTCGATACAATAGGAACAAGCTGAAGATCGACTGCTATTTGGTATGGCTGTTGACCCTCGAGACAGAGAGAGTGGCTCCCCTATATACTTCGGCCTTTGTGAGAGTCGACGTAGATATATGGTCTCTCTTGTGCCAATATTACGACTCTCAGCGCAAACAAGTTTGTAATTTAAATGTAATTCATTGTTTAGTATATAATTTATTTTTTTGTATTGCTTAATTAAAAAACTAAATTTGAATGTGTTGTGCAGAAATATACCGCTCTAAATAATAAGAATAGGAAGTCGGCGAAGAGGGTTCACTCCACTTATACAGGTGGCTCGAGAAATATTACACGTGCCAGGGAGGTATTAGTAAATTACAATAGATCTATTTTGATATAATGTAATATTAAGAGTTATTTTATAATATATGTAAATTTTTGACGAATTGCAGAGAGCTCAGACCCTGGAGTAGGGTGGTACACAGAGCGTGTTTATGGTGTATCTTGCCGTCTACGGCACCTCGACAGATCCCGCCACGGGTGAGCTTCAATCCGCAACACCGCTACCCAGAAGTATTGTGTAAATGTTAATATTTATTCTAATTCGAATGAAATTTTTGTTTTGATAAGTTCAAATTTAAATGATATACTTATATTTTAATGGTTAATGTAACACCCTAGTTCATATACCCTGACTTGGTTGATTAATTTATATATCGAGTGGATATTTCTTGATTTATTACTGTTATGGGTGCGAATAGTGTAATTGGTATTTGTGTTAGTATCCGACCAGACCCGCATGCTAGAAAACCCATCTTGATTTATATTTGTGATTTATCTCGGCTAGTTATGAAGATCCGTGCACTTTCATGTCGTAAATCTTGTATATCTGCATCGTATATCTGGCATCTGCATTTTTTATAAAACAACTATACTCAAATAATATATTTTAAAAATATCTAGCATGGCCTGCATCATACCCCTGACTCTGTTGTGGTATCCGTACATCGTGTTCTCGTCCCGTTCAGTGAAACGGACTCTTTTGGATAGCTACGTACACGCTACGTTCATTCATTCTTAGGGATATGCATTTTTCGTTACCCGGATATCGCATTTTAGTTTTTGTTGATACAAATATTATTCGTATTTTCAAACCGTAATTTTAGACATGACCCGGGCGTGTTTTAAACTATTTTTATATTAGCCAAAATCTCAAATATATTTAATATTATATTCATATAATTTTATACCGATAAAAATATATTCGTTAATATTTTTTCCTTAACCAAAATATATTTCCTACACTAAATCTCTGCGTCCCTCTCCCTCCCACACACACACACACACACACACACAGAGAGGTTAATGGAGGAACGGGGCCATACGATGGAATTTCCTCCTATGGCATCGAGAAAATACATCATTTCTCAATTTTTCCGACGATCGGCACCCACTATCTTCATCGTTATCATCTAAGATGTGGGTACACCAAATTTCATGTAATTCTACAACCTTTTCACCGTTGATTTAGTGGGTTCAAAATTAACAGTTTTCCGACAATAGAACTTTTTACATTGCTAAATCAATGGTAAAAAGGTTGTAGAATCACATGAAATTTGGTGTGCCAATATCTTAGATGATAATGATAAAGATGATGGGTGCCTATCGGCGGAAAAAATGAGCGAGGGTGTATTTTTTCGACGCCATAGGACGAAATTCCATCCCATGGCATCTTTCCTCCATTATTCTCATATATATATATATTTCTCCACTCCCAAAACCAACGTTCTCTCTCTCCCTCTTCTTCTAAAAATTTTTCGTTTCTGCCTTCGCCTTGCGAACCCACGCCCTGCCTCGCTCGCCTTAACCGCCTAACCTCGACCTCGTCTAGCCGTCGTTGACCTTTCTCTGACCTCGCCTCCACCACCTCCTCTCCCCTGCAACATAAACCGAACCCATCTCCCTGCGGTGAACCCACTGCACCCTCACCGCACCCATCACCTTCACCGTCGTCGTCATCACGCCGTCGATCCCTTTTCATCACCACGAATTCCTTCGCTCATACCCTCGACCCTCACCTCCACTTCCTCTTCTCCGCTTCTCCCCCTCTCTTTCCTGACCCCTGCAACCAGCCCGAGCCCCTACATACGCCTCGCCGCCTCCACCGCCGGCGACCGCCCTCGTCACCTCCACCTTCGTCGTCTTCCTCTCTCCTCACCTCTCCCCTACTCCCCAGATCTCGAGGCCAAAACCTGCACTTAACCCTCACCCCAGCCTCCCCTGCATACCGCAACCCACTGCCTCGCCGGAAATCCATTGTCGTCGTCGTCACCCCATCATCTCTGACCCATAGCCAGAACCAAAGAACCCCGGTGGACGTTCCCAGCCAGCGTGGTCGTGTTCTTGCTTTACTTTGTTCTGTTCTGTACGCTGCGTACATCATGACATTTACAGACGTCGAACGCGGCGTACGTACCCCGTCTCGAGATCCGATCAGGCAAGTTTATCTTGCTACATGCTATAATATATATTTTACATCCATATGAATAAAATATCATATGTTTATTGCATTGTGCATTCTATATTACAGTTTTATATTTTTACGATACTCATACGTATCCATACCGTTTATTACATATCTAGTCGCATGCAAGTTTATCTTGCTACATACTATGTTATTATATTTGCATCAATATGAATAAAAATATCGCATGTTTATTGTATTATGCATCCTATATTACAGTTTTATAGTTTTACGATACCTGACTTGAACACATAAGTTTGGGGATAAGGAAAAATCAATGGTGAAACCTGAATTTTAACTCGACAGTTCGATACTTATACTGATCAATTTTGGGGGTAGGCCAGTCCCGGGATGATGCTGCTGACATCATTCGTATGTACATGTTTCCTATTTTATGCTTAGCGGCACGTCTCGGATTCATCCTGAGAGTCTGGACCATGGTCTCGGGCATGCACGGGATAATATTGAGTTACATCGACAATTTCATTAAATTGATTTCAAAGATTTGAGAGTAGATAACCCAATAATATAGTTTAGATTACTCACTGCACTTCACCTGCATATACGTATATACTTCACAGTTCTATATCCGTGTTTACTTATTTTACTGTTTATATTCATTCCTGCATATCCCGTGTATCCTGGTTATTTATTTATTGTTGATATTTTAAAGCACTGATGTCTGGGTTTTGCATGGCGCAGTTTCTCTGTCCCTGTCGCACGCTGACTAGGAGTACTTCAGCTGTCAAGCCGAACAGTGAGGAGCATGTTAGTGATAGTTTAGTTTAGTTTTCTTTTCGCAGTTTTATTTCCTGATGTGAGCCCGTATTTGGGACATATTTTCAGATGTTACTATTCATTGGATTTATTGCTTCCGCATATATATTTCTTGACTCGTTTATCCTGGCAGATGGATGTTCCCCTCCGAAAGACGGCGCACAAGACCGCGAAGTTCTGGTGCTGGGATTCGGGGCAGATGCTAATTGGTTTTATCCTACCACCTCTCCGAAGATGCCAAGTTGATTTATGGCACCGTGTATCGGAGGTTTAGACGGATGCGGCCGATATAGCAGACTTCGTCAGATCCCCCTTGCTTGAGGGGTTTTTGATTGTGGGGACGTTCTTCCCTGCAGGCGCAAGCCCCTGGAGTTAATTACGCTACCGCATCGCGGTAACAACTTTCTCCTTCTTCAGAAATTTCACTTCGTTTCGTGTGTGTTTGTTTTGTTTGTGGATGCCCGTGGATTGTATACGGTGGCTAAGTTATGTCGTCGCGCGTAGGACGTGGATTAGTCCAAATCCGTATTTATTTAGATTTGGGTTTAGGGTTTTAGTTTAAGGATACGTTAGCCGTATTGAGGCTAACATCAACTTAAACGTTCGTTAAGGATACGTTAGTCCTGTTTAAAACTAAGATCGACTTAACGGAAAAGAGCGTTTGGGGGCTCTATTGTTCCAGTTTAGGGACGTAGTGGTCCGTTGAATGTATGGCCGCCGGGAACGTCACCTCTCTGACGACGTTGAAGGATTACAATGACAGATGTCAGAGGAGTTCAGAGATGTACCCTTGAACCGGATGTAAATTGGGGGTTCTATATAGTCCAATATGGGACTAAAGCCTGTTTGAATGTTTAAGGATACGTTAGCCACTTTTGAGGCTAAGATCAACTTAAACAGGATCGTTTAGATCCGACAAAAGAGCGTTTGGGGGCTCTGTTGTTCCAGTTTAGGGACGTAGTGGTCCATAAGTAGTTTAAAGATATTGTGGTCCATTGCCAGTTTAGGGACATGGTGGTCTATTGGTAGTTTAAGGACGCATTAGTCTGTTAATTTAAGGACACATAAGTCCGTGGGTTTTAAGGACCCCACAGTCCATATGGGTGTGTAAGGGCGCATTAATCCGTTAGTTTAAGAAGGCATAAGTCCGTGGGTTTTAAGAACCCCACAGTCCGTATCTTGGTATAAGGACGCATAAGTCCATGAGTTTAAGGACCCCACAGTCCATGTCAATGTGTGGTCGTCGGGACCCGTCACCTCTCTGACGTCGTTGAAGAATTACAACGATAGGTGTCAAAGGAGTTCAGAGATGTACCCTTGAACCGGATGTAAATTGATTTAGGATAGCAGTCTTGCTCAGTCAATTTAATTTGAGCACTTACGGCCATGATTGGGCTAAGTCCAGTTGAGAATATTCGACGTTTTTCTTGATTTTTGGCCTATTAGGCATGTGCTAGGGCTTTTCCCATGTCTGATAATGCACTGCATTTTATTCTGGCCTGCTAGGCCCTTTAATTTGGGCTCAGTCCCTTTATAAATGATGCAGAGCATCTGCACAGTATTTTATTTAGCCTTTTAGGCCTTTTAATTGGGTTTGGCCCTTCTTTTTAAAATAATGCACAACATTTTATTTGGCCTGTTAGGCCTTTTAATTGGGCTTGGCCCTTCTTTTCAATAATGTCGTGCATTAATTATCTGACAGTGGCCATGTAGCCTGTCAGGCGCTTTGCGCTAATTTTTGAGCGCAAGCGCATGTGGAAGTGACACGTGTCACTCTCTGAAGAGCGCAAGCACAGCAGCGCAGTGCGCTGTGTCAGTGCGTTGCGCTGTTGCACTGCTGACATGTGGCAATCCCTGGTGGCTTGCGCCAACCCAGGAGCGCAACAGCGCAGTTTTTGCAAGTGCAAGGCACTGTTTCAATAACTTGATCCAATTTTGGATTCAAGAAAAGAATCTTTAAAATTCAAGAACCAATGGTTCATAAAAAAGTGTAAGGCACTGTTATTATTTATTATTTTATATTTTTTTATTTGAAGATCATTGATCTTGTTCTTTCATCAATGATCTATTTCAGAAGAAATTCTTCTTCTTTCTCTAAAGGTTTTTTACCTTTTTCTTGAGTTCACTTCGAAATTCTTCAGAGCTCTCTCTGTTTTGAAGTTTTTTGATGAAGATGATGATGTTTTGAATTGGGGTCTAGGGGCCTTTATATAGTGCCCATAAATTAGTTAAATTTGTTAAAAAGATCTTTCTCTGAGTGATTTGGGGAATTTTCCCCACCGTTGGATCTTTGATCCAAGAGTTTCTATTTTACAGAAGATAATTTTCTTATTTTAACAAGAACAGAAAGATCTTACTAGAATTTTAATTCTGTTTGGCGCAAACGCCTCAGCGCTTGACACGTGTCGCGCAGCGCACAGCGCAGCGCAACTGCGCTGACACGTGTCGCGCAGCGCACAGCGCAGCGCAACTGCGCTGACACGTGTCGCGCAGCGCAGCGCTTGCACAGCTGTGCTTCCGCAACTGCGCTGACATGTGTCGCGCAGCGCAGCGCTTGCGCAACTGAAGCGTTACTTCCTTTACTTTTGTTTTAAATAGAGCCTTGCTCTGATTGGGCGCGCTGCCTCGGACGTTGCGCTGACGTATCGACTTCTAACACGTGGCGCGTTGCGCGCAATGCACTGGATTTGAAGTGTTGCTTCAAAATTTGAATTTTTAAAATTCAAACAGAGCCTTGCTCTGATTGGGGGAAACAAATGCCCCCCCACCGTTGCGCTCACGTGGCGCACACGTGAGTACAGCGGTGGCAAAATTTTGGCCGTTAGATCAACAGGTGAGTTGAAGGGGCACAGACGCCTATAAATAGGACCCTTGGTCCTTAATAAATTTTTTACCATTTTCAAGAACTTGAACTTCAGAGTCTTGCTCTTGCTTAAGAATTTTAGAGCTTTGCTCTCGTTTCTTCCCAAGAACTTCAAACTTCCGAACTTAGGTAAAATTAAATTAAATTTAATTTAATTTAATTAACAGAGCCTTGCTTTCATAGATCTTTGATCTAAAGAAAACTCTTTTGGAGTTTCATCAACAGAGCCTTGCTCTCAAAAGTTCATAAATCTACAGAAATCTTGTTCATGGGTTTTAACCCATGAACAGAGCTTTGCTATTGGATCAAATGTAGATCTTTTTTTTTCCTAAAAATGGAGAACTTTTTATAAGTCTTCATGGATTTTTTAAGATCCCAAATTTTTAATATTTAGGAGTTAAATTTTCTTTTAATGGATCTTTTCCTAATTTTTATAGAGCTAAGCTCTATTTTAGGAAATCTTTTTTTTCTTAAGACCATAGTTTGACAAATGTCATTCTGTGACAGAGTTTTACTCTGAAAGAGGAGATTTTTTTCTTGTCTTTAGGGATTTCCCATTAATGAGAATATTCTCTTGGGGATCTCTTCATTAATTGACAGTCTTATCCAATGATGGAGCTGTCTTATTAAATGATGCACTGTCATCCAGATTTTGTGGGTCTCCATTTGGTCCCCTACCCACTGCATTGCAGTGTGGTATAAAATTTTAAAATGTCAAGCGTTAGAATCACAACACTGACGGCTATTTTTTTGTCTCTCTGCAGGAAACATGTCTTTCGATTCCTCATTCCCGTTTGTCCGTTCGGAAGGAGGATTCCCCGGAGCACCCGTAGACCGGGAGGTTTTGGCTATGATCAGGGATTATGATCCAGACCATAAGAACCTTCACCTTTGGGGGTCGTGGTACAACCAAATCATCATGGGTCGCCAGAGTTTTTCGTGCGCGGTACCCTCAGAGCCTATTACGGCGATCCACTATGCCAGCCCACCCTCGGTGAAGTATGCCGTGGAGATGGTCGACTGGACTTCAAAGGGCCTTCTTCATCCTGCCACAGATGCAATTCCGGTTCAATGTCCTATAGTTTTGGATATCCTAGGACACCGTATTTGCCAAGGCGAGGCGTGACCTTGGAGGCAATCGTATAACATAGGTCTGATCCCCGGCCATCCGATCGACTATCTGCCATGGGCTCGCTACATCCTGTCGGCAAAAAAGTCGCAGTTGATAAGGCTACGGTTGTATACCGCAGTTTTGTTAGTGTATATGCCCTAGAGGCCATTACTTTATCATACTAGTTTGTATATTACTTAATGGAAGCTTGGGATATTCACAGTTGTATATACAATCTTGCTCGAAATGGTAGTATGCTACTTGGTTTGTCTCTGCTTTAATATGTGCATGTGTTTGTTTTAGCATATTGCTGATATACATATTAGTAGAGCCCTTAGGATCTTTGCTTGATTACCAGTGTTGTGATGGCGCTCGCACTCGTGGGAGCTGGGTAATCTATAAGCACATCCTTATACAGGTCCCTGGTCGTTGGACTATCGAGACAGGGCATCGATACTCCGGAGTAGACTAGCGTATGCGCTTCTCATCCCAGCGTGGGAGACGGTCTGTCCCACAGCCGTCAGTACGTCGTACTTGAGATAGTATGCGGGTGCTCGTTAGGTTACGAGTACACTGGACAGGACTCGTCGGGAACTGTTGGTTGGTATTATACCTTTCGTCAGTTATCAGTTCCCAGGTGACATGAGTACAGCTTAGTCCGTTGACTTGACACTGTCACTTCGCCTCGAGTGTGTTCCCACTGCACTTTGATTACTACCCTACCATGGCTCAAAGGAGTCGTGCAAACAGGTAGTTTTTGGGTGCAGTCCCGAAGCACTTGGAGGCAGTGACGGTTAGACAGGATTCGTCTCTCCCGGTATTGGGGGTTGACATCGCGCTGTGTCCAGGAGAGCCATTACACGAGTAGTCCCTGGCCAGGGCAAGCGAGATATACTGGTAGGTTTCCAGTGTTATCTCAGAGTGTTCTGGGCTACACTCCGACACGACTTGTACCGCTATTAAGGGACTGACGTTCACCGCCCCCCTAGGCCCGCCATGCGATGTATCAGACGAACAGACCGGACTGTACGGAGACTGTCACATACAGGCTCAGTAGGAGTTCAGATGGGGTTCACCTCGTCAGTCTTCTTATCGACATCTACCTGGGGACCGTTACGTACAGCTAGTGCCGCTTGCGGTCTGTGGTTAAACCCACTGCCAGCGTAGTGTCGAGTCTTTAGAGTCCCACACAGAGAGCTATTCGCCTTTAGGCAAAATGAGTAGAGGTCGCATGGTTTTGCGACAGGGTTCGTTCACATCCGCGCACTTGTGCACGTTTGCTGTCCGGACAGCTTATACTAGCGGGCTTTGGTTTAAGCCGGATCCTAGTATATGATTTGGGATTGGCTTTTTCTCATTGTATTCGTGTTCCTCGGATCACGAATACGGGTGCGTATGCACAGTTGCTTGAGACAGAGGGAGAGGACTTTGATTAGGGTTAATGACTATTGTCATTTTATTAACCCTAATGCTTATGTGTGTATTATTGTTAATTGATATTAGTTTAATAATTGTGCATGGTTATGGTTGTTGACCATTTGACCCATCTTGACTTGTTGACACTTTGACCATCATCATTTCATTTGGAAGATGCTCTTTGATCCTTACAATTTGCATTAATAATGAAATGATAATGGTCATGTCTTGATTTAGCCATGACAATTATCTCACTAATTTTCTAATTACAATAATTCACATATATGAGAGAATGCTTCATATTATTCTCTCATTCTATTATTGATATTCTCTCTCTTGTTCTTCCTCTCCCTCAAGCTCTCCCCTCTCATGTGTTGAGAAACACTTGAGCTTGAGAAAAACCCTCTCTTGATCATCTTTACTCTAATCTAGGGTTGAAGGACTAGCACTTCTTGAACCCTAGTTACTTCTAGCTTGGAGTTGAAGCCAAAGGTTGAGGCTTTCGGGTGGATCTTTCTTTGACGGGAGAAGACAACAAGGTGACCTCCTTCCACTACTCCAAGGAGCAAGGAGAGAAGGACATAAAGACCAAAGGTATAACCTTTCTAGCACTTAGCTAGTTTCTAGTTAGCTTTAGCAAGTTTTTGTTTAGCAAAGATCCTTTAAAGTCTAGTCCATGTTACCTAAGCTCATAAAAATCCGATTTTTATTCCGTTTTCCGCCTCCCCGCAAGTACCGGGGTGGGCAACGTGGACTTACAAGTTTATGTTTCCCTCTTCCAGTATCCCACGCTTCCTACCTGGTGGTTTAAGGCCTTTTTGGAGCAGTGGAACATCCCTACTCACACTTTCCTCGCAATGGACCGGGAAGTGTCGATTTCTTTGGAGGAGTTCACAGAGGTCTCCGGCTTACCGGTTATAGAGGAGCACTATGAGGAGCTGCTTCCTACAGACGAATATGTCTTTGGTGCTAAGCCGGCAATAAGGGGCCTCACTCCGGAGAACGCTGTTCAACATCAATTTCCAAGCTTGATCAAAGTGTTGAGCATCTATGAGGCCATTTTTATCGAACGTGGGAGCCGCGGAGTTAGCTTCGAGGATTTCATTGCTCGATTCATCCATCCAGACGTCCTCTCGGTAGAAGCTGCTAAGTTTGCCACACTTGATGACCCTTTCGATCTAGCTTTGGACAACCATCCGGCGAAGGAGATAGACCAAAAGGGTTTTTTTCTTCCTGACTCCCCCATTGTGTCTTTTGCGGAAGTTGCAGCCCCGGGGATGGATGAGGAAGCCTTCTTCTTAGGATTTCTTGGGCTATGGCTGAGTTGGTTTGCACTCCCAATGCATTATCGCCATATGAGGCCCTCTGTCTTTTACCCAGCTCATCGGATGACCATTGGGATGAAAGTGGCGGTTGGGATCGCCGGTTTGGCACACCTGTATCATGGCCTTACTCAAACAGCGGATGCTAATGAGCCTGGAGTGCTGCACGTGATCTTTCCGATGCATTACTTCGTATCATGGCTTGAGCTACACACACTGGGCGTCTTTGGTTTGCACAAAAGGCCATCGTTTTATGACAGGTGCAGCCTCCCCCGAATTATAAGACTGATCAGCGCTTCAATTGTGACTCCGTCACCATTGAATGCCAGGGGTTTGCTCCTTCGTCCCCACACAGTCGGAGACGGGATGTCCTTTACTGACAAAGTGCTGACCATTGGAAATGCGTCTACCACCACGGTGCGGCCCTTGCAAGACACTTTCAAAGATGGAGCTTCAGTTCTGACAGCCCGGGAGACGCTTCACCTATATTCCATCAGACCGGGTTTCCTGGTGTTTAGAAAAAATGGTGCGGCGCTTTTCATAAGATACAACCCGCATCGTTTTGCCCAGCAACTGAGCTATAATCAAGGGGTGCCGTTGGAGGCTTTCCTGCTGGAAACTGTCGCCACTGAAGAAGGGATGCAGAGCGCACTTCACCACTTCATGCGTATTAATACGGGTTCTAATTTTTTTATTAGCGAACCGGCTTGCCAACCCCGCATCCTTAATACATATACGGCGTGGTATACCCATGCGACGGGTGCCGTTATAAATGAAGAAAAACGATTGTTGGTCGACCGTAAGGGTGTGCCTCCCGGCAGCGACCGCAAAGCTCCCTTGGTGCCCAGGACCCCCGCAGTCGCTCCTCTGAGAGATGTTAGAGCCGAACTACCGCGTGTGCTGAGCCCTCAACGTGGATTGCCGCCTTCCGATACTGCGGAGTTGCCATCAGCGCCCCGTGCTTCAGTGGAGACGGTAAATGTGGCTTCATCGGAGTCCGGTGTGGGTACGGATATTGGGACCCATCGCCCTAAGGCGCCTGCCAAGCGCAAGTCAATCTCGGGTGCACCCAGAGCTGTCGGGCAGAAGAGGAAGAAGAAGTCGCTCTTCTCGGCTGATGTTGTGTTCGGTCAAGAATCTCAAGCTCCCTATAGCGAGGGCTTGGGCGAGTATGGGACCAATGAAGGATTAGTTATGCCGCTAGATGACACTGATTTGGCAGCCGCCATCGCAGCTTCAGAGTGATTAGTGATGCGTGACGCGTGGCTAGCCAAGCTTGCACAATCGGGTAATTATTAGTTGCATTTTTTATTTCATCGTACTTTTATTATTGTCTTTGACTAACGTTTTTCCTCTCTTTTCTTCAAGCAGGCGTCACCACTGAAGAAGCCATTGCTGCCTCCCTCAAGACTTTCCAGGAGGAGGAACGACTCAGAGCGTCCTTAGGCCTTGGTACATTTCGACTCATCAAGTCTTTACTCTCCTTTTGTTATGGTCGATCTAACCCTCCTTTTTTTATCGCAGGAACCACAATGCTGGTCCCGCCAGGTGACGTGGAGACTCTTCCTGGGTCAGCCACTGATATTCCGGCTTCTTCGGGGCCGCCGCAAGAACCTCGACTCGAAAAGTCGGTGAGGGATGCCTTGAAAGATTTGGAGGCATCCCTATTCACGGACGAGGACGTCTCAATGAGGGAAGCCTTGGAGAGCTCCGTCTTGACGGCTCGAGAGGAGAGAAAGCGGTGGCTTAGGCCGCAGGTTCAGATCTGCAGACTAAGACTTTTCAACTCTATGAGCCGTGAGAGTCTCATAGAGACTTTTCTCCCTACGGATCGAGAGGATCTTGTAGGTGTATTTTTTCCTTAGGAATCGTGAGGATTCCTAAGTGCATTTTCTCTTATAAGTCGTAAGGATCTTATAAGAGAATTTTCCCTCTTACGAGTCGAGAGGACCCGTAAGCGGTTGTTCCCCTCCTCGTCGAGATTCAACTTTGGAGAGTGAGACCCGTGAATAGTATGCAAGAGACCGTTTCAGACTGACTTGCAGGGTCCCATTGCTCAGGAAACAAATTTTTTTAACCCCTGCTGCCTGAGACTTTATCTTGCAAGTTGAGACGAATCGGGAATTTCCCGTGGAGACACTGATTTCTCTGCGAGCCGACGCGAGTCAGGAGGCTCTCATCAAGGACGCTAGTTTCCCTGAATTGAGGTATTTACCAAGGACACTGGTTTCCCTGGGGTTGAAACGAATCGAGAATTTCTCGCGGAGACGCTGGTTTCTCTGCGAGTCGACGCGAATCAGGATTTTCTTCGTCAAGGACACTTGTTTCCCTGAGTCGAAGGATTTTGCCGAAGACGTTGGTTTCTTCGGGGTTGAGAAGAATCGGGAATTTCTCACGGAGACACTGGTTTCTCTGCGAACCGACGCGAATCAAGAGGCTCTCATCAAGGACGCTAGTTTCCCTGAGTTAGGAGTTTGCCAAGGACACTTGTTTCTCTGGTGTTGAAACGAATCGAGAATTTCTCGTAGAGACGCTAGTTTCTCTGCGGGTGGATGCGAATCAGGATTTTCTTCGTCAAGAACACTTGTTTCCCTGAGTTGAAGGATTTTGCCGAAGACACTGGTTTCTTCGGGGTTGACATGAATCGGGAATTTCTCGCGGAGACACTGGTTTCTCTGCGAGCCGACGTGAATCAGGAGGATCTCATCAAGGACGCTAGTTTCCCTGAGTTGAGGAGTTTGCCAAGTGTTTCCTGATTTAAAATCAGGAAAGAACCGACGGAGAAGGCATCACGTGCTAGCACGTGACCAGCAGTCACGTGTTGACACGTGACATGTTAAAGCGGTTTCAAAGGCACATAAATTCTCGGATCAAATCAAGGAAGAGGCTTCAGAAGAGGTTTTAGAAGAGGTCACGTGCTCCCACGTGACCAGGGTCACGTGTTGGCACGTGATAATCAAAAGCATCGGCAAGGCAGATTCAGCTTCCCGTGTACATCAAAGAAAAGGGCTCCAGAAAGGGTCATGTGCTCCCACGTGACCAGGGTCACGTGTTGGCACGTGACATTTAAGAGCGGCTTCAAAGGCAAACCGGTTCCCTAATCAAATCAAGGAAAAGGGCTCCAGAAGAGGTCACGTGCTCCCACGTGACCAGGGTCACGTGTTGGCACGTGATACTCAAAAGCAGCAGACTCATTCCCTGAATAAATCAAGAAAGAGGCTTCAGAAGGGGTCACGTGTTCACACGTGACCAGTGGTCACGTGTTGGCACGTGATGACCAAGCAACGGCAAAGACATAGCGCAAAAGAAAGAAGAGGTCTCGTTTCAAGGGGGTCACATGCCCACACGTGACCAAAGGTCGCGTGGCCACACGTGACCGACTTCAAAGCCCATTCGTTAACAGAATTAAATTCTGAGAAAAGGCCTCTCAAATCTTTCCAAAGAAACCGATTGAATTAAAGATTTAAAGATTCCTAAATATCACCTATCTATAGAAAAATCCTGAACTTGGAAAGATTTACCCACAAAATCTAACCGAAATAACGAAGGAGAATCTCTGGATTTAAAATCCAATGGTGAATAAAATTCACCTAATAATCCAAAGGTCTAGATGAATGATGGATGCAAATCAAATCTCTCAATGAAAGATTCACCAAAAAACTAATTGACTCGGCTGCTTCTCCTATAAATAGGAGCCAAAAGACAAGCAAAAGAGATACATGCAGAGAGAAGAAAAGAGTGAGAGCCTTGATACTTTAGAGGAACTTGGATCTTCTGCAAAAGAAAACCCTAGGTAAGAAAGGGAAAGTTTCATTGAAAAAAAAGAGAATTTAATTCTCAACAGAGTTTAACTCTGATATAAGACAGAAGGACATATCTCTTCTCTCTTTGATGGAGGATCTGTACAGTGCACATCTCCCCTTGAGTTGAGAATTTAATTCTCAATGGGTTGAGATCCTGCAATGCAGATCCAAAGTATAGAGAGGGAATGGAAGCACGAGAATTTAATTCTCACAGAACTATAGGAATTTAATTCCTTCAAAATAAAATTAGGGTTTGACCCTGTGTTATGGGAATTTAATTCCTTCAGAATGAAAAGAATCAGGGTTTAACCCTAGTTAAGAACTTAGTTCTGTTAAAACAACAAGAATATTAATTCGCTTAAATAATTTCTCTAACAGAAAGTGTGGGCTTAATTCCTTAAAGCTTTTATTAGGGTTTAACCCTATTCAGTTCTTCACATATATGAGGAATTTAATTCCTACAGAAAATTCAGAGTTCAACTCTTCAAAAGGAATTAGGAATTTAATTCCTCTGAAATTATTGTCAGGGTTCAACCCTACGAGGAATTTAATTCCTGAAAGGGATTAACAGATCTTCTAAACAACTACAGAAAAGCAGGGTCACGTGTCACCACGTGACCCTCCCAAAAGATCTACAGAAAGCCCTCTGAGGCAGTGCATCACGTGACCCACGTGACCTCTGAAGCACAAGGAATAGAAAAGAGCTCTAGGGCGCCCTCACGTGTCACCACGTGACCCCTAGTGAGCATTATAACGCACAGAGCATGGGCCTTCATCACGTGCTCGCACGTGATGGCCGCCAGAACTAAAGTGTTAAACACTTACCTGCAGAATAAAATAAGGGGAATCAGGGCGCTCTCACATGTCTACACGTGACCCCTCTCTCCTTAGTGTTTAAATACTAATCTGAAGACTCTATCCTCAGTGTTTAACACTAATTTTCTTAGTGCTTAACACTAATTTGGAAAACTCTATTTGCAGTGTCTAACACTGATTTGCTTAGTGTTTAACACTAATGTGAAAACTCTGTTCCCAGTGTTTAACACTGATTATTTCTTAGTGTTTAACACTAATTTGCTAATCTTATTCCCAGTGTTCAACACTGTTGGTTTCTAGTGTTTAACACTAGCTTTAGCCCAATTGGCTAAGTTTCAGAGGCAAGGCCTCTCCTTCAATGGACCAACAGAGGGTCAATATTTCAAACATAATTGGACTTAGCCCAAATTGGCCATAAGTCCTCAAATCATCTTAAACTGAGCACATCTGCTCTTTCAACAAACTCATTGGTTCAAGGGTACATCTCTGAACTCCTCTGACATCTGTCGTTGTAATCCTTCAACGTCGTCAGAGAGGTGACGGGTCTCGACAACCACATATTAATACGGACTATGGGGTCCTTAAACCTATGGACTATGACGTCCTTAACCTTGACCGAGATGTCTTAAAACTAACAATGGACTGTGGGGTCCTTAAACCCATGGACTACGACGCCCTTAACCTTGACCGAGATGTCTTAAAACTAACAATGGACAGTGGGGTCCTTAAACCCATGGACTACGACGTCCTTAACCTTGACCGAGATGTCTTAAAACTAACAATGGACCGCAATGTCCTTAAACTACCCATGGACCGCAATGTCCTTAAACTAGCGATGGACCACTATGTCCCTAAACTGGAACAATAGAGCCAATTACTCTTTTGTTGGATCTAAACGATCCCGTTTAAGTTGATCTTAGCCTTAAATATGGTTAACGTATCCTTAAACCTTTAAAACAGACTTTAGTCCCAAACTGGACTATAGATCCCCCCAATTAACTCTGGTTCAAGGGTACATCTCTGAACTCCTCTGACACCTGTCGTTGTAATCCTTCAACGTCGTCAGAGAGGTGACGGGTCCCAACGGCCATACATTAAACATGGACCACTATGTCCCTAAACTGGAACAATAGAGCCAATTGCTCTTTTGTCGGATCTAAACGATCCCGTTAAGTTGATCTTAGTCTCAAATCGGACTAACGTATCCTTAACAAACGTTTGAGTCGATCTTAGTCTCAAATATGGTAACGTATCCTCAAACCAAACCCCCCAACCCAAATCTAAGATAATACAGATTTGGACTAGTCCACGCCCTACGGGCGACGACATAACTCAGTCTCCGTATACAATCCACGGGCAACTAAACACAAAATAAAAAAAACACACGACACGAAGTGAAATTCTGGAGAAGGAGAAAGTTGTTACCGCGATGCGGTAGCGTAATTAACTGCAGGGGCTTGCGCCTGCAGGGAAGAGCGTCCCCACAATCAAAAACCCCTCGTGCGAGGGGGAATCTGAAGAAGTCTGCTACATCGGACGCATCCATTTAAACCTTCGATATACGGTGCCATAAATCAACTTGGCATCTTCGGAGAGGTGGACGGATAGCACCAATTAGCATCTGCCCCGAATCTCAGGCACAGACGTCCCCGCGTCTCGGCCGCCGTTCGGAGGGGAACAGATTCTGGCACGCCCGGTGGGACCTTTTCCTCTTTTCACTCCACACTTCGTGTGTCGTGATTCGCGAACCAAACACGGTTTGCTAATAGTTGCCCTGGGGTTTCAAGGTACTAAGATTCGGCGTCTTGCTTGTTGCAGAAAACAAAGAATCGATGGCTTCTGCTTGTGCGAAACGTTCCAACTGCTCGGATTGCAATTGCAACCAACGCTCTGCCTCGCCAAGAAGTATAGCCTACGGACCCCAAGCTGCTTCGTTGTTTACTATGCCCGTGGAACAGGTCACTCGAGCCACCACAGGATTGTTCTTTGGGACCATGTTCCCGCCGACAAGCTTCACCGCTCCGATGCTGACAAAGGAAGCACCCAAGAAGTCGTTCTTTGATCGTCTTACCCCTGCCACGGCCTCTCTCAATGGGTCGCCCAACACCAGCGCCTCCGTCTTCTCTAGATTGGGCCAAGGCTCCTGTGGATCTACAAGGGGACCTACAATCCCAGAGAAGACTGCTTCTAAGAAAATGACCGCTCCTGCTACCCAAAGGACATCGGTTTTTGACAGGCTGACACCGGCAGAAACCCCCCACCTGCACATGGGGCAAGACGAAGCCGTTCTCACCGCTGAACCAGTGCCGTCCGCTCGACACGCTCGACGTTGCCATTGGCGCCGAGTAAGGAAGGCTGGGGGCAACTCCCCCTCTGGGCTAACTCCATCAGCCCCGACAACAGAAATCAATGCTGCTGTTCCAACTAGGAACAGCTTCGAGATGCTAGATAAGGTGCGTAGGAATTCTCCTACTGCGGTGCTAAAGAGGTCTCCCCCTCCGCCGAAAAGGGCTATAGAAGTGAAGCCAGAGCAGCTCCAACCTTCTCAACGGCTGTCTTCCAAAATCTATAAGGTTTGGCGGCAGGCCCGAGACTCAACGATTGATCCAAACTTCTCCCGCCAGCACAAGAAGCTAAAAATCCAACCGGAAGCCAGTCACCAGGCTAAACCACGAAAGGCCGTCTGGGTGCCCGCCTCAACGGCCCCATCAGCCCCTACTGCCCACAAAAGGAGGAAGCCAGAGAAGATCCCCCAGCTTGCAACGACAGCTAGAGGCACTAAGCCCAGACGCCCTAAGTCTGGGGGCATGATGGTCTATACCGTATACATGGCGTCAGGAAAAGAAGACGGCCGTGCGTCTACAGGTCATAGACCGCTTACACGGTCGGTGACCAAAGCTCAGGAGCAACAGCAAAAGCTCCAGGAAATGATGAATGCTATGGCCGCACTTACTGGGCCAAAAAAAAACCCAGAAACGTTCTCAGATGAACGCCAGGAGGAAGAAACCGACGCCGAGTTCCTTCGCCGAATATTGGAGAAGAAGGACAAAGAGGCTGCTGAACAAGCAGCCAACATACAGCGTATGGGCCTTCTCTTCCAAGATATGATAGGGATGATGATCCAACAGGACCCACCCGCTGAGGATCCCCCGATCGTCCTTGAAGACGACGAGGGAGAAACGTCAAATCCATCACCGGCCCTCTCAACGGCCAAAGAAGAGACAATCTCTAAGGCTGATTTGGTCGACTATATAGCCCAGCAAATCCGGGTTCATCATGCGACTGAGGCAGCGGGTCAAGTCGTAAAAACGGGCCGGCCGTATCCGAGCTGGTACGACCAAATCAAATACCCGCCGGGTTATATAATACCAAAATTTCACGTGTACAAGGGGACCGGCAATCCCCACCAACATGTCGCCCAGTTCAGGACCCTTTGCGGTAACACCGGCGGTGATGATAAACTGTTGCTTCGCCAGTTCGTGGGCAGCTTATCAGAAATAGCGTTCGAATGGTATTCGGAACTCACGAACGATTCTATCAAGATATTCGCCGAAATGGAATTACTATTCACTCAGCGATTCGCGAGCGCCAGCGAACGCACCCCAATAACGGCGTTGATTAACGCCAGGGTAAGATCAGGTGAAACTTGGGTCCAGTATGCTATACGCTAGCAAAATTTGTGATCGAAATGCGAGCAACGCATTGAGGAAACGCCTGCCGTGGGCATGTTCGTGGGAACTCTGGACCCTCACGCAACTATCTCCCAGTTTATGATGCTCTTTAAGCCAACCACATTCCAGGCTTTAATCGACAAGTTGGCTCAGATGGACAAAATGGGTCATAGACCGTCTCCCCCGAAGCCAGAACCTCGGAACGATAAGGGTAAAGGAAAGGCCACCTTCGTCGCAAATGCCCAGCAGCAACCTAATGCCCCGAAAATGGCGGATCAATTGGAAGAAAGACGCCGGTATTATAATGAAAAGATGAAGCGTCCCTACTCGTTCCCACAGGACAAGACGAAACGGTTATTCGAGCTGGCAGTACGCAATAGACTTATAAACCTGCCAAATCCAAGACGGCCACCGCAACCCACTGAGGTAAATAACCCTAACTATTGCCCTTACCATCAAACGGTAGGCCATCCGATCGAGGACTGCTTCGTCTTCAAAGGATGGATTGAAGATCAATACCTCCAGGGGAAGTTTGCGCTGTCCGAAAAGTGGAAGGTGAACCCACCACAGCCGCATGCTCCTAAGAAAACAGATACACCGGGGGCAACCTGTTCCTTTATCAGGGAAGCTCCATGGGAGGTCGTGCTGTCAACTAAAACCAAAAGAATGCTGAAGGACCTTCATGCGTGTCCGGCAATCGAATGGAAGGACCCTCTTGAACCTCAAATTATCGAAGGAATGTTGAAGCCGCACTCAGCCACAAAGATTCGTGGTGATGGCCCAAGTGCTCACACCCAACCGTCAAACTCTTCGAAGAAAAAGAAGAGGAAATCCAAAAAGTCCATCAAGCCTGGAGACAAGCGCACGAAATTGTAGAAGCAAATCGATGTGATGGAAGAGTACAATCAGAAGGCGCGAACTCCTGTCACACTGCAAGAGTTCCTCAATCACATCTTTCAAAAGGGAGACGATGGAGAAAGCTCGTCGGATGAATCCGAGGGGTATGTGGCGAGTTGTAATGTAATCTCCCACTCATCTACCGACGATGAAGAAACTCTGGACACTAAGACACAAGGGACAGAGCCTGAACCAGAGCGTGTATGGCCAACAGATGAAATGATCGACGCTTTTCTAGATGAAATTCGTCTAAAGAGTAAAGCAGATCAGGAGCGTGAGATGGCCGCATCGGAAGGAGCCGAACGCAGGCGACTAAACGAAGGAGTTGAAGTACTCCCGCCAGATCGAAGGGTATCCGGAGCAGACAAGAAGATATCCAAGACGAGGAAAAGGTTTGCCAAAGCCATGTCAGTAGGAATGAAGCTACCACCCTCGGAAGGAAACACGCTCGACGGGGCGGAGAGTCACCCTAATTATTGCACATATCATCGGAAAATTTCACACCCCACGGAGGAGTGCGACGCTTTTAGGATATGGTGGCAGGGATATGTTGCTCGTCGGCAACATTTTAAGCGCATGAAACGCAAGACTCGTCGGGAACGAAAAAGTACTGTCGACAGGCACATCGGAACTACTAGCAACTGCTACACGGTCAACGCCGGAGGGTCACAAGTTCTCACCTTTAGGAGCGACTCCGATGAAGAAATGGCTCTGGGCCCTCTCTTTAAAGAATCCGTTTCAGAGAAAGAGGAGAAATCGGAGGCCTGCGAGAACATTCAGCTGCGCAATCGCACACTCCCAGAAAAGAATATCGGGCCCGCGAGCAGAAAGGAAAAGGTCGCTGAGGATATCACTTTGGATGACCAAGTCATGAAAGAGCTGGCTGCCAAAAACCCTCCCAGGAAGGGTAAGGTGGACTATAACATCCTAGCGCACCTAAGGAAGCTACCTTCTCAGCTTAGCATTCTCGATGCCCTTCTATTATCAAAAGAAGCGCGAGACTCACTAATTAAGGCGTTACAAGAACCTGAGCAATTCCAAGCCTTCCTCGCTACTGAAAGAATGAAGGATGAACTGGAGGAAGTGCATACGGCCGACATTACTTTCGATGAAGAAGACCTCCTCCTCGGGACTTGCGACCACAACCGTCCCCTATATGTCTCAGGATACTGCCATGATATCAAGATAGGCAAGATCCTAGTGGATAATGGGTCCTCCGTTAATCTCCTTAACGTTCGGGTGTTAAAGGAGATCTGCATGAGTGTGCAGCACCTCGCTCGTGACAAAATTACCATCTCCGGTTTTGACTCCCAATCATCACGGAATCTCGGATCCGTGATACTAACATTATGCTTTGGACTACTCGTCACAGACATCAAATTTCATGTCATTGACGCCAAGACCTGCTACAACGCCTTGCTCGGTCGTCCTTGGTTACACGAGTACAACATCATCCCTTCTACACAACATCAGTGTATGAAGTACTTTAAGGATGGTTTCGAGTATACCGTAACAGGTGAGCTGAACCCATTTTCCGTGAACGAAGTCCGCAAATACGAAGATGCGAAGTACTTTTTGCCAGATTTCGAGGATACAGAAAAGTGTCGCGAGACGGAGAACAAGACCGCCGCTACCATCCCTGTTTTCGGGAGCGATACCGAAGGAGAAGAAGAGATAGTTTATGCAGGACCATCTCAACGCAACAACCCGGGGATGTCCACCCCCATGTTGGTCTTCAGAAGTGACTCGGTAGACGAGGTTAATGCCGTGTTCTCCAATAGGCTGTCGATACAAGCACCCCCTAGCGATGATCAGAGTTTGCAAATCACCCTGGTGCCGCGAGAACACTATAAGGATCTCGACACACTTCAAGCTTACAATGTGCAGGACCTGCAGACATTTTACGTCCCTCCCAGACGAAAGAGTGAAAAGGTGATCATATTCTATCACTCCACAGAGACGAAAGTATAGAAAGAGATCTGGCATAGCGCGGATACTACACTCGACAGGCTCCAACCCATCCATCTGCCCAGATACTATACAAACGGTTTAAAGAGGCTATTGAAGCGCCAATGAGTACCCTTAAAACAGACTGTTCGACAAGCTCGGTTCTACAACAGGATTTGGGATGTCCCTGGGACCCAACGCAAATTGCCCAATGGAAAAATGGAAACACGTGGGCTTGGATACGTGAGAGCCAGAAAACGGGAACGGGCCCACAGTACCTACACTATATATACCTTTGATGAAAAAGAGGACGCCTTGTCAGGAGATGCCAACCCCTCATCAAAACTAGATCCCGCGATTGAACTGCCAAGTCCGTCGTTTGAAGAACAAATGGGCAAGCTTGTCAGGCAAGTGGGTCAAAAAGCTCGGGAAGACCACGACCGCGAGATGGCCATCTACGAGAAGGCCAGGACGCAACATCTGTTTCAACATGCTGCAAAAGACAAAGATGTTTCTCCCTGTCAACCCGCTGTACGAAAGGCCCGACGCAGAGGCGGAAATAAATCAAGAAGCAGAAAGAGGAGCCTGTTTACCCCAATCAGAGCAAATCTCTGTTTAAATTCCAAGGTGGAAAAAGAAGCAATTTTTCTGTTTTTCTCCAATTAAAGCAAACCTCTGTCTTCAAAAAATAAAATAAAATAAAATTGCGCAAAGCGCAACTGCGCAATGCGCGCAGCACGCAGTGTGCGCAGGGCGCCTCTGCGCAGCGCGCAACTGCGCACACCAAAAAAAATTAAAAAAAATAAAAAAAAATAAAAAATAAAAATAAAAATAAAAATTTAGCTGCGCGACACGTGTCTGCGCAGTTGCGCAAGCGCTGCGTTGCGCGACACGTGTCACGCGCTGGAGAGTTGCGCAACAGCAGAATGAAGATTTAAGAAAATCTTTTCTGTTCTTGTTAAAACAAGAAGATTTCTTCTGTAAAACAGGGGCCTTTGGATCAAAGATCCAACGGTGGGGAAAATTCCCCAAATCACTCAGAAAAAGATTTTTTTAACAAATTTAACTAATTTATGAGCACTATAAAAAGGATCCTAGACCTCATTTCAAAAGGAGGAATATCTTGCTAAAAAAAAAGAGAAGAGAACTCTTGAGAACTCTTGAAGAATACAAAAAAAAAGGATAAAAACCTTTAGAAAAAGAGAATTCTCTTATGAACAGATCATTGATCTAAGAACAAGATCATGGATCTTCAACAATAAATAAATAAATAAATAAATAAAAATAAATAAAAAAAATAGTGCCTTGTACTTGTTTTATGAACAATCGGTTCTTGAACCTAAAAGGTTCTTAAATAAATAGTGCTTTGCACTTTCATGAACCTTTGGTTCTCTGAGAGAAGAAAAACAAAAAAAAACTTGTTTTTTCTTAGATCTAAATCAAATAGTGCTTTGCACTTGTTTTATGAACCATCGGTTCTTGAACCTAAAAGGTTCTTAAATTAATAGTGCTTTGCACTTTCATGAACCTTTGGTTCTCTGAGATAAGAAAAACAAGAAAAACTTGTTTTTTCTTAGATTTAAGTCAAATAGTGCTTTGCACTTCTTTTATGAACCATCGGTTCTTGAATCTAAAAGATTCTCAAATTAATAGTGCTTTGCACAAATGCAATGCATTATTTAAAGGGCCAGGCCCAAGTCAAAATGACCTAACATGCCAAAATAAATTGCAAGGCAATAAATGGACAGAGCCCAAATAAATTGATACTTTGCATCCTTTATACAAGGGCAGAGCCCAAATAAAATTGATGCCTTGCATCATTCCTAAAAGAACAGAGCCCAAAATAAATTAATGCTCTGCATCCTTTGTGGGCAAGGCCCAAATAAAAATAAAAAAAGAAATGCAATGCAAAAGCAAATAAAATATTGAACATTCTCAACTGGACTTAGCCCAATTTTGGCCATAAGTCCTTAAATTAAATTGACTGAGAAAGTGACTCTCCTAAATCAATCTACATCCGGTTCGAGAGTACATCTCCGAACTCCTTTGACATCCATCGTTGTAATTCTTCAACGACGTCAAAGAGGTGACGGGTCCCAACGACCACACACCCATATGGACTGCGGGGTCCTTAAACTCGTGGACCGAGACGTCCCTAAACTAATATCGGACCGAGACGTCCCTAAACTAATGACGGACCTCCACGTCCCTAAACTGGAACATGGACCACCACGTCCCTAAAATGGAACAATAGAGCCAATTGCTCTTCTCTCGGATCTAAACGATCCCGTTCAAGTCGATCTTAGTCCAAAATAGGACTAACGTATCCTTGGCGAACGTTTAAGTTGATCTTAGCCGCAACGCGACTAATGCAACCTTAAACTAAAAAACACCAAACCCAAATCTAAATAAATACGGATTTGGACTAATCCACGTCCTACGGGCGACGGCATTACTCAGTCTCCGTATACAATACACGGGCAACCACAAACAAAACAAACACCCACGACACGAAGTGAAACTCTGGAGAAGGAGAAAGTTGTTACCGCAATGCGGTAGCGTAATTAACTGCAGGGGCTTGCGCCTACAGGGAAGAGCGTCCCCACAATCAAAAACCCCTCAAGCGAGGGGGAATCTGATGAAGTCTGCTACATCGGCCGCTTCCGTCTAAACCTCCGATACATGATGTCATAAATCAACTTGGTATCTTCGGAGAGGTGGATGAATAAAACCAATTAGCATCTGCCCCGAATCTCAGTGCCAGGACATCGCGGTCCTGTGCGCCGCCTTTCGGAGGGGAACAGGTTCTGGCACGCCCGGTGGGACATCTTCCTCTTTCCACTCCACACTTCGTGTGTCGTGTTCGCGAACAAATCGCGGTTTGCTGTGATTGCCTGTGGATTCAAGGTACTAAGATTTGGTGTCTTGCCTTATGCAGAAAACAGAAAATCGATGGCTTCGAACTGCACCGCCCGCAGTGATAACTTTCGCTCCGTCATTGCTGGAGGAGTGACTTATGGGCCCCAAGCGGCTTCCCTTTTCAAAATGCCGGTGGAGCAGGTGGCTCAAGCCACCACTGGACTATTTTTTGGGACCATGCTCCCACCAATGAGCTTCAACGCCCCAATGACATTGCAAGAAGCTCCAAAGAAGTCGGTCTTCGATCGACCTACCACTGCCGCGACCCCTCTCAACGAGTCGTCCAACTCTACTGCTTCAGTTTTTAACGGACTAGGCCAGAGCTCTAACAGGCTCATGAAGAAGTCTGCCATACCAGAAGGCGTTATCCCAAAGCGGATAGCCATTCCAACTCCCGTTCCTGGCAAAATCACCAAGGTTGCTTCCCATGTTCAGAAGTCCGCTTCTGACAAGTTGGACGTCCCCGTTCAACGGACGTCGATCTTTAAAAAGCTGGTACCAGTATATTCTGACCAACACAGGGGGCATGAGGAGGTCACCCCTATAGCTGAAACAACTCCATCAGCACGACATGCCCGACGTCGCTACTGGCGCCGAGTGAGGAAGGCTGGGGGCAACTCCCCCTCTGGACTTACTCCTCCAACTCTAATGGTGGGGATCGATACTGCTGTTCCAACCAGGAACAGCTTTGAGTTGCTGAACTCGGTGCGCAGAAACTCTCCTACTACGGTGCTAAAGCGAACTCCTTCATCTGTGAAGAATATTCCAGAGAAGAAGCTAGAGCAGCCCCTTCAACGTCCGTCCTCTAAAATTTACAAGGTCTGGCGACAGGTCCAGGAGTCAGTGATTAATGAAAACCATCTTCATCGACAGAGAAAGATGAAGGTGCGGCAGGAGAAGGATTACTCTGTTAAGCCACAAAAAACAAAAGCTACTTGGATGCCCACTACAACGGCTCCCTTAACTCCAATCACTTAAAAAAGGAGGCCGCAAAAAGCCCATGTGTCTTTGGCGAATCGCAAAGACACCGAACACAAACGCCCCAAGTCTGGGGGCATGGTGGTGCACACTGTTTATATGGCTTCTAGAAAGGAGGAAAGCCGCACTTCTACGGGCCACCGACCGCTCACCCGATCCGTGACGAAAGCCTAGGAGCAACAACAAAAGCTTCAGGAAATGATGACTACAATGGCTGCACTCACTGAGCCAAAAGAAAGCTCTGAAACGTCTTCGGATGAGCGTCAAGAACAAGAAACCGACGCTGACTTTTTACGCAGAGTCCTCGAAAAGAGGGACAAAGAAGCTGCAGAGCAAGCGGCTAACATAAAACAGATGGCACTCCTCTTCCAAGATATGGTAGGGATGATGTTACAGCCGGACCCTCCTGCTGAAGATCCTCCGATCGTCCTTGAAAACGACAGGGGAGAAACGTCAAATCCTCCGCCGGCTCTGTCAACAGCCAAGGAGGAGGCAATCTCCAAAGTTGACCTAGACGAATATATAGCTCAGCAGATCCGGGTTCATCAGGCGAATGAAGCGGCTGGGCAAATTGTTAGAACCGGACGACCGTATCCGAGCTGGTATGACCAAATCAGTTACCCGCCAGGATATACGATCGCTAAATTCCACGTATATAAAGGGACAGGGAATCCGCATCAGCATGTCGCTCAATTCAGGGCCTTATGCGGTAACACTGGAGGCGATGACAAATTGTTGCTACGTCAATTCGTCGGCAGCTTAGCAGAAACGGCCTTTGAATGGTATTCGGAGCTGCCTAACGACTCTGTCAAAACATTTGCAGAGATGGAACTGCTGTTTACGCAAAGATTCGCGAGTGCTAGTGAACGCACCCCGATAACAGCACTAATAAATGCCAGGATAAGGTCAAGCGAAACGTGGGTCCAATACGCAACACGATGGCGGAACCTATGGTCGAAATGCGAACAACGCATAGAAGAGGCGCCTGCGGTAGGCATGTTTGTGGGCACTCTCGATCCGCAGGCGACCATCTCACAATTCATGATGTTCTTCAGGCCGGCCACCTTCCAGGCCTTGATTGACAAATTAGCCCAAATGGACCAGATGGGCCATAGACGATCTCCTCCAAAATCAGATTCCCGAGATGAGAAAGGAAAAGGAAAAGCGATCGTCGTCGCCAATGCTTAACAACAATCGAGCAACTCAAAGCCGGTCGTTCGCCAAAACAACGTGCGTCCACGCCCATCCCTCGAAGAGAGGCTAGGACGTCCTTACTCGTTTCCTCAGAATAAAACGAGAAGACTGTTTGAGCTGGCAGTGCGTAACAGACTCATCAACCTGCCGAGTCCAAAGCGTTTGTCGTAGCCAGGCGATCTTAATAATCCCAATTATTGCCCTTACCACCAAACGGTAAGTCACCCGATTGAGGATTGTTTCGTCTTTAAGGGATGGATCGAGGATCAATACCTGCAAGGCAAGTTCGCGCTGTCTGAAAGCTGGAAGGTAAACCCACCACAGCCGCACTCTCCAAAGAAGATGGACACGCCGGGGGCAGCTTGTTCTTTAGTCAAGGATGAAAACGGTGGAGAAAACTCATCGGATGAATCCGAAGACTACGTAGCGACTTGTCATGTGATTTCTCATTCACTGACGGATGATAAAGTGGCTCCTTGCGCTGAGAAACCAATGGCGAATCCTGAGCCGGAGATTCTACAGCCATCAGACGAGTTGATCGATGTCTTCCTAAGTGAAATTCGTCTGAAAGCAAAAGCCAATCAAGAGCGTGAAATGGCCATACTAGAAAGAACCAAGGTATTCCCGTCAAATCAAAAGCCATACACCGCGGGTAAAAACAAATTCAAGACGAGGAAACGGTTCGCCAAAGCTCTATCAGTAGGAATGAAGCTACCGCCCTCTGAAGGAAATTCTTTCTCTGAGGTAGAGAGGCACCCTAACTTCTGTTTATATCATCAAAAGATCATACATCCTACCGAAGACTGCGAGTCCTTTAACTGTTGGTGGAAAGGGTATGTCGCTCAAAAGCAACACTTCGACGGGACAAAGTGTGAAGCTTGTGGACATCGGAAAAATGCGATATATGAGCGCAAAGGAGCCGCCGCAAACTGTCATATAGCCGACTTCAAGGGATCACAAATTATCACCTTTGGAAGCGACTCTGACGAAGAAGCTATCCCCAACTTTTCCCTCGGGGAACCTATTTCGAAAACAAAGGAACTGAGAAACTGTGAGAATATTCAGCCATGCAATCGCATGCTACTCGAAAAAAATCCCGGCCCCATAAACAAGGGACCGAACAAAAAGAATAAAGGAAAAGGAAAAATGGCCCTCGTCGCCAGCGCTCAACAACAATCAGGTGACCCTAGACCGGTTGCTCGCCAAAGCAACAAGCGGCAACCCCTCCAAGAAAAGTTGAAACGTCCTTACTCGTTTCCGCAAGATAAAACAAGGGGACCGTTCGAGCTGGCGGTGTGCAACAGACTCATCAATCTGCCGGGTCCAAAACGTCCATTGCAGCCAGGCGATCTTAATAATCCCAATTATTGCCCTTACCACCAAACAGTAGGTCATCTGATCGAGGACTGCTACGTCTTCAAAAACTGGGTTGAAGACCAATACCAGCATGGCGAGTTTGCGCTGTCTGAAAACTGGAAGGTGAGTCCGCCGCAACCGCACGCTCCGAAAAAGACGGATACGCCGGGGGCATCATGCTCATTCATGAGGAAGGACCCATAGACCGAAAAGTCAATAAACTAGATATTCGCCTCAAATACGACGACGGCGGACCGAGATGTCCTTAAACTAATGATGGACCGTAATGTCCTAAAACTTGCAAATGACTGAAACGTCTTTAAACTACTACCGCAGCATCCTTAGGCTGACGAGATAAAAAATATATATATAAAAAATAAATAGTAAAAAAAAACGGTATGTCCATAAGCAAAGAGGGCACGGATGAAAACCCGAAATGGCTCCGTGAGTAAAAACAGCAGGGCTACCGGCGAGTGTTCGTGAAAACCTGAAAGGGCGCGACCTCGTAAAAAAAAAGAGAAAGAAAAAAAAAATAAAAGGAATAAAAAGAATTAAAAAAAGATAAGTCCATAAGCAAAATGGGCACGGATGAAAACCTGAAAGGGCTCCGTGAGTAAAAACAGCAGGACTACCGGCGAGTGTTTGTGAAAACCCGAAAGGGCGCAACCTCGTTAAGAAACACTTATAGGGTCCTCTCGACCCTGTAAGGAGAAACCACCTGCGTGAGATCCTTACGACTCACAAAGGAACAACACACTTAGGGATCCCCACGATTCCTAAGGAGAAAAGGCACTTGCGAGATCCTCACGACTCGTAAGGAGAACTCTCTTGTGGGACCCTTACGGCTCATAAGATTTGAAAGTCTTAAATTACAGAGGCCTAAACCTGTGCTTAAGCGACCCCCACAACTTTCGACATTGCCCTACAAGTGGTCCGATATTGGCCCTCGTATACAATCCACGGGCGCGAATAAACATTTCCCTAACTAAGTCCCATCTGAGACTAGGGATATATTTGCATGGTAAACAACCCTTGTAAATCCTCTCGACTTACAAGGAGAAAACCCTCCTGTAGGATCCTTACGACTTACAGAGGAACAATACACTTAGGAACCCTCACGATTCCTAAGAAGAAAATACACCTATAAGATCCTCACGACTTGTAGGGAGAAATAGCTTTGTGAGACCCTTACGGCTCATAAAGTCAAAAGCCTTAGTCGACAGGACCTTAACCCTGGTCGCTAAGCCTCCTTTGTTCGACAACGACAGAGGCAAATGATGATTCGCTCCTGGCAATATCCCAGTTGTAGCGGTGCTGATGCCAAAATCGGTGTTCAATTTCAGGTTTACGGCGAAAAGCCAGTAAGCCACACATGCATACGAAATAGCCGAAATAATGGGGCAACTCGCAAAAGAAAAAAAGCAGCGAGTAAAAATAAAATAAATAGCCGAAATGATTGGGCACCGCGAAAAATAGCCGAAATGATTGGGCAATCGCGACCTTCGCAATATAAAAGCTGAAATGATAGAGCATCGCGGAAAGAATAAAAAAAATGAAAATGAATGAAAGAATGAAACTTTTTGCCCTACAGGTGAAATCACATCGATCCCTGTATACAATTCAGGAGCACAAATAAAGAGGGAACCATACCTTCCCAACAGGCTCCATCAGAAAGCGAAGCCAAATCTCGACGGTTCATAGACAACCTAGAGACCATCTCGACATTTGTCGCAATATTACAGACACGATGTCAACAAATGAAGCAAACGAAGATCTCGAGCTTCAGAATCTCGACGTCAACATCGACAACTTAGAGATCACCAACGGTGTGCCTCCTCATTCCAGCAGGACACAGATATTACACAATCAAGCGGAGCGATGGCAAAATCCCCGCTTCACTTCAGCATTCGTCTCGATACAGTAGACGCAATGTCAACAACAGCGTTCCTCCGCAGTCCAGCTGGAGGCAGATGCAACGTCAACAAAAGACCTCACGGTCGAAACAAAGCGGAGTAACGGCAAAATCCCAACTCCACCTTAGCATTCGTCTCGTTACAGCAGACGCAATGTCAACAACGACGTTCCTTCGCAGTCCAGCAGGATGTACATGCAAAGTTAACAAAAGACCTCACGGTCGAAACAAGCGGAGCGATGGCAAAATCCCAGCTTCACCTCAGCATTCGTCTCGATACAGTAGACGCAATGTCAACAACAGCGTTCCTCCGCAGTCCAGCTGGAGGCAGATGCAACGTCAACAAAAGACCTCACGGTCGAAACAAAACGGAGTAACGGCAAAATCCAAACTCCACCTTAGCATTCGTCTCGTTACAGCAGACGCAATGTCAACAACGGCGTTCCTTCGCAGTCCAGCAGGGTATACATGCAAAGTTAACAAAAGACCCCATGGTCGAAACAAAGCGGAGTGACGGCAAAATCCCAGCTCCACCTCAGCATTCATCTCAATACACCAGACGCAGTGTGAGCAAATGAAGCGAAGGCCAAATTCCTAGCTTCAAGGTCTTAACGGCAAGTCATATAAAACCGGAAAGACAATCGGAGATCATCTCGCACCAGCACAGAATGGTCACCACCTCGACGTCCGTCTCAATACAGCAGACGAGATGTCACCCCAACGTTCGTCTCGACACAGCAGACGCAACGTCATCAAACGAATGGAGCCACGGCAAAATCCCTAGTTCCAAACCTCGGCGGTTTACCAGTAACCTAGAGACAACCTCGACGTCCGTCTCGATACAGCAGACGAGATGTCACCCCAACGTTCGTCTCGACACAGCAGACGCAACGTCATCAAACAAATGGAGCCACGGCAAAATCCCTGGTTCCCACCGCAACATTCGTCTCGATACAGCAGACGCAATGCCAGCAAACGAAGCAAAGGCCAAACTCCTAGCTTTAGGGTCTTAACGGCAACTCACATAAAGCCCGAAAGACTATCGGAGATCATTCCCACACCAGCGCGGAGTGGTTATGACTCATCAGGGCTCACCGAAATAAGCCTAACCTCAAGTAAAAAGCGACATGGAAAATTCCTAACGCTTGCTCTTCCGACGGTCAAACTGCCAAGGAGGATTGCTTGAAGACGTCTTGTCCAGCCCCCGAAGGGATCAGAGACACGGCAGTCGCAGGGCTACTCGAACAGCACGATTGCCTATCGAGGACTATATCAGCTTATGCGACGGTACGATGGCCAAAACCCTAAGTACCACCAACCTTAACGGGCTTCTGTCGTAAAGAGCAGAGGTTAAATGCGACGTTAAGATGTTCTTGCGAGAAACGTTCGATTCGTCTCGACTTGTGAAAAATTGTCGAGGCGGCTCGACTCGTGAGATAAAGCCTTAGGCAGTGGGCATAAAAGAAGCCTGTTTCCTAAGCATTGGGACCCCGCAAGTTGGCCCAAAACGGTCTCTTGCATACCATCCACGGGTCTCACTCTCCAACGTCGAACTTCGACAAGGAGGGAAACAACCGCTTACAAGTCCTCTCGACTCGTAAGAGGGAAAAATTCTCTTGTAGGATCCTTACGGCTTACAAGAGAAAACGATTCCTAAGGAGAAAAACCCACCTACGAGATCCTCTCGATCCGTAGGGAGAAAAGTCTCTATGAGACCCTCACGGCTCATAGAGTTGAAAAGTCTTAAGCAGCAGATCTGAACCTGCGGCCTAAGCCCTCGCTATCTCGTGAAGAAATCAAGAAGCTTACTCTAGTACCTGCTAATTGTGACGACATGCTGAGAAAGAGGAAAAGCAACAGAAAGAGCATCCGATTTACATTTGATCAAGCGTTCAAGACACATTCATTCATGCATGGACAAAAAGACTCAGGACAAAAGATATATAATAAAGACAAGATAGGATAAAGAAAAAAAAATTCCATTAATATTGCCCGAAGTTCTTACAGTCATAAAAACAATAAACGAAAGTTACAATGGAATAACCTCAGATCCAGGGCATTGATTGAGGAATTCAAAAGCGACCCTATCTATGACTTTCCAAGCCTCGCGGACCATCCTAGTGTGCTTCCTTTCGCGAGCACAAGCGTCAGGGTCCCTTCCGATGTCTTCCACCCTCCGATAAGCAGCGAGTATGGCAGACTGTTGAAAGACTTCGTGCAAGAGGTCGATAAGACTGTCTCGCCGTCTCTTCGAGATAAAGTTCAATAGGTACACAGAGTGCACCTTGTCCTCAGCGGCATCCAACGCCCTAAGCGGCACGCCGGAACAGAATAGGGGAAGCGCTTCCCAGACAGCTCCCACGATAAGTTTAAGAAGAAAGGAACGTCGGGGAAGCAGTGGACCATTGTATGCGTCGAAGTGACTCATTATTTCAGCACACTTCTCGTTTGTGAACTCCTGATTTTGAGAGCGGCCAAGTCGGCGGATGTCCTCATGAGAGATGATCTCGTTAAGAGCATACATGTGGGCATTCATTGTTCCTGTGAAAGAGGATCAACAGAATTATCAGGAAGACTGATTAAGCAAAACGATATAATCCACTGAGCAATAAAATGTCATCTTTAAGTTCCAAGATCCATGAAGAGTTCTTAAGAGTTCTTCTATATGATTTAGGAGGAGGAAAGTGCCATTAATGAATTAAGAAAATCGAAGGAAAATATTTCAGAGAGCAGAGCTCTATGGAACCCTAGTAGGGTCCCCTTTAGTTCTCTTTAGGTCCCTTTAGATCCTTTTAAGACCTGTAGAGCAAAGCTCTGCTAAGTGAAACCCTAAATAGGTTTCCTTTAGATCAGGGATCTATTGAGAGCAAGGTTCTATCAATGAAAATTAATTTAATTTAATTTAATCCAAATTAAAATTTTCACCTAAAAGTTTTAAGAATTTAACTCTTAAAGTTTTTGAAAATAAAGAGCAGGGCTCTGAGTTCTGAACGTAAAATTTTAGAAATGAGAATCATCTAAGGGACCAAAGGTCCTATTTATAGGCATCAAGTGCCCTTTCAGCTTCCAAGGGATGGCGCGACGATTCGGAGTCTGCCACCGCTGCGCTCACGTTAGGAGGCCACGTAAGCGCAACGGTGGGGAGGCATTTGTTTACCCCAATCAGAGCAAATCTCTATTTAAATTCCAAGGTGGAAAAAGAAGCAATGTTTCTGTTTTTCTCTAATTAAAGCAAACCTCTGTCTTCAAAAAAAATAAAATTGCGCAAAGCGCAACGGCACAGCGCGCAGCGCGCACACCAAAAAAAAATAATAATAAATAAAAAAATATATAAAATAAAATAATAAAAATAAAAATAAAAATTTAGCTGCGCGACACGTGTCTGCGCAGTTGCGTAAGCGCTGCGTTGCGCGACACGTGTCACGCGCTGGGGAGTTGCGCAACAACAGAATGAAGATTTAAGGAAATCTTTTCTGTTCTTGTTAAAACAAGAAGATTTCTTCTGTAAAACAGGGGCCTTTGGATCAAAGATCCAACGGTGGGGAAAATTCTCCAAATCACTCAGAAAAAGATTTCTTTAACAAATTTAACTAATTTATGAGCACTATAAAAATGATCCTAGACCTCATTTCAAAAGGAGGAACATCTTGCTAAAAAAAAAGAGAAGAGAACTCTTGAGAACTCTTGAAGAATAAAAAAAAAGGTAAAAACCTTTAGAAAAAGAGAATTCTCTTATGAACAGATCATTGATCTAAGAACAAGATCATGGATCTTCAACATTAAATAAATAAATAAATAAAAAATAGTGCCTTGCACTTGTTTTATGAACAATCGGTTCTTGAACCTAAAAGATTCTTAAATTAATAGTGCTTTGCACTTTCATGAACCTTTGGTTCTCTGAGAGAAGAAAAACAAAAAAAGAACTTGTTTTTTCTTAGATCTAAATCAAATAGTGCTTTGCACTTGTTTTATGAACCATCGGTTCTTGAACCTAAAAGGTTCTTACATTAATAGTGCTTTGCACTTTCATGAACCTTTGGTTCTCTGAGATAAGAAAAACAAGAAAAAACTTGTTTTTTCTTAGATCTAAGTCAAATAGTGCTTTGCACTTCTTTTATGAACCATCGGTTCTTGAATCTAAAAGATTCTCAAATTAATAGTGCTTTGCACAAATGCAATGCATTACTTAAAGGGCCAGGCCCAAGTCAAAATGACTTAACAGGCCAAAATAAATTGCAAGGCAATAAATGGGCAGAGCCCAAATAAATTGATACTTTGCATCCTTTATACAAGGGCAGAGCCCAAATAAAATTGATGCCTTGCATCATTCCTAAAAGAACAGAGCCCAAAATAAATTAATGCTCTGCATCCTTTGTGGGCAAGGCCCAAATAAAAATAAAAAAAGAAATGCAATGCAAAAGCAAATAAAATGTTGAACATTCTCAACTGGACTTAGCCCAATTTTGGCCATAAGTCCTTAAATTAAATTGACTGAGCAAAGTGACTCTCCTAAATCAATCTACATCCGGTTCGAGGGTAAATCTCCGAACTCCTTTGGCATCCATCGTTGTAATTCCTCAACGACGTCAAAGAGGTGACGGGTCCCAACGACCGCACACCCATATGGACTGCGGGGTCCTTAAACTCGTGAACCGAGACGTCCCTAAACTAATATCGGACCGAGACGTCCCTAAACTAATATCGGACCGAGACGTCCCTAAACTAATGACGAACCACCACGTCCCTAAACTGGAACATGGACCACCACGTCCCTAAAATGGAACAATAGAGCCAATTGCTCTTCTCTCGGATCTAAACGATCCCGTTCAAGTCGATCTTAGTCCAAAATAGGACTAATGTATCCTTGGCGAACGTTTAAGTTGATCTTAGCCGCAACGCAACTAACGCATCCTTAAACTAAAAAACACCAAACCCAAATCTAAATAAATACGGATTTGGACTAATCCACGTCCTACGGGCGACGGCATTACTCAGTCTCCGTATACAATCCACGGGCAACCACAAACAAAACAAACGCCCACGACACGAAGTGAAACTCTGGAGAAGGAGAAAGTTGTTACCGCAATGCGGTAGCGTAATTAACTGCAGGGGCTTGCGCCTGCAGGGAAGAGCGTCCCCACAATCAAAAACCCCTCAAGCGAGGGGGAATCTGATGAAGTCTGCTACATCGGCCGCATCCGTCTAAACCTCCGATACATGATGCCATAAATCAACTTGGTATCTTCGGAGAGGTGGATGGATAAAACCAATTAGCATCTGCCCCGAATCTCAGTGCCAGGACATCGCGGTCCTGTGCGCCGCCTTTCGGAGGGGAACAGAGCCGACAACAACGACGCGAGATTAGAGAGTTACGTGATCGAATATTGCGCGGCTCGGATTTGTCCTCCATGAAGAAGATGAGTCGAGCATACTCCTTTTCCCGAGATAAGACGGAGAGGTTACTCAAACTTGCTATAAAACATCAAATGATTGCGCTTCCGGAATCTAGATACCCTGAGCAAGCTAACAAGGCTTCTCATCTGAGCTATTGCTCTTATCATCAAGCTATAGGACATCCTACTGAAAACTGCTTCACCTTCAAGAACTGGGCCGAGGACCAGTACCAACAGGGCAGATTCGCTTTGTCCGACGGCTGGAGGGTAACGCCGCCACAAAAGCATGAACCCAAAGCCGCAAAGGTAAAACTAGATCCACCTCAGCCCTGGAAGCGGGTTCGTACCTGTTATACGATTACGTTATTAAAAGAAGGCCCCGAGAACATAGATAACCTTCCCTGGTGCTTTGAGAACAGCGATGATGAGGTGATCTCAGAATTTCCGCCGGCTCCGAAAGAACTGGAAGATTGCATACATACCACTGCAGATAACCTCAGGAAAATCGAATTGGGATCAGCAGATGACCCGCGACCGACATTTGTTAGCGAGCTTCTATCTGAAGAAAGGGTCACTGCGTTAAAGAACGTGCTTCTACGGCATAAAGATTGCTTCGCGTGGAACTACTCCGAGATGCCAGGATTAGATCCGGAGATTGCTGTGCATAAGCTAGCAATATCCCCAAATATCAAACCAGTTAAGCAAACACCGAGAAGGATGCGGCTCGAGCTTGAGATGAGCATCAACTCCGAAGTCAAGAAGCTGATCGACTCTGGATTTATCCAAGAAGTCCAGTATCCCGACTGGATCGCCAATATTGTCCCGGTAATGAAGAAAAATGGGACGGTACGCATATGCGTGGATTTCAGGGATCTCAATAAAGCCTGTCCAAAGGACGATTTCCCGATACCAGTAACCGAGCTACTGATAGATAACACGTCCACTCACGAGGTTTTCTCCTTTATGGACGGTTCGTCAGGATACAATCAGATAAAGATGCATCCCGAAGACCAGAAGCATACCGCTTTCCGGACCCCTTTGGGTATATTCTGCTACAGGGTTATGCCTTTTGGTTTAAAGAACGCTGGCGCTACCTATCAAAGGGCCATGACAAAGATCTTCGACGACCTCATACATGACATCGTCGAGTGCTATATCGATGACCTTGTAGTAAAGAGCATGTCATACGAAGAGCATTTAAAGCATCTGGAGACTGTATTTCAACGCCTTCGGCAATATAATTTGAAGATGAATCCCCTCAAATGCGCGTTTGGAGTCTCCTCAGGTAAATTCCTGGGATTCATCATCCGACACCGAGGTATCGAAATAGATCCATCCAAGATCAAGGCGATCATGGAAATGCCTCCGCCAAGAACCCTCAAATAGTTGCGGTCTCTCCAAGGGAAGCTCGCATACATCCGGCGATTTATCGCCAATCTTTCAGGCAAATGCCGTCCTTACAGCCACCTGATGAAAAAGGGAACTCCATTCGTTTGGAATCACAAATGCCAAGGTGCGCTAGACGAGATCAAGCAGTACCTGCAGAGCCCTCCGGTGTTGGCTGGGCCGGTCAAGGGAAAACCTCTTATCCTATATACGACTGCCCTGGAAGGTTCTTTAGGCGCTTTATGGGCACAAGAGAACGAGCAAGGAAAAGAGAGAGCACTCTACTACTTGAGTCGAGTTCTGCTGGGGGCAGAAAACAATTACTCTCCCATTGAAAAACACTGCTTGGCGTTAATCTTCGCGATAACAAAACTCAGGCACTACGCGTTGGTGCACGAAGTCCGTCTCATCTCGAAGGTGGACCCTCTTAAATATTTGATGTCAAAGGCTATATTAACGGGTCGACTTTCTAAATGGGCTCTACTCCTGATGGGGTTTTCAATAACCTATCAGCCTCTTAAGGCAATGAAAGGTCAGGCCATTGCCGACTTCCTCGCCGAACATCCAGTACCTGCCGGTTCTCCTCTGAACTGCGATTTGCCGGATGAACATGCATTCGATGCGATCGGCGACAATGATACCCGATGGGAACTCTATTTTGACGGGGCATCCTCCATGAAGAAGCGCAAACAATGTACCCCCATAATCAAATCGGGGGTGGGCCTTATCTTCGTAACCCCATAAGGAGGGATAATGCGCTTTGCTTTCTCCTTGACGGAATCGAGGACGAACAATGAAGCCGAATACGAAGCTTTAATAGCGGGCCTCGAGATCGCTATTGACATGGGAATTGAAGACCTCTCTATATACGGGGATTCTCAACTGGTCGTTAGTCAAGTACATGGTGACTACCAAACGTGCAAACCGGAGTTGGTGAAATACGGCGAAAAGGTGCAACAACTGTTGACCCAAATTCCCTTTTATACCTTGGAAAGTATACCACGAGCGGAAAATAGCAAAGCAGATGCGTTAGCTAAGCTCGCTAAAGAACTGGCTGATGAAAATCTCGATGACGTCAGAATCGTGGTACAAAGCCGTCGAGTGCTCTCCCCGGCAGAAATATCCCCGGAATTATGCAAAGAAAAGGGGGCGACTGAGCAGACGACTCTACAAGTAAAAGACCATGAGAAGGCCGAGGACTGGAGGGAAGTCTTCATAGACTACTTTAAGTCTCACCGAATGCCCGAAGAAGCGTCCTCAAGACATCAGCTCATGAAACGAGCTCTATCTTTCGCTTTTGTCAACGACACTCTATACAAGAGATCATTTAATTCTCTGTGGCTGAGATGCTTAGGACCGGACGAAGCAGAAAGAGTCGTTCAAGAGGTTCATGACGGAATCTGCGGTTCTCACCAAGCAGGCCCGAAGATGAAATTAAAGATCAAACGAATGGGTTATTATTGGCCCACTGTGGTCCAAGACTGCCTCGAGTATGCGAAGCAATGCCACTCGTGCCAAATTCATGGAGACTTTATCCACCAACATCCGAACCCACTACACCCAACAGTGGCTAGCTGGCCCTTCGAAATGTGGGGGACTGACATAGTCGGCCCCATCGAGCCAGCATCGGCCTGGGGACATCGTTTCATCCTGGCGACAACTGATTACTTCTCCAAATGAGCAGAAGCAGTACCGCTGAGGGAAGTGAAGACGGAGAATATCCTCCATTTCTTCAAGACGCACATCATCTATCGGTTCGGAACTCCACGGCGGATTATCTCCGATAACGGGCCATCCTATAGAAGCCATAAGATTAGCCGCTTCGCGCAGCAGCACAATATAGACTGGAGATATTCGTCAGTTTACAATCCACGAGCTAACGGCCTGGCCGAGGCCTTCAATAAGACCTTGACAAAGATCATAAAAAAGACGGTGTCCCGAAATAAGAAGGACTGGCACGAGAGACTGCAAAAGGCTCTTTGGGCCTATCGAACTACGTTCAAGACGGCCACGAACACAACGCCGTACGCACTGGTATTTGGAACGGAAGCGGTACTCCCCCTCGAAATAGAGCTACCCTCTCTACGAATGGCGATCCACTACGAACTGACGAACGAAGAAAATTCTAACCTCCGGCTCGAGGAGCTTGATGCTCTTGAGGAAACACGGCTCATAGCGCAACAAAATCTAGAAACTTATAAAGCAAAGATGACGCGCTCATACGAAAGATTGACCCGACCGAGGACATTCCGCCAAGGCGAACTCGTACTAGTGGTCAAAAGACCTATGATCCCCAATCGTGCCAAGCGGGAAAAGTTCGAGCCAAACTATGAAGGCCCATACATCATAGATAAGGTCTACCAGGGTGGAGCCTATCTACTCGTGGACATGCATGGTGAAAGGCCTTTCAGACCAATAAACGGCCGCTTCCTGAAGAAATACTACGCGTAACAAGCCACAGCCTAGGTCAATGATAGATGACAACGACTATGTCTGCTCGCTATCTTCCTGAAGCTCAAAGCTCTATAAGTAGTAGCCGGCTCTCTCCACGACGGACCGAAACGTCCTTAAACTAACGACGGACCGAAACGTCCTTAAAACTACTACTGCAGCATTTTCAGGCTAATATAAAAAAAATAACAAAAAAAATTTTAAAAAAAAATTAAAAAATTAAAAAATTAAAAAAAACGGTATGTCCATAAGCAAGAGGGGCACGGATGAAAACCCGAAAGGGCTTCGTGAGTAAAAACAGCAGGACTATCGGCGAGTGTTTGTGAAAACCCGAAAGGGCGCAACCTCGTTAAAAGACACTTGCAGGGTCCTCACGACCTTGTAAGGAGAAACCACCCGCGTGAGATCCTTACGACTCACAAGGGAGCAACACACTTGGGGATCCTCACGATTCCTAAGGAGAAAATACACTTGCAAGATCCTCACGACTCGTAAGGAGAACTTTCTTATGGGACCCTCACGGCTTATAAGATTTGAAAGTCTTAAGTTACAGAGACCTAAACCTGTGCTTAAGCAACCCCCACAACTTTCGATAATGCCCTACAAGCGGCTCATACTGACCCTTGTATACAATCCACGGGCGCGAATAAACATTTCCCCAGCAAAGTCTCACCCGTGACTAGGGATACGTCAATATGATGAGCAACCCTTGTAAGTCCTCTCGATTTATAAGGAGAAAGCCTTTTTATAGGATCCTTACGACTTACAGAGGAACATACGCTTAGGAATCCTCACGATTCCTAGGGAGAAAATACACCTATAAGATCCTCACGACTTGTAGGGAGAAATACCTTTGTGAGACCCTTACGGCTCATGAAGTCAAAAACCTTAGTCGACAAGACCTTAACCCTGTTGCTAAGTCACCCTTGTTCAACATCGACAAAGGCAAATGATGATTCGCTCCTGGCAATATCCCAGTTGTAGCGGTGCTGATGCCTAAACCGGTATCAAATCCCAAGTTCTCCCATGGCAAATGATGATTCGCTCCTGGCAATATTCCAGTCGCAGCGATGCTGATGCTAAGATTGGTATCAGATCTCAAGTTCCACACTCGCGATATACAAAAAAAAAATCAGCGAGCCAAAAATGCATATGAAATAGCCGAAATGATGGGGCAGCTTGCAATAAAAAAAACAGCAAGTAAAAATGTATGCATGAAAAATAGCCGAAATGATGGGGCAACTCGCAATAAAAAGCAGCGAGTAAAAATGAAATAAATAGCAGAAATGATTGGGCACCGCGAAAAATAGCCGAAATGATAGGGCAATCGCGACCTTCGCGATATAAAAGCTGAAATGATAGAGCATCGTGGAAAAAGAAATAAAATAAGAATAAAATTCATGCCCTACAGGTGATGTTACATCAACCCCTGTATATAATCCAGGGGCGCAAACAAAAAACAAAGAAAGGGAACTTACCTCCCCCCAGGTTTCATCATAAGAAGAAGCAAAATCTCGACGGGCCGCAAGCGACCTAGAGATCATCCCAACACTCATCTCGTAACGACGGACACAACTTCAAGCTAAGCGGAACAACGGCAACTCCCAGTTCCATGGCTCGGCGGTATACATATCGCCAACAGTCAAACCTCCATCCCGTGAAATGCGGATACAATCGGCAAAATTCCTGGTTACGTGGAACGCGGATAATGTCACTCTTTGACCCCGTAGAAAACGTCCAGAGCGGATCCTGGTCCTCGCAGAGCACGGCAGTGAACCCGTGTGAAGCATCCAGAGCGGAACCTAGTCCTCGCCGAGCACGGCAGTGAACCCGTGTGAAGCATCTAGTGCAAAATTCCTGGTTACGTGGAACGCGGATAATGTCACTCTTTGACCCCGTGTGAAGCATCCAGAGCGGAGCCTAGTCCTCGCCGAGCACGGCAGTGAACCCGTGTGAAACATCTAGTGCAAAATTCCTGGTCACGTGGAACACGGATAATGTCACTCTTTGACCCCGCGGAAAACGCCCAGAGCGGAGCCTAGTCCTCGCTGAGCACGGCAGTGAACCCGTGTGAAGCATCTAGTGCAAGATTCCTGGTTACGTGGAGCGTAGATAATGTCACTCTTTGACCCCGTGTGAAGCATCCAGAGCGGAGCCTAGTCCTCGCCGAGCACGGCAGTGAACCCGTGTGAAGCATCTAGTGCAAAATTCCTGGTTACGTGGAACGCGGATAATGTCACTCTTTGACCCCGTGTGAAGCATCCAGAGCGGAGCCTAGTCCTCGCCGAGCACGGCAGTGAATCCGTGTGAAGCATCTAGTGCAAGATTCCTGGTTACGTGGAGCGCGGATAATGTCACTCTTTGACCCCGTGTGAAGCATCCAGAGCGGAGCCTAGTCCTCGCCGAGCACGGCAGTGAACCCGTGTGAAGCATCTAGTGCAAAATTCCTGGTCACGTGGAACGCGGATAATGTCACTCTTTGACCCCGCGGAAAACGCCCAGAGCGGAGCCTAGTCCTCGCCGAACACGGCAGTGAACCCGTGTGAAGCATCTAGTGCAAAATTCCCGGTCACGTGGAACGCGAATAATGTCACTCTTTGACCCCGCGGAAAATGCCCAGAGCGGAGCCTGGTCCTCGCCAAGCACGGCAGTGAACCCGTGTGAAGCATCCAGAGAAAATACCGGACTGTGGAGTCCTTAAAATCCACGGACTATGACGTCCTTAACCTCGACCGCAATGTCTTAAAACTAACGATCAACCACCCCGATTCCCTACGGATTCTCCCTTGGTTAAAGGGTACATCTCTTCACTCCTTTGATACTTGGCGTTGTAATTCCTCAACGTCTTCAAAGAGGTGATGGGTCCCTGCAACCAAACATCGGACTGTGGAATCCCTAAATCCACGGACTATGAGGTCCTTAACCTTGACCGTGATGTCTTAAAACTAACATCGGACTGTGGAGTCCTTAAATCCATGGACTATGAGGTCCGTAACCTTGACCGTGATGTCTTTAAACTACGATACCTTGAGCGACCCCTGACCCCGTGAAACACGGATAAGGGCGACCACATCCAGCACTTGCAGGTCCCCACGACCTGTAAGGAAGAAAACTCTCTTGCGAGATCCTTACGACTCTCAAGGGAAAAACCTGCTTAAGAATCCCCACGATTCTTAAGAAGGACTTACACCTATGGGATCCTCTCGGCCTGTAGGGAGAAAAACTCTTTATGAGACCCTAGTGGCTCATAAAATGCAAAAGTCTTAGGAAGCAGATCTTAACCCTGAATCCTAAGCCATCGCTGTCCTGCAAGGAGATCAAGATAGAATATCCGCAGAATATATTCAATAAAAAGGGGACACACCACTGAGAAGAAAAATGTATCTTTTATTCATAAACCAAAATGGATACAAAGTACAATTCATGAAAGAAACAAAAAAAAGAAAAATACTCTCATTCATTAGTATGGACAAAAAAGGGGGGGAAGATACAAGTCTTCAAGCCGGCGGGCGATGTAGTAATTTTACCAGCTCATCTTTCTGTTGCTGAGCCACGGCTTCATGACGCAAGATCTCCAGAAGACGAGCCTCCGCCTGAGCTGTTGAGCCTGATATGAAGCAAGCCGAGCTTCAAGCTCTTTCTCGATGGCTTTATGAGCTTCGACCCTTTCATAAGTGAGCGCGGCAGCTTTGTCGAGAGCCACCACCTCTTTGATGGACTCATGAAGCACCCGTCAGAGTTCATACGCTTTGTTAGCCTTGGCAGTAAGACTCGCCTGAAGCTCGCTCAGCGCTTTAGAAGCCAGCTCTTTCTCCGAGAATTTACGGCCAAGCCCTTTTTCTCGCACAACAATATATTCGCCACGTGTCGCCCTATCAGGCCATGTAAGCTCACTTTCGCGGCCGCAACCTTGGAAACGGGACATACACGCTCAAGACCATATAAATGGGCTTCCGGTCAAAAGCAATAATCGACCTAAAACGCGCTCACATCGCCCGGCATGGAAAGCAACGAGAAAATTTTCGACGTTTATCCTATCAAGCATGTGTTCGCAATCATATGAACATCCGAAAAAGAAATAAAATTCGAGACTTTAATGTGCATGCGACATGATGACAATGTTGATTCTTTGAGGAAGCTTTCGTAAGAAGAACACAATGTTTATTCATGCAAGCGAAAACATACATACAAATACCAAGCCTACATGGGGGTTCAGCATAAAGCATACAAAAAAGAAGGGCTAATTTAAAATACTACGCTAATGGGAAAAGGTCACCAAACACGGGATCAATGGCACAAGGGTTAACGAAGCAGAGGACAAAATTCTCCATCTCTCTCTCCGCTCTCTCTAGCACATCAAAGCGGCGGTTCTCGCGAGGAGTCGCTCCCCATCGATTGGTGCCATGTTCGTCCGCAAAAGCAAACATAATAGCTCGCCGGGCCCTTATTTGGCTCAACAGGTGAATCGAGCAGTCCTTCAAAGCCTGAGTAATCAGGCACGCTTCGTGAAAGCCCTCGAGCTTCTCTTCAGCCACATCAAGTATCGCCAGGGTCATCTCTGCCGGGTGAGGAGGAATGTCGGCAAGCACGGCCGTGAGGATCATCTGGAGCCAGAGGGAACCCATCGGGAGGGGAGACCCCCTACGGATCGAGAGTTCATACATCGCCGAGTCGCATTCGTCATCAGTAAGGAGTGGATCCACCAACCGAGCAGCAAAGCGGGGGATCATCTCCTCGATAGGGACTTCCCATGGCTGTCGGCGAGCATGAGGGCGATTGCAGGCCATGGCGCTCGTCTGTTTCTCAAGACAAATTACACCCAAAATAAAAAAAAAATACAAATCTCTCTGTGAAGGGAACAGAAGGCTATAGCCTCATATATAAAGAAGGGCATTAAGTGCTGTGCACGGAAAATCTTGCATGATGAAGCTATTTTCAAGGCCCAAAGAAAGAAAGGCATCAAAAATCAGGGAGATGGAACTATTTCCAAGGCTCCTTTTCTGCATCTGATATTGTGCACTAAAAATGTGGCATGGAAAAATTTTGAACAGTCCCATCAAAGAACCCCACGTGCAGAACACGTGAGCCCTAAACTTGACGTGCACTAAAAATGGAATAATACCATGCATATTAAAAGCATCAGCAACAACAATAGTGAAACGATAAAATCCCACAGAAAGGCATGCAAACATGGAAAGACATAATAAAACTTGTCATTCATACTCTAGGAAGTTCATACAAAATAAAGATGACACGTTTACAATGGTAAGACTTCAGACACAGGGCACGGATTGAGAAACTCAAGCTTAACTTTGTCCGAGATCCTCCAAGCATTTCGAACCTCCCGAGTATGTTTTCTTTCACGATCACAAGCGTCGGAGTCCTTGCGAATGTCCTCTACCCTCCGATAGGCGGCAAGTACGGCCGACTGCTGAAATGCCTGGTGCAAGAGATCAATGAGGTTGTCTCGCCTCCTCTTTGAAATCAAGCTCATCAAGTACACCGAATGTATCTTGTCCTCGGCAGCGTCCAATGCCCTGAGCGGTACACCGGCGCAGAAGAGAGGAAGCGCCTTCCAAATTGCCAGCACGATGAGTTTCAGAAGAGAAGAGCGACGGGGGAGTAGCAGATGGTTATACTCGTCGAAGCGGCTCATGATCTCGGCACACTGAGCATCGGTGAACTCCTGGTTTTGACTGCGGCCCAGTGCACGAATATTCCCATAGGAAATGATCTCATCAAGACCATACATATGGGCATCCATGACACCTGAAATAAGGGTCAGAAGATATCATTACAAAACTTCTATTCCATCAATTGCAGAAGGACAGCCTCGGGCCAAGAGACCCCAAGAAGGCTCCATGTGAAGAAACTGAGTTCTTCACAAGAATTAAATTCCTTTTAGAAAAGGGAATTAAATTCCCATAAGACATTTTTGGGAAGGAATTAAATTCCATAGATTGTCATCATCATTTCCCTAAAGATCGTTTAAGCCCCGAGAGATCTACAGTGTCAAGAATAGATGGCTTTCTGTTCCTGTTAGTGAATTTGAAGAAAATGGGTTCATAATAAAAGGGTAAAAACCCCTTGTTTTGGATTTAAAATCCAGAGGAACGTGGAAGTTCGCTATTTTTCCAAGAACATTACCTGAGGAGGAAGGGTCCTTTTAAACAGAGTTAAACTTTAAAAATGTTTTAAGGCAGAGAGGTAAGCTCTGGAAGAAGAGAATTAAATTCTCAGAAAAAGTTCTCAAAAGAAGGAAATGAGCAAAATGAAGACTCTTCTGAAGAAACAAAGGTATTTATAGGAGGTGATGGAAACGTTTCATCTCCCCAAATCCCTAGAGGAATCCAACTGTCACAAAAGGTGACAGCGTTGCACTCATGTGCTGACACGTGAGAGCAACGCTGTGGGGGCATTTCTTTCCTGATTTAAAATCAGGAAAGAACCGACGGAGAAGGCATCACGTGCTAGCACGTGACCAGCAGTCACGTGTTGACACGTGACATGTTAAAGCGGTTTCAAAGGCACATAAATTCTCGGATCAAATCAAGGAAGAGGCTTCAGAAGAGGTTTTAGAAGAGGTCACGTGCTCCCACGTGACCAGGGTCACGTGTTGGCACGTGATAATCAAAAGCATCGGCAAGGCAGATTCAGCTTCCCATGTACATCAAAGAAAAGGGCTCCAGAAAGGGTCACGTGCTCCCACGTGACCAGGGTCACGTGTTGGCACGTGACATTTAAGAGCAGCTTCAAAGGAAAACCGGTTCCCTAATCAAATCAAGGAAAAGGGCTCCAGAAGAGGTCACGTGCTCCCACGTGACCAGGGTCGCGTGTTGGCACGTGATACTCAAAAGCAGCAGACTCATTCCCTGAATAAATCAAGAAAGAGGCTTCAGAAGGGGTCACGTGTTCACATGTGACCAGTGGTCACGTGTTGGCACGTGGTGACCAGTGGTCACGTGTTGACCAAGCAGCGGCAAAGACATAGCGCAAAAGAAAGAAGAGGTCTCGTTTCAAGGGGGTCACGTGCCCACACGTAACCAAAGGTCACGTGGCCACACGTGACCGACTTCAAAGCGCATTCCTTAACAGAATTAAATTCTGAGAAAAGGCCTCTCAAATCTTTCCAAAGGAACCGATTGAATTAAAGATTTAAAAATTCCTAAATATCACCTATCTATAGAAAAATCCTGAACTTGGAAAGATTTCCCCCAAAAATCTAACCGAAATAACGAAGGAGAATCTCTGGATTTAAAATCCAATGGTGAATAAAATTCACCTAATAATCCAAAGGTCTAGATGAATGATGGATGCAAATCAAATCTCTCAATGAAAGATTCACCAAAAAACTAATTGACTCGGCTGCTTCTCCTATAAATAGGAGCCAAAAGACACGCAAAAGAGATACATGCAGAGAGAAGAAAAGAGAGAGAGCCTTGATACTTTAGAGGAACTTGGATCTTCTGCAAAAGAAAACCCTAGGTAAGAAAGGGAAAGTTTCATTGAAAAAAAGAGAATTTAATTCTCAACAGAGTTTAACTCTGATATAAGACAGAAGGACATATCTCTTCTCTCTTTGATGGAGGATCTGTACAGTGCACATCTCCCCTTGAGTTGAGAATTTAATTCTCAATGGGTTGAAATCCTGCCATGCAGATCCAAAGTATAGAGAGGGAATGGAAGCACGAGAATTTAATTCTCACAGAACTATAGGAATTTAATTCCTTCAAAATAAAATTAGGGTTTGACCCTGTGTTATGGGAATTTAATTCCTTCAGAATGAAAAGAATCAGGGTTTAACCCTAGTTAAGAACTTAGTTCTGTTAAAACAACAAGAATATTAATTCCCTTAAATAATTTCTCTAACAGAAAGTGTGGGCTTAATTCCTTAAAGCTTTTATTAGGGTTTAACCCTATTCAGTTCTTCACATATATGAGGAATTTAATTCCTACAGAAAATTCAGAGTTCAACTCTTCAAAAGGAACTAGGAATTTAATTCCTCTGAAATTATTGTCAGGGTTCAACCCTACGAGGAATTTAATTCCTAAAAGGGATTAACAGATCTTCTAAACAACTACAGAAAAGCAGGGTCACGTGTCACCAGGTGACCCTCCCAAAAGATCTACAGAAAGCCCTTTGAGGCAGTGCATCACGTGACCCACGTGACCTCTGAAGCACAAGGAATAGAAAAGAGCTATAGGGCGCCCTCACGTGTCACCACGTGACCCCTAGTGAGCATTATAACGCACAGAGCATAGGCCTTCATCACGTGCTCGCACGTGATGGCCGCCAGAACTAAAGTGTTAAACACTTACCTGCAGAATAAAATAAGGGGAATCAGGGCGCTCTCACGTGTCCACACGTGACCCCTCTCTCCTTAGTGTTTAAATACTAATCTGAAGACTCTATCCTCAGTGTTTAACACTGATTTTCTTAGTGCTTAACACTAATTTGGAAAACTCTATTTGCAGTGTCTAACACTGATTTGCTTAGTGTTTAACACTAATGTGAAAACTTTGTTCCCAGTGTTTAACACTGATTATCTCTTAGTGTTTAACACTAATTTGCTAATCTTATTCCCAGTGTTCAACACTGTTGGTTTCTAGTGTTTAACACTAGCTTTAGCCCAATTGGCTAAGTTTCAGAGGCAAAGCCTCTCCTTCAATTGACCAACAGAGGGTCAATATTTCAAACATAATTGGACTTAGCCCAAATTGGCCATAAGTCCTCAAATCATCTTAAACTGAGCACATCTGCTCTTTCAACAAGCTCATTGGTTCAAGGGTACATCTCTGAACTCCTCTGACATCTGTCGTTGTAATCCTTCAACGTCGTCAGAGAGGTGACGGGTCTCGACAACCACATATTAATACAGACTATGGGGTCCTTAAACCTATGGACTATGACGTCCTTAACCTTGACCGAGATGTCTTAAAACTAACAATGGACTGTGGGGTCCTTAAACCCATGGACTACGACGCCCTTAACCTTGACCGAGATGTCTTAAAACTAACAATGGACAGTGGGGTCCTTAAACCCATGGACTACGACGTCCTTAACCTTGACCGAGATGTCTTAAAACTAACAATGGACCGCAATGTCCTTAAACTACCCATGGACCGCAATGTCCTTAAACTAGCGATGGACCACTATGTCCCTAAACTGGAACAATAGAGCCAATTGCTCTTTTGTTGGATCTAAACGATCCCGTTTAAGTTGATCTTAGCCTTAAATATGGTTAACGTATCCTTAAACCTTTAAAACAGACTTTAGTCCCAAACTGGACTATAGATCCCCCCAATTAACTCTGGTTCAAGGGTACATCTCTGAACTCCTCTGACACCTGTCGTTGTAATCCTTCAACGTCGTCAGAGAGGTGACGGGTCCCAACGGCCATACATTAAACATGGACCACTATGTCCCTAAACTGGAACAATAGAGCCAATTGCTCTTTTGTCGGATCTAAACGATCCCGTTAAGTTGATCTTAGTCTCAAATCGGACTAACGTATCCTTAACAAACGTTTGAGTCGATCTTAGTCTCAAATATGGTAACGTATCCTCAAACCAAACCCCCCAACCCAAATCTAAGATAATACGGATTTGGACTAGTCCACGCCCTACGGCTACAATCCATGGGAAACTAAACACAAAATAAATAAAAAACACACGACACGAAGTGAAATTCTGGAGAAGGAGAAAGTTGTTACCGCGATGCGGTAGCGTAATTAACTGCAGGGGCTTGCGCCTGCAGGGAAGAGCGTCCCCACAATCAAAAACCCCTCGTGCGAGGGGGAATCTGAAGAAGTCTGCTACATCAGACGCATCCGTTTAAACCTTCGATATACGGTGCCATAAATCAACTTGGCATCTTCGGAGAGGTGGACGGATAGCACCAATTAGCATCTGCCCCGAATCTCAGGCACAGACGTCCCCGCGTCTCGGCCGCCGTTCGGAGGGGAACACCAAGGACACATGTTTCCCTGGTGTTGAAACGAATCGAGAATTTCTTGCGGAGATGCTAGTTTCTCTGCGGGTCGACGCGAATCAGGATTTTCTTCGTCAAGGACACTTGTTTCCCTGAGTCGAAGGATTTTGCTGAAGACACTGGTTTCTTCGGGGTTGACACGAATCGGGAATTTCTCGCGGAGACACTGGTTTCTCCGCGAGCCGACGCGAATCAGGAGGCTCTCATCAAGGACGCGATTGCCCAATCATTTCGGCTATTTTTCGCGGTGCCCAATCATTTCGGCTATTTATTTTATTCTTACTCGCTGCTTTTATTGCGAGTTGCCCAATCATTTCGGCTATTTTGTATACATACGTTTTCTTTACTTGCTGCTTTTTATTGCAAGTTGCCCCATCATTTCGGCTATTTCGTATGCATGTGTGGCCTACTGGCTTTTCTTCGTAAACCTGAAATTAGACACTGAATTCGGCATCAGCACCGCTACAACTGGGATATTTCCATGAGCGAATCATCATTTGCCTTTGTCGATGTCGAGTAAAGGTGGCTTAGCGAACAGGGTTAAGGTCCTGTCGACTAAGGCTTTTGACTTCATGAGCCGTAGGGGTCTCACAAAGGTATTTCTCACTACAAGTCGTGAGGATCTTGCAGGTGTATTTTCTCCTTAGGAATCGTGAGGATTCCTAAGTGTATGTTCCTCTGTAAGTCGTAAGGATCTTACAAAAGGGTTTTCTCCTCGTAAGTCGAGAGGACTTACAAGGGTTGTTCATCATGCGAACATATCCCCAGTCACGGATGGGACTTGGTTAGGGAAATGTTTATTCGTGCCCGTGGATTGTATACAAGGGTCAGTACTGAGCCGCTTGTAGGGCAATATTCAAAGGTTGTGGAGAGTTTGCCTAAGCACAGGTTTAGGTTTCTGTAACTTAAGACTTTCAAATCTTATGAGCCGTAAGGGTCTCATAAGAGAGTTCTCCTTACGAGTCGTGAGGATCTCACAAGTGTATTTTCTTCTTAGGAATCGTGAGAATCCCTAAGTGTGTTGTTCCCTTGTGAGTCTTAAGGATCTCACGCGGGTGGTTTCTCTTTACAAGGTCGAGAGGACCCTGTAAGTGTCCTTTAATGAGGTTGCATCCTTTCAGGTTTTCACAAACACTCACCGGTAGTCCTGCTGTTTTTACTCACAGAGCCCTTTCAGGTTTTCATCCGTGCCCTTTTTGCTTATGGACGTACCTTTTTTATTTTTTTTATTTTTTTTTATTTTTTTTACGAGATCGCGCCTTTTCGGGTTTTCACGAACACTCGCCGGTAGCCCTGCTGTTTTTACTCATAGAGCCCTTTCGGGTTTTCATCCGTGCCCCTTTTGCTTATGGACATACTGTTTTTTATTTATTATTCTTTTTATTCTTTTTTGTATCGGCTTTGTGATGTTGCAATCCACCGTAGTTTATCAACATCTCGGTCAACAGCTAGTTTTAGGATGTAGTGGTCCGTTGTTAGTTTAGGGACGTTTCGGTCCGTTGTTGAAGAAGGCCGGTTACTACTTATAGAGTTTGGACTTAGGAAGATAGCGAGCGGACATAGTCGTCGTCATCTATTATTGACCTAGGTCGTAACTCATTAGGCGCAGTATTTCTTCAGGAAGCGGCCATTTATTGGTCTGAAAGGCCTTTCTCCATGCATGTCCATGAGTAGATAGGCTCCACCCTAGTAGACCTTGTCTATGATGTATGGGCATTCATAATTCGGCTCGAATTTTCCCCGCTTGGCACGATTGGGGATCATAGGTCTTTTGACCTTTAGCACAAGTTCGCCTTGGCGGAATGTTCTCGGCCTGGTCATTCTTTCGTATGAGCGCGTCATCTTTGCTTTATAAACTTCTAGATTTTGTTGCGCTAGGAGCCGGGTTTCATCAAGGGCATCGAGCTCCTCGAGGCGAAGGTGAGCAATCTCTTCGTCTGTTAGCTCATAATGGACTGCCACTCGTAGAGAGGGTAACTCTATCTTGAGAGGGAGTACTGCTTCTGTACTGAATACCAACGCGTATGGCGTTGTGTTCGTGGCCGTTTTGAACGTAGTTCGATACGCCCAAAGAGCTTCTTGCAGTCTCTCATGCCAGTCTTTCTTATTTCGAGACACCGTCTTCTTCATAATCTTTGTCAATGTCTTGTTGAGGGCTTCAGCTAGACCGTTAGCTCGCGGGTTATAAACTGAGGAATATCTCTAGTCTATATTATGCTGCTGCACGAAGCGGCTGATTTTGTTGCTTCTGTAGGCTGGCCCATTATCGGAGATGATTCTTCTCGGAGTTCCAAACCGATATATGACACGCGTCTTGAAGAAATGGAGGATATTCTCCGTCTTTACTTCCCTCAACGGTACTGCTTCTGCCCATTTGGAGAACTAATCAGTCGTCGCCAGGATGAAACGATGGCCTCTAGCCGATGCTGATTCGATAGGACCGACTATATCAGTTCCCCACATTTCGAACGGCCAGCTAGAAACCGTTGGATGTAGCGGATTCGCATGCTGGTGGATGAAGTCCCCATGGGTTTGGCATGAGTGGCATTGCTTCTCATATTCGAGGCAGTCCTGAATTATCGTGGGCCAATAGTAGCCCATTCGTTTGACCTTCAACTTCATCTTCGGGCCCGCTAGATGAGAACCGCAGAGTTCGTCGTGAACTTCCCGAACGACTCTTTTCACTTCATCAGGTCCCAGAAATCTCAACCACGGAGAGTCAAATGACCTCCTGTACAGAGTATCATTGACGAAGGCAAAAGACAGAGCTCATTTCATAAGCCGATGTCTTAAGGACGCATCTTCGGGCGTTCGATGGTATTTGAAGTAGTCTATGAAGACTTCTTTCCAATCCATGGCCTTTTCCCGGTCTTCTATTTGTAGGGTCATCTGCTCAGTTGCTCCCTTTTCTTCGGATGATTCCGGAGATGTTTCTGCTGGGGCAAGCACTCGACGGCTTTGTACCACGATTCTGACATCATCGAGATTCTCGTCAGCCAGTTCTTTAGCGAGCTTGGCTAATGCGTCCGCTTTGCTGTTTTCCGCACGCGGTATGTTTTCCAAAGTGTAGGAAGGGATTTGGGTCAACAGTTGTTGCACCTTTTCGCCGTACTTCACCAACTCTGGTTTGCACGTTTGGTAATCGCCGTTTATTTGACTGACGACCAGTTGGGAGTCTCCATATATGAGGAGGTTTTCAATTCCCATGTCAATGGCGATCTCAAGGCCTGGTATCAAAGCTTCATATTCGGCTTCATTGTTCGTCCTCGGTTCTGTTAAGAAGAAAGCAAAGCGCATTATCCCTCCTCGTGGAGTAACGAAGATAAGGCCTATCCCTGATTTGATTATAGGGGTACTTTGTTTGTGCTTCTACATGGAAGATGCTCCATCAAAATAAAGCTCCCATCGGGTATTGCTCCCATCGATCGCGTCAAACGCATGTTCGTCTAGCAGTTCGCAACTCAGAGGAGAATCGACAGGTATCGGATGCTCAGTGTGAAAGTCAGCGATGGCCTGGCCTTTTACTGCCTTGAGAGGTTGATACGTTATCGAGAACTCCATCAAGAGCAGGGCTCATTTAGCGAGTCGACCTGTCAATATGGCCTTCGACATCAAATATTTAAGGGGGTCCACCTTCGAAATGAGACAGACTTCATGCGCCAAAGCATAGTGCCTGAGCTTTGTTATCGCGAAGATCAACGCAAGGCAGTGTTTCTCAATGGGGGAATAGTTACTTTCTGCCCCCTGCAGAACCCGACTCAAATAGTAAAGTGCTCTTTCTTTCCCTTGGTCATTCTCTTGTGCCCATAGTGCACCTAAAGAACCTTCGAGGGCGGTTGTATAAAGAATGAGGGGTTTTCCCTTGACTGGATCAACCAGCACTGGCGGATTCTGGAGGTACTGTTTGATTTCGTCCAGCGCGTTTTTGCATTTATGATCCCAGACGAACGGGGTTCCCTTCTTCATCAGGTGGCCGTAAGGACGGCACTTGCCTGAAAGGTTGGCTATAAATCGCCGTATATACACGAGCTTCCCTTAGAGAGACCGCAGCTGTTTGAGAGTTCTAGGCGGAGGCATTTCCATGATCGCCTTGATCTTTGACGGATCTATCTCGATGCCCCGGTGTCGGACGATGAGTCCTAGGAATTTGCCCGAGGAAATTCCGAATGCACACTTGAGAGGGTTCATCTTCAAGTTGTATTGTTGAAGGCGCTGAAATACGGTCTTCAGATGTTCTAAATGCTCCTCATATAATTTGCTCTTAACCACGAGGTCATCGATATAGCATTTGACGATTTCATGTATAAGGTTATCGAAGGTCTTCGTCATGGCTCTCTGATAGGTGGCACCGGCGTTCTTTAGACTGAAGGGCATCACCTTGTAGCAGAATATTCCCAGAGGGGTCCGGAAAGCGGTATGCTTCTGGTCTTCGGGATGCATCTTTATCTGATTATACCTTGATGAGCCGTCCATGAAGGAGAAAACCTCATGAGTGGACGTACTGTCTATCATCAGTTCGGTGACTGGCACTGGGAAATCATCCTTCGGGCAGGCTTTATTGAGATCCCGGAAGTCTACGCATATGCGCACTGTCCCATTTTTCTTCATCACCGGGACGAAGTTGGCGATCCATTCTGGATATTGAACATCCTGGATAAATCCAGAGTTGATTAACTTCTTAACCTCGGCATTGATACTCATCTCAAGCTCGAGCCGCATTCTTCTCGGCGCCTGTTTGACTGGCTTGACGTTCGGGGATATCGCCAATTTGTCCACAGCAATTTCTGGATCTAGTCCCGGCATTTCGGAATAATTCCATGCGAAGCAATCTCTATGCTGTACAAGGACGTCTTTTAACGCGGCCACCATTTCTTCAGATAGCAGCTCGCTGACAAATGTCGGTCGCGGGTCGTTCGCCGTCCCCAACTCAATTTTCTTGAGGTTGTCTGCAGTGGTATGTATTCCATCTTCCAGCTCTTTCGGAGCTGGTGGAAAAATTCTGAGATCACCTCATCATTGCTGTTTTCGACGCACCGGGGAAGGTTATCCATGTCCTCGGGCTCTTCTTTTAATATTGTTATCATGTGACAAGTGCGAATTCGCTTCCAAGCCCAATGTGGAGTTGGTTCTGTTCTCGTGACTTTGGGTTCGTGCTTCTGTGGCGGTGTTACCCTCCAGTTGTCAGACAGATCGAACTTGCCGAGCTGATATTGGTCTTCGACCCAATTCTTGAAGGTGAAGTAGTCTTCAAGAAGGTGCCCTATTACTCGATGATAGGAGCAATAGTTTGGGTGTGAGACTTCGCCTGCTTGCTCAGGGTACTTGGACTCCAGCAGCGTAAGCTTCTGGTATTTTACAGCTCGGTCAAGTATCTTCTTTGTCTTGTCCCGAGGAAAAGAATATGCTCGACTCATTTTCTTTACAAGGGATAGATCGGAACTGCTCGATTCCCGCTTGCGTGGCTTCTTAGTCCCGCCTTGTTGCTGTTGAGAGTCTTTTTCGCGTTTCGATTTGTTTCTGCCTCTGCGTCGAGCCTTTTTTATAATAGGTTGACAGGCTGTGGCATTTTCATCTTTCATGGCCTGTTGGAGGAGGCGTTGCGTTTTGTCTTTCTCGTAGATTGCCATTTCGCGGTTATGATCGTCTCGGACTTTTTGACCAGCTTCCTTTATAAAGTTGTCCATTTGTTCCTCGAACGACGGACTGTGTATCTTTGCATCAGGAACTTTTACTGGTTCAGGGTTATTGTCCTTCCATTGAGCATCCACTTCTTCATTGAAGTCATGCACGACGTAACAGTTGCGGAGCAGCTCTCGCTTCTTGGACCGAATGTATCCGAGCCCGATTGTTTCCATCCTCCCACTACGCAGCTTGTGCTGTGTTCTGGGGACGTTCCAGACCCTGTCATAGAATTTTGCTTTTCGAGCAGTTTCTTTAAAGGGTATTCCTTGGCGCTTCAGCAACCTCTTCAAGCCTTCTGTATAATATCTAGACAAACGGATGAGCTGAAGCCTGTCAAGCGTAGGATTCACACCGTGCCAGATTTCTTTCTCCACTTTGGTTTCTTCAGAACGATAGAATAGAATTGTCTTTTCGCCTTCTCGCCTGGGAGGGACAAAGAACGTCCACAGCTCCTCTACGCTGTAGGTATCAAGTGCATCCAGTTCTTTATGGTGTTTAAGCGGCACCATGGCGACTTGCAGATGCTCTTCATCAGCGGACGTTTGTATTGAAGGTCGAGCAGAGAATACGGCATGTACCTCTTCTTCCGAGTTGCTACCAAAGATCAACATGGGAGCGGGCTATCCCAGCTTGTTGCGTTGGGGTATACCCGAATAAATCATCTCCTCTTCCTCCTCGGTATCACTGCAGAAGACAGGGATGGTGGCATTAGCTTTGTTCTCCGGTTTGTGACACCTCTCCGTGTCTTCAAAATCCGGTAAAAAGTATTTGGCATCTTCATATTTGCAGACCTCATTCACAGAGAATAGGTTTAGTTCTCCCGTCACGGTATACTCGAGACCATCCCTAAAATATTTTATACACTGATGTTGTGTAGAAGGGATGATGTTGTGCTCGTGTAACCATGGTCGGCCGAGCAGAGCATTGTAGCATGTCTTGGCGTCTATGACGTGGAATTTAATGTCCATGAGGAGTAGCCCAAAGCGTAGCGTCGGTATCACAGACCCAAGAGTTCTCGATAATTGGGAGTCGAACCCGTAGATGGTGATCTTATCCCGAGCAAGGTGCTGGATGCTCATGCAGATTTCCTTTAACACCCGCACATTGAGTAGATTAACGGAGGATCCATTGTCGACCAGGATTTTTCCTATCTTTATATCATGGCAGTATCCTGAGATATAGAGTGGGCGATTGTGTTCGCACGTCCCAAGGAGAAGGTCTTCGTCGCCAAAAGTGACATCGGCCGTGTGCACTTCCTCCAATTCATCCTTCATCTTTTCTTCAGCTAGGAAAGCTTGGAATTGCTCTGGCTCCTGTAGTGCTTTGATTAACGAATCTCTTGCCTCTTTTGATAGTAAAAGGGCGTCAAGAATGCTGAGCTGCGAGGGTAGCTTCCTCGGATGCGCTAGAACGTTGTAATCCACCTTATTTTTCTTCGGCGGGTCCTTGGCAGTTAGCTCTTCCATGACTTGGTCATCTAGGGCGATATCCTCAGAGACCTTTTCTTTCCCTTTATCTTTCTTGTTTGAGGGTCCGAGATTCTTTTCGGGTAATGTCCGATTACGCAGTAGGATATTTTCACAGACCTTCGGCTCTTCTTTTCCAGAAGTGGACTCTTTAAAGAGGGGGCTAAGAGCCAGCTCCTCGTCGGAATCTCTCCCGAATGTAAGCACTTGTGATCCTCTGGCGTTAACCATGCAACAATCGCCGGTAGTCCTGTTAAGCCCTTCGGTCGTATTTTTCCGCTCCCGACGAGTTTTACGCTTGTCCCGCTTAAAATATTGTCGGTGAGCAACATATCCTTGCCACCATCTATCGAAAGCTTTGCACTCTTCGGTGGGGTGTGAAGTCTTCCGATGATACAAGCAGTAGGAGGGGTGCATTTCCACTTCACCAGTAATGCTTCCTTCAGAGGATGGTAGCTTCATGCCCATTGATATGGCCTTAGCAAACCTTTTTCTCGTCCTGACTTTGCTTTTATCTGCGGTGGATGTATTTTGCTCCATCGGGGGAGTCTCAACTCTTTCGTCAAGTCGCTGGCATTTGGCCCTTTCAAATATAGCCGTCTCGCGTTCTCGATCAGCTTTACTTTTCAACAAAGCTTCGTTGAGGAATGCGTCAACTACTTCATATGATGGCCCCAGAATTTTTGGTTCAGGATCTGCCCCCAGCTTTTCAGTGCAAGGAGTCTCCTCATCGTCCGTGAACGAATGGGAAATCACATGGCAGCTCGCTACGTATTCCTCAGATTCATCCGACGAACTTTCCCCCTCATCTTCCTCTTGAAAGACATGGTTGAGAAACTCTTGGAGTGTAATGGGAGTCCGTGCTTTCTGGTTGTATTTCTCCAGCATGTCGATTTGTTTTTGTAAGTCCGTGCGCTTGTCGCCAGGCTTCACGGGCTTCTTTGATTTCTTTTTCTTCTTCTTTGAAGATTTTGACGGCTGGTCATGAGTGCTTGGGCCACCACCATCGATCTTTTGAGTTGGACGCGGCTTCAACATCCTCTCAATGACCTGCGGTTCCAACGGGTTCTTCTACTTGATCGCATGGCATGTCTGAAGATCGTTCAGCATTCTCTTTGTCTTGGCTGACAGCACAACCTCCTATGGGGCTTCTTCAACGAGAGAGCACGTTGCCCCCAGCATATTCATTCTTTTAGAGGCGTGAGGTTGCGGTGGATTCACTTTCCATCTGTCAGATAACACGAACTTGCTATGTTGGTACTGGTATTTAAGCCAATTTTTGAAGACGTGGCAATTTTTGATCGGATGACCCAGTACTCAGTGATAGGGATAGTAGTTGGGCTCATTGACATCGTTTAGTTGCGACGGACGTTTTGGATCCGGCAGATTTATGAATCGGTTGCGCAACGCCGGCTCGAATAATCTTCTCGTTTTATCTCGGGAAAACGAGTAAGGACGTCCTAGCCTCTCTTCAAGGGGTACGTATGGACGCATATTATTTTGACGAACGACCGGCTTCGAGTTGCTCGGCTATTGTTGAGCATTAGCGACAACGATCGCTTTCCCCTTCCCCTTTTCATTTCGGGAGTCCGGTTTTGGAAGAGGAGGTCTATGGCCCATCTGATCCATTTGCGCTAGCTTGTCGATCAGGGCCTGGAAGGTAGTCGGCTTAAAGAACATCATAAATTGCGAGATGGTTGCTTGCGGATCAAGGGTTCCCACAAACATACCCACTGCAGGAGCTTCTTCAATGCGTTGCTCGCATTTTGACCATAAGTTCCGCCACCGTATAGCATACTGGACCCATATCTCGTCTGGCTTCACACTGGCATTAATCAATGCCGTCATCGGGGTGCGTTCGCTGGCGCTTGCAAAACGCTGGGTAAACAACAACTCCATCTCCGCGAAGGTCTTGGTAGAGTCGTTTGGGAGCTCGGAATACCACTCGAATGCTGTATCCGATAAACTACCAACGAACTGGCGAAGCAACAATTTATCATCACCGCCAGTGTTGCCGCAAAGCGCCCTGAGCTGGGCAACATGCTGGTGGGGATTGCCAGTCCCCTTATACACATGGAAGTTTGGTATTGTATAGCCTGGCGGGTACTTGATTTAATCGTACCAGCTCGGATACGGTCGCCCCGTTTTTACGAATTGACCGGCTGCTTTAGTCGCTCTATGAACCCGGATCTGCTGAGCTATATATTCGTCCAGGTCAGCTTTGGAGATTGCCTCCTCCTTGGCTGTTGACAGAGCCGGTGGAGGATTTGATGTTTCTCCCCTGTCGTTTTCAAGGACGATCGGAGGATCTTCAGCAGGAGGATCTTGCTGGATCATTATCCCTACCATGTCCTGGAACAAGAGGGCTATTTGTTTTATATTGGCTGCTTGTTCCGCAGCCTCCTTATCCTTCTTCTCCAATATCCGGCGAAGGAATTCAACGTCCGTTTCTTGCTCATGGCGTTCATCCGAGGACGCTTCAGGGCTTTCTTTTGGCCCAGTGAGTGCGGTCATCGTGTTCATCATTTCTTAGAGCTTTTGCTGTTGCTCCTGAGTTTTGGTCACTGACCGTGTAACCGGCCTATGACATGTAGATGCACGGCTGTCTTCCTTTCCCGATGCCATGTATACAGTATGAACCATGATGCCCCTGGACTTAGGGCGTTTAGGCTCACCGCCTTTAGCATTTGTTGCGGGCGCGGGGATTTTTTCCGTCCTCCTTCTCTTATGGGCCGTTGAAGTTAAGGGGGCCGTTGCACTGGGCACCCTGGTGACTGTCGTCCTTTGCTGTTTGTTCAGGCGTCTCTTTTCTTCTGTCACTTTTGCCCTTTTCTGTTGACGAGAATGATCTTGGTCAATCACGGAGTCTTGAACCCTTCGCCAAACTTTATAAATTTTTGAGGATAGCCGCTGAGGGGGCTGCTCCAGTTTCGTTTCCGGAAACTTCTCCACAGGTGGAGGAGATCTTTTCAGTATAGCAGTCGGAGCGTTCTTACGTACCCTCCGAAGTGGCTTAAAGTTGTTCCCAGTTAGAACAACAGCATTGACTTCCACCACTGAAGCAGGTGGAGTTAGCCCTGTGGGGGAGTTGCCCCTACCTTCCTTATTCGTCGCCAATGGCGACGTCGAGCATGACGAGCCGTTGGGACTGGCTCGGCTATAGAGACGGATTCTTCTTTCCCCCTGTCTGAATGAGGCGCTGCCGGTGTCAGCCTCTTAAAAACTGATGTTGTCCTTTGAGTGGAAATATTCAATCTGTCAAAGACAGATCCTCGAGCAGGGGCAGGAGCCAGAATAGTCAGCCTTGAAAAGACTGACTCTTTGACAGGAGAAGCCGCCTTAGCGACTTCAGGAGCAGCGGCTGCCGCCTTCCTTGGGACAGCCACTTTAGGGTTCATAGGCTTTTTGGTGGGCCCATAAGAGTTCTGATCCAGCCTGTCAAAGACAGAGGCTGCTGGTTTGATGTTGGACGACCCGTTGGAAAGGGCCGTTGTAGGAGTGAGCCGATCGAAAACCAACTTCTTCGCTTCTGGTGCAGGCACTGGCATAGTGAAGCTTGTGGGAGGGAGCATGGTCCCGAAAAATAGGCCGATGGTGGCCTGGGTCACTTGTTCTATCGGCAGGGCAAGTATGGAGGCCGCTTGAGGCCTATATGCTACACCTCCAGGTGAGGTGGAGCGTCGGTTGCATTAGCACTTTGAGTAGCTCGAGCAATTAGAGGCCATTGATGCTTGATTTCTGCGCCAGGCAAAAGACCAAATCTTAGTAACTTGAAATCCAAAGACAACCATTAACAAACCGCGATTCGTTCACGAAGACAACACTTGAAGTGTGGAGTGGAAAGAGGAAAAGGTCCCACCGGGCGTGCCAGAATCTGTTCCCCTCCGAAAGACGGGGCACAAGACCGCGAAGTCCTGGCGCTGAGATTCGGGGCAGATACTAATTGGTTTTATCTGTCCACCTCTCCGAAGATGCCAAGTTGATTTATGGCACCGTGTATCGGAGGTTTAGACGGATGCGGCCGATGTAGCAGACTTCGTCAGATTCCCCCTCGCTTGAGGGGTTTTTGATTGTGGGGACGCTCTTCCCTGCAGGCACAAGCCCCTGCAGTTAATTACGCTACCACATCGCGGTAACAACTTTCTCCTTCTCCAGAAATTTCACTTCGTGTCGTGTGTGTTTGTTTTGTTTGTGGATGCCCGTGGATTGTATACGGAGACTAAGTTATGCTGTCGCCCGTAGGACGTGGATTAGTCCAAATCCGTATTTACTTAGATTTGGGTTTGGGGTTTTTAGTTTAAGGATACGTTAGCCGTATTGAGGCTAAGATCAACTTAAACGTTCGTTAAGGATACGTTAGTCCTGTTTGAGACTAAGATCGACTAAACGGAAAAGAGCGTTTGGGGGCTCTATTGTTCCAGTTTAGGGACGTAATGGTCCGTTGAATGTATGGCCGTCGGGACCCGTCACCTCTCTGACGACGTTGAAGGATTACAACGACAGATGTCAGAGGAGTTCAGAGATGTACCCTTGAACCGGATGTAAATTGGGGGTTCTATAGTCCAATATGAGACTAAAGCATGTTTGAATGTTTAAGGATACGTTAGCCACTTTTGAGGCTAAGATCAACTTAAACAGGATCGTTTAGATCCGAAAAAAGAGCGTTTGGGGGTTCTGTTGTTCCAGTTTAGGGACGTAGTGGTCCATAGGTAGTTTAGGGACATTGCGGTCCATTGCCAGTTTAGGGACATGGTGGTCCATTGGTAGTTTAAGGACGCATTAGTCCGCTAGTTTAAGAACGCATAAGTCCGTGGGTTTTAAGGACCCCACAGTCCATATGGGTGTGTTTACGAACGCATTAGTCCGTTAGTTTAAGGACACATAAGTCCGTGGGTTTTAAGGACCCCACAGTCCGTATCTTGGTTTAAGAATGCATAAGTCCATGGGTTTAAGGACCCCACAGTCCATGTCAATGTGTAGTCGTCGGGACCCGTCACCTCTCTGACGTCGTTGAAGAATTACAACGATAGGTGTCAGAGGAGTTCAGAGATGTACCCTTGAACTGGATGTAAATTGATTTAGGAGAGCAGTCTTGCTCAGTCAATTTAATTTGAGAACTTACAGCCATAATTGTGCTAAGTCCAGTTGAGAATATTCGACATTTTTCATGATTTTTGGCCTATTAGGCCTGTGCTAGAGCTTTGCCTATGTTTGATAATGCACTGCATTTTATTCTGGCCTGCTAGGCCCTTTAATTTGGGCTCAGTCCCTTTATAAATGATGCAGAGCATCTGCACAGCATTTTATTTGGCATGTTAGGCCTTTTAATTGGGCTTGGCCCTTCTTTTTAAAATAATGCACAGCATTTTATTTGGCCTGTTAGGCCTTTTAATTGGGCTTGGCCCTTCTTTTCAATAATGCAGTGCATTAATTATCTGACAGTGGCCATATAGCCTGTCAGGCGCTTTGCGCTAATTTTTTAGCGCAAGCGCATGTGAAGGTGACACGTGTCACTCTCTGAAGAGCGCCAGCGCAGTGCGCTGTATCAGTGCGTTGCGCTGTTGCGCTGCTGACACGTGGCACTCCCTGGTGGCTTGCGCCAACCCAGGAGCGTAACAGCGCAGTTTTTGCAAGTGCAAGGCACTGTTTCAATAACTTGATCCAATTTTAGATTCAAGAAAAGAATTTTTAAAATTCCAGAACCAATGGTTCATAAAAAAATGCAAGGCACTGTTATTATTTATTATTTTGTTTTATTTTTTTTTTTGAAGATCATTGATCTTGTTCTTTGATCAATGATCTATTTCAGAAGAAATTCTTCTCCTTTCTCTAAAGGTTTTTTACCTTTCTCTTGAGTTCTCTTCGAAATTCTTCAGAGCTCTCTTTGTTTTGAAGTTTTTGATGATGATGATGATGTTTTGATTTGGGGTCTATGGGCCTTTATATTGTGCCCATAAATTAATTAAATTTGTTAAAGAGATCTTTCTCTGAGTGATTTGGGGAATTTTCCCCACCGTTGGATCTTTGATCCAAGGGCTTCTGTTTTACAGAAGATAATCTTCTTGTTTTAATAAGAATAGAAAGATCTTACTAGAATTTTAATTCTGTTTGGCGCAAAAGCCTCAGCGCTTGACATGTGTCGCGCAGCGCACAGCGTAGCGCCACTGCGCTTGCGCAACCGTGCTGACACGTATTGCACAGCGCAGCACAACTGCGCTGACACGTGTCGCGCAGCGCAACTGCGCTGACACGTGTCGCGCAGCGCAGCGCTTGCACAGCTGTGCTTGCGCAACTGCGCTGACACGTGTCGCGCAGCGCAGCGCTTGCGCAACAGAAGCGTTGCTTCCTTTACTTTTTGTTTTAAATAGAGCCTTGCTCTAATTGGGCGTGCTGCCTCGGGCGCTGCGCTGACATATCGACTTCTGACACGTGGCGCGTTGCGCGGAGCACACGGGATTTGAAGCGTTACTTCAAAATTTGAATTTTTGAAATTGAAACAGTGCCTTGCTCTGATTCGAGGAAACAATGGACATTTACTAGTTAGTTTTATGTTTTATTGTTCTTGATATCTTATAGACAGCCGTAATATGACTGTGGAGGGATATTTCCTAGACATAGGTAGCATGATTGGTTCTGTCACGTGCCGATCTTAGCGTACTCTAGGAAGCGGGGCGTGACAGGATTTGTTTGGTATCAGAGCCATATGATTTTGGTTAATCGGGTTTGGTTCTTTTGTAGTTGGATATTGAACCCAATACGCTAACCAGAAAACCCGTAATTAGGAACATGTCCTACCACTGTACCATCTTGCAATTCTTGAATCTTATCTTTCTCTTGACCCTTTATCTTGATGAGATGGATGACTTTCCATCTCGGCATGTGATCCTTTTGATTCCTTATTGTTTCTCCCTACCTATTCTTTCGATTCTGACAGTAGGATTTGGACGACTTGAACGGAGTTATATGATTGTAATTATGAACTGCGGTATGGTTATAATGCGGTACTCTATTTAAGTAACTTGGAGTCCTATTCTTGATTCATTTCCTCGATTTATGGTCGTTATATTACCTTGCTTCTCTCGGTTTCACTGCATACCAGTTTATGTTTTATAGCAAGCTTGAATCCTGTTTACCGTGCTAATCTTCTTTAGTGCCAAGGCTTCAGATGAAGTCGTTTCAGGTATCCTACTTGTTTATGATTTTCCTGCATTAGCATTATTCGATTCAGATGCATCCCATTGTTTTATGTTGTCCAGGTTTATTACTGCACGCTTGATTGCATGCACAGCCATGTCTAGTTGTTGGGACATAGACACTGGGAACAAGAAGATCATATCTAGTAGCGAGTGAAAATATTGTTCGGTTGTTATTTGCGGACGTGAGTTATTCGCGAATTTCTTGGTGATCGATACCGACAGCTACAATGTCGTCATGGGAATGGATTTTCTCGGCACTTTCCATGCTCAAATCGATTGTAAGGCAAAGAAAGTGATTTTCCAGATTTTCGGACATCCGGAGTTTGTTTTTGCTGGAGGTAGCAGTTCTGTCGGACCAGTCGAGTTTAGGGCTAGGCCGACAAGCACCGTTCTTTCGTCGATGGAAGTTGATAAGGAGGAAGCGCCAGCAGTAATTCGAGAGTTTATGGATGTGTTCGAGGACATCTTGGGTTTACCGCCAAAACGATATGTGGAGTTCGCGATTGATCTTGTTCCTGGTGTAGCGCCAATCTCAAAGGCGTATTATCCGATGGCACCAGTGGAGTTAGAAGAAGTCAAGAAGCAGGTTATTGAATTACTTGAGAAGGGTTGGATTCGCAGCAGCAATTCATCCTGGGGAGTTCCAGTTCTTATAGTCAAGAAGAAAGATGGCACAAGAAGGCTGTGCATCGATTATCGAGAATTAAACCAGGTGACTATTAAGAACAAGTACTCGATTCCTCGCATCGGCGAATTATTCGAGCATCTCAGTGACGCGAGGGTATTCTCGAAACTGGATTTGCGATCTGGATATCATCAGGTTCGAGTTAGATTAGAAGATATTTGCAAGACAGCGTTCTGAACTCGATATGGGCATTACGAGTATTTAGTGATGCCATTCAGAGTCACGAACACACTGGCGATATTCATGGACTTGATGAACTGAATCTTTTCACCGTTCTTGAACCAGTTTATAGTGGTGTTCATCGATGACATTCTGGTCTATTCAAGGAGCCTAGAAGAGCATGCAGAACACTTGAAGATCGCACTGCAAACGTTGAGGCAAGAAAGGTTATATGCGATGATGTGCAAGTGCGAGTTTTGGCTCGAAGAAGTAAAGTTTTTGGAGCATGTCGTATCCGGAGATGGGATCACTGTTGATCCTGAAAAGTTTGCAGCAGTTCATGATTGACCAATTCCGAAGAACATAGCAGAGATCAGAAGTTTCATGGGCTCGCCGGATATTATAGAAGGTTCGTGAAAAATTTCGCTCGTTTAACTAAACCATTGACCAAGCTAACACGAAAGAAGATACCGGTCGTTTGGACGGGAAGTTGTGCGTCAGATTTTGAGGCGTTAAAGCAAAGACTGACAACCACTCCTATTTTGACCGTGCCATACGGTTCCGGAGGATTGGTTATTCATAGCGACGCATCTGGGAAAGACTTGGGATGTGTTCTTATGCAGCATGAGAAGGTTATAGCCTACGCATCGAGATAGTTGAAGACTCATGAGAAGAATTACCCAATACATGATTTGGAGCTTTCAGCAGTGATTTTCGCTTTGAAGATTTGTAGACATTATTTATTGGGCGAAAGGGTCGAAGTATTCACCGATCACAAAAGCCTAAATTACGTGTTCACGCAGAAAGAGCTTAATATGAGGCAACATAGATGGTTGGAGCCGATGGCTGACTATGATCTTGATCTCAAGTACCATCCGTGGAAAGTTAATGTAGTGCCGGATGCACTTAGTCGGCTGCCAGCAATTCGGATGTTGACAGCACAGAAGGATCTTATCGAGGATTTCCAGAGATTCGAGTTGGTGATCGTGTTACCGCATTCTTCGGGACAGTTGGTGCAGCTGCAAGTACAGCCGTCGTTGATCAATAATATTAAAGCAGCGCAGTCGCACGATACAATGTTACAGATGTTCCAAGAATAGGTAGAAGAGGGACTTCGAACGGATTTGTTGATTCATGAAAATAGTTCGTTACGATTTGGGAGCCGCCTAAAGGAGATATTCATGAAGAAGTCATGAAGGAGGCACACAGTTCCGCATATTCCGTACATCAAGGAGGCACGAAGATGTACCGTGATCTATGACAGCATTTCTGCTAGGATGGCATGAAAAGGGAGATCGCTCGCTTTGTAGCGAAGTGCTTGGTGTGTCAGCAAGTCAAGGCTAAACATCAAAGAGTAGCTGGTTTATTGCAACTATTTCTGATTCCTCAGTGGAAGTAGGAACATATAACCATGGATTTCTTGACAGCTTTACCGCGGAGTCCAAAGGGCCAGAATGCAGTTTGGGTGATTGTTGATCGATTGACCAAGGCAGCTCATTTTATACCGTTTAGAGTTGGTCAGTCAACGGAAGCGTTAGCAGAACGATACCTGTAGGAGATTGTGAGATTGCACGGAGTACCCGTGAACATAGTTTTCGATCGTAATACCCGATTTCTGTCGCACTTCTGGAGTAATTTACAGGAAAGTTTGGGGACTCGATTGAAGTTTAGCACTACGTATCATCCTCAGATAGACGGCCAGTCAGAAAGAACGATCCAAACTCTTGAAGATATGTTTAGAGCTTGCATGTTGGACTTCAAGGATTCATGGGAAGATCATCTACACTTGGTGGAGTTTTCGTATAATAACAACTTTCAGGCGACTATTCAGATGGCTCCATTCGAAACGTTGTATGGTCGCAAGTTTCGCTCACCCGTCTGTTGGAACAATGTTGGAGAAAGAAAATTGTTGGGACCGGATCTTGCCGTGCAAACCGTGGAGAAAGTTATTACGATCCGGAATCATATGAAGACAGCACAAGATCGGCAGAAGTGTTGGGCCGATACATCGAGAAGACCTCTAGAGTTCGATGTTGGTGATCTTGTATTCTTGAAGATATCACCGACTAGAAGAGTGATTCGTTTTGGGAGTCGAGGCAAACTTAGTCCTCGATTCATGAGGACTTTACCACCATCTTTGGCGAGTGTTTATGACGTGTTTCATGTATCTCAAATTCGTAAGTATGTTCGAGATGAGACGCACGTGCTAGATCATTCGGATCCGACTGTAAGGGAGGGCTTGACATATGAAGAACGACCGATGGCGACTGTTGATCGAAGAGAAAAGGTCCTCAAGAACAAGATTATCCCTCTCGTACTTGTTTCATGAGGGAATCACTCGCACGGAGAATCGACTTGGGAACGAGAAGACGAGATTCGGCAGAAGTTTCGGCAGAAATTTCCACACCTCTTCTCGTAGTTTCATGTTTACATGTTTTTCTTGTTCTTGGAATTTTGATGACGAAATTCTTTTTGTAGTTGGGTATAATGTAACACCCTAGTTCGTATACCCTGACTTGGTTGATTAATTTATATATCGAGTGGCTATTTCTTGATTTATTGCTGTTATGGGTGCGAATTGTGTAATTGGTATCTGTGTTTGCATCCGACCCGACCCACATGCTGGAAAACCCGTCTTGATTCCTATTTTTGATTTATCCCGGCTAGTTATGAGGATCCGTGCATTTTTATGTCGTATATCCTGTATATCTGCATCGTATATCTGGCATCTGCATTTTTTTATAAAACAAATATAATCAAATAATATATTTTAAAAATATCTAGCATAGCCTGCATCATACCCCTAACCCTGTGGTGGCATCTGTACATCGTGTTCTCGTCCTGTTCAGTGAAACAGACTCGTTTGGATAGCTACGTGCACGCTACGTGTATCCGTTCTTGGGGTATGCATTTTTCGTTACCCGGATATCGCATTTTGGTATTGGTTGATAAGAATATTATTCGTATTTTCAAACCGTAATTTTAGACCCGACCCGGGTGTGTTTTAGACTATTTTAGTATTAGCCAAAATCTTAAATATATTTAATATTATATTCATATTATATTATACTGATAAAAATATATTCGTTAATATTTTTCCTTAACCAAAATATATTTCCTACACTAAATCTCTGCCTCCCCTCTCCCTTCTATATATATATATATATATATATAGAGAGAGAGAGAGAGAGAGACTAATGGAGGAAAGAGGCCATGGGAGGGAATTTCCTCCTATGGCGTCGAAAAAATACTCTCCCCATCGTGTTTTCCGACGATCGGAATCTATCATCTTCATCGTTATCATCTAAGATGTGTGTATGCTAAATTTCATGTGATACTACAACCTTTTCACCGTTGATTTAGAAATGTAAAAAGTTCTATTGTCGGTAAACCGTTAATTTTGAACCCACTAATTCGACGGTGAAAAAGTTGTAGAATCGTATGAAATTTGATGTACCAACATATTAGATGATAACGATGAACATGAAGGGTTCCAATCGTCGGAAAACACAACAGAGGGCGTATTTTTTCGACGCCAGAGAAGGAAATTCTCGCTTATGGCATCTTTTCTCCATTATTCTCATATATATATATATATATGAGGTTAATGAAGGGAAGAGGCTATAGGAGGGAATTTCCTCCTATGTTGTCGAAAAATTACGCCCTACCTTATTTATTCCGGCGATCGGCACCCATCGTCTTCATCTTTATCATCTAAGATGTGGGTACACCAAATTTCATGTGATTCTACAACTTTTTCACCGTTGATTTAGCTATGTAAAACGTTCTGTTGTCGGTAAGTCGTTAATTTTGAACCTACTAAATCAACGGTGAAAAAAATGTAGAATAGCATAAAATTTGGTGTACCCACATCTTAGATGATAAAGATAAAAATTATATGTGCCAATCGTCGTAAAAAATGATGGAGGGGATACTTTTTCGACGCCATAGGACTAAATTCACTCCTATGGCATCTTTCCTCCATTATTCTCTCTCTCTCTCTCTCTCTCTATATATATATATATATATATATATATATATATATATATATATATTTCCTCACTCCCGAAACCCACGTTCTCTCTCTCCTTCTTCTTCTCAAAATTTTTCGTTCCCGCCTTCGCCGCGCGAACCACACCCTGCCTCGCTCGCCGCCGCCACCTAACCCCGACCTCGTCTCGCCGTCGTTGACCTTTCTCCTGCCTCGCCTCCACCAACTCCTCTCCACTGGAACCTAAACCGAACCCATCCCCCCATGGTGAACCCACTACAGCCTCACCGCACCCATCACATTCGCTGCCGTTGTCGTCATCACGCCAGCGATCCCTTATCATCACAACGAATTCCTCCACTCATACCCTCGATCCTCACCTTCACTTCCTCTTCTCCGGTTCTCCCCCTCTCTTTCCCAACCCCTACAACCAGCCCGAGCCTCTGCACACGCCTAGTCGCCTCCACCGCCGGCGACCGCCCTCATCACCTCCACCTTCGTCGTCTTCCTCTCTCCTCACCTCTCCAATACTCCCAAGATCCTGAGGCCAAACCCTACACTTAACCCTCACCCGAGCCTCCCCTGCACAGCACAACCCACTGCCTCGCCGAACCTCGTCGGAAACCCATTGTCTTCATCGTCATCCCCTCATCTCTGACCCAGAGCCACAACCAGAGAACCCCGGTGGATGTTCCCAGCCGGCGTGATCGTGTTCTTGATTTGCTTAGTTCTGTTCTGTACGCCCGCATACATTGCGACATTTACCAACGTCGGACGAAGTGTACGTACCCCATCTCGAGATCCGACCAAGCAAGTTTATCTTGCTGCATGCTATAATATATATTTTAAATCCATATGAATAAAAATACCGCATGTTTATTGCATTGTGCATCCTATATTACAGTTTTATAGTTTTACGATACTCGTACGTATCCATACCATTTATTACATATCTAGTTGCATACAAGTTTATCTTGCTACATGCTATGTTATTATATTTGCATCCATATGAATAAAAATATCGCATGTTTATTGCATTGTGCATCCTATATTACAGTTTTATAGTTTTACGATTCTCGTACGTATCCATACCACTTATTACATATCTAGTCGCATGCAACTTTATCTTGCTACATGCTATGATATTATATTTGCATCTATATGAATAAAAATATTACAAGTTTAGTACATTGTGCATCCCATGTTACCGTTTTACCGTTTTACGATACCCGTTCGTATCCATATCATTTATTGCATCTCTAGCTGCATGCCAGATCATATTATTACATGTTACTGTTACATTGGCACCCCATGCTTGATAATATGCATCATACGTAGTCATGGAGTTGTAGATGTGATCCCTGATAAACATTGTGCACCCATACTTTTACCGTGTTTCGCTGCTTGCTACAGTTTCACTTTTGAGCATCCGTATGATACATATGCACTACCTGACAGGATCTGATACACCACTGCTTGATACCTGATCTTGTTACTAATGCCGAAAATTCTGACTTGTCGTCCCGACGGACGTATCCTGTTGTCTATTCAGACAAAACATGTACCTGCTTGATCCTGTGTTGGCATTAGTTTCATATTTATCGATACCTGATTTGAACATATAAACAAGGGGTAAGGGGAAATCAATAATGAAATCTGACTTGTAACTCGACAGTTCGATACTTATACTGATCAGTTTTGGGGGTTAAACCAGTCCCGGGATGATGATGCTGACATAATTTGTCTGTACATGTTTCCTATTTTGTGCTTAGCGGCACATCTCGGACTCAGCCCGAGAGTCTGGACCATAGTCCCGGGCATGCACGGGATAGTATTGAGTTATACAGACGATTCCATTAAATTTATTTCAAAGACTTAAGTGTAGATAACCCAATAATATAGTTTAGATTACTCACTGCACTTCACCTGCATAGACGTATATACTTCACAGTTCTATATCCGTATTTGCTTATTTTACTGTTTATATTCATGCCTGCATATCTCGTATATCCTGGTTATTTATTTATTGTTGATATTATGACGCACTGACGTCTGGGTTTTGCATGGCCCAGTTTCTCTGTCCCTGTCGCACGCTGACCATGAGTACTTCAGTCGTCAAGCCGAACAGTGAGGAGCATGTTAGTGATAGTTTAGTTTAGTTTTCTTTTCGCAGTTTTATTTCCTGATGTGAGCCTGTATTTGGGACATATTTCCAGATGTTACTGTTCATTTGATTTATTGCTTCCGCATATATATTTCTTGACTCGTTTATTCTGGCAGATGGACGTGTACTAGTCAGTTTTATCTTTTACAGTTCTTGATATCTTATAAACAGCCGTAATGTGACTGTGGAAGGATGTTTCCTAGCCACAGGTAGCATGGTTGCCTCTGTCCCGTGCCGATCTTAGCGCATTGTGGGAAGCGGGGCGTGACAGTTAATGTGGGTGTAGGAGCGGGTGGTGGAGCAGGCGGAGGCATCGGGGATCGATTTTAGTGGACAAACCAATCCGATATTTCTGACTATCAGGTTACGGCAGCGCCCCGGCCATCAATCTGTGAGCAAATGCGGAACAAAAATTTATAAAAGATTGCGCTATCACAACCAATTACCCAGATCTACCCATAAATCCTAGATAACAAAACATGCAAAGGAGTTAGGATGGTTATACTGAATAGAACCGTGTCCTTCGGTCTTCAACCATCATCCCAAGCTCCTAGGGCCTTCCTCGATCAAGCTTGATCTCCGGTCTCCCTCCATCGAAGATGATCAACCCGAGAGTCTATGCAACGAGCACCAACCTCATATCCGAGGCAACTAGGGTACCTAGATCGCCATTCGAGATACCATAGATTAAGTAGAGAGTGTGTGTGATTACTTTGTCTCAAGACACCCAAGAATTCTCAACTCATGAGAGGGTTTGGGTTGAGCTAGAGAAAGAAGAAGATGCCATGAGAATGAGATATTGAGAGCAACTCAAGAGAGAGAGAAAGAAGAAGATGCCATGAGAATGAGAAGGGGACGGGACGAGGCCGCTACGTATTTACTCAAAAGTAAATACGCTAAGCGTTACTCAGAAATATAAAAGAAATATACAAAAGAGGCAAATGTAATTAAACAACAACATTATTTATTAACATTCTTTTGTACAATACATGGAAAGTAAATATATCTTAATGAAAGCAATATCTAAACAGTGGCATAACATGAATGGAAAATACAGATTGTAAAGGAAATGTACAAGTGTAACTACAGCTCGGGATCTTCAATAAACTGGTCGGGCTCGATCTCTGAAAGGTCCGAAACACCTGACGACATTCAAAGAAGAAGAAAGAGAATGTCATCAGCAAACAAATCCCTCGGTAAGTCCTGAAGTTAAGGGTGAAGTAGAATAGACAGAGAGTAAGAGAGAGAGTGAAACTCTTAAAGTTGTATTATATTGTTATAATTTTGTATTTATTAACGTTGTTGTTTGTAGTTCGGTACAGAAGAATGCCAGTGTATACGAGAGGAATCTCTATATGCCAGAGACTAGAGGCAAGTGTAGTACAAGGCTCCGTTAGAATGCCCAGAACAACGGCGATTGTATTCAGATTAGGTGTCTTAAATCTTGCAGTCTCGTGCCACTTCTGACACCTTCCATACCAATCTACCCCTTAACCCCGCGATATCTTGATTGTATTGTTTGTATTGTATTGTAACTTGTATTGTCTTGTAATATAAATTGTATAATTAGATGACTTGCCGAAACCATGATATCAGTAAATAGATGTAACTGGAGAATCATGGATGTAACTGGAGAATCATGTAAGTGGAAGTATATCCATGGTTCGATTAAGTCAATACAGATTGAATATATATATTCATGGATTCATATTGAATTGTAGATTGTAGATTGTACTTGAATCATATTCAAGTCAGATTATTTATAATGAGACTCAGTCTGAGTCCGAACAATTAGAAAGAGAAATTGAAGTCCAGAATTGGGTTTTGATATTATCGGTAACCGCTGCACATGGACGGCAGGATTTGTGCATTTTTCAAAGACGATTACCGTGTTGATAACACCGTTGTTAAGTTGTCTATCTTAAATAGGCAAGCACCCAATTCTCCGGCTCGCTGAGGCTCAAGAGATTGGTCCTGCTTAAACCTATATTTACTAGGGTCTTTATTGTAATTTATAAAACTTGAGGGGGTTTATGTAAAAGTAATTTTGTATAATTTACAAAATACACCTCAAGTATTTAATTATCATCTTTAGAGTTTTCATAGCTGTAGATTTTATATTTGTGACATTTCTAGTGAATAAACCTATTTTTCATAATATATGGTATTTAATAGTAATATTGAACTTGTATGGAATTTCATAGTATTTTCATGTAAAGTGATCTTTTTGATTTAGAAAAATTGGAATATTTATATCATATCAAAAATAGGTATTTTGATAATACATATATATATATATAAATAATTTTTATTATTTTCTAGAAATCTTATTTTCTTAAGATATTTGTATTTCAAATCTTTCAAGACCGAATGCTCCTTGCGGAGATCTGCATCTCGCACTACTAAGCCCAGGGAAGTGTGATAATCCGCACCATCCCAGTTGGGTTTCCCAAAATGGGTTGTAGCGGCGCTTTGCAAAGATTTGTAAAAATACGTAATCTTATAGAAAACAGTTTTAATAGTAAATGGTATTTATATGTAAAGTTTCGTTTTCCCGTATTCTATGTTCCCGAAAGGTATTGTGCTATGTTGCATATGAGTATTGTGAGGAGGTAGGTCATTACCTCGTGATCTAATTAAAGGTATAGCAAGATTAATGATATTTAAAGTCGAAACTAAACTACATGGTATTTTACTGAAAAAGAGCGGTAAAAGTTACAAACTGAAATATTTTGTTATGAAACTTGTTCAATATGTTTTGTTAATGTTTAATAGTCAAGATGTAAGAGTTTAATATGGTTGTGTTAAGAAAAATTGAACTTTACAAGGAAAACAGAATCGGAAGTCGGATTTAACTCCGGTTCCGTCGGGTTTAAGAAAAAGAAGTTTTAAGAATAGAATAGAGAGGAGGGAGGTGGGACTTACTTATTGTTAGGTTAGAGAAGAGGGAGAGGAGGAAGTAGGATTTGTCGGTCCGTCATTTTGTCGCCGGAAGCTCCTCGAATCGCCGTCAGAAGTTCGCCGGAGTTTCGCCCATTGCTAACTCCACTTGTATACAAAATTTTAGAGAGTTTTCTTGAGAGTTTGGATATAATTGTGAGTGAGGGGTGTGTATTTAGGGGTGGTATTTATAGGGTAAAACTAGGGTTAGGTTAGGTGAAAGGGAGAGAAGAAAATGTTTTAAATTTTGTATTAAAAAAATGGTTTAATGGGATTTTATTGACACTGTAAATGTGCAGGTGAAATAAAATGTACAGGGGTTTCAGGGATACAAAGAGGCACAAGTTCACAGAAGGGTTAACTCGGATTCAGCCGAGTCAACCCGGCCTTGCCGGCCTTGTCGGCCGAGTCGCCGGCCCTAGTCGGGCGAGTCTGACCGGGGCTCGCCGTCGAAGGTCCGTCATCGTCTGGTTAGCACAGTGGGGTAGTTTGTTTTTAGCGTGACCTTGGGTTTTACGGTTTTAGCACGTGTAGACTATTGGGATTCTAAAAATTTAAAAAGAAATCAATATTAAAAATAATGTGGCGGATGGGATTTGAACTCTGGTGCTTTGGTTCCGCAGTGCAAGGTATTACCAATGAGCTACAACCTCCTTCTTGCTATTAAAAAGCAAAACAAACTTATAACTTGTGCTCGGGCAAAAGTACCCCTTTCTGTATTTTTGAAAAAATTGTACAGAAAGTTAGGGTTGTTACAAAAAGAAAATGAATAATGGCTTGTATTTTTGTGTGTTGTGAGTGTTGATTAAAAATAATGGAGCCATCACATAAATGTTCATGTTTTCAAAATATCTTAGTCAACAAAAATATCTCAAGTCAACATAATCTCACAACAAGAAAAAACCCTAAGCATGCTAGAATAGTAACCATGGGTCACTAATTAGCCATGCCACAAAAATGCAATAAACACCTCATCCTACACCTCAATAATCTTTTAATCCAAAAAGGTTTAAACCATGATGAGGTGTAATCTCCTAAAAGTAATCTTGTAATAAATTACAAGAATACCCCTCAATAGTATATACATACCCACATCCGTATTCCTAAGAATACGAATACAATGAGACGAAAATAATCTAACAATATAATAGTAGGATCCGGTTTAAACCAAAGCCCACTAGTATTATCCGTCCGAACATCATCCGTATACAAGTACACGTATGTGATCGAACCCTGCCGTAAAACCATACGACCTCTACAACGTTTCGCCCGAAGTAGGGAAACCCTCTGTGTGGGACTCTAAAGACTCGTCAATACGCTGGCAGTGGGTTCAACCACAAGCACATCAGCGGCACTAGTTGTACGTAACGGCTACCCAGGTATTGAGCGAAAGTGAGGCCGACGAGGAAACCCATCCTGAAACCCCTACTGAGCCTGACAGTGACAATATCCGTACAGTCCGGTCCGTTCGTCTATGAGTATCGCATATCGAGTCTAGGGGGTGGATAAAGTCAGACCCCTAATAACGCGACATTTAGTATCGGTATGAAGCCCATTACCACCAGAGAAACTACTGATCCGAATCAGTAATTCTCGACTATCTTGGCCAAGGATTTCTGGTGATGGACACCCGTGCACTCCGCGACATCAACCCCCAATACCGGGAGAGACGAATCCCCTGACGATTCGCTCACTGCCTCCATATGGGTCAGGACTGTACCCAACTAATACTTGTTTACACGACTCCTTTGAACCGTGGTAGGGTAGTAATCAAAGCACAGTGGGAACTCACACGAGACAAATGACGATCTCAGGTCGATAGACTAACATGTACCATGTCACCAGGGAACTTCTATCTGACAATAGGTATAATACCAATTAGCATGTTCCCGGTGAGTCCGTCCGGTGTACTCATAACCCAATGAGCACCTGTATACATCTTATGTGAACTAACTGACACCAATGGCTTGTGAGACCGGCCACCGCACCTCATCGGGGTATCGATCCGTATACACTAGTTTACTCTTGGAGTATCGATGCCCAGTCTCAAAACTCCTACGACTAGGGACACTTTAAGGATGTGCTTATAGACCACCCAACTCTCACATATATGATCGCCATCATACTGCTGGTAGTCAAGCAAGAATCTTATGGGCTCTATCAACATGTAATAGCGATCTATAATCTCACCTGAAGCATGTACATGATGATAAAGTCAAACCAGATAGCATACTATCATCTCGAGTAAGACCGTTCTACCGGTATAGGTCTTCTCTCAATCATTGCAATCACGTGCCTACGATCCAATAATTGACTTGAGGGCACTATAACCAACAATCTCCCACTTGCACTTAAGGCTAATTATTGCGGTGTCGCATATTCACAGCCCGTGTGTTACCGAACACCTAACTTCTCTACTAATCGGTTTCACAAAGCTTGTATGTAAAACTATTGTGTTCGAAAAATAGTCTCGGTGAGTGGATCCGCTCCAATGTTTCTTTCAATATCTCTCTTTATCTCTAGTTCGCGAAGAAAGTCATCTCCCGAAATGAGCAATACCTGTCTTAGAATATGTCTGGATATCTGATGGGAATCAGTTCTCAAATGAGCTCTAAATCCAACAAACTTCTTAGACTGTATCATCCACTGAATTTAATCAGTATCCTGCGCCATGCCTTCCTCAATATCCGCTTGGACCACCTGTCTAAACTACTGCCCCTCAAAAGAGGGAAAACTATAACTCTGACAGTCACTCTGTCATCCATGTCACCTTGGTAGCCTGTAATGATAACCGTCTCCCGAAAGAGGTTGCCGTTACCATATCCCTAGAACATCTACTTATGTTCATAAACTACTTCCGAACGTTTCTCCAGGATTGGATTAATATATAAACTTATTGCAACTAGTGCAAAAGCAACATCTGGTGTGGTACTTGATATCTCATGATTGACTTAATTGCATAAGCAAGTGATATGTCAATCATGCACATCCCTCTCCCCTTTAGTCTCTTAGACACCTTTAGAGAGGGTGACTCCATCACCTGCAGGTACACCACCATGCCAGAAGTCGTCCATTCTAAAACACTTTTAGAATACTGTCTAAGTACCTAGATTGGAAAACTATCCAAATCTAGATCTAAAAGCATAGATCTAGTAACCAGAATGCCTGATATAATATTCATATCCTATATGGAGAAACCACTGTGTGACAACCATAATATAACCGATCGTAGTATAGAAATTTCACTTCCTACAAAGTGTGTGTCATCCAAATACCTGGACATCACACCCTACTAATTTCTTAACAGTTCCATCTCCTATTCTGATAAAGTCAAAGCCTATGACTGTCACATCAAAAATAGATGATCTATCTCTGCTATACTTGCTTTAGTCTATAAATAGACATAAGCTACTTGTCCACTATGGTTCCGCTTCTCCCGCTGACTATAACAACCCTCTAGCAAGGTCATATACACGTGCATTTCTAAAGCTAGTTTAGAACGACGCTATACACATCCTCCTCCTGGGTCTCATAGTCTAGAAAAGCAGTAATGGCAAGTCTGGGGAAACAAGAACCTCCTTATCACCGTCTTTGATGATACCGAAGTACCTCTCGGGTGCCTGAGGTTACCTGCCATATCTGCGAAGTGGATAATGGAATGTCAAACTTGATTGAATTTTTAGGTTCTATTAAATTTTCAGTAATCGTTTGTGGTTCTGGAATCACTTTCAGTTCTACCATACTCCCACTATTGTTTTATGAAAAAGTCCATTTTACTAAAACTGTGGCAAGTCAAGAACAATATCACTATTGATCTTTCAGATGGTAGAAAGTTAACCCTCGTCATAGCCCAGAATAACCCACAAACCGCCATTACAGAAACGTGCTTTGAGTTATCCAGAGTCTGGTTTTAAGCATAACCCAGACAACTCCATATACCTTAACACCGTTAAGATATGAACCATTCTATATACAATATAGAAACAGAGGCACTGATTTAAATGGAACCAGATTCAAATCATGCAGCTGTCTTCGGTGCATGTCAACTAAATGGAGAGAGGCTGATCAGTATTACTCAACTTAGGAATGCATCCATATATGAGAAACCTGAAAGAGAAGCAAGTTCTCAAACCCATTATTATCAAATGAATACCAAACACAAGTATTTATATTTTCGATCACCTTGAAGAATCCTGATACTTGCAACACATGGTTCTCTAATTTATTCTTGTACCTATAATTTCTCTAAACCTGGACCTTGTATTTCTACGAAATACATGTGTAAAACTGGAGAAGTCACAAGTAAACAGAATATAGTACGAACACCAACCCCTTTGTCTTTATGGACACTGGACAACATACAATACTTTGTATAAGTCCCCTGAGTTGAATAACTCAAAGCTTGTGTGTCGTAGGTTGAAAACTATACTATGGTTAAGAAGAATTACACTGATATTTAATGCTCCTTACCCAATTATCAACTAGGTAAATGTCATGGACATAATTTCAAAAGGTTATATTTCACTTTATATAAAATAAACGTACAGATATATCAGTTTGAAATTGGTGCATAACAACGGATATTCAAAACCAAATATTTGCCGTCAGGTAAAACCCCAGGCGATTTTCTCAAATATCACCAATTACAACGAATTTCGATATAAAGAGAATATAATCACCTAATTGCTAATAACTTACTCCCACTCATCATCTGTAAAACCATACAGATGTGAGAACCAAATCTGGTAAATACATACCCTGGAGTAAGGATCTAACTGGGAAATCAGTTTTCAATTAACAATGCACAATGAAAATGAAACATGAAAATGTTTCGAAGGGGTAGCCGGGTATTCCTAGTAATGCCTCTTCCATTAACCAGATTCATGATTGTAATCATATATTTTCTTACCGTCTTTCCAAATCCCTTTATTTTTCTTTTGCTCATTATCTTCTGTACACCATCCTTAGGGTAAATGGTTTTCTTCCTTCACAACCGTTCGGCACCAGCCTATGTTTTGGAAGAAAACTATCCAATAAGCGTAATAGGTTTACTCTCCTAATTCTAGTAGCCCTTGCAACCTGAAAGAATGTAAAGATAAAAGACAACTGAATAATCCTTATTCTATTTCTCCTGAATCAGAATCCATTCTCGAACTGGAACAAGTTCCTTCGAGTTCGTATATAACTATATGATGGATTATCCAATAAATATGGATCTTCGTAGTGATACGGGGTGTTCTGAAGAAATGCAAAGGTGAAATAGGAGTGGCGATGATATACACGGTTTGGTCGTGAATGATAGCAGTCGCAATTTATTTTGCCTTCTTTCTAATCTCTTTATTTGTCTTTACTTATTATCTTTTGTACACCTCACTTAGGTTAATTGGTTTTTTTCTTTTTCCACCTTTCGGCACCTGCCTATGGTTTGGAAGAAGACTATCCAATAAGCGCAATAGGTGTACCCTCTCCTAATCTTAGAAGCCTTCACAACCTGAGAGAAGGTAAAACGAAAAGACAACTGAATAGTCCTATTCAATTTCTCCAGAACCGGAAACCATTCTCGAATCTGAAACAAGTTTTTTCGAGTTCGTATATAACTATACGATGTTCATATCCAATAACTATGGATCTTCGTAATGATACGGAATGTTTTGGAGAAAAGTAAAGGGTAAAAATAGGAGTGTCAATGAAGTATGCAACTCTGACAATCCAAAAACCAGTGTGTTTTAAAAAGGTTCGGTTAACTTGGTTCATGAGTTCTAGTTTAGGGTGGGGCCATGGTCGGTGCCAAAGAGAGAGAGAAAAGAAAAACTCAGCGTGCACCCTAATCTAAATCAGAATTGTTAATCATTTTATCTAATCCGGATGTTTGCTTGTTCACGATGATTTAGATTGATATCGTATTCTGTTTGTTTATTTGTTTTATATATTATGCGTGCGATGTTGATTATGAATATTTCCGTATTTGGTTTTATATATATATATATATATATATATATATATATATATATATATTATTGTGCACATGGCGGGGAAAACACAGGAAGCCCATTTTTTAAAAAATCCTAAAATTTTGTCCATACAGATTAATCCTTAAGGTCATCTATTGCACCTACGGATTAATCCGTAAATGCAATATTTGCCCCTACACAGTTCACCATAGGGATAAAATATCAGGATACCTAATATTTTGTCCATATGGACTCAGTAACAGAGGCAAAACTTGTCCCTACGGATTAATCCATAAGACCATTTATCTGTACCTACGAATAAATCTATAGGTGAATCTGACAGGCCCTACGGATAAATTGGAAGGGGCAAGATTTTATTTTATAAACCAATAAATTAAATAAAGATTATGTTCCTACGGAGTAATCCGTAGAGATAAATGTCTTTACGGAGTAAGACGTAGTGACAATTATTACTCCGTAGGGGCATGTTCAGGGTGAAAACTTGCATCTGCGGTCTTTAGACTTACGGTGGAGTTTTATGTCTCTACGGAGATATCCGTAGGGACGGTGGTTTGCCCCTACAGCTAAATCCGTAGGAACAACCCATTATTGTAGTAGTGATAGATTTTAAAATAGAATTTTACAGGATAATGTCAAAGTATATAAGTGTATAACATAAGATACAAACTATACATCTAAATATCATGCATTAACTTACATTAGTAACTAATAATAATCCTATATATCATTAATTTGTTCATCATAAGAAATATTGCAAAGCCTTTTCATGATAAATAACTAATAATAACAGTAAAAGATATGAAATAGCAATGGATATTCCATGTTAAAATTTGGATAGAATTCAAGTAATGCATGGCTTCATAAATGATGAATCCAAGCATATTTTCGATGTGGTATATCTTACCAATGATATATTGTATATACCTAAGACTTTATGCATCGGCAACATTATAAATTTATATTTCGAGAACCACCATTGGAAGAGTTCTAATTTATCTTTTGAATAATAGAATAAAATCATAAATATTGCCTATATTTATTATACATGGAACAATTCATTGGCTTTTTCACAATAACATAATAACCAATCTATAGCTCTGAACTTATTTATTTAGGTACATAACATTTTTGAATTTATTGTATATTTCATTCCTTATATTATCTACACTTCGATCAAATTAAATTTGAGCTCGTAAATATATCTTGTTTGAAATCAAAGATCTCTAAGCATAGCTACACATCCCATACTTGCATAAGTCGCCCTTCTTGCACCTACTCTTGCATCCTCCACAATTCTTGTGATCGTACATGATATTCACGCAATTGCCGCTGCAACAAGCCTCCCCATATCGGCACCTTCGCCCACACTCACCGCAGTTGTGGTTGTCGACCATCACGTTCATGCATTGCTTATGGCAACAGTCTTGGCCCTGGCTTCCCTTGTCATGACTAACCCTAGGAAACTTATCACAAGTCATTGATGCACTAGGGCACTACTACAAATAGGGGTTGCCCCTACGGATAAAGGAATCCGTAGGGGCAACGTTTTATTGCCCCTACGGATTAATCCGTAGGTGCCCACTGTTGTCCCTACGGTTTTCTATATTTTAATTTAAAAATATTTAATCATAATTTGTTGTTTGGCCCTACGGTGGCGCAAACAAAGAACCTACGGCTAAGTACGTAGGGGCATGTATACGGGTTAATAATAAAAAAAAAAAGGCACAGAAAATCCCTCACCGTTCCCAAATTTTTCTTCTCTCTTATTCTTCCCGCGTCTCGATCCCGATCTCGTCGGCCATCGACGTCCTCATCCTGACCTCGCCACCGCAACCGTGCTTGACTCGTCGACTTCCACGTCGCAACCGTGCTTGACTCGTCGCCGATCGCATCGTCGACTACTGGCCTCCTCCGTCGTCTCCTCCACCGCGGTTAGTAAATTTCCAATTTTTACTTCTAATTTAATACTTTTATTTCCCTCTTTTGATGATGTTAGGGGTAGGGTTCAGGGATCTGGGTTCGGGTAGGGGTGGCATCGGGTCAGTTAGGGTTAGGGTTCGATTGGGGTTGGGGTTGGGGTTAGGGTAAGGGTTTGGTTGGGGCCGGTTGGGGTTGGGGTTGGGATTAGGGTTCGGTTGGGGTTGGGATTGGTGTTGGCCGGGTTGTGGTTAGGGTTAGGGTTCGATTGGGGTTGGGGTTGGGGTTAGGGTAAGGGTTTGGTTGGGGCCGGTTGGGGTTGGGGTTGGGATTAGGGTTCGGTTGGGGTTGGGATTGGTGTTGGCCGGGTTGTGGTTAGGGTTCATGTTTAGGGTTAGGGTTATGGTATTTAGGGTTAGGGTTAGTGTTAGGGTTAGGGTCATGTTTAGGGTTAGAGGCTATGGTTAATTTGGGTTAATTGCAGTGTAGGGTTAATTTGGGTTAATTAGTGATAATTTGAAAAGGTTAGGGTGTTGATTAGGCTTAATTTGGTTAATTTGGGTAAATTTGGTTAAGTTTGGGTTGATTAGGGTTAATTAGGTTAATTTGGGTAAATTGGGTTAATTAGTGATAATTTGTGTTAGGGTAACAATTATGGTTAATTGTGGTTAATTAGGTTAATTTGGGTTATTTAGGTTTATGGTGCACTAATTTATTTAGTAGGATACACTAGTTCATTACAATAGGATACTCGATGACAACATAAACGTACAACTTTACCACAAACGCAAGAAAAATTTACCCTAAACATGAAATTTCGAACTCTTAATAACGAAACGTAAACGTAAAACTTATTCACGTTAAATGTTCAAGTTAAAACCAATATATGATACTCGATGATGATATGAAACCTTCATATTCCCATCGATACCCGTATATGAAACTAAAAGCGCCACTTAGTCCCCGTCTATCGGTTAACATACGTGCGATGCTCGTCGTGACCTAGAACTATACGAAGGTTGTTAAATATCGGACAGTATAGCTCGATACTAACAACCGTCGTATAGTCTACGCGACGAGAAAATTCAATCATATGGTAACCCATAGATTTGTCCCGTGTGGACAAGTTAAGAATGTATAAAACAAACGCCTTCATTCACTTGTGTTTTCATCCGTTTCGAGATATTTCGTCGGTACCTTTCCGCTGGTTCTCCGTGTACAAAGATAGATTAGATGTTCATTTCAACGTTGTTTCACAGCTTTGAAATGATTATCTATTCTATTACAGTGTACTCGGAGAACAGCGGGGAGGTGCTGCCGAAATTTACTCGAAACGGTTGAAAGCACAAGTGATGGGCGTTCGCTCTATACATTCTTAATGGGATAGAAGCCTACCCTCGACAGCCGGAACACATACATACAAACGCATAATTAGAGAGCGACTCGAGATGTTCGGGTTAAAACCAATATATGATACTCGATGATGATATGAAACCTTCATATTCCCATCGATACCCGTATATGAAACTAAAAGCGCCACTTAGTCCCCGTCTATCGGTTAACATACGTGCGATGCTCGTCGTGACCTAGAACTATACGAAGGTTGTTAAATATCGGACAGTATAGCTCGATACTAACAACCGTCGTATAGTCTGCGCGACGAGAAAATTCAATCGTATGGTAACCCATAGATTTGTCCCGTGTGGACAAATTAAGAATGTATAAAGCAAACGCCTTCATTCACTTGTGTTTTCATCCGTTTCGAGATATTTCGTCGGTACCTTTCCGCTGGTTCTCCGTGTACAAAGATAGATTAGATGTTCATTTCAACGTTGTTTCACAGCTTTGAAATGATTATCTATTCTATTACAGTGTACTCGGAGAACAGCGGGGAGGTGCTGCCGAAATTTACTTGAAACGGTTGAAAGCACAAGTGATGGGCGTTCGCTCTATACATTCTTAATGGGATAGAAGCCTACCCCCGACAGCCGGAACACATACATACAAACGCATAATCAGAGAGCGACTCGAGATGTTCGGGTTAAAACCAATATATGATAATATGAAACCTTCATATTCCCATCGATACCCATATATGAAACTAATTAAAAGCGCCACTTAGTCTCCGTCTATCGGTCAACATAACGTGCGATAATTTATTCTTTTCAACGACAAACGCACACACAAAGCATATACATGGATTTTCTCCTTTGTCAGTAACTATCCCGTTCTTATATTTCTCAATATAGTCAGCATAACCTACAATTTATATGTTATTCAGTCTAACATGGCCCATGAGTACGTCAGAGTTAAGGACTGGATGTATGTGGATTGGAAACAACGTATGCAACCTAAGTTTGTCGCAGGGGTTGCTGCTTTCCTTGAATTTGCACGAGCACATAATAAGATCATAATAGAGAAGATTCTCTGTCCGTGCGATAGATGTGGCAATAAGTACTGGCAGAAGGTAGAATTAGCAGAGCTTCATATTGTAAAACATGGGTTTACTAGACTTTATTCAATTTGGAAATATCACGGGGAAGGAGAAGAATGCAGTACTGCGGTAGAAGAAGGAGAACACGATAATGCGGCAGGAGAAGAAGAAGAATTCGGTAATACGGCAGGATACGGAAATTTATTTCCATCAGAAGAAATGGAGGATATGGTAGAGGCTGCCCTAGGTGAATCTATTCGTACCGAAGATGACATTCCTTCCGGTCAAGGACCGCGTGCGGATAAATATGAAAATTTCATGAATGATGCTAGGAAACCAATTTATGAGAATGCGAAGTATTCCACCCTCTCATGGTTCGTCCAACTTTTCCAAATTAAGTGCCTAAATGGATGGAGCAACAAGTCATTCACAATGCTTCTTTCGTTCTTGAAAGATTCTATGCCTCCGGGAAATAATGTGCCCGAAAGCTGGTACGAAGCCCAGAAAATGATGTCTGATTTGGGTCTAAAGTGCGAGAAGATTCAAGCATGTCCTAAAAATTGCGTGTTGTACCGGAAAGAGAATTCAGATTTGAAAGAGTGTCCAACATGCGGAGAGGCAAGGTATAAGCCGAAAGATTCTGATAAGAAGCCTGATATACCTGTGAAGATAGCACGATATTTTCCCATAACACAGAGGCTACAGAGGCTATTCAGGTGCAAGAAAACAGCCGAGGCAATGATTTGGCATCATCGTGCTCCTCCAAGCGAAAATGGAAAAATGAGCCATCCAAGAGATTCACCGGCATGGAAGGATTTCGATAGGAGGCACACAATATTCAGTAGCGATCCCCGCAATGTCCGGCTCGGACTGGCTGCCGATGGCTTCTGCCCATTCAACTATATGGCTGGAAGTCACAGTACATGGCCCGTTGTAATGATAATTTATAATCTGTCGCCTTGGTTGGCTATGGACCAATCATACTTTATGATGCCTCTTCTTATCGACGGACCAAACTCACCGGGGAACAATATCGACGTCTATCTCCGACCTCTGATTGAGGAGCTGAAAACTTTGTTTATTGATGGTGTAGAGACATATGATTCAAACAGAAATACAACCTTCATACTGCGTGCGGCTTTAATGTGGACAATTAATGACTTTCCTGCATATGGAATGCTTTCAGGTTGGTCCGTACATGGTCACAAAGCATGTCCTCATTGCCATGAACACACAACATCAAAATTTTTGAATTTTAGCAGGAAGGTTTGTTATTGCGGCCATCGACGTTTTCTGCCTCCAGACCACCCCTACAGGTTAGACACGGTTCACTTTGATGGTCATCAGGAGCTTCTTGGGCCTCCATCCCCATTGTCCGGAGAGGACGTGACTGCTAAATGGGATGGTTACAATAACGTGACCTTCGGGATGGATCCGACGAGACAGGTCAAACCACAATATTGGAACAAGTTAAGCATTTTCTTCGAGCTTCCGTACTGGTCTACAAATTCAGTGCGTCATTGTCTGGACGTCATGCATATAGAAAAGGGAGTATCAGAGCACATACTTAACTTGCTTCTGTGTAAAGACGGGAAATCGAAAGACAACATGAATGACCGGATGGATCTACAAGAGTGGGGAATAAGAAGTGAACTGCACCCTAAACCGGTAGCGGGTAAACCGGGCAAGTTTGTACTTCCCAATGCCGCTTATCATATGTCACAACCGGAGAAGAAAAGATTCCTGCAGGTGTTGCATGATTTGAAAGTCCCCACAGGTTTCTCAGGATCATTCAGCAAGAAAATAAAAATTGTGAAGGGCAAGATCGATGGGCTGAAAAGTCATGACCACCATGTTATCGTGGAGCACCTTCTTCCATTAGCCCTCAGGACTTCTCTCCCCGACTCGGTTGGTCTAGTAATCAACGACCTATGTTGTTTTTTCAGGGAGTTGTGTGCTAAAACGCTGGAGGTTGCGACGCTGGATAAACTAGAAAATTCTATTGCGTTGATACTTTGCAAGTTTGAGCGTATTTTCCCACCGTCATTCTTCGATATCATAATACACTTGACGGTTCATCTTGCAACTGAGGCGAAGTTAGCCGGACCGGTACAATATCGATGGATGTATCCCGTCGAGAGGTACGTGTAATTTTTCGTTTCGCGCAATTTATAAATTTATTTTTTTCATGTATGCCCGTGTTTATTTATTCAATATATTCTCATTAGGTACCTTTACACTCTTAAGAAGTATATACGCAATAAAAATCGACCAGAGGGTTCTATCATGCAAGGTTATCTTCTTGATGAAGCAACCACATTTTGTTCCCGCTATCTGGACGAGAACATTGAGACAAGGCTTAACCGACCTCGAAGAATTCAAGACGGGCCATATGGTAAAGCCGAGTATAAGAGGGTAGACACTATGTTTATCAACAAGATATACCGGTTTATCTTGCTTAATTGCGAATGTCTTGAACAAATTAGAGAGTAAGTTCTTTTGGATTAATTGTTATATCTGTGTTTGTGTGTGTATGAAATGACATAATATTAATGTCACAATTATTTGTCGAAAACAGAACTCATTTTAACGAGGTACGTGAGGGGCATCCTGATTGGAACGAAGAGCGTTTGGAAAAATACCATCAGGATAATTTTTGTGATTGGGTCACAGAGCATGTAAGTTATTCGAATTACATTTTATTGCTATCAGTTTTAATCTAAACTTGTATCGTTATGTATTTATCGTAAAATTTGTTTTGTTAGATCCACGATCCGAACTTGTCTGCATCATTTGAGAGTGATTCAAGATGTTTAGCTCAATTTCCTAGTATGGAGGTTGCACATTACAAAGGATTTGGTGTCCTTGGATACAAATTCGAAATTAAGGACATAGAAACATCTAGAATCACTCAGAATAGTGGTATTGCGACGGTAGGATCGGACGGTGTGATTTACTATGGGTACTTAAATTGTATACTCGGCATCCACTATCCCGGACGATCAGAACCCTTTTATATATTCCACTGTACTTGGTACGATCCGCGAACCGATACAGACAGGTGGAGAAGCAGTCTTGGGACTTGGAAAGATGAATATGGATTGACCAGTGTGAACACACTTCGATTTTACGGTCAAGACGATCCGTTTATCTTTCCGAACCAAGCGTTCCAAGTATACTACTCACAGTGTTTGAAGCATCCGGGATGGTGTGTTGTATGCAGATGGAAACCTAGAGATGTCTACGATGTCCCAGAATACGAGGACAGCGATGAGGACGAAGAAGAGAGAAGGCTTAAAGTGCTCCGACCGTCTGTTTCGAAGGACGGGTTGTCTTCGACCGATCATGAAGTTACGTGGGTTAGAAATGACATCGACGATGAAATCCAAGTAGATATGTATGATGCGCCCACGAAACGAAAAAGGTTATCAGTAATGTTATATTATTACTTCACATTTTACGCTCTAGATCATATATAGTCAATACTTTTAATGATTGTCTAATGCGTCCACGAACCGTTTATCTAGATTGGATGACGATGTCGGGAGCAGCGAGGGGCGGCAGGAGCTCCAGCCGCGGCAGAGGCAGAGGCAGAGGCAGAGGCAGAGCGGTTCTGCCGCCCGGAGAGCTCCGTAGGGAGCTTCAGAGGGCCGGTCTTGCACCCAGATCGGAGACCCCTTCGGATGCCTCCTTCCGTGTGGATTTTGCCACACCTCCAGGTATACTGCACGCATATCCATTTTCAATTTAATATTACAGATATTCATGCCTGTTTATGTCAAAATTACTTATATTGTCAATGTTTGATTGTCTAGTTGTTGGTCCTGCGTCCACATCTGGGACAGAGGCCACCCCCGCTCCTCCAGGTATGTTTATATATCATATAGTGCATGCATAATGATTTAGAACGTTATATTATTGATCTACACATTCTTTTTGCAATTACTTATCAAATCTATTTTTAATTGTCTAGTTGTTGGTCCTGCGTCCACATCTGGGACAGAGGCCACCCCCGCTCCTCCAGGTATGTTCATATATCATATAGTGTATGTATATTGATTTAGAATGCTATATCATAAATATACACATTCCTTTTGCTCTTACTTAGCAATTTTTATTATTGTCTAGCTGTAGGTGGTGACACCACCGCACCTGCGGGTATGTTTATATGTCCTATAGTTCATGCATATTGATTTAGAACGTTATATTATTGATCTACACATTCTTTTTGCAATTACTTATAAAATCTATTTTTAATTGTCTAATTATAGGTGGTGCGTCCACACCTTCCACAGGGGCCACTCCTGCCGCTTCCGTACCCTCCGCATCGTCTGCAGGTTAGTATGAATAAATTTAAAATATTTATTTATTTTACATATGCTCTATAGAATAAATATGAACTTCATGGAGATTTAGCGTCGATGTTTATTTTATAGTTGGAGGGGATGCGTCCGGGTCCGGGACCCCGGTTGTTCCTCACCGGAGGAACTATCGTCCCGCTCGTGCTGCTGCTCGGGCCCAGGCTCGTGCGTTATTCACCGGAGGTATATATCACACTTGAATTTTTGTTTAACCTTGATTTCTTAATACAACTTTGTATTATTATTGATTGTCTTGATATTTCGTGCAGACGCAGGGCCTCTCCATCCCCAGAGGGGGACTCGAGGCCCGAATCAGTCCCATAGGCTGAGGCCTAATAGAGCTAGGGGGGAGGCAGCATTCCCCCTATTTTTTACCCTTGACTATCGCTATACCGGTCCTCATGCCGAGAGGTTCGGCCGGTATTTGGGGGACGAGAGCCGGATCGTGAAGAACTATCCACTTCACGTTGAGTGGGGCGAGCAGCACCAGCGCTCATTCGCCCTCTTCTTTGAACAGGCTCGGGTATGTATTAATATATATTTTCATTTGATCTATCCAATATATTTATTATTAACACTTGCAATCTAATAACAATGTTTTTTTTTGTATTTTCAGTTGGATTACGATTTTCAGCCTGTAGCCGACCCTGATCACTCGGGGAGGGTGCTCGACCTTCATGCTCTGTACAATGGCCTGATGAAGAACATGCAGGCCAAGGTCCGATACAACAGGAATGAGCTGAAGGCCGACTGCTACTCCCTGTGGATAGCGACCCCCGAGGCAGAGAGAGCGGCCCTCCTATCTACTCCGGCATTTGCGAGAGTCGACGTAGAGACATGGCCTCTATTGTGCGCTTATTTCGACTCCGAACGCAAACAAGTATGTATTTTAAATTTAATTCATTATTTATGATATAATTTATTTCTTTGTGTTTCTTAATTAGAAAACTAAATGTTAATGCGTTGTGCAGAAACAGGCCGCTCAGAATACGGAGAACAGGAAGTCGGCGAAGAGGGGTCGCCCCACTTACACAGGTGGCTCGAGGAACATTACTCGAGCCATGGAGTTATCGGTAAATTAAGTGTTATTCTCTAATATTCTGCAATATTAAGAGTTATTCTCTAATATTTCTAATATTAAGAGTTACTTTCTAATATTGCAGACATCTCGGACCGTGGCGTCAGGTGGTACACCGAGCGTGCTGTCCGCATATCTTGCCGTCCACGGCACCTCGACAGATCCCGCCACGGGCGAGCTTCGATGTCCCGACGTCGCTACCCAGGAGTACTGCGTAAGTGTTAATATTTTTTCTACCCAAATTTGAAATTTTAGTTTTGGAAGGTTCAAGTTTAAATTTTATACTTATACTTTACTGCTTAATGTGGGTGTAGGAGCGGGTGGTTGAGCAGGCCCAGGCCTCGGGGATCGATTTTACCGGACAGAACGATCCGAGGCTGCTGACCCCAGTTCTGGACGCCGCACACGGAGGGCACCACGGAGGTTGGGAGAGAGGCCGGGGATTGGGCCCTAGCAGGGCCCATATGAGGTTGGACTCCACCCCGGCGGTTACTTCCTCCGTCTCCAGTGGCCGGCATGTCCATCAGGAACTGGATAGCTTGAGGGCCACCGTTCAGGAGTTGAAGGAGATGCTGGTATGTATACTACTTTATAGTAAAATATCATTTCATATTATATACATATCAACACAACCCTTATTAGTACGCAAGTCTGATTAATCATACATACATATGTAATTAAAATAAACAACGCTTTTCCAAACTAGATATCCAAACAGGGTTTCGAAATAACTTAATAATGAAACGAATTCGAATAATACACAGTTCTTAGACGCTTCTTACACACGTTATGTCCAGACGCGACAGGGTAGATCGGCCGAGCCTCCACATGCATCTCCTTCGGCTGCGGCTCCGCAAGCCACTACATCGGCTGCGGTTCCGCAGACAGCTCCTGTAGCTCCACCGCCCACTCAGACTCCCGCAGCCGCGGCTCCGCAAGCGACTACCTCGACGGCGGCTGCGCAGACCACGACGCCAGCTCCACATGCCGCTCAGACTTCTTTATTTGCAGTATTGGATAGTGTATTTACCGAGGAGCAGGCGCGCGTTATTCGAACGTTACTCGGAGGTGGAGCTGGACCGAACTAGGGTAGCTTTTTGGTTCTTATTTTTTGAAACATGTATTTATTTATATCACATTGTACTACATTTTGAAACGATATTGATATTGGTTTGAATTTATATCATATTCAGTTTTTGGGTTTCTTTTGTATATTATATATATGCGTGGGATGTGATTATGAATACTGCAATATATGATTTGATTGATGTATATAGTATTGTGCACAGGGCGGGAAAAAATCTAGCAGCCCTTTTTTTAAAAAAAATACAGAAAACATGTACCTACGGATTACTCCGTAGGTATATATATTGCCCCTACGGAGTTATCCGTAGGGGCAAACTATCAGGAAACCTGATATTTTCCCACCTGATATCAGTTCAGGGTGTTGGGGGTGCCCCTACGGATATATACGTAGGGGCCAATATTTATCCCCTACGTATATATCCGTAGGGGCAAAATATCAGGTTCCCTGATATTTTCCCCCCGATCTCAGTGCATTATGTTGTGAGTGGCCCCTACGGAAACAGCCGTAGGGGCTACTTTATATCCCCTACGGCTGTATCCGTAGGGGACTAAATAGGACCTACGGATATATCCGTAGGTATATACAATATATTCAAAAAAAAAATTTAAATATATGATTTTATTACCCCTACGGGGTACTCCGTAGGGGCTATAGCACCTACAGAGTTATCCGTAGGGGCTTCAATTTATCCGTAAGGCCAAGTTCAGGACCTCAACTTGCACCTGCGGCCTTTGCACCTACGGGGTCTTTTTTCGCCCCTACGTATATATCCGTAGGGATAGTGGGTTGCCCCTACCGATAAATCCGTAGGGGCAATCCTTATTTGTAGTAGTGGGGTTGTATTGGTCAAGAATTTGTCACAAGAAGTTGTATTGATGCACTAGGGTTGAAATAAGAAGTTAGGCCTATCAATGGGATTGTGGACTGGGGCACAAGTTTTTCTCTCTAGGGGCCAAAACATGAATATACTGCAGCCTCATTTTCAAGGTCTTTAAGTAGTTTGGTATGTATATTTATACATATATGTTGCAAAATATGGCAGGAGCCAAGGATATATAATATCACTCTGAATAAATAGAGATAATAAAAAAAAGGTACTGTTTGAAGTGTGTAATTTGAAGAGAGCTGATGCCTAAAAGGTGTCAAACCAAATAACCTTAGCAATGTTGCATTTCATACATAATATGATAGGTAGTTTAAATTATATATTTACATCAAGAAACACAGCTAAGATTTCCATTTTTTACCTCCTATAATTAATGTTAATTATCTTTAATTATTAGGCAAAAATCAAATGGTTTATATACATGCTCTGTACATATCCAAGAGCCAAATGAACACTTTAAACCAAAAATGCAAATATTCCAAATTTTCAGAATCAACAGGCTAATATGAATCCGTTTTTTTCTTTCTCCTCGGTTAGGGAGTATGTGATCTTAATACTCCCTCCGTCCATTTTTACTTGTCATTTTGTAGAGAGAAAAGTGCCTTATTTTACTTAACGTTTTTTGGAATAACGAGGAAATTATTAATAATAAAGATATCAATAAATGATACAATACCAAAAATAGCCTAGAAAGTTAATTAATGATATTAAGAAAATGGTAATGCTTTCCTTGAGAGTTGAGGGAAGAAATGGTATGCTTTTTTTTAGTGATGATATGACAGTAGATTAATTGCTAATATTAAGAAAGTGATAACGTTTCTTAATCGGTGTACAATCCTCTAAAACGACAACTAAAAAGGGGCGGAACGGAAGCATATTTTTTCATGCACATGGGCCTCTTAGTTGGAGTAATTAAGTTTTACAAGCTAAAAGAAAGCATAGCCCTTCATCAAGTGTTTTTTGGCTAGCTTTCTGCATTAAGCAACAAAACACCACATCTACAGTACATATTAATCTTTATGTTAAAACAAAGTTAGACATGCCTAGCCCTCACTTCTCCTTTCATGCGTGATATGCTCAATCAAGGGAATTGTGATACTCAAGACAACTTCATGTTTCCATAAACCTATAGATTTAACATTTAATATATGCTTGTTTAATTTTATATATCCATGAGTATAATTTAATATATCCATTAATTATTGCGCCACGAAATAAGTAACACAATTTATTTTGACATTTTTGAGATTTGGATATTAATTACTTTGCCTTCTAACATATTCATATGATATAATCGTGCTTAACTTGGGCAAAACTTCAAATAAAAGGCATTAGATGCGAGAACAAATATATGAAGTTTGTGTGTGGGAGAATAACGGAAAAAAGAGACGCTAAGAGCCTTTTTCGTTAGGTAGCGTCCAAAATCTACTTCCTCCACGATTTTTTTCCGATGATTGGCTTCCATATATACTCAAATGGAAAATAGTTTGTATTAGACATTTAATTAATTGTTACACTTAATCATTTTACCTTTTTCTTATAATAATTTCACTTATTTAGTACACATATTTATAGACCACTTAAATACCCATTGCAAGTATGGTACAATTGCCGTTGACATTGTTTGGAGTTATATCAATGAAGAATCACTACTACAAATATGGGTTGCCCCTACGGATATAGCCATAAGGATAAGAAAATACCCTGTAGGTACAAACGCCGTAGGTGCAAGTCGAAATCCTGAACTTTGTCCCTACGGAAAAAAATTTGCGCCTACGGAATTCTGTGTAGGCCTCGTTTGCCCTACGGAATAGGCCGTAGGGGCAAAAAAATAATTTTATTTACGGTTTTTTAAAATAGATTATTTGTACCTACGGATTAATCCGTAGGGCCAAGTAATATCCCCTACAGATACATGTGTAGGTACATATCCGTAAAGGCAAAATATCAGGATTCCTACGGATATATCCGTAAGGCCAAGCTCAACCCCCTGATACTGAGATCACAAGGAAAAATATCAGTTATCCTAATATTTTGCCCCTACGGTTTAATCCGTATGGGCAACGTGTGTACCTACGGATTAATCCGTAGGTACATATTATCAGTTTTTTTTTAAAAAAGGACAGCCTATTTTTTTCTCGTCCTATGCACAATAATATATATATCAATCAAATATAAAATTAATTATCACACAACATATATCGCAGTATTCATAATCACATCTCACGCATATAATATACAAAAGAAACCAAAAAACAGAATATGATATAAATATATACACTGTAGGACCACCAATATCAATATCGTCAAAAATGTAATACAATATGTATCATATAAATAAATACATGTTTCAAAAAATAAGAATCAAAAAGCTACCCTAGCTCGGTCCAGCACTACCTCTGATAAATGCTAGAATCTGGCGCGCCTGCTCCTCGGTCAATAAATCATGCAATTCGGAGCGTGCGGGAGTCTGAGCGGGCTGTGGAGCTGGCGATGTGATCTGCGCAACCACCGTCGAGATAGTGGCTTGCGGAGCCGCGGCTGCGGGAGTCGGAGCGGGCGGCGGAGCTATAGGAGCTGTCTGCGGAACCGCAGCCGATGTAGTGGCTTGCGGAGCCGCAGCCGAAGGAGATGCATGTGGAGGCTCGGCCGATATACCCTGTCGCGTCTGGACCTAACGTGTGTAATAAGCGTGTAAGAACTGTGTATTATTCGAATTCGTATCATTATCAAGTTATTTCGAAACCCCATTTGGATATCTAGTTTGGAAAACCGTAGTTTATTTTAATTAGATATGTATGTATGATTAATCAAAACTAAGTCTACAACCAAATAAGCTCAGGGTACGTACTAATATTGGATATGTTGATATCTATAATATGACATGATATTTTACTATTAAGTAGTATACATACCAGCATCTCCTTCAACTCCTGAAAGATGGCTTTCAAGCTCTCCAGTTCCTGCTGGACACGTCGCTCACTGGAGATGGAGGAAGTAATCGCCGGGGTGGAGTCCAACCTCATATGGGCCCTGATAGGGCCCAGTCCCCGGCCTCTTTCCCAACCTCCGTGGTGCCCTCCGTGTGCGGCGTTCAGGACTGGGGTCAGCAGCCTCGAATCTCTCTGTCCGGTAAAATCGATTCCCGATGTCTCGGCCTGCTCAACCACCCGCTCCTATACCCACATTAAGCAGTAAAGTATAAGTATAAAATTTAAATTTGAACCTTCCAAAACTAAAATTTCAAATAGGGGTTGAATAAATATTAACACTTACGCAATACTCCTGGGTAGTGACGTCGGGATATCGAAACGCGCCCGTGGCGGGATCTGTCGAGGTGCCGTGGACGGCAAGATATGCGGACAGCACGCTCGGTGTACCACCTTACGCCAGGGTCTGAGTTGTCTGCAATATTAGAAAATAACTCTTAATATTAGATATATTAGAAAATAACTCTTAATATTGCATTATATCATAAAGCCGGTCTATTGTAATTTACTGATAACTCCATGGCTCGAGTAATATTCCTCGAGCCACCTGTATAAGTGGGACAACCCCTCTCCGCCGTCTTCCTATTCTCTATATTTTGAGCGGCATGTTTCTGCACAATGCATTCATATTTAGTTTTCTAATTAAGGAACACAAAAAAATAAATTATTTTCTAAACAATGAATTACATTTAGAATACATATCTGTTTGCGTTGAGAGTCGAAATATTCGCACAATAGAGGCCATGTCTCAACGTCGACTCTCGCAAAGGCCGAAATCGTCGAACGGTCCTGCTTTCTTTGAATGCAGCTTGTGAAACGGACGGAATAAGTGCCAGACCCTCAACAAAAGAATGATAGATAGGAGGGCCGCTCTCTCTGCCTCGGGGGTCGCCATCCATAGGGAGTAGCGATCGGCCTTCAGCTCATTCCTGTTGTATCGGACCTTGGTCTGCATGTTCTTCATCAGGCCATTGTACAGAGCATGAAGGTCGAGCACCCTCCCAGGGTGATCAGGGTCGGGTACAGGCTGAAAATCGTAATCCAACTAAAAATACAAAAAAAACATTGTTATTAAATTGTAAATGTTAATAATAAATATATTGGATAAATCAAATGAAAATATATATTAATACCCAAGCCTGATCAAAGAAGAGGACGAATGAGCGCCGGTGCTGCTCACCCCACTCAACGTGAAGTGGATAGTTCTTCACGAGCCGGCTCTCATTCCCCATATACCGGCCGAATCTCTCGGCATGAGGACCGGTAAAGCAATAATCAAGGGTAAAAAAGAGGGGGAATACTGCCTCCCCCCAGCTCTGTCAGGCCTCAGCCTATGGGACTGATTCGGGCCTCGAGTCCCCCTCTGGGGATGGGGAGGCCCTGCGTCTGCAAGAAATATCAAGACAATCAATATTAAGACAAAGTTGAATTAAGAAATCAAGGTTAAACGAAAATTGAAGTGTGATATATACCTCCGGTGACTAAAGCACGAGCCTGGGCCCGGGCAGCAACACGAGCGGGACGATAGTTCCTCCGGTGAGGAACAGCCGGTGTCCCGGATGCGGACGCATCCCCTCCAACTAGAAAATAAATATTGACGCTAAATTTCCATGAAATTCATATTTATTCTATAGAGCATATGTAAAATGAATAAATATTTTATATTTATTCATACTAACCTACAGAAGATACGGAGGGTACGGAAGTGGCAGGAGTGACCCCTGCGTCAGATGTGGATGCACCACCTATAATTAGACAATTAAAAATAGATTATATAAGTAATTGCAAAAAGAATGTGTAGATCAATAATATAACATTCTAAATCAATATGCATGCACTATAAGATATATAAATATACCCGCAGGTGCGGTTGTGTCACCACCAACAGCTAGACAATAATAAAAATTACTATCTAAGTAAGAGCAAAAGGAATTTGTGTATATTTATGATATAGCATTCTAAATCAATATACATGCACTATATGATATATAAACATACCTGGAGGAGCGGGAGTGGCCTCTGTCCCTGATGTGGACGCATCACCAACAACTAGACAACCAAACATTGACAATATAAGTAATTTTGACATAAACAGGCATGAATATCTATAATATTACATTCAAAATGGATATGCGTGCAATATACCTGGAGGTGTGGCAAAATCCACACGGAAGGAGGCATCCGAAGGGGTCTCCGATCTGGGTGCAAGACCGGCCCTCTGAAGCTCCCTACGCAGCTCTCCGGGCGGCAGAACCGCTCTGCCTCTGCCTCTGCCTCTGCCGGTGCCGCGGCTGGAACTCCTGCCGCCCCTCGCTGCTCCCGGCATCGTCATCAAATCTAGATAAACGATTCATGGACACATTAGACAATCATTAAAAATATTGACTATATATGTATAGATCGTAAAATGTGAAGTAATAATATAACATTACTAATAACCTTTTTCGTTTCGTGGGCGTATTATACATATCTACTTGGATTTCATCGTCAATGTCATTTCTAACCCACGTAACTTCATGATCGGATGAAGACAACCTGTCCTTCGAAACAGACGGTCGGAGCACTCTAAGCCTTCTCTCTTCTTCATCCTCATCGCTGTCCTCAAATTCTGGAACATCGTAGACATCTTTGGGTTTCCATCGGCATACAACACTCCATCCCGGATACTTCAAACACTGTGAGTAGTATACTTGGAACGCTTGGTTCGGAAAGATAAACGGATCTTCCTGATCGTAAAATCGAAGTGTGTTCAGACTGGTCAATCCATATTCATCTTTCCAAGTTCCAAGATTGCTTCTCCACTTATCTGTATTAGTTCGCTTATCGTACCAAGTACACTGGAATATATAAAAGGGTTCTGATCGTCCGGGATAGTGGATGTCGAGTATACAATTTAAGTACCCATAATAAATCACACCGTCCGATCCTACCGTCGCAATCCCACTATTCTGAGTGGTTTTAGATGTTTCTATGTCCTTAATTTCGAATTTGTATTCAAGGACACCGAATCCTTTGTAATATGGAACCTCCATACTAGGAAATTAAGCTAAATATCTTGAATCACTCTCAAATGATGCAGACAAGTTCGGATCGTGGATCTAACAAAACAAATTTTACGAAAAATACATAACGATATAAGTTTAGATTAAAACTGATAGCAATAAAATTTTATTCGAATAACTTACATGATCTGTGACCCAATCACAAAAATTATCTTGATAATATTTTTCCAATCGTTCTTCGTTCCAATCAGGATGCCCCTCACGTATCTCGTTAAAATGAATTCTGTTTTCGACAAATAATGATGACATTAATATTATATCATTTCATACACACAAACACAAATATAATAATTAATCCAAAAAAACTTACTCTCTAATTTGTTCAAGACATGCGCAATTAAGCAAGATAAACCGGTATATCTTGTTGATAAACATAGTGTCTACCCTCTTATACTCGGTTTTACCATATGGTCCGTCTTTAATTCTTCGAGGCCGGTTAAGTCTTGTCTCAATGTTCTCGTCCAGATAGCGGGAACAAAATGTGGTTGCTTCATCAAGAAGATAACCTTGCATGATAGAACCCTCTGGTCGATTTTTATTGCGTATATACTTTTTAAGAGTGTAGAGGTACCTAATGAAAATATATTGAATAAATAAATACGGGCATACAGGACAACAATAAATTTATAAATTGCACGAGACGAAAAATTACACGTACCTCTCGACGGGATACATCCATCGATATTGTACCGGTCCAGCTAAGTTAGCCTCAGTTGCAAGATGAACCGTCAAGTGTATTATGATATCGAAAAATGACGGTGGGAAAATACGCTCAAACTTGCAAACTATCAACGCAATAGAATTTTCTAGTTTATCCAGCGTCACAACCTCCAGTGTTTTAGCACACAACTCTCTGAAAAAACAGCATAGGTCATTGATTACTAGACCAACCGATTCGGGGAGAGAAGTCCTGAGGGCTAATGGAAGAAGGTGCTCCACGATATCATGGTGATCATGACTTTTCAGCCCATCGATCTTGCCTTTCACATTTTTTTTCTTGCTGAATGATCCTGAGAAACCTGTGAGAACTTTCAAATCATGCAACACCTGCAGGAATCTATTCTTCTCCGGTTGTGACATATGATAAGCGGCATTGGGAAGTACAAACTTGCCCGGTTTACCCGCTACCGGTCTAGAGTGCAATTCACTTATTATTCCCCACTCCTGTAGATCCATCCGAGCATTCAGGTTGTCTTTCGATTTCCCGTCTTTACAAAGAAGCAAGTTGAGTATGTGCTCTGATACTCCTTCTCTATATGCATGACGTCCAGACAATGACGCACTAAATTTGTTGACCAGTACGTAAGCTCGAAGAAAATGCTTAACTTATTCCAAAATGGTGGTTTGACCCGTTTCTTCAGATCCATCCCAAAGGTCACATTATTGTAACCATCCCATTGAGCAGTCACGTTCTCTCCGGACAATGGGGATGGAGGTCCAAAAAGCTCCTGATGACCATCAAAGTGAACCGTGTCTAACCTATAGGGGTGGTCTGGAGGCAGGAAACGTCGATGGCCGCAATAACAAACCTTCCTGCTAAAATTCAAGAATTTTGATATTGTGTGTTCATGGCAATGAGGACATGCTTTGTGAACATGTACGGACCAACCTGATAGCATTTCATACGCAGGAAAGTCATTAATTGTACACATTAAAGCCACACGCAGTATGAAGGTTGTATTTGTGTTTGCATCGTATGTCTCTACACCATCAATGAACAAAGATTTCAACTCCTCGATCAGAGGTCGAAGATAGACGTCGACATTGTTTCCCGGTGAGTTTGGTCCGTTGATAAGAAGAGGCATCATAAAGTATGATTGGTCCATTGCCAACCAAGGCGACAGATTATAAATTATTATTACAACGGACCATGTGCTGTGACTTCCAGCCATGTAGTTGAATGGGCAGAAGCCATCAGTAGCCAGTCCGAGCCGGACATTGCGAGGATCGCAACTGAATATTGCGTGCCTCCTATCGAAATCCTTCCATGCCAGTGAATCTCTTGGATGGTTCATATTTCCATCTTCACTTAGAGGAGCACGGTGATGCCAAATCATTGCCTCGGCTGTTTTCTTGCACCTGAATAGCCTCTGTAGCCTCTGTGTTATGGGAAAGTATCGTGCTATCTTGACAGGTATATCAGGCTTCTTATCAGAATCTTTCGGTTTATACCTGGTTTCTCCGCATGTTGGACACTCTTTCAAATCTGAATTCTCTTTCCGGTACAACACGCAATTTTTAGGACATGTTTGAATCTTCTAGCACTTTAGACCCAAATTAGAGATTATCTTCTGGGCTCCGTACCAGCTGTCGGGCACGTTATTTCCCGGGGGCATAGAATCTTTCAAGAACGAAAGAAGTATTGTGAATGACTTGTTGCTCCATCCATTTAGGCACTTAATCTGGAAAAGTTGGACGAACCATGAGAGGGTGGAATACTTCGCATTCTCATAAATTGGTTTTCTAGTATCATTCATGAAATTTTCATATTTATCTGCACGCGGTCCTTGACCGGAAAGAATGTCATCTTCGGTACGAATAGATTCACTTAGGGCAGCCTCTACCATATCCTCTATTTCTTCTGATGGAAATAAATTACCGTCTTCTCTTTCTGCCGCATTACCGAATTCTCCTTCTTCTCCTGCCGCATTATCGTGTTCTCCTTCTTCTTCTACCGCATTACTGCATTCTTCTCCTTTCCCGTGAAATTTCCAAGTTGTATAAAGTCTAGTAAACCCAAATTTTACAATATGAAGCTCTGCCAATTCTACCTTCTGCCAGTACTTATTGCCAAATCTATTGCACGGACAGAGAATCTTCTCTATTATAATCTTATTATGTGTGCGTGCAAATTCAATGAAAGCAGCAACTCCTGCGACAAACTTAGCTTGCATACGTTATTGCCAATACACATACATCCAGTCCTTAACTCTGACGTACTCATAGGCCATGTTAGACTGTATAACATATAAATTGTAGGTTATGGTGACAATATTGAGAAATATAAGAACGGGACAGTTACTAACAAATAAGAAAATCCGTGTATATGCTTTGTGTGTGCGTTTGTCGTTGAAAAGAATAAATTATCGAACGTATATTAACCGATAGACGAAAACTAAGTGGCGCTTTTAGATTCATATATGAGTATCGATGAGAATATGAAGGTTTCATATTATCATCGAGTATCATATATTGTTTTAACTTGAACATCTTGAATCACTCTCTAATTATGCGTTTGTTGTGTATTCTTGTTGTATGTGTGTGTTCCGGCTGTCGGGGGTAAGGCTTCTATCCCATTAAGAATGTATAGAGCGAACACCCATCACTTGTGCTTTCAACCGTTTTGAGTAAATTTCGGCAGCACTTCCCCGCTGTTCTCCGAGTACACTGTAATAGAATAGATAATCATTTCAAAGCTATGAAACAACGTTGAAATGAACATCTAATCTATCTTTGTACATGGAGAACCAGCGGAAAGGTACCGACGAAATATCTCGAAATGGATGAAAACACAAGTGAATGAAGGTGTTTGCTTTATACATTCCAAACTTGTCCACACGGGACAAATCTATCAGTTACCATACGATTGAATTTTCTCGTCACATAGACTATACGACGGTTGTTAGTATCGAGCTATACCGTCCGATATTTAACAACCTTCGTATAGTTCTATGTCATGACGAATATCGCACGTATGTTAACCGATAGACGGGGACTAAATGGCGCTTTTAGTTTCATATATGAGTATCAATGAGAATATGAAGGTTTCATATTACCATCGAGTATCATATATTGGTTTTAACTTGAATATCTTGAATCACTCTCTAATGATGCGTTTGTTGTGTATTCTTGTTGTATGTGTGTGTTCCGGCTGTCGGGGGTAAGGATTCTATCCCATTAAGAATGTATAGAGCGAACACCCATCACTTGTGCTTTTAACCGTTTCGAGTAAATTTCGGTAGCACCTCCCCACTGTTCTCCAAGTACACTGTAGTAGAATACATAATCATTTCAAAGCAATGAAACAACGTTGAAATGAATATCTAATCTATCTTTGTACACGGATAACCAGCGGAAAGGTACTGATGAAATAACTCGAAACGGATGAAAACACAAGTGAATGAAGGTGTTTGCTTTATACATTCCTAACTTGTCCACACGGGACAAATCTATCGGTTACCATACGATTGAATCTTCTCGTCACATAGGCTATACGACAGTTGTTAGTATCGAGTTATACCGTCTGATATTTAACAAGTTTCGTATAATTCTATGTCACGACGAACATCACACGTATGTTAACCGATAGACGGGGACTAAGTGGCGCTTTTAGTTTCATATATGAGTATCGATGAGAATATGAAGGTTTCGTATTATCATCGAGTATCATATATTGGTTTTAACTTGAACATCTTGAATCACTCTTTAATGATGCGTTTGTTGTGTATTCTTGTTGTATGTGTGTGTTCCGGCTGTTGGGGATAGGGCTTCTATCCCATTAAGAATGTATAGAGCGAACACCCATCACATGTGCTTTCAATCGTTTCGAGTAAATTTCGGCAGTACCTCCCCACTGTTCTTCGAGTACACTGTAATAGAATAGATAATCATTTCAAAGCTGTGAAACAACGTTGAAATGAACATCTAATCTATCTTTGTACACGAAAAACCAGCGGAAAGGTACCGACGAAATATCTCGAAACTGATGAAAACACAGGCGAATGAAGGTGTTTGCTTTATGCATTCCTAACTTGTCCACACGGGACAAATCTATCGGTTACCATACGATTGAATCTTCTCGTCGCATAGACTATACGACGGTTGTTAGTATCGAGCTATACCGTCCGATATTTAACAACTTTCGTATAGTTCTATGTCACGATGAATATCGCACGTATGTTAACCGATAGACGGGGATTAAGTGGCGCTTTTAGTTTCATATATGAGTATCGATGAGAATATGAAGATTTCATATTATCATCGAGTATCATATATTGGTTTTAACTTGAACATTTAACATTAATAGTTTTTACGTTTACGTTTCGTTATTAAGGGTTCGAAATTTCAAGTTTAGGGTAAATTTTTCTTGCGTTTACGGTAAAATTGTATGTTTACGTTATCATCGAGTATCCTACTGTAATGAACTATTGTATCCTACTAAATAAACTAGTGCACCATAAACCAAAATAACCCAAATTAACCTAATTAACCACAATTAACCATAATCGTTACCCTAACACAAATTATCTCTAATTAAACCAAACTTAACCCAATTTATCCAAATTAACCTAATTAACCCTAATCAACCCAAATTTAACCAAATTAAACCTAATCAACACCATAACCCTTTCAAATTATCACTAATTAACCCAAATTAACGCTACCCTTTAATTAACCCAAATTAACCCTAGCCTCTAACACTAAACCCAAATTAACCCTAGCCTTTAATTAGAGTTGTTTTTAAGAAAAAACAACCCTAACCCCAACCCCAATTCCGAACCCCAACTGCAACAGAACCCTAAACCCAACCCCAACCACAACAGAACCCTAACCCAAACCCCAACCGACCCCTAACCCTAACCCTAAACTTAACCCTAACCTAAACTGACTCGATGCCTAACCCTAACCCTCACTCATACCCGAACCCTACCCTGAACCTAATATCATCAAAAGAAGGAAATAAAAGCATTAAATTCGAAGTAAAAATTGGAGATTTACTAACCTGTTGGTTGGTGGAAGAGACGACGGAGGAGGCGACGAGGAAGTCGACGAGGCTCGGGATCGAGACGCTGGAGGAAGTCGATGAGGATGTTATGAGGAGACGACGGAGGAGGCGACGAGGAAGTCGACGAGGCGCGGGAGGAAATCAATCGCGAGGCGCGGGAGAAGATGATAAAGATCTTTTAGGAACGGAGGGCTTTTCTGTGCCATTTTTTTATTATTAATTAACCCGTATACATGCCCCTACAGATTAACCCGCAGGTCCTTTGTTTGAGGTTCCGTAGGACCAAATATCAAATTCGATTAAATATTTTTAAATTAAAACGTAGAGTACCGTAGGGCCAAATATATGGACCTACGGTTCAATCTGTAGGGGCAATAAATAGTTGCCCCTACGGATTTCTTTATCCGTAGGGGCAACCGCATATTGTAGTAGTGAATAAGCAATCATTTTGCCTTTATAAATCCGTAGGGGCAACCGCATATTGTAGTAGTGAATAAGCAATCATTTTGCCTTTATTACTATATAATCCCAAATAAATATCTTGTATATTTTTCTTATCATAATAAGCAATCATGTTAATTATGATAAGAAAAAAGAAATACATAAAAATTGAGAGAAGGAAATTGAATGGATTATTATAAGAATTATTATGAGTTTTGACTTTTAACATGATAATCCAGCCTAATTTATTTGGCTCTACAAGCATGTTAATTATATATACATACAAATTGAGGGAAGAAAGAGTATAAATAAATAAATAAATAAATAATTAGCATTAGAGTCCATTCCCTTCCACTAATAATTAAGAGGCCTAACTTTTTGTTTCTTTCATAAACTTTAAAAAAACGTTTTATGCCCTTAACACGATTTTTTTTTCTTAATTACATAGGAAACATTGGCAGTACATTAACATTCTAAGATAGTATTGCGTCATTCAAAAAAGATATTTTAATACTTATCACAGATACACACACGATCGGTTTTGCTTTGAGTCCGAAAACATGAATATAGCCATTACATAATTCTAGATAACACTATCACTATCTGCATACGTCTTTTAATTAAGAGATACGCAAAATAATGGCATATATAAACATGTATTGATGTTTGAGTTGACTAAAATTAAACAGCATCAAGTTGACTTGTACTTCCCTACCTTAATTTGTTCAAAATTATACTAATTACAACGACAACTTGTACCTGACTAACTTTATTCTTGGCATGCTGCTGGATCCCACCCTATAATATTAACGCAGCCTTAATTGTTTCATTAAGATCGTAAATGTTAATGTACGTATCTCCATTATAAATTACTACAAGATAATTATGAGAAACAAATTAAAGGGAAGATGCCAAATATTTAGAGACTTTTTGATGGACAGAAACAATATTAGTCAAAGTAGACACATACACAAAGTTAGAAACTATTTGACTTTGCTCTAATATTTTGTGCATGAGGTTGAATAATGTTATTATATTAGTCCTTGCATCTCATTGAGAGGCCTAACTTCTTTGTTTCCTTGGTTGACCTTAATGCCGATCTCAATAACTCTTTCTCTCTCCTCTCTCCCACCCTTTATAAATACTCAAATTCCCTTCCTTTGCTCCCACCAAAAAAACCTCTCTCTCTCTCTCTCTCTCTCTCTCTCTCTCCATGATGAATAAGATGTCAAGGATCTTCTTCATCATGGCACTCTCATTGCTTATAGCTTTGGCTACATCCCATGCCATAGATAATACTAATGAAGTGGATGTCGAAAAACTTGCATCATCATCTACTATCCATGGAGATGAACCATCATTTCCTAGGAGCATGAGACATATTCTAGACCAATACAACACGAGAGTCTCTATGAAATGCGACAAGTTCCCTAGGATTTGCCGTGCCAAGGGAAGCCTTGGACCCGACTGCTGCAAAAAGCAATGCGTGAATGTAATGGTCGACAACCACAACTGTGGTGAGTGTGGGCGAAGGTGCCGATATGGGGAGTCTTGTTGCGGCGGCCGTTGCGTAAATATAATGTATGATGCCAAGAATTGTGGAGGATGCAAGATAAGGTGCAAGAAGGGCAACTTTTGCAAGTATGGGATGTGTAGCTATGCTTAATATTTGTCAAAATATGTTCACTTTCGAAGAAGATCGATCTATACATGTACTATAATATATCATTCATATTTGTTAATCATTGGATGAAAATGTTAGCTTGCATGTGGAGGGTGCATGAATTTGTTATATGAGATTTAAGATATATATAGGGTTTCAAGATGTACTTTATTTAATTTAAAATTCTTGTAATATGAGAGAAGATAAGTGAATATATATATATATATAGAGAGAGAGAGAGGGATTAATAGAGGAAAGTGGCCATAGGAGGGGATTTCCTCCTATGGCGTGGAAAAAATACAAGCTCCACCATTTTTTCCGACGATCGGCACCCATCATCATCATCATCATCTAAGATGTGCGTACACCAAATTTCATGTGATTCCACAACTTTTTCACCGTTGATTTAGTGGGTTCAAAATTAACGGTTTACCGACAATAGAACTTTTTACATTGCTAAATCAACGGTGAAAAAGTTGTAGAATCACATAAAATTTGCTGTACCCACATCTTAGATGATAACGATGAAGATGATGGGGGCCGATCGTCGAAAAAATTGGCGGAGGTTGTATTTTTTCCACGCCATAGGAGGAAATTTCCTCATATGGTCTCTTTTCTCCATTATTTTCATATATATATATATATATATATATATATATATGAGATTAATGGAGGAAAGAGGCCATAGGAAGGGATTTCCTCCTATGGCGTGGAAAAAATACAACTTCCACCATTTTTTCCGACGATCGGCACCCATCATCATCATCGTTATCATTTAAGATGTGCGTACACCAAATTTCATGTGATTCCACAACTTTTTCACCGTTGATTTAGTGGGTTCAAAATTAACGGTTTACCGACAATAGAACCTTTTGCATTGCTAAATCAACGGTGAAAAGGTTGTAGAATCACATGAAATTTGGTGTACCCACATCTTAAATGATAACGATGAAGATGATGGGGGCCGATCGTCGAAAAAATTGGTGGAGGTTGTATTTTTTCCACGCCATAGGAGGAAATCCCCTTCTATGGCCTCTTTTCTCCATTATTCTCTCTCTCTCTCTCTCTATATATATATATATTCTGTATTGAATTATCTTTTATTTTATTCATTTCATATAGCTAGCTAAAATATGTAAACTGTATATGTGTTTGTAACCCTATCATCAAATATAGAGCAGGGAGCGATCGATAAGATTTGCCACTACAGTTTCATTTTTGAAGATCATCACTTTATGAAACGATATTAATTATGGTACACATACGGGTACTATATATCCATGTGTATGAGTATATATCTCTGTCACTATAATTGGTGTTTTTGTAAATTTAAAAATAAAAAAGGTCTAAAGTCCTCTATGCTCTTCTTCCTCCGTGTGTTATATTATATATACTCCCAAATAAGGAAATGTATATCAACAGGTTTGAGACTACCTCACTAGGATTTAAGCGGTATATATCTTCAGATATTATACGAACTTTCATATCTACGAGTGTGTACTATAGCATAGTTGTAACAGTTTCTTGTTGTTGTGCAAGAGTACTGCGGTCCAAACCTATTTGCATCAAACCATGAACAAATTTCAAACAAACAAAAAACTTTATATTCACTGTTTCATATATATATGTCACCACTCCTTAAATTTACGGTCCTTAAATTTACGGTGGCTTAAATTGTTATTAATTCTTATTGTTGGCACGATAATGTTTCATTTTGATGATGAAATAGATCGGGATCAAGAGGAATTAATATTCTTTTTCCTTTTTGCTTTTTCTTTCTTGGAGATATATAGAGTAATAATCATGATTGCAATATACACTACTATAATAGGGGATGCCCTTACGGATAGAGAAATTCGTAGGGACGACTTTTTATTGCCCCTACGGATTAATACGTAGGGTCATCTGTTTGCTCCTACAGTGCCCGCCGTAGGAGCATAAATAAATTAAAATATATTAAAATATATTCTTTTAATTGGCCTTACGGTACCACAAAAAAAAAACCCTACGGATTAATCCGTAAGGGCAATAAAGGATTATTTATAAAAAAATTAAGCTGAGTAATTTCCCACCGTCCCCAAAATCTCCCACCAATTCCCGATTGAGCACCAGCGCATCGTCGCCACCACACCCATCGTCGTCGACTTTCTTGTCGCCACTATATCCATCTCCGTCGACTTCCTCGTTGACACCACACTCTCTTTGTCGACACCACACTCTCGCCGTGAGCACCTTTTCGAGCTCCCTCTTCCTGGCCTCATCCACCTGATCGACTTTCAGCCTGTACCCGACCCTGATCACCCTGAGAGAGTGCTCGATCTTCACGCTCTGTACCTGGGTCTGATGAAGAACATGTAATCAAAAGTCCAATACAATCGGAACGAGCTGAAGATCGACTGCTATTTGGTATGGCTGACGACCCCCGATGCAGAGACAGTGGCTCCTCTACATACTCCGACCTTTGCGAGAGTCGACATAGATACATGGTCTCTCTTGTGCCAATATTACGACTCTCAGTGCAAAAAGGTTTGTAATTTAAATATAATTCATTGTTTAGTATATAATTTATTTTTTTGTGTTGCTTAATTAGAAAACTAAACCTGAATGTGTTGTGCAGAAACAGGCCGCTCAAAATAATAAGAATAGGAAGTCGATGAAGAGGGTTCTCCCCACTTATACAGATGGCTCGAGGAATATTACACGTGCCATGGAGGCATTAGTAAATTACAATAGATCTATTTTGATATAATATAATATTAAGAGTTATTTTATAATATATGTAAATTTTTGGCGAATTGCAGAGAGCTCGGACCCTGGCACAGGATGGTAGAGCGTGCTTACCACGTATCTTGCCTTCCACGGTATCTCGACAGACCCCGCCATGGACGAGCTTCGATTCCCCGACACTGCTACCCAGGAGTATTGCATAAATGTTAATATTTATTCTAATTCGAATGAAATTTTTGTTTTGATAAACATGTTAGTGATAGTTTAGTTTAGTTTTCTTTTCGCAGTTTTATTTTCTGATGTGAGCCCGTATTTGGGACATATTTCCAGATGTTACTGTTCATTGGATTTATTGCTTCCGCATATATATTTCTTGACTCGTTTATTCTGGCAGATGGACATGTACTAGTTAGTTTTATGTTTTATTGTTCTTGATATCTTATAGACAGCCCTAATGTGACTGTGGAGGGATGTTTCCTAACCACAGGTAGCATGGTTGGCTCTGTCATGTGCCGATCTTAGCGCACTCTGGGAAGCGGGGCGTGACAAGATTTGTTTGGTATCATAGCCATAGGATTTAGGTTAATCGGGTTTGGTTCTTTTGTACTTAGGTATTGAACCCAATACTCTAGCCGGAAAACCCGTAATTAGGAACATGTCATGCCACTTTACCATCTTGCCATTCTTGAATCTTATCTTTCTCTTGACCCTTTATCTTGACGAGATGGATGACTTTGCATCTCGGCTTGTGATCCTTCTAATTCCTTATTATTTCTCCCTATCTATTCTTTCGATTCTGATAGTAGGATTTGGACGACTTGAACGAAATTATGTGATTGTAACTATGAATTGCGGTATGGTTACAATGTGGTACTCTATTTAAGTAACTTGGAGTCATATTCTTGATTCATTTCCTTGATTTATGGTCGTTATATTACTTTACTTCTCTCGGTTTCACTGCATACCAGTTTATGTTTTATTGCAAGCTTGAATCCTGTTTACCGTGCTAATCTTCTTTAGTGTCATGGCTTCAGATGAAGTCGTTTCAGGTATCCTACTTGTTCATGATTTTCCTATATTAGCATTATTCGATTCAGGGAGTCATATATTAGCATTATATACTTCAGATGAATATTCAAGAATATCCAGTAGCGAGTGAAAAGATTGTTCGGTTGTTATTTGCGGACGTGAGTTACTCGCGGATTTCTTGGTGATCGATACTGGCAGCTACAATGTCGTCTTGGAAATGGATTTTCTCGGCACTTTCCATGCTCAAATTGATTGTAGGGAAAAGAAAGTGATTTTCCATATTTCCGGATATCCGGAGTTTGTTTTTGCTGGAGGTAGCAGTTCTGTCGGGTCAGTCGAGTTTAGGGCTAGGCCGACAAGCACCGTTCTTTCATCGATGGATGTTGATAAGGAGAAAGCGCCAGCAGTAGTTCGAGAGTTTATGGACGTGTTCGAGGACATCTTGGGTTTACCGTCAAAACGAGATGTGGAGTTCGCGATTGATCTTGTTCCTGGTGCAGCGCCAATCTCAAAGGCGTTTTATCCGATGGCACCAGTGGAGTTAGAAGAAGTCAATAAGCAGGTTATCGAATTACTTGAGAAGGGTTGGATTCGTAGCAGCAATTCATCCTGGGAATCTCCAGTTCTTTTAGTCAAGAAGAAAGATGGCACAAGAAGGATGTGCATCGATTATCGAGAATTAAACCAGGCGACTATTAAGAACAAGTACCCGATTCCTCGCATCGGCGAATTATTCGAGCATTTCAGTGGCGCGAGGGTATTCTTGAAGCTGGATTTGCGATCCGGATATCATCAGGTTCGAGTAAGATCAGAAGATATTTGCAAGACAGCGTTCCGAACTCGATATGGGCATTAAGAGTATTTAGTGATGCCATTCGAAATCACAAACGCATTAGCGATATTCATGGACTTGATGAACCGAATCTTTTCACCGTTCTTGGACCAGTTTATAGTGGTGTTCATCGATGACATTCTGGTCTGAGCCTAGAAGAGCATGCAGAACACTTGAAGATTACACTTCAAACGTTGAGGCAAGAAAGATTATATGCGATGATGTGCAAGTGCGAGTTTTGGCTCGAAGAAGTAAAGTTTTTTGGGGCATGTCGTATCCGGAGATGAAATCACTGTTGATCCTGAAAATATTGCAGCAGTTCATGATTGACCGATTCTGAAGAACGTAGCAGAGATCAGAAGTTTCTTGGGATCGCCGGATATTATAGAAAGTTCGTGAAAAATTTCGCCCGTTTAACTAAACCATTGACCAAACTAACACGCAAGGAGGTACCGGTCATTTGGACGGGATGGTGTGCGTCAGTTTTTGAGGCGTTAGAGCAAAGAATGACAACCGCTCCTATTTTGACCGTGCTAGATGGTTCCCGAGGATTGGTTATTAATAGCGACGCATATGGGAAAAGCTTGGGATGTGTTCCTATACAGCATGAGAAGGTTATAATCTACGCATCGAGACAGTTGAAGACTCATGAGAAGAGTTACCCAATACATGATTTGGAGTTTGCAGCAGTGATTTTCGCTTTGAAGATTTAGAAACACTATTTATTGGGCGAAAAGGTCGAAGTATTCACCGATCATAAGAGCCTAAAGTACGTGTTCATGCAGAAAGAGCTTAATATGAGGCAGCATAGATGGTTGGAGCTGATGGATGACTATGATCTTGATCTCAAGTACCATCCGTGGAAAGTTAATATAGTACCGGATGCACTTAGTCGGTTGCCAGCAATTCGGATGTTGACAACACAGAAGGATCTTATCGAGGATTTCCTGAGATTCGAGTTGGTGATCGTGTTACCGCATTCTTCGGGACAGTTGGTGCAGCTGCAAGTACAGCCGTCGTTGATCGATAATATTAAAGCAGCGCAGTCGCACGATACAATATTACAGATGTTCCGAGAACAGGTAGAAGAGGGACTTCGAACGGACTTGTTGATTTATGAAGATAGTTCGCTACGATTTGGGAGCCGTTTGTGTGTGCCTAAAGAAGATATTCATGAAGAAGTCATGAAGGAGGCGCACAGTTCCGCATATTCCGTATATCAAAGAGGCACGAAGATGTACCGTGATCTACGACAACATTTCTGCTGGGAAGGCATGAAAAGGGAGATTGCTCGCTTTGTAGCGAAGTGCTTGGTGTGTCAACAAGTCAAGGCTAAATATCAAAGAGTAGCCGGTTTACAGGAAAGTTTGGGGACTCGATTGAAGTTTAGCACCGCTTATCATCCTCAGACGGCCAGTCAGAAAGAACGATCCAAACTCTTGAAGATATGTTTAGAGCTTGCATGTTGGACTTCAAGGGTTCATGGGAGGATCATTTAAACTTTGTGGAGTTTTCATATAATAACAGCTTTCAGGCGACTATTCAGATGGCTCCATTCGAAGCGTTATATGGTCGCAATTGTCTCTCATCCGTTTGTTGGGACGATGTTGGAGAACGAAAATTGTTAGGACCGGATCTTGTTGTGCAAACCGTGGAGAAAGTTAATACGATCCGGAACCATATGAAGGTAACACAAGATCGGTAGAAGAGTTGGGCCGATACATCGAGAAAACCTCTAAAGTTCGATGTTGGCGATCTTGTATTTTTGAAGATATCACCGACTAGAAGAGTGATTCGTTTTGGGAGTCGAGACCAGCTTAGTCCTCGATTCGTGGGGCCTTTCGATATCATTGAGTGTGTCGGAGAAGTGGCTTATCGATTGACTTTACCACCATCTTTGGCGAGTGTTCATGACGTGTTTCATGTATCTCAACTTCGTAAGTATGTTCGAAATAAGACGCACGTGCTAGATCATTCGGAGCTGACTGTAAGGGAGGACTTGACATATGAAGAACGACCGATGGCGACTGTTGATCGAAGAGAAAAGATCCTTAAGAAGAAGATTATCCCTCTCGTACTTGTTTCATGAGGAAATCGCTCGTACGGAGAATCGACTTGGGAACGAGAAGACGAGATTCGGCAGAAGTTTCGGCAAGAATTTCCACACCTCTTCTCGTATTTTCATGTTTACATGTTTTTCTTGTTCTGGGAATTTCGAGGACGAAATTCTTTTTGTTGTTGGGTATAATGTAACACCCTAGTTCGTATACCCTGACTTGGTTGATTACTTTATATATCGAGCGGTTATTTCTTGATTTTTTGCTGTTATGGGTGCGAATACTGTAATTGGTATCTGTGTTTGCATCCGACCCGACCCGAATGCTGGAAAACCCATCTTAATTCCTATTTGTGATTTATCCCGGCTAGTTATGAGGATCCGTGCACTTTCATGCCGTATATCCTGTATATCTGCATCGTATATCTGGCATCTGTATTTTTTTATAAAACAACTATAATCAAATAATATATTTTAAAAATATCTAGCATAGCCTACATCATACCCCTAACCCTGCCATGGCATCCGTATATCGTGTTCTCGTCCCGTTCATTGAAATGGACTCGTTTGGATGGCTACGTGCACGCTACGTGTATCCATTCTTGGGGGTATGCATTTTTCGTTACCCGGATATCGCATTTTGGTATTGGTTGATACGAATATTATTCGTATTTTCAAACCGTAATTTTAGACCCGACCCGGGCCTGTTTTAGAAGATTTTTGCATTAGCCAAAATCTTAAATATATTTAATATTATATTCATATACAGATAGAAATATATTCGTTAATATTTTTTCCTTAACCAAAATATATTTCCTACACTAAATCTCTGCCTCCCCTCTCCCTCCTCCACACACACACACACACACACACACATATATATATATATAGAGAGAGAGAGAAAGAGAGAATAATGGAGGAAAGAGGCTATGGGAGGGAATTTCTTCCTATGGCGTCAAAAAAATACTCTCCCCAACGTGTTTTCCTATCATCGGAATCTATCATCTTCATCGTTATCATCTAAGATGTGAGTATGCTAAATTTCATGTGATTCTACAACCTTTTCACCGTTGATTTAGAAATGTAAAAAGTTATATCGTCGGTAAACCGTTAATTTTGAACCCACTAATTCAAAGGTGAAAAAGTTGTAGAATCATATGAAATTTGATGTATCCACATCTTAGATGATAACGATGAACATGATGGGTTCTGATCGGTGGAAAACACGACGGATGGCGTATTTTTTTGACGCCATAGGAGAAAATTCCCTCCTATGACATCTTTTCTCCATTATTCTCATATATATATATAGAGAGAGAGAGAATAATGGAGGAAAGAGGCCATAGGAGGGGATTTCCTCCTATGGCGTGGAAAAAATACATCCTCCACCAATTTTTCCGACGATCGGCACCCATCATCATCATCGTTATCATCTAAGATGTGCGTACACCAAATTTCATGTGAATCCACAACTTTTTCACCGTTGATTTTGTGGGTTTAAAATTAACGGTTTACCGACAATAGAACTTTTTATATTGCTAAATCAACGGTGAAAAAGTTGTAGAATCACATGAAATTTGGTGTACCCACTTCTTAGATGATAACGATGAAGATGATGGGAGCCGATCGTCGAAAAAATTGGTGGAGGTAGTATTTTTTCCACGCCATAGGAGGAAATTTCCTCCTAGGAGGAAATTTCCTCCTATGGCATCTTTTCTCCATTATTCTCATATATATATATATGAGATTAATGGAGGAAAGAGGCCATAGGAGGGGATTTCCTCCTACGGCGTGGAAAAAATACAACCTCCATCATTTTTTCCGACGATCGGCACCCATCATCATCATTGTTATCATCTAAGATGTACGTACACCAAATTTCATGTGATTCTACAACTTTTTCACCGTTGATTTAGTGGGTTCAAAATTAACGGTTTACCGACAATAGAACTTGTTACATTGCTAAATCAACGGTGATAAAGTTGTGGAATCACATAAAATTTGGTGTACGCATATCTTAGATGATAACGATGATGATGAGGGGTGCCGATCGTCGGAAAAATGATGGAGATTGTATTTTTTGCACGCCATAAGAGGAAATCCCCTCCTATGGCCTCTTTTCTCCATTATTCTCTCTCTCTCTCTATATATATATATATATATATATATATATATATATATATATATATGAGGTTAATGGAGGGAAGAGGCCATAGGAGGGAATTTCTTCTTATGGCGTCGAAAAAGTACGCCTTACCTCATTTATTCCGGCGATCGGCACCCATCATCTTTATCGTTATCATCTAAGATATGGGTACACCAAATTTCATGTGATTCTACAACTTTTTCACCGTTGATTTAGCTATGTAAAAAGTTCTGTTGTCGGTAAACCGTTAATTTTGAACCCACTAAATCAACGGTGAAAAAGATGTAGAATCGCATGAAATTTGGTGTACCCACATCTTAGTTGATAACGATGAAGATGATGTGTGCCGATCGTCGTAAAAAATGATGGAGGGGATACTTTTCAACGATATAGGAGTAAATTCCCTCCTATGGCATCTTTCCTCTATTAATCTCTCTCTCTCTCTCTCTCTCTCTATATATATATATATATATATATATATATATATTCCCTCACTCCCAAAACCCATGTTCTCTCTCTCCTTCTTCTTCTCAAAATTTTTTGTTCCCGCCTTCGCCTTGCGAACCCACGCCCTGCCTTGCTCGACGTCGCCGCCTAACCCCTACTTCATCTCGCTGTCGTTGACCTTTCACCGGCCTCGCCTCCACCATCTCCTCTCCCCTGCAACCTAAACCTAACCCATCTCCCCGCGGCGAACACACTGCACCCTCACCGCACCCATCACCTTCGCCGCCGTCGTCGTCATCACGCCGGCGATCCCTTGTCATCACAACGAATTCCTCCGCTCATACCCTCGACCCTCACCTTCACTTCCGCTTCTCCGCTTCTCCCCCTCTCTTTGCCGACCCCTGCAACCAGCCCAAGCCCCTGCACACGCCTCGTCACCTCCACCGCTGGCGACTGCCCTTGTCACCTCCACCTTCGTCGTCTTCCTCTCTCCTCACCTCTCCTCTACTTCCCAGATCCTGAGGCCAAACCCTGCACTTAACCCTCACTCGAGCCTCCCCTGCACACTGTAACCCACTGCCTCGCCGAACCTCGCTGGAAACCCATTTTCGTCATCGTCACCCCTTCACCTCTGACCCAGAGCCACAACTAGAGAACCCCGGTGGATGTTCCCAGCCAGCGTGGTCGTGTTCTTGATTTGCTTGGTTCTGTTCTGTACGCCCGTGTACATCGCGATATTTACCGACGTCGGACGCTGCGTATGTACCCCGTCTCAAGATCCGACCAAGCAAGTTTATCTTGCTACATGCTATAATATATATATATATATATATATATATATATATTAAATCCATATGAATAAAAGTATCGCATGTTTATTGCATTGTGCATTCTATATTACAGTTTTATAGTTTTACGATACTCGTAAGTATCCATACCGTTTATTATATATCTGGTCGCATGCAAATTTATCTTGCAACATGCTATGTTATTATATTTGCATCCATATGAATAAAAATATCGCATGTTTATTGCATTGTGCATCCTATATTACAGTTTTATAGCTTTACGATAGTCGTACGTATCCATACTGCTTATTACATATCTAGTCGCATGAAAATTTACCTTGCTACATGCTATTCTATTATATTTGCATCTATATGAACAAAAATATTACATGTTTAGTACATTGTGCAACCAATGTTACGGTTTTACCGTTTTACGATACCCGTTCATATCCATATCATTTATTGCATCTCTAGCTGCATGCCAGATCATATTATTACATGTTACTGTTACATTGGCACCCCATGCTTGATAATGTGCATCATACGTAGTCATGGAGTTGTAGATGTGATCCCTGATAGACATTGTGCACCCATACTTTTACCGTGCTTCGATACTTGCTACAGTTTCACTTTTGAGCATCTGTATGATACATATGCACTATCTGACATGACCTGATACACCACTGCTTGACTTGATACCTGATCTTGTTACAAATGCCGACAATTCTGACTTGTCGTCTCGATGGACGTATCCTGTTGTCTATTCAGACAAAACTTGTACTTGCTTGATCCTGTGTTGGCATTAGTTTCATATTTATCAATACCTGATTTGAACATATAACCTAGATGGTAAGGGGAAATCAATGATGAAACCTGACTTGTAACTCGACAGTTCGATACTTATACTGATCAGTTTTGGGGGCTAGGCCAGTCCCGGGATGATGATGCTGATATCATTCGTCTGTACATGTTTCCTGTTTTGTGCTTAGCGGCACGTCTCGGATTCAGCCCGAGAGTCTGGACCATGGTCTCGGGCATGCACGGGATACTATTGAGTTACATAGACGATTCCATTAAATTGATTTCAAAGACTTGAGAGTAGATAACCCAATAATATAGTTTAGATTACTCACTGCACTTCACCTGCATATACGTACATACTTCACAGTTCTATATCCGTGTTTGCTTATTTTACTATTTATATTCATGCCTGCATATCTCGTGTATCCTGGCTATTTATTTATTGTTGATATTTTGACGCACTGATGTCTGGGTTTTGCATGGCCCAGTTTCTCTGTCCCTGTTGCACGCTGACCAGGAGTACTTTAGCCGTCAAGCCGAACAGTGAGGAGCATGTTAGTGATAGTTTGTTTTAGTTTTCTTTTCGCAGTTTTATTTCCTGTTGTGAGCTCGTATTGGGGACATATTTCCAGATGTTACTGTTCATTGGATTTATTGCTTCCGCATATATATTTCTTGACTCATTTATTCTGGCAGATGGACATGTACTGGTTAGTTTTATGTTTTACTGTTCTTGATATCTTATAGACAGCCGTAATATGACTGTGGAGGGATGTTTCCTACCCATATGTAGCATGGTTGGCTTTGTCACGTGCCGATCTTAGAGCACTCTGGAAAGCGGGGCATGACAGTTAATATGGGTGTAGGAGCGGGTGGTGGAGCAGGCGGAGGCATCGGGGATCGGTTTTAGTGGACAGACCAATCCTATACTACTGACTGTTGGGTTACGGCAGCACCCCGGCCATCAATCCGTGACCAAATGCGGAACAAAAATTTAGAAAACTTGGCACTATAACAACCAATTACCCGGATCTACCCATAAGCCCTAGATAACAAAACATGGAAAGGAGTTAGAATGGTTATACCGAATAGAACCGTGTTCTTCGGTCTTCAACTATCATCCCAAGCTCCTAGGGGCTCTCTCGATCAAGCTTGACCTCCGGTCTCCCTCATTGAAGATGATCAACCTGAGAGTTTATGCAACGAGCTCCAACCTCATATCCGAGGTAACTAGGGTGTAGGGTTCCTAGGCACACTAGTGAGGTCTCACAAGACATCAAACATGCCAAATTCAAAAAATCTAGGTGCCGAGAGACCCGACTACGGATCGTTTGCTAGAAAACTAGGCGAAAAGTAAACTAGTTAACACTTAACTAATGGGATACGGAAATACAACCTTTGTAGATCCGGTGCTCCACCTCCATAGCTCCGCAACGAAGTCCTCTCCGCTGTCCAAATCAAATCCGGGCTCTAGCGTCGGCTTCGTCGGAGAATGGGCAAGCTAGGTCGTCGATGTCCATGCCGAAGATGATCTACGTCGAGGCATCGCTAAATCAAGCTCCGACTTCACCAAGTCAAGAAACTTGTGAAGAAAACACACTCTACTACTTGGCAAGAGGTAGATGATGAAGAAATAGGAAGTGGGTAGACTTTAGATTTGGATTTCTCACTCTTTTTCATCACTTGCCATTGATGGAGGCAAGCTTTCTTCACTTGAAGAAAATGAAGAAGAAGAAGGAAATTGTTATGATAAGAATAATCAAATAGAAAAGAAAATCAATCCTTATCATAAGCAAACCATGGTCAAGTGTAGAGATTAAACTAGAGTTAAATCAAATGGTTAGGGTTAAGCATGAGATAAGAATGGTGGACAAAGTCAAAGCTTCATGAATCTTCAAATACAAACAAAGAAAGCCACCATTCTTCTCATTTCTTTTTCCAAAAAGAAAATAAATAAATAAATGAATAAATAGATATGAAAAACAAAACCCTAACCATTTAAATAACCATGATTTAATCTTTACACAAACTCAAGTAGACATGTATCATCAAACATGATACAATCAAGTGCACAAAAGTATATCACATATACAACATGTGAACTTCAAGTGAGAAAATCCATTTAAAGTGAACCAATACTAGTTAATGCAAAGTAATATATCAAATATATAATTATGCATTAAATCATTAAATCAACACTTGATTTAACGATCCGGTCATATCGCATATAACCGACTAGTATCATTAGTAACAACTTATCGAATCAACACTTGATCCGATAACCCGGCTATATCGCATATAACCGATCAATGTCACATCGCGAGAATTGAATACAGTATCACATACTCGTATTATTCTCGGTCCCGCACATATCTCATATGCGCTCCTATTTCGTTTCGCTTGAGCCAGGAAACCTCTGTGTAGGACTCTAAAGACTCGTCAATACGCCGGCAGCAGGTGATGATCATATCAAACACCCACAAGCCGCAAGCGGTCTGCTAAACGTAACGGCCACCCGGGTATTGAGCGATCTGAAGATCGACGAGTAAGCCCGCTCACACTCCAGTGAATCTAACCAGTAACACTACCGTACAGTCCGGTCTGATCGTCTGATATGTCGCATATCTCGCCTAGGGGTGGTAAACGTCAGACCCCAATAGCTCGATAAGTCGTGTCGATATGAGGTCTATAACTGTTCGAGAAACTACTGGTAACACTTACCAGTAAATCTCAGCAACCCTGGCCAGGGATTTCCTGTTATAGCCAATCGAACACAGCGCAACATCAACCCCCTATACCGGGAGAGACGAATCCCCTCCTATCGCTCATTGCCTCCATGTGACTCGGGACTGTACCCAAAAACCACCATTTTGCACGCCCTCTTGGACGTGGTAAGATGGAAATCAAAGCACAGTGGGAACCACACAAGACTCTATGACGATCTCGGGTCAACAGACTACTCTGTACCAGTGTCACCAGAGAACTGCCATCTGACGTGAGGTATAATACCATCTGGGAGTTCTCGGCGAGTCCGTCCAGTGTACCCAGTCTCTACTAAGCACCCGTATATCATCTCTGATGTCAAACACCAATGGATATGGGATCATCCATCGCCCATCTGTTTGGGTCGAGAAGGTATACGCTAGTCTACTCTGGTATATCGATGCCCCGTCTCGATACACCCACGACTAGGGACTTTGAAGGAAGTACTTATGGACTACCATGTCCCCACTAGTATGATCCGCATCATAGTCCAGGTAGTCAAGCACACATCCTAAGGGCTTTACCAACATGTAATAGAGAGACAATCAGTATACACGTTAAGGTAAAGTTCAACCAGATAGCATACTATCATGTCGAGCAAGAAAGTCCTCCCTATATATGTCCCAGCATCCACTACAATATACATCCTATGTACAGTAATGGCCTCTAGAGCATACATATAACTAACAATCTCCCACTTGCACTAGGGCCATCTGATAGCAGTGGTTGCAGTATCTCATACTCAACCATCCCATAAAAGTCTCTCTCTGGGAACAGGCCTTTGTGAGTGGATCCGCTGTGTTGTCATCTGAGTCTACTCTCCTAACCTCGATCTCCCTGGAGATCAACCATCTCCATGATCAAGTGATACTGCCTTAGAATATGTCTGGATCACTGATGGGACCGGCGTTCCTTGGCAAAAGCCACAACTCCATTGTCACACAATGGTAGGAACATAGTTCATCTCATGAACCTATATACACCCAAACAGCCTCTTTGGTAGCATCTTAAGTAGCGATGTATCCTGCCTTTATCGTCTAGTATGTCACGGTATCCAGCTTGGAACTCTTCCAACATACCGTCCCTTTACTGAGGGTAAAGACAATGCCTGTGACTGACATTCAGTCGTCTTTATCACCCTGGAACCCTTCCAGTGATTCTCCTCAGGATCGATTGACACCATCTCACTACATCTAATGAGTATCCTAACATCCATTTAGATCTATCTCATAGATCCAAAATCCAGGATTTAGTAGGTATCACTTTGATCCTATATGGAGAATTGTGGTGATGAGCGGAGATTGATCGAGCGTAGCATAGGAAACTCTTTCCCTATCAAAAGTATGTCATCCACGTACTCTACGAGGATCGTCATCATACTCCCTACTACCTTTTTGTATATACAAGGTTCATCTATCATTTTGATGATGTCAACTTCTTTGACTAATCCATCAAAACAGATGTTCCAACTCCGCGATGCCTGCTTTATCCTATAAAGCATCTCGCACACGTTTCCGCTGCTCCCACTGTCTACGAAGCCCTCTGGCTGTGTACTTATAGACGCTCTCTTCTAAATCATCATTTAGAAAAGCAGTCAAGACACCCAACCACTAGATATCGTAGTCATGGTATGTAGCCGTGGTAAGTAGGATCTGGATGGACTTAAGCATAGTCACTTGAAAAGGTTTCATCATGATCCACACCTGGTCAATGATGCAAACCCTTAACAAGTCTAGCTTTGAAAGTCTCAACTTTTCCATGTACACCAAGTAATCTTCTCAAGATATACTTGCTCCTGATGGGGATTTAACCCTTCAGATATAGCAACCAAAGTCCATACTTTGCTGGTGTATAAGGATTCCATCTCAGATCACTAAGCATCCAGCCATTCTTACAGAGTCTTACTCCTGATGGCCAGCCCGAAGCTAGTTGGGTCATCATCTCATGATGCAATCCTCGCTCCCACTGTCATAGAGAAACCGAAGTATCTCTCAGGTGGGTGAGGAACCCTACTAGATCGGCGGAGAGGCTGAGGTTCGTTGGTCTCTACTGATTTCTTTGGTTTTATCAAATCATCTGCTGCAGTTTGTATAGCTGGAACTTTTCCAGTTCTACATAACAGACCTTGCCTCGAGCTTGTCCGGATTTTTCTTTTAGACATAGGCCAGACAACCCCAAATCTTAACCAACTTATGATATGGGCTCTTCCCTTTCCATATCACATATGAAGCGGTAGGCAACTGATTTGATTGGAACCCTATTCAATAGGTATGCAGCTTCTCAAGTGCATAACTCCCAAAAGGAAATTGGTAACTCAGTAGTACTCATCATAGAGCACACCTTATCATATAGGGTGTTATTGCTCCGCCCCGATATACCATCGTGCTATGGTGTATACAGAGGAGTAATGCTGAGAGAGAATCTCATTCTCCTTTTGAATAATCCAGGATTTCCGTGCTCAAGTATTCTCCTCCTTGATCTCATCAAAGGACATAATACTTATACCTGTGTTTTGGTTCTCTACTTCTAGCTTATATTCTGTGAATATCTCAAAAGGTTCGGACTCATGTTTCAACAGGAACATATGACTGAATCTTGAGAGATTATCAGAGAACGTAATGAAGTATAAAGAACCAGTCCTGGCATGTGTAGACAGGGGACCTACATACATCAACATGTATCAATCCCAAGAGTTCATTAACTCTTTCTCTGTTTCCAATAAACAGAGCTGTGGTCATCTTATCTTTGTGACATGACTGGCGAGTTTCACAAGATGTAAGTTCAAACTGATTTAAATATGCATCTATATGTAACTCTAGCAAGTCGGGTCATATTGATCTGACCTAGTCTACAATGCCTCAAGAAGAATTCGTTCATTTCTGAACTCTTCCTCTTGTGTGTGATCCGCATACTAAGAACTGTAGTTTGATTTAGAACATCAACGCTGTTAGATAACGTGCCTGATACGATCAACTTTTGATATAGGAAATGTTCAAAACATTATCCAACAATACAAAATTATATCCTTTCTTTACTAATAAAGAGAGATATATGATTTTGTATATCAGGTTCGGTATATAATAACATTCGTTCAGAATCAATGTATTGGTAATACAGGGTGACAGTGACCAACAGACTTGGCTGCAACACTTGCCCCGTTTTCTGCCTCATGAAACTTATCACCCGTTCTCAGTTATCTACCTATCTGTAGCCCTATGTAACAGATTACATATCTGGGATCCTGATCTGGTATCACATACCCAGGACGTAGAGGATACAGAGAAACAGTTCTTTGTAATGAACACACCCGAAGATGATGCATCAGCATGCACTCTCTTCGTTTGGGCGGCACGGAAATTCTGGTAATCCCCAATTTCCTACTCTGTCTTATAACAATTATAAGTTGGAGCGGGACCAACGTTCCCCAGCTCAGTATAACAAGCGGGTTCGGTCAATATTCCGTATTATTATCTTGATTAAGGCGTGATATGGTCGCTACCTGGAGAGAGAGAGAAGAAAACACTCAGCGTGCGCTCTGTCAAGAATAGATTGGTTATTATTTTATCTAATCAGGATGGCTCCCACTGCTTTTTATCAAATCTTCCTTCAAACCCTAAAAGGAAAGACTAGCCGGGATTAATTACACACTACAAGTTCGCCAATTTTTCAGCCAGGCCAGTGTCGGTACTTTGAGAGAGGTCCCCCGTGCTTTCGCACGAACCTAATTAATGTAAACCTCGTTTTCCCAGAGGCGTAACCTCGTTAACACCTTTCTAGACACCTACTTGATCGGCTAATTGTAATGTATAAAACTCTCCCAGGAGTAACTCTTACTCGCAGCGGGTATCGGGATCCAACTATCTCATAGAAGGTATGCAATCTCATTGCAAATTTCAACACTTGAAATTCCCGATAATATTTTGCCCCTAGCTCGCTATGACCTTGACGGAGGCCAAACAACCCATAGTCTGCTAGTCAAGTTCAACCCGTCATTTCCTGATTGAATTAAACCCACCCGCACGACCCTTGACGGAGGCCAAACAACGCCGTACGAATACCCTAATCCAATCGCATCATATGCTAGCAGATAAGCACTAGTTAGCTACCGTACACTACGCCTTGACGGAGGCCAAACAACCGCAGCACGAATACTAACTAGTACGTATCTGAAATGACGGAGGGCTACGACAGGTTTTTCTGAAAACCTATTGCGTAATGAACTTGATATCGCTGTAGAATCAAATGATTTTAAAATGGAGTGCTTTTGAGGCTTTTCTAGTTTTGCTAAAGGAGTCACTCCCGGTGAAGGGATCGTCGGTCCTTTCCTCGTCGAATGAAGTGCGGGATATATCATATATATCACTGTGCAAAGCAAAAACTCTTAAAAGCAATCAAAAGACAAACCGAGTGTGTAGTATCTGCCAGTTATTGCTAAAGGAGTCACTCCCGGTGAAGGGATCTCGGTCCTTTCCTCATCGAATAAGGTGCAGGATATATCACATATACCGCTGTGCAAAGCAAGAACTGTAGCTACCTGTTTTATTTTGAAATTCGATTCTACAACATCTTTAGGTTTCTTTTATTTCATTAATCACATTAATGAAGTCCCATCATTTAAGTACCTAAACATCACAGATAAATACGACGTACACTTATGCCATCCGCATTCGCCTCGATGTCCCCTCGTGCACCGTTAGGTTAGGTAACTAACGGCAGAGCAGGGCAGGGCTAGCGCGGGTGTAAAACATAAGTAACGTCTATATAATATATCATATATACTATATACTGTATCTATCACAGAACATCATATGATCACATCACAGATATCGCAGCAGAAGAAACATATGAAATATTGGATATACTAGGACGTCCGTGTTTTCAATACGAGCCAGTATAAAACACGGATTCCACGGTCGTGATGAATAGCCAAACCCACACCCCTAGACCCCTACGAGAGCGGCAAGCAACCCTACCAATTCTAGAGTTAGGAGACCCGGACTCGACTCCTCGAGTTGGTCTCCCACTGGACTCCAGAACCCGGTTACTTGTGCCCTCCTCCTTGGGTCTATCCTAGTGCGGAAAAGTAAATAATATACAAACGGTGACTACTTCCGCAACCTGGAAGCGCCCCAATAAAAGAATATTACATACAAGTTTTTACATGAATGAAAATGAAAAACACTCATCTCACATAAAAAAACCCGGCTATTCAAACACGACGATCCAATATAACATATCCAGCAACACATAACATCACATGTCATCAACGTAAGTAAATATGCGCATCTCAATTGTCGTTGACATATAGCAACGAAACCGGCGATATCACATATTACACTTACGGTCACAGAAAAGAAAGTGTAAAACTACAACAGTTGGAATCCGCAACCACCTCAGACATCGCATGCCTGACCAAATGAATTACTTAGACATCGCATGCCTAACAATTATAAACCCCGCATTTTAGTCTCATAATCGAAAACTCTTTTCAATATCAAGTCGGGTAATTCAACAAGATTCCCGACATCCTGATCGAATGCTCGTCGCAAACTTTAATAGACGGCCGCACCCCCGATACCGTCGACGAAGTGCACCAAGGCGGAACACCGCTACCGCGAGCACCCGAACGGATGCTTTCGGCGACGGGGTTCTCCTACAGTCACTTGGTCGGGGCTATGGGGCGAGGCTGTCTATTAAGTTTACCCGGCGAGTATCCGCGTACGCTACGTGATTGCGACGGACTTTTGATCACATCAAAATTCCGTGGCAACCGATCAAGTGAGACTAAACTGCTATGTTTATAACATTCATTTAGTTATCTCATAACTATTTGTGAATTCCAATTATTGTATCCCATTCCAGATAATTAGAAAATGTTAAACTTTCCGATTGAACATTCGAACACCCAAGTTTTCCCGATACAGATCAACACATGAAACAAGTCTAACAACATTCCGTTCGTGCCTCAGTACCAACGGTCCAGCCGTAGAAGGATCAAGCCAACGCCTCACATGTGGCACGCCGTACTGCCCCAAACCCGAAGGTTCAAAAGGCAGTTCAAGACGGTCACATAATCGAGTTAAGGTTTGTTGTCTTCTAGAGGGTCCATCGCGTTACTTGCACTACTTAGAACATCGTTAAACTACGGAAAAATCCAACACTTGGAAATTTCCCGACAGGGGAAAAATTGGGTATTTATATCCGGTCGAACTTTTTAACATATTCTAAAATTTTCTGGAAAGCCACACAGACAAAATTTGATACTCCGATCGATACACCGAATCCCCAAAACAACCCAGAACATTCAACTCTGGAATAAATTTTAAATATTCCCATAAAATCCAGAATAATTAAATAGGAATTACTGTGCAGAAAATATGTGATGACGTCACAACCTAGCCGCGGAACCGCCGCATAAGCTGGGCTTCTGCCGCGGTTCCGCGCTCTGTTTGATGAATCATTCGCCTGAGTTTGCACAGTAATTCTTATAATTATTTATTGAATTTTTAGGCATTTTTAATACACAAAAATCCGCATTTTCGGAAAAAATCCAGAGAGCATATTCCGGTTTGGGTTTTCGGGTCGTTCGGACTTCAAATTCCGTCTAGACTTCGCCTAAGGCTCTAGCTAGGCTCTGATACCACTGTAGGGTTCCTAGGCACACTAGTGAGGTCTCACAAGGCATCGAACATGCCAAATTCAAAAAATCTAGGTGCCGAGAGACCCGACTACGGATCGTTTGCTAGAAAACTAGGCGAAAAGTAAACTAGTTAACACTTAACTAATGGGATACGGAAATACAACCTTTGTAGATCCGGTGCTCCACCTCCATAGCTCCGCAACGAAGTCCTCTCCGCTGTCCAAATCAAATCCGGGCTCTAGCGTCGGCTTCGTCGGAGAATGGGCAAGCTAGGTCGTCGATGTCCATGCCGAAGATGATTTACGACGAGGCATCGCTAAATCAAGCTCCGACTTCACCAAGTCAAGAAACTTGTGAAGAAAACACACTCTACTACTTGGCAAGAGGTAGATGATGAATAAATAGGAAGTGGGTAGACTTTAGATTTGGATTTCTCACTCTTTTTCATCACTTGCCATTGATGGAGGCAAGCTTTCTTCACTTGAAGAAAATGAAGAAGAAGAAGGAAATTGTTATGATAAGAATAATCAAATAGAAAAGAAAATCAATCCTTATCATAAGCAAACCATGGTCAAGTGTAGAGATTAAACTAGAGTTAAATCAAATGGTTAGGGTTAAGCATGAGATAAGAATGGTGGACAAAGTCAAAGCTTCATGAATCTTCAAATACAAACAAAGAAAGCCACCATTCTTCTCATTTCTTTTTCCAAAAAGAAAATAAATAAATAAATGAATAAATAGATATGAAAAACAAAACCCTAACCATTTAAATAACCATGATTTAATCTTTACACAAACTCAAGTAGACATGTATCATCAAACATGATACAATCAAGTGCACAAAAATATATCACATATACAACATGTGAACTTCAAGTGAGAAAATCCATTTAAAGTGAACCAATACTAGTTAATGCAAAGTAATATATCAAATATATAATTATGCATTAAATCATTAAATCAACACTTGATTTAACGATCCGGTCATATCGCATATAACCGACTAGTATCATTAGTAACAACTTATCGAATCAACACTTGATCCGATAACCCGGCTATATCGCATATAACCGATCAATGTCACATCGCGAGAATCGAATACAGTATCACATACTCGTATTATTCTCGGTCCCGCACATATCTCATATGCGCTCCTATTTCGTTTCGCTTGAGCCAGGAAACCTCTGTGTAGGACTCTAAAGACTCGTCAATACGCCGGCAGCAGGTGATGATCATATCAAACACCCACAAGCTGCAAGCGGTCTGCTAAACATAACGGCCACCCGGGTATTGAGCGATCTGAAGATCGACGAGTAAGCCCGCTCACACTCCAGTGAATCCAACCAGTAACACTACCGTACAGTCCGGTCTGATCGTCTGATATGTCGCATATCTCGCCTAGGGGTGGTAAACGTCAGACCCCAATAGCTCGATAAGTCGTGTCGATATGAGGTCTATAACTGTTCGAGAAACTACTGGTAACACTTACCAGTAAATCTCAGCAACCCTGGCCAGGGATTTCCTGTTATAGCCAATCGAACACAGCGCAACACCAACCCCCTATACCGGGAGAGACGAATCCCCTCCTATCGCTCATTGCCTCCATGTGACTCGGGACTATACCCAAAAACCACCGTTTTGCACGCCCTCTTGGACGTGGTAAGATGGAAATCAAAGTACAGTGGGAACCATACAAGACTCTATGACGATCTCGGGTCAACAGACTACTCTGTACCAGTGTCACCAGAGAACTGCCATCTGACGTGAGGTATAATACCATCTGGGAGTTCTCGGCGAGTCCGTCCAGTGTACCCAGTCTCTACTGAGCACCCGTATATCATCTCTGATGTCAAACACCAATGGATATGGGATCATCCATCGCCCATCTGTATAGGTCGAGAAGGTATACGCTAGTCTACTCTGGTATATCGATACCCCGTCTCGATACACCCACGACTAGGGACTTTGAAGGATGTACTTATGGACTACCATGTCCCCACTAGTATGATCCGCATCATAGTCCAGGTAGTCAAGCACACATCCTAAGGGCTTTACCAACATGTAACAGAGAGACAATCAGTATACACGTTAAGGTAAAGTTCAACCAGATAGCATACTATCATGTCGAGCAAGAAAGTCCTCCCTATATATGTCCCAGCATCCACTACAATATACATCCTATGTACAGTAATGGCCTCTAGGGCATACATATAACTAACATAGGGTACCTAGATCGCCACTCTAAATATCGTTGTTTCCCCCAATCAAAGCAAAACTCTGTTCAAATTTCAAATTTTGAAATAAAGCAACGCTTCATAGCACCGCCAAGTGCGCTGCGCCCTAAGCAGCGCACCACATGCAAAGCGCGTGTGCGCTGCACTATAAGCAACGCACCACGTGCAAAGCACGTGTGCGCTAGCGCTGAGTGCGCTGCACTATAAGCAGCGCACCACGTGCAAAGCACGAGTGCGCTGGCGCTGGAACTAAAAGCTCTCCACCATCAGATCAAAGATGTAATAAAGATGATAAATCATTAATTAACCAGAATAAAATTCTGTTAAGGAGAGATTCCTCAAAATCTTTCCAAATAAAAAGATTGTGCTCTGTAAATCATAGCACCGTTGGATCAATGATCCAAAGGTGATTAAAAATCACCAAAATACAGAATAAATTCTGTGTGGGGAAAGATTTCGCAATCTTGTTAAAAACAAGAAAATTGCCTTCTGTAAATCAGAAGCCGTTGGATCAAAGATCCAACGGTGGGGAAATCCCCAAATCAATTGGAGAAAAGATCTCCTTAACTGATTGAACAAATCAGCTCGCCCTATATAAAGGCCCCTAGACTTGAAGTCTCAAACGGAGGAACCCCCCCATAAACTTTAAGAAATCTCAGAAAGAAGAGCCAAGCTCTCGGTAGTAGAACTTTTCTTCAAGGTAAAAAAAAAGAACAGAGAGACGAAATCGTCTCATATAAAAAAGAAGAATTCACTTCTTTCTTTAAGATCATAGATCTATAAGACCAAGGTCTTTCACAAAGAGATCAAAAGATCTCATCATAAAATAAGAAGAACATAATTCTTCTCACAGATCATAGATCTATAAGACTAAGGTCCTTTACACAAAGAGATTATGAACATCTCATTATAAAAGAGGGGCGAGAACAATTCAATTCTCTTAGGATCATTGATCCATAAAGGAAAAGCCTTTCACCAAAATAAGAGATTGAAACATCTCCTACAAAATAAAAACTTTGTTCTTAGAAACTTGAGACAAAGTCTCTTACAAGTGAGAATTTATTTCTCATATCATAAAGCTGATCAGATAGCGCTTTGCGCTAATAAATTAGCGCTTTGCGGTCTTGGACTGGCGCTCAGCGCCAAGCACACCACGTGCTCCTCACGTGTGCGCCACTGAACAGATAGCGCTTTGCGCTCGTAAACTGGCGCTCAGCGCCAAGCGCACCACGTGCTCCACACATGTGCGTCACTGAACAGATAGCGCTTTGCGCTTATAAACTAGCGCTTTGCGCTCTTGGACTGGCGCTCAGCGCCAAGCGCACCACGTGCCCTTCATGTGTGCGTCACTGAACAAATAGTGCTTTGCGCTCATAAGCTGGCGCAATGCGCCCATTATCTGGCGCTTAGCGCCAAGCGCACCACGTGCTCCTCACGTATGCACTACCCAGCAGAAGCGCAATGCGCTCATAGACTGGCGCTCAGCACCAAGCACGCCATGTGCTCCTCACGTGTGTGCTACCCAACAGAAACACTCTGCGCTCTTTGACTGGCGCAAAGCGCCAAACGCGCCATATGCTCCTCACGTGTGCGCTAAAAGAACATAAATTGTTCTATGAATAAAGCTCAGAGCTATGATGAATGCTCAGTATTCAATAAAAGACAAAAATATTTTCAGAACTTAAATCAATGCTCAGCATTGTTAAATGTTTAACATTTTAACTGAGTGGGCCGAGCCCAAACTGGCTATAAAACCCTCATTCAGATTAATTGAGCCCATATGCTCATAAATCTCAGATCTTAGTCCCAATTGGACTACAGATCTCCCAACCAACATTGGTTCAAGGGTACATCTCTTCACTCCTCTGATATTTGTCGTTGTAATCCTTCAACGCCTTCAGAGAGGTGACAGGTCCCGATAACCAAACATTCCATAGACTGTGGGGTCCTTAAACCCATGGACTGTGATGTCCTTAACCTCGAACTGTGGGGTCCTTAAGCCCATGGACAATGGTGTTCTTAACCTCGGACTGTGGGGTCCTTAAGCCCATGGACTATGATGTCCTTAACCTCGGACTGTGGGGTCCTTAAGCCCATGGACTATGATGTTTTTAACCTCGGACCGTATTGTCCTTAAACTAAAGACGGACTGTAATGTCCTTAAACTAATAGACCGCAATGTCCCTAAACTAAACAATATAGTCCAAATGCTCTTTTATTGGATCTAAATGATCCCGTTAAGTTGATCTTAGTCTGAAATTAGAGTAACGTATACTTAACAAACGTTTAATTTGATCTTAGTCCCAAATGAGACTAACGTATCCTTAAACCCAACCCCAAACCCAAATCTAAGAAGATGCGGATTTGGACTAATCCACGCCCTACGGGCGACAACATAAATTAGTCTCCGTATACAATTCACGGGCAACCAAAAAAAAACAAACAAACACACACGACATGAAGTAACCATCTGGAAAAGGAGAAAGTGGTTACCGTGATGCGGTAGCATAATTAACTACAAGGGCTTGCGCCTACAGGGAAGTGCGTCCTTACAATCAAAAACCCCTCGATGAGGGGGAATCTGATGAAGTCTGCTACCCGCATCGGTTTAAACCTTCGATACATGGTGCCATAAATCAACTTGGTATTTTCGGAGAGGTGGACGGCTAGAACCAATTAGCGTCTGCCCTCGGAATTCAGGCCCTGACGTCCCGACGTCCCGGTCGCGTCTTCCGGTGGGGAACAGATTCTGGCACGCCCGGTGGGACCTTTTCTTCTTTCCACTCCACACTCCGTGTGTCGTGTTCGCGAACGAATCGTGATTTGATATGGTTGCCCTTGGGTTCGAGGTACTAAGATTTGGTTTTTCTCCCGTGCAGAAAAAAGAACATCAATGGCCTCCAACTGCTCCAACTGCAACTCCCGTTTTGCCTTATCTGGAGGAGTAACCTACGGGCCCCAAGCGGCCTCCCTTTTCACAATACTGGTGGAACAAGTGACCCAAGCCACCACTGAGCTATTCTTCGGGACCATGCTCCTACCGATGAGCTTCAATGCCCCTGTACCATTACAAGAAGCTCAGAAGAAGTCGGTTTTTGATCGGCTTACCACTACTGCGGCCCCTCTTAACGGGTCGCCCAAACCAATCGCCTCGGTTTTCAGCAGACTAGGCCAAAGCTCCAACGGGCCCGTAAAGAAACCCGCAATACCAGAAGGCGTTATCCCGAAGCGGATAGCCATTCTTACTCCTGAAGTCACCAAGGTGGCTTCTCCGGCTAAGGGATCGGTCTTCACAAGACTGACCGTTTCAGCTCCCACTCCGGGTGAAGTAACCAAGGCCGCTTCCCCTGCACGAAAATCGGCCTTTTCAAGATTGGTCATTCCCTCCCAGCAAGCATCTGTCTTTCACAGGCTAGCGCCAACAGCAGGCTCTCATCAGAACAGGGGGCATGGAAAAGTTGATCTAACAGCGGAGGTGATCCCGGCCGCACGACATGCTCGAAGTCGCCACTGGCGCCGAGTGAGGAAAGATGGGGGCAATTCCCCTTCTGGACTGACTCCGCCAGCTCCAATGGTGGAAGTTGATGCTGTTGTTCCAACTGAGAACAGCTTTGAACTACTTAACAGGGTGCACAGGAATTCGCCAACTGCTGTGCCGAAAAGATCTCCTCCACCTATGGAGAATGCCACAAAGGCGAAACTTGAACAGCCCTCTCAACGGCTGTCCTCAAAAATTTACAAGGTCTGGCGTCAATTCCAAGACTCGGTGATTGATCAAGATTACTCTCGCCGACAGAAAAAGATGAAAGTTCAGCAAGAAGACGACCATCCTGTCAAGCCACAGAAGGCGACAGCTACTTGGGTGCCTACTGCTACGGCCCCCTCAACTTCAACTGCCCACAAGAGGAGAAGGCCGGAGAAAATCCCTGGATCTGCGACGAATCGCAAGACCACTTAACCCAAATGCCCTAAGGCTGGGGGCATGGTGGTGCATACCGTCTATATGGCATCCGGAAAAGAGGATAGCCGTATCTCCACAGGTCATCGACCGCTTACGCGATCAGTGACTAAGGCTCAGGAGCAACAACAACAAAAGCTCCAATAGATGCTAACAGCTATGGCCGCACTTACGGGACCGAAAGCAAGCCTGGAGACATCCTCAGAGCAGCGGCTTGAGTAGGAAACTGATGCCGAATTCCTTTGAAGAATGCTTGAGAAGAAGGACAAAGAGGCCGCGGAACAAGCGGCCAATATAAAACAAATGGCCATTCTATTCCAAGATATGGTGGGCATGATGATCCAGCCGGACCCTCCAGCCGAAGACCCTCCAGTAATAATTGAAGATGATAGAGGAGAGACATCAAATCCTCTGCCGGCTCTGTCAACAGCTAAAGAGGAGACCATCTCCAAAGCCACGCTCGATGATTATATAGCTCAACAGATAATAGCTCATCAAGCGAATGAAGCGGCAGGCTAAGTCGTCAGAAATGGACGGCTATCCGGGTTGGTATGATCAAATAAGGTACCTACCAGGATACACGATTCCTAAATTCTATGTGTACAAGGGGACATGCAATCCCCATCAACATGTCGCTCAGTTCAGGGCTCTCTGCGGCAACACTGGAGGGGATGATAAGCTACTGCTTCGCCAATTCGTCGGCAGCTTGGCGGAGACGGCGTTCGAATGGTACTCAGAGCTTCCCAACGGTTCCGTCAAAACTTTTACAGAGATGGAATTGCTGTTCACCCAACGGTTCGCAAGCGCTGGCGAACGCACCCCAATCACGGCATTGATCAATGCCAGGGTGAAGCCTGGAGAAACATGGGTTCAGTATGCAATACGGTAGCGGAATCTATAATCGATGTACGAGCAGCGCATTGAAGAAGCGCCTGCGGTAGGCATGTTCGTGGGTACTCTTGACCTTCAAGTGACCATTTCCCAATTTATGATGTTTTTCAAGCCGACCACTTTCCAGGCCTTGATTGACAAGCTGGCCCAAATGGACCAAATAGGCCACAGACCTTCCTCTTCGAAGCCGGAGTCACGGAATGAAAAAGGGAAAGGGAAAGCGACCTTCGTCGCCAATGCTCAACAGCAGCCCAGTGGTCCAAAGCTAACTGATCGCCAAGACGAGAGACGACGATTCTATAATGAGAAAATGAAACGCCCTTATTCATTTCCCCGGGACAAACCGAGAAGATTGTTCGAGCTGGCGGTGCGCAACAGGCTCATCAACTTGCCGGATCCAAAATGCCCATTGCAACCCGATGAGGCTAATAATCCCAATTATTGCCCCTATCACCAAGCGATAGGCCATCCAATCGAAAATTGCTTCGTCTTCAAAGGGTGGATTGAGAACCAATATCAACAGGGTAAATTCGCACTATCCGAGAATTGGAAAGTAAACCCGCCCTATCCGTACGCTCTCAAAAAGGCGGACACACCGAGGGCATCGTGCTCTTTTGTCGAAGAAGCTTCATAGGAGATCGCTCTTTCAGCCAAAACGAAAAGAATGCTAAAGGATCTCCAAATATGCACGGCGATCAAATGGAAAAGTCCGCTGGAACCCAAAGTTATCATGGGAATGCTGAAGCCGCGCCCAACTCCAAAAATTGGTAGTGATGGTCAAAGCGCCCATACCCAGCCGTCAAAGTCTTCGAAGAAGAAAAAGAAGACCAAAAAGCCAGTGAAGCCTGGTGACAAGCGTACGGACCTGCAAAAGCATATTGACGCACTGGAAGAATATAACCAGAAGGTGCGTACCCCAGTCACACTCCAAGAATTTCTCAGCCACGTCGTTGAAGAAGGAGATGATGACAATGGAGAAGACTCGTCGGATGAGCCTGAAGTTTATGTGGCAAGCTGCCATATGATCTCTCACTCGTCGATAGACGATGAAGAAGCTCCTGACGCAGAGAAACTGGGGGCAGATCCCGAATCAGAGCTCCTAGGACCGTCAGACGAGATGATTGATGCATTCCTGAACGAAGCTCTTCTGAAAAGCAAGGCTGATTGAGAGCGAGAAATGGCCATATTTGAAAAAGCCAAACGCCGGCGATTGGACGGAAGGGTTAAAGCACCCCAACCAGATAGGAGCATTTCGGCCGCCAGCAAAAGCAGGTCCAAGACAAAGAAAATGTTCGCCAAATCCATATCGATGGGAATAAAGCTGCCACCCTCCGGAGGAAATACTTCTGATGAGATATACCTTAATGAAGAGAATGTGCATCCTAATTACTGTTTATATCATCAAAGGATTGTGCATCCCACCGAAGAGTGCAACGCCTTTAAAAATTGGTGGCAAGGGTATGTTGCTCACAGGAAACATTTCAAGAGGATGAAGCGTGAAGCTCGTCGACAGCAGAAAAATGCGACAGACGAACGAAGAAGAGTTGCCGGCAACTGTCATATGATTGACTCCGGGGGATCACAAGTTCTCACCTTCGGGAGCGATTCGGAAGAAGAAATGGCTCTCGGCATTCTCTTCAAAGAATCCACCTCAGGAAAAGAGGAAGAACTGAAAAGCTGCGAGAACATTCAGCTGCACAATTGTACGCTGTCTGAAAAGAATCTCGAACCCGTAAACAAGGGGTCGAACAAAAAGGATAAGGGAAAAGAAAAGGTCATTGAGGATATCACCCTCGATGACCAAGCCGTCGAAGAGCTGACAGCCAAGGATCCACCCAAGAAAAACAAGGTGGATTACAAAATTCTGGCACACCTGAGGAAGATACCCTCACAGCTAAGCATTCTCGATGCCCTTCTACTATCCAAAAAGGTGAGAGATTCTTTGATCAAGGCACTACAAGAGCCCGAGCAGTTCCAAGCTTTCCTCGCCGAAGAAAAGATGAAGGACGAGCTAGAAGAAGTGCACACAGCCGATATCACCTTTGGCGATGAAGATCTACTTCTCGGGACGTGCGAGCATAACCGTCCCCTTTATGTCTCTGGATACTGTCATGATATTAAGATAGGCAAGATTCTGGTTGACAATGGGTCTTCCGTCAATCTCCTCAATGTAAGAGTGTTGAAGGAAATCTGCATGAGTGTTCAACACCTCGCTCGGGATAAAATCACCATCTCCGGGTTTGATTCCCAGTCATCACGGACGCTCGGGTCTGTGATACTGACGTTACGCTTTGGGCTGCTCGTCACGGACATTAAATTTCACGTCATCGACGCCAAGACCTGCTATAACGCTTTGCTCGGCCGGCCTTGTCTACACGAGTATAACATCATCCTTTCTACACAACATCAGTGTATGAAGAATTTCAAGGATGGTCTCGAGTATACCGTGACAGGGGAGTTGAACCCATTCTCCGTGAATGAAGTCCGAAAGTACGAAAACGCAAAATACTTCTTACCAGATTTCGAAGACACGGAAAGGTGTCACAAACCGAAGAAAAAAGCTATCACCACCATTCTAGTCTTCGGGAGTGATACCGAGGAGGAGGAAGAGATAGTCTATTCAGGGCCACCCCAATGCAACAAGCCGAGACCGTCCACCCCTATGTTGATCTTCGGCAGCGACTCGGAAGATGAGGTCAATGCCGTATTTTCTGTTCGGCCATCAATACAAGCCTTCGCTGATGATGATCGGAGTCTGCAAATCGCCATGGTTGCGCAAGAGCATTACAAAGAGCTCGACGCGCTTGATACCTATAGTGTGCATGAACTGCAAACATTCTACGTCGCTCCCAGACGAAGAGGTGAAAAGGCGATCCTATTCTACCAATCCGGGGAAACCAAAGTGGAGAAAGAAATTTGGCATGGTGTCGATTCTACGCTTGACAGGCTCCGGTCCATCCGTCTGCCCAGATACTACACAGAAGGATTAAAAAGGCTGTTGAGGCGCCAAGGCATACCTTTCAAACAGATTGCTCGACAAACCTAGTTCTACAACAGAATCTGGAACGTCTCCGGAACTCAGCGAAAACTGCCCAACGGGAGAATGGAAGCGATCGGGCTTGGATATGTTCAACCCAAGGAACGGAAGCGATTCCGCGGCTGCTACGTCATACATGACTTTGACGAAGAAGGAGATGCTTTGCGGGAAGACGCTAACCCTGAACCAGAAAAAGGTCTCTCCATGAAAGTGCCAAGTCCGTCGTTCGAAGAACAGATGGAAAAGCTTATAAGGGAAGCAGGTCAAAAGGTTCGAGACGATCATGATCGCAAAATGGCCATCTATGTGAAAGCCAGAACGCAGCGCCTCCTTCAGCAGGCTACAGAAAGTGACGATGCCCTTCGTCACCGTCATACAAAAGACTCGATGCAGAGGCAGAAATAAACCCAAGAAAAGAAAAAGCGTTCGACGGAGACAAAACGGGTCCAAGAAGCCATGCGATCGAGAATCGAGCAACTCGGATTCGTCTCTTACAAACAAGATGGGTCGAACGTATTCTTTTTCCCAAGACAAGATAAGGAAGATACTCGATCTTGTCATAAAACATCAAATGATTACCCCCCGAAGTCCAAGCACCCCGAGCAAGCAGGTGAGGTCTCTCACCCGGGCTATTGCTCCTATCACCAAGCGATAGGACATCCTCTCAAAGACTGCTACACATTTAAAGACTGGGTAGAAAACCAGTATCAGCAAGGCAGGTTCGCTCTATCCAGCAGTTGGAGGATAACCCCGCTACAGAAGCATGAACCGAAAGCGACATGTATTGCGAGAGTAGAACCAGATCAACATCGGTCTTGGAAGCGATCTCGCACCTATCACGTGATAACGATGTCAGGAGAAGGAGTATGCGAAGATATGGCTGATCTCCCCTGGTGCTTCGAAAACAATGATGACGAGGTGATCTCAGAGTTTCCAACGGCACCAAAAGAGCTGGAAGATGGGGTACATACTACTGCAGATAACCTCAAGAAAATTAACTTTGGAATGGCAAGTGACACACGGCCGACGTTCATCAGTGAGTTGTTATCTGAAGAAAGGGTGGCTACGCTAAAAGACGTGCTCATGCAGTATAAAGACTGCTTCGCATGGAACTACTCCGAGATGCCGGGACTAAATCCAGAAATAGCCGTGCACAGATTGGCGATATCTCCGGACATCAAGCCAGTCAAACAAGCACCGAGAAGAATGCGGCTCGAGCATGAAATAAGCATCAACGCCGAGGTCAAGAAGCTGATCGACTCCGGCTTGTGTTCGTTCTATACATTCTTAATGGGATAGAAGCCTTACCCCCGAAAGCCGAAACACACATATACAACAAGAATACACAACAAACGCATCATTAGAGAGTGATTCAAGATGTTCAAGTTAAAACCAATATATGATACTCGATGATAATATGAAACTTTCATATTCTCATCGATACTCATATATGAAACTCAAAGCGCCACTTAGTCCCCGTCTATCGGTTAACATACGTTCGATATTCGTCGTGATATAGAACTATACGAAGGTTGTTAAATATCGGACGGTATAGCCCGATACTAATAACCGTCGTGTAGTCTATGTGACGAGAAGATTCAATCGTTTGATAACCGATAGATTTGTCCCGTGTGGACAAGTTAGGAATGTATAAAGCAAACACCTTCATTCACTTATGTTTTCATCTGTTTTGAGATATTTCGTCGGTACTTTTCCGCTGGTTCTCAGTGTACAAATATAGATTAGATATTCATTTCAACGTTGTTTCACAGCTTTAAAATGATTATCTATTCTATTACAGTGTACTCGGAGAACAGCGGGGAGGTGCTGCCAAAATTTCCTCGAAACGGTTGAAAGCACGAGCGAATGGGTGTTCGCTCTATACATTCTTAATGGGATAGAAGCCTTACCCCTGACAGCCAAAACACACACATACAACAAGAATACACAACAAACGCATCATTAGAGAGTGATTCAAGATGTTCAAGTTAAAACCAATATATGATACTCGATGATAATACGAAACTTTCATATTCTCATCCATAGGTATCCTCAAATCTAACTTTGATTATCGATAATTTATTTTTTCAACGACGAACGCACAAATAAAGTATATACACGGATTTTCTCCTTTGTCAGTAACCATCCCGTTCTTAGATTTCTCAATATAGTCATCATAACCTACAATTTATATGTTATACAGTCTAACATGGCCCATGAGTACGTCAGAGTTAAGGACTGGATATATGTAGATTAGAAACAACGTATGCAACCTAAGTTTTTCGCAGGAGTTGCTGCTTTTATTGAATTTGCACGTGCACATAATAAGATCGTGATAGAGAAGATTCTCTGCCCGTGCGATAGATATGGGAATAACTACTGGCAAAAGGTAGAATTGGAGGAGCTTCATATCGTAAAATATGGTTTTACTAGACTTTATACAACTTAGCTATATCACGGGGAAGGAGAAGAACACGGTAATGCGGTAGAAGAAGGAGTAGACGATAATGCAGTAGATGGAGAAGGAGAAGAAAGTAATGCGGCAGAAGAAGAAGACGGTAATTTATTTCCATCAGAAGAAATGGAGGATATGGTAGAGACTGCCCTAGGTGAATCTATTTGTACCGAAGATAACATTCCTTCCGGTCAAGGACCGCGTGCGGATAAATATGAAAACTTCATGAATGATGCTAGAAAACCAATTTATGAGAATCCAAAGTATTCCACCCTCTCATGGTTTGTCCAACTTTTCCAGATTAAGTGCCTAAATGGATGGAGCAACAAGTCATTCACAATGCTTCTTTCGTTCTTGAAAGATTCTATGCCCCCGGGAAATAACGTGTCCGACAGCTGGTACGGAGCCCAGAAGATGATGTCTGATTTGGGTCTGAAGTGTGAGAAGATTCAAGTATGTCCTAAAAATTGCGTGTTGTACCGGAAAGAGAATTCAGATTTAGAAGAGTGTCCAACATGCGGAGAGACCAGGTATAACCCGAAAGATTCTGATAAGAAGCCCGATATACCAGTCAAGATAGTACGATACTTTACCATAACACAGAGTCTGCAGAGGCTATTCAGGTGCAAGAAAACAGCCGAGGCAATGATTTGGCATCACCGTGCTCCTCCAAGTGAAGATGGAAAAATGAGCTATCCAAGAGATTCACCGGCATGGAAGTATTTCTATAGGAGGCACACAATATTCAGTAGCGATCCTCGCAATGTCAGGCTCGGACTGGCTAGTGATGGCTTCTGCCCATTCAACTATATGGCTGGAAGCCACAGCACATGGCCCGTTGTAATGATAATTTATAATCTGTCGCCTTGGTTGGCTATGGACCAATCATACTTTATGATGCCTCTTCTTATCGACGGACCAAACTCACCGGGAAACAATATCGACGTCTATCTCCGACCTCTGATCGAGCAGTTAAAATCTTTGTTCATTGATGGTGTAGAGACTTACGATGCAAACACAAATACAACTTTCATACTGCGTGCGGCTTTAATGTGGACAATTAATAACTTTCCTGCGTATGGAATGCTATTAGGTTGGTCCGTACATGGTCACAAAGCATATCCTCATTTCCATCAACGTACAACATCGAAATTCTTGAATTTTAACAGGAAGGTTTGTTATTGCGGCCATCGACGTTTCCTGCCTCTAGACCACCCCTACAGGTTAGAAGCTATTCACTTTGATGGTCATCAGGAGCTTTTTGACCCCGAGCCCCATTGTCCGGATAGGACGTGACTGCTCAGTGGGATGGTTACAATAATGTGACCTTCGGGATGGATCCGACAAAACAGGTCAAACCACCATTCTGGAACAAGTTAAGCATTTTCTTCGAGCTTCCGTACTGATCAACAAATTTAGTGTGTCATTGTCTAGACGTCATGCATATAGAGAAGGGAGTATCCGAGCACATACTCAACTTGGTTCTTTGTAAAGACGGGAAATTGAAAGATGACCTCAATACTCGGATGGATCTACAGGACTGGGAAATAAGAAGTGAATTGCATCCTAAACCGGTAGCGGGTAAACCAGGCAAGTTTATACTTTCCAATGCCACTTATCATATGTCACAACCGGAGAAAAAAAGATTCATGCAGGTGTTGCATGATTTGAAAGTTCCCACAGGTTTCTCAGGATCATTTAGTAAGAAGATAAAAATTGTGAAATGCAAGATCGATAGGCTGAAAAGTCATGATCACCATGTTATCGTGGAGCACCTTCTCCCATTAGCCCTCAGGACTTCTCTTCCCGAATCGGTTGGTCTAGTAATCAACGACCTATGTTGTTTTTTCAGAGAGTTATGCGCTAAAACACTGGATGTTGTGACGATGGATAAACTAGAAAATTCTATTGCGTTGATAGTTTGCAAATTTGCGCGTTTTTTCCCACCGTCATTCTTTGATATCATAATATACCTAACGGTTCATCTTGGAACTGAGGCTAAGTTAGCCGGACCGGTACAATATCGATGGATGTATCCCGTCGAGAGGTACATGGAATTTTTCGTTTCGCGCAATTTTTAAAATTATTGTTATCCTGTATGCCCGTATTTAATTATTCAACATATTTTTTTAGGTAACTCTACACTCTTAAAAAATATATACGCAATAGAAATCGACCAGAGGGTTCTATCATGCAAAGTTATTTTCTTGATGAAGCAACCACATTTTGTTCCCGCTATCTGGACGAGAATATTAAGACGAGACTTAACCGGCCTCAAAGAATTCAAGACGGGCCATATGGTAAAGTCGATTATAAGAAGGTAGACACTATGTTTATCGACAAGATATACCGGTTTATCTTGCTTAATTGCGCATGTCGTGAAAAATTAGAGAGTTTTTTTGGATTAATTGTTAAATTTGTGTTTATGTGTGTATGAAATGATATAATATTAATGTCATAATTTATTGTCAAAAACAGAATTCATTTTAACGAGGTACGTGAGGGACATCCTGATTGGAACGATGAACGATTGGAAAAATATCATCAGGATAATTTTTGCGATTGGGTTGCAGATCATGTAAGTTATTCGAATAACATGTTATTGCTATTAGTTTTAATCTAAACTTATATCATTATGTATTTATCGTAAAATTTGTTTTGTTAGATCCACGATCCGAACTTGTCTGCATCATTAGAGATTGATTCAAGATATTTAGCTCAATTTCCTAGTATGGAGGTTGCATATTATAAAGGATTCGGTGTCCTTAGATATAAATTCGAAGTTAAGGACATAGAAATATCTAGAAAGACTCAGAATAGTTGGATTGCGACGGTAGGATCGGATGGTGTGATTTATTATGGATACTTAAATTGTATACTCGACATCCACTATCCCGGACGATCAGAACCCTTTTATATATTTCAGTGTACTTGGTACGATACGCGAACCGATACGGATAAGTAGAGAAACAATCTTGGGACTTGGAAAGATAAATATGGATTGATCAGCGTGAACACACTTCGATTTTACCGATATTTCGCCCTACGGATAACTCCGTAGACGCCGCACACGGAGGGCACCACGGAGGTTGGGAGAGAGGCCGGGGACTGAGTCCTAGCAGGGCTCATATGAGGTTGGACTCCACTCTGGCGGTTACTTCCTCCGTCTCCAGTGAGCGACGTTTCTAGCAAGAACTGGACACCTTGAAGGCCGCCGTTCAGGAGTTGAAGGAGATGTTGATATGTATACTACTTAATAGTAAAATATTATGTCATATCATAGATAGCAACATATCCAATATTAGTACATAGCCTGAGCTTATTTGGTTGTAGACTTAGTTTTAATTAATCATGCATACATATCTAATTAAAATAAACTACGGTTTTCCAAACTAGATATCCAAACGAGGCCTAAGTCCCTAAGTATACATAGATTGGGGTTTCGCAATAACTTGATAATGATACGAATTCGACTAATACACAGTTCTTACTCGTTTATTACACACAAAATTGAACAGACGCGACAGGGTACATCGGCCGAGCCTCCACATGCATCTCTTTCGGCTGCGGCTCCGCAAGCCACTATCTCAGCTACGGTTCCGCAGACAACTCTTATAGCTCCACTGCCCGCTCAGACTCCCGCAGCTGCGGCTCTGCAAGCCACTACCTCGGCGGCGGTTGTGCAGACCACTCCTACAGCTCCACAGCCTGCTCAGACTCCTGCACACTCCGCATTGCATGATTTATTGACTCAGGGTATATCCGAGGAGCAGGCGCGCCAGATTACGGTGTTTATCAGAGGTGGAGCTGGACCGAGCTAGGGTAGCTTTTCGATTCTTATATTTTAAACATGTATTTATTTATATGATACATATTGTATATATTTTGGACGATATTGATATTGGTGGTGTTTGCGTGTTTATATTGATATCGTATTGTGCTTATTGATTTCTTTTGTATATTATGTGTGAGATGTGATTATGAATACTGCGGTATATATTCTGTGTGTTGATTAATTTTATATATGATGTATATATTATTGTGCACAGGGCAAGAAAAAAACAGGCAGCCCTTTTTAAAAAAAACTGATAATATGTCCCTACGGATTAATCCGAAGGGCCACACATTGCCCCTATGGATTAATCCGTAGGGTCCTAATTTGCCCCTACATAGTTATCCGTAGGGGAAAAATATCAGGATACCTGATATTTTGCCCCTATGATCTCAGTAAGAGGGGGTTATACTTTTCCCTACGGATTCATCCGTAGGGGCTTAAACATGCCCCTACATAGGTATCCGTAAGGACAAAATATCAGGATACCTGATATTTTGTCCTTACACATCTGGACTTATGCATGTATCCGTAGGGGCAGATATTTCGCCCTACGGATAACTCCGTAGGTACAACTATATTATTTTATAAACCGATAAATTAAATAACTTTTTTTTCCCTACAGAGTTATCCGTAATGACATATGGACCTACGCAATATGCCGTAGGGGCAAGTTTTTGACCGTAGGGGCATGTTCAAGGCTAAGACTTGCACCTACGGTGTTTGCACCTACAGGGATATGTTCAAGGCTAAGACCGTAGGGGCATGTTCAAAGCTAAGACTTGCACCTACGGCGTTTTTGACCGTAGGGGCATGTTCAAGGCTAATACTCTCACCTCCACTTCCTCTTCTCCGCTTCTCCCGCTCTCTTTCCCGACCCCTGCAACCATCTTGAGCCCCTGCACACACCCCGTCGCCTCCACTGCCAGCGACCGTCCTCGTCACCTCCACCTTCGTCGTCTTCCTCTCTCCTCACCTCTCCCCTACTCCCTAGATCCCGAGTCCAAAACCTACACTTAACCCTCACCCGAGCCTCCCCTACACACCGCAACCTACTGTCTCGCCGGAAACCCATTGTCGTCGTTGTCACCCCATCATCTCTGACCCAGAGCCACAATCAGAGAACCTCGGTGGACGTTCCCAGCCAGCGTGGTCATGTTCTTGCTTTGCTTGGTTCTGTTCTGTACGCCGCGTACATCGCAACATTTACAGACGTCGGACACGGCGTACGTACCGCGTCTCGAGATCCGATCAGGCAAGTTTATCTTGTGACATGCTATAATATATATTTTACATCCATATGAATAAAAATATCACATGTTTATTGCATTGTGCATCCTATATTACAGTTTTATAGTTTTACGATACTCGTACGTATCCATACCGTTTATTACATATCTAGTCGCATGCAAGTTTATCTTGCTACATGCTATGTTATTATATTTGCATCCATATGAATAAAAATATCGCATGTTTATTGTATTGTGCATCATATATTACAGTTTTATAGTTTTACGATACTCGTACGTATCCATACCGCTTATTACATATCTAGTCGCATGCAAGTTTATCTTACTACATGCTATGCTATTATATTTGCATCTATATGAATAAAAATATTACATGTTTAGAGTATTGTGCATCCTATGTTACCATTTTACCATACCTGTTCGTATCCATATCATTTATTGCATCTCTAGGTGCATGCCAGATCATATTATTACATGTTACTGTTACAATGGCACCCCATGCTTGATAATGTGCATCATACATAGTCATGGAGTTATAGATGTGATCCTTGATAGATATTGCACATCCATACTTTTACCGTGTTTCGATACTTGCTATAGTTTCACTTTTGAGCATCCGTATGATACATATGCACTACCTGACATGACCTGATACACCACCGCTTGACTTGATACCTGATCTTGTTACTAATGCCAACAATTATGACTTGTCATCCCAACGGACGTATCCTGTTGTCTATTCAGACAAAACCTATACCTGCTTGATTCTGTGTTGGCATTAGTTTCATATTTATCAATACCTAACTTGAACACATAACTTTGGGGGTAAGGGAAAATCCATGGTAAAACCTGACTTATAACTCGACAGTTTGATGCTTATACTGATCAATTTTGGGGGGTAGGCCAGTCCCGGGATGATGATGCTGACATCATTCGTATGTACATGTTTCTTGTTTTGTGCTTAGCGGCACGTTTCGGATTCAGCCCGAGAGTCTGGACCATGGCCCCGGGCATGCACAGGATACTATTGAGTTACATCGACAATTCCATTAAATTGATTTCAAAGACTTGAGAGTAGATAACCCAATAATATAGTTTAGATTACTCACTGCACTTCACCTGCATATACGTATATACTTCACAGTTCTATATCCGTGTTTACTTATTTTACTGTTTATATTCATTCCTGCATATCTCGTGTATCCTGGTTATTTATTTATTGTTGATATTATAATGCACTGACGTCTGGGTTTTGTATGGTCCAGTTTCTCTGTCCCTGTCGCACGCTAACCAGGAGTACTTTAGCTTTCAAGCTGAACAGTGAGGAGCATGTTAGTGATAGTTTAGTTTAGTTTTCTTTTCGCAGTTTTATTTCCTGATGTGAGCCTGTATTTAGAACATATTTCCATATGTTACTGTTCATTGGATTTATTGCTTCCGCATATATATTTCTTGACTCGTTTATTCTGGCAGATGGACATGTACTAGTTAGTTTTATGTTTTATTGTTCTTGATATCTTATAGACAGCCGTAATGTAACTGTGGAGGGATATTTCCAAGCCACAGGTAGCATGATTGGCTCTGTCACATGCCGAGCTTAGCGCATTCTGTGAAGCGGGGCGTGACAGATTTGTTTGGAATCAGAGCCATATGATTTAGGTTAATCGGGTTTGGTTCTTTTGTAGTTGGGTATTGAACCCAATACGCTAACCAGAAAACCCGTAATTAGGAACATGTCCTGCCACTTTACCATCTTGCCATTCTTGAATCTTATCTTTCTCTTGACCCTTTATCTTGACGAGATGGATGACTTTGCATCTCGGCTTGTGATCCTTTTGATTCCTTATTGTTTCTCCCTACCTATTCTTTCGATTCTGATAGTAGGATTTGGACGACTTGAACGGAGTTATATGATTGTAACTATGAACCGTGGCATGGTTACAATGTGGTACTCTATTTAAGTAACTTGGAGTTCTATTCTTGATTCATTTTCTCGATTTATGGTTGTTATATTACCTTGCTTCTCTCGGTTTTACTGCTTACCAGTTTATATTTTATCGCAAGCTTGAATCCTGTTTACCATGCTAATCTTCTTTAGTGCCAAGGCTTCAGATGAAGTCGTTTCAGGTATCCTACTTGTTTATGATTTTCCTGCATTAGCATTATTCGATTCAGGTGCATCGCATTGTTTTATATCGTCCAAGTTTATTACTGCGCGCTTGATTGCATGAACGGTCCTGTCTAGTTGTTGGGACATACACATTGGGAACGGGAAGATCATACCTAGTAGCGAGTGAAAAGATTGTTCGGTTGTTATTTGCGGACGGTAGTTATTTGCGGATTTCTTGGTGATCGATACTGGCAGCTACAATGTCGTCTTGGAAATGGATTTTCTCGGCACTTTCCATGCTCAAATCGATTGTAAGGCAAAGAAAGTGATTTTCTAGATTTTCGGACATCCGGAGTTTGTTTTTGCTGGAGGTAGCAGTTCTGTCGGGCCAGTCGAGTTTAGGGCTAGGCCGACAAGCACCGTTCTTTCGTCGATGGAAGTTGATAAGGAGGAAGCGCCAGCAGTAGTTCGAGAGTTTATGGACGTGTTCGAGTACATCTTGGGTTTACCGCCAAAACGAGATGTGGAGTTCGCGATTGATCTTGTTTCTGGTGCAGAGCCAATCTCAAAGGCGTATTATCCGATGGCACCAGTGGAGTTAGAAGAAGTCAAGAAGCAGGTTATCGAATTACTTGAGAAGGGTTGGATTCGTAGCAGCAATTCATCCTGGGTAGCTCCAGTTCTTCTAGTCAAGAAGAAAGATGGCATAAGAAGGATATGCATCGATTATCGAGAATTAAACCAGGTGACTATTAAGAACTAGTACCCGATTCCTCGCATCGGTGAATTATTCGAGCATCTCAGTGGCGCGAGGATATTCTCGAAGCTGGATTTGTGATCCGGATATCATCAGGTTCGAGTAAGATCAGAAGATATTTGCAAGATAGCGTTCCGAACTTGATATGTGCATTACGAGTATTTAGTGATACCATTCGCAGAGTCACGAACGCACCAGCGATATTCATGGACTTGATGAACCGAATCTTTTCACCGTTCTTGGATCGGTTTATAGTGGTGTTCATCGATGACATTCTAGTCTATTCAAGGAGCCTAGAAGAGCATGCAGAACACTTGAAGATCGCACTGCAAACGTTGAGGCAAGAAAGGTTATATGCGATGATGTGCAAGTGCGAGTTTTGGCTCGAAGGAGTAAAGTTTTTGGGGCATGTCATATCCGAAGATGGAATCATTGTTGATCCTGAAAAGATTGCAGCAGTTCATGATTGACCGATTCCAAAGAACGTAGCAAAGATCAGAATTTTCTTGGGCTCGCCGGATATTATGGAAGATTCGTGAAAAATTTCGCTCGTTTAACTAAACCATTGACCAAGCTAACATGAAAGAAGGTACCTGTCGTTTGGACGGGAAGTTGTGCATCATTTTTTGAGGCGTTAAAGCAAAGACTGACAACCCCTCCTATTTTGACCATGCTAGACGGTTCCGGAGGATTGGTTATTCGTAGCAACGCATCTGGGAAAGGCTTGGGATGTGTTCTTATGCAGCATGAGAAGGTTATAGCCGACGCATCGAGACAGTTGGAGACTTATGAGAAGAATTACCCAATACATGATTTGGAGCTTGCAGCAGTGATTTTCGTTTTGAAGATTTGGAAACACTATTTATTGGGAGAAAGGGTCGAAGTATTCACCGATCACAAAAGCCTAAAGTACGTGTTCACGCAGAAAGAGCTTAATATGAGGCAGCATAGATGGTTGGAGCTGATAGCTGACTATGATATTGATCTCAAGTACCATCAGTGGAAAGTTAATGTAGTGCCGGATGCACTTAGTCGGTTGCCAGCAATTCGGATGTTGACAGCACAGAAGGATCTTATCGAGGATTTCCAGAGATTCGAGTTGGTGATCGTGTTACTGCATTCTTTGGGGCAGTTGGTGCAGCTACAAGTACAGCCGTCGTTGATCGATAATATTGAAGCCGCGCAGTCGCACGATACAAGATTACAGAAGTTTCGAGAACAGGTAGAAGAGGGACTTCGAACGGACTTGTTGATTCATGAAGATAGTTCGTTACGATTTGGGAGCCGTTTGTGTGTGCCTAAAGGAGATATTCATGAAGAAGTCATGAAGGAGGCGCACAGTTCCGCATATTCCGTACATCCAAGAGGCACGAAGATGTACCGTGATCTATGACAGCATTTCTGGTAGGAAGGCATGAAAAGGGAGATTGCTCGCTTTGTAGCGAAGTGCTTGGTGTGTTAGCAAGTCAAGGCTAAACATCAAAGAGTAGCTGGTTTATTGCAGCCACTTTCGATTACTCAGTGGAAGTAGGAACATATAACCATGGATTTCATGACAGCTTTACCGCGGAGTCCAAAGGGCAACAATGCAGTTTGGATGATTGTTGATCGATTGATCAAGGCAGCTCATTTTATACCGTTTAGAGTTGGTCAGTCAACAGAAGCGTTGGCAGAACGATACCTGCAGGAGATTATGAGATTGCAAGGAGTACCCGTGAGCATAGTTTCCGAACGTGATACCTGATTTCTGTCGCACTTCTGGAGTAGTTTACAGAAAAGTTTGGGGACTCGATTGAATTTTAGCACCGCTTATCATTCTCAGATAGACGGCCAGTCAGAAAGAACGATCCAAACTCTTGAAAATATGTTTAGAGCTTGCATGTTGGACTTCAAGGATTCATGGGAGGATCATCTATTGGTGGAGTTTTCGTATAATAACAACTTTCAGACGACTATTCAGATGGCTCCATTCGAAGCGTTATATGGTCGCAAGTGTCGCTCACCCGTCTGTTAGGACGATATTGGAGAACAAAAATTGTTGGGACTGGATCTTGTCATGCAAACCGTGGAGAAAGTTAATACAATCCGGAATCATATGAAGGCAACACAAGATCGGCAGAAGAGTTGGGCCAATACATCGAGAAGACCTCTAGAGTTCGATGTTGGTGATCTTGTATTCATGAAGATATCAGCGACTAGAAGAGTGATTCGTTTTGGGAGTCGAGGCAAGCTTAGTCTTCGATTCATGAGGCCTTTCGATATCATCGAGTGTGTTGGAAAAGTAGCTTATCGATTGACTTTACCACCATCTTTGGCGAGTGTTCATGACTCGTTTCATGTATCTAAACTTCGTAAGTATGTTCGAGATAAAACGCACATGCTAGATCATTCGGAGATGACTATAAAGGAGAACTTGATATATGAAGAACGACCGATGGCGACTGTTGATCGAAGAGAAAAGGTCCTCAAGAACAAGATTATCCCTCCCGTACTTGTTTCATGAGGGAATCGCTCACACGGAGAATCGACTTGGGAACGAGAAGACGAGATTTGGCAGAAATTTCCACACCTCTTCTCGTAGTTTCATGTTTACATGTTTTTCTTGTTCTGGGAATTTCGAGGACGAAATTCTTTTTGTAGTTGGGTATAATGTAACACCCTTGTTCGTATACCCTGACTTGGTTGATTAATTTATATATCGAGTGGCTATTTCTTGATTTATTGCTGTTATGGGTGCGAATAGTGTAATTGGTATCTGTGTTTGCATCCGACCTGACCCGCATGCTGGGAAACCCGTCTTGATTCCTATTTGTGATTTATCCCGGCTAGTTATGAGGATCCTTGCACTTTCATGTCGTATATCCTGTATATCTGCATCGTATATCTAGCATCTGCATTTTTTTTATAAAACAACTATAATCAAATAATATATTTTAAAAATATCTAGCATAGCCTACATCATACCCCTAATCCTGTGGTGGCATCCGTACATTGTGTTCTCGTCCCGTTCAGTGAAACGGGCTCGTTTGGATAGCCACGTGCACGCTACGTGTATCCGTTCTTGGGGGTATGCATTTTTCATTACCCGGATATCGCATTTTGGTATTGGTTGATACGAATATTATTCGTATTTTCAAACCATAATTTTAGACCCGACCCGGGCGTGTTTTAGACTATTTTTGCATTAGCCAAAATCTTAAATATATTTAATATTATATTCATATTATATTATACTGATAAAAATATATTCGTTAATATTTTTTCCTTAACCAAAATATATTTCCTACACTAAATCTCTGCCTCCCCTCTCCCTCCTCCACACACACACACACACACACACACACACACACATATATATATATCGATCGAGAGAGAGAGAGAGAGAGGAAAAAGGCCATGGGAGGGAATTTCCTCCTATGGCGTCGAAAAAATACTCTCCCCATCGTGTTTTCCGATGATTGGAATCAATCATCTTCATCGTTATCATCTAAGATGTGTGTACGCTAAATTTCATGTGATCCTACAACCTTTTCACCGTTGATTTAGAAATGTAAAAAGTTTTATTGTCGGTAAACCGTTAATTTTGAACCCACTAATTCGACGGTGAAAAAGTTGTAGAATCACATGAAATTTTGTGTACCCACATATTAGATGATAACGATGAACGTAATGGGTTCTGATCGTCGGAAAACATGACGGAAGGCGTATTTTTTCGACGCCATAGGAGGAAATTCCCTCCTATGGCATCTTTTCTCCATTATTCTCATATATATATATATATGTATAAGGTTAATGGAGGGAAGAGGCCATAGGAAGGAATTTTCTCCTATGTTGTCGAAAAATTACGCCCTAGTCGCATGCAAGTTTATCTTGCTACATACTATGTTATTATATTTGCATCCATATGAATAAAAATATCGCATGTTTATTTCATTGTGCATCCTATATTACAGTTTTATAGTTTTACGATACCCGTACGTATCCTTACCGCTTATTACATATCTAGTCGCATGCAACTCTATCTTGCTACATGCTATGCTATTATATTTGCATCTATATGAATAAAAATATTACAAGTTTAGTACATTGTGCATCCCATGTTACCATTTTACCGTTTTACGATATCCGTTCATATCCATATCATTTATTGCATCTCTAGCTGCATGCCAGATCATATTATTATATGTTACTGTTACATTGGCACCCCATGCTTGATAATGTGCATCATACGTAGTCATGGAATTGTAGATGTGATTCCTGATAGACATTGCGCACCCATAATTTTACCGTGTTTCGATACTTGCTACAGTTTCAGTTTTGAGCATCTATATGATACATATGCACTATCTGACAGGACCTGATACACCACTGCTTGATACCTGATCTTGTTACTAATGCCGACAATTCTGACTTGTCGTCCAGACGGACGTATCCTGTTGTCTCATGCTTGATAATGTGCATCATACGTAGTCATGGAGTTGTAGATATGATTCCTGATAGACATTATGCACCCATACTTTTACCGTGTTTCGATACTTTCTACAGTTTCACTTTTGAGCATCTATATGATACATATGCACTATCTGACAGGACCTGATACACCACTGCTTGATACCTGATCTTGTTACTAATGCCGACAATTTTGACTTGTCGTCCAGACGGACGTATCATGTTGTCTATTCAGACAAAACCTGTACCTGCTTGATCCTGTGTTGGCATTAGTTTCATATTTATCAATACCTGATTTGAACATATAACCTAGGGGTAAGAGGAAATCAATGATGAAACCTGACTTGTAACTCGACATTTCGATACTTATACTGATCAGTTTTGGGGGCTAGGCCAGTCCCGGGATGATGATGCTGACATCATTTGTCTGTACATGTTTCCTATTTTGTGCCTAGCGACACGTCTCGGATTCAGCCCGAGAGTCTGGACCATAGTCCCGGGCAAGCACGAGATACTATTAAGTTATATAGACGATTCCATTAAATTGATTTCAAAGACTTGAGAGTAGATAACCCAATAATATAGTTTAGATTACACACTGCACTTCACCTGCATATACGTATATACTTCACAGTTCTATATCTGTGTTTGCTTATTTTACTGTTTATATTCATACCTGCATATCTCGTGTATCCTGGTTATTTATTTATTGTTGATATTATGACGCACTGACGTCTGGGTTTTGCATGGCCCGGTTTCTCTGTCCTTGTCGCACGCTGACCAGGAGTACTTCGGCCGTCAAGCCGAATAGTGAGGAGCATGTTAGTGATAGTTTAGTTTAGTTTTCTTTTCGCGGTTTTATTTCCTGATGTGAGCCCATATTTGGGACATATTTCCAGATGTTACTGTTCATTAGATTTATTGCTTCCGCATATATATTTCTTGACTCGTTTATTCTAGCAGATGGATATGTACTAATTAGTTTTATGTTTTATTGTTCTTGATATCTTATAGACAGGCATAATGTGACTGTGGAGGGATGTTTCCTAACCACAGGCAGCATGGTTGGCTCTGTCACGTGCCGATCTTAGCGCACTCTAGGAAGCGGGGCATGACAGTTAATGTGGGTGTAGGAGCGGGTGGTGGAGCAGGCGGAGGCACCGCGGATCGATTTTAGTGGACAGACCGATCCGATACTACTGACTATTAGGTTACGGCAGCACCCCGGCCATCAATCTATGACCAAATGCGGAACAAAAATTTATAAAACTTGGCACTATCACAACCAATTACCCGGATCTACCCATAAGCCCTAGATAACAAAACATGCAAAGGAGTTATAATGGTTATACCGAATAAAATCGTGTCCTTCGGTCTTCAACCATCATCCCAAGCTCCTAGGGCCTTTCTCGACCAAGCTTGATCTCCGGTCTCCCTCCATCGAAGATGATTAACCCGAGAGTCTATGCAACGAGCTCCAACCTTATATCCGAGGCAACTAGGGTACCTAGATCGCCATTCTAGATACCGTTGATTAAGTAGAGAGTGTGTGTGATTACTTTGTCTCAAGACACCTAAGAATTCTCAACTCATGAGAGGGTTTGGGTGGAACTAGAGAAAGAAGAAGATGCCATGAGAATGAGGTGCTGAGAGTAACTCAAGGGAGAGAAAAAGTGCCACGCCCCGCTTCCTGGTGTGCGGTGAAGGGGACGGAACGAGGCCGCTACGATTTACTCAAAAGTAAATACGCTAAGCGTAACTAAATAATATAAATACACAAGAGACAAATGTAATTAAACAACAACTTTATTTATTAACATTATTTTGTACAATGCATAGAAAGTAAATATATCTGAATGAAAGCAATGCCTAAACAGTGGCATAACAGGAATGGAAAATACAGATTGTAAAGGAAATGTACAAGTGTAACTACAGCTCGGGATCTTCAATAAACCGGTCCAAGTCGTCACTGATGGGCTCGATCTCTGGAAGGTCCGAAACACTTGACGACATTCAAAGAAGAAGAAAGAGAATGTCATCAGCGAACAAATCCCTCGGTAAGTCCCGAATATAAGGGAGAAGTAGAATAGACAGAGAGTAAGAGAGAGTGTGTGTAACTCTTAAAGTTGTATTATATTGTTATAATGTTGTATTTATTAACGTTCTTGTTTGTAGTTTAGTACAGAAGAATGCCAGTGTATATGAGAGGGGTCTCTATATGCCAGAGATTAGAGGCAAGTGTAGTACAAGGCTCCGTTAGAATGCCCGGAACAACGGTGATTGTATTCAGGTTAGGTGTCTTAAATCTTGCAGTCTCGTGCCACTTCTAACACCTTCCATACCAATCTACCCCTTAACCCCGCGATGTCTTGATTGTATTGTTTGTATTGTATTGTAACTTGTAATGTCTTATAATATAGATTGTATAATTGGATGACTTGCTGAAACCATAATATCAGTAAATGGATGTAACTGGAGAATCATGGATGTAACTGGAGAATCATGTAAGTGGAAGTATATCCATGGTTCGGTTAAGTCAATACAGATTGAATAAATATATTCATGGATTCATATTGAATTGTAGATTGTAGATTGTATTTGAATCATATTCAAGTCAGATTATTTATAATGAGACTCGGTCTGAGTCCGAACAATTAGAAAAAGAAATTGAAGTCTAGAATTGGGTTTTGATATTATCGGTAACCGCTGCACATGGGCGGCAGGATTTGTGTCTTTTTCAAAGACGATTACCGTGTTGATAACACCGTTGTTAAGTTATCTAGCTTAAATAGGTAAGCACCCATTTCTCCGGCTCTCTGAGGCTCAAGAGATTGGTCCTGCTTAAACCTATATTTACTAGGGTCCTTTTTATAATTTATAAAACTTGAGGGGGTTTATGTCAAAAATAATTTTGTATAATTTACAAAATACACCTCAAATATTTAATTATCGTCTTTAGAGTTTTCATAGCTGTATATTTTATATTTGTGACATTTCTAATGAATAAACCTATTTTTCATAATATAGGGTATTTAATTGTAATATTGAACTTATATGGAATTTCATGGTATTTTCATGTAAAGTGATCCTTTTGATTTAGAAAAGTTGGAATATATATATTATATCAAAAATAGGTATTTTGATAATACATATATATATATATATATATATAATTTTTATTATTTTCTAGAAATCTCATTTTCTTAAGATATTTGTATTTCAAATCTTTCGAGACCGAATGCTCCTTGTGGAGGTCTGCATCTCGCACTACTAAGCCCAAGGATGTGCGATAATCCACACCATCCCAGTCGGGTTCCCCAAAATGGGTTGTAGCAGCACTTTGCAAAGATTTGTAAAAATACGTAATCTTGTACAAAACGGTTTTAATAGTAAATGGTATTTACATGTAAAGTTTCGTTTTCCCGTATTCTATGATCCCGAAAGGTATTGTGCTATATTGCATATGAGTGTTGTCAGGAGGTAGGTCATTACCTCGTGATCTAATTAAGGTATAGCAAGATTAATGATGTTTTAAAGTCGAAACTAAACTACATGGTATTTTACTGAAAAAGAGCGGTAAAAGTTACAAAATAAAATGTTTTGCTATGAAACTTGTTCAACATATTTTGTTAATGATTAATAGTCAAGATGTAAGAGTTTAATATGGTTGTGTAAAAGAAAATTGAACTTTACAAGGAAAACCGAATCGGAAGTCGGATTTAACTCCGCTTCCGTCGGGTTTTAGAAAAAGAAGTTTTAAGAATAGATTAGAGAGGAGGGAGGTGGGACTTACTTGTTGTTAGCTTAGAGAAGAGGGAGAGGAGGAAGTAGGATTTTTCGGTTCGTCGTTTCGTCGCCGGAAGCTCCTCGTATCGCCGTCGGAAGTTCGCCGGAGTTTAGCTCTTTGCTAACTCCACTTGTACACAAAATTCTAGAGAGTTTTCTTGAGAGTTTGGACAGAATTGTGAGTGAGGGGTGTGTATTTAGGGGTGGTATTTATAGGGTAAAACTAGGGTTTGGGTAGGCGAAAGAGAGAGAAGAAAATGTTTTAACTTTTGTATTAAAAAAATGGTTTAATGGGATTTTATTGACACTGTAAATGTGCAAGTGAAATAAAATGTACAGGGGTTTCGGGGATAAAAAGAGGCACAAGTTCACAGAAGGGTCAACTCGGATTCAGCCGAGTCAACTCGGCCTTGCCGACCGAGTCGGCCGAGTCTGGCCAGGGCTCGCCGTCGAAGGTCCGTCGTCGTCTGGTTAGCACAGTGGGGTAGTTTGTTTTTAGTGTGACCTTTGGTTTTACGGGTTTAGCACATGTAAACTCTTGGGATTCTAAAAATTTTAAAAGAAATCAATATTCAAAATAATGTGGGGATGGGATTTGAACTCTAGTGCTTTGGTTAAGCAGTGCAAGTTATTACCAATGAGCTACAAGCTCCTTCTTGCTATAAAAAGCAAAACAAACTTATAACTTGTGCTCAGGAAAAAGTAACCTTTTCTGTATTTTTGAAAAAATGTACAGAAAATTAGTACAGAAATTTAGGGTTGTTACAAAAAGAAAATGAATAATGGCTTGTATTTTTTTGTGTTGTGAGTGTTGATAAAAAATAATGGAGCCATCGCATAAATGTTCGTGTCTTCAAAATATCTTAGTCAACAAAAATATCTCAAGTCAACATAATCTCAAAACAAACAAAAACCCTAAGCATGCTAGAATAGTAATCACGAGTCACTAATTAGCCATGCCACAAAAATTCAATTAACACCTCATCCTACATCTCAAAAACCTTTTAATCCAAAAAGGTCTAAACCATGATGATGTGTAATCTCCTAAAAGTAATCTTGTAATAAATTACAAGAATAACCCTCAACAGTATATACATACCCACATCCGTATTCCGAAAAATACGAATACAATGAGACGAAAATAATCTAACATTATAATACTAGGATCCGGCTTAAACCAAAGCCCACTAGTATTATCCGTCCAAATATCATCTGTGCACAAGTACATGTATGTGATCGAACCCTGCCGTAAAACCATACGATCTCTACAACATTTCGTCCGAAATAGGTAAACCTGATTGAAAAGAATTCTTGTTTGTGTAGTAAAAGCAAGTATCGAATCAATTATTTCCCGATAACGGTTTCATTTGATCGATAACAGTATCTTGTATCGGTAATGAGAAAATTGTATAAAGAAATCACAACCAAAGAATTTATTGACCGCAATCAACTACGGTGTCAGTTGTAGATCGTAAGCGAGTGCGGACCGTCCACAGGGATTGTGCGATTCGTTTCAATGTTTGATTTGTTTGAATTGAAAAGTTAATCGAAGAGAAAAGAAAGCATGATTCAAGATTTATCAATTGTTTCAAGTGTCACTATTCTATTCAAGAATCAAGAAAATGATAAACAATCAAGAATCGGGGTTTCGATGATATTTCCAACCAAATGTCAAGAATCTAAATGAGGCTCGTAGGAATCGATCGGATCTATAGACGTGATGTAATCTCAAGATATCGTGTTCTTGTCCTTCGAAGAATTGATACTAGATCGATGATGATCGACGAGAGTTAGGACTTTCTCGTGAAACTAGGGTTTCATCTTTTAACCCTTGTTCTTTCGTCGATATCATTCACTTTCTAGCCTCTAACAAATTCAAGAAACGATCATAACTCCCCAATTTTGAGCGATATCAATCAAGAAAGTATCGTCACGAAATTGGGTCGTCGGTTCTTGAACTTGCTAGGGTTTACAAAACTCGTAGGACTCAAGAATCGATTTAAGATATGTTACATCATCATTCTATTGATCGTCTTGACTCCTCGACGAGCGGAGTTTTATTCACACATCATCACACAGAAAGCATTCAAGAATTGAAAAGATATCATGATGCAAGAATTTATAGAAAACAAGATAAAAGAATTTCACCTTTTATTTATATCAACAATTTGATTACAGTCGCTCAAGAACTACAAGAGGAAGAACTAAATTGTCGATCTGGCGTCGCTTTTCTCCGTGAGTCGTGGATCGGCTCGGAACACTTGCTCTGTTTAAGATCGGCTCCGCTCATAAAAGGTTGACGGGCTTCTTGCTTGATGGGGTACTCGGAATCTTGGCTTTTGATTGGAATTAGGGTTAGGGTTAGGGTTAGGGTTTCACACAAGTTCTCTCACTAGACTTGTGGAAGAAGATGAAGAAGAGGTAAGAGAATGGCTACTACAATGAACTAATGGAGGGCTCTCTTCATCATGATTTACAAGTAAGCCTAGGGTCTTATTTATAGATCTCCCAAACCCTAGGTCTAGGTTTGAAATTACAATTCCCTCCAAAAGTTTGTTGAGGCTTCTAGAAGGTAGTTTGTTAGGAGCTAGTTTAGCCTTTAAGCTAGGATTAATTAAGCTTAGAAACCCTAGTTTGCTGATCTGGCAGAAGTCTCTGGAGTATTCTGGAACTTGAAGTATATGAGCTGAATGTGGGCCCTGAATGAAGAATTTTGATGCAAAGCTTAGGTGCTGACGTGGCAAGACGGCCGCGGAATCGCGGCCTAAGCCGGCTTGCGCCGCGGTTCCGCGGCCAAGTAGTGGCTTCATGGCTTGGGTCTTCTTCTGTGGTCTTGGGCTAATATTTGGGCCCTTCTCTGATGTGTTGATTTGTATTTGTTCCTTTGGATTGATACCAGAACTGAAATCATTGAGTTGGCGTAATGTTTTAGCGGTGTAGATTTGAGCAAGCTTTTGATTTTCCTGCACAGACTTCGAAACACGGGTTGCGATATATAGAAATGATGCCATGCTATGAAATGCAGTCAATTTCCCTAGAAATGCTGGTTTTAAGGTCTAACACATGTAATCTGATATTTTGCGACAGATTTGCTAATATGTGAAATATGAATGCCGAACACTTCTATATGAATGCAAAATGATAGGGAAATTGCCGGTTAAAAGATGCAATATTTTTGACTAATCAAATTCCCCCAAACTTAATTTCGATCGTCTCGAGCGAACTGTTTTATTAAAAAGAGAAGGAGAAAATAAAGAAAAAGAAAAACTAACTAGCACACTTTCGTAGGCAACACAATTGCACTGAGCACATGCAACAAACCTTTAAACCTCTAGGTGTCCCTAGTAGGAGGAGTGTTGTCTCCTGAGGGTTTTCAGCGGATTGCACCCACAAAATCCCATAATAAAAGAAAGATCATGAATATTACATTTAAAGAAAAGAATTGTAGAAGAAAAGCCTTGAAAATTAGGGTTTCCAACTAAGCTAGCTTCTCGGTTATCATGAGCCCTATCTTAATAGTCATGAAAAGATGTTAGAAATCACGTCATCCCTCAATAAAACATCATCTTAGTCTTCATTCCTATCTTTCTTCCAAACATCGATCATATCACCCTGCGTGTGTGTAAAGGACATCCCTACACCCGGAGAATTCAATTCAAGCTATCATACTCTTGCCCATCAGCCTCAGTACTTTTTAATTAATGAATATTTAGATGAGATTTGCTCACACACTTTCATGCGACCGTTAATACTTCTTGAGGTACTAACCGACCGATTACTCATGTGCTTTCTTATTTGGTGTATTTTCCTCGTCTTGCACCACCTCAGGCATAGCAGTGACTCCCAGACCAGTTGGCCTTAGGGCACTAGGTGAAGAAGCACCCTCGCTATACATTTTTATTGCCCTTGGTGATAACAAAACCAATGTCCATTTTTCTCACCACTTTATATTTTTTTTTATTCACTTTTCTTTTTATTTCCTTCATACATCGGCTTTAAGATAAGAGCATTTCAAGGTATCCTCTACTATCCCAGGTTTCAAGACGTGTATAAGTGCGAATAGCAGGGTAGCCACGTTCAAAATGTTTGGCTTCCAGAATAGAAACTATTTTTCAGACTTAGTTTTATCCTCAGATTAGTGACGTTCTTCATCTTACTAACCTTTGGGACAACGGCTCATAACTACTTATTACTAGTTCGTATAAGAAAACTTCTAATTTTCTTAATTTTCTTAAATTTTTCTAATCTCATGGATGTAATTGTTCACTATCTTAACTTTCATTATCTTATTTATATACAAAGAAGTGTAAATATTAAAATTATTTTTATATTTGAAAATTTTTAAATTTTTATAGGTTTTGAAAAAATTTTAAATTTTTATAGATTTTTAAAAGAAATGTTTTGTGCTTATGCAGATGATATGCAAATGATGCAAAAATAAGCACAAACATCCCCCAAACTTGTTTTCAACAGTGTCCTCACTGTTGCCAACCGCTATACCTACAAAAATCTGTAAGACTGGGGGGAATTATTAGTGGGGGCAAAATATATAAGTGAAGAACTTCCCCCAAACTTATTCTTTTCATTCACCTTCATTCAAAACATGATGCAGTGATATACAGGATATGAAGGTGAGACGGAGGAATTTTAATCCAAATAAATTGGCTCTTGTAAGAACAAGAGCTCCTCCGTGGCGTCAGTGGAAAAATACGGCTTTAGTCTATGTCCATTTACTTTGAAAAATGTGCTGTTTTTAACATTTTCTATCTCTACTGCCCCGTGCGGGTATACAGACCGCACAATAAAAGGTCGCTTCCACCGAGATCGAAGCTTACCCGCGTGAAGGTGTAATCGTGAATCATAAAGAAAGACTTGTTGACCAGGTGAAAATGTTTTTCTCAAAATGTTTTGATCGTGAAAAACCTTAGTCCTATTCTTTATGATTACAGCATTATCATAAGCTTCATCGCGGAGTTCGCTTAGCTCATTTAGTTGCAGCTTCCGAAAGTTGTAGGCTTCTTTTAGATCAAAGTTTATTTCCTTAATAACCCACAATGCTTTATGCTCTATCTCGACGGGTAAGTGACATGCCTTCCCAAACACTATCCTATATGGAGACATCCCTAGGTCGGTTTTATATGCAGTTCTGAATGCCCAAAGAGCATCCGTCAGTTTGGTCGACCAGTCTTTTCTATTCTTAGCAACGGTCTTCTCCAGGATAAGTTTGATCTGTCTGTTTGAAATTTCAGCCTGCCCGCTCGTTTGGGGATGATAGGGTGTAGAAAGTCGGTGGTTGATTCCGTATTTCCGCATCAGAGTCTCGAAAGATCTGTTGCAGAAATGTGTCCCATTATCGCTAATGATAGCGCGTGGGTGTCCAAATCACGAAAAGATATTCTCTTTTAAGAACTTAATGACAACTTTCTTGTCATTAGTGCGACATGGAATGGCTTCTACCCACTTGGAGACATAATCAACCGCCGGCAATATATACAAATTCCCAAAGGAGTTGGAAAAGGGACCCATAAAATCAATGCCCCAAACATCGAAAATTTCAACAACCAAGATGGGTTGTTGAGGCATTTCATTTCTCCGGGATATTCTACCCGTATACTGACATTGTGTACAGGTTTTGCAATGCTCAAATGCGTCCTTGAATAAGGTCGGCCAATAAAATCCACATTGCAAAACCTTTTCCGCTGTCTTTTTAGGACCAAAGTGACCCCCACAAGCCTGATCATGACAAAAAGAAAGAACACTCTTGAACTCTTCATTCAGGACACACCGGCGAATGATCTGATTAGGACAATATTTAAACAAATAGGGTTTGTCCCAGTAAAAGTGTTTTATTTGGGATAGAAAACAATATCTGTCCTGTTTTGACCAATCACTGGGTATCAGTCTTGTGGCATGATAGTTCACAATATCCCTGAACCAAGGTTCAATGGATACGTTCAAGAGTTGTTCATCAGGGAACGAATCATTGATCGGCAGGGTTACAGGGGAAGAAATAATGCGTGAAAGATGGTCGGCTACGACGTTTTCACATCCTTTCTTATCTTTGATAACAAGATCAAATTCTTGTAAAAAAAGGATCCAACGTATTAGTCGACCTTTTGCATCTTTCTTCACCAAAAGATGTTTTAGCGCGGAATGGTCAGTGTACACAACTATGGATGAGCCAATCAAGTAAGGCCTGAATTTTTCTAATACAAATACAACCGCTAAAAGCTCTTTTTCAGTAGTTGTATAATTGATTTGCGCATCATTCAGGGTCTTACTCGCATAGTAGATCACGTGTGACATCTTATCAATGTGATGTCCTAAGACTGCACCTACTGCAAAGTCGGATGCGTCACACATTAGCTCAAATGGGTAGTCACAATCGGGAGACGACAGAACGGGGGCTGTGGTGAGTGAGTGTTTTAGTAAGTCGAAAGCTGTCTCGCAATCCGAGTCAAAGTGGAAGATCGTATCCTTGGCCAGGAGAAGTGTTAAAGGTCTAGCAATTTTGCTAAAGTCCTTTATGAATCTCCTATAAAAGCCCGCATGGCCAAGAAAAGATCGAATGTCCTTGACTCTTTTGGGATGAGGTAGGTTTTGAATGACATCTATCTTAACTCTGTCAACCTCAATGCATTTTCGTGAAATAACATGTCCAAGAACAATTCCTTCTTGGACCATGAAGTGGCATTTTTCCCAGTTCAAAGTTAAGTTCCTCTCTTTGCAACGAGTAACAACAGTGTCAAGATTCGATAGGCAATCTGAAAAAGAGTCTCCGAAAATCGAGAAGTCGTCCATAAAAATCTCCAAGAAATTCTCTACCATATCAGAGAATATCCCCATCTTACACCGCTGAAAGGTAGCGGGAGCATTGCATAGCCCAAAGGGCATGCGTCTGTAAGCAAATGTGCCAAATGGACAAGTAAAAGTGGTTTTATCTTGATCCTTTTTGGCGATGGGGACCTGATTATAGCCTGAGTATCCGTCCATAAAACAATAATACTCTCGTCCGGCTAAGCGCTCTAGCATCTGATCAATGAAGGGTAGAGGAAAATGGTCTTTCCTCGTAGCGGCGTTGAGTTTTCTATAATCAATACATACACGCCACCCAGTTTGGGCGCGTGTCTGAATCAACTTATTCGCCTCATTGGTAACAATAGTGATGCCAAATTTCTTAAGGACGACATGTATAGGACTCACCCATTGGCTATCGGAGATTGGGTATATAATACCATTATCTAAGCATTTGACGATCTCTTTCATCACCGCTTCCTTCATGACGGGGTTCAACCGTCTCTGTGGTTCTCGGGTTGGTCTGGCATCATCCATCACATTTATATGATGTTCAACAATCAAGGGACTAATCCCTTTGATGTCCGCCATGGTCCAACCAAACGCCTCTTTGTTAGATCTCAATATCGATAAAAGTGCATTCTCTTGCTCTGATGTAAGAGAAGCGGAAATGATAACCGGTAAAGACTCATTCTCACCTAGATATGCATATTTAAGGTGAGAAGGTAAAATTTTGAGATCTAACACTGGCGGAGAAATGATAGAAGGAGAGACCATCGAGTGATTCTCGGAGTCACACAGAAGCTCATAGCCTATGTAAGATACAGACTCGGGTGGAGTAAAGTCAGGAGTGTAGGAAAAGTGTCCTCACTAAGATCAGGTGTAAGATCAAGCAGAGATGTGGTAATGTCGTCGAGATCTAAAAAGCAAAGATCATCAGCTCCACAACTATCGGGAGCGATCTCGTGGACAGAACACACATCTAGGATATGAGCAGAGGGTAGTGATGGCTGACTTCCAACTCTATAGATGTTCAGTTCAATAATCATATTTCCAAAGGATAAGTTCATTGAACCGTTTCTACAGTTAATAACAGCGTTGGAAGTGGCAAGGAAAGGACGACCCAAAATCACCGGAATTTGGCTTCGGGGGTTCGCTACTGGTTGTGTGTCGAGAACAATGAAGTCCACGGGGAATACAAATTCCCCGACCTTAATCAACACATCTTCGAGCTCACCCCTAGGTTTGGTGATCGAATGGTCTGCCATTTGGAGAGTGCAGTGAGCAGGTTTTAACTCTCCAATCCCTAGTTGCTCATATACAGAATAAGGGAGTAGGTTAACACTTGCGCCAAGGTCTAAAAGAGCACGATTTATGTTTTTACCCCCAATAGAAATCGAAATAGTAGGACATCCTGGGTCCTTTCGTTTCTTTGGTAGCTGTGGGATAAAAGCAGTGCTGATATTATTAGACATGAAGACCTTCTTTGGCACTTGGGTCTTCCTCTTCCTAGTGCACAAGTCCTTAAGAATTTTTGCATAAGCGGGGACTTGCTGAATCGCATCTAGGAGAGGGATATTGATGTTAACCTGTTTGAACATTTCTATAATTTTCTCCATATGTGGACTCGTTCTGTTAGCCCTTAACCGATTCGGGTAAGGTGCTTTCGCAATAAGCGTCGGGTCCATCATAGGAGAAGGAAAGGGGGGTAGACGAGATCCCAAAAGAGGAGTGGGGATCATCTGTGGAGAACTAGAAGAGGATTTCTGAGGTGTCGAGCCTAGAGGGAAATGGAGAATAGGTTCGCGAGAAGATGGTGTGGTAGAAGAACAAGGATTAGAAGGAGAAGTGTGTGCGTGTGGGAAGGTCTCAGCCGGGGTGTTGATATGATTTTCAGTATCATCAACTTCTTCCCCAACATGGTTGTTCAGCACTCTTCCTGATCTCAACGTTGTGATGGCATTTACATTGTAATGCCCAGGGTTCGGTAAGGGTTGAGAAGGAAGTTTCCCTTTTTCTCTCGCACTCATTTCGGTTTTAAGTCGTGCGATTTCAGCTTCCATCGATCTGATACTTTCAGCTTGGGATGCTGAGTTTTTCTTTATCTCACTGACGGAAGATCTAACCTCAGCCGAAACCTCTATGAAATTTGACAAAAGTGATTTCATGGTTTGAGTGAATTGAGAGAACTCGTCAGAACAGGTCATAGGATTAGACTGTGTAAGAGTGTTGACCTGATTTTGGAAGTTTTATGACCGGTAGGGGTGCTGAGTGAGTTGAAGGGGTTGTTGTGGTGGAAGAAGAGCCTTTTGAAATTGATTCGTGTTTGGAACCGTGTTTTGAGATTGGTTTTGGTTCCAAGCGAAATTCGGGTGATTCCTCCAACCCTGATTGTACGTGGAAGAATATGGATCGTTTCAAGGTCTTTGAAATGCGGCATTAGAATGCTCGTGACCTTGAAATGGTGAGTTTAATGGACATTCTTCCGTTAAATGAGACGGATAAGAACAGCACCCACAAACAGTTTTGGGGAGCGATATTGGGTTTAGGGAGGCTGCTGCAAATTTGTGTTCCATAGCCTCGAGCTTCTTTTGCATTGCTGCCATTTCAGCTCGAACACCTATGGACACATCAACTTGGTGTACGCCACCCCTATTCAATGGTTGGGTTCCACTCTCCCACTGTAGTGATTTTTCAGCGAACTCTTCTAAAAACTTCCAAGCCTCCCCATCATCCTTAGTCATAAAAGTACCTTGACACATGTTTTCAAGGTTCTGTTTAGTGTTCAGGTTAATACCCTCATATAAGATTCGGCAAAGATCCCATCTCGGGATGCCTTGATGAGGACATTGAACCAAAAGATCCTTGAAACGTTCAAAATATTTCGAGAACGGTTCATTCGGAAGCTGGGTAAATTGGTTGAGTTCGCTACAGATTCGAGCTGTCTTTTGCATTGGGTAAAATTTCTTAAGGAATGCCGCGATGAATTCTTCCCAATTCGTAATAGAGTGTGCAGTAGTGTTGTATAGACACTTCTCGGCTATATCGCACAAAGTAAATAGAAGAAGTCGTAGACGCATAGCATCCACTGAAAGTTGTGACGTATCCATCATTGCGCATACGTTTTCAAATTTGGTAATGAAAACGTAAGCGTCCTCAGACTCGAGACCGTGGAATTTGGGTAAAAGATTGATATACTGGGGCTTAATTTCAAAGTTATCCACGTTGGCTTGTGGTGTGGATAAGCAGGTCGAAAGAGGACCTCGAATGGGGTAGCATCTCTCCTTGAGAGAGATGCGGGGTGGATTCTGCGCACCAACGGACGGTGGCAGATTAGTGGAAAAGAAATTTGATGGATTCGGATCCATCGATGTGGGTGTGGTAGTGGGTAAATAAAAGGTAACTGTAGAAATATCGACTTCGGAGTCGATAGGAGGTACGCGGACTAAACGGGCACTAGAATCCCATGTCCAGCCTATCTTGTACTAAAAAGGGTTAGTACAAGTGGCAACGTGGCTTATAATTAGGGGTAAATGATGTATGCAGTGTTTGCTTTTGAAAAAGGGACGGATTTTGAAAAAAAATGATGCGACAAAACAAATGCAACACACAAAACCCTAATTCTAGGGGTCGCCTAGGTCAGATCTCTAGACCGCTCCTAACTGCCAGAAGACAAGACGTAGGATAGAATCCTCCACTGCCTCTTTGTCCCTCCTGTAGCCAGGTAAGTGCCAGGTAAGTGGGAGGTTCTCCACTACGTAAGTAGTGGGCCTAATTAAGTAACCACTAGCCTTCGACACACTTGCCTAGGCACCACAAGAGAAACGCGGATAAGCAATGAATTACCCACGGCCTTCCTCTGTCCTAAGTGAGCGCGACGGTCCTTAGAGTCATCTCTAGATATTTTTTAATTAATGAGGGACAATGCGTATGCAAGTTTGTGATTTTTGGGGCCTAGGAAGGGTAATGAACTCCCCACCTAATTTGGATTTGGTATGTGCCCCTTAATTTCCGTATTAGTAATGCAAACAACCAAGAAACGAAAACACGCACAAATTTAATTTTCTTTTTAGCGGCGCTGCGATTTTTGCAAAGAGCCTGCAGAAAATATTAGTTGGAGCTAAAAAGAGGAGAGAGGAGAAGGTAAGAAATCACCTGAAGCAAAAATTTCACAGAGATCCCCCAAACTAGCCGCGCTTCTGCCGCAATAGGTATGTCAAGACCGCGGTTCCGCGGTCTCCTGTTCAGATCACTGTACCAATTTTCTCCAGAAAGCTCCTGTAGCCTTCCTCTGTTCTCTGGTATATCCCAAAAATTATTTCAACTGCACAGAAAGCTCCAGATCTCCTTGCAATAAACCACAACAAATCGTTTAGGGTTTGTGCGAATTTCGATCTCAAGAAATGTAATGAAATAAATCTTTCAATTCAAACTACAATATAAAACGAATTAGCGCGCGATCCTCGGCAACGGCGCCATTTGATTGAAAAGAATTCTTGTTTGAGTAGTAAAAGCAAGTATCGAATCAATTATTTCCCGATAACAGTTTCATTTGATCGATAACAGTATCTTGTATCGGTAATGAGAAAATTGTATAAAGAAATCACAACCAAAGAATTTATTGACCGCAATCAACTACGGTGTCAGTTGTAGATCGTAAGTGAGTGCGGATCGTCCACAGGGATTGTGCGATTCGTTTCAATGTTTGATTTGTTTGAATTGAAAAGTTAATCGAAGAGAAAAGAAAGCATGATTCAAGATTTATCAATTGTTTCAAGTGTCACTATTCTATTCAAGAATCAAGAAAATGATAAACAATCAAGAATCAGGGTTTCGATGATATTTCCAACCAAATGTCAAGAATCTAAATGAGGCTCGTAGGAATCGATCGGATCTATAGACGTGATGTAATCTCAAGATATCGTGTTCTTGTCCTTCGAAGAATTGATACTAGATCGATGATGATCGACGAGAGTTAGGGCTTTCTCGTGAAACTAGGGTTTCATCTTTTAACCCTTGTTCTTTCGTCGATATCATTCACTTTCTAGCCTCTAACAAATTCAAGAAACGATCATAACTCCCCAATTTCGAGCGATATCAATCAAGAAAGTATCGTCACGAAATTGGGTCGTCGGTTCTTGAACTTGCTAGGGTTTACAAAACTCGTAGGACTCAAGAATCGATTTAAGATATGTTACATCATCATTCTATTGATCGTCTCGACTCCTCGACGAGCGGAGTTTTATTCACACATCATCACACAGAAAGCATTCAAGAATTGAAAAGATATCATGATGCAAGAATTTAAAAAAAACAAGATAAAAGAATTTCACCTTTTATTTATATCAACAATTTGATTACATTCGCTCAAGAACAACAAGAGGAAGAACTAAATTGTCGATCTGGTGTCGCTTTTCTCCGTGAGTCGTGGATCGGCTCAGACCACTTGCTCTGTTGAAGATCGGCTCCGCTCATAAAAGGTTGACGGGCTTCTTGCTTAATGGGGTACTCGGAATCTTGGCTTTTGATTGGAATTAGGGTTAGGGTTTCACACAAGTCCTCTCACTAGACTTGTGGAAGAAGATGAAGAAGAGGTAAGAGAATGGCTACTACAATGAACTAATGGAGGGCTCTCTTCATCATGATTTACAAGTGAGCCTAGGGTCTTATTTATAGATCTCCCAAACCCTAGCTCTAGGTTTGAAATTATAATTCCCTCCAAAAGTTTGTTGAGGCTTCTAGAAGGTAGTTTGTTAGGAGCTAGCTTAGGCTTTAAGCTAGGATTAATTAAGCTTAGAAACCCTAGTTTGCTGATCTGGCAGAAGTCTCTGGAGTATTCTGGAACTTGAAGTATATGAGCTGAATGTGGGCCCTGAATGAAGAATTTTGATGCAAAGCTTAGGTGCTGACGTGGCAAGACGGCCGCGGAATCGCGGCCTAAGCCGGCTTGCGCCGCGGTTCCGCGGCCAAGTAGTGGCTTCATGGCTTGGGTCTTCTTCTGTGGTCTTGGGCTAATATTTGGGCCCTTCTCTGATGTGTTGATTTGTATTTGTTCCTTTGGATTGATACCAGAACTGAAATCATTGAGTTGGCATAATGTTTTAGCGGTGTAGATTTGAGTAAGCTTCTGATTTTCCTGCACAGACTTCGAAACACGGGTTGCGATATATAGAAATGATGCCATGCTATGAAATGCAGTCAATTTCCCTAGAAATGCCGGTTTTAAGGTCTAACACATGTAATCTGATATTTTGCGACAGATTTGCTAATATGTGAAATATGAATGCCGAACACTTCTATATGAATGCAAAATGATAGGGAAATTGCCGGTTAAAAGATGCAATATTTTCGACTAATCAAAACCCTATGTGTGGAACTCTAAAGACTCGTCAATACGCTAGAAGTAGATTCAACCACAAACACGTCAGCGGCACTAGCTGTACGTAACGACCACCCAAGTATTGAGCGAAAGGGAGGCCGACGAGCAAACCCATCCTGAAACCCCTACTGGGCCTGACAGTGACAATATCCGTACAGTCCGGTCCGTTCGTCTATGAGTATCTCATATCGAGTCTAAGAGATGCATAAAGTCAGACTCCTAATAACGTGACATTTAGTGTCGGTATGAAGCCCATTACCACCTGAGAAACTAATGATCTGAATCAGTAATTCTCGACTACCTTGGCCAAGGATTTCTGGTGATGGACACCCGTGCACTCCGCGACATCAACCCCAATACCGGGAGAGATGAATCCCCTGACGATCCGCTCACTGACTCCATGTGGCTCGAGACTGTACCCAACTAAAACCTGTTTGCATGACTCCTTTGAGCCGTGGTAGTGTAGTAATCAAAGCACAGTGGGAACTCACATGAGACAAATGACGATCTCAGGTCGATGGACTAACATGTACCATGTCACCAGGGAACATCTATCTGGAAATAGGTATAATACCAACTAGCATGTTCCCGGTGAGTCCGTCCGGTGTACTCATAACCCAATGAGCATCTGTACACATCTTAGGTGAACCAACTGATACCAATGGCTTATGAGACCGGCCACTGCCACTTATCGGGGTCTCGATCCGTATACACTAGTCTACTCTTGGAGTATCGATGCCCAATCTTGAAACTCGCACGACTAGGGATAGTTTAAGGATGTGCTTATAGACCACCCAACTCTCATGTATATGATCGCCATCATACTGCTGGTAGTCAAGCAAGAATCTTATGGGCTCTATCAACATGTAATAGCGATCTATAATGTCACCTGAAGCATGTACATGATGATAAAGTCAAACCAGATAGCATACTATCATCTCGAGTAAGACGGTTCTACCGGTATAGGTCACGTGCCTACGATCCAATAATTGACTTGAGGGCACTATAGCCAACACTCTCCCACTTGCACTTAAGGCTAATTATTGCGGTGTCGCATACTCACAGCCCGTGTGATACCGAACACCTAACTTCTCTACTAATCGTTTTCACAAACCTTGTTTGTAAAACTATTGTGTTCGAGAAATAGTCTCGGTGAGTGGATCCGCTCCAATGTTTCTTTCAATATCTCTCTTTATCTCTAGTTCGCGGAGAAAGCCATCTCCCGAAATGAGCAATACATGTCTTAGAATATGTCTGGATATCTGATGGGACTCAGTTCTCAAATGAACTCCAAATCCAACAAACTTCTTAGACTGTATCGTCCACTGAATTTAATCAGTATCCTGCGCCATACCTTCTGTCACGCCCCGCTTCCCAGTGTACGGCGAAGTGGACGCGACGAGGTCCGCTACGTATGTACTCAGAAGTACATACGCTAAGCGTAGCTAAGCAATATAAAATAAATACACAAAAGACAAAAGTATAAAAGAACAGCAACTTTTATTTATTAAAATTCTTTGTACAATACATGGAAAGGAAAATACAACTGAAATAAAGATGCCTAAACAGTGGCATAACAGGAAAAGGAAAGTACTAAAAAGAAAAGTGTACAATGAAATTATACTGCAGGGTCTTCGGCAAAATGCTCCAAGTCTTCTTGGGTGGGTTCAACTTTTGCCGGGTCCAGGTCACCTGACGACATTCAAAGAAAAGAGAAACAGAATGTCGTCAGCGAACAGATCGCTCGGTAAGTCCCAAGGATAAGAGGGAAGTAGAGAAGAAAGAATAAAAAGATACATTTTTAAAGTGTAAACTATTGTTGTAATGTTATGTTAACGCTGTTGTTTGTATCTTGGTACAGAAGAATACCAGTGTATACGAGGGGTGTCTCACTTGCCAGAGACTAGGACACGTGTAGTACAAGGAACCGTTATGCCACTGTACAACAGCAATGGGATTCAGGTTAGGTGTATTAATCTGACCACCTCGTGCCACCTTTAACACCTTCCGTACATCTACCCCTTAAACCCCACGATTTCTTGTTTGTATTATTATCTTGTAAAATTGTATTGATTGTAAGATTGATTAACTGACTGACCGAAACCATGATATCAGGAAATGGTTATAACCGTAGAGTCATGTAAATGGAATACTGGGAAACATGTAAAAGGAATATCCATGGTTCGGTTCAGCCAAATTATATAGATTGTTAACTGGATTCAGTGATTCATGTATTCATTTTGAGTTGGAATATTGAAGATTTATATGGTACTTGAATCATATTCAAGTCGGATTATGATCAGATCAAACCCGAGACAGACCGTAGAAATGTAAATCGAAGTCCTATAATTGCTAGAGTCCTCAGGATAATTTATAAAACTTGAGGGGGTTTTATGTAAAAATACTTTTGTATAGTTTCAAAATATAACTCAAGTATTTAATTATCGTCTTTATATACATACAACAATTTAATGATCAAGATAAATATGTATACATGTTCGAATAGCATGAAATGAGTCAAGTATATTATTCGAGTAACTACCGTAAACAATGCTGTAAAGAAATATTATGTACGACTAATTAATCAAGTTGAACGAATGCGGAATATAAACAGAAATATGTCTCTAAATGTTTTGCATGCGTGAGTTCCAGTTTCACCTAAATACGACTACCGGTTTGAGAGATATATATGTTTTCGTATCGTCGCGCAAAACAGATCAGAATCTATTCGGCACCGTCACATATTTTTAAAACGCAGTTTGAGTTAATTTTTATCGGGTTTCAAGTTATGAAAATTATTAGAAAATTGTAGGTATTTCGATGTACTTATCGAAAACACCAAGATTCATACAATTTGGATTTATGAAGCTCTAGTTATGATCATTTTAATATCAGCGTTTAAAACAGAAATTCAGATTTCTGGACAGCAACTATATGTTATATTGCAAAGCCTATATCAGGCTGTTTCATGCATTTCTAAGTAATCAAGTATACATAAAATTATTGTTCTATCAATTTTACATCAACACATCTAAATTTTGTCATGAACGGACATCGGGAGTTTGAGTTATGTCTAATTTAAAAACAGTATGCGAATCAGGACAGATTCTGTCCAGATTCGTCACTTAATATTATAACGCTGTTTTTTTTATCTTAGATGGGTTTTCAGTAAAACTATAAAACTAATAAAATCTATATCATTCGATATAGATATCAAAAACACCTGAGTTTGCTCAATTTGGATACCGGTATACCAAGTTATGTGTCTTAGAAATTGACCGATAACTGCAGTTTTCTGTTTTACGATCAGTGAATAAAAAATGATGTAATTCCTAAACCGTTATGCGGTTCGATCTAAAACTTTTACAACGTGTACAAAATAATATATTCTATCATATGTAAATTTTCTGAAATTTTCAGAATTAAAAATTAATTTATAAAAATTATTTTAAAACTAAAGGTATTGATATGTCATATGTGAGAAATAAGAAAACCAAGGTATTTATTCGTAGCTTCTTTTTTTTTTTACAAACTTTAAATAGAGTGATTTAAAATAAAACAACAAACATACAATCCTAATTGGTCACTATGAAATCTTAACATGTGAATTGAGAGTAATGAAAAAGACTTTACAAACTACATATGTGTGTTTGTTTGTGTGTTCATTATTTATATATGTATCCATTAAATTAATTATTTAAAAACTATGATATGTCAAAGGAAGTTTTTCATGGCAATATAAAACAAGAGAAATATAAAGAGAAAAAGAAAGAGATGGAGGAAGGAAAAAGTGAAGGGACTTACATGCACAAGCCGGTATTGTCACCGGGCTTGTCTATCCGCCGATAGCCTCGCGTTATGAGCGAGACCTTCTTGAAGAGTTCTTCATGTTCTTCTTCTTGGACTCTAGGTGAAAAGGAAGAAGTGAGAGATAGAAAAATATGAGGAAGGAAAAGATGGAGGAGGACAATAAAGATAGTGTGATGGTGAATTATGTATAATAATATATGCATTCAACATGAGAATTAAAAGAGAAATGAAAGGTCGCCATTCATTTTGGAAATGAAAGGTCTCATTTGTAGATATGAGAAGAATAAAAATTGATAAAAATAATTGCAAGCATGTGGATTTGAACATGTGACTTATGGAATAACGATGTAATGACTTAACCAATGAGCTATAAGATTATACATGCATATTTTTAATTAGAATTAAATATATGATATTGCTTAAAAAGAAAATGGGCTTTTTAGATGGGTTGTAGAGAATAAGAATAATGGATTTGGGTTAAATATTTATGAAAGGAAAAAATAAGAATGAGAAGTTAAAAACTTAAATATAAGAAAAAGAAATTGTACCTAGAAAAAATACATAATAGATTGAGAAATAAAATAATAATAAATTTAATAGAAAACGGAAAATACCAAGTACAAATAAATACGGTATATTATTGAAGAGGGATAATACAAATGTATAAAGATTTTGGGGTTGTTACATTCTACCCTCCTTAAAAATAATTCCGTCCTCGAAATTACTCAAGAAGAATGATGTAACAGAGTAAGAAAACAGGAATAGGATGATATCATCTTCGAGTTCCGTCGATTGATACTCTAACCAATTGAGCTAATATGCCAAAGAGATACAAATAGAAAGGGTAAATAAGAGTTAAGAATTCAAAAGTTTTGAGATAGACTTCAAGGAAACCGAAGGTGTAGTTCAAGATAGATTCAAGGAATATGTAATGTAAAGAATGTTTTCAGTTGCTGTTTCTTGTGTTTTATATTGCTTAGGATTCCATACAGCTCTGACCTGCATGGGCCGCCAACAAAACCTGTCACGCCCCGCTTCCCAGTGTACGGCGAAGTGGACGCGACGAGGTCCGCTACGTATGTACTCAGAAGTACATACGCTAAGCGTAGCTAAGCAATATAAAATAAATACACAAGAGACAAAAGTATAAAAGAACAGCAACTTTTATTTATTAAAATTCTTTGTAGAATACATGGAAAGGAAAATACAACTGAAATAAAGATGCCTAAACAGTGGCATAACAGGAAAAGGAAAGTACTGAAAAGAAAAGTGTACAATGAAATTATACTGCAGGGTCTTTGGCAAAATGCTCCAAGTCTTCTTGGGTGGGTTCAACTTCTGCATGGTCCAGGTCACCTGACGACATTCAAAGAAAAGAGAAACAGAATGTCGTCAGCGAACAGATCGCTCGGTAAGTTCCAAGGGTAAGAGGGAAGTAGAGAAGAAAAAATAAAAAGATACATTTTTAAAGTGTAAACTATTGTTGTAATTTTATGTTAACGCTGTTGTTTGTTGCTTGGTACAGAAGAATACCAGTGTATACGAGAGGAGTCTCACTTGCCAGAGACTAGGGCATGTGTAGTACAAGAAACCGTTATGCCACGGTACAACAGCAATGGGATTCAGGTTAGGTGTATTAATCTGACCACCTCGTGCCACCTTTAACACCTTCCGTACCAATCTACCCCTTAAACCCCACGATTTCTTGTTTGTATTGTTATCTTGTAAAATTGTATTGATTGTAAGATTGATTAACTGACTGACCGTAACCATGATATCAGGAAATGGTTATAACCGTAGAGTCATGTAAATGGAATACTGGGAAACATGTAAAAGGAATATCCATGGTTCGGTTCAGCCAAGTTATATAGATTGTTAACTGGATTCAGTGATTCATGTATTCATTTTGAGTTGAAATATTGGAGATTTATATGGTACTTGAATCATATTCAAGTCGGATTATGATCAGATCAAACCCGAGTCAGACCGTAGAAATGTAAATCGAAGTCCTATAATTGCTAGGGTCCTCAGGATAATTTATAAAACTTGAGAGGGTTTTATGTAAAAATACTTTTGTATAGTTTCAAAATATAACTCAAGTATTTAATTATCGTCTTTATATACATACAACAATTTAATGATCAAGATAAATATGTATACATGTTCGAATAGCATGAAATGAGTCAAGTATATTATTCGAGTAACTACCGTAAACAATGCTGTAAAGAAATATTATGTACGACTAATTAATCAAGTTGAACGAATGCGGAATATAAACAGAAATATGGCTCTAAATGTTTTGCATGCGTGAGTTCCAGTTTCACCTAAATACGACTACCGGTTTGAGAGATATATATGTTTTCGTATCGTCGCGCAAAACAGATCAGAATCTATTCGACACCGTCACATATTTTTAAAACGCAGTTTGAGTTAATTTTATCGGGTTTCAGGTTACGAAAATAATTAGAAAATTGTAGGTATTTCGATGTACTTATCGAAAACACCAAGATTCATACGATTTGGATTTATGAAACTCTAGTTATGATCATTTTAATATCAGCGTTTAAAACAGAAATTCAGATTTCTGGACAGCAACTATATGTTATATTGCAAAGCCTATATCAGGCTGTTTCATGCATTTCTAAGTAATCAAGTATACATAAAATTATAGTTCTATCAATTTTACATCTACACATCTAAATTTTGTCATGAACGGACATCGGGAATTTGAGTTATGTCTAATTTAAAAATAGTGTGCGAATCAGGACAGATTCTGTCCAGATCCGTCACTTAATATTATAACGCAGTTTTCTTTATCTTAGATGGGTTTTCAGTAAAAGTATAAAACTAATAAAATCTATATCATTCGATATAGATATCAAAAACACCTGAGTTTGCTCAATTTGGATGTATACCATGTTATGTGTCTTAGAAATTGACCGATAACTGCAGTTTTCTGTTTTACGATCAGTGAATAAAAAACGATGTAATTCCTAAACCGTTATGCGGTTCGATCTAAAACTTTTACAGCGTGTATAAAATAATATATTCTATCATATGTAAATTTTCTGAAATTTTCAAAATTAAAAATTAATTTATAAAAATTATTTTAAAACTAAAGGTATTGATATGTCATATGTGAGAAATGAGAAAACCAAGGTATTTATTCGTAGCTTCTTTTTTTTTTACAAACTTTAAATAAAGTGATTTAAAATAAAACAACAAACATACAATCCTAATTGGTCACTATGAAATCTTAACATGTGAATTGAGAGTAATGAAAAAGACTTTACAAACTACATATGTGTGTATGTTTGTGTATTCATTATTTATATATGTATCCATTTAATTAATTATTTAAAAACTATGATATGTCAAAGGAAGTTTTTCATGGCAATATAAAACAAGAGAAATATAAAGAGAAAAAGAAAGAGATGGAGGAAGGAAAAAGTGAAGGGACTTAAATGCACAAGCCGGTATTGTCACCGGGCTTGTCTATCCGCCGATAGCCTCGCGTTAGTAGCGAGACCTTCTTGAAGACTTCTTCATGTTCTTCTTCTTGGACTCTAGGTGAAGAGGAAGAAGTGAGAGATAGAAAAATATGAGGAAGGAAAAGATGGAGGAGGACAATAAAGATAGTGTAATGGTGAATTATGTATAATAATATATGCATTCAACATGAGAATTAAAAGAGAAATGAAAGGTCACCATTCATTTTGGAAATGAAAGGTCTCATTTGTAGATATGAGAAGAATAAAAATTGATAAAAATAATTGCAAGCATGTGGATTTGAACATGTGACTTATGGAATAACGATGCAAGGACTTAACCAATGAGCAATAAGATTATACATGCACATATTTAATTAGAATTAAATATATGATATTGCTTAAAAAGAAAATGGGCTTTTTAGATGGGTTGTAGAGAATAAGAATAATGGATTTGGGTTAAATATTTATGAAAGGAAAAAATAAGAATGAGAAGTTAAAAACTTAAATATAAGAAAAAGAAATTGTACCTAGAAAAAATACATAATAGATTGAGAAATAAAATAATAATAAATTTAATAGAAAACGGAAAATACCAAGTGCAAATAAATACGGTATATTATTGAAGAGGGATAATACAAATGTATAAAGATTTTGGGGTTGTTACATTCTACCCTCCTTAAAAATAATTCCGTCCTCGAAATTACTCAAGAAAGATGATGTAACAGAGTAAGGAAATAGGAATAGAATGATATCATCTTCGAGCTCCGTCGATTGATACTCTAACCAATTGAGCTAATATGCCAAAGAGATACAAATAGAAAGGGTGAATAAGAGTTAAGAATTCAAAAGTCTTGAGATAGACTTCAAGGAAACCGAAGGTGTAGTTCAAGATGGATTCAAGGAATATGTAATGTAAAGAATGTTTTCAGTTACTGTTTCTTGTGTTTTATATTGCTTAGGATTCCATACAGCTCTGACCTGCATGGGCCGCCAACAAAACCTGTCACGCCCCGCTTCCCAGTGTACGGCGAAGTGGACGCGACGAGGTCCGCTACGTATGTACTCAGAAGTACATACGCTAAGCGTAGCTAAGCAATATAAAATAAATACACAAGAGACAAAAGTATAAAAGAACAGCAACTTTTATTTATTAAAATTCTTTGTACAATACATGGAAAGGAAAATACAACTGAAATAAAGATGCCTAAACAGTGGCATAACAGGAAAAGGAAAGTACTGAAAAGAAAAGTGTACAATGAAATTATACTGCAAGGTCTTCGGCAAAATGCTCCAAGTCTTCTTGGGTGGGTTCAACTTCTGCATGGTCCAGATCACCTGATGACATTCAAAGAAGAGAGAAACAGAATATCGTCAGCGAACAGATCGCTCGGTAAGTCCCAAGGGTAAGAGAGAAGTAGAGAAGAAAAAATAAAAAGATACATTTTTAAAGTGTAAACTATTATTGTAATTTTATGTTAACGCTGTTGTTTGTTGCTTGGTACAGAAGAATACCAGTGTATACAAGAGGAGTCTCACTTGCCAGAGACTAGTGCATGTGTAGTACAAGGAACCGTTATGCCACGGTACAACAGCAATGGGATTCAGGTTAGGTGTATTAATCTGACCACCTCGTGCCACCTTTAACACCTTCCGTACCAATCTACCCCTTAAACCCCACGATTTCTTGTTTGTATTGTTATCTTGTAAAATTGTATTAATTGTAAGATTGATTAACTGACTGACCGAAACCATGATATCAGGAAATGGTTATAACCGTAGAGTCATGTAAATGGAATACTGGGAAACATGTAAAAGGAATATCCATGGTTCGGTTCAGCCAAGTTATATAGATTGTTAACTGGATTCAGTGATTCATGTATTCATTTTGAGTTGGAATATTGGAGATTTATATGGTACTTGAATCATATTCAAGTCGGATTATGATCAGATCAAACCCGAGTCAGACCGTAGAAATGTAAATCGAAGTCCTATAATTGCTAGGGTCCTCAGGATAATTTATAAAACTTGAGAGGGTTTTATGTAAAAATACTTTTGTATAGTTTCAAAATATAACTCAAGTATTTAATTATCGTCTTTATATACATACAACAATTTAATGATCAAGATAAATATGTATACATGTTCGAATAGCATGAAATGAGTCAAGTATATTATTCGAGTAACTACCGTAAACAATGCTGTAAAGAAATATTATGTACGACTAATTAATCAAGTTGAACGAATGCGGAATATAAACATAAATATGACTCTAAATGTTTTGCATGCGTGAGTTCCAGTTTCACCTAAATACGACTACCGGTTTGAGAGATATATATGTTTTCGTATCGTCGCGCAAAACAGATCAGAATCTATTCGACACCGTCACATATTTTTAAAACGCAGTTTGAGTTAATTTTCATCGGGTTTAAGGTTACGAAAATAATTAGAAAATTGTAGGTATTTCGATGTACTTATCGAAAACACCAAGATTCATACGATTTGGATTTATGAAGCTCTAGTTATGATTATTTTAATATCAGAGTTTAAAACAGAAATTCAGATTTCAGGACAGCAACTATATGTTATATTGCAAAGCCTATATCATGCTGTTTCATGCATTTCTAAGTAATCAAGTATACATAAAATTATAGTTCTATCAATTTTACATCTACACATCTAAATTTTGTCATGAACGGACATCGGGAATTTGAGTTATGTCTAATTTAAAAACAGTGTGCGAATCAGGACAGATTCTGTCCAGATCCGTCACTTAATATTATAACGCAGTTTTCTTTATCTTAGATGGGTTTTCAGTAAAACTATAAAACTAATAAAATCTATATCATTCGATATAGATATCAAAAACACCTGAGTTTGCTCAATTTGGATACCGGTATACCAAGTTATGTGTCTTAGAAATTGACCGATAACTGCAGTTTTCTATTTTACGATCAGTGAATAAAAAACGATGTAATTCCTAAACCGTTATGCGGTTCGATCTAAAACATTTAAAGCGTGTACAAAATAATATATTCTATCATATGTAAATTTTCTGAAATTTTCAGAATTAAAAATTAATTTATAAAAATTATTTTAAAACTAAAGGTATTGATATTTCATATGTGAGAAATGAGAAAACCAAGGTATTTATTCGTAGCTTCTTTTTTTTTTGCAAACTTTAAATAAAGTGATTTAAAATAAAACAACAAACATATAATCCTAATTGGTCACTATGAAATCTTAACATGTGAATTGAGAGTAATGAAAAAGACTTTACAAACTACATATGCGTGTATGTTTGTGTGTTCATTATTTATATATGTATCCATTTAATTAATTATTTAAAAACTATGATATGTCAAAGGAAGTTTTTCATGGCAATATAAAACAAGAGAAATATAAAGAGAAAAAGAAAGAGATGGAGGAAGGAAAAAGTGAAGGGACTTAAATGCACAAGCCGGTATTGTCACCGGGCTTGTCTATCCGCCGATAGCCTCGCGTTAGTAGCGAGACCTTCTTGAAGACTTCTTCATGTTCTTCTTCTTGGACTCTAGGTGAAGAGGAAGAAGTGAGAGATAGAAAAATATGAGTAAGGAAAAGATAGAGGAGGACAATAAAGATAGTGTAATGGTGAATTATGTATAATAATATATGCATTCAACATGAGAATTAAAAGAGAAATGAAAGGTCACCATTCATTTTGGAAATGAAAGGTCTCATTTGTAGATATGAGAAGAATAAAAATTGATAAAAATAATTGCAAGCATGTGGATTTGAACATGTGACTTATGGAATAACGATGCAAGGACTTAACCAATGAGCAATAAGATTATACATGCACATATTTAATTAGAATTAAATATATGATATTGCTTAAAAAGAAAATGGGCTTTTTAGATGGGTTGTAGAGAATAAGAATAATGGATTTGGGTTAAATATTTATGAAAGGAAAAAATAAGAATGAGAAGTTAAAAACTTAAATATAAGAAAAAGAAATTGAACCTAGAAAAAATACATAATAGATTGAGAAATAAAAAGTGTAAACTATTGTTGTAATTTTATGTTAACGCTGTTGTTTGTTGCTTGGTACAGAAGAATATCAGTGTATACGAGAGGAGTCTCACTTGCCAGAGACTGGTGCATGTGTAGTACAAGGAACCGTTATGCCACGGTACAACTGCAATGGGATTCAGGTTAGGTGTATTAATCTGACCACCTCGTGCCACCTTTAACACCTTCCGTACCAATCTACCCCTTAAACCCCACGATTTCTTGTTTGTATTGTTATCTTGTAAAATTGTATTGATTGTAAGATTGATTAACTGACTGACCGAAACCATGATATCAGGAAATGGTTATAACCGTAGAGTCATGTAAATGGAATACTGGGAAACATGTAAAAGGAATATCCATGGTTCGGTTCAGCCAAGTTATATAGATTGTTAACTGGATTCAGTGATTCATGTATTCATTTTGAGTTGGAATATTGGAGATTTAAATGGTACTTGAATCATATTCAAGTCGGATAATGATCAGATCAAACCCGAGTCAGACCGTAGAAATGTAAATCGAAGTCCTATAATTGCTAGGGTCCTCAGGATAATTTATAAAACTTGAGGGGGTTTTATGTAAAAATACTTTTGTATAGTTTCAAAATATAACTCAAGTATTTAATTATCGTCTTTATATACATACAACAATTTAATGATCAAGATAAATATGTATACATGTTCGAATAGCATGAAATGAGTCAAGTATATTATTCGAGTAACTACCGTAAACAATGCTGTAAAGAAATATTATGTACGACTAATTAATCAAGTTGAACGAATGCGGAATATAAACAGAAATATGGCTCTAAATGTTTTGCATGCGTGAGTTCCAGTTTCACCTAAATACGACTACCGGTTTGAGAGATATATATGTTTTCGTATCGTCGCGCAAAACAGATCAGAATCTATTCGACACCGTCACATATTTTTAAAACGCAGTTTGAGTTAATTTTTATCGGGTTTCAGGTTACGAAAATAATTAGAAAATTGTAGGTATTTCGATGTACTTTTCGAAAACACCAAGATTCATACGATTTGGATTTATGAAGCTCTAGTTATGATCATTTTAATATCAGCGTTTAAAACAGAAATTCAGATTTCTGGACAGCAACTATATGTTATATTGCAAAGCCTATATCAGGCTGTTTCATGCATTTCTAAGTAATCAAGTATACATAAAATTATAGTTCTATAAATTTTACATCTACACATCTAAATTTTGTCATGAACGGACATCGGGAATTTGAGTTATGTCTAATTTAAAAACAGTGTGCGAATCAGGACAGATTCTGTCCAGATCCGTCACTTAATATTATAACGCAGTTTTCTTTATCTTAGATGGGTTTTCAGTAAAACTATAAAACTTATAAAAATCTATATCATTCGATATAGATATCAAAAACACCTGAGTTTGCTCAATTTGGATGCCGGTATACCAAGTTATGTGTCTTAGAAATTGACCGATAACTGCAGTTTTCTGTTTTACGATCAGTGAATAAAAAACGATGTAATTCCTAAACCGTTATGCGGTTCGATCTAAAACTTTTACAGCGTGTACAAAATAATATATTCTATCATATGTAAATTTTTTGAAATTTTCAGAATTAAAAATTAATTTATAAAAATTATTTTAAAACTAAAGGTATTGATATGTCATATGTGAGAAATGAGAAAACCAAGGTATTTATTCGTAGCTTCTTTTTTTTTTACAAACTTTAAATAAAGTGATTTAAAATAAAACAACAAACATACAATCCTAATTGGTCACTATGAAATCTTAACATGTGAATTGAGAGTAATGAAAAAGACTTTACAAACTACATATGTGTGTATGTTTGTGTGTTCGTTATTTATATATGTATCCATTTAATTAATTATTTAGAAACTATGATATGTCAAAGGAAGTTTTTCATGGCAATATAAAACAAGAGAAATATAAAGAGAAAAAGAAAGAGATGGAGGAAGGAAAAAGTGAAGGGACTTATATGCACAAGCCGGTATTGTCACCGGGCTTGTCTATCCGCCGATAGGCTCGCGTTAGTAGCTAGACCTTCTTGAAGACTTCTTCATGTTTTTCTTCTTGGACTCTAGGTGAAGAGGAAGAAGTGAGAGATAGAAAAATATGAGGAAGGAAATGATGGAGGAGGACAATAAAGATAGTGTAATGGTGAATTATGTATAATAATATATGCATTCAACATGAGAATTAAAAGAGAAATGAAAGGTCACCATTCATTTTGGAAATGAAAGGTCTCATTTGTAGATATGAGAAGAATAAAAATTGATAAAAATAATTGCAAGCATGTGGATTTGAACATGTGACTTATGGAATAACGATGTAAGGACTTAACCAATGAGCTATAAGATTATACATGCATATATTTAATTAAAATTAAATATATGATATTGCTTAAAAAGAAAATGGGCTTTTTAGATGGATTGTAGAGAATAAGAATAATGGATTTGGGTTAAATATTTATGAAAGGAAAAAATAAGAATGAGAAGTTAAAAACTTAAATATAAGAAAAAGAAATTGTACCTAGAAAAAATACATAATAGATTGAGAAATAAAATAATAATAAATTTAATAGAAAACGGAAAATAACAAGTACAAATAAATACGGTATATTATTGAAGAGGGATAATACAAATGTATAAAGATTTTGGGGTTGTTACATTCTACCCTCCTTAAAAATAATTACGTCCTCGAAATTACTCAAGAAGAATGATGTAACAGAGTAAGGAAACAGGAATAGGATGATATCATCTTCGAGCTCCGTCGATTGATACTCTAACTAATTGAGCTAATATGCCAAAGAGATACAAATAGAAAGGGTAAATAAGAGTTAAGAATTCAAAAGTCTTGAGATAGACTTCAAGTAAACCGAAGGTGTAGTTCAAGATGGATTCATGGAATATGTAATGTAAAGAATGTTTTCAGTTGCTGTTTCTTGTGTTTTATATTGCTTAGGATTACTTACTGCTCTGACCTGCATGGGCCGCCAACAAAACCTGTCACGCCCCGCTTCCCAGTGTACGGCGAAGTGGACGCGACGAGGTCCGCTACGTATGTACTCAGAAGTACATACGCTAAGCGTAGCTAAGCAATATAAAATAAATACACAAGAGACAAAAGTATAAAAGAACAGCAACTTTTATTTATTAAAATTCTTTGTACAATACATGGAAAGGAAAATACAACTGAAATAAAGATGCCTAAACAGTGGCATAACAGGAAAAGGAAAGTACTGAAAAGAAAAGTGTACAATGAAATTATACTGCAGGGTCTTCGGCAAAATGCTCCAAGTCTTCTTGGGTGGGTTCAACTTCTGCATGGTCCAGGTCACCTGACGACATTCAAAGAAGAGAGAAACAGAATATCGTCAGCGAACAGATCGCTCGGTAAGTCCCAAGGGAAAGAGGGAAGTAGAGAAGAAAAAATAAAAAGATACATTTTTAAAGTGTAAACTATTGTTGTAATTTTATGTTAACGCTGTTGTTTGTTGCTTGGTACAGAAGAATACCAGTGTATACGAGAGGAGTCTCACTTGCCAGAGACTAGGGCATGTGTAGTACAGGGAACCGTTATGCCACGGTACAACAGCAATGGGATTCAGGTTTGGTGTATTAATCTGACCACCTCGTGCCACCTTTAACACCTTCCATACCAATCTACCCCTTAAACCCCACGATTTCTTGTTTGTATTGTTATCTTGTAAAATTGTATTGATTGTAAGATTGATTAACTGACTGACCGAAACCATGATATCAGGAAATGGTTATAACCGTAGAGTCATGTAAATGGAATACTGGGAAACATGTAAAAGGAATATCCATGGTTCGGTTCAGCCAAGTTATATAGATTGTTAACTGGATTCAGTGATTCATGTATTCATTTTGAGTTGGAATATTGGAGATTTATATGGTACTTGAATCATATTCAAGTCGGATTATGATCAGATCAAACCCGAGTCAGACCGTAGAAATGTAAATCGAAGTCCTATAATTGCTAAGGTCCTCAGGATAATTTATAAAACTTGAGGGGGTTTTATGTAAAAATACTTTTGTATAGTTTCAAAATATAACTCAAGTATTTAATTATCGTCTTTATATACATACAACAATTTAATGATTAAGATAAATATGTATACATGTTCGAATAGCATGAAATGAGTCAGGTATATTATTCGAGTAACTACCGTAAACAATGCTGTAAAGAAATATTATGTACGACTAATTAATCAAGTTGAACGAATGCGGAATATAAACAGAAATATGGCTCTAAATGTTTTGCATGCGTGAGTTCCAGTTTCACCTAAATACAACTTCCGGTTTGAGAGATATATATCTTTTCGTATCGTCGCGCAAAACAGATCAGAATCTATTCGACAGCGTCACATATTTTTAAAACGCAGTTTGAGTTAATTTTTATCGGGTTTAAGGTTACGAAAATAATTAGAAAATTGTAGGTATTTCGATGTACTTATCGAAAACACCAAGATTCATACGATTTGGATTTATGAAGCTCTAGTTATGATCATTTTAATATCAGCGTTTAAAACAGAAATTCAGATTTCTGGACAGCAACTATATGTTATATTGCAAAGCCTATATCAGGCTGTTTCATGCATTTCTAAGTAATCAAGAATACATAAAATTATAGTTCTATCAATTTTACATCTACACATCTAAATTTTGTCATGAACGGACATCGGGAATTTGAGTTATGTCTAATTTAAAAACAGTGTGCGAATCAGGACAGATTCTGTCCAGATCCGTCACTTAATATTATAACGCAGTTTTCTTTATCTTAGATGGGTTTTCAGTAAAACTATAAAACTAATAAAATCTATATCATTCGATATAGATATCAAAAACACCTGAGTTTGCTCAATTTGGATACCGGTATACCAAGTTATGTGTCTTAGAAATTGACCGATAACTGCAGTTTTCTATTTTACGATCAGTGAATAAAAAACGATGTAATTCCTAAACCGTTATGCGGTTCGATCTAAAACTTTTACAGCGTGTACAAAATAATATATTCTATCAAATGTAAATTTTTTAAAATTTTCAGAATTAATAATTAATTTATAAAAATTATTTTAAAACTAAAGGTATTGATATGTCATATGTGAGAAATGAGAAAACCAAGGTATTTATTCGTAGCTTCTTTTTTTTTTACAAACTTTAAATAAAATGATTTAAAATAAAACAACAAACATACAATCCTAATTGGTCACTATGAAATCTTAACATGTGAATTGAGAGTAATGAAAAAGACTTTACAAACTACATATGTGTGTATATTTGTGTGTTCATTATTTATATATGTATCCATTTAATTAATTATTTAAAAACTATGATATGTTAAAGGAAGTTTTTCATGGCAATATAAAACAAGAGAAATATAAAGAGAAAAAGAAAGAGATGGAGGAAGGAAAAAGTGAAGGGACTTACATGCACAAGCCGGTATTGTCACCGGGCTTGTCTATCCGTCGATAGCCTCGCGTTAGTAGCGAGACCTTCTTGAAGACTTCTTCATGTTCTTCTTCTTGGACTCTAGGTGAAGAGGAAGAAGTGAGAGATAGAAAAATATGAGGAAGGAAAAGAAGGAGGAGGACAATAAAGATAGTGTAATGGTGAATTATGTATAATAATATATGCATTCTATATGAGAATTAAAAGAGAAATGAAAGGTCTCATTTGTAGATATGAGAAGAATAAAAATTGATAAAAATAATTGCAAGCATGTGGATTTGAACATGTGACTTATGGAATAACGATGCAAGGACTTAACCAATGAGCTATAAGATTATACATGCACATATTTAATTAGAATTAAATATATGATATTGCTTAAAAAGAAAATGGGCTTTTTAGATGGGTTGTAGAGAATAAGAATAATGGATTTGGGTTAAATATTTATGAAAGGAAAAAATAAGAATGAGAAGTTAAAAACTTAAATATAAGAAAAAGAAATTGTACCTAGAAAAAATACATAATAGATTGAGAAATAAAATAATAATAAATTTAATAGAAAACGGAAAATACCAAGTACAAATAAATACGGTATATTATTGAAGAGGGATAATATAAATGTATAAAGATTTTGGGGTTGTTACATTCTACCCTCCTTAAAAATAATTCCGTCCTCGAAATTACTCAAGAAAGATGATGTAACAGAGTAAGGAAATAGGAATAGAATGATATCATCTTCGAGCTCCGTCGATTGATACTCTAACCAATTGAGCTAATATGCCAAAGAGATACAAATAGATAGGGTGAATAAGAGTTAAGAATTCAAAAGTCTTGAGATAGACTTCAAGGAAACCGAAGGTGTAGTTCACGATGCATTCAAGGAATATGTAATGTAAAGAATGTTTTCAGTTGCTGTTTCTTGTGTTTTATATTGCTTAGGATTCCATACAGCTCTGACCTGCATGGGCCGCCAACAAAACCTGTCACGCCCCGCTTCCCAGTGTACTGCGAAGTGGACTCGACGAGATCCGCTACGTATGTACTCAGAAGTACATACGCTAAGCGTAGCTAAGCAATATAAAATAAATACACAAGAGACAAAAGTATAAAAGAACAGCAACTTTTATTTATTAAAATTCTTTGTACAATACATGGAAAGGAAAATACAACTGAAATAAAGATGCCTAAACAGTGGCATAACAGGAAAAGGAAAGTACTGAAAAGAAAAGTGTACAATGAAATTATACTGCAGGGTCTTCGGCAAAATGCTCCAAGTCTTCTTCGGTGGGTTCAACTTCTGCATGGTCCAGATCACCTGACGACATTCAAAGACGAGAGAAACAGAATGTCGTCAGCGAACAGATCGCTCGGTAACTCCCAAGGGTAAGAGGGAAGTAGAGAAGAAGAAAATAAGAAGATACATTTTTAAAGTGTAAACTATTGTTGTAATTTTATGTTAACGCTGTTGTTTGTTGCTTGATACAGAAGAATACCAGTGTATACGAGAGGAGTCTCACTTGCCAGAGACTAGTGCATGTGTAGTACAAGGAACCGTTATGCCACGGTACAACAGCAATGGGATTCAGGTTAGGTGTATTAATCTGACCACCTCGTGCCACCTTTAACACCTTCCGTACCAATCTACCCCTTAAACCCCACGATTTCTTGTTTGTATTGTTATCTTGTAAAATTTTATTGATTGTAAGATTGATTAACTGACTGACCGAAACCATGATATCAGGAAATGGTTATAACCATAGAGTCATGTAAATGGAATACTGGGAAACATGTAAAAGGAATATCCATGGTTCGGTTCAGCCAAGTTATATAGATTGTTAACTGGATTCAGTGATTCATGTATTCATTTTGAGTTGGAATATTGAAGATTTATATGGTACTTGAATCATATTCAACTCGGATTATGATCAGATCAAACACGAGTCAGACCGTAGAAATGTAAATCGATGTCCTATAATTGCTAGGGTCCTCAGGATAATTTATAAAACTTGAGGGGGTTTTATGTAAAAATACTTTTGTAGAGTTTCAAAATATAACTCAAGTATTTAATTATCGTCTTTATGTACATACAACAATTTAATGATCAAGATAAATATGTATACATGTTCGAATAGCATGAAATGAGTCAAGTATATTATTCGAGTAACTACCGTATGCTGTAAAGAAATATTATGTACGACTAATTAATCAAATTGAACGAATGCGGAATATAAACAGAAATATGGCTCTAAATGTTTTGCATGCGTGAGTTCCAGTTTCACCTAAATACGACTACCAGTTTGAGAGATATATATGTTTTCGTATCGTCGCGCAAAACAGATCAGAATCTATTCGGCACCGTCACATATTTTTAAAACGCAGTTTGAGTTAATTTTTATCGGGTTTAAGGTTACGAAAATAATTAGAAAATTGTAGGTATTTCGATGTAATTATCGAAAACACCAAGATTCATACGATTTGGTTTTATGAAGCTCTAGTTATGATCATTTTAATATCAGCGTTTAAAACAGAAATTCAGATTTCTGGACAGCAACTATATGTTATATTGCAAAGCCTATATCAGGCTGTTTCATGCATTTCTAAGTAATCAAGTATACATAAAATTATAGTTCTATCAATTTTACATCTACACATCTAAATTTTGTCATGAACGGACATCGGGAGTTTGAGTTATGTCTAATTTAAAAACAGTGTGCGAACCAGGACAGATTCTGTCCAGATCCGTCACTTATTATTATAACGCGGTTTTCTTTATCTTAGATGGGTTTTCAGTTAAACTATAAAACTAATAAAATCTATATCATTCGATATAGATATCAAAAACACATGAGTTTGCTCAATTTGGATACCGGTATACCATGTTATGTGTCTTAGAAGTTGACCGATAACTGCAGTTTTCTGTTTTACGATCAGTGAATAAAAAACGATGTAATTCCTAAACCGTTATGCGGTTTGATCTAAAACTTTTACAGCGTGTACAAAATAAAATATTCTATCATATGTAAATTTTCTGAAATTTTCAGAATTAAAAATTAATTTATAAAAATTATTTTAAAACTAAAAGTACTGATATGTCATATGTGAGAAATGAGAAAACCAAGGTATTTATTCGTAACTTCTTTTTTTTTTTTACAAACTTTAAATAAAGTGATTTAAAATAAAACAACAAACATACAATCCTAATTGGTCACATGAAATCTTAACATGTGAATTGAAAGTAATGAAAAAGACTTTACAAACTACATATGTGTGTATGTTTGTGTGTTCATTATTTATATATGTATCCATTTAATTAATTATTTAAAAACTATGATATGTCAAAGGAAGTTTTTCATGGCAATATAAAACAAGAGAAATATAAAGAGAAAAGAAAGAGTTGGAGGAAGGAAAAAGTGAAGGGACTTACATGCACAAGCCGGTATTGTCACCGGGCTTGTCTATCCGCCGATAGCCTCGCGTTAGTAGCGAGACCTTCTTAAAGAGTTCTTCATGTTCTTCTTCTTGGACTCTAGGTGAAGAGGAAGAAGTGAGAGATAGAAAAATATGAGGAAGGAAAAGATGGAGGAGGACAATAAAGATAGTGTAATGGTGAATTATGTATAATAATATATGCATTCAACATGAGAATTAAAAGAGAAATGAAAGATCGCCATTCATTTTGGAAATGAAAGGTCTCATTTGTAGGTTATGAGAAGAATAAAAATTGATAAAAATAATTGCAAGAATAGGGATTTGAACATATGACTTATGGAATAACGATGCAAGGACTTAACCAATGAGCTATAAGATTGTACATGCACATATTTAATTAGAATTAAATATATGATATTGCTTAAAAAGAAAATGGGCTTTTTAGATGGGTTGTAGAGAATAAGAATAATGGATTTGGATTAAATATTTATGAAAGGAAAAAATAAGAATGAGAAGTTAAAAACTTAAATATAAGAAAATGAAATTGTACGTAGAAAAAATACATAATAGATTGAGAAATAAAATAATAATAAATTTAATAGAAAACGGAAAATACCAAGTACAAATAAATACGGTATATTATTGAAGAGGGATAATACAAATGTATAAAGATTTTGGGGTTGTTACACCTTCCTTAGTATCCGCTTGGACCACCTGTCCAAACTACTGCCCCTCAAAAGAGGGAAAACTATAACTCTGACAGTCACTCTGTCATCCAGGTCACCTTGGTAGCCTAGAATGATAACCGTCTCCCGAAGGAAGTTGCCGTTACTGTAGGGTGTTTTTCGTCACCCCATTGAGATGGGAATACGCGCGCGCTTGTCAGGCGTACTACAGATTCCCCCTGCCTAGGGTAGGCCGGGGTTTAATGATTGTGGGGATCCAAATCTCCGGCAGCCGCGGACTAAGCTGCCGTTAATTAACCCTCGCCTTTGGGGCGAGGGAACCTCCGATTAACGGGTTAAAATGGTCATGCGAACTCAATGTGCAGTGTACGTGTGTTGTGTTTTGAAAGGGGGGTTTGGATATATCGGGAGCCACGCAGAGTTTTTACGGGGGTCGATGGACTAAGCTGCCGTTAATTTTTTTCTAACAGGGACAGTGTCGTGGAGCACGTGTGTGTGCAAATATGTATATATATGTATATATGTATATATATAAAAGAAAGAGGGGGAAAAGGCATCCAAAGGATGTGTGGGGGGCAGCACCTTGGGCGCTGTGCGCCTAGGTGCTGTGCGCTCAGGCGCTAGAGTGCCACGTGTCGGCACGTGGGCGCTCTGCGCTTGAGCGCTGGGCGCTTGAGCGTAAGCGCGCCACGTGTCGGCACGTAGGCGCTTTGCGCTTGAGCTCCTGCGCTGGAGCGCAAGCGCGCCACGTGTCGGCACGGGGGAGACTTGCGCTCGAGCGCTTGCGCTTGAGCGCAAGCGCGCCACGTGTCGGCACGGGGGAGACTTGCGCTCGGCACCGGGGCGACTTGCGCTCGGGCGCTTGCGCTTGAGCGCAAGCGCGCCACGTGTCGGCACATGGACGACTTGCGCTCGGACACTTGCGCTTGAGCGCAAGCGCGCCACGTGTCGGCACGCGGGTGCTCTGCGCTTGAGCGCCGGCGAGAAAAGGTGGCTTTTAGCCTAAGAAACAGAAGCTGTGCTTCAGAAAGGAAATATTTGTTATTTATATATGTATGGAGTTAAACTCCTGGGATGTTTTGAAGCTGATGAAGGGGGTTCTTCTTCTTCCTTCTGTTGTTTGGCCGGATCTTGAAGATCAAGAAGTAGGAGATTTTAAAAATCACTCCTTTTTGAGATCTGATGGGAGATCTGAGTTCCCCTTTGTGGGTTTTGTGGTGGAAAACTACTTAGTTTTGGAAAAAAAAGAGTAAAACTCTTGATTTAATTCAAAAGAATTGAGAAGGTTTAGAACCTTGGAGAAGGAGCAGAAGGCACAAAGAACCCACGTTTTTGGGGGAATGAAATTTTTTTTTTTTATTCATCATCATGTTGCCTTATATAGGCTTACATATTTACATATAGCCCCTTGGGCTTTGCAAAATGGCATTTTGCCTATCCCATGGCTCATGTGCCTTTTCATTTTGCACATAAGCCATGGGCTTACAAAAATTTGGCTTTATGCCCCTTTTGCATACATTCATGCACAAAAATTACATAAAAATTATTTGTTACATAATTTTTGTTGTTGGCATGGCGGAAGGCCGGACGCTTCGTGTTCGGGCTCGACCTGGGCATCGGCCCACTTGCTTGGGGTTGACCTTGACTTTGACTTGGTCAACCGGGGTGAAAATTTTGACTTCAACAGTTACCATATCCCTAAAACATCCACTTATGTTCATAAACTGCTTCCGAACGTTTCTCCAAAATTGGATTAATATATAAACTTATTGCAACTAGTGCAAAAACAACATCTGGTATAGTACTTGACAACTCATGATTGACTAAATTGCCTAAACAAGTGATATGACAATCATGCACATCTCTCTTCCCTTTAGTCTGTAAGACACCTTTAGAGAGGGTGACTCCATCACCTGCAGGTACACCACCATGCCAGGAGTCGTCCATTCTAAAACACCTTTAGAATACTGTCTAAGTACCCAGATTTGGAAACTATCCAAATCTAGATATAAAAGCATAGATCTAATAACCAGAATGCCAGATATAATATCCATATCCTATATGGAGAAACCACTCTATGACAACCACAGTATAACCGATCGTAGTATAGGAATTTCACTTCTTACAAAGTGTGTGTCATCCAAATACCTGGACATCACACGCTACTAAATTCTTAACAGATCCATCTTCTATTCTGATGACGTCAAAGCCTATGACTGTCACTTCAAAAATAGATGATCTATCTCCGCTATACTTGCTTTAGTCTATAAATAGACATAAGCTACTTGTCCACTATGCTTCTGCTGCTCCCACTGACTATAACAACCCTCTGGCAGAGTCATACATACGTACACTTCTAAAGCTAGTTTAGAACGACGTTATACTCATCCTCCTTCCGGGTCTCATAGTCTAGAACAGCAGTAATGGCAAGTCTGGACAAATAAGAACCTCCCTGTCACCGTCTATGAGGATACCGAAGTACCTCTCGAGTGCCTGAGGTTAGCCACCATATCTGTGGAGTGGCTAATGGAATGTCAAACTCGATTGAATGTTTAGGTTCTATTAAATTTTCAGTAATCGTTTGTGGTTCTGGAATCACTTTCAGTTCTACCATACTCCCACTACTGTTTTATGAAAACGTCCATTTTACTAAAACTGTGGCGAGTCAAGAACAATATCACTATTGATCTTTCAGATGGTAGAAAGTTAACCCTCATCATAGCCCAGGATAACCCACAAACTGCTATTACAGAAACGTGCCTTGAGTTATCCAGGGTCTGGTTTTAAGCATAAGCCAGACAACTCCATATACCTTAACACCGTTAAGATATGAACCATTCTATATACAATATAGAAACAGAGGCACTGATTTAATTGGAACCAGATTCAAATCATGCAGCTGTCTCCAGTGCATGTCAACTAAATAGAGAGAGGCTGATCAGTATTACTCAACTTAGGAATGCATCCATATATGAGTATCCTGAAAGAGAAGCAAGTTCTCAAACCCATTACTATCAAATGAATACCAAACACAAGTATTTACATTTTTGATCGTCTTGAAGAATCCTGATACTTGCAACACATGGTTCTCTAATTTATTCTTGTACCTATAATTTCTCAAAACCTGGACCTTGTATTTCTACGAAATACATGTCTAAAACTGATGAAGTCATAAGTAAAGAGACTATAGTACGAACACCAACCCCTTTGTCTTTATGGACACTGGACAACATATAATACTTTGTATAAGTCCCCTGAGTTGAATAACTCAAACCTTGTGCGTTGTAGGTTGAAAACTATACTATGGTTAAGAAGAATTACACCGATATTTAATGCTCCTTATCCAATCATCAACTGATATAGGTAAATGTCATGGACATAATTTCAAAAAGTTATATCTCACTTTATATATAAAATAAACGTACAGATATATCAGTTTGAAATTGGTGCATAACAACGGATATTCAAAACCAAATATTTGTCGTCAGGTAAAACACCAGGCGATTTCCACAAATATCACCAATTACAACGAATTCCGATATAAAAAGGATATAATCACCTAATTCCCAATTATTTACTCCCATTCATCATCTGTAAAACCATACAGATGTAAGAATCAAACCTAGTAAATACATACGCTGGAGTAAGGATCTAATTGAGAAATCAGTTTTCAATTAACAATGCACAATGAAAATGAAACATGAAAATGTTTCGAAGAGGTAGCCGAGTATTCCTAGTAATGCCTCCTCCATTAACCAGATTCATGACTGTAACCATATATTTCCTTTCCGTCTCTCCAAATCCCTTTATTTGTCTTTACTCATTACCTTCTGTACACCACCCTTAGGGTAAATGGTTTTCTTCCTTCCCTACCATTCGGCACCAGCCTATGTTTTGGAAGAAGACTATCCAATAAGCGTAATAGGTTTACTCTCCTAATTCTAGGAGCCCTCGCAAGCTGAGAGAAGGTAAAGATAAAAGACAACTGAATAATCCTTATTCTATTTCTCCTGAATCAGAATCCATTCTCGAACTGGAACAAATTCCTTCGAGTCCGTATGTAATTATATGATGGATTATCCAATAAATGTGGATCTTCGTGGTGATACGGGGTGTTCTGGAGAAATGCAAAGGTGAAGTACGAGTGGCGATGATATACACAGTTTGGTCGTGAATGATAGCAGTCGCAATTTACTCTGCCTTCTTTCTAATCTCTTTATTTGTCTTTACTTATTATTTTCTGTACACCTCACTTAGGTTAATTGGTTTTCTTCTTTTCCCACCTTTCGGCACCTGCCTATGGTTTGGAAGAAGACTATCCAATAAGCGCAATAGGTGTACCCTCTCCTAATCCTTGGAGCCCTCACAACCTGAGAGAAGGTAAAAGGAAAAGATAACTGAATAGTCCTATTCAATTTTTCCAGAACCGGAAACCATTCTCGAATCTGAAAAAAGTTTCTTCGAGTTCGTATGTAACTATACGATGTTCATATCCAATAACTGTGGATCTTCGTAATGATACAGAATGTTTCGGAGAAAAGCAAAGGGTAAAAATAGGAGTGGTAATGAAGTATGCAACTCTGACAATCCAAAAGCCAGCGTGTTTTAAGAAGCTTCGGTTAATTTTAGATCTAGATTAATTATGGATATAGGTTTTATAGTAGAAGGGGGCTTGTAGGGTTTGTTAAGATTTAGTAGTCATGGATGATTAATTAAAGGTTACTCTTTTTATCCTTTAATAGATTTAAAAATAGATCGACAGTGATGCATGTAGATTAGGGTTTCTGGAGGGAAAAAGGTTCCCACTCTTAACCCTTACCTTGACATGGATCTCCGTTCATGTCTAGCATTTACCAAAACAATCGTTAATCTAATCTCTAATCATGGTCGTGGCTCCCAATGAATTAGTAGCGCGCCCTATCAGGATGTTAATGATTCTTTTGGTAAAATTTATAAACTTTATAGGACGTAAAAAAAGTTTAAGGATCTTCATCATCCATTAATCTATTCTAATTCTACGAACCCTAACAACCGGAGAATTACTCGCGCATGATGGAGATAGAAGAATGGATAGAAATCATGATGTGAATAAGAAAATAAAATGCAATAAAAATAAAACAACTATCTTTATTAATCAACTTGATCAAGTATACTTTTGTTCCTTTAGAAAATAATTACAAAAACCTAGTTTGTTTCTCGATCTCTTCTAAGGAGGTAGATGAACTGTTGATGATCAACCAGGATTCTTGAACCGTCGTGGACTTCGTGATCGCGTCGGTTTGATGATTTTTCCAAAAGGCTCCCGGTCCTTATTTATAGTCACAGAGCCAGAATCTCTAGTTTCTTAATAAGGCAACTAGTTATTAAGATCCTATCCAAACAATCCAAAATCCCAACTCACTCAACTTGCGGCGGAACCGTGGCCATTAGATGGGTTTGGCCGCGGATCCGCAGTGGATTAGGAGGATCGTGGGTTCGTTTCACTTGTGGCTTCTTCTGGTGACACATGTAGACTATTTTGATATCTGGAATCTAAAAATCTTCTCTACGTCTCTGCCAGAATTGATTTCTTCGATTTAATTGAACATTTCGGCAGATTTGATCTCGCCAACTCGAATTTCCTTGATTTCAGTCCTGATATAATTTCTGCACAATTATCTCAATAAATAATGTTAGTAGAATTTGTTTTTATTGAGATATCATCTTAACCATTTGACATGATATTATAGTTTTAAGAGAATTGGTCAAAGATATTTAATAAGGTAAGCTTATTTAAATGGACCAAATTTTACATAGATATTATATGCTTACATTTTCCTTCATAATGTTAATTATAATATATAAACACATGAAAATAGTATTTTTATAGATAAACCCTCATATGTGTCATATTTATAAACCCCTTTTATTATAAAGATAGTAAGGAAAATGTCATATCAAATGCACAATATTTTCGACTGAACAGTACTCCTGGAACTTTGGGAGATAGGGTTTTTGCCATTCAGGTCTCCTTCTCTCTTCTCTCGCCCTCTTCGTCTGGTCGGTTTGCTCTGTCTGGGGGAGATTTGCGCTTACCTCGGATTCGACCTGGACCTCGCGCTCGGTCCAGGCCTTTACCTCGGCCATGGTCTTAGGTTATGCTAGTGCAAAGGAGCGTAACCACTCCTTGTGCCGAAGACCAGAACTTAGTGCCGTGATGACCGTCTCGTCCCGGTACTCGAGGACCTCGAGAAGGGCGTTGTAGAAGCGGGTGACGTATGCTTTGAACGTCTCTTTGTCCCCGCTCTTGATCATAAAGAGGTGGTCGACGGTGCGTTTTTTCCGCCTGTTCCCGATGAAGTGGCCGAGAAATTGGGTGGACAGCCCGTCGAAAGTTGAGATCGAGCGAGGCTCGAGTCCTCGGAACCAGGCTCGCCCGGAGCGGATGAGAGTGGCCAGGAAAGCTCGGCACTGGGCGGCGTCGGAGTTGTCTTGGAAGCTCATCCCTGCGGTGAACGTATCCAAATGGTCCTTTGGGGCAGACTTGTCGTCGAAAAGGGAGACCTTTGGGGGCTTGTTGCGAGAAGAGACGTGGACAACGAGAAGCTCCTCAGTGAATGGTTTGGTGAGCGAGTCGGCGGCATATTTAGCCCCGTCGCTCGAACGGTGACCCTCCCGTTGCAGACCCTCGATTTTCTTCTCGAGGGCGTCGAGTCGGCCGTGGTACCCTGACGACTCGGCACATTCTGATCCCAGGCCTCTGCTGTTGGAGGCCTACGTATGGCCTCGACCCCGGTTCCTCTCAATGAGGTTCCTTAGATCCCCCGGCGAAGTAGTCTTCGAGCCGCCGTGGTGAGTCTCATCCGCGTGACCCCGTCGAAGGAGGGGGTGTCGGTCAGGCCTAGTAACAGGCGAGCTGACAGACATCTCCTCAAGAGGGACAGGTGCACGGAGGATCTCGGGACGAGGCGCTCTGGCGACGGACCTCGGCGTTGAACTTTGAGGCGCCCAGCAGACCTCAGAACGTATTGACCCGGGAGATCTGCGGCCGTGGGAGGTAGCGACGCGGTAGTCGGTAGTGCCGACGCTGACGGAGTCTTCTCTTCCCCTGTAGGGGTCGCGGTCCCGAGGCGGGGGAGCGGCGACCTGAGGATCTTGCCCTACCGTTTGGACGCGGATGAGCGCCTTCATGAAGGACGCGAGTCGTTCTATTCGGCCAGCAAGGGCGCTAATAGCATTCGGCGGAGAAGGTTCGTTCGCGCCTCCGTTGAGGGGGAGGCGGCGGCTAGTGCTTTGATCTTCGTAATGATCGCTCGCCTTTAATGGGATTGGAAAATGAACTTTTGTTTTTGTGGAATCAAGGAGTTCCCACAGACGGCGCCAGCTGACGCGACCTAGATCGCGCCGATGTGTTACCTTCCGTTGATCTACTGATGGCGGCGATGGATGGCTGAGATTGGATCTGGAGGCTGGCTTCTGAAGCGTGTGGATATCAATGGGTGTTGAGGTTGTGGTTGCCGAGCTACCTGTAAGGAAGTCCCGGGATGGTTGTACCATCGAGGACCCTCCGACAGTCAAGTTAGACTAGAAATCCGAGCAGAGTAACGACTTAGTGGAATAAAAATAGCTTACTTGAACTGTCTGAAGAAAGGGTTTATATAGCAGTGGCAGCAGACAGGGTAGGCGCGAGAATCACGCCGGCAATTACGCTCCTGACGTCACGCCCGCGTGATGTGCGAGATCTCCCATTAATGGAGAGACGGGCTCGTTAATGGGGATCGTGATAGCGTGGAACGTGGGATGTGGCCGGCGGATATCTCGCGCATATCGAGATTCGTTGGATGGCAATTACGCCGTGAGCGGTGTTGTTGGTCGGTCAATGAGACCGAGGAAGATGACCTCGGCGGGAGAGCTCGCGGACGAGCGGGAGAGCCGAGATATCTTGGTTCTGTGGTGGTAACCCGGAGACAAGCTGGTAGGCCAAAGAGACCAACTGTGCAGGGGCTCGGAGGTGAGCCAGCGTTTGCTTGTAGGATGGGCACAGGAATGGTCTGGTCGGCCACTATAGGTCCTTTCTTGTGAGCCCTGGGACACGCCATCTGCCACGTGTCATGATCTGGGAGATCACCGATATCGAGCATCATATCTCTCACACATATATATATATATATGTTTTCAGTTAGTGCGCTTGTAACTTATACGCCCTAAAAGTCTAAATTACACTGCAAAATGATATTAGCACACATTAAGTAGAAACCAAATTAATAACTTACATGCATTGCCTCTGATTACGCCACATCAGCATAAATAGAAATAAATGCAGAATTTTCTTTAAGAGTATGCATTCACCAATCATCAACTTAATTAATTATAACTATACAAACATCTCCAATATTGTAGAGTTTAAATAAGGACCAAAATCACTTTTGGTCACTTTAAATCAGTTTTGAAACAATTAAAATACTCTTGCCATGTTGATTTCAACCGTCTCTAATTTTTTTATATTAAATTTAAAACAGGTTAAATATATTTTTATTTAAAGACATGCCTGCACATGCAAAAATACTAATCTCTATCTCTAATATTATAATGCCAAAAAAGAGGTATAAGAAACACGTGAAAAAACAACCCTCTAATTTGATCTCAACCAAGCAACGATAACATGTTAACTTATTATGATATGTGTAATGCGTATAATTAAATTAATAAGATATAAAAAAAATAAAAAAGATTTGTGTTCTTTATTTTAAATTACTTTAACTTTTTGTATGAGAAATATTTTAAATACTTTTAGTTATAATAATAATGATTTTTAAAAATATTTAAAATACCCGCCTTATTAAATTATTAAATAAATAAAAGTCCTAAGGAAAACCTAATAAACCTATAATATATTCTAACTAATTCTTTAAAAATCTTCTCAAATTTTTTCCATGTATAATTTACAATCATGCATCTCATCGTGCTAAAAACTATCTACTATTATAACCATTAAAAGGAGGGGCATATAAAGAAAATCCTTAAATCTAAGATGGTCCACGGCATTGGCTTTTTACATGTGCAATGGACATGGATATATGTTAGTACAATCAAGAAAAGATTTGAAAATAATCTTCAGGATCTTCACTTATGATGGTAGTTTTCTTAAAGAATTTTAGTCAAGATAATTGTGGAGATGTTCCTATAGAGAATCGACCCTTCATTTCTATAAAATACTAACTTTACTACTGGCTCCAAGCCTCCATTTGCCCAATATTGGACTCCCCGTCTCCTATTAGGGTATTGTCTCGTATCCATTGTGTATCTATATCGATCAAATTGGATCATGGCCTGGGAGTCCAATACTGGGCCAGCCCACCCATTGGTGTGGGTTGCAAATAGATGATAAGCAGTGTTAATAGTTTTTAACTCTCTCTCTCTCTCTCTCTGTGTGTATGATCTTATTGAGCTCCGGCCTCATTTCTTATTTTGAGCTCCACTATTCAAACACACAATTTGTCGTGTTTTTCGCCGATCCGGATCGATCATCATGATCTACACATGTTAAATAAGTTATGTATCAAATTTTACAAGTTTTGGAAATCTCTAACTAATCTATCAAATAGACTAAAAATCGACGGCTTTACGATGCATGAAAAACAAGATCACTTGATTTGTAAGAGGTCTCCGAATCTTGTAAAATTTGACATGTAACTTATCTAGCACATATAGATCATGGACGTGGAAGGTACAGATTGGTGAAAAATAAGGAGGGTTGGGTGTTTGAAAAGCCGGCTTCAAAATAAGAAATGAGGCTGGATCTTATAGGATCAACTATATATATATATATATATATATATATATATATATATATATGAGAATAATGGAGGAAAGAGGCCATAGGAGGGGATTTCCTCCTATGGCGTGGAAAAAATACATCTTCCATCAATTTTTCCGACGATCGGCACCCATCATCATCATCGTTATCATCAAAGATGTGCGTACACCAAATTTCATGTGAATCCACAACTTTTTCACCGTTGATTTAGTGGGTTTAAAATTAACGGTTTACCGACAATAGAACTTTTTATATTGCTAAATTAACGGTGAAAAAGTTGTAGAATCACATGAAATTTGGTGTACCTACATCTTAGATGATAACGATGAAGATGATGGGGGCCAATCGTCGAAAAAATTGGTGGATATCGTATTTTTTCCATGCCATAAGAGGAAATTTCCTTCTATGGCATCTTTTCTCCATTATTCTCTCTCTCTCTCTCTATATATATATATATGAGATTAATGGAGGAAAGAGGCCATAGGAGGGGATTTCCTCCTATGGCGTGGAAAAAATACGACCTCCACCATTTTCTCCGACGATCGGCACCCATCATCATCATCGTTATCATCTAAGATGTGCGTACACCAAATTTCATGTGATTCCATAACTTTTTCACCGTTGATTTAGTGGGTTCAAAATTAACGGTTTACCGACAATAGAACTTTTTACATTGCTAAATCAACGGTGAAAAAGTTGTAGAATCACATGAAATTTGGTGTATCCACATCTTAGATGATAACGATGAAGATGATGGGAGCCGATCGTCGAAAAAAATGGTGGAGGTTGTATTTTTTCCACGCCATAGGAGGAAATCCCCTCCTATGGCCTCTTTTCTCCATTATTCTCTCTCTCTCTCTCTATATATATATATATATATATAGTGGAGGAAAGATACCATAGGAGGGAATTTCCTCCTATGGCGTCGAAAAGATACAGGCTTCCTCATTTTTCCCTTCTATGGCGTCGAAAAGACACACGCTTCCTCATTTTATCCGCCGATCGGCACCCACCAACTTTATCATTATCGTTTAAGATGTGGGTACACCAAATTTCATGATCAGTAAACATTTAACTGTAAGCATATATAGATATAAAGTTATATCTAGATTTATTAGCTTAATTTTTTTTATCAAACTGAATCTCATTTTATATATTGACATTGACTGTGTTGATTCATTTATAATACAAATATGTATACGAAACATTTAACTGTACAATGATACCTTTCCATAGCAATTCCTTGACAAATTGAGTGATTGATTTTTTGATTGCAATATATGATATGATTTTCTCGCTATTCAAGAATTTGCCTGATTTGATTTATTAATTGACCAAATCAATTAACAATTCAAATCTTTGATTGCAACATTTAATTAGGATTTTTTCTCCTCCTCTAAGAATTATTTGATTTGGCTGACCAAATCCATGTAGCCTATCCGGCCTGAGTGGAGGCGGAAGATTCATATATTGGACCCGGCGTGATTCTCATGTTGGTTCATGTAGCCTATCCCATATGCTTGGGTTAAAAGGCTGAGTTGTTGTTGTTGGCTGACCAAATCCATGATCCATTTTCTTTACCAAGATATAGAGTTGGCTTTTGAAGGAGTTAAGTATTAATTAATTCTCCTATTACTTCTAAGATTATCTTCGGTGTGGCTCCGGGGGGAAAGGTGACTTTGAAGTTTTGTGTCGGAAAATAGATACCATCTATATATGACCATGCTAAATCAATCATAAGATATTATTCATTTTCTAATCTTCAGGGATGTACAAAATCAATGAAGAATTTGCAAATGAAAATAAATAATATCAGCCATTTATTTCGCTTGATTTGCTATATATAGCGATGGACGGTGGATATCAATCTTTGAAAAAAAGGTTTAAAGACACTTTTCATCAGAACCGCAACCCGACGTTCTTATACTAGAGAAGGCAAGTCTACTTAGGGCATGTGAAATTTAATGTTAATATACCTAAATCATTACCTAGTCCAAATTAAGTACGTAGGTTAAGTAAGGATTTTGATATGAATGAGGTTATTAATTTACATACTTGTTGCCAAACGCATAACTCGTGCATTCACGTCCTAAAAACTCTCACCAAAGTTGTACCAACACTGGAACTTAAAGTTCTTTCAAACACCAAAGTCGTGGCAACCACATGCATCCTCTCTAATTATTTGCACTATTTATTCAACTCCTCACATCCCACCATTTCTCAACACACACACACACACACAAAAAAATGGCCATCTCATGCCTACTCTCATCCTCACTTATATTTCTAACCCTGTTCACCTCCAATGTTTTGGCTTCCTACCACCCAACATTCACCAAAAAGGTACTCATGAACCCGATCGATTCTTGCTGGCGATTCGATCCAAAATGGGCATCGAATCGTAAATCTCTAGCAGACTGTGCTATAGGCTTTGGAAAATCCGCGATTGGAGGTAAATACGGTGCAATTTACACGGTCACCGATCCTTCTGATGACCCAGTCAACCCTAAACCTGGCACGCTCCGTTATGGAGCTATCCAATCGAAACCTTTATGGATAATTTTCAAGAAGGGTATGCTAATCAAGCTCAAAAACGAACTAATGGTGAATAGTTATAAAACTATCGACGGGAGAGGGGCTAGGGTTGAGATTGGTTATGGACCTTGCATTACGATTCAGGACGTGGCCCATGTTATAATCCATGGGCTTAGCCTCAATGGTTGTAACAGAGGGGTGGGCGGTGAGGTTCGGAACTCCGATAACCATGTGGGGCATCGGAGGGGATCCGATGGGGATGCAATCACGATACTGGCGTCTTCGAATGTTTGGATTGATCATTGCACGCTTTCACATGCGTTTGACGGGCTTATTGACGTTACACATGGTTCTACCGCGGTGACCATCTCTAACAACTACTGTTCTAACCATGATAAGGTATACCTTAATTTGAGCGGTCCATCCAATCTAATATATCGGCCATCAGAATATGAAAACTTCTCATGTCCTTCCTTCACTACATGTCGGAGCTACATATAGCCGAAAACTATATATATACTTAATTTTTCGCTCTAAAATTTTATTAATGCACAACGATTCTTATATAATTCCATTTATAGATAATAAAAACATCTAGGAACAAAATTACAAAATTGAAAATGATAATCAAGTTTATTATTGTGGCATGCATTGAGTTGATTGTGTAGGTAATGTTGTTTGGGCATAAGGATGGTCTTGCTGAAGATAAAATAATGAAGGTGACTGTAGCCTTTAATCATTTCGGGCCGAATTTAGTCCAAAGGATGCCCCGGTGAGGTTCAATATATCTTTTTCTCCTTTTCTAATTTATGTTCAAAATATTTTAGTACCATATTTTATATGCTGATTTTTTACTTAAAACTCCCACAAAACCGAGCTAATTAATTACTAAAAAAACCCAAAACTTGATAATTATTTATTAGTCTCCAAAACATTAAAATTGCATCATTTTACCCCCTCATTAGCCCTTTTCACTTCACTTTGTTAGTCAATTAACGTAGGAAATCGGGTTCGGGTTATCACCCCCCACCAAACCCACATGTATTCATTCTTTTTCATCTAAAATTCCAAATCTGATTGAGAAAGAGAACTCATATTCTATTACCGATTGGAGATTTGAAGCCTTAATTCCGAATAGGAGCTCTAATTTGAAATTTTAAATGAAGAAGAATGAATACGAGTGGGTTGGGAGGGTTTGATAACCATAACCTGACTTCTTTTGTTAATTGACTAACGAAATGAAGTGAAAGGGTTAGTGAGGGTAAAATGATGCAAGTTAAACATTTTGGGGGCAATAAGTAATTATCAAGTTTTGGTTTTTTTTTAGTAATTAGCTCGGTTTTACAGGGACTTTAGGTAAAAAAAAAAAACCTTTATCAATAGAGTAAAATATTTTGTGGCGTATTTATAAATAAAGTGATGACAGTCGTGTTAAAAATGAAGTTGGTCCAATTTTATCAACAGTGCATAATCAGGTAGAACTTTCACTTCAAAATATGAGGTCCTTAATTAGCTTTCTATTTTTGATCATTTTTAATATATATATATATATATATATATATATATATATATATATATAGGGTGAGAACAGGGTATGCCCATGTGGCCAACAATAGGTATGATGCATGGGGAATGTATGCCATAGGAGGGAGTTCCAATCCTACCATTCTAAGTGAGGGAAACTACTTCTACGCTCCCCAAAATTCGGATCTCAAAGAGGTGAGTATCACTTAATCAATCTTTGCATTGCATGCATGCATGGAAAATTAATTAGATTTGTTAAAAGTGAAATTTCCATATATATATATATATATATATATATATATATAGACACACACACGGTGCATGGCTTATATCCATGATACCGGGTTATATATTTATATGACGGTTGGAATATTGTATATATAGGTAACAAAGAGAGAGGAAGGAGGATGGAAGAATTGGAAATGGAGATCTACAAAGGATTTGTTCTTAAATGGTGCGTTCTTTGTGCCGTCGGGATGGGGGAGCTGCGCTCCATCTTATTCCCCGTCACAAAAGTTCTATGTTGCTCAAGGAGCAATGGTGCCTCTTCTTACTGCAGACGCGGGTGTTCTCAATTGTTATTTTGGGAAACCATGTACCAAGCTAGTAGTTTAGTGTTCTTATTCTTTCCTTTTTTTTCATGGATGCTTGTTAAATTTCGTCGATAATTTATGTCTATTAATTGTTATTTTGGTCTATCTTCTATCTATATAATAATGCAAATGGACTTAATTAGATTCACCATTCTCCATTTTTTAAAACAAAAATGAAAGAAGAAAGTTTCTTCATTCTTCAGATGTCCACACCATCAATAAAGAACAATACAATGCATTTGAATTCTAAAAATTCAATGCCTAAAAAGATAAGATAAAAGAATTTTCTAAACAAAGTTTTACTCTAATATATTTCAACTTTCTAGATTTTTCTTAAAATTGCCTTTTTACTTGAATGTTTTTCTTATTTAAACTTATTCAATGCACATCCACTAAACTCTATAATATTGTCTTTTTAGAAGTTTCCATAATCTTGCATTTTAATTTTAAACGCTATGGAATTTCGAATGTAATAGTTAGTTGTTGGATTTTCATTTCTCTTGTTTATTCTCAAAACACCTATTTTCTAACTCCCTTATGAGTCCCTCGGTGTAAAAATTATATTTATGTCGGTTATTTACGTTTAACATATTTGTTACGAGAAAGAATCTTTTCGGAATAAGTACGTCGCGGGCCTCGTCATCTATCCGTTACCGTTCTTTTGAAAAGGGAGGCATAGCAAAACTATTGAAATCATTTTTTAAATACATTGTAAGTTCATTACAAGAAAAAGTAGAAACAGCACTTGTTGGTTTCTTTTTACTTAAAAATTCAAAAATTCTTTTTCTAGAAGTCTAAAGTGAAGAAAAAGAAGAAGTTTTTTTTACGTATTGTAAGTTATATATAGTATACATATTTGGTAAATAAGAATTTAAAATATTTTTATAATTTTCTATTTCAATATTCAAGTTATCGTGGTATCTCTCTAATAAATCAAATAAACTATTTAGTTTAATTCTAGGATCAAAAACTATTGCTAAACAAAACAATTTAAGGATTTCCTCCAATATTTATTGGATTTAAAAAGCATACTATATATCTAATATTTCAGAAAATGGACCTTCATTGTCAAGTGCATGATCATTAATAATTTTAGTAATATAAAATAATTGTTCCACCGCTAAACATGTAATTGGATAATAAACACCAGATAAAGTACTAGTTGTAGTATAAAATATTTTTTAAAAATTCATAACATATTCACAAACAAGCCAATCAAGATCCTCTGAATCATTTCTGGGCATTTGTTCCTGATAAAATAAAGTAATATGATTTTTATATTTAAAAAGACATTTCAACATTTCATAAGTAGAATTCCATCTATTTGGAATGTTGAATTTGAATTATCTAAATTTTAAACTTAATTAGGCATGAGTTTGCTTAAAAACTTGTTTTCTGCGTCTCGAGCTTTCAATAAATATCATGGCATCTCTAAGTTTTGATAAGTGAGCATCAATAACTTTAAGACCATCATGTACAATTAAATATAAAATATGGCATGCACATCTTTGATGAAATAATACTCCATTTAAAATAGAATTTAAATTATATTTTAAAATTGTTATAGCAGCAATATTATTATTAGTATTATCAAAAATAATTGAAAATATTTTATTTTGAATATAATAGTCACTTACAGTGGTCATAATACAATTACTTATATAATTTCCAGTATGTGGATGCTCCATTTTCAAAATTCCAATAATTCTTTTTTATAACAATAAATTATTATCAATAAAATATGCAGTAATACAAATATAACAAATGCCGCATTTTTTTTTAAAGATCAGAAGTAAATGCAATTTTACCTTTAAAATTAGCAAAAATACCAAATAAATTAGGTTTAGCTTCATAAAAAAATAAAAAGCATCACCTCTGACTGTATTTCTTGGTGATGTTTGAAATGCAGAATTATATGCAGTTTGTACTAATCTATCAAATTTTTCATTTTGAGGAAAACCAAATTCTTGTTCAGCATATATAACATATCTAGCGAGTTATCTTTTATTAGTTTCTTGAGAATAAGAAAAATCAGTCAAAGAATTCGATACCATGCTTAGAGTCGTCTATCGAGAATCTACTTTTTAATGGGTGTTTACATGTCTTCTATAGATGGTTAATTCCATCTTTTCCAGTACAGGTAAAATCTTTTCTGCAAGTTTTACAAACAACCCGTAGTCTTTTACTTGCAACTTCTTCTTGTACAAAATATTTCCAAACTTCAGAAGTCCTAGATCTTTCAGTTTTAGAAATACGAGGACAAGAAACATTAGTATCATGAACATTAGGAGAAGGAACTTCTTCGGGGGAGTGACTTTGTGGCGCAGGCATTTCAAAATCAGCAGAAACAAAAATTGAAGAATAAAAATCGGTTATTTGCACCATATTATTTAATCTAATTCCATCTTATGTATCCAAATCAAGTTGAAAAAACATTTATCTGATGATTTACCGGTCATATTTTTTAATTTAATTGCATCTTGTGACTTCGAATCAAGCTGAAAATAATGTCTACGTGATGAAGAACCAACCCTATTACCTTTGTGATGATGATGAATCAGCCATATTTAATTAAAAATTATTAGAAAGAGAGAAAGATATATGATAAAAAAAATTAGCAAAGAAAAATATATAACCAATACAAAAAAAAACCGATTCCAAATAGCAGAATTAAATTGCTGGAGACTGAAGTGAAGATTGAGATTGCAAGAATGAAAATTACTTGATTCAAAATTTTAACAGTAAATTTCTCGGCAATTAAAGAAAGATATAGAGAATGAAAATTATATTGTTGTGAATTGTGATAAAAATGAAAAGTGTAGGAAGGTATTTATAGAATTTTGGATATAGAAAATGAACAAAGTACTCTCTACTCTAGCCGATTTATAGATGTTGGGAGGGTCAAAATGGACATTTGACCCTCCTAAAAAACCAATTAATGACTGTCTCGTGTAAAGTTCAAAAACAAAAATAAGCCTTTTTCTTGTCTAGAGTAACAACGGTCAAAAATAATGATTTTTAAATATATGTGTTGATTTAAATGCCTTGCCTCATGCAGAGCAAAAACAAAAAAAATAATAAAAAACTTGATTTGAAATTTCAAATGCTCTGCCTCTAGAGCAAGAACAAAGAAAAAAGATTTGACCATAGCTTCGTACATACATAGCAACGGTCAAAAAACCAAAAAAAAAAATATAGAGTAAATGAGAAAACGAGCATGGGCCGGTCCAGATTGGGGTTGGGCCAGGTCTTCGGGCCGTTGAAGCCAAGCCTGGTCCAGCCCCAAGCCTAGCTAGTCTCTTAGCCGGGCCGGTTCAGGCCCACCACGTGGCACTCGGGCAGGACCAGCTCGGGCCACTTTTCAAACCGGGCCGGGCCACAGATTGCCCAGCCCATTCGCCACCTTGAGAAGGAAGGATGCATGTACATTTTTGGAAAAACTAGGTCGGATGCATGTGAATTAGACTTAAAATAAAAATTTAATTTTATTGGATGTGCAGCCCAATGTTGCACAACAGAATACTGACCTATATTTTTTAGAGCCACTTTGTTTATAATTTTATGTTGAAGTATAAAATTTGATGAAATAAATATTTTGAATTCTAATTTTTACAACGATGAGAATGAACCATCTTTAAGGACGGATCAAATTATTGATAACAATGTTGAAAATATGCAACCTGCTAAAAAATTTCTTGCTAAAAAATTTCCTCAAAGTCGTAAACATGTATCGAGTCATTCTATGGACCTTATTACTGGATACTATACATAATAGAGACCGTCTAAAACGGTCTCTAATACTAAAGGTACGGTCTCTAAAGAGTATTAGAGACCGTTCTTTTTTAAAACGGTTGCTAATACACGGTCGCAAAAAGAGTGGCCGCTGACACGTGTATTAGCGATCGTTTACAAACGGTCGCTAATGACTTATTAGCGACCGTTTGTCACGGTCGCCAATGCTATACCGCGTGGACAAACTAACGACTCTTAACCGTTTTCTGTATCAGTAAACGGTTGCTAATATGAGTATTAGAGACTGTTCCTGTGGCTTGAACGGTCGCTAATACCCATATATTTTTTGAATTTTTTTTACCGAAAATGCATTTTCTCATACAATAATACATTTAATTACAATATAGGACGCAAATATAGCGTTTCGATCACAAACAAATATATAAACATGATATATCACAAACCTATAGCATTTCCATCACATACCATTATAAATCCAACAATTTCAACAGTTCAAACAATTTGAAAAGTATGAAACTCTTTCCAAATCAATACAGATAGTATTCTTTTGAATAAAGATAATACATTACTTACTAAATGTCCAACAATATAAAAAACTCTCCAAATCGTGCGTGCAATCCTATCTCATTCAATACTACGAATCCTGCAAATCCAAAACAAGTTTAAAAATACATGAATTCAAATCATAAATTTTGAAATTAAACAACGCGCTAGCTATATTAATTAACATATGTAAATGCGTACCTTATTAACTTCCACCGCTGTCATCGTCACCAGAATCTTATCTTGAAAAATATCGATTCGCGTTGTTCAACAATACAAAAAAACTCTCCAAATCACGTGCAATTCCAGCTTACTAAATCCTGTGAACCCTGCAAATCCAAAAAAATAAATAAATACATGAACTCAAATTATAATTTTCGAATCGACGCTAGTTACACTAACACATATACATACGTACCTCACTAACTCCCGCAACTGTCATTGCCGTCAAAATCTCTCCTTGAATAGTATCGAGCGGTATCCTGAAAGTCTTCCTCCCTAATTAGATACATAGCTTATACGCTTGATTGTAACTTACAAATATCAATCACATGCACGTGCACACTCACACGTCAACAATATACTTATGAAAGCTCTTAGGCTCAAACTTAATTTTAAAGAGTAGAGGGTAATCCATTTTCTCCTACCACATACTATTTTAGATATTTTTTGGTTTTTCTTACATGCACAAATTTAAAAGATAAATTGAAAATTATTAACTAATGCTATAACTGTAAGATTGCTTCCATGCATGCACGTATTTTTCAATTTTGCTTACGGCGTTTAGGACAGTGGATAGGTGCTCCACTTCCAAGTATCTGGAAAATTTGGTGCATCTGCTCCTCGTTGCAATCCTGGACCGACAAAAGCTCGAGTAAAACATGGATATCAATGAGTCTAACTATAAGATGGTTTATATCAAACAAACATTACCGTTCAAACACAGATTCCTTTTTCTCTTGTAATTTCAGTATCATTCCCACAATTGTGCCGTCAATCACAAATCTCATGATTCTAGTAAACATGGATAAAGAGTGAGACACAAGGCATAACACTCGTCGACGCTCGATGACATAGTTTCACCTCAATTACAATTTAGGAATCACTTGCCGATATTGCGCTGGCCGGTAACGAGACAAGAACCGCAGCGACTGGAAGTGAAGTGTGACTTTACTCCCATTTGAGACAGTAACCCTTCGCTTCCAGTTGCGACGGTTCTTTATCGGCCAGCGTTACATCGGCAGACAATTCCAAAATTGGAATTGAGGCGAAGATATGTCATCGAGTGTCAACTGGTGTTGTGCCTTGTGTCTCACGCTCTATCCATGTTTACCAGAATCGTAAGATTTATGATTAAGGGCAAAATTGAAAGAAGGATACTGAAATTACAAATGAAAAGGGAACTTGGGTTTGAAAGGTAATGTTTGGTTGATGTAAACCATTTTATAAATTAGATCCTAAAGATACCAACAAAGACGGAGCAGCTACATCAAGCATAACTGCAATTTATACAAACCCATAAATATTTAATGAATTTTTACACTAAACTATCTTAAAAATTATACTGACACACACAATCATGTATGTATACACGAACAGAAGTAACATACGTACCAGATGTGCGGCACGGATCATTCACACGACCATTAGATTATTACGGTCCTTAATGTACCGTTCCTAATATGTACAGTTTCTATTAGTACAAATTACAACCCAAAAGTCCCTCAATCCGCAGGAAATACTAGATATAAAAATACGTTCGCTCAACTTTCCTGGCAGAACAAATTTCATTATAGGCCAGTAGGGCTCACAAGGCATGCATCATAACGACGTCTTTTTTCTTTTTAGCTATTCAACATGACAATAAGAGTGCTTGTCACGCCCCTCTTTTCAGTAGACAGAAACGGTGACGTGGCAAGGCCGCGATGTATTTATTTCGAGAAGGTCATTTCCCGGAATAAATACGCTAAGCTTAAAATAACAAATATAAAATGACAAGAGAATAAATATGAGATTAAACTTCAACAACTTTATTTACATTCAATTTGATTCATTTACAATACATGATTTTAACTGAAAGAAAATACAAGGATGGAAATGCCTAAATAGGTGGCATAAATAAACTGAGAAAAGGTAACTGTTCTAGGCCTGGGTCTCAGTCTGATCGTGCTCTTCCTCTGAGATGTCTACCTCTTCAGTCTCCACAGTATCTGACAAACATTCCAAAAATCAGAGAAAGGTGGAATGCCCGTCAGCGAACTTTCGCTCGGTAAGTTCTAAGAAATAAAGTGAAATATAAAGTGTAATGATAAGGAAAATGTATATCATGAACAATGGATTATGAAGTATGGTATGTCAGCATGTCGTTTAATGTAAACATGGCGAGTTTATGTAGCATGCAGTTTTATCATAATATATGTGAACAAGCATGGTAATGTATGACAAGTAGATAAGCATGATAGTATGAGCATGGCAAACAAAAATAACATGGACGTGTAGTGTAAGTATAGTGAACATGCAGTGAATGTAAGTATCTTAACATGTTTCTACTTGGGTATACTAATTTAACGTAAATTCAAGGGTGAATGTCAACCAATTTCAAGAGTGTTTTCGAACCCACCAGGCTGTACTCCAGGGTTAAGGAACCACGGGCCCGAATTAAGTGTTAGTAACGGGACTTCAACCTAATGTTGAAATATTCCAAACTCAACAGGCTGTAATCCAGGAGTAAGGAAAGATGGGCCCACGTGATAGCTTGCTTGTGTTAGTATACATGAATTCATGATCTAGTGGGACTTATGAGATTTCGTTGGATTCACGCATAAAGTACCCCAGCATCCCGTATATACTAAGTTACAGCTAAAATTACCAGCCTTACTCGAATCCATGAATACATCAGTTTGCAAGATAGTTTTCCTGTATATATCAAGTATTCATGTCAAGTATTCTTATATTCATGTCAAGCTGTATTCATGGTTCGATTCAAGTCAAGTCATGTATTCAGGTTTGATATATGTGTTGGAATTCAGGTATTTAGGTTCATGTTCAAGTATGCATGCTAGACTTTGGGTTCATGTTTGAATTGGATTCTGACTTGAGTTTGGATTCAAGTTCATGATCAAGTATTCATGTTTGGTTTCAGATTTAGGTTTGAGTTTGGGTTTAGATATGAGTTAGATTCAGACTTGAGTCAGACACTTTAAACTGATTTAGATCATGAATTAAATTCAGGAGTTATCGATAACTGCTGCACATGGATGACAAGATTTATGTCTTTTTCCAAGACAATTACCATTGATAACATCATTAAGTTTTCTATCTTAAATAAGTAAGCACTCACTTTCTCCGGCTCCCCGGGGCTCAAGAGAATTGATCCCACTTAAACCTATATTACTAAAGTCCTCAGATGTAATTTTATATAACTCGAGTGGGTTTTATGAAAATATTTTTAATATATAGTTTCAAAATAATCTCGAGAAATTACTTATATTATTTAGGGTTTTCATGGATGTGAATTTTAAGGGTTTGAGATATTTTAGTGATAATTACCTTAACTTGAATAGTTCATGATATTTTATTGTAAAACTTGATATTTTATTATAAAACTTGCATTGTATTGGTATATTGATGGTATTTTGATGAAACTTGTGAACTTTCAACTTTTAGAAAAAAATGTAAATTTGTTGAATTTTGAAAATATATGGATTTGTAATATTTATATAATTATAAAAATTAAATTTTATTAAAGTAGAAAAATGCATTTTTCTTACAAACCGTATTTAAAACCTTTCGAAATCGAATGCTCCATGAGGAGGTCTGCATCTCGCTCTGCTAGTCCAAGAATGTGCAATAATCCGCACCATCCAATTGCAGGTCCCCTAAAAAGGGTTGTAGAGATTTATTTGCAAAGAAATTTTAAAATACAATTCCAAAGAAAACTGTTTTTATAGTAGATGGTATTTTAATGAAATATTGTGTTCGCAACTAAAAATACGCTCGAAGAGTATTGTGCTATGTAAACCATGTGTGTATATGATAGGTAGGTCGTTACCCCGCGAGGTTTTCTAAAGGTATAATTAAGCAAAACAATTAAATATGTTATATACAAAGTTCATGGTATTTTAATGTAAAAGTACCTTTAAAGTTATGTTGCATGATATTTTAGAGTGAAAGTTTGTTCTAAACATCAGTTTTATGTTAACAAGCAAGGTGTAGAATTATGAATGAGCAATACTTAAGAAAAAGTGTAATTTCTAGGGTCTAGAATAAAATATTGGTATTAACTTCACTTACTGACATGTTTTGAAAAAGAGATTTTTAAAGAGGAAGAAGAGAGATTGGAAGGGACTTATCGTTTGATTTTTTAAAGAAGAGGGGGAAAGTTTTGGATTGCCGTGGGAGCTCCTAAATCGGCTTCAATCTTCGCTAGATGTTGATCTCTTGCTAACTCCACTTGTACTTTTCTTTTACTTAGAAAACTTTGAGAATTTTGGCTATAATTTTCAGAATGAGGAAGGGCTAGGGCATGGGGTAATATTTATAGTGTGGAATTATGGTTTTAGAATTAAAAGAGTGAATTAAAATGCATTAAAATAAGGATAAATGAGGAATCGAAAGATCTCTGTTTGATTGCAGAGAACAGTGCAAGAGAGTTAGGGGTAGTGGAAATGTCAAGTGTGCAAAGCACGGGCACCATTGGCAAAGGGGGAACCGTCGGTGCCGGCCCAAATAGGGATCTCGCCGGTCGTTTGATGGAGAGGGGCCGTCGGATTTTGGACACGTGTTCTTGTCTGTATTTAAATCCTTATGCACATGTTTATTTCTTCAGACTTTTCATTTTTATATGTATTGCACGTGTAAACTTTTAGGCTTCCAAAAAATTTAAAAAGAAAATCAGAAAAAAGATTAATGTGTCTGATGGGATTCAAACACAGGGCTACATCATAGCAGTGCAAGGCTTTACCAGTGAGCTACAAGCTTGTTTCTTACTGTTCTTAAACAAGATATACTTATAACTTGTACTTAGGCTTGTAAACTCCTTTCTGTACATTAAAAAGAAAAATTTTGTACAGAAAATTCAGAGTCGTTACATTCTGCCCTCCTTATAAAAATTTCGTTCTCGAAATTTATAGAAAGAAGTTGTAATAGATTCAAGAAAATTTGATTATAGCGGTGGTGAAAGAAATATTGGTATTGTACTGAAAGTGTATGAAAATATTTGAAAGAACGAAAAGATGCAAGAATTTTGAAAAGCCTGAAAAGATGGGAAGGGATTTACCAGTGTTACCTTAACCTATAACCTTGGCTTCCACGGTCGCCAAAGTGTAGGCCCGACATCTCGGCACATTTCTCTGTGCATGCTGGTATATTGATGGCTGACGAGGTAAAGGTGGTCCGCATAGAGGTGATGCAGGAAGAGCTAAACGAATAGGTGGAGCTTGAATAGCTGGTCTAGCTATGGAAATTAGGCCAGTTCGGTTGTGTGGGTAAGTTCCTATAGTGTGTAAGGATGATCTACATATCAGACAAAGACCATTCGCACGACGGCAATTCTTGACTTGGTGTTCGGTTTTCTTGCAATAAATGTAGAAGTTCGGTTCAGTCTCGGAAAATGATCCTCCTGGCCTCATAGCTGGCGTTGGGAGAGTTGGCCTAGAAGAGGCTCCTCCAGAAATCTGGTGGGCGGGACGTTTCATACCGACCAACAATGGCCTTCCCTTCTTCTTAATGACAGCTTCATAACGACGGGCTTATTTCAAAGCTGCTTCATGTGTCGGGTATTCTCCCGTTGATAGGGCAGCCTGGATCTCTGGGTTTAATCCTTGTTGGAAGCGCCTGGCTCTGATTTCTGCAGTAGGAATTAGATGGGCAGCGAATCTGCTGAGCATGGTGAATTCAGCATCGTACTCGTCCACTGACTTATCCCATATGGATCCTTGTTGCAGATGGATGAATTTCTGTTCCATCTTAAAGTGTGCGGTTTCCGAAAAATACTTGGCATCAAAGAGATCACGAAAAGTCTTCCACTCGATTGGCTGCTCAAGACGTATCTCCTCGGCCTTCCACCTGATTCTGGCATTGTCAGTAAGCTGGAGTTTCGCTATTCTGACCCAAGCCATTTCTGGAACTTGAGCTGCGCTAGGTCATCATCAATGCTCTGTGCCCATTTCTCGGCCTCAAGTGGTTTCTCCTTCCGTGAGAAGTTCTTCGGATGTAACGTCTGAAATTGTTTCACTCCCAATGTTTCTGTTTCAGAGCGGATGAAACTCTGTAGGAGAACAGTCTGCTCCTGCAAAATCGTGTTTTGAGCCCGCTGACCCTCAAGTAAGCTTTTGATAGCTTCCAGAAGCATCGTCTGTTCTGTGAGTGGAGCGGCTACAGTGGGTGGAGGTGGTAGAACGGTTAGAATAGGTGGCGGTGGTGTACTTCCATCGTTGGTACTAGGGTTGTTGGGAGAATCTATCACCTTAGATAGAGAAGAAAGATTATGATAGATTCAACGAAAATTGAATTGTAAGGAATGTAAAGTTGTTGAATATTTTATTTCTTGTTATATATTGTTTATGACTTCATACAGAATGGACCTAGATGTGCCACCAACAAAACTTGTTACGCTCCGCTTCCCAGTAGATGGAAACGGTGACGTGGCAAGACCACGGCGTATTTATTTCGAGAAGGTCATTTCCCGGAATAAATACGCTAAGCTTAAAATAAGAAATATAAAATGACAAGAGAATAAACATGTGATTAAACTTCAATAACTTTATTTACATTCAACTTGATTCATTTACAATACATGATTTTAACTGAAAGAAAACACAATGATGGAAATGCCTAAACATGTGGCATACATAAACTGAGAAAAGGTGACTGGTCTAGGCATGGGTCTCGGTCTAATCGTGCTCTTCCTCTGAGATATCTATCTCTTCAGTCTCCACAATATCTGACGAACATTCCAAGAAAACAGAGAAAGGTGGAATGCCCATCAGCGAACTTTCGCTCGGTAAGTGCCAAGGAATAAAGTGAAATATAAAGTGTAATGATAAGGATAATGTATATCATGAACAATGAATTATGAAGTATGGTGTGTCAGCATGTCTTTTAATGTAAATATGGTGAGTTTATGTAGCATGCAGTTTTATCGTAATATATGTGAACAAGTATGGTAATGTATGACAAGTAGATAAGCATGATAGCATGAGCATGGCAAACAAAAGTAACATGGTCGTGTAGTGTAAGTATTGTGAAAATGCAGTGAATTTAAGTGTCTTAACAGGTCTCTATTTGGGTATACTAATTTAACGTAAGTTCAAGGGTGAATGTCAACCAATCTCAAGAGTGCTCTCGAACCCAACAGGCTGTAATCTAGGGGTAAGGAACCATGGGCCCGAATCAAGTGTTAGTAACAGAACTTCAACCTAGTGTTGAAGTATTCTAAACTCAACAAGCTGTAATTCAGGAGTAAGGAAATACGGGCCCTCATGATTGCTTGCTTGTGTTAGTAGACATGGATTCATGATCTAGTGAGACTCCTGAGATTTCGTTGAATTCACGCATGAACTACCCCAGCACCCTGTATATGCTAAGTTATAGTTAAAATTACCAGCTTTGATCGAATTCATAAATACATCAGTTTGCAAGATAGAGTTCATGCATATATCAAGTATTCTTATATTCATGGTTTAAGTCAAGTCAAGTCATGTATCAGATTTGATATATGTGTTTGAATTCAGGTATTCAGGTTCATATTCAAGTATGCATGCTAGACTTTGGGTTCATATTTGAATTGGATTTTGACTTGGGTTTGGATCAAATTCATGATCAGGTATTCATGTTTGGTTTTAGATTCAGGTTTGAGTTTGGATTTAGACATGAGTTAGACTCAGACTTGAGTCAGACACTTTAAACTGATTTAGATCTTGAATTAGGTTCAGGAGTTATCAGTAACTGTTGCATATGGACGGCAGGATTTATGTCTTTTTCTAAGACAATTACCATTGATAACACCGTTAAGTTTTCTATCTTAAATAGGCAAGCACTCATTTTCTCCGGCTCCCTGGGGCTCAAGAGAATTGATCTTGCTTAAATCTATATTTACTAAAGTTCTTAAATGTAATTTTATATAACTCGAGGGGGTTTTATGAAAAATATTTTTAATATATAGTTTCAAAATAATCTCGAGAAATTACTTATATTATTTATGGTTTCCATGGATGTGAATTTTAAGGGTTTGGGGTATTTTAGTGATAATTACCTTAACTTGAATAGTTCATGGTATTTTATTTTAAAACTTGCATTATATTAGTATCTTGATGGTATTTTGATGAAACTTGTGAACTTTTAACTTTTAGAAAAAAATATAAGTTTGTTGAATTTTGAAAATATATGGATTTGTAATATTTATATAATTATAAAAATTAAATTTTATTAAAGTAGAAAAATGCGTTTTTCGTAGAAACCGTATTTAAAACCTTTCGAGATCGAATGCTCTGTGAAGAGGTCTGCATCTCGCTCTACTAGTTCATGAATGTGCGATAATCCGCACCATCCAATAGCGGGTCCCCTAAAAAGGGTTGTAGAGACTTATTTGTAAAGGAATTTTAAAATACAATTCCAAATAAAACCGTTTTTTTATAGTATATGGTATTTTAATGAACGACTGCTCACCAATCTTCCTCTGAGGACTCAGGTAGAATATTGTGTTCGTAACTAAAAATACGCTCGAAGAGTATCGTGCTATGGAAACCATGTGTATATATGAGAGGTAAGTCGTTACCCCGTGAGGTTTTCTAAAGATATAATTAAGAAAAATAGTTAAATATGGTATATACAAAGTTCATGGTTTTTTAATGTAAAAGTAACTTTAAAATAATGTTGCATGATATTTTAAATTGAAAGTTTGTTCTAAACATTAGTTTTATGTTAACAAGCAAGGTGTAGAATTATGAATGATCAATGATAAAAAAAAGTATAATTTCTATGGTTTAGAATATAATGTCGGTATTAACTTCATTTACCGACATGTTTTGAAAAAGAGATTTTTAAAAAGGAAGAAGAGAGATTGGAAAAGACTTACCATTTGATTTTGTTAAGAAGAGGAAGAAGAAGAGGGGGAAAGCTTTAAGCTGCCGTGGGCGCTCCAGAACCGGTTGCAATCTTCACTGGAAGTTGATCTCTTACTAACTCCACTTGTACTTTTCTTGTACTTAGAAAACTTTGAGAATTTTGGCTATAATTTTCAGAATGAGGAAGGGCTAGAGTATGAGGTAGTATTTATAGTGTGTAATTAGGGTTTTGGAATTAAAAGAGTGAATTAAAATACATTAAAATGAAAAGAAATGGAGAATTGAAAGGTCTCTGTTTGATTGCAGAACAATCAAACAGAGCAGGAGAATTTAGGGTAGTGGAAAGGTCAAGTGTGCAAAGTACGGGCACCATTGGCAAAAAGGGGACCGGCAGCGCCGGCCCAAATAGGGATCTCACCGGTCGTTTGATGGAGAGGGGCCGTCGGATTTTGGACACGTGTTCTTTCCTGTATTTAAATCCTTATGCACATGTTTATTTCTTCAGACTTTTCATCTTTATGTGCATTGCACGTGTAAACTTTTGGGCTTCCAAAAAGTTTAAAAAGAAAATTAGAAAAAAATTATTGTGTCTGATAGGATTTGAACATAGGGGTTACGTCACAGCAGTGCAAGGTTTACCGGTGGGCAACAAGTATTTCTTGCTGTTCTTAAACAAGATATACTTATAAGTTGTACTCAGGCTTGTAAACTCCTTTCTGTATATTAAAAAGAAAAATTTTGTACAGAAAATTCAGAGTCGTTACAGTGCTTACGTGCGCTTATTTTGATTGCCATCACACTCATTTATAAGTGTCCAATCAAGAAAATATAGACTAAAATTTTGAAACCATATCTTAATATTTTGACATCAAATGAAGTCCATAAGTCATCCATTTAGTTCTATCATATGAAATATTCGATTTGGTCCTATTGCCAACCCTTAATTTGTTGGAAGCCTCATCCACACATGCAACCTTTGCTCTTTGAACGAATCTTGTAAGTTTGAAGTATTGCTGCATTAATAATTAATTTGAAAGCTAACCAACAAGGATTTGTTTGGAGGCAACAAAAAGACTATGCATCATGATCATAGATAAAAAGGACACATGGTTCATGTGTAGTTGCATTAATAAGATCAATTTTCATATTTAAAATTGGTTGATCAAGATACTCCAAGCAGCTCATCTTGTGGTCCCTTTTCTATGTAATCGTTTTTTAATTAGGGTCTCGGTTCACTAGTATCTAGTTTTTATTAAGGTTTCTTAATTAGTGTAATTAATATTATAGCTTAATTAGTGTTAATTTTTTTAATGGGTTTGATTTTATTTTTTTATTTTTGCTTCCAGTATAGTTTAATTGGTATTAAAGGATTTGATGTTAATTTTGATTTGGTTAATAGATAAAGCTATAATCTAAAAATCTAAACGGTAAATCATAGACAATAAGATTTCGAATCATTAAATTTACAAAATACAAGTTAGAAATTAGGATGAATATATTTATGAAATATTTTATATGCGGACACACACACACATACTCACTCACACATACACTCGCTCACAGACTCATACACTCACATATACGCGCGCGCGCGCACTGACACATTCACACAACACACATGCGCGCGCGCACTCGCTCACACACTCATATATACCCTCAATTACCTAAAATTCATCTTACCCAAAATTCATCTAATAATTTCTTATAATCCATCTTATTCTAAATTAATCTAACAATCATCACAAATATCACAAATACCAAGTAGTGATGTATAATTTATAATTAGGGTTTATAATTTGTTGTTAAGATTTATAAGTTCTTATTAGGATTTCTTTAGGGTTTATAGATTTTTCAATTTATACAACCCATCATCATAAATTTCATAGCTTAACATTCATAGGTAATTAAAAAACACTAATATTCACAATTAATTTCAAAATTTCATAACCTAATATTCACATCACAATTTCACAATTTAACATCAAAATTACATCACAATTCATAACCTAACAACCATATTTAATTGAAAAAATATTAATTAGAGGATAAAAAAACCTAACTTTTGATTGGATTTTGAACAGCACCGGCGGCGGCAATACCTAAAAAAATTTAGATAGGAAAAGAGAATTTTTTTGGAAGAATTGGGGGGAGATGAAAAGGGAAATCACCTCTTGGGGTCAAATTCGCGGGCTATGAAAATTTTGGGGAAGAATGGGGGAGAGACCCATCTCGCGGGCTAAAAGATTCGAGAACATTAGCGACCGTTCCATACGGTCGCTAATGTACAATGAACGGTCGCTGGTTGTCACGCCCTGCTTCCCGGTGTACGGCAAGGGGACACGGCGAGACCCGCTACGTATTTACTCAGAAGTAAACACGCTAAGCGTATCTAAGCAATATAAAGTAAAGTACACAAGAGACATGAATGTAAATGAACAACAACTTTATTTATTAAACATTCTTTTACTGGTACAATTGAAATGTAAATACATGAATAGAAAGCGATACCTAAATAATGGTATAACTGAAATGAAAATATGTGCAAGTGCCTACAATTCTGGTCAAACGCTAACTGCTCCAAATTGTCAGTGCTGGGCTCAATCTCCAATGAGTCCGAAACACCTGATAACATTCCAAAGAAAAAAGAAAAATAATGTCTTCAGCGAAAAATCGCTCGGTAAATCTCAAAGGTGAGTAGAGATAGAATAGACAAAAAGAGAATATAACTTATAATGTTTGATTATAGTGTTAACGCAGTTGTTTGTAGATTGGTACAAAAAATGTCAGTGTATACGAGAGGAGTCCCACTATTCCGGAGACTAAGGTATAAGGAGCACAAGGAATCGTTTAGCCATGGTACAATGGCAATGGATATTTAGATTATGTGTATTATGATTACAGTCTCGTGCCATTTCTAACACCTTTCGTACCAATCTACCCCTTTAAAACCCCGCGATGTCTTTTGTATCAATTGTATTGTTTGTTATATAGATGGATGACTTACCGAAACCATGATATCAGTAAATGGAATGGATATAAATTGAGAGTCATGTAAACGGAGTATATCCATGGTTCGGTTCGGTCAATATAGATTGAATAGACGGATTCATGGATTCATATTATATAGTAGTTTTATACTTGAATCATATTCAAGTAAGATTGATTAGATTGAGACCCAGTCTGAGTCAGACACTTTGAAAAGAAATTGAAATCCTGAATTAGTTTTGATATTATCGGTAACTGCTGCACATAGACGACAGGATTTGTGTCTTTTTCCAAGGCAATTACCGTGTTGATAACACCGTTTGTTAGATTGTCTAGCTTAGATAGGAAAACACCCACATTCTTCGGCTCCCTGAGGCTCAAGAGAATTGGTCCCGCTTGAACCTATATTTACTAGGGTCCTTATTGTAATTTAGTATAACTTGTGGGAGTTTTATGTAAAATAGTTTGATATAATTTTCAAAATACACCTTAAGCATTTAATTGTCATCTTTAGGGTTTTCATAGATATATATTTTACAAAAGTGAAATTTCTAGTGAATAGAACCTAGTTTTCATAGTATATGGTATTTTCTTGAAATATCGGTATTGTTTTGTATTTGGATGGTATTTTCATGTAATGGTGATTCGTTTGATTTAGAAAATTTAGAATATTTATATAATATAATTAAAAAAGATATTTTGATAATAGTTATATATATATATATAATAAAAATAAATTTTATTTATTTTTGTAGAAATCTCATTTTCTAAAGAAAAATGCATTAAAATTCCATCGACATCGAATGTTCCTTTCGGAGGTCTGCATCTCACTCTACTAGGCCCGAGGATGTACGATAACCCACACCATTCTGGACGGGGTTCCGCAAAATGGGTTATAGAGGCATAGAAGGAATTAGATAATACAATTTTTAAAGAAATGGTTTTGCAAATTTGATGATATTTATTTGTAGTGTCGTATTATCCCATAACTAATGTCCCAAACTTTTATCATGCTATGTCAAAAATGTGTGTTGTGATGTGGTAGGTCAGTATCTCGTGAGTTATCTAAAGATAATACAAGTATTATATTGTTTTATGTCGAAAATAAAGTATGTGGTATTTTACCGTAAAAATACGATAAAAATTGAATAAAATATTCTTTTGAGATGAAACTTGTTTTGATGTGTTTATTAAAGATTATGTGAGAGTATGGTATTTTATTGATTAAGAAAAATATAATTTTAAAGGAAAACCAAATCGGAAGTCGGATTAACTCCGCTTCCGTTGGGTTTTAGAAATCAAAGTTTTTAGAATAGAAGATGAGAGGGGAGAGGGGACTTACTGGCTATAGAACAATATAAGAGAGAGAGGAAGCTAAGGAAGGTGTCGGGGTATCGTTTCGTCATCGGAATCTTCTTGAAACTTCGCCGGAACTTCACCCTTTGCTAACTCCACTTGCACACTAAAAGAACTTGAGAATTTTTGAGAGTTTTGGCAGGGAATTTCTGAGTGATGATGAGTGAAATAGAGTGTGGTATTTATAGGAAAAAGTAGGGTTTAGAGGGTTAAAGAACGCATTAAAATTTGCATTAAAAATTGGATTAAAGGGTATTTTATTGTTCTCTGGATAAATTCAGAGTAAACAAACAACATGGGGTAGTAGGGTAGGCCAAGGGGTGCTCGGGTGAAAAGATAGAGGCCATTACCTACGGTCGGCCCGGCGATACCGGTCCCATATGCATACGTCGTCGGTCCAAATCCGGTGGAAGGTGCTTGGATTTGTGCCATGATTCCATCACGCTTCATATACCCTCGTGCACGTATTTATTTATTCTGTAACTTATCATCGTACGTGTAGTGTACGTACAAACCCTTGGGCTTCTAAAAGATTAAAAGAAAATTTAATAAAAAGATAATTTAGCTGGGGAGGATTCGATCACAGGGGCTAAATCACAGTAGTGCAAGGCTTTACCAATGAGCTGCAAGTTGTTTCTTGCTATTCAAAAGATCGATTTTAACAGAACAAGTTTGCTCCATAAATTAATTTTAAGCCAAAAACATAAATTAAATACTAAGACATGAAAAACCCTAACCTTCAATTGGCGATGGCGAGCAGGATCGGCGTTGGGATATGTGAAACACATTGTGCACTCTTTCTAATGAAGGTGGAACTGTCAAGCGATAAACCACTTCACCGACTCGTTCGAGTATGTCGAACAGTCCAATGTACCTTGGACTGAGCTTACCCTGTCTTCCAAAACGAATTACTCCACGGTTCGAAGATATCTTCAGAAATACATGTTCTCCCGGTTGAAAATCCAAGTGACGGTGCTTTGCATCAACCCAGTGCTTCTGTCGATCTTGGGCTATGCACATTCTTTCCCTAATAGTATGAACCACGTTGACAGTTGCTACTATCATCTCAGGTCCAAGGAGTTATCTATCTCCGATGTCGTCCTAACTTAATGGCGATCGACACTTCCTTCTATAAAATACCGCAAAAGGTTCCATTCCGATACCTGTTTGGTAGCTGTTGTTGTATGAAAACTCCACAAGATGTAGGTGATCTTCCCACGATCCTCCGAAGTCTAGCATACACGCTTTTAGCATATCTTCTAAAATTGAATAGTTTGCTCAGACTGACCATATGTTTATGTATGATAAATCGTGCTGAAGTTCAGACTTGTTCCCAAGCTAGCTTGTAGACTTTGCCAAAATTGTGATCGGAATCTGGTGTCACGATCGGAGACAATGCAGACCGGTACTCCATGTAATCTCACGATTTCCTACATGAGTTCATGGGTATCAGAGATAGTACATATTTGAAGATTTTAAATCTTACTTAGATTCTTACCTCCATGGACTTCTTTGCTAGTGTCTCAGTAGATTGGCCAACTCGAAATAGGATGAAATGAGCCGACTTTGTGAGTCGATCCACAATAACTCATACCACATCGTTACCTTTCGTGCTACAAGGAAGTGCAGTCATGAAATCCAATGTGATGTGTTGCCACTTCCATTCTGGAATAGCTAATGGTTGATGTAAACCAGCTGTCCTGTAATGTTCAACCTTTACTTACTGGAACATCAAGCATTTAGCGACGCTTCTGGCTACTTCACGATTCATTCCATGCCACCAGTAATTTTGACACGGATCTTTGTACATCTTTGTACTACCAGGCTGTACTGAATAAGGAGAGCTATGAGCTTCTTTCATCAACTCTTCTCGCACAGAACCTTTTGGTACACACAATCTACTGCTGTATCTCAAACATCCGTCTGCATGTATGATGAAGTCTTTTTGAAGTCCACTTTCTACTTGTTATCTAATCTTTTGCAATTTAGCATCACTTGCTTGAGCTGCTTTGATCTGATTAACAATGGTAGATTGAACTTGTAAGATCATCAAACTTGAAGTGTTACATCACATGACTACTTCAATATCCATTTGATACAAGTCCTGTTGAAGTTTCCACTGTGCGGTGAGATTCAATGCTAATGGTTGGCGACTAAGGGCATCTGGTACTACATTCATCTTCCCTAGATGATATTGTAGGTTGATGTCGAAGTCCGCCATGAGTTCTAACCATCTTCTCTGCCGCATGTTCAACTCTTTCTGAGTAAACATATATTTCAGACTCTTGTGATCTGTGTATATGTCCACTCGTTCACCAAGAAGATAATGGTGCCAAAACTTAAGAGAAAAGATTACGACCACCAACTCCAAATCATGCATCGGATAATTGCATTCATGAATCATCAGTTGTCTTGAAGCATAAGCCACAACTTTTCCGTGCTGATGTAGAACACATTCTAATCCCTTGCCGGATGCATCATAATGCATTGCAAAACCTCCAGATTGGTCCAGTATAACGAGAATAGGCGCTGATGTCAATCTTGACTTGAGTTCTACGAAAGTTTGTTCACATGCTTCTGAGCACACGAATTCTTCATCTTTACATGTGAGCTTGGTCAGGGGTGTTGCAATCTTCAAAATCCTTCAATGAACCTTCTGTAATATCCTGCTAGACCCAAGAAACATCAAATTTCCTTCACTGAATTCGGTGTCTGTAGAGTGTTTTTCGTCACCCTATTGAGATGGAAATACGCGCGCACTGGTCGGGCGCAGTACAGATTCCCCCTGCCTAGGATAGGCTGGGGTTTATTGATTGTGGGATCCGAATCTCCGGCAGCCGCGAACTAAACTGCCGTTAATTACCCCTCGCATTTGGAGCGAAGGAACCTCCGGTTGACGGGTTAAACTGGTCATGCGAACTCAATACGCAGTGCGTTGGTGCGTGTGTATTTTATTTGTTTTGTTCCACTTGTAAAAAGAGATACATACATATATATATATATATATATATATATTTTCTATATATAAAAACAAAAATAAATAAGTAAATAAATATTTGGAGAAGTTTTTTAATTTTAAAATATTATTTATAATTTAATTTTATTTATTTTATATTTTTTTAAATAAAAAAAGGGATTAAATAAAGAAAAGAAGAAAAGAAAATAATTATTTTTTTCTTTAATTTTGAAATATTATTTATAATTTATTTTTATTTATTTATTTTTATTTTAAATAAAAAAAGAGAAGGAAGAAAGAAGAAAAGAAGAAAAGAGATTTTTTAAAAAAAAAAATGGGGTCACATGTTAGCATGTGACCCCTCATATGAGGGGGGTCACATGCTAGCATGTGACATGGAGGGTCACATGTTAGCATGTGACACCTCATGTGAGGGGGGGTCACATGCTAGTATGTGATATGGAGGGTCACATGTTAGCATGTGACCACTTATGTAAAGGGGGTCACATGCTAGCATGTGACCCCTCACATGCTAAGAGGGAGTCACATGCTAGCATGTGAAAGGGGGTCACATGCTAGCATGTGACCCCTCATATGCCGGGGGCAAAAAAGGCTCCAGATTTTTTATTTTTTATTTTTTAAACGTGGAGCTCAACTCCAAAAGAATTTTATATAGCTAAAAAAAATATAATGTGGAGTTAGACTCCCAAAAAAAAGTATTATTTTTTTTGTGGAGTTAAACTCCAAAAGAATTTCTGTAGTGGAGTTAAACTCCAAAAAAAATTTATTTGTGGAGTTGAACTCCAAATGAATTTTATTTGTGGAGTTGAACTCCAAAACATTTTTACTGTGGAGTTAAACTTCAAAAGAATTTTTGTAGTGGAGTTAAACTCCAAAATAATTTTCCTGGTGGTGGAGTTGAACTCCAAAAGAATTTTATTTTGTGGAGTTGAACTCCAAAAGATTTTCTCCTTTCTCCTTTGAGAAGAAACCCAAAATGGGTTCTCTTGAAACTCCAAGATCTAGATCTTGGATGATAAAAAAAGAGACCCTTTTTCCTCTCTTGATGGAGTCTTGGGAGGTGGATTTATGGTAAAACTTTATTTAGTTTTAAAAAAAAGAGAGCTAAGCTCTTGATTTATTTGGAAAATGAAGACGAAGAGAAAGAACTTGAAAAAGAGAGAGTGGAGGCACAAACCCTAGTTTTTTTTGAGGGAATGAGAAAGTCTATCCTTTATTCATCATCATGTTGCCTTATATAGGCTTACACGTTTACATATAGCCCCTTGGGCTTTATAAAATGGTATTTTGCCCATCCCATGGTTCATGTGCCATTTCTTTTTGCACATAAGCTACGGGCTTACAAAAATTTGGCTTTATACCCATTTTGTTTACATTCATGCATAAAAAATTACATAAAAATTATTTATTACATGATTTCATTTTGTTATGGAGAGGGTCGGCCGCTTCATGTTTCGGACTTGACCTGGGCATGGGCCCACTTGACCTGGGCTTGGGCCCACCTGGCTTGGGGTTGACCTTGACTTTGACTCGGTCAACCGGGGTGTAAATTTTTACCCCAACAAAGTGCCCCCCAACAATAAATGCACACCGCACATTTGAGTTGTGTGCATGAAATTGATGGATTTTGAAGCTGAACTTCGAGGTGGAACATCATTCCGGAGACGGAGCATCATTCCGGGGAGCATGATTCCCGGGGATCGGAGCATCATTCTGATTCGCGGAGCATAATTCCAGGGTCGGAGTATCCCTCGGGGAGCATGATTCCCGGGGATCGGGGCATCATTCCGAAATGCAGAGCGTGATTCCAGGGATCGGAGCATCATTCCGATGAGCGGAGCATGTTTCCAGGGGATCGGAGCATCATTCCGATGGGCGGAGCATGGTTCCAGGGATCGGAGCGTCATTTCGATGAGCGAAGCATGATTCCAGGGGACCGGAGCATCATTCTGATTCGCGGAGCATGATTCCAAGGATCAGAGCATCATTCCGAAGGGCGGAGCATGATTCCAGGGTATCGGAGCATCATTCCGAAGGGCGGAGCATGATTCCAGGGGATCGGAGCACCATTCCGATGAGCGGAGCATGATTCCAGGGAATCGGAGCATCATTCCGAAGGGCGGAGCATGGTTCCAGGGATCGGAGCATCATTCCGATGGGCGGAGCATGATTCCAGAGGATCGGAGCATCATTCCGAAGAGCGGAGCATGATTCCAGGGGATCGGAGCATCATTCCGAAGAGCGGAGCATAATTCCAGGATTTGGAGCCTCGTTCCGAAGGGCGGAGCATCATTCTAGGGGATCGGAGCATCATTCCGAAGAGCGGAGCATAATTCTAGGATTCGGAGTATCGTTCCGAAGGGCGGAGCATGGTTCCAGGGATCGGAGCATCGTTCCGATGGGCGGAGCATGGTTCCAGGAATCGGAGCATCGTTCCGATGAGCGGAGCATGATTCCAGGGGATCGGAGCATCATTCCGAAGAGCGGAGCATAATTCCAGGATTCGGAGCATCATTCCGAAGAGCGGAGCATGATTCCATGGTATCGGAGCATCATTCCGATGAGCGGAGCATGATTCCAGGATTCGGAGCATCATTCCGAAGAGCGGAGCATGATTCCAAGGATCGGAGTATCATTCCGATGAGCGGAGCATGATTCCAAGGATCGGAGCATCATTCCGTAGGGTGGAGCATGATTCTAAGGATCGGAGCATAATTCCGACGAGGAGGTCATTGGTTGATTCCGAGCCGAAGAATAATTCCGACAGGGAAGACAGATACACCGAGGCGAAGCATCATTTCGACACAGGGTGCATATTCTGAGACGAAGCATAATTCCGACGCAGAACTTGTTGGTTGATTTGATTCCGAGGCGGAGCATAATTTCGACAGGGAAGGCAGGTACACCGAGGCGAAGCATCATTTCGACACGGGGTGCATTCTGAGACGAAGCATAATTCCGACGCAGAGCTTGCTGGTTGACTTGATTCCGAGGTGGAGCATAATTCCGACGAGGAGGTCGTTAGTTGATTCCGAGCCGAAGCATAATTCCGACAGGGAAGGCAGATACACCGAGGCGAAGCATCATTTCGATACGGGGTGCATATTCTGAGACGAAGCATGATTCCGACGCAGAGCTTGTCGGTTGATTTGATTCCAAGGCGGAGCATAATTCCGGCAGGGAAGGTAGATATCCCAAGGCGAAGCATGATTTTGACACGGGGTAAATTCTGGGACGGAGCATGATTCCGCCGTAGAGGTTGTTGGTTTGATTTGATTTGGGTTGACATCAGCATCGCTATACTGGAATATGGTACCAGAAGCGAATCATCATTTGCCTTTGAGAGGATTTTGGGATTGGTTTTGGTTGGCATCTGCATTGCTGCACTGGAATAATGCTAGGAGCAACTCATCATTTGACCCGAGAGGATTTGAGAATTGGTTTTTGTTTGGCATCAGTATCGCTACACTGGAATATGGTACCAGGAGCGAATCATCATTTGCAATGAGTGGATTTGAGGATTTCGGTTTTGGTTTGGCATCTGCATTGCTGCACTGGAATGATGCCAGGAGCAACTCATCATTTGCCCCGGGAGGACTTGGGAGAGATTGGGATCGTTTTACGCCCGTGGATTGTATACGGTTTTGCAGGATGTATGATCCAGACCGTAGGGCCGAAAAAATATTTCGAGATTTTGTTGGCGTCTGCATCACTGCACTGGAATATGGTACCAGGAACGACTCATCATTCGCCATTGGGGTATGGGATTCGGAATTTGGTTGGCGTCTGCATCGCTGCACTGGAATATGGTACCAGGAGCGACTCATCATTCGCCACTTGGGGATTGGGATTTGGAATTTGGTTGGCGTCAGCATCGCTGCACTGGAATATGGTACCAGGAGCGACTCATCATTCGCCACTTGGGGATTGGGGAGCGATGGCTTAGGAGACAGGTTTGGACCCTATCACCTAAGACTTTTCAATTTTATGGGCCGTGAGGGTCCCATAAAAGCATTTTCTCCCTACGAGTCGTAAGGATCTCGCAGGTGTATTTTCTCCTTAGGAGTCGTAAGAACTCCCAAGTGTGTTTTTCCTTTGTGAGTCGTAAGGATCCCACGAAGGTTTGTTCTCCTCATGCATCGTAAGGACACATGAGTGGGTCTTCTTAATGGAGCATAATTCCAAAGGCGGAGACCAGCCGCGTAACTGGTGATTACGGTGGGATATGGGTATGATGGGAATTATTTGAGCCCGTGGATTGCTTACGGTAGTCAATTTGGGGACTGGCCGTAGGGCCGGGAGAGTTTTGGAAAATTGGATTTTGGTTGGCGTCTGCATCGCTACACTGGAATATGGTATCAGGAGCGACTCATCATTCGCCGTTTTTTTTTATTTTGTTTTGTTTTTGTTTTTGTTTTTTTTTGTTTTACCGCGATTGCTCTATCATTTCAGCTTTTCTTATCGCGAAGGTCGCGATTGCCCTATCATTTCGGCTTTTATTCGCGGTTGCCCCATCATTTCGGCTTTTTCTCATTTTTATTTTTACTCGCTGATTTTTATTGCGAGTTGCCCCATCATTTCGGCTTTATTTCATCATTATTTTACTTGCTGATTTTTATTGCGAGTTGCCCCATCATTTCGGCTTTTCTTTATTTTTCTTTTATTTACACATTTTTCGTTTATTTATATATTTTTTTTACATCCCCAGTTTAACGACTTTGAGGTCGATTATTCTCAGTTTAATGACGTGGTGGTCGACTGTTCCCAGTTTAACAACGACGTGGTGGTCCTTTTTGCTTATCCCAGCTCCTTGAACTTTGATCTTGGCGGGGCTGTGTTGATGACCTAGCTCTGTGGCTTGCCGATATATCCGAGAATTGTGAGGTTTTTTCAAGCTTATATTGGTCCTCTGCCCAATCTTTGAAAATATAGCAGTCTTCGATGGTATGACCCACCACTCTATGATATGGGCAGTATATGGGATTGCCGGTCATGTTCATTTCCTGTGGCCTCTTTGGAACAGGCAGTTGCAGACTGCTGTTCAGGGCGTCCATGAATATTTTGCGGACTTCATCCCTCCGGAAGGAGTATACCTTCTCCTTTCTCTCCATTTTACTGATGCTGGTCCTCAAGGCACATGTCTGGGAGGATTAGGTTCCCGAAAGGTTTCGGTCTCCATTTGCATGAAATCGGCGATCGTAGCTTGACTGTTTGCTAACACGCCTTTAGACAGTTCTATCTCTCCCATCTTGTATTGCCTTTCGACCCAATCTTTGAAAACGAAGCAGTCCTCAATGGCATGACCTATCACCCTGTGATAGGGGCAATATTTTGGGTCGTCAGTCATATTCTCTTCTTGCGGTCTCTTTGATTCTGGCAGTTGTGGACCGTTTCTTAGGGCGTCCCTGAATATCTTGTGGACCCTTTCCTTCTTGAAGGAATAGACCTTTTTCAGCTTCTCTTTCAGAGGAGATTCCCCCCCCCCCCCCGGCGTATGTATCGGAGGGACTGGAGGCTGATTGCGGCTGTTTTTCGCAAAGGCGCTCCGCTTTTAGGTTGAAAGGGATATCAGTTGGTTGCCCCCGGGTATCAATCGCTGGCTCATGAGCCAAAATTTGATTCTGCTGTAATTGCAATCGGGCGACTTGGGTCGCGAGATCTGCCACGACGTTTGCCAGCTCGTCGACTTTGGAATAGAGCTCGACAATCTTCTCATCCTTGTCCTGAAATTGCCTTTGAAGCCATTGGAATAGTGCTTGTTCTATAGTTCCGGCTATGAAAACCGGGTAATCTTTATTGCCCGAGCTTAATTCCGTAGGAACCACGGGCTCCTCTGGCTTATCGTCCTGAGCGGGCTCTTCATCATTTAGATCGAGCCGATGCTGGGTAGCGTCAACCATATCATCACCATGGCTGTGAAGAAGAGGAGGGTTCATTTCTTCACGTCCGGCCATGTAGGCAGTATGGATAACACATTCAGCTATTCTTTCATCACTGGCAGCTGGTTTCGCGGAGCGGTCCGGGCTTTGGAAATTCATAAATTTTAACATGGCCAGAGCCCTAGCCCTTTTGTTGGCTCTATATCTGAGCCGCTTCTGCCTCAGCTTCTCTACCTTAAGCACTTGGCAGGCTTCAGCTCTTCAGGGAGCCCCCATAGGCTGAGTGATGGGGAGGCTTGGGAAGACACCCAATCGAGCAGTGGTCAAGGGCACTGCTAGAGCTTGCTCGGGATGCGTTGTAGCTTTGTTGGTGTTGATGGCCTTGCCCCCAGCTGGGGCCATGGAGAGTCGTTCGGAAACGGACTTGCGCTTGGGCTAAGGTGCCCTCGCGACCACCACATTTGGCCTTTTGCCTTTCGAGACCGGTTTGTCTGCCACCAGGGCTTAAGGAGCTGGGATGGCGCCAACTGGCATGAACATGATAGAGCCGAATGGTAGTAGCGGCTCCTCCCATTGTCGTCCGAGACTGGCCGGAAGGACCGTCCTGAAGTCTATCTTCATCGTGTAGGAGACGGGAGCTGAGTTCATCATCAAAGACATTGTTGAAAGGTGATTACTTGAAAATCTGCATGAAAGATCATTATTTTAGTATAAGTAAAGATATGTACATTGATTGAGCTCGCATGAATGCTTAACCCGAAATATGGGAGGAGAGATTGGTCCCACCGGGCGTACCAGAACCTGTAGAGTGTTTTTCGTCACCCCATTGAGATGGGAATACGCGCGCGCTGGTCGAGCGCAGTACAGATTCCCCTTGCCTAGGGTAGGCTGGGGTTTATTGATTGTGGGATCCGAATCTCCGGCAGCCGCGAACTAAACTGCCGTTAATTACCCCTCGCATTTGGAGCGAAGGAACCTCCGATTGACGGGTTAAACTGGTCATGCGAACTCAATACGCAGTGCGTTGGTGTGTGTGTATTTTATTTGTTTTGTTCCACTTGTAAAAAGATATATATATATATATATATATATATATATTTCTATATATAAAAACAAAAATAAATAAGTAAATAAATATTTGGAGAATTTTTTTAATTTTAAAATATTATTTATAATTTAATTTTATTTATTTAATATTTATTTAATATTTTTTTAAATAAAAAAAGGGATTAAATAAAGAAAAGAAGAAAAGAAAAGAATTATTTTTTTCTTTAATTTTGAAATATTATTTATAATTTATTTTTATTTATTTATTTTTATTTTAAATAAAAAAAGAGAAGGAAGAAAGAAGAAAAGAAGAAAAGAGATTTTTAAAAAAAAAAAGTGGGGTCACATGTTAGCATGTGACCCCTCATATGAGGGGGGTCACATGCTAGCATGTGACATGGAGGGTCACATGTTAGCATGTGACACCTCATGTGAGGGGGGGTCACATGCTAGTATGTGACATGGAGGGTCACATGTTAGCATGTGACCACTTATGTAAGGGGGGTCACATGCTAGCATGTGACCCCTCACATGCTAAGAGGGAGTCACATGCTAGCATGTGACCCCTCACATGTCGGGGGCAAAAAAGGCTCCAGATTTTTTATTTTTTATTTTTTTAACGTGGAACTCAACTCCAAAAGAATTTTATATAGCTAAAAAAATATAATATGGAGTTAGACTCCCAAAAAAAAGCATTATTTTTTTTTTGTGGAGTTAAACTCCAAAAGAATTTCTGTAGTGGAGTTAAACTCCAAAAAAAATTTATTTGTGGAGTTGAACTCCAAAACATTTTTACTGTGGAGTTAAACTCCAAAAGAATTTTTGTAGTGGAGTTAAACTCCAAAATAATTTTCCTGGTGGTGGAGTTGAACTGCAAAAGAATTTTATTTTGTGGAGTTGAACTCCAAAAGATTTTCTCCTTTCTCCTTTGAGAAGAAACCCAAAATGGGTTCTCTTGAAACTCCAAGATCTAGATCTTGGATGATAAAAAAAGAGACCCTTTTTCCTCTCTTGATGGAGTCTTGGGAGGTGGATTTATGGTAAAACTTTGTTTAGTTTTAAAAAAAAGAGAGCTAAGCTCTTGATTTATTTGGAAAATGAAGACGAAGAGAAAGAACTTGAAAAAGAGAGGGTGGAGGCACAAACCCTAGTTTTTTTTGAGGGAATGAGAAAGTCTATCCTTTATTCATCATCATGTTGCCTTATATAGGCTTACACGTTTACATATAGCCCCTTGGGCTTTATAAAATGGTATTTTGCCCATCCCATGGTTCATGTGCCATTTCTTTTTGCACATAAGTCATGAGCTTACAAAAATTTGGCTTTATGCCCATTTTGTTTACATTCATGCATAAAAAATTATATAAAAATTATTTATTACATGATTTCATTTTGTTATGGAGAGGGTCGGCCGCTTCATGTTTCGGACTCGACCTGGGCATGGGCCCACTTGACCTGTGCTTGGGCCCACCTGGCTTGGGTTGACCTTGACTTTGACTCGGTCAACCGGGGTGTAAATTTTTACCCCAACAGTGTCGACCATTCTCTTACTGCTGAAACTTTAGCTAGATCTACAGACATTCCATCGCCCGATACAATATGTCCGAGAAAACCGACTTGATCTAGCCAAAACTCACATTTGCTGTACTTGGTATAGAGTTGATTTTGCCGTAATGTCTCCAGGAAAATTTGTAGGTGTTAGGCATATTCCTTCTGACTCTTAGAATACACCAAGATGTCGTCGATGAATATGACAACAAACCTGTCTAGGTACTCTCGGAAAAATTAATTCATTAGGTTCATGAATATAGCTCGTGCATTGGTCGCTCCAAATGGTATCACAAGAAATTCGTAATGTCCATAGCAAGTTCTGAATGTCATTTTATGGATATCAGATTCTTTGACCTTCACCTGATGATAACCTGAACGAAGATCTAACTTGGAGAAAACGCAAGATCCTCTTAGCTGATCGAACAGGTCGTCGATGCACGGGAGTGGATACTTGTTCTTTATAATTGTATCGTTCAGAGCTCTATAATCAATGCACATTCGATATGAACCTTCCTTCTTCTTTGCAAGTAGAACTGGTGATCCCCAACTTGAAGTGCTGGGACGAATCCATCCTTCGTCAATAATTCGTCCAACTGAGTACAAACCTTCAAACCTTCAGTGCTTAACCGATACGGTGCTTTGATCACCGGTTGTGCTCCAGGTATTAAATCAATGCTGAATTCAAAAGCTCGATCGGGAGACAAACCTGATATGTCTTCAGGAAACACATCGTCGAACTCTTGAACTATTTCTGGCTTTGATCCTTCATCCGCTTGAAATACTGCAATCACTGCTTTCTTCGATTTCGCCTTGTATGTACTTGGCTCCAGAGTACGGTCTCCACTTTTGAAATAAAAGACTGAATGGTCTGGAATCGCGAACACTACCTGATCGCACGCTTTTGGCTTGTCGGATGTTCAAAGTTCTAAAGTTTACCGCGATCAAGACGGTGTCGCTATGCAGCTAGCCGGTTGAGCACGGGTCGATCCACAGGGAGATGGTTGTATGTCCTTTCTTGTCTTAGACGAGTCAATAATGAATTTGTATGTTTGTTCAGTCTAACCTATGTGTTTATTTGCAAGTATAAAGTTGTTAAGAAAAGATACGAGATTGTAAGCTAAGAAATCCGTACTCAAAACCTTTGAGCCGAGTCTTGACCAATTGAAGCTAAGCAATTGGCAACAACGTGGATTAGGGGATTTAAGCGCGGTATTCGTGGAATCCGGCTTATTTACCCTTGTCCTTCCGTTCTTGTCTCTTGCCTTCGCCTCCGGCCAAACCGAACGCAACCGGTCGCGGTTAGGAATCACCGTTACCTTGTCAGGGTAGGGTGCCTAACGGAGCGCTTGCGTATGGTTTGGGCGAAGTTCAAATGGAAAATAACGGGAAAAGGAATTGGCAAAGAAATGTTAACTTATAATACCGTATTTATTCTTAACAATAATAATTACATCATTCACAAAATGAATAAAAGAGAACAAAAAGAAAAGAACAAAGAAAAGAAAAGATTACAAATAATTAAGTGCAAGGAATTTAAGTGCATGAAATAAATTGCAAGTAATAAAAAGCAAGTAATAAAAAGCGAGTAATAAAAAGAACAAGAAATGAAAAATGCAAGAAAGTAATTACAAGAACCGTAGAACTCAAAACAAGCATGGGATCAATAGCCAACCCTTAAACTTGCAAGCTCAATTAAGAGGTTGCAAGATCAAGGGAAGGGTAGAGAACGCATGTGAATTGAAGTACTAAGGAGTGAACAAAATACGACCCTTGAGATCAATAACTAACCCTTAACCATTCAAGTTCAATGAAGAGGTTGAATGATCAAGAGAAAGCAAGAATCTCAAGGGGAAGAAGAAACACAAGAGAATGATACAAAACCCTCATCTTCATTGATCTCCCACTCAAAAGCTCTCACTACAATTTCATGGAAAAAGAATGAAGAAGAAGAAGAAGAACTATACAAAAAACTAAAAAGAGGCTACAAGAATGAACTAAAAGAATGACCCTTGGTTGTGCTCAAAACTGCTGTATTTATAGGCAGGAGAATGGAGTTATAGGGAAACCACCAGACCACATGGGAAATACCCAAAATACCCCCAAAAGTTGACGCAGAGAGGGCCCCACCTAGCCGCGGATCCGCCGCCAATACCCCCTATTGGCCGCGGATCCGCGGCCCTATAGTGGGATTAGGGGCTCTGATTTTCTGTGCTTCCCTGGTTTCTTGTCCTTTGTTGTCTGGTATATGTATTTTCTGAAAATACATTCACAATTCTTCCAGAATTTCTGTTGAGGAAAGGTGGACTTTTTGTGGATGTCTTTTGTCATGATTGCCTCGAGCTCCACGTAGATTTCTTGGAACTTGTTGTTGCCATTGAGCCTTGTGCATGAAGGTGACATTGATTTGACATTTTGTCTTCCTAAACTGGTATCTGGCAACATACGGATGACGAGCGGAGACCGTGTTTTCTCAGTGGTTGGCAGGAACCCGGATTTTGTCGTGTTTTCCATGAATTTCACCGTTTTAGAACCGAGAACCTGTATCCTGCAAATATATAACAAACACGGATTAAAAGCACCTACCTATAAACAACCGAGCGTACGAATGGGCGGTATAAAATGCAGTATTCTGTGATGAACACTACCCTCATTTGAAGACAGTCGATGGTGGTGTAAAAAGTTCCGAGCCAATCCATATCCAAAACGACATCAAAATTCGGTATGTCCAGCACCTTGAAATCAGCATAGAATTCTCTGCTGCAGACGACCACTGGACACAGGTCATATCCCATTATTGCCTTTAGAATGTCATTCCCTGAACTGACATTCCAACTGGATACGAGCGGTTTGACTGGAATTGCATCAGTTCGGACGAACCGTTGCGACATAAAACAATGAGATACTCCAGTATCGAAGAGTGCTAGTGCAGGGAGTGAGGCTACTAAGATTGTACCTAAGTTATGCGGGATAGTTTTAGGTATAAGGAAAAATATATGGGTATGTATAGATGGAAAATAAAGCTTGATGGGGAAGTGTTACCAGTAATGACTTGGCCGGTGGCTTCAGCTTCTTCCACAGTCATTGTGAAAGCCGGTCGCCTTGGCACATTCCTCTTTGCTGGAGGAGCATTCCTCTGTTCGTTCTTTGGTCCTTGAGATACGTTCCGTTAAGCTTGATGGAACTGACGAGGAGGAGGTGCAGTTGGTTCACGAGGAGGTGGAGCTGGTAGTGTGAGTCGTGGAGCAGGTGCCTAGATGGCTGGGCGCTGTTGATAAGCGATTGCTGGTTTGGGTGCAGCATTTGGGTTGTGTCTATGCTGACAAGACCTAATGTCATGAGTAGATGAGGCGTAGACTAAGCAAAGGAGATTTGCACGCCGACAGTCTTTCGCCAAATGTCCATCTCTCCTGCAGTAGGTACAAAAGGCTAGGTTGGGATGGTTGTTTGGTACTCCCGGTCTCCTGGGCACAAATTGTGGCCTTGAAGAGGCCCCTCCTACGATCTGAGTGGCAGAGCACTTCATCCTGGCAGAGTGGGGTCTGCCCTTCATCTTCACCACTGTCTCATATCGGCGGGCAGTTTTCAGAGCCAATTCGTAGGTTGGGAAATCCCCTGTAACTAAGGCAGCTTGGATTTCCTGATCTAACCCTTGCTAAAATCTTATGGATCTGATCTCAGCAGTTGGTATCAAATGTGCCGCGAACCTGTTAAGGTCTTGTGTTAGCTGTGTAATATGTGATATTAGGAAATCGAATATTGAGACATATCTTACTTATTGAGCATGGTAAACTCAGCATCATACTCATCTACGGATTTGGTCCACATCAAACCCTATTGTAGATGAATAAATTGCTGCTCCATGTTGAATCAGGAAGTCTCTGAGAAGTATTTCACGTCGAACATATCGCGAAAAGTCCTCCATTCGATAGGTTATTCAAGACTCGGGCATTGTCAGTGAGCTGCAGTTTCGCAACTTGAATCCAAGCGATCTCTGGAACTTGTACCGCTGCCAGATCATCTTCAATATTTTGAGCCCACTCCTCAGCTTCTAGAGGGTTCTCTTTTCCCGAGAATTTCTTAGGATGCAAAGCCCGGAATTGTTTTACCCCAGGTGCTTTCACTTCTGTACGGTTCATCAGAATAGCAGTCTGCTGCTGCTGTCCCTCCAGGAGGCTATGGATCACCTCAAGCAGTACTGTCTGCTCATTGATCGGAGCAGCGAATGTAGGTGTAAGCGGTAGAGGTGGTGGAGTGTTGTTGAAATTGTTGCCAGTGTTGCTTGGGGAATCCATAACCTTGAAAGAAAAATTTAGGTCAGGACAAATTCAAAATATATGAAATTGGAAGATTCAAAGAATATGTAAAGAATGTTTTTAGTTGCCGATTCTTGTGTTATATTGCTTAGGACTTCATGCAGAACTGATCTGCATGTCCCTGCAGAACTGATCTGCATGTCCCTGCAGAACTGACCTGCAGGGGCCGCTAACAAAACCCGTCATGTCCCGCTTCCCGGTGTACGGCAAGGGGACGCGGCGAGGGCCCGCTACGTATTTACTCAGAAGTAAACACGCTAAGCGTATCTAAACAATATAAAGTAAAGTACGCGAGAGATATGAATGCAAATGAACAACAACTTTATTTATAAAACATTCTTTTACAGGTACAACTGAAATGTAAATACATGAATAAAAAGCGATGCCTAAACAATGGCATAACTAAAATGAAAATATGTACAAGTGTTTACAGCTCCGGGTCAAACGCTAACTGCTCCAAATCTTCAGTGCTGGGCTTGATCTCCAATGAGTCCGAAACACCTGAAAACATTCCAAAAGAAGAAGAAAAGGAATGTCGTCGGCGAAAAATCGCTCGGTAAGTCCCAAAGGTGAGTAGAGATAGAATAGACAGAAAGAGAATATAACTAATAATATTTAATTATAGTGTTAACGCAGTTGTTTGTAGCTTGGTACAGAAAATGCCAGTGTTGTTCCCTCATGGGAACTGAATAAAGCAGCAAAGAAATATACAGGAGAAGCATCACGTGTCCATACATGATCGGGCATCACGTGAAGACACGTGACCTTCTATGGGCAAAGTTATAGGCGTTGAGATACACAACCTCAGATGGAGTCACGTGCCAACATGTGATGGGCCTTTAAACCCAGTGAAAGGAATTAAAAGGTATAATAAAACAGCAAGAGAAAACCCCAATGGGGCGTCACGTGCCCACACGTGACCAAGGGTCACGTGTTGACACGTGATAATTCCTGAGCTCTTTAAAATAACAGAATTAAATTCTGGTTAAATTGTTTATCAGGGGGTCACATGTCAACACGTGATGAGATCCTAAGATTTCTAAAATAATAGAATTAATTTCTAATTAAATAGTCAATCAGAAGGTCACGTGCCAACACGTGACAGGATCTTAAGCCTTCTGAACTAATAGAATTAAATTCTAATTAAGAGGGAATCGAGAACCCTAACTGGAAAAATATTTCTCTAAATATTTCTAAACAAAAAATATTATGCTCTGTAAAGTGGAGCACCGTTGGATTAAAAATCCAATGGTGATTAAAAATCACCAATTTGTAGAAAAATTCTATACAAGGAAAGATTTCCATGAAATTTGCCAGGAATAACAGACAAAATATCTTTTAGATTAAAAATCCAATGGTGAATAAAATTCACTGAGTGATCTAAAAGATCATGTTGGTTACAAAATCAATTAAAATCTTTCAATGAAAGATTGACTAAACAAACTGATTCTTTTCTTTCTCCTATAAATAAGAGCCAAGGGGGAAGAAAAAATGGGATATACAGAGAACAAGGGGATTTTTTCTCGAGAGATACAAAACAAAAAAGAGAAGAGAATTTAATTCTCTAGAAAGAAAAGAAGATTCACTCAAAAGAGAAAGAAACCTTAGGTGAGAAAAGGAAAGAGATCTAAGCTTCATAAAACAAAAGGAGAATTTAATTCTCAAATTAAGAGTTTAACTTTTCTGAATAAGAACTTAGTTCTTCCATTGGTTGAAGATCTGCAGAAGCAGATCTCCCAATAAGTTGGGAATTTAATTCTCATCGGGGAGATTCTGCCATGCAGATCCAAAACTTAGAGGGAGAATTAGGTTTGAAGAATTTAATTCTTCCAAATACTTAGGAATTTAATTCCTCCAACAGAGGCAGGGTTTAACTCCTAAAACAAGAACTTAGTTCTTCCTTTGGTTAAAGATCTGCAGAAGCAGATCTCCCCATAAGTTGAGAATTTAATTCTCATCGGGGAGATTCTACCATGCAGATCCAAAACTTAGAGGGGGAACTAGGGTTTAAAGAATTTAATTCTTCCATGTACATAGGAATTTAATTCCTCTAAACAAAATTGGGGCTTAACCCTACCAAAGAATTTAATTCTTAAATAAGGGACTTGGACTTTTCATGCACGTAAAAGAAGTCAGTGCCCAACTTGATCACGTGGCAACACGTGACCTTCCCCTTGAATGATCAGAATAGAATGAATGAGATGGGGTCACGTGTTCCCGGTAAATTCCTCAAAATAAAAGAACAAAGCAATGGCAGAATCAATTTTGGGCGCCCTCACATGTTCCCACGTGACCCCTAATAATAATCAATGCATGGGTACCCATCACGTGCCCACACATGATGGCCGTTAAGATTAAGTGTTTAACACTTCTGTGAATATTCTGAGAACAAATAACAGAGGCAAGGCCCAATCATCAAGCGCCTCACGTGACCCCAAGTGAGCGCTTCAGTCTTAGTGTTTTAACACTACTTTAAGTGCTTTGTTCCTAGTGTTTAACACTATTTTAAGCGCATCACGTGGGAACACGTGATCGCTAAATATCCTCTAGTATTTAACACTATTTTAAAACCAATCTTAGCCCAAATTGGCTAAGTTTCTAGAGGCAAGTCTCCCCTTTAACTGAACCACAAAATTGATCAGTTTATATGATATGCAAAGTAAAGTCCAGAGCTATAATGAATGGTTAGTGCTCAGCCAAAGACATAATGTTGTCAGAGCCCTCAAACCCCTATCAAGCATTGCTAAATAATAGGAGGCTGAACCCGGACAAACGTTAAACAATACAAACAAAGGTCCAACATTTCAAACCTAATTGGACTTAGCCCAAGTTGGCCATAAGTTCTCAATTCAGATTCAACTGAGCCTATGTGCTCATAATCTAATTAATTAATCTTAGTCCCAAATAGGACTACAGATTTCACAATCAACTTTGGTTTAAGGGTACATATCTTCACTCTTTTGATATTTGTCGTTATAATCCTTCAACGTCTTCAGAGAGGTGAAGGGTCCCGATAGCCAATCACTCCATGGACTGTGGGGTCCTTAAACTCATGGACTATGATTTCCTTAAACTTTATAGACTATGACGTATTTAAACTATGGACTGTGGGGTCCTTAAACTCATGGACTATGATGTCCTTAACCTCGGACTGTGGGGTCCTTTAAGCCCATGGACTATGGTGTCCTTAACCTCGGACTGTGGGGTCCTTTAAACCCATGGACTATGATGTCCTTAACCTTGGACCACCATGTCCTTAAACTGGTAACCGACAGCAATGTCCCTAAACTAAACAATAGAGTCCAAATGCTCTTTTGTTGGATCTAAACGATCCCGTTAAGTTAATCTTAGTCTAAAATTAGACTAACGTATCCTTAACAAACGTTTAAGTTGATCTTAGTCTCGAATGGGACTAACGTATCCTTAAACCCAGCCACAAACCCAAATCTAAGAAAATACGGATTTGGACTAATCCACGCCCTAGGGACGACAACATAAATTAGTCCCCGTATACAATCCACGGGCAACCAAAAAACAAAACAAACACCCACGACACGAAGTGACCATCTGGAGAAGGAGAAAGTGGTTACCGCAATGCTGTAGCGTAATTAACTGGAGGGGCTTGTGCCTGCAGAGAAGAGCGTCCCTACAATCAAAAAACCCTCATCATGAGGGGTAATCTGACGAAGTCTGCTATATCAGTTGCATCCTTTTAAACCTTCGATACATGCTGTCATAAATCAACTTGGCATCTTTGGAGAGGTGGAAGGATAGCACCAATTAGTATCTGCCCCCGAAATTCAGGCCCAGACGTCCCAACGTCGCGGTCGTATCTTCCGCTGGAGAACAGCACGCCCGGTGGGACCTCTTCCTCTTTCCACTCCACACTTCGTGTGTCGTGTTCGCGAACGAATCGCGGTTTAATATGGTTACCCTTGGTTTCGCGGTACTAAGATTTGGTTTTGCTCCCGTACAGAAAAAAGAACATCAATGGCCTCAAGCTGTGCTAACTGCAACTCTCGCTCCGTCCCGTCCGGAAGAGTGACTTATGGGCCCCAAGCGGCCTCCATCTTAGCTATGCCGGTGGAGAAGGTGACTCAGGCCACCACCGGACTATTCTTCGGGACCATACTCCCGCCAACAAGCTTCAGCGCTCCTATACCATCATAAGAAGCTCCCAAGAAGTCGGTCTTTGATCGGCTTGTAACTACAACGGCCCCTCTCAACGGGTCTCCCAAGTCCACTGCCTCGGTTTTCAACAGACTAGGATGAAGCTCAGATAGGCCCGTGAAGAAGCCCGCAATACCAGAAGGCATTATCCCAAAGTGGATATCCATTCCTACTCCCGAAGTCCCCAAGGAGGCTTCTCCTGCCAAAGGGTCGGTCTTCATAAGAATGACTGTTTCAACTCCTGTTCCAGGCGAAATCGTCGAGACTGCTTCCCCTGCTCGGAAATCTGCCTTCCATAGGTTGGTTATCCCCACTCAGCGGACATCGGTCTTCAATAGGCTAAAACGACAACTTCTAACTAATACGGGGGGCATGAGGAAGTCACCCCTACAGCTGAGACAATCCCAATGGCTCGACACGCTCGACGTCGCCACTGGCACCGAGTAAGGAAGGCTGGGGGCAACTCTCCTTCTGGATTGACTCCGCCGGCTCCAACGGTGGAGGTCGATACTGCTTTTCCAACTGGGAACAACTTTGAACCACTAAGGAGGGTGCTAAAAAACTCTCCGACTACCGTGCTGAAGAGATCTCCTCCACCCGTGGAGAATGCCCCAAAGGCAAAGCTAGAGCGGCCCCTTCAGTGGTTGTCCTGTAAAATTTACAAAGTTTGGCGACAGGTTCAGGAATCGGTAATTGATCAAGATTACTCTTGCCGGCAGGAAAATGTGAAAGTTCAACGAGAAAAGGACTATCCTGTCAAGCCACAAAAGGCAACAGCCACTTGGGTGCCCACTGCAACAGCCCCCTCAACTTCGACCGCTCATAAGAAGAGAAGGCCGGAGAAAATCCATGAGTCTGCGACGAATCGCAAGACCACTGAACCTAAACGCCCTAAGTCTGGGGGCATGGTGGTGCATACCGTCTACATGGCATCCGAAAAAGAGGAAAGTCGTGCTTCTATGGGTCATCGACCGTTTACCCGATCGATAACAAAGGCTCATGAGCAACAACAACAAAAACTTCAGGAGATGCTGACTGCAATGGCCGTACTCACCGGGCCGAAAGAAAATCCAGAGACCTCAGAGCAGCGTCAGGAACAAGAAACTGATGATGAATTCCTCCGAAGAATGCTTGAGAGGAAAGAAAAAGAGGCCGCGGAATAGGCGGTCAACATAAAACGAATGGCTCTTTTGTTCCAAGACATGGCCGGGATGATGTAACAGCCGGAACCTCCAGCTGAAAACCCCCCGATTATCATTGAAGACGATAGAGGGGAGACATCGAACCCTCCTCCGACTCTTTCAGCAGCCAAGGAGGAGACCGTCTCCAAGGCCGCTTTGGATGATTATATCGCTCAGCAAATACGAGCTCATCGTTCGAGTGAAACGGTAAGGCAGATCGTTAAGACTGGACGACCCTATCTAAGCTGGTATGTCCAAATAAGGTACCCGCCGGGATATACAATCCCTAAATTCCATATATATATAAAGAGACGAGCAATCCCCACCAGTATGTCGCCCAGTTCAGGGCTCTATGTGGCAACACTGGAGGTGACGATAAACTGCTACTTCGCCAGTTCGTCGGCAGCTTGTTGGAAACAGCGTTCGAATGGTACTCTGAACTTCCGAATGACTCTGTCAAGACATTTATAGAGATGGAGCTGCTATTCACCCAGTGTTTCGCGAGTGTTAGTGAACGTACCCCAATCACGGCATTGATCGATTCCACGGTGAAGCCTAGAGAAACTTGGGTCCAGTACGCGATACGGTGGCTGAATTTATGGTCGAAGTGCGAGAAGTGCATCGAAGAAGCGCCTGTGGTGGGCATGTTCGTGGGCACTCTTGAACCTTAAGCGACCATCTCCCAATTCATGATGTTTTTCAAGCTGACCACTTTCCAGTCCTTGATTGATAAGCTGGCCTAAATGGATCAGATAGGACACAGGCCTTCCTCTTCGAAGCCAGAGCCGCGAAATGAAAAAGGGAAAGGGAAAGCGACCTTCATCGCCAATGCTCAATAGCAGCCCAGTGGTCCAAAATTAACGGACCGCCTAGACGAGATACGACGATTCTATAATGAGAAAATAAAGCACTCTTATTCGTTTCCCCGGGATAAAACGAGGAGATTGTTTGAGCTGGCGGTGCGCAACATGCTCATTAATTTGCCGAATCCAAAACGCCCATTGCAACCCGGTGAGGCTAATAATCCCAATTATTGCCCCTATCACCAAGCGATAGGCCATCCAATTGAGGATCGCTTCGTCTTTAAAGGCTGGATTGAAGATCAATACCAACAGGGCAAATTCGCATTGTCCGAGAATTGGAAAGTAAAGACGCCTCAACCGCACGCTCTTAAAAGAGGGGACACACCGGGGGCATCGTGCTCTTTTGTCGAAGAAGCTCCATGGGAGGTCGCTCTTTCAGCCAAAATGAAAAGGATGCTGAAGGATCTCCAAATATGCCCGACGATCAGATGGAAAAATCAGCTAGAACCCGAAATCATTGAAGGAATGCTGAAGCCGCGCCCAACTTCAAAAATTGGTGGTGATAGTCAAAGCGCCCACACCCAGACATCGAAGTCTTCGAAGAAGAAGAAGAAGACCTCGTGAAGCTTAATGACAAGCGCACGGACCTGCAAAAACATATCGACGCGCTGGAAGAATATAACCAAAAAGCGCGGACCCCGGTCACACTCCAAGAATTTCTCAGCCGCGTTCTTGAGGACAGAGATGATGAAAATGGAGAAGACTCGTCGGATGAGCCTAAAGATTATGTGGCAAGCTGCCATGTGATCTCTCATTTGTCGATAGACGATGAAGAAGCTCCTTACGCAGAGAAACTGGGGGTAGATCCTGAGCCGGAACTTCTAGGACTATCAGATGGAATGATTGATGTATTCCTAAACGAAGCTCTTTTGAAAAGCAAAGCAGATCGGGAGCGCGAGATGGCCATATTTGAAAAGTCCAAATGCCGGCGACTGGACGAAAGGGTCGAAACACTCCAACCAGGTCAAAGTACATCCGTCGCAAATAAAAGCAGGTTCAAAACGAGGAAAAGGTTCGCCAAAGCCATATCGATGGGAATGAAGCTGCCACCCTCCGAAGGAAACACTCCCGATGAAGTGGATATACACCCTAGCTACTGCTTATATCATCGAAAGGTTACACACCCTACTGAAGAGTGCAATGCTTTTAAAAGATGGTAGCAGGGATATGTCGCTCATAGGCAACACTTCAAAAGGATGAAACGGGAAGCCCGTCGACAGCGGAAAAGCGTGAAAAATGAGTACAAAAGAACTGCTGGCAACTGCCATATGGTTGACTATGGGGAATCGCAAGTTCTCACCTTCGGGAGTGACTCTGACGAAGAAATGACTCTCGGCCCTCTCTTCAAAGAATTCACCTCAGGAAAAGAGGAAGAACTGAAGAGCTGTGAGAATATTCAGCTGTGCAATTGCACATTACCCGAAAGGAATCTCGGACCTGCAAATAAGGGATCTAACAAAAAGGATAAGGGGAAAGAAAAGGTCCCTGAGGATATCACCCTCGATGACCAAGCCGTCGAAGAGCTGACAGCCAAGGATCCGCCCAAGAATAACAAGGTGGATTACAACGTTCTGGCACACCTGAGGAAAATAACCTCACAGTTAAGCATTCTCAATGCCCTTCTGCTATCCAAAGAGGCAAGAGATTTTTTGGCCAAGGCACTACAAGAGCCCGACCAGTTCCAAGGTTTCCTCGCCGAAGAAAAGATGAAGAACGAGTTGGATGAAGCGCACACGGCCGATATCACCTTCAGCGACGAGGATCTCCTCCTCGAGACGTGTGAGCATAACCGTCCTCTTTATGTCTCCGGATGTTATGATATCAAGATAGGCAAAATCCTGGTTGACAATGGGTTCTCCGTCAACCTGCTCAATGTAAGAGTGTTGAAGGAAATCTACATAAGCATTCAGCACCTCGCTCGTGATAAAATCACCATCTCCGGGTTTGACTCCCAGTTATCACGAACGCTCGGGTCTGTGATACTGACATTACACTTTGGGCTGCTCGTCACTGATATCAAATTTCACGTCATTGACGCTAAGACATGTTACAATACTTTGCTCGGTAGGCCTTGGTTACACGAGTACAATATCATCCCTTCTACACAATATCAGTGTATGAAGTATTTCAAGGATGGTCTCGAATATACTGTGAAGGGGGAGTTGAACCCATTTTCCGTGCATGAAGTCCGAAAGTACGAAGATGCAAAATACTTCTTACCAGATTTCGATGACACGAAAAGATGTCACAAATCAAAGAGCAAAGGTATTACCACTATTCCAGTCTTCAGGAGTGACATTGAAGAGGAAGAAGAAATAGTTTATTCAGGGCCGCCCCAATGCAACAAGCCGAGACCGTCCACTTCTATGTTGATCTTCGGCAGCGACTCGGAAGATGAGGTTAATGCCGTATTTTCCATTCGGCCATCAATACAGGCCTTCGCTGGCGATGATCAGAGTCTGCAAATTGACATGGTTCCGTAAGAGCATTACAAAGAGCTCGACACACTTAATACCTATAATGTGCAGAAACTGCAGACATTCTACGTCCTCTCAGGTGAAGAGATGGAAAGGCAATCCTCTTTTATCGATCAACGGAAACCAAAGTGGAGAAAGAAGTTTGGCATGGTGCCGATTCGACACTTGACAGGCTCCAGCCCATCCGTCTACCCAGATACTACACAGAAGGATTAAAAAGGCTGTTGAGACGCCAAGGCATTCCCTTCAAACAGACTGCTTGACAATCTCAGTTCTACAACAGGATCTGGGACGTCCCTGGAATTCAGTGAAAATTGCCCAATAGGAGAATGGAAATGATCGGGCTTGGATATGTTCAATCCAAGAGAAGAGAACGATTCCATGACTGCTACGTTATACATGACTTCGATGAAGAAGGAAATGATCAGTTAGAGGATGCTAACCCTGAACCAAAACGAGGTCCTGCCATGAAGATTCCAAGTCCGTCGTTTGAAGAACAGATGGACAAGCTAATAAGGGAAGCGAATCAGAAGGTCCGGGATGACCATAGCCGCGAAATGGCCATTTACGAGAAAGCCAGGACGCAGCGCCTCCTTCAGAAGGCCGCGGAGAATGACAATGCTCTTCGTCGCCAACCCGTCATACAAAAGACCCGGCCCAGAGGCAAAAATAAATCAAAGAACGGAAAAAACGTTCGACAGCAGCGTAGCGGATCTAAGCCACGCGATCAAGAATCGAGCAGTCGGGATCCGTCTCTTATAAAGAATATGGGTCGAGAATATTCTTTTCCCCAAGAAAGACAAAGAAGATATTCGATCTTGTCATAAAACAACAGATGATGACACTCCCGGAGTCCAAGTACCCCGAGCATGCAAACGAGGTCTCTCACCTTGCTCCTATCACCGAATAATAGGATATCCTCTTGAAAACTGCTTCACCTTTAAGAACTGGATCGAAGATCAATATCAACAAGGCAGGTTCGCTCTCTCCAGCAGTTGGAGGGTAAGTCCACTACAGAAACATGAATCAAAAGCCAGTTATACGATGAGAGTAGAACCGGACTAACATCGGTCTCAGAAGCGATCTCGTACCTATCACATAATAACGCTGTCAAAAGAAGAATCCGGGAATATGGATGACCACCCCTGGTGCTTTGAAAACAACGAAGATGAGTTAATCTCAGAATTTCCACCGGCGCCAAAAGAGCTGGAAGATGGGATACATACTACTGCAGATGACCTAAGGAAAATTGACTTGGGGACGGCAAACGACCCACGGCCGACGTTCGTCAGTGAACTGTTGTCCGAAAAAAAGAGTCTACGCTTAAAGACGTGCTCATGCAGTATAAAGACTGTTTCGCATGGAATTATTCTGAGATGCCGGGACTAGATCCAGAGATTGCTGTGCACAAATTGACAATATCTCCGGACGTCAAGCCAATCAAACAAGCACCGAGAAGAATGCAGCTCGAGCTTGAGATGAGCATCAACGCCGAAGTCAAGAAGCTAATCGACTCCGGCTTCATCCAAGAGGTTCAATATCCTGACTGGATCGCCAACATCGTCCTAGTGATGAAGAAAAATGGGACGGTGCGCATATGTGTAAACTTTCGGGATCTCAACAAAGCTTGCCCAAAGGACGACTTTCCAGTACTGGTCACTGAGCTGATGATAGATAATACGTCCACTCATGAAGTTTTTTCCTTCATGGATGGCTCATCAGGATACAATCAGATAAAGATGCATTCCGAGGACCAGAAGCATACCGCTTTTCGGACCCCTTTGGGCATTCTGCTACAGGGTGATGCCTTTTGGTCTAAAGAACACTGGTGCCACCTATCAAAGGGCCATGACGATGATCTTTGATGACCTCATACATGAAATCGTCGAATGCTATATCGACGACCTTGCAGTTAAAAGCAAATCATACGAGGAACATTTAAAGCATCTGAAGATCTTGTTTTAGCGCCTTCGGAAATACAACTTGAAGATGAACCCTCTCAAGTCCGCGTTCGGAGTTTCCTCGGGCAAGTTCGTAGGATTCGTCGTCCGACATCGAGGCATCGAGATAGACCCGTCGAAGATCAAGGCGATCATGGAAATGCCTCTGCCAAGGACTCTTAAGCAACTGCGGTCTCTTCAAGGAAAGCTTGCGTATATCCGGCAATTTATAGCCAACCTCTCCGGCAAGTGTCGTCCCTACAGTCACTTGATGAAGAAGGGAACCCCTTTCGTCTGGGACCACAAATGCCAAAGCGCACTGGACGAAATCAAGCAATACCTGCAGAATCCTCCGGCACTGACCGCTCCAGTTAAAGGAAAGCCCCTCATTCTGTATACAACCGCCCTTGAGTGTTCTCTGGGTGCATTATGGCATAAGAAAATGACCAAGGGAAAGAAAGAGCTCTCTACTATTTGAGTCGAGTTCTCCTGGAGGCAGAGAATAATTACTCCCCAATTGAAAAACACTGTCTAGCATTGATCTTCGCAATAACGAAACTCAGGCACTATGCGTTGGCACTCGAGGTCCATATCATATCAAAGGTAGATCCCCTCAAATATTTGATGTCAAAGGCCATATTAATAGGACGTCTCGCAAAATGGGCCCTGCTCTTGATCGAGTTCTCGATAACTTATCGTCCCCTCAAGGTAATGAAAGGCTAGGCCATCGCCGACTTCCTCGCTGAGTATCCGATACCTGCCGAATCTCCCTTGAACTACGAATTGCCAGATAAACACGCGTTTGACATGATCGATAGGGGGAGAAGAGAGAATGATACCCGGTGGGAACTCTACTTCGATGGAGTATCTTCCATGAAGAAGCGCAAACAAAACACCCCCATAATCAAATCCGGGGTGGGCCTCATCTTCGTGACTTCACAAGGAGGGATAATGAGCTTTGCTTTATCCTTAAACGAACCGAGGACAAACAATGAAGCCGAATATGAAGCTTTGATAGCAGGTCTTGAGATCGCCGTTGACATGGGAATTGAGAACCTCCTCATATACGGAGACTCCTAGCTGATCGTTATTCAAGTAAACGGCGACTATCAAACGTGTAAGCTGGAGCTGGTGAAGTACGGCGAGAGAGTGCAGCAACTGCTAACTCAAATTCCTTCCTACACCGTGGAAAGCATACCGCGTGCGGAAAATAGCAAGGCAGATGCATTATCCAAGCTCGCTAAAGAATTGGTTGACAAGGACCTTGATGACGTGAGGAACGTTGTGCAAAGCCGTTGGGTTCTTGCACCGGTAGAAATATCTCCAGAGTCGTCCGAAGAAAAAGGAGCGACCGAGCAAGCGACCTGATTGACACGAAAGAGTGTGTTTGTAGTTTAACCGCAATCAATAACGGTGTCACACGTAGCTAGACCGAGATGAGTACGGGTCGTCCTCTGGGAAACGTGGAACTTTTTACTTTTACTTTAGATGTGTTGAGAAAGAGAGGAGAGATAAAGAATTTTATAGAATGGTTTCTAGATCTACGTTAAACAAGAATGTAAAATATAGATCTAGATTATTTTAAAGATGTAGTTAATATAATAAGAGGGCTTGTAGGGTTCGTTAGGATTTAGTAGTTATGGACGATTAATTAAAAGTTACCCTTTTTATCCATTAATAGATTTAGAACTAGAACGACGGTGATGCGTGTAGATTAGGGTTTCTGGAGGGAAAAGGAATCCCACTCTTAACCTTTATCTCGACACGGAACTCCGTTCATATCTAGCCTTTACCAAAACAATCATTAATCCAATTTCTAATCGCGGTCGGAACTAGCAAAGAATTGCTAGCGCGCCCGATTAGGATGTTAATGATTCTTTTGATAAAGTTCCTAAACTTTATAGGACTTAAAAAGGGTTTAATTATTTTCATCGTCCATTAGCCTACCCTAATCCTACGAACCCTAACAAGCGGAGAATTACTCGCGCATGTTGGGAAAAGAAGATGAAAAGACAAAGAGGGAAAATATAATCTAAAATGCAAAAAAAGAATTAAATAAAATAACTACCTTTATTAATCGACTTGAACAAACTACACTTTAATCCGTAGAAAATGGTTACAAACTAGTGGCTTCTCGATCTTTCCTAAGGAGGTAGTCGAACAGTCGATGATCAGCATGGATGCGTGAGCATATGGGGCTTCGTGATCTCTTCGGCTTGATGATTTTTCCAAGAGGCTCTCGGTGCCCTTTTATAGTGCAAAGCCAGAATCTTATTGTTGAAAACTTGGTAAAATATAGATTTGATTCACCCAAAAAAATATTGCGCTCTAACTCCCTAGACTTGCGGCAGATCCGCGGCCAAAGGGGGGGTATGGCCGCGGATCCGCGGCCATATAATCACAACTCTTCATCAAATTTTTGGGGTTTCTGTCTTTGTGACATTTGGCAATCCTAGGCACCTTCAGATTTCAGAAATCTTCTCTCGGTTGCTTCCAGACTTGGTCTCCAAGTTTTGCTTCTTAATTTGGCAAGTTTTCTTCAACAACTTGATTTCCTTGATATATTCTGCATAACAACTTGGAAAATTCTGCACAATAATCTCAAATAATATTTAGTAGACTTATTTCTACTAGGATTTGGTCAATAGATTTATTTGCATACATTTTCCTACCAAATGATAATTAAAATATATTAACACATGGAAAATGGTGTTTTCACACATAAACCCTCATATGTATAATATATTATAATAAAGTCCTTTTTTAATATGAAAATGGTAGGAAAAATGTAATACAAATATGCAGTTTTATCAACTGAACAAATACCCCCAAACTTATCTTTGATCGTCCCGAGCAAACTAGTTTATTTAAGAGGAGAAAAAGAAAGGAGAAAACTAAGCACACTTTCGTAGGCAGACACGATTGCACTGAGCACGTGCAACAAGCCGTTAAACCTCTAGGTGTCCCTAGTAGGAGGAGTGTTGTCTCCTGAGGGTTTTCAGCGGATTACACCCACAAAATCCAATAACAAAAGAGAGATGGTGAAATTTACATATAAAGATAAGAACCATAAAAGAAAGATTTTGAAAAGAAGAGTTTCCAACTATACTAGCTTTTCAGTTGTCATGAGCCCGATCTTAATAGTCTTGAAAAAATGTTAGGAATCACATCATCCCTCAATAAAACATCGTCTTTATTCTTCATTCCTACCTTTTATCCAAACATTGATCATATAACCCCACGTGTGTGTAAAGAACATCCCTACACTCGGAGAATTCAATTCAAGCTATCATACTCTTGTCCATCTGCCTTAGTACTTTTTAATTTAATGAATATTAAGATTTGCTCACACATTTTCATGCGACCGTTAATACTTCTTGAGGTACTAACAGACCGATTAGTTATGTGCACACATTTTCATACGACCGTTAATACTTCTTGAGGTACTAACAGAGCGATTACTTATGTGCTTGCTGATTAGGTGATAATATTTTCCTCGTCTTGCACCACCTAAGGCTTAGCAGTGACTCCCAGACCAGTTGGCCTTAGGGCACTAGGTGAAGAGGCACCCTCGCTATATTTTTTTTTATTGCTGCCTTGACGATAATAAAACCAGTGTTCCTTTTTTCTTTTCACCATTTTTATATTTTCTTCACTTTTTTTTTCTTCCTTCATACTTTGGCTTTTAGACAAGAGCATTTTAAGGTATCCTCTACTATCCCAAGTTTCAAGACGTGTGTAAGTGCATATTGTAGGGTATCAACATTCAAATGTTTGGCTTCCAGAATAGAAACTATTTTTCAGACTTATTTTTATCCTCAGATTAGTGACTTCCTTCATTTTACTAACCCTTGGGACAACAGCTCATAACTACTTATTACCAGTTCGTATGAGAAAACTTCTAATTTTCTTGGTTTTCTTAAACTATTCCTATCTTTTGGATGTAACTTTTCACTTTCTACTCTTTTGTTATAAAAAAATTTTCCTTTTTAATGCCCGATGTCAAAGATAATTTAGTGAATACAAACCTCCCCCCCCAAACCTGTTTTCAGCAGTGTCCTCACTGATGTAGCCTTTTGAGAACATGGACCTTTATACTAAGGGAGAGATACAAGAGGTAAAATAATAGTTAAATGAAAAATTCCCCCAAACTTATTCCTTGACACGCACAGATATTCAATCAAATCCATTTTTACTCACCTCCATTCTTAAAATGAGAGAATGTTTAAAAATATGGAGGTGAGGCGGAGGAAATTTAGTTTTGATAAAGCGGCTCCTGTAAAAACAGGAGCTCCTCCGCGGGGTCAGCAGAAAAATACGGTTTTAATCTATGCCCATTTACTTTAAAAATTGAACCGTTTTTCAAATTTTCGACTTCAACCGCCCCGTGTGAGTATACATACCGCACCACAAAAGGCCCTTTCCAACGAGATTTAAGCTTACCCGGATGAAGATGGAGACGGGAATCGTAAAGGAGGACTTGTTGCCCCGATGTGAAGGTTTTTCTAAAAAGATTTTTATCGTGGAACACCTTAGTCCTATTCTTTACTATCACCGCATTATCGTAAGCTTCATCGCGGAGTTCGCTTAGCTCATTCAATTGCAGCTTCCGATAGCTGCCTGCATGTTCAAGATTAAAATTAAGCTCTTTAATAGCCCACATTGCCTTATGTTCAATCTCGACAGGGAGGTGGCATGCCTTCCCAAACACAAGGCGGTATGGAGACATACCAAGATCGGTCTTATAAGCGGTGCAGAATGCCCAAAGAGCATCCGTCAATTTGGTTGACCAATCCTTACGGTTTTTGGAAACCGTCTTCTCCAATATCTGTTTGATCTGCCTATTTGAGATCTCAGCCTGCCCGCTTGTTTGGGGGTGATAGGGCGTAGAAAGCTTGTGGGTGATTGAATATTTCCGCATCAAGGCCTCGAAAGACCTATTGCAGAAATGTGTCCCGTTGTCGCTAATTATAGCGCGAGGGTGTCCGAATCGCGAAAAGATATTTTCTTTAAGGAACTTAATGACAACCTTGTTATCATTAGTGCGACACGGTATAGCTTCCACCCACTTCGAGACATAATCAATCGCTAACAAGATATATAGATTCCCAAAGGAGTTGGAAAAAGGGCCCATAAAATCAATACCCCAAACATCAAATATTTCCACAACCAATATAGGTTAGAGCGGCATCTCATTTCTTCGTGAAATCCGACCCAAATGCTGACATCGCGGACAAGTTTTGCAATGTTCAAATGCATCTTTAAATAATGTTGGCCAATAAAAGCCACATTGCAAAACTTTCTCCGCCGTTTTTCGAGGTCCAAAATGACCGCCGCATGCCTGATCATGACAAAATGATAACACGCTCTTGAATTCATCGTTAGGGACACACCTGCGAATGATTTGATTGGAACAATACTTGAATAGATATGGTTCATCCCAGTAAAAATATTTTACTTAGGATAAAAATCGAAGTTTGTCTTGTTTCGACCAATCGCTAGGTGTAAGTCCCGTCGCAAGATAGTTCATGATATCCACGAACCAAGGTTCGTAGGATACGTTCAAGAGCTGTTCGTCGAGAAATGAGTCATTTATCGGCACGGTCACAGTTGGCGAAGAAGTGATGCGTGAAAGATGGTCGGCTACAACGTTTTCACATCCACCCTTGTCTTTGATGACAAGATCAAATTCTTGTAACAATAGGATCCAACGTATTAGCCTGGCCTTCGCATCCTTCTTCGATAAAAGATGTCGTAGGGCGGAGTGATCTGTGTAAACCACAATAGGTGAGCCAATCAAGTAGGGCCTGAATTTTTCTAATGCAAATACAACTGCCAAGAGTTCTTTCTCGGTAGTTATGTAATTTATTTGTGCATCATTCAAGGTCCTACTTGCATAGTAAATTACATGTGGTATCTTATCAATGTGCTGTCCTAAGACCGCACCAATAGCAAAATCTGATGCATCACACATAAGCTCGAACGGGTGGTTCCAATCCGGAGATGATAAAACAGGGGCTGTAGTGAGTGATTCTTTTAGCAATTCAAAAGCAGCCTCACAATCCGAATCGAAGTGAAAAGTAGTGTCCTTGGTCAATAGAAGGGTTAAAGGTCTAGCAATTTTGCTAAAGTCCTTAATGAATCTCCTATAAAATCCTGCATGGCCAAGGAAGGATCGTATATCTTTGACACAATTGGGACAAGGGAGGTTTTGAATGACATCTATTTTAGCTCTGTCAACCTCAATGCCTTTATGTGAAATTATATGTCCAAGTACAATACCTTCTTGGACCATAAAATGGCATTTTTCCCAATTCAAAGTCAAGTTCTTATCCTTACAGCGGGTAAGAACAGCGTCAAGATTATGAAGACAGTCTTCAAAGGAGTCCCCAAAAATGGAGAAATCGTCCATAAAAATTTCCAGAAAATCTTCCACCATATCTGAAAATATCCCCATCATATACCGCTGAAATATAGCGGGAGCGTTGCATAACCCAAAGGGCATGCGTCTATAAGCAAAAGTTCCGAAAGGACAAGTAAAAGTGGTTTTATCTTGATCCTTTTCGGCGATGGGGACCTGGTTATAACCAGAGTATCCGTCCAAGAAACAGTAGTATTCGTGTCCCGCTAATCGTTCTAACATCTGGTCAATAAAAGGTAGAGGGAAGTGATCTTTCCTCGTCGCGGCATTGAGTTTCCTGTAATCGATACATACGCGCCATCCAGTTTGGGTGCGTGTTTGGATTAACTCATTAGCCTCGTTAGTGATGACCGTGATGCCAGACTTTTTAGGGACCACATGAATTGGACTTACCCATTGACTATCAGATATGGGGTAAATTATTCCACTATCAAGGCACTTGACGATTTCTTTCTTTACCGCCTCCTTCATAACGGGATTTAATCGTCTTTGTGGGTCTCGGGTTGGTTTGGCTACATCCATCAGATGTATGCAATGTTCAACAATTAAGGGACTAATCTCTTTAATGTCAGCCATTATCCAACCAAATGCTTCCCGATTCGATCTCAACACTGCCAAAAGTGCATTATCTTGCTCTAAGGCTAGAGAAGCAGAAATAATCACTGGCAAAGTCTCATTCTCTCCTAAATATGCATATTTAAGATGAGAAGGTAGCGGTTTGAGATCAAGAATTGGCGGAGAGACAATAGAAGGTGGGGTAAGCGAATGATATTCGGACTCCCGAAGAGGTTCAAAACTTGCATAAGATATTGACTCGGAAAGTGCTGCTGACTTTTGCAACGAGTCAACTGGTTCAATCTCAAGGTCGGACTCATTGAACATATCCTCACTGTAAAGTGGTGCAAGATCAAACGATGTCTCATTAATGTTGTCGAGAACATCAAAGCAAAGCTCCTCATCCATGCAGCTTTCGAAAGCTATCTCGTGGATGGAACAGACATCTAGCAATTGAGCAGAAGGTTCTGATGGCTGACTTCCTAGCTTGTAAATATTAAGCTCAATTGTCATTTTCCCGAAGGATAAGTTCATAGAACCGTTACGACAATTAATTACAGCGTTAGAAGTTGCTAGGAAGGGTCGACCAAGTATCACCGGGATTTGATTGCGTGGGTTTGCCACAGGTTGTGAATCTAAAACAATAAAGTCTACGGGAAATATGAATTCCCCGACCTTAATTAACACATCCTCTAGTTCGCCCCGTGGTTTGGTGATAGATCGGTCTGCCATTTGGAGAGTACAATGGGCGGGTTTTAACTCTCCAATTCCTAACTGCTCGTATACTGAATAAGGAAGTAAGTTGACGCTAGCACCTAGATCGAGTAAAGCACGATTTATATTTTTACCCCAATAGAAATAGAGATTGTAGGACAGCCGGGGTCCTTATGTTTCTTTGGTATTTGTTGGGTAAAAGCTGTGCTAACATTACTCGTCATGAATACCTTTTTAGGCACTTGAGTTTTTCTCTTCCTAGTGCACAAGTCTTTAAAGATTCTTGCATAAGATGTGACTTGTTGAATAGCATCTAGGAGAGGAATATTCACGCTAACTTGCTTAAACATTTACACAATTTTCTCCATTTGCGGGTTAGATCGGTTGGCCCTTAATCGGTTTGGAAATGGAGCTCGATCAATAAGTTTTGGGTCCAACGTTTGTGGAGAAGACTGTGGCGACGGATTCGATCCCAAAATTGGAGTGGGAATCGAGTTAGATAGATTTGGTAAAATGTTTGAGCCTTGGGGAAAACGGAGAATAGGCTCGGATGAAGGTGGGAGACTAGATGAATTAGGGGAAGAAGAAGAAGAAGGGGTATCAAATGTGTCACTATCATCAAATTGCTCACTCACTCGGTTATTCAGCACTCTCCCCGATCTCAACGTAGTAATGACATTCACATTATGACTTTGTGAATGGCCAGGATTCGGTAGGGGTTGAGATGGGAGTTTCCCTTTCTCTCTCGCACTCATTGCGGTGTTTAACTGTGTGATTTGGTTTTCTATTGATTTAATACTCTCACCATGGGAAGATGAGTTTTTCGTTAGGGTATCAATAGAAGACCTCATCTCAGCCGAAATTTGCATGGATTGTTTCATGAACATATCCAAAGTTTGTGCAAGTGAGTTGTCAGTACCGGCCACTTGTGGTGTAGAAATGTTGGCCGGATTTTGGAAATTCTGTGACTGAAAGGGGGGCTGATTATGTGGTTGTGGTTGCTGTGGAGGAGGTCTTTGCAAATTACTTTATTGGTTTTGATTCCAAGCAAAGTTAGGATGATTCCTCCATCCTTGATTATATGTGGAAGAATAAGGGTCGTTTCTAGGTCGCTGCTGAAAAGCAGCATTAGCTTGAAACGATGCATTCATAGGACATTCTTCCGTTAAGTGTGAAGGATCCGAACAGCAACCACAAACGGTCTTAGGAAGCGTGACCTGATTTAGGGAGAATGATGAAAATTTGTTCTCAATAGCATCGAGTTTCTTCTGCATCGCTGCCATTTCGGCTTTTGCTGCGATGGAAATATCGAGCTGGTGAATATCTCCCTTAGTTGTAGGTGGTCTTACGCTTTCCCACTGCAACGTGTGTTCAGCAAGGTCTTCCAGATATTTCCATGCTTCACCGTCATCTTTAGACATGAAATTGCATTGATACATTGTTTCAAGTATCTGCTTTGTCGCTGGATTAATGCCCTCATATATAATCCGACATAAATCCCATCTTTGTATTCCGTGATGAGGGCATTAGATAAGCAGATCCTTGAAAAGTTCAAAGCACTTCCAAAATGGTTCATTGGGAAACTGGGTGAACTGGTTGATCTCGCTCCTAATGTGGGCAGTCTTATGATTTGGGTAAAACTTCTTAAGAAATGCTACGACGAATTCGTCCCAATTAGTGATAGAGTGTGCGGCAGTATTGTAAAGCCATTTTTCTGCCAAGTCGCACAGTGTGAATGGGAGAAGACGTAAGCGCATAGCATCTAGAGTCAATTGTGAAGTACCCATCATTGCGCATACGTTTTCGAATTTGGTGATGAAAACGTACGCGTCTTCCGACTCAAGCCCGTGAAATTTGGGCAGCAGGTTGATGTAGTGGGGTTTAATTTCAAAATTATCCCCGTTAGGTGGTGGAAGAGATAGACAAGTAGGAAGAGGACCACGAATAGGATAGCATCTCTCTTGGAGAGAGATGCGCGGTGGATTCTGCTCACCTGCGGGTGGTGGCAGCGTGGTGTTATAATTAGATGGAGTGTCGTCCATCACGGTTGATGTGGTGTGTGGTGGGGGAAAAGAAGATGAAGAAGTACCGACTTCGGCGTTGATAGCAGGAACGCGGACAAGACGGGCACTAGGATCTCGTGTCCAGCCGAGCATGCACTAAGCGGGTTTAGTGCAAGTGGCAGCGTGTGTGTGGTCAAAAAAATTGGCTTGTTTTGAAAAAGTGGGACTCAAGACAAATCACCCTAAGATGCACAAGCAACCCTAGAACTAAGGTTACCTAGGTCCAGTCTCTAGACCGCTCCTAGACTTCCAAAGGAAAAGCCGCAGGATAAATCCTCTACCGCCTCCGTACTACCCTTGTAGCCAGGTAAGTGCCAGGTAAGTGGGAAGGAACCACGTCGTGGTCCTAATTAATAACCACTAGCCTTTGACACACTTGCCTAGGCACTACAAATGTAATGCAGATAAACGATAGATTACCCACAACCTTCCTCTGTCCTTATTGAGCGCGACAGTCCTTAGATTCTGGTCTATATATTTTTTAAATTAATGAAGGGTTGATCTATATGCTCGGTTTGTGATTTGTGAGGCTTAGGAAGGGTGATGAAATCCCCACCTAATCTTGATTTGGTCTTTGCCCCTTAAAGTCCGTATTAAATATGCAAAACAAAACCAATCACAAAATTTTTGCAAAAAGATTTTTGAGCGGCGCAATTTTGCAAAGAATCCTGCAGAAAATAGATTTTATTGGATTTGAGGGGAGAGAGAAGGGGTTAAGAAAGATACCAGAGAAGATGGATTCCCTAATTCCTCCAACTGGCCATGATTCCGCCGCAGAAGGGGTGCTTTTGCCGCGGTTCCGCCGCGTGGCAGAGGGATTGCTTGATGAAATTTTTTGTAAATCTTTCTGTGCTCCTCTGGATCCCTAAAAATGTCTCTGTTTCCTGTTATCCTTAATTCTGTGACTCCAGATCTCCTTGCAAAAAAATTCACGCACAAATCATTAAATATGCAATTTGCAGTTTTATTTTAATAATAATATGACTCGTCTAAGAATCCAACACAAATAGTAAAAAATAAAAAAATACGCACGTATCCTCGGCAACGGCGCCATTTGATTGACACGAAAGAGTGTGTTTGTAGTTTAACCGCAATCAATAACGGTGTCGCACGTAGCTAGACCGAGATGAGTACGGGTCGTCCTCTGGAAAACGTGGAACCTTTTACTTTTAGTTTAGATGTGTTGAGAAAGAGAGGAGGGATAAAGAATTTTATAGAATGGTTTCTAGATCTACGTTAAACAAGAATGTAAAATATAGATCTAGATTATTTTAAAGATGTAGTTAATATAATAAGAGGGCTTGTAGGGTTCGTTAGGATTTAGTAGTTATGGACGATTAATTAAAAGTTACCATTTTTATCCATTAATAGATTTAGAACTAGAACGACGGTGATACGTGTAGATTAGGGTTTCTGGAGGGAAAAGGAATCCCACTCTTAATCCTTATCTCGACACGGAACTCCGTTTATATCTAGCCTTTACCAAAACAATCATTAATCCAATTTCTAATCGCGGTCGGAACTAGCAAAGAATTGCTAGCACGCCCGATTAGGATGTTAATGATTCTTTTGATAAAGTTCCTAAACTTTATAGGACTTAAAAAGGGTTTAATTTTTTTGATCGTCCATTAGCCTATCCTAATCCTACGAACCCTAACAAGCGGAGAATTACTCGCGCATGTTGGGAAAAGAAGATGAAAAGACAAAGAGGGAAAACATAATGTAAAATGCAAAAAAAGAATTAAATAAAATAACTACCTTTATTAATCGACTTGAACAAACTACACTTTAATCCGTAGAAAATGATTACAAACTAGTGGCTTCTCGATCTTTCCTAAGGAGGTAGTCGAACAGTCGATGATCAGCCTGGATGCGTGAGCATCTGGGGTTTCGTGATCTTTTCGGCTTGATGATTTTTCCAAGAGGCTCTCGGTGCCCTTTTATAGTGCAAAGCCAGAATCTTGTTGTTAAAAACTTGGTAAATTATAGATTTGATTCACCCCAAAAAATATTGCGCTCTAACTCCCTAGACTTGCGGCGGATCCGCGGCCAAAGGGGGGGTATGGCCGCCGATCCGCGGCCATATAATCACAACTCTTCATCAAATTTTTGGGGTTTCTGTCTTTGTGACATTTGGCAATCCTAGGCACCTTTAGATTTCAGGAATCTTCTCTCGGTTGCTTCCAGACTTGGTCTCCAAGTTTTGCTTCTTAATTTGGCAAGTTTTCTTCAACAACTTGATTTTCTTGATATATTCTGCATAACAACTTGGAAAATTCTGCACAATAATCTCAAATAATATTTAGTACACTTATTTCTACTAGGATTTGGTCAATAGATTTATTTGCATACATTTTCCTACCAAATGATAATTAAAATATATTAACACATGGAAAATGGTGTTTTCACACATAAACCCTCATATGTATAATATATTATAATAAAGTCCTTTTTTAATATGAAAATGGTAGGAAAAATGTAATACAAATGTGCAGTTTTATCAACTGAACACGACCCTACAAATAAAAGACCAGGAAAAGGCTAAGGATTGGAGAGAAGTCTTTATAGACTACTCCAAATCCCGTCGAACACCTGAAGATGCGTCGTCAAGACATCAACTCATGAAACGAGCTCTATTCTTCGCCTTTTTCAATGATACTCTGTATAAGAGACCATTTGATTCTCTGTTCCTAAGATGCCTGGGGCCTGAAGAGGCAAGGAGAGTCGTCCAGGAAACTCACGACGGACTCTGCGGTTCTCACCAAGCCGGGCCGAAGATGAAACTAAAGATCAAAAGGATGGGCTACTATTGGCCCACGATGATCCAAGACTGCCTAGAATATGCGAAGCAGTGCCACTCGTGCCAGATTCATGGGGACTTTATCCACCAGCATCCTAATCCGTTACTTCTAATGGTGGCTAGCTGGCCATTCGAAATGTAGAGAACTGACATAATCGGCCCCATCGAACTAGTATCGTCCAAAGGATATCGGTTCATACTGGCAAAAACCGATTACTTCTCCAAGTGGGCAGAAGCAGTACCATTAAGAGAAGTGAAGACAGAGAATATCCTCCATTTCTTCAAGACACATGTCATTTACCGGTTCGGCACTCTGCGACGGATTATCTCCGATAACATGTCAGCCTATTGAATCCATAAAATCAGCCGCTTTGCGCAACAGTATAACATAGACTGGAGATACTCTTCGGTCTATAATCCTCGAGCTAACGGTCTAGCTGAGGCTTTTAACAAGACCTTGATGAAGATCGTGAAAAAGATAGTGTCTCGAAATAAGAGGGACTGGTACGAGAGACTGTATGAAGCTCTCTGGGCGTATCGAACTACGTTCAGAACAGCCACGAACACAACGCCGTATGCATTGGTATTCGGCATAGAAGTGGTACTCCTTCTCAAGATAGAGTTACCCTCCTTACGAGTGGCAGTTCATTACGAGCTAACGGACGAAGAGAATGCTCACCTTCGGCTTGAGAAACTCGACGCCCTTGATGAAGCCCGGCTCATGGCGCAACAAAACCTGGAGGCTTATAAAGCAAAGATGACACGCTCATACGAAAGATTGACTAGGCCGAGAACATTTCATCAAGGCGAACTCGTGCTAGCGGTCAAGAGACCTATGATCCCCAATCGTGCCAAACGGGGGAAATTCGAGCCGAACTATGAAGGCCCGTATATCATAGACAAAGTTTACCAGGGTGGAGCCTATCTACTCATGGACATGCATGGTGAAAGACCTCTCATGCCAATAAACGGTCGCTTCCTAAAAAAATACTATGCCTAACGAGTCACGGCCTAGGCTAACGATAGATGACGACGCCCATGTCCGCTCGCTATCTTCCTAAGCCCAAACTCTATAAGTAATAGCCGGCACCATGGACCGAAACGTCCTTAAACTAATGATGGACCACTATGTCCTAAAACTGGATATTAACCGAAACGTCGATAAACTACTACGGACCGCAGCATCCCAAGGCTGACACAAAAAAATATATAAAAAAGAAGAAAACGGTATGTCCATAAGCAAAATGGGCAGGGATGAAAACCCGAAAGGGCTCCGTGAGTAAAAACAGCAGGGCTACCGGCGAGTGTCGTGAAAACCCGAAAGGGCGCAATCTCGTTAAAAGACACTTGCAAGGTCCTCTCGACCTTGTGAGGAGAAAATACCTGCGTGAGATCCCTACGACTCACGAGGGAGCAACACACTTAGGGATCTCCTCGACACCTAAAAAGAAATTACACTTACGAGATCCCTACGACTCGTAAGGAGAATTCCCCGTATGAGACCCTTACGGCTCATAATGTTCAAAAGCCTTAAGCTACAGGGATCTGAACCTGTTCTTAAGCCATCAAAACCTCCAGTATTGCCCTACAAGCGGTTCAATACTAACCCTTGTATACAATCCATGGGCGTGAATAAACATTTCCCTAATAAAGTCCCACCCGCGACTAGGCATATGTTTACACAGTAGACGACCCTTGTAAGTCCTCTCGAATTATAAGGAGAAAACACTCTTGTAAGATCATTATGACTTATAAGAGAACACACACTTAGGAATCCTCACGATTCCTAAGGAGAAAACGCACCCATGAGATCCTTAAGACTCGTAGGGAGAAATACCTTTATGAGACCCTTACGGCTCATGAAGTCAAAAGCCTTAGTCGACAGGATCCTAACCCTGTTTACCAAGCCATCTTTGTTCGACATCGACAAACACAAATGATGATTCTCTCCTGGCAATATTCCATTTGTAGCGATGCTGATATCTAAATCGGTATCAAATCCCAAACTCGCGGCGAAAAGTCAGCAAGGCAAATGCATATGAAATAGCCGAAATGATGGGACAACTTGCAACAAAATCAGCAAGTAAAAATGTATTCAAACAAAATAACCGAAATGGTTGGGCAACTCACAATAAAAAACAGCGAGTAAATAAAACAAATAGCCGAAATGATTGGGAACCGCGAAAAATAACTGAAATGATTCGGCAATCACGACTTCTGCGATATAAAAGATGAAATGATAGAGCATCGCGGAAAGAAAAATATATAAAACGAAACTTTTTGTCCTACAAGTGAGATCATATTGATCCCTGTATACAATCCAGGGGCATAAACAAAAGGGGAACCATACCTTCCCACCAGGCCCCATCAGAAAAAGAAGCCAAATCTCGACGATTCACAGACAGCCTGAAGATCATCTCAACGTTCTCCTCATTAAAACAGACGCAACATCAGCAAATCGGAGCTGCGAAAAAGTTCCCAGTTCCATGACTCGACGATGCATAAACAACCGATACTCAACCCCTCTTGGTCCTTGCGGAACACGGCTAATGTCAATCCTGACCGCGTGGGAAGTGTCCAGAGCGGATCCTGGTCCTTGCGGAACACGGCTTATGTCAATCCTGACCTTGTGGGAAGCGTCCAGAGCAAATCCTGGTCTCGTGGAACACGGCTAATATCAATCCTGACCCCGTGGGAAGCGTCCAGAGCGGATCCTGGTCCTTGCGGAACACGGCTTATGTTAATTCTGACCCCGTGGGAAGCATCCAGAGCAAATCCTGGTTTCGTAGAACACGGCTTATGTCAATCCTGACCCGTGGGAAGCGTCCAGAGCGGATCATGGTCCTATAGAACACGACTTATGTCAATCCTGACCCGTGGGAAGCGTCCAGAGCAAATCCTGGTCTCGTGGAACACGACTAATGTCAATCCTGACCCTGTGGGAAGCGTCCAGAGCGGATCCTGGTCTCGTGGAATACGGCTAATGTCAATCTTGACCTCGTGGGAAGCGTCCAAAGCAGAATCCTGGTCCTCTGGAACGCGGCTTATGTCAATCCTGACCCCGTGGGAAGCATCCAGAGCAAATCCTAGTCAAGTGGAACATGGCTTATGTCAATCCTGACCCAATGGGAAGCGTCCAGAGTGGATCCTGTTCCTGTGGAACACGACTTATGTATATTCTGACCCCGTGGGAAGCATTCAGAGTGGATCCTGGTCCTTGCGGAACACGGCTTATGTCAATCCTGACCCCATAGGAAGCGTCCAGAGCAAATCCTGGTCTCTTGGAACATGGCTAATGTAAATCCTGACCCCGTAGGAAGCGTCTAGAGCGGATCCTGGTCCTTGCGGAACACGGATTATGTCAATCCTGACCCCGTGGGAAGCATCCAGAGCAAATCCTGGTCATGTAGAACACGGCTTACGTCAATCCTGACCCGTGGGAAGCGTCCAGAGCGGATCATGGTCTTATAGAACATGACTTATGTCAATCCTGACCCCGTGGGAAGCGTCCAGAGCAAATCCTGGTCTCATGGAACATGGCTAATGTCAATTCTGACCCCGTGGGAAGCGTTCAGAGCAAATCCTGGTCTAGTGGAACACGGCTTATGTTAATTCTGACCCCGTGGGAAGCGTCCACAGCGGATTCTGGTCCTTGCGGAACATGGCTAATGTCAATCCTGACCCCGTAGGAAGCGTCCAAAGAAAATCCTGGTCTCGTGAAACACGGATAATGTCAATCCTAACCCCGTGGGAAGCGTCCAGAGCGGATCTTGGTCCTTGCGGAACACGACTTATGTCAATCCTGATCTCGTGGGAAGTGTCCAGAGAAAATCCTGGTCTCGTGGAACACGACTAATGTCAATCTTGAGCCCGTGGGAAGCATCCAGAGCAAATCATGGTCTAGTAGAGCACGGCTTATGTCAATCCTGACCCCGTGAGAAGCATCCAGAGCGGATCCTGGTCCTTACGGAATACGGCTAATGTCAATCTTGACCCCGTGGGAAGCATCCAGAGCACATCCTGGTCTCGTAGAACATGGCTAATGTCAATCCTGACCCCGTGGGAAACGTCCAGAGCAGCCTCCTGACTCCGTGAAATGCGGATAAGGTCAATCCCCGACTCCATGAAATACGGATAAAGTCATCCCTCGACTTCCCCGTCAAAGCAATTCTTTGATCCGGGAGTAAGTCAACTCATCAATCACTTATGGGTCCTCTCGACTTGTAAGGAAGAAAATTCTCTTCTGAGATCCTTACGACTCTCAAGAGTAAACACTTAGGAATCCTCACGATTCCTAAGGAGAAATTACACCTACGGGATCCTCTCGACCTGTAGGGAGAAAATTCTTTATGAGACCTTCATGGCTCATAAAGTTGAAAAGACTTAGGAGGCAGATCCTATCCCTGTCTCCTAAGCCGTCATTTCCTCATAGGGAGTTCAAGGTAGATTTTCTACAGGCCACACTCTCCGACAGGAAAGGAAACAATCACTTATGGGTCATCTCGACTCGTAAGAAAGAAAATTCTCTTCTGAGATCCTTACGACTCTCAAGAGAAAAACACACTTAGGAATCCTCACGATTCCTAAGAAGAAATTACACTTACGAGATCCTCACGACTCGTAAGGAGAAATACCTTTATGAGACCCTCACGGCTCATAAAGTTGGAAAGCCTTAGGAAGCAGATCTGAACCTGACTCATAAGCCATCGCTGTCCTACAAGGAGATCAAAATAGATTATCCACAAAATGCATTTACTAAAAGGGACACACCATCATGAAGCGAAATATATCTTTTATTCATGAATCAAAATGAATACAAAGTACAATTTATGAAAGAATCAAAAATATCCTTATTCAGGAGTATGTACAAAAGAAGAATAAAAAAGAAGAATATACAATTCTTCAAGACGGCGGACGATTCAATAGATTTGCCAATTCATCCCTTTTCCGCTGGGCCTCGGCCTCATGATTCATTATCGCTAAGAGACGGGCCTCCACTTGAGCCTGCTGGGCCTGGTACGAGGCAAGCCGACTTTCAAGCTCTTTTTCGGCAACCTTTTGAGCTTCGGCCATTTTGCGAGTGAAAATGACGGCTTTATCAATGGCTACCATCTCTCGGATAGCTTCTTGAAGCACCCGCCAAAGTTCATACGCCCGAGTAGTCTTGGACGTAAGATTAGCTTGTAGATCTCCCAGCGCAGTTGAAGCCGGCTTCCTCTCTGAAAATTTTCAGCTGAGCCTCTTCTCGCAGGACAGCATATTTGTGGCGCACCGTTCGATCAGCCCCTGCAAGCTCGCCTTTGCAGCTACAATCTCTGAAGAAAGACACGAGCACTCAACGCTATGTAAGCATGCCTCCACCCGACGACAAAAATCAACCCATACTTGCACCAATGTTTCGCTATTATGAGCAGCAAGAAAGGGGAGAGAACTGTTGGCTTCGGCGGCAAAATCTTCGGCCGTGATCAAACCACCAGTGCGAAGGTCTTCGATCAGAGCTGACAAGGAGTGAAGGCTTAGCTTTGCCATCCGTTCCGAAGCACGTAGAGCGTAGGGGCGGGCGGCATCACGATGCGAGATTCCAGCGTGGTAAGAACTGGCAAAGCTGTTAAGATTCATAGAAAACAATCAGCGAGACTCGCAAGTAAAGAGAGAGTGGAACAACATTGAAACTCTACTTACCCACGGTCATGCAAGAAGGGTCTGAAGAATCCTCAGGCCCGTCAAGAATCTCAACTTTGTCATCGGCTTCCAGAACTGTAGAAGCCATCAGTGTTATTATATGAAATAATAATAATGCCGTGAGGAGATGGCAAATGACACTAACCTTGTCCGGAAAAGAGGATGATGCGTTGAGGGGATATCGCCTGCGAAGCAGCCATCTCTAACAGACGTTGAAAAGACTTCCTGGGGGACAAGTCCACGATGGACGCCGCCAATCCTCGTAGCTCTAAAAAGACGTTCAGATAATGAAAAGATGATTAAAATAAAAGATAGAAGAATACCTTCGATGCTCCTCCCACTCTGGACTGGAGGGATAGCAGCTTCGGCGACCTCCTCCATACCCCCAGGCACATCATCGGGGACGTGGGCCGGTATAACAACTTCTGATTAAGGAGCAGTAGCCATTGCTGCAGGCTCCAATGAAAGGACGGCGTCCTCGACTACCTGTCCCATAGTCTCCGGGCCGTCCCCAGAAAGATCCATTGAATCCGCGGCCAATGAAGATGCCTCTTCCAGGGGAGCAAGCACCGAAGGAGTGGGAATCACCGATGGGAGCTCCGTGGCAGGAACAATAGTTGTATCGACCCCCTCTACACTTACTAGTATCTCATCGGGGATATTTGCAGAGTCCATAGTCAAGGCGCGACTCGAACTCAGATCCTCCGCCATTGCCGAAGTCCCTGCAAAGTTTTCACAGGGATAAGGATATATATATATATATATATATATATATATATATATATATATATATATATAAGCAGTAAAAAAATTACTACAAAAAAATATATAAGTATACCATGCGCAAAAGAGCTTCTAGTATGGCTTTTTCGAGCTTTTTCGAGCCGGCGTTCCTTCTCAAGAATTTGTCCTCGCCGGGGTGCGAGGGTAGACTCGTGGCCACTAGTCCATAATGAAAGCGCATCTTCGGCATCGGCCGAGATAGGCTGCTTAAGGGCTATCTTGCCTCCCTCTTCCAAAGGACCTATAAATATCCGCCGTACCGATAGAGGATCTTTGTAGAAGATGACGGCAGGATGAGGCCTCTTCGGGACCCTTACATTCTTAGTTTCATCCTGGGAGCATCTTATTGCCTCAGCCAATTGTGAGGCTTCCTCGGTAGATGAACCCGGGAAAAGAAGACCACCATCCGGCTCTTGCATAGCTAGTGGTTCATCTTAAAAGATAGGCTCTGATTCCACTAAGAAGTCGAGCAGATTGGTGACCGTCTTTTTTCGCCTCTTTGACCCAGAACTAGCACCAGAAGACGATCGCTTCTTTCCCCTCGGTGCTTTGCTGTGGCGTTGACCCACTTCACCTTCAGTATCCTCTCTCGGCGGTGCTACTGATGAGGATACTGCCATCGCTGATGCCACAGCCGATGAAACTGTTACCGGCGCCTTATCAGAGGTCCTTGCCTGAGCTTTGGTGCGCATTGGCATACCAACTGTTAGAGTCAAGTCCACATCCGCCGCCTCAGGAATGAGTACGGTACTAGTATCCCTCAAGGGAGGGCGAACCATTGTTCGCGGTCGCGGTGGGACTCCCGTAGCCTGGAGCAGGGCAGGAGCTCTAAGCCCAAAAAGTATTCTCCTCTCCTCGGCAATTATTGGACTAACCCGGTGGCGATACCAACCCGTGAAAGCCCCCACGCACCTCGGAATTTAATCAGCTTTAGGATCATGAAATGAGAACCGGTGTTCAGCCTCATGAAATGGTGGGTGGCGTCATGAACAACTTCCAAGGAAGGGCTGGGCTCCACTGTGAATGCCTCGAAGGGGATACCCTGATCATATCCTAGTTGTCGGGCAAAGCGGTGTGGATTGTACCGCATGAAAAGGGCCGCATTGTTTTGACAGAACACTAGATAACCAGGTCTGATTGAGTACAGATGCATGGCTTCCTTGGGATTCAAAGATGGCGCTCCCTCTTTCGACAGATCGAACAACTGTTAAACAGGTCCCGAGGGAGCAGAAAGGATTCGATCATTAAATACCATTCCGCCTTCATTAGCATATGGATTGAGCAGCACGCGAAGAGCCCCTAATTGAGTCAGATCAGGAGTAGAAGTGTCCACTAACCTCATGAGCCGTGGAAAGGTATAGGCATCATAAAAGCTGGGTCTCTGATGCGCGGCAAATGCGCCTAGCACGTGCATCTCAATCCATGAGGTAAAATAATGAAGAGAGAAATTCACTACGTTCACGCCTGGGGTTGAGGTATTAGCTGCACCGCTTAGCCCTTGGTACAGATGCGACAACCCTACAATGCCCACGGCTAGTCGCGACCCTTCGGCGATGCGATGAGCAAGGTAAATGACCGAGACTCTCATGAATCGACGGTGCGTTGGAATTACAAACCAGCTAAGCTAAACGCTGATAAAGCCAATGAAGAAAGTCTCTTCATCCATGCCAGGAGTTGCGATCGACTCGAAAGGTACAGCTGACAAGATTGGAATGTAGAATTGGGGCAAATCCTCTTCTCTAGCCGGTAGCCTATTTAAACCAAACCCGAAGGGGTCGTTGATATTCGCGAACTTCAGAGCTGCCTTTGATAGAACGTCCCCACGAAGAAAGCAGGAAATAAAGTTTTTGAAAGCGACGCCCTGTTCTTCTGATTCCGTGAACAGCTTCTTAAAAATCCCCAACGTCTTAATCAGACTCGGGTACTTGTAGCGGACGGCATTTTCAGTCGACAAGCCTTCAAGCATAGCAGGCATAGTCTCGAAAACATACTCGTCAGGGGGGAAACAATTCTTCGTAAGGCGCTCCCCTGATTGGTAAACTCGAGATCTCGCGAAACTCTTCCAAAGAGATCAAAACTTCGCGGTCCCCTAACAAGAAAGTGTTGGTAGGAAGATTCCATTGATTTAGGAAAGGTTTAACTCACCATACATGGGGAGATTGATAATAGAAGAGGGACGCATACACCTCTTGGTAAAGCCCGACCCTCTGCAGTCGCGCACGATGAGCGGACAAGATGTAACGAGCCCAGAGAAGGTAGCTCGTGGGATGGCGAGGGGTAAGCCCTATCTTGTAAACTTGTCCCTAAGGCTGGGCTTCACTTTGGCAGATACGACGCCTCAAGATGTCTATGGTCGGCACAAGTTGATTTTGTATCCCAGTTGTCGACGGTTCGAGCCGGCCGGTAGGCGTCCAATTTGCCACCTCTACAGCAAAAGCAGTCCGCGGACGGTCCATCGGCAAGAATGGGCGGATAGGCTCCGTTGGCACCTCACAAAGAAAGCTTTGACGACCGCGGATGATATGACCGTACCAGGTCCGCCATAAAAGTAAATTGGTGCAATCAGGGTCGTGAGCTCTAATCATCTCCATCACCTCTTTGTCAGACGGTGACTGAGGAAAGGCAGCCTCCGAGCAGGTGAAAGGGAAGTATGGAACAATAGCCATTATTCCTGAAACAAAGGAAAGGAAACTGTTAGTGAAGCCCACGCGTGTGTGTATATATATATATATATATATATATATATATATATATATATATATATATATATAAGAATACAGTGGAAGAAAGCGACAAACAACTTATTTTATGAGACCATTGGTTACAAAACATATGGGCCCCACAAATATGGCAGCTCACTAATGATGAGGCAATGTAATCATTATGAGAACAAAAAGAAGATTCTCAATAAATGAACAGTGGATTTCAAACATCTCTACACAATCCCCAAGGAGAAAACCAACTGCAGAATTCTATGCAAATCATGAAGGAGCTCTCTGGAAACATTGTTGCAAAGAACAACTCAGGGCAAGAAAATCCCAAGAAGTTTTCTGTGAAGAACTAAGTTATTTAGAGGAATTAAATTCCTTTTGAACAGAGAAATTAAATTCCCAGAAAACATTTTCAGAGCTAAGCTCTTTGAAATGGAACTAAATTCCACAGGAAGGACAAGTATCACTATCGATCCCTAAGATCAGAGAAACTCTAACAAAAGGGGTTTATTATTTAAAGATTGGACATTTTTTAAAGATCTTGGAAAGATGGGTTCTTGTTAAAGGGAAAAAAACCCTTGGTGTGGATATAAAATCCAAAGAAAATTTCTATAAGAAGTTCTTCGGCTGTTCAAGATCCTTACCTGAAAAAAGGAAATCTTTTGTTGACAGAGTTAAACTCCGGAAATTTTTGAAACAGAGAACTGAGCTCTGGGAAGGACAATTAAATTCTCAGAGGAAAACGAGTAAGGAAGAAGATGGAAAAAGTGGAGGCGCTTCTGAAGATACTCCTGCATTTATAGGATGTGATGGAAAACGGTTCATCTACCCCCTTCCCTAGATAGATCCAACGGCCACAAAAGATGACAGCGTTGCATTCACATGCAAACACGTGAGAACAATGCTGTAGGTGCATTTGTTCCCTCATGGGAACTGAATAAAGCAGCAAAGAAATATACAGGAGAAGCATCAAGTGTACACACGTGATCGGGCATCACGTAAGGATACGTGACCTTCTATGGGCAAAGTTATAGGCGTTGAGATACACAACCTGAGATAGAGTCACGTGCCGACACGTGATGGGCCTTTAAACCCACTGAAAGGAATTAAAAGGTATAATAAACAGCAAGAGAAAACCCCAATGGGGCGTTACGTGCCAACACGTGACCAAGGGTCACGTGTTGACACTTGATAATTCCTAAGCTCTTTAAAATAACAGAATTAAATTCTGGTTAAAATGTTTATCAAGGGGTCACGTGTTAACACATGATGGAATCCTAAGATCTCTGAAATAATAGAATTAAATTCTAATTAAATGGTCAATCAGAAGGTCACGTGCTAACACGTGACAGGCTCTTAAGCCTTCTGAACTTATAGAATTAAATTCTAATTAAGAGGGAATCGAGAACCCTAACTGGAAAAATATTTCTCTAAATCTTTCCAAACAAAATAGATTGTGCTCTGTAAAGTGGAGCACCGTTGGATTAAAAATCCAATGGTGATTAAAAATCACCAATTTATAGAAAATTCTATACAAGGAAAGATTTCCCTGAAATTTGCCAGGAATAACAGACAAAATATCTTTTGGATTAAAAATCTAATGGTGAATAAAATTCACCGAGTGATCTAAAAGATCATGTTGGTTACAAAATCAATTAAAATCTTTCAATGAAAGATTGACTAAACAAACTGATTCTTTTCTTTTTCCTATAAATAAAAGCCAAGGGGGAAGAAAAAAGGGGATATACAGAGAACAAGAGGATTTTTTCTGGAGAGATACAACAACAACAAAAGAAGAGAATTCAATTCTCCAGAGAGAAAAGAAGATTCGCTCAAAAGAGAAAGAAACCCTAGGTGAGAAAGGGAAAGAGATCTAAGCTTCATAAAACAAAAAGAGAATTTAATTCTCAAATTAAGAGTTTAACTCTTCTGAATAAGAACTTAGTTCTTCCTTTGGTTGAAGATCTGCAGAAGCAGATCTCCCTATAAATTGAGAATTTAATTCTCATCGGGAAGATTCTGCCATGCAGGTCCAAAACTTAGAGGGAGAATTGGGTTTGAAGAATTTAATTCTTCCAAATACTTATGAATTTAATTCCTACAACAGAGACAGGGTTTAAACTTTAAAACAAGAACTTAGTTCTTCCTTTGGTTGAAAATCTGTAGAAGCAGATCTCCCCATAAGTTGAGAATTTAATTCTCATCGGGGAGATTCTTCCATGCAGATCCAAAACTTAGAGGGAGAACTAGGGTTTAAAGAATTTAATTCTTCCATGTACATAGGAATTTAATTCCTTTAAATGAAATTGGGGTTTAACCCTATCAAAGAATTTAATTCTTAAATAAGGGACTTAGACTTTTCATGCACGTAAAAGAAGTCAGTGCCCAACTTGATCATGTGGCAACACATGACCTTCCCCTTGAATGATCAGAATAGAATGAATGAGATGGGGTCACGTGTTCCCATGTGACCCTTGGATAAATTCCTCAAAATAAAAGAACAAAGTAAGGGCAGAATCAATTTTGGGCGCCCTCGCGTATCCCCACGTGACCCCTAATAAACACATTAATAATCAATGCATGGGTACTCATCACGTGCCCACACGTGATGGCCGTTAAGATTAAGTGTTTAATACTTCTGTAAATATTCTGAGAACAAATAACAGAGGCAAGGCCCAATCATCAGGCGCCTCACGTGACCCTACGTGATCTCTTCAGACTTAGTGTTTAACACTACTTTAAGTGCTTCGTTCCTAGTGTTTAACACTATTTTAAGCGCATCACGTGGGAACACGTGATCGCCAAATATTCTCTACTGTTTAACACTATTTTAAAACCAATCTTAGCCCAAATTGGCTAAGTTTCCAGAGGCAAGTCTCCTCTTTAACTGAACCTCAAAATTGATCAGTTCATTTGATATGCAAAGTAAAGTCCAGAGCTATAATGAATGGTTAGTGCTCGGTCAAAGACAAAATGTTTTCAGAGCCCTCAAACCCCAGTCTAGCATTGCTAAATAATAGGAGGCTGAATCCAGACAAACGTTCAACAATACAAACAAAGGTCCAACATTTCAAACCTAATTGGACTTAGCCCAAGTTGGCCTTATGTCCTTAATTCAGATTCAATTGAGCCCACGTGCTCAAAATCTAATTAATTGATCTTAGTCCCAAATTGGACTACAGATTTCCCAAACAACTTTGGTTCAAGGGTACATCTCTTCACTCCTTTGATATTTGTCGTTGCAATCCTTCAATGTCTTCAGAGAGGTGAAGGGTCCCGATAGCCAACCACTCCATGGAATGTGGCGTCCTTAAACCCATGGACTATGATGTCCTTAAACATTATAGACTATGACGTATTTAAATTATGGACTGTGGGGTCCTTAAACTCATGGACTATGATGTCCTTAACCTCGGAATGTGGGGTCCTTTAAGCCTATGGACTATGATGTCCTTAACCTTGGACTGTGGGGTCCTTTAAACCCATGGACTATGATGTCCTTAACCTTGGACCACCATGTCCTTAAACTGGTAACCGACCGCAATGTCTCTAAACTAAACAATAGAGTCCAAATGCTCTTTTGTTGGATCTAAACGATCCCGTTAAGCTGATCTTAGTCTAAAATTAGACTAACATATTCTTAACAAATGTTTAAGTTGATCTTAGTCTCGAATGGGACTAATGTATCCTTAAACCCAACCACAAACCCAAATCTAAGAAAATATGGATTTAGACTAATCCACGCCCTACGGGTGACAACATAAATTAGTCTCCGTATACAATCTACGGGCAACCAAAAACAAAACAAACACCCACGACACGAAGTGACCATCTGGAGAAGGAAAAAGTGGTTACCCTGATACAGTAGCGTAATTAACTGTAGGGACTTGCACCTACAGGGAAGAGCGTCCCCTTAATCAAAAACCCCTCATCATGAAGGGGAATCTGACGAAGTCTCCTACATCGGCCAAATCCGTTACATCGGCCGAATCCGTTTAAAACTTCGATATATGGTGTCATAAATCAACTTGGCATCTTCGGAGAGGTGGACAGATAGCACCAATTAACATCTGCCCCCGAAATTCAGGCCCAGACGTCCCAACTTCGCGGTCGCGTCTTCCGGCGGAGAACAAGTGTATACGATAGGAGTCCCACTATTCTGGAGACTAATGTATACAGAGCATAAAAACCGTTCAGCCACGGTACAATGGCAATGGATATTCAGGTGTATTATGGTTACAGTCTCGTGCCACTTCTAACACCTTCCGTACCAATCCACCCCTTTAAAACCCCGCGATGTCTTTTGTATCGATTGCATTGTTTGTTATATAGATGGATGACTTGCCGAAACCATGATATCAGTAAGTGGAATGGATATAAATTGAGTGTCGTGTAGACGGAGTATATCCATGGTTCGGTTCGGTCAATATAGATTGAATAGACGGATTTATGGATTCATGTTATATGGTAGTTTTATACTTGAATCATATTCAAGTCAGATTGATTAGATTGAGACTCGGTTTGATTCAGACACTTTGAAAAGAAATTGAAATTCTGAATTAGTTTTTATATTATCGGTAACTGCTGCACATGGACGGCAGGATTTGTGTCTTTTTCCAAGACAATTACCGTGTTGATAACACCGTTTGTTAGATTATCTATCTTAGATAGACAAACACCCACATTCTCTGGCTCCCTGAGGCTCAAGAGAATTGGTCCCGCTTAAACCTATATTTATTAGGGTCCTTATTGTAATTTAGTATAACTTGAGGAGGGTTTTATGTAAAACTAGTTTGATATAATTTTCAAAATACACCTCAAGTATTTAATTATCGTCTTTAGGATTTTCATAGATTTATATTTTATAAAAGCGAAATTTCTAGTGAGTAGAACCTACTTTTCATAGTATATGGTATTTTATTGAAATATCGGTATTGTTTTGTATTTGGATGGTATTTTCATGTAATGGTGATTCCTTTGATTTGGAAAACTTGGAATATTTATATAATATAATTAAAATAGATATTTTGATAATAGTTATATATATAATAAAAATAAATTATATTTATTTTTGTAGAAATCTAATTTTCTAAAGAAAAATGCATTAAAATTCCATTGAGATCGAATGCTCCTTTCGGAAGTTTGAATCTCGCTCTACTAGGCCCGAGAATGTGTGGTAACCCACACCATCCTGAATGGGGTTCTCCAAAATGGGTTTTAGATGCGTAATTGTAATGAATTAGATAATACACTTCTTAAAGAAATAGTTTTGCAAGTTTGATGGTATTTATTTGTAATGTCGTATTATCCTATAACTAATGTTCCAAACTTTCATCGTGCTATGTCAAATATGTGTGTTGTGATGAGGTAGGTCATTATCTCATGAGTTATCTAAAAGTAATACAAGTATTATATTGTTTTATTTCGAAAATAAAGTATGTGGTATTTTACAGTAAAAATACGATAAAAATTGCATAAAAGATTTTTTTAAGATGAAACTTGTTTTGATGTGTTTTTTTAATGCTTTTTAAATATTATGTGAGAGTATGGTATTTTACTGATTAAGAAAAATAGAATTTTAAAGAAAAACCGAATCGGAAGTCGGATTAACTCCACTTCCGTCGTGTTTTAGAAAACAAAGTTTTTAGAATAGAAGATGAGACGGGGAGAGGGGAATTACTGGCTAGAGAACAAGAGAAGATAGAGGGAAAGCTAAGGAAGGTGTCGGGGGGTCGTTTCGTCGCCGAAATCTCCTTGGAACTTCGCCCTTCGCTAACTCCACTTGCACACTAAAAGGACTTGAGAATTTTTTAGAGTTTTGGCAAGGAATTTTTGAGTGAAGATGAGTGAAATGGAGTGTGTTGTTTATAGGAAAACTTAGGGTTTAGAGGGTTAAATAATACATTAAAATTTTCATTAAAAATTGGATTAAGGGGTATTTTATTGTTCTCTGGATAAATTCAGAGTAAACAAACAACATGGGTGTAGTGGGGTAGGCCAAGGGGTGCTCGGGTGAAAAGATGGAAGCCATTACCTATGGTCGGACTGATGGTACCGGTCCCATATGCATATGTCGCCGATCCAAATCCGGTGGAAGGTGCTTGGATTTGTACCATGTGTCCCTCAGCTTCATATACCCTCCTACACATATTTATTTATTCTGTAACTTACATATTACATGTAGTGCATGTGCAAAATCTTGGGCTTCTAAAAGATTAAAAGAAAATTTAATAAAAAGATAATGTAGCTGGAAGGATTCGATCACATGGGCTATATCACAGCAGTGCAAAACTTTACCAATGAGCTACAAGTTGTTTCTTACTATTCAAAAGTAAAACAAATACTTATAGTGTACACATGATTGCAAATACTCCAATTGTAAATTAACTTTTAAATAATTTTCTGTACATTGAAATTGGAGTTGTTACACTGGTACATTAGCGACCATTCATTGGCAACCGTATATTATATACGGTCGCTAATAATTTATTGGAGACCGTTTAAAAATAAACGATCACTAGTACACCGTCCCTAATATGCACTGTACACACTCACACATACGCACAAACACACATATGCACGCGCGCATACATGCACACTCACACATAAACACTCGCTCACACATATAAGCGTGCGCTCACACATACGCACACTCACACTCACACATACGATATATCCTCACACATACGCACACATGCACACGCTAACACTCACACAAACTCACACTCAGACATATGAATGTCGTCAAACCAAATATCAATTTTAACAGAATAAGTTTTCTCCATAAATTAATTTTAAGCTAAAAACATAAATTAAATACTCAGACAAGAAAAACCCTAACCTTCAATCAGCGATGGCGAGCAGGATCGGCGTTAGGAGGCAGTCAGTGCTGTGGCAGTAGTTGGCAATAGCGGCATGGGTGGGCTCAGTGGTCGGGTAGGAGGCAGAGGAGGGTCAGCGCTCACGGTAGGGGCGGGGTCGACACTGGATAGCCGGGTCGGAGGCAGGGGCAATGTCGACGTTCACAGCAGGGGCGGGGTCGGCGATCGCGACTGGGAAAGGGCCGGCCCTCGCAGCAGGGGCAGGCTCGGCGCTTGGTGGCCGGGTCGAAGACAGGGATAGGGTCGGCGCTCGAAGGCAAGGGCAGGGTCACGCTTGGCGGCAGAGGTGGTGTCACGCTCTGCAGCGACGGCAGGGACGGGATCGGCGATGGATTTGGTGACAGGGGCGATGGATTTGGTGACAGGGGCGATGAATTTGGGGGAAGATTTGGGGGAATTCGCGGGGAAATTTGGGAAGAATGAGAAGAGATAAGTGCTCTCGCGGGTAAATATTACAGAGGATATTAGAGACCGTCATATACAGTCGCTAATACTCTTTAAACTTTTGCCAATGTTTTGGCGACCGTTTATTAGAGACTGTATAATATATACAACCCTTAATACTTTATTAGAGACGGTATATATTTTAACGGTCTCTAATACACCGTTCCTAATAAGCATATTTTCCAGTATTACGATTCGATCAAGGTTTTAAGTGAATGTGGCCATTTTGCATTTTTATTTCAATTATTAAAGACTAAAAATTTTGATGATGATTTTAATGATGGATTTTGGATTTTGGATATGCAAGAGGAGCTTAACCATTTTTCTGGAAATGATGTTTGGATTTTGGTGCCTCGACCTAAAGATCATCCTATTATTGGAACAAAATGGACTTTTCATAACAAGCTTGATGAACATGGCATGATGACAAGAAACAAAGCTATATTAGTTGCTCAAGATTATACACAAGAAGAAGGTATCAATATTAATGGAACCTTTCCTCCAATTGCTAGATTTGAGTCAATTAGGATGTTTTTGGCATGTGTATCTTTCAAAGATATTAAACCTTTTCAAATGGATGTTAAAATTGCTTTTATAAATTGTTTTATTAATGAAGAAGTGTATGTTAAACAACAACTGGTTCTGAAGATTATAAATTTCCTGATCATATTTATCATCTTAAAAAAGCTTTGTATGGTCTTAAACAGGCTCCGAGAGCTTGGTATGAGAAATTATCTACTTTTCTTATTGAAAATGGTTTTTCAAAAGATAGTATTGATAAAATTCTTTTCGTTAAATCTAAGCTATATCACATACTCATTGTACAAATATGTGTAGATGCTATTATTTTTGGTGCCACACTAATGTCTTTTTGTGTGAAGAATTTTCCAACCTAATGAAAAATCAATTCGATATGAGCATGAAAGGAGAATTAACTTTCTTTCTCGGATTACAAGTCAAACAAACCAAAGTGAATTTTTTTTTATAAATCAAGAAAAATATACCAAGGAGCTTGTAAAGATATTTGGAATGGACGATGCCAAATCAAAGCCAACTCTAATGAGCACTACGAAAAAATTAGATCAGGACGAGAAAGGTAAAAGATTGTATAGAGGTATGATTGGAAGCTTATTGTATTTAACAGATAGTCGTCCAGATATATTATTTAGTATTTTTTATGTGCTCGATTCCAATCGGATCATAAAGAAACACATTAAATCACGGCTAAACGTATTATTAGATATGCCAAAGGCATTTTGGAGTTAGGATTATTTTATCCAAAGGCATCTTCTTTTGATTTGCTTGAATATACTGATGCAGGTTTCGCGGATAGTAAGATCGATCGAAAAAGCACTAGTGGAACGTACATGACCATTTCTTGATCATTCTCTAGTTTCTTAGTATTCTAAAGGGGGTTAATCAATTGAAACAAAAAGTTAGAACTGGAATATACCAGAACAATATATTAGTTAGTGTAAGTCAATTAGAACCAGAACCTAGAGTTCTAAATTTGGTGTTAATCATGACTGGAACTGAAACTAAAACAAAAAATGTACCATCTAGAACTTTTTATCTACAAAACGAATATTCCATCCTTAAAAGTTTTCTCGTCTATTTGGAGGGAACAAAAATTAAAAATCAGAACTACCAAATCCTAATTTCCATTCTCTTTCCCCTTCCCCCACTCCTCCTCCTCCTCCATTTTCTTTCCGTAGGCTTTCAAATCTTTTGGCCCTCTTTTTATCAACCAAATCCAATTGATTCAATACAATCTTCTCGATCTCTTTTAAATCCATCTAATTTAAAAACCTTCAAAATTAATCAAAAAATATAAAAATCATTTAAACATGTATGTAACCCTAATTTGACCAAACTAAAAGAAATATAGGTTAAATTATGTTTCATCAGTAAACAGAAATCTCATTTTCTACAGTTACAACTGTAAAATAATTTTTGATCTTATAAACCATTTAGAAACAATTAAATATTTTCTAATTATATATAATTTGGACTGCACTAATAAAAATAAAATAATCTAATATAGTTTTAATTTTCGGTTCTAGTTTAGTTCTAATAGTTCTTGAATCTTATAAAAAAGGTCATAGTTCTATAAAAGTTCTACGAAAATGTTCTAGTTTCAAAAATTCTATTTTTATCGAAAAGTGCCAATTGACTAACAGGCCCTAAGAAACAAAATTGTATCGCATTATCAACTACAGAAACTAAATATATTGCAGCTGGACTTTGTTGTGCCTAAATAATTTGGATGCGGCAAACTCTTTTAGATTTTGGCATAAATATTTCCACTACACGAATTTTATATGATAATATCAGTGCTATTAATCTGTTTAAGAATTATGTGCTTCATTATTGGACTAAACACAGAGATGTTCGACACCATTTTCTGAAAGATCATGTTGAAAAGAAAAATATTTTGCTTGAATTTATTGACACCAAAAATCAATTAGCAGATATTTTTACAAAACCATTATTTAAAAATGATTTCTGCCGCATTAGACATAATATAGGCATGTTCTATACTAATGAATAATTTTTTTTATCATGATATATTTTTGAATGCCTTTATTTTTGTTTGTTAAATGGAAAAGGGGGAGCATTCTGTATTTTTTTATATACATTCTCTATTATGCATATTGATGGGGGAGATTTGTCTCTTTCCATATTTTTTTCTCATCCCCAATTTGATTTTGCCAAAGAGAAGTGATATTATGGATATTATAATACATTTAACAAAGAGGATAATGGAGGAAAAATATCATATGAGAAATTTTCTCCTATAGCATCGAAAAAATACACTCTCTATGAAATTTTTTGTCGATTAGCGGCCATCGCTTTTGTCTTTATCATCTAAGATATGGATACACCAAATTTCATGTGATTCTATCGCTTTTCACCGTTAATTTAGTGGGTGCAAATTAACGGTTTACTTACAATATAGCTTTTTACATTGCTAATTCAACTATGAAAATGTGGTAGAACCACGTGAAATTTGGTGTATACACATCTTAGATGGTAAAGATGAAGATGATGAACACCGATCGTCGAAAAAAATTGTGGATGATATAAATTTTTGACGCTACCTGACGAAAAAGTCTCGTAGGACCTATTTTTTTCATTATTCTCTTTTACAAATTCACTTAACATTTGAACGATAAGTGAATAAGCAGAATAATATATCATCACAAGATAATTTTGTATATAATAAAAAAAAGAGATTGTTGGTCTCATCCCACATGTATTTTGATTATTGCCAAATTTATTGTTATACATTTCCCTAATTAACTATTTCTGATACCAAATGAAAGTGTAATTGCTAAACTCTAGAGGGGGGTAAATAGGGTTTGGATAAAAGTGTCACTAATTTTAAAACTTGTAGCAATTTTTCGAGCAATTTTAAGCATAATTAAGAAAATAAATGGTCTCATCCCACATGTATTTTGATTATAGCCAAATGGTTATTTCATATACTGTGGTTATTTTGTAGATTTAAATTTAGAGATTAAATTTGTATAAAACCCTATTCATCCCCGTCTTGGGTTAGCTACCTATTCTCTTATCTTTTAAGTATTTAGGTAGGTCTTTCTCATAAAAAGAACCTACATTCTTGTTAGTTGAAAATTGAAATTTAACACAAGAATCGTTCTCCTTTCAAATGAGATTGTCCGCAAATTTGAAACTTACAATTTAAAGGACAATGACACTCGAAAAGCTCATTACTGGAGAAGATTGAGAAAGATCGGTAGGCTTTCATGATTAATTTGAGAGATCTTTAATCGAAACCCTAATCTTAAAACCATTTTGGGGAAAATTTTAAGAAATTTGGGAAAAGAAGAAGGGTTGTGAAAGTTTTAAAAACCTAACCCGACACTCACTGTTAGCTACTTAATGAAAGAATAGAAAATGCCAAAAAAATTCTCTTTTTTGTCTGTTAGAGGGCTTTCTGGTACAGTTTAAATGTATGAAGGGTCTTTTAAGTAAATACAAAGTATGTAGGTTTTTTTAGTAATTAGCGAAATATGAGGGCGCTCTTTAGTAAAATGTCCAAAAGTTTATGGACATATCATTTGTAAATTATAATATCTCATATTTATAAACTTCATGTGTAAAATATATAACAATTTAATTGCAAATACTTTAGTATTTTTTTCATCTTTTCAATATTTTCCTGTTGTATATATCGCACACAAAAATAGCAAAATTTTTATAAATGTAATTCTTTTATTCAAATTTTCAATATTTTGCACACAATAGCATACAAATATGGCGAGCTATTAAAAATCTTTAAAATTTCTGTATTTTTCGAGTTTTCAATATTTTGCTTGTAGCACATGAAAATAATTAAATTTTCAATAATAAAATATTTTTTCCTTCGATTTTAAAAATATTTCTATAATACAGTACATGAAAATAGTAAAATTTTCAAAAATATCAAAATTTTCCGTTTTTTTCCTTTAGAATATTATGATAGCTATACGAAAATCATGACATTTTCAAATATCTCATATTTTCAGTTTTCTTCAGTTTTCTTATATTTTGCATGTTAGTAATAGCGAAATTTTACAAAAATCTCAAAACTTTTGTTTCATTCAAATATATAACTTTTTTCATTTTGCCACAGAAAAATTGCGTAATATTCAAAAATCTCAAATTTCCCTGTTTTCAATATTTTCAGTATTTTCTGTCACGACCCAAATGTGGCACGTTACCGGTACTTAAATCACGTCACTTCTAAAAATGTCGACGCGGTCCAAGTAAGCCGAAACCAGGAATCTAAACCTTTTTCTTCTGAAAATATTGGAGGTGAAGTTTTAATAATCATCAAATAAAATCATTTTAAAATAACGATTTTAATTTAACAAAGTATGTTTAAAGAGCATTTATGACAATTTGAAATTCGACAGCACCTCCTTTGTAAATTTTGCATAAAACCCACTACAACTACAACAATAAAATAACAACCCAATGGTAGCTAGCTTCCACATCCAACCGGTGGAGCAACAAACAAACCATATACAAAGTCGACTCTAACGAGTGCGACATCACAAATTCTAAGTGTCGCTTCTAAGTCCACAATATACCATTTCTAAGTTGATGGAGTTTTTGCTACATACAAGAATATATGAATAAGCAAGTGCGAGTGCGATACAATAATAACTCACTTACCCAAAATAATCACCAAAAGAAATGTGTGCCAAGACGTTGATAATCCAAGCGGTAAAACTTGCAAAAAACTGTGACACTACGAGGATGAGTTGCCAACTAAGTGAATAAAAGTACATTAAGGTAGAAATCGAAATGCACGACGATACCTAGGTCATAAGTATAGTACTATCATAATCTGTACTAATATAATATATGATATGCATATGTATCATAATACAACACTAACTATCATGCAATCCCAAGTAGAATATATAACATGCAAATGACCTGTATCTAGGTATATGCCCAATGTAGCATGCATACACACACACACACACACACACACACCTCTTCTTTAAAATAGCCGCGGAATAGATATGTCACGGTATAAAAGCAGACTTGATAGTATTAAATAAATTAGGTATCTTACTTTAGATATACGTCCTGCTATTTTAGTAATAAATGTTTAGAGGTTTATAATTTAAAGAACCCAATGTCATATCAAGCATATTAAAATAATGGGACTATAGCTCGTTTTTGAATTCCCTTTTTATGCAAATACCCATAAAATAATATGCAGGTACTGTCTCCCGGATCAGTCCTGGTCGGCTACAATAATTATAATATAATTATGTACCTCATGATAACAACATTTCAATATATATGTATGGAAGTCCAGTATCGATATCCGAAATCAGCAATCTCTTGTGTCCATCACCGACACGTAAATTCTCAAATCTCTCATGTCCAACACTGACACGCAAATGCAGATATCGTCGACACCATCTCAACAGATGATCGCCACCCGACATCCCTGGCCCCGGTCGGTATCCCCTGGATATCCGCGCCCAAATCGAACCCCGGGCAGTATCCCCTGGATATCTGCCGTGCTCATTTCAATCTCCGGTATCGAGTATCCTCGTTAGGCTCCCCGCCTCAACTGCGGCAATCCTGCCCCTCGGTCTCGATCCGGGTCCACCATGTATCCGACTGTATATCCCCACTCAGTCTGGATAAGTAACAAGTTCGAAACCGTATAGCTACCCCACTCGGTTCGGAATAAAATCATTACAAAACATTAAACTCATGGTGGACGCTAACTCATCATATCCAAAAATATCAAGTAAAGAATAAGAATACTTGCATAGATCATTCTGATGATATATTATATATATACATATATAACAACGTCCCATACCACTGATATAAGGAGTAAAACATTCAGAAAATCTATAAGAACCAAATATCAACATTTATAGTATTGGTATTCGTAATGTGCAACAGGAAATAAATTAAGACTGCGTAAATAAATCATATAGGCACAAAGATATCAATTCTACCATGTCATGATACCACTAATGATGTGTAGTGTAACATACGCGTCTATGCTCGTGCAACATGGCAATCATTAGTATTTGTGCAAGTGTTCTAAAGTATAATAGCCTACTCATACCAACATCTACATACACATTATATATCATAATGGCCCTACAGTGAGATGGCAGTACCAATAAGGTGTAGTGTAATATATATACGTGCTTGTGCAGTATAGTACTCAATGGTAGTTGTGCAGTGTTCTATCAGAGTATTCGTATTACGGAAACGTATAACATCAATAATTATAACATGAAAAAGTAAAGTAATTATAAGCATAACTAATAATTGTAACTACTTGTTATGAGCTATACAATTATCTTTGAAAATGAACAAAACATTGGTTTGAAATTAGGAAGCTGCCTCGAAATGAAATAGATATTTGTTTTGGAAATTGGCATCGCATCCTTATCTTTTATCATCAAAAGGGAAACGAATCGTTAGTTTTTAAAAGAGTATAGCTCACTCAAGTATTTACGTTCAAAAATGAAATAAACATTATTCTACGAGTCTAAAGGAAACTGGGCCGCTATTCGGCATACGAAACTCATCACCACCAATACGGTATTATTTCTCATATAAAATCTCACATATTCACTATATCTCAAATTCACCTCTAGTACTGCATGGTCTTTCATATCAATTTACCCAAACTATAAGTAAACTATATGCAAATGTGTATCATACTATATGCAAATTAAATTCAATATCCACATCTTAAATAATTACTAAAACTACTATATACCATACTACTACTTACAAGGTTGCGGGGGTGCTATACGCCATTCACCCGACTTCCCCCATAGATGTAAATCTACTCACCAACATGGTGAGCTTGCTGAAATCCACGTTGCTATGTCCGCCAACTCCGTTTCGGAAATCTTCGCAATCGTACCTATAATTGTAGTTACATCATATCGACGTAAAAATCATATCAAAACTCAAAATAACGAGATAGGTACCCATAGGTTAGAACCAACAACATACTTAACCCTGAAAACGACAATACAATCATGTTGTTAACGTATAAACGTTAACGGTTCAGCTGCAGTTCAAATACGAAAACCCGTATCGTAATATCTAAAATTTGGTAAAACCCTTTCTAAAACGTTACCAGATTTTTATACATGAATATTGGAATAAATCAAACAATACAGTAACTTACAAAATACCAAGATCAAGCTACAGAACAAAATCCACGTCAAAACCCCCCAAAAAGTCCGGCGACCTCGGCCAAACACGGATTCTCGCCGGGTCGGGTATGGAGATGGGGTCTCGGGCTTTAAGTGTAGTCTCCTAGTGGTCTCATGACACTTATGATATTGCTAGTTTTTTCTATTGATTACATCTATTGGTTCCATATTCAATTAAAGTATGCTAATTATCACAAAAAACCCAATTTTCTAACACTGCATATGAAAACTGATATTGAACAGAATTGATTAAGTAAAGAGAGAAGAAGATATACCTATTGGGATGATGCACAAAGGATTATAGCTCAAGAATGGTATGATGGAGACCCTAAGGGATTGTAGTGGCTCCTAAGTTGATGGTGTGCACAAATTGATGAAATGATTAATGTTTCCTTCATTAAGATTGAGAAACACTTGTGAGAATTAACTTGGAGCTTGAAGAATTGGTTCTTTGCTCAGTTGAGAAACTAAGGGGTTTCCTAAGTGTATTGTGGTGTAGAGAGAGCATGAGGTGGAGAGTTGTGAGGTGAAGGTGGCATGGTGAAGTAAGAGGTTTCAAGCTTGAAGTAGGATGAGTAAAGTAAAGAAGTAGGAGGTGGAGGGAGTTGAGCATGCTCGAGGGTGTGGTGTTGTGTAGTTGTAACGTAGATTAAATTATAACAATCATAAAAAAATTATCAATTTATTATAACATTTCATGTTACACTTTTAATCCATTTTACAATTTAAGCCCATGTAACATAAAAAATATGAAATGATAAATATATCACTTAAATGTTATTAGCTTAATGAAAAATACAATGTCATGTTAAAATAATTAAAATATCATATTTATGATATCACACACTTTTATTCATATTTACTGAAATAACTACATTTTTACGGATATAATTCCGATACCAAAAGTTGTATGTGATATCCCTTTTATAAACTCATTATTTTTTTTTCAAATTATAAATTAATATTTATAATTTTCTCAGATGTTACAATCTTTTCCCCTTGAAGAAATTTGGTCCCCAAATTTAAATTAAACCCCCATCATAAAAACATTTTGCACAATAAACCAACTCTTTTTAAATTATTTTTTCGGGGTCCAAAATTTTAAAATACAAAGTCCGCTTAACATAATGGAACTCCAAAGTCCCACATGAGCTGAAACACATCATATCGCAACAGTGTGCGTGAAAACTCAAAAGATATAATTTCACATTACTGCAACTCTAACGGTTGCTGTGAGAATTACATCAATCATGATACAGAATACCAAATACAAAAATCATTGTGTATTCCAAGTACACGATCAATGTCATAGTCGTAGTGCAATATTGGTAGCAGACGACTAAGCGAGAATATATAAATCAACTCTATAACATATCCTATCAAGTGCAAAGCACGAAAACACATATCTCAAGATAACGGACGTTGAGTTATCCTTTCTTCAATGTCGAAAATGAATTATTTTATATCATAAAAACACAAATCGAATTCAAACGACATCGAAGCATATCCTCTTCAATATCAAAAGGTTTTTATACACCCGGAACTGACATAGCAAGGATTTCTACTTGCCGTCTGCCACGATCTAATGTTCTCTGTCTCTGAATTCTGATTCCTCTTGCGGATCTATAACGTCAGCGTCTCTCCATACACTCGCTCGGTGAGGAGCAATAACACAATCGGTCCTACTACTGATACCTCTCAACACATCACCTTGGCCAGTGGTCCAGGCTCTCGCAACTTAACATATTGATGACAGCAATCTCTAATCTCTGCGTGTGTGCCAACAACCGATCCCGGGTCCAATCTTACTTATTATAAACTCCTGAAAAATAATCCATCCAGTCTCCTGCTGATATCATTTATCCAGCCTGCCCGAAACTAGCACTCATTACTGAATCCACTTTTTCTTCGTTACAACTGCCATCTCTTTAAGAATTTCCTATAAAAGTTTGGTCGTACGCGCCTCGCATATTCATCAAACCTAAAATATCTATGGTGAAGAAAAACTGCCCCCTGAAACTTCATAACAATCTTCTACTCCATTACTCTCCCAATCCATCAATTAAGGAGTGTATCATGACAGTCACGCGAATTGCAAGTCATACTTGGTTATGACCATGCCTGGAGTCTTACAAGACTTCCAAAAACACGAATCCGGCATCTCTGATACTCTGTAGAAGAATCTAGCTAAGCCCACCTTCAAAAACTCGTCTCAACCCGTCAGAGGAAAACTACTACACGATCTCTTTCTCAAGCGTCTTGCATCAGTTCTGAGCAAGATCCATCGGAAGAAGCTAATCAATTTCACCGATCTCGTATCGGAGCACCACACCAAATTAAATATCCTGGTTATCCCACATCTAAACGACTACAATTCCTCTAATACATTTATGCTCATAAATATCGGAATCTTTGACTTCATGACTCTGGAAGCAACACCTCGATAACCTCAGCAATGATTGGTACCGCTGTCTGAACAGCACGCAACACCACGATCTTCGGAGAGGGGAAAAACATCACGCTTCAAGTCCGGCCGATCTCCAGCAATGACTCGACCATCTGGTGCGAATCCCGAAGAAACTCGCTTCAATATTATAAATCTGATCAAGTATAAATAAACGGCATGTCTCTATATCACCGGAATGTCATCCTGGTCGGTCCTCATCCCTGACAAGTCTGCCCCGACCGTATCTCTAACCACAGTCCTCTCAGCTCACGTAGACATGGCGACCGGAACAATCAACATGTATCGATGATGATAGATTAATGGAACGAATAGAAGAAAGATCTCAAGATATAAATCCTAAGGTAATTTGGGCGGAGTATCATATCGTAAATATGCCGCGGAATATATGTTTGGTACGTCACTCTACTTAGTACCTACTCCATCAACCAATTTCATCCTATATAACGAAAGTTTGGGTATAAGACCCCCAAACTCAAGTCTAAGTCCTATAAGGTAAAGTCTAGGTAACAAAAGTATATGCCAGACTCCATGTAGTCAAAGCTAGACTCGAACAAAGGTTAAACCAAACGCTCTGATACCAACTTTATCATGACCCAAATGTGGCATGTGGCCGGCACTTAAATCAGGTGACATCTAAAGATGTCGACGCGGTCCAAGTAAGCCAAAACCCGGAATCTAAACGTTTTTCTTTTGAAAACATTGGAGGTGAAGTTTTAATAATCATCAGATGAAATCATTTTAAAATAACCATTTAAATTTAAAAAAGTATATTTAAAGAGCATTTATGACAATTTGAAATTCGACAGCACCTCCTTTGTAAATTTTGCATAAAACCCGCTACAACACAACAATAAAATAATATCCCAATGGGAGCTAGCTTCCACGTCCAAACGGCGGAGAAACAAGCAAACCATATACAAAGTCGACTCCAATGAGTGCAACATCACAAATTCTAAGTCTCGCTTCTAAGTCCACAATATACCATTTCTAAGTTGATGGAGTTTTTTCTACATACAAAAATATATGAATAACCAAGTGCGAGTACGATACAATAATAACTCACTTACCCAAAGTAATCACCGAAAGGAATGTGTGCCAAGCCGCTGATAATCCAAGCGGTAAAACCTGCAAGAAACTGTGGCACAACGGGGATGTGTTGCCAACTCAAAGAATAAAAGTACATCATAAGGTAGAAATCGAAATGCACGACGATACTTAGGTCATAAATATAGTATATCATAATCTATACTAATATAATATATGATATGCATATGTATCATAATGCTACACTAACTATCATGCACTCCCAAGTAGAATATATCACATGCAAATGACCTGTATCTAGGTATACGCCCAATGTAGCCGAATATATATATATATAAAGCTCTTCTTTAAAATAGACGTGGAATAGATATGTCACGGCATAAAAGCAGACGTGATAGTATGAAATAAATTTGGTATCTTACTTTAGATATATGTCCTGCTATTTTAGTAATAAATGTTTAGAGTTTTATAATTTAAAGATCCCAATGTCATATCAGGCATATCAAAATAATGAGACTATAGCTCGTTTTTTAATTCCATTTTTATGCAAATACCCGTAAAATAATATGCAGGTACTGTCCCCGGGACTAGTCCTGGTCGGCTACAATAAGTATAATCTAACTGTGTATCTCATGATAACAACATTTCAATATATATGTATGGATGTCCAGTATCGATATCCGAAATCAGCAATCTCTCGTGTCCATCACTGACACGTAAATCCTCAAATCTCTCATGCCCAACACTGACACGAAAATGCAGATATCGTCGATACCATCTCAACAGATGATCGCGACCCAATATCCCTAGCCCCGGCCGGTATCCCATGGATATCTGCCGTGCCCAAATCGAACCTCGGTCAGTATCCCCTGAATATCTGCCGTGCTCATTTCAATCTCCGGTATCGAGTAATCTCGCTACTGCGGCTATCCTTCCCCTCGGTCTCGATCCGGGTCCACCATGTATCCGACTATATAGCTCCCCCACTCAGTCTGGATAACTAACAATTCCGAAACCATATAGCTACCCCACTCGGTTCGGAATAAAATCATTACAAAACGTTAAATTCATAGTGGACGCCAACTCATCATATCCAAAATCATCAAGTAAAGAATAAGAATACTTGTATAGATGATTCTGATGATATATTATATATATACATATATAACATCGTCCCATACCACTCATATATAGGAGTGAAACATCCAGAAAATCCATAAGAACCAAATATCAACATCTATAGTACTGGTATTCGCAATGTGCAATAGGAAATAAATTAAGACCGTGTAAATAAATCATATAGGCACAAATATATCAATTATACCGTGTCATGGTACTACTAATGATGTGTAGTGTAACATACGCGTCTGTGCTCGTGCAGCATGCAATCTTAGTATTTGTGCAAGTGTTCTAAAGTGTAATAGCCTACTCATACCGACATCTACATACACATTACATATCATAACGGCCCTACAGTGAGATGGCGGTACCAATAAGGTATAGTATAACATATATGTACGTGCTTGTGCAGCATAGTACTCATTGGTAGTTGTGCAGTGTTCTATCAGAGTGTTCGTATTACGAAAACGTATAACATCAATAATTATAACATGAACAAGTAAAGTAATTATAAGCATAACCTAATAATTGTAACTACTTGTTATGAGCTATACCATTATCTTTGAAAATGAATGAAACGTTGGTTTGAAATTAAAAAGCTGCCTCGAAATGAAATGGACATTTGTTCTGGAAATTAGCATCGCATCCTTATCTTTTATCATCAAAAGAGAAACGAATCGTTAGTTTTTAAAAGAGTATAGCTCACTCAAGTATTTACGTTCAAAAATGAAATAAACATTATTCTATGAGTCTAAAGGAAACTGGACCGCTATTCGGCATACGAAACTCATCACCACCAATACGGTATTATTTCTCGTATAAATCTCACATATTCACTATATCTCAAATTCACCTCTAGTACCGCATGGTCTTTCATATCAATTTACCCAAACTATAAGTAAACTACATGCAAATGTGTTTCATACTATATGCAAATTAACTTCAATATCCATATCTTAAATAATTACTAAAACTACTATATACCATACTACTACTTATATGATTGCGGGGATGCTATACGTCATTCACCCGACTTCCCCCGTAGATGTAAATCTACTCACCAACATAATGAGCTTGCTGAAATTCATGTTGCTATGTCCGCCAACTCCGTTTCAGAAATCTTCGCAATCGTACCTATAATTGTAGTTATATCATATCGACGTAAAAATGATATCAAAACTCAAAACAACGAGATAGGTACCCATAGGTTAGAACCAACAACATACTTAACCCTGAAAACGACAATACAATCCTGTTGTTAACGTATAAACGTTAACGGTTCAGCTACAGTTCAAATACGAAAACGCATATCATAATATCTGAAATTTGGCAAAACCCTTACTAAAACGTTTCCAGATTTTTATACATGAATATTGGAATAAATCAAAAATCCAGTAACTTATAAAATACCAAGATCAACCTATAGAACAAAATCCACGTCAAAAACCCCTAAAAAGTCTGGCGACCTCGGCCAAATAGGGATTCTCGCCGGGTCGGGTATGGAGATGGGTCTCAGGCTTTAAGTGTAGTCTCCTAGTGGTCTCATGATGCTTATGGTATTGCTAGTTTTTCTATTGATTACACTTATTGGTTCCATATTCAATTACAGTATGCTAATTATCATAAAAAAAACCAATTTTCTAACACTGCATATGAAAACCGATATTGAACAGAATTGATTAAGTAAAGAGAGAAGAAGATATACCTATTAGGATGATGCACAAAGGATTCCAACTCAAGAATGGTATGATGGAGACCCTCAGGGATTGTAGTGGCTCCTAGGTTGATGGTGTGCACAAATTGATGAAATGATTAATGTTTCCTTCATTAAGATTGAGAAATACGTGTGAGAATTAACTTGGAGCTTGAAGAATTAGTTCTTTCCTCAGTTGAGAAATTAAGGGGTTTCCTAAGTGTAGTGTGGTGCAGAGAGGGCATGAGGTGGAGAGTTGTGAGGTGAAGGTGACATGGTGAAGTAGGAGGTGTCAAGCTTGAAGTAGGATGTGTAAAGTAAAGAAGAAGGAGGTAGAGAGTTGAGCATGCTTGAGCGTGTGGTGTTGTGAAGGTGTAACCTAGGTTAAATTATAACAGTCATAAAAGAATTATCAATTTATCATAACATTTCATGTTACACTTTAAATCCATTTTACAATTTAAATCCATGTAACATAAAAGATATGAAATGATAAATATATCAGTTAAATGTCATTAGCTTAATGAAAAATACAATGTCATGTTAAAATAATTAAAATATCATATTTATGATATCACACTCTTTTATTCATATTTACTAAAATAACTGCATTTTTACGGATATAATTCCGATACCAAAAGTTGTATGTGATATCCATTTTATAAACTCATTATTTTTCTTTCAAATTATAAATTAATATTTATAATTTTCTATGATATTACATTCTCTCTCCCTTAAAGAAATTCGGTCCCCGAATTTAAATTAAACCCCCATCATAAAAAAAATTCTCAATAAACCAACTCTTTTCAAATCATTTTGTCGTGGTCCAAAATTTTTAAATACAAAGTCCGCTCAACATAATGGAACTCCAAAGTCCCACATGAGCTGAAACACATCATATCGCAACAGTGTGCGTGAAAACTCAAAAGATATAATTTCACATTACTGCAACTCTAGCGGTTGCTATGAGAATTACATCAATCATGATACAGAATTCCAAATACAAAAACCGTTGTGTATTCCAAGTATACAATCAATGTCATAGTCGTAGTGCAATATCGGTAGCATACGACCATGCGAGAATATAGAAATCAACTCTATAATATATCCTATTAAGTGTAAAGCACGAAAACAAAATCAACCCTAATGGGTTTGCGTGTAAACCTCAAACTACACGTCACGGTGTGCATGAAAACAAAACAGCGCTAAGTGCAATAGGCGTGCACGAAACGATATCCACTGCATCCACTGTGCATGGAACAAAAGTGTACAAATAGTATCAAGTGTATCGAGATGCACAAATCAAAATCAGGTGCATCAGGGTGCACAAAACATCAAAATGTGCAACTGGTGTGCACAAAATTATACCAAGTATACCTAAAGTGTGTGTGTGTGTGTATAATCTCTTAATCATGTGCAACTGGTGTGCACGGAAAATATCGGTTTAGTACATCCGGTGTGCACAACACTCCAATCGAGTGCAGTCATCTCGCACGAAAATCTCAAACAAGTGCACCTGGTATGCACAAAACATAAATCAATATAAAATCACTGTGTACTGAACTCTCATCAAGTGCACCTGGTGTGCACAAAACATCATATGACCCTCAAATCCTCAAAAACACATATCTCAAGATAACGGACGTTGAGTTGTCCTTTCTTCAATGTCGAAAATAAATTGTTTTATATCATAAAAACACAAATCGAATTCAAATGATATCGAAGCATATCCTCTTCAATGTCAAAAGGTTTTTATACACCCGAAACTGGCATAGCAAGGATTTCTACTTGCCGTCTGCCACGATCTAACGTTCTCTGTCTCTGAATTCTGATTCCTCTTGCGGATCTCTAACATCAGCATCTCTTCATAAACTCGTCCGGTGAGGAGCAGCGACACAATCAGTCCTACTGCTGATACCTCTCACCACATCTCCTTGGCCAGTAGTCCAGACTCTCACAACTTAACATGTTGATGACATCAATCTCTAATCTCTGCGTTTGTGCCCACAACTGATCCCGGGTCCAATCTTACTTATTATAAACTCCTGGAAAAGAGTCCATCCAGTCTCCTGCTGATACCATTTATCCAACCTGCCCGGAATTAGCACTCATTACTGAATCCACTTTTTCTTCATTACAACTGCCATCTCTTTAAGTCTTTCCTATGAAAGTTTGGTCGTACGCGCCTCTGCATATGCATCAAACCTAAAATATCGATGGTGAAGAAAACTGCCCCCTGAAACTTCGCAACAATCTTCTACTCCATTACTCTCCCAATCCATCAATTAGGGAGCGTATCATGGCAGTCACGCGAAATGCAAGTCATACTTGGTTATGACCATGTCCGGAGTCTTACAAGACTTCCAAAAACACGAATCAGGCATCTCTGATACTCTGTAGAAGAATCTGGCTAAGCTCACCTTCAAAAACTCATTTCAACCCGTCGGAGGAAAACTTACTACACGATCTCTTTCTCGAGCGACTTGCATCAGTTCTGAGCAAGATCCATCGGAAGAACCTAATCAATTTCACTGATTTCATATCAGAGCACGACAACAAATTAAATATCCTGGTCATCCCACATCTGAACGACTACAATTCCTCTAATCCATATATGCTCGTAAACATCGGAATCTTTGACTTCATGACTCTGGAAGCAACACCTCGATAATCTCAGTAATGATTGGTACCACTGTCTAAACAGCACGCACCACCACGATCTTCGGAGAGGGGAAAAACATCATGCCTCAAGTCCGGCTGATCTCCAGCAATGACTCGACCATTTGGGGCGGATCCCGAAGAAACTCACTTCAATATTATAAATCTGATCAAGTATAAATAAACGACATGTCTCTATATCATCGGAATGTCATCCTGGTCGGTCCTCGTCCCTGACAAGTCTTCCCCGACTGTATCTCTAACCGCAGTCCTCTCGGCTCACATAGACATGGTGACCGGAACAATCAACATGTATGGATGAGGATAGATTAACGGAACGAATAGAAGAAAGATCTCAAGATATAAATCCTAAGGTAACTTGGGCGGAGTATCATTTCGTAAATATGCCGCGGAATATATGTATGGTACTTCACTCTACTTAGTACATATTCCATCAACTAAGCTCATCTTATATAACGAAAGTTCGGGTATAAGACCCCCAAAGTCAAGTCTAAGTCCTATAAGGTAAGGTCTAGGTAACAAAAGTGTATGCCAGACTCCATGTAGTCAAACCTAGACTCGAACAAAGGTTAAACCAAATGCTCTGATACCAACTTTGTCACGAACCAAATGTGGCACGTGACCGACACTTAAATCACGTGACATCTAAAGATGTCGACGCGGTCCAAGTAAGCCGAAACCCGGAATCTAAACCTTTTTCTTTTGAAAAGATTGGAGGTGAAGTTTTAATAATCATCAGATGAAATCATTTTAAAATAACCATTTAAATTTAACAAAGTATATTTAAAGATCATTTATGACAATTTGAAATTCGACAGCACCTCTGTTCCCCTCCGAATGGCGGCGGAGACGACGTGAGGCGCCGTCTTGCCTGAGATTCGGGGCAGATACTATATAGTTTTATCCGTTTACCTCTCCAAAGATGCCAAGTTGATTTATGGCACCGTGTATCGGAGGTTTAGACAGATGCAGCCGATGTAGCAGACTTAATCAGATTCCCCTTCGTTAGAGGGGTTTTTGATTGTGGGGACGCTCTTCCCTGCAGGCGCAAGCCTCTGCAATTAATTACGCCACCGTATCGCGGTAGCCACTTTCTCCTTCTCCAGAATTTCACTTCGTGTCGTGTATGTTTGTTTTGTTTGTGGTTGCCCGTGGATTGTATACGAAGACTGAGTAATGCAGTCGCCCGTAAGACGTGGATTAGTCAAAATCCGTATTTACTTAGATTTGGGTTTGGTGTTATTAGTTTAATGATACGTTAACCGCATTGAGGCTAAGATCAACTTAAACGTTCGTTAAGGATACGTTAGTCCCGTTTGAGACTAAGATCAACTTAATAGGGTGATCCATTTAATATATGGTCGTCGGAACTCATCGCCTCTCTGACATCATTGAAGGATTACAACGATAGGTGTCAGAGGAGTTCGGAGATGTACCCTTGAACCAAACTTGATTTGGAGTTTTATAGTCCATTTGAATGTTTAAAGATACATTAGCCGTGTTTGGGGCTAAGATCAACTTAAACGGGACCGTTTAGATCTGGCAAAAGAGCATTTGGGGACTCTATTACTCCAGTTTAGGGACGTGGTGGTCCATATTCCAGTTTAGGGACATGGTGGTCCGTCGCCAGTTTAGGGACGTGGTGGTCCATCATTAGTTTAGGGACGTTTCGGTCCGATATTAGTTTAAGGACGTCTCAGTCCGTCATTAGTTTAAGGACATTTCGGTCCAATATTAGTTTAAGGACGTCTCGGTCCGTCATTAGTTTAAGGACGTCTCGGTCCATCATTAGTTTAAGGACATCTCGGTCCATCATTAGTTTAAGGACATCTCGGTCCAATATCAGTTTAAGGACATTTCGGTCCATCATTAGTTTAAGGACATTTCGGTCCGTCGTTCCCATTTAGGGACGATTATTAGTTTAAGGACGTCTCGGTCCGATATTAGTTTAAGGACGTCTCGGTCCAATATTAGTTTAAGAACGTCTCGGTCCACGAGTTTAAGGACCCCGCAGTCCATATTGATGTGTGGTCGTTGGGACCCGTCACCTCTCTGACGTCGTTGAAGGATTACAACGATAGGTGTCAGAGAAGTTCGGAGATGTACCCTCGAACCAGATGTAAATTGATTTAGGGAGCAGCCATGCTCAGTCAATTTAATTTGAGGACTTATGGCCATGACTGGGCTAAGTCCAGTTAAAAAAAATATTCAACACTTTTATTTTTTGTCGGTCAGTTAGACCTGTGCTAGGGCTTGGCCCAATTTTAGTAATGCACTGCATTATTTTTGTTTGTTTTGGTTGGGCTCTGCCCCTTTTTAAAATGCATAGCATTTTTATTATTTTGTTTGGGCTTTGCCCATTTATAAATGATGCAGAGTATCAATTCTGTTTGGGCTCTGCCTATTTATTGCTTTGCAATTTATTTAGGCTATTAGGTCTTTTTGATTTGGGCCTGGCCCTTTAGGAAATGCATTGCATTTGTCAGGCGCTTTGCGCTAATCAGGGAGCGCAAGCGCTTGTCGTGTTGACATGTGTTACGCAAGCGCAGTGCGCTGCGCCAATACGCTACGCTTGCGCTGTTGACACGTGGCGCGCTCTGATGTGTTGCGCCAATTCCAGAGAGCAAAGCTCTATTTCAAAAGGCATAGCGCAGATGGTTCAGATGCTGACACGTGGCGCTCTCGGGTGGCTTGCGCCAATCCAGGAGCGCAACAGCACAGTTTTATAAGTGCAAAGCACTATTAATTTGAGAATCTTTTAAAACCAAAGGTTCATGAAAAAGTGCAAAGTACTGTTTGTTTTCTTTGATTTAATTAGAATCCAAGAAAACAAGTACTTCTTGTTTTTCTTGTTTTAAAAAACCAGTGGTTCATAAAAAGTGCAAAGCACTGTTTATTATGTGAAGATCATTGATCTTGTTCTTAGATCAATGATCTATTAGAAGAAATTCTTCAATTTTATGAAGGTTTTTACCTTTTCTCCTTTTGAAATTTCTTCAGAGTTCTCTCTGTTTGAAGTTCTTGATTTCTCCTAAATGTTGATTCTTCTTCTTCTTTTTTATTTTAGAAAGAAGGATTATTGATCGTTGGGACCCACCACCTCTCTGACGACACTGAGAGATTACAGTGCCATATATCGAAGGTGTGGAGGGATGTACCCTTTGAACCATGTCTCACTCATTAGGGGGAAGAACGGGCTGGAGTTTAAACTTCTCGCTGCTGAAAAAGGCTTCTTTGCGTTCGCGCACGTGCGTCGCACGTGTTGGGTGCACGTGCGTCACCCGTGTTGGGCGCTCATATTTGCACGTAGCATACATGGATCTTACGCATATGCGCATTATGGGGGGAGCAAGCTCCTATGGAGAACGAGTCTCCTTTTAATTGAATATTCTCATGTGATGCGCACGTGCGTTGCACGTGGTGCGCGCGTGGCGGGCACACGTGCGTTGCACGTGACACACATGCGCATTATAAGGAGAAGCAGAGCTTCTATATATGGAGAACAAGCTCCTTTTAATATTATTAAATGTTCTCATTTGGTGCGCACGTGCGTTGCACGTGGTGCGCACGTGGCGAGCACACGTGCGTTGCACGTGGCGCACATGCGCATTATGAGGAGAAGCAGAGCTTCTATATATGAAGAACAAGCTCCTTTTAATATTATTAAATGTTCTCATTTGGTGCGCACGTGCGTTGCACGTGGTGCGTGCATGGCGAGCACACGTGCGTTGTATGTGGCGTACATGCACATTATAAGGAGAAGCAGAGCTTCTATATATGGAGAACAAGCTCCTTTTGATATTATTAAATGTTCTTATATGGTGCGCATGCGCGTTGCACGTGGTGCCACATGGCGGGCACACGTGCGTTGCACGTAGCGCACATGGCGCTTGCGCATATGCGCATTATGGAGGAGCATGCTCCTATCTTGGAGAACTAAGCTCCTTTGAGGATTTAACTCTACCCTTTCTAAGAGGTATCCTCTCTTATTTATATGAGAGTGGTAGAGAAGGCAGCTCTCCTTTTCCCGATGTGGGACTAAAAAATGCATTCCCCATGTAGTAGAGCATTACTTTAGATTACACGTGCATAACACATTTGCTCATAACTTTTGATCTCGGATGAATTATGAGGCCTATAATATATCAAATCGAAGGTATTTTCGAGATGCTTTCAATATCATCAGAATTTAGTTGTTTCTCATTCCGGTGTTTGTCAAAATACAGCTCGGAAAATACTGGTTCGCATCTTCTTTCTTAGATCACATGTGCATAACACATTTGCTCATAACTTTTGATCCCGGATGAATTATGAGGCCCATAATATATCAAATCGAAGGTCTTTTCAAGATTCTTTCAATACCATTAGAATTTAGTTGTTTCTCATTCCGGAGTTTGTCAAAATACAGCTCGGAAAATACTGGTTTGCATCTTCTTTCTTAGATCACATGTTCATAACACATTTGCTCATAACTTTTGATCCCGGATGAATTATGAGGCCCATAATATATAAAATCAAAAGGTTTTCGAGATGCTTTCAATACCATCATAATTTAACAGTTTCTCATTGGGGAGTTTATCAAAATACAGGCCGGAAGATACTGGTTCGTATTTTCTTAAGCGTATTGCTGCCATTTGATACCTTGGACTCTTTTGCGCAGAAATTTTTGGCGGGAACAACCTCTTTTGTAAATTTTGCATAAAACCCGCTACAACTACAATAATAAAATAGCATCCCAACGGGAGCTAGCTCCCACATCCAAACGGCGGAGCAACAAGCAAACCATATACAAAGTCGACTCCAATGAGTGCGACATCATAAATTTTAAGTCTCGCTTCTAAGTCCACAATATACCATTTCTAAGTTGATGGAGTTTTTTCTACATACAAGAATATATGAATAACCAAGTGCGAGTACGATACAATAATAACTCACTTACCCAAAGCAATCATCGAAAGGAATGTGTGCCAAGCCGCTGATAATCCAAGCGGTAAAACCTGCAAGAAACCGTGGCACAACGGGGATGAGTTGCCAACTCAGTGAATAAAAGTACATCACAAGGTAGAAATCGAAATGCACGATGATACCTAGGTCATAAGTATAGTACTATCATAATTTATACTAATATAATATATGATATGCATATGTATCATAATGCAACACTAATTATCATGCAATCCCAAATAGAATATATCACATGCAAATGACCTGTATCTAGGTATACGTCCAATGTAGCTGAATATATATATATATATATATATATATATATATATATATATATATATATAAAGCTCTTCTTTAAATTAGCCGCGGAATAGATATGTCACGGCATAAAAGCAGACGTAATAGTATGAAATAAATTAGGTATCTTATTTTAGATATACGTTCTGCTATTTTAGTAATAAATGTTTTAGAGGTTTATAATTTAAAGATCCCAATGTCATATCAGGCATATCAAAATAATGAGACTATAGCTCGTTTTTGAATTCCCTTTTTATGCAAATACCCGTAAAATAATATGCAGGTACTGTCCCCGGGATCAGTCCTGGTCGGCTACAATAATTATAATCTAACTGTGTACCTCATGATAACAACATTTCAATATATATGTATGGATGTCCAGTATCGATACTTGAAATCAGCAATCTCTCATGTCCATCGCCGACACGTAAATCCTCAAATCTCTCGTGTACAACACCGACACGCAAATGCAGATATCGTCGACACCATCTCAATAGATGATCGCCACCCGATATCCCTGACTCCGGTCGGTATCCCCTGGATATCCGACGTGCCCAAATCGAACCCTGGTCAGTATCCCCTGGATATCTGACGTGCTCATCTCAATTTCCGGTATCGAGTATTCTCGCTAGTCTCCCCGCCTCAACTGCGGTTATCCTGCCCCTCGGTCTCGATCCGGGTCCACCATGTATCCGACTGTATAGCCCCCCCCACTCAGTCTGGATAAGTAACAAGTCTGAAACCGTATAGCTACCCTACTCGGTTCGGAATAAAATCATTACAAAACATTAAACTCGTGGTGGACGCCAACTCATCATATCCAAAAACATCAAGTAAAAATAAGAATACTTGCATAGATCATTCTGATGATTATATATATATGTGTGTGTGTGTGTGTGTGTGAATATATATATATATATATATATATATATATATATATATATATACACAAACACACATATATATAACAGCTGTTTACCCCAATCAGAGCAAAGCTCTGTTCAAATTCCAAGGTGGGAAAGAAGCAATACTTCTGTTTTTCTCCAATCAGAGCAAAGCTCTGTCTTGAAAATTAAAGCGAAAAATTGAAATTAAAATAAATGAAGCAACGCTTCAGATTCCTTGCGCTGCGCGCAACGCGCCACGTGTCAAAATCAGACACGTCAGTACAAGGAGCACAGCGTCCAAGGCAGCACGCCCAATCAGAGCAAAGCTCTATTAAAAAATAAAATAGAAGCAAAGCTTCAGTTGCGCAACCGCTGCGCTACGCGACATGTGTCAGCACAGTCGCTTTTGCGCAAGCGCTGCGCGACACGTGTCGGCGCAGATGCGCATACACAGCTGCGCTGCGCTGTGCGCTGCGTGACACGTGTCACGCTATGGAGCATTTGCGCCAAACAGAATTAAAATTCTAAGGAATCTTTCTGTTCTTGTTAAAACAAGAAGATTTTCTTCTGTAAAACAGAAGCCCTTGGATCAAAGATCCAATGGTGGGAAAAATTCCCCAAATCACTCAGAGAAAGATCTCTTTAACAAATTTATGGGCACTATAAAAAGGGCCCTAGACCTCAATTCAAATGCAGGAACATTTTCTAAAAAAAAAAAAGAGAAAACTCTGAAGAACTCCTCAAGAACAAAAAAGGTAAAAACTTTAAAAAAAGAGAAAATTCTCTTAAAAACAGATCATTGATCTAAGAACAAGATCAATGATCTTCAATAAGAAAGAAAACTAATTAATAATAGTGCTTTGCACTTTTTATGAACCTTTGGTTCTTTGAGATAAGAAAAACTTATCTTTTTCTTTGATCTAAATTAGATCAAGAAATCAAATAGTGCTTTGCACTTCTGTTCTTGAATTTAAAAGATTTTTGGTGCTTTGCACTTCCAAACTGCGCTGTTGCGCTCTTAGGAAAGCGCCACGTGTCAACATCTGAGCTACTTGCGCTATGCGCTTTAAGATAGAGCTTCGCTCTCTGTAATTGGCGCAACTCACCAAGATACGCCACGTGTCAGCAGCGCAGCGCACTGACACAGCGCACTGCGCTGCTGAGCTTGCGCTCACCAGAGCGTGAAACGTGTCACCATCACATGTGCTTGCTCTCATTAATTGGCGCAAAGCGCCTGACAAGCCATGTGATACTCTGTCAGACTAATTAATGCAATGCATCATCAAGGGCAGAGCCCAATAAAGAAAGGTCTATCAGACCAAACAGAATGCTATGCACTGTTAAAAGGGATAAAGCCCAAATAAAAATCTATCAGACCAAAATAAAATGTTCTGGGCCTAAAAGGCCAGAGAAAATGCTATGCATTATTAAACAGGGGCATAGCCCCAGTAAAGGCCTAACGAGCCAAATGCAAATAAAACGTTGAATACTCTCAACTGGACTTAGCCCAATCATGGCCTTAAATCCTCAAATTAAATTGACTGAGCATAGTTGCCCTTTTAAATCAATTTACACTTGGTCCAAGGGTACATCTCTGAACTCCTCTGACATATGTCGTTGTAATCCTTCAACGTCGTCAGAGAGGTGACGGGTCCCGATGGCCATATATCTAACGGACCGTAATGTCCTTAAACTACCTATGGACCACTACGTCCCTAAACTGGCGATGAACCACTACGTCCCAAAACTGGCGATGGACCACCACGTCCCTAAACTGGCGACGGACCGCAATGTACTTAAACTACCTATGGACCACTACGTCCCTAAACTGGAACAATGGAGCTCCCAAATGCTCTTTTGTCGGATCTAAACGATCCCGTTTAAGTTGATCTTAGCCTCAAACATGGCTAACGTATCCTTAAACATTCAAACAAACTTTAGTCCCAAATTGGACTACAAACCCCCCTAACCAACTTTGGTTCAAGGGTACATCTCCGAACTCCTCTGACACCTATCGTTGTAATCCTTCAACGATGTCAGAGAGGTGACGGGTCCCGAGGGCCATAGATATAAAACGGACCACTATGTCCTCAAACTGGAATAATAGAGCCCTAAAATGCTCTTCCCGTTAAGTTGATCTTAGTCTCAAATCAGACTAACGTATCCTTAACAAACGTTTGAGTTGATCTTAGCCTCAAATATGGCTAACGTATCCTCAAACCAAAACCCCAAACCTAAATCTAAGAAAACACAGATTTGGACGAATCCACGTCCTATGGACGACGACATAAATTGGTCTCCGTATACAATCCACGGGGAACCACAAACAAAACAAACACCCACAAAACGAAGTGAAATTCTAGAGAAGGAGAAAGTGGCTACCGCGATGCGGTAGCGTAATTAACTGCAGGGGCTTGCGCCTGCAGGGAAGAGAGTCCCCACAATCAAAAACCCCTCAAGCGAGGGGGAATCTGACGAAGTTTGCTACATCGGCCGTATCCGTCTAAACCTCCGATATACGGTGCCATAAATCAACTTGGCATCTTCGGAGAGGTGGACGGATAAAACCAAATAGCATCTGCCCCGAATCTCAGCGTCAGGGCTTCGCAGTCCTGTGCGCCGTCATTCGGAGGGGAACATATTCTGGCACGCCCGGTGGGACCTCTTCCTCTTTCCACTCCACACTTCGTGTGTCGTGTTCGCGAACGAATCGCGGTTCGCTGTGGTTGCCTGTGGATTCAAGGTACTAAGATTTGGTGTCTTGCTCCATGCAGAAAACAAAAGATCGATGGCTTCGAACTGCACCGCCTGCAGCAACAACTCTCGCTCCGTCATTACTGAAGAAGTGACTTATGGGCCCCAAGCGGCCTTCCTTTTCAAAATGCCGGTGGAGCAGGTGACTCAAGCCACCACTGGACTATTTTTTGGGACCATACTCCCACCAATGAGCTTCAACGCCCCAATGACATTGCAAGAAGCTCCAAAGAAGTAGGTCTTCGATCGACTTACCACTGCCGCGACCCCTCTCAATGGGTCGCCCAACTCCACTGCCTCAGTTTTTGACAGACTAGACCAGAGCTCCATCGGGCCCATGAAGAAGCCTGCCATTCCAGAAGGCGTTATCCCGAAGCGGATAGCCATCCCAACTTCCGTTCCTGGCAAAATCACCAAGGTTGCTTTCCCTGTTCGGAAGTCCGCTTCTGACAGGTTGGCCGTTCCCGTTCAACGGACGTCGGTCTTTAAAAGGCCGGTACCAGCAGATTTTGATCAACATAGGGGGCATGAAGAGGTCACCCCTATAGCCGAAACAACTCCATCAGCACGACATGCTCGACGTCGCCACTGGCGCCGAGTGAGGAAGGCCGGGGGCAACTCCCCCTCTGGATTTACTCCTCCAGCTCCAATGGTGGGGATCGATGCTGCTGTTCCAACCGGTAACAGCTTTAAATTGCTGAACACGGTGCGCAGAAATTCTCCTACTGCGGTGTTGAAACGAACTCCTTCACTTGTAGAGAATACTCCAGAGAAGAAGCGAGAGCTGCCCCCTCAAGGGCTGTCCTCTAAGATTTACAAAGTCTGGCGATAGGTCCAAGAGTCGGTGATTGATGAAAATTATCTCCACCGACAGAAAAAGACGAAGGTTCGGCAGGAGAAAGATTACTCCGTCAAGCCACAAAAAGCAACGGTTACTCGGGTGCCCACTGCAACTGTCCCCTTAACTCCAATCACTCAAAAGAAAAGGAGGCCGCAAAAATCCCCTATGAACATGGAGAAGCATAAAAGCGCTAAACACAAACGCCCCAAATCTGGGGGCATGGTGGTGCACACTGTTTATATGGCTTCCGGAAAGGAGGAAAGCAGCGCTTTGACGGGTCACCGACCGCTCACCCGATCCGTGACGAAAGCCCAGGAGCAACAACAAAAGCTTCAGGAAATGATGACTATGATGGCTGCGCTTACCGGGCCAAAAGAAAGCTCTGAAACGTTCTCGGATGAGCGTCAAGAATAAGAAACTGACTCTGAGTTTCTTCGCCGGATATTGGAAAAGAAGGATAAAGAGGCTGCGGAACAAGCGGCCAGCATAAAGAAAATGGCCCTCCTCTTCCAAGATATGGTAGGGATGATGTCACAGCCGGACCCTCCAACTGAAGACCCTCCAATTATTGTTGAAGATGACGGAGGGGAGACATCTAATCCTCTGCCGGCTCTTTCAGCAGCCTAAGATGAAACCATTTCCAAGGCCGCGCTAGACGATAATATAGCTCAGCAGATCCGGGTTCATCAGGCGAATGAAGCGGCTGGGCAAATTGCTAGAACCGGACGACCGTATCCGAGCTGGTACGACCAAATTAGTTACCCATCAGGATATACGATCCCTAAATTCCACGTATATAAAGGGCCAGGGAATCCGCATCAGCATGTCGCTCAATTCAGGGCCTTATGCGAAAATTCTGGAGGCGATGACAAATTGTTGCTACGTCAATTCGTCGGCAGCTTAGCAGAAATAGCCTTTGAATGGTATTCGGAGCTACCTAACGACTCTGTCAAAATATTAGCAGAGATGTAACTGCTGTTTACACAAAGATTCGCGAGTGCTAGTGAACGCACCCCGATTACAGCACTGATAAATGCCAGGATAAGGTCGGGCGAAACGTGGGTCCAATACGCAACACGATGGCGAAACCTATGGTCGAAATGCGAACAACGCATAGAAGAGGCACATGCGGTAGGCATGTTTGTGGGCACGCTCGATCCGCAGGCGACCATCTCGCAATTCATGATGTTCTTCAGGCCGATCACCTTCCAGGCCTTGATCGACAAATTAGCCTAAATGGACCAGATGGGCCATGGACCGTCTCCTCCAAGACCCGATCCCCGAAATGAGAAAGGAAAAGGGAAAGCGATCATCGTCGCCAATGCTCAGCAACAGTCGAGCAACTCAAAGCCGGTCGTTCGCCAAAACAACGTGCGTCCACGCCTGTCACGCCCCGCTTCCCAAAGCATGCAAGATTGGGCACGTGACATAGCCAACCATGCTACCTGTGGGTAGGAAGTATCCATCCACAGTCACATTACGGCTGTAGAGATATCAAGAACAAGATAAAAACTATCAGACACATGTCCAAGTCCAGAAAACAAGAGTCAATGATAAATAAATGCGGAAGCAAATGATCCAATACAATAATAGAAAAGTATGTCCCATAATGCGGGCTCACATCTGGAAATAAAAATGCAGGAAATAAAACTAATCACTACAGAACTCACAAATCAGCCTGCTGGCTGAAGTACTCCTGCTCGGTCAGCGACAGTGGTAAAGAATCTGGGCCATGCAAAACCCAGACGTCAGCGCGTCATGTCAACCAATAATATAATATGAACAGTATAATAGGCAATGCATAAATAAACATGAATAAAGCAATAGTATGAAACAAGCAGTGCAGGGTAGTGTGCAGTGGGTAACTAAACTGTTCTATCGGGTTTTCTATTCTAAAGTCTTTGAAATCAATTCGAGTAATCCTCCATGTAACTCAAAGGATATGTCCCGTTACCCCCCGGGACCACGGATCAGGAAGATGGGAACCAATAATGGTTCTGTCCCGTTGCCCCCCGGGACCACGGATCAGGAAATGTAAGAGTCACGAATGGCTCTGTCCCGTTACCCCCCGGGACCACGGATCAAGTAATACCCTTTTAAGTTACACTTTAGATTACCCTTTTGATTTCCCCATACCCCCAGGTTATATGTGTCAGGTCAGGTATTCAGTAGTCAAGGACTAATGCCAACACAGGATCAGGTAACAGGTCAGGTTTGTCTGGATAGACAACAGGAATGGTCCATGAGGACTCCATGTCAGGTTTGTTGGCATTAGGCATGAGATCAGGTAACAGGTCAGGTCATGGTACATCAGGTCAAGTCGATAGTAAAGGGTACCATGTCCGGTGCATCGGTATATATATATCATGTGTAGCAAGGTCAGGTCAAGATGTAACACAATCGAGGGTGTGCTCACAACAGGTATATAATCGAACTAGGATTAACAGCAGGAAGTAAGCAATAAAGTAAACAACAATAAGCAGTTTATTTAATCACATTAGTGCATTGGTATAGTACAGCCGTTTTATCATATTAGTAGGTTTTGAGCACCCCTTGCGGTGCAATAGATCACATGACGGTGCAATACCGTTATATCATTATCAGAATGTAATAGAGCTACATGTGTAAAGGCTACCGTCCTTTAAACGGTAAATGTGATTAACGGGTAACTTCGTTATTAGGGTTAAAGTGGCAAAATGTGATTTTAGGCTAACTGTATCATGATATATGTCATATTGCGTCCAAATGAGAAAATAGCTATACCTAGTTAATTTTGCAAGTTTAATGAGTCAAAACACATTTAATTGTTTAGCATAGCATGTAGCAAGTGATACTTGCCTCGACGGTTCGCGAACCGGGAAAAACGGACGTAACGTCGGCGGAAAAACACGCGACGGACGCACGGTTCACGGATCGAATCCAAACAACGAACAGTGGGACCACGCGGACCGGGGTACCTCGCTGGAACGTCGGGTCAAGTCGTCGGCACGGCCGGATTCTGGCGAGATGCAAAACAGCGACAAAAGTTTAGAAACCCTACGTACGGACAAAGACCAACCAGAGGGGGAAAAAGGAAGGGGGAAGGTAAAGGGAAGCTTACTGGGATTTCAAAGGTTGCGACAGCGACGGGGTCGACGGCGATGGGGCGCCGGCGAGGACGCTGCAAGCGGCAGACTCGGCTGCGCGTGCTGGAGGAGGAGAGACGGTGAGGAGGGAGAGGAAGTGGTCGGGTCTGGGGTGCAGGTGAAGAGGAGGTGGTCGGCGGTGGCGCAGGTGACGACGACGAGGGTCGACGGCGGCGTTTCCGGCCAACCGGAGAAGGTGCTAGGGTTGCTGTTGGGTCCCTGTTGCGGCGCCGGGCACTCGGGAGAAGGAGGAGGGTGTCGAGGTCGGAAAGAGGAGCGAAGGGGAAGGTGCTGGCGTCGTCGGCGATGAGTTGCGGCGGCGACGGTGAGCAGCGATGGGTGCAGGTGGCTACGGCGTAGGTGCACGGGGACGTGGGGAGAGGAGGAAGGAGGGCTGTGGTTGCGACGAGGATGATGGTGGTGGTGGCGTCGGCGTTGGGCTGCGGCGGCGACGGGCACGGTGGCTGGGCTAGGGTTCGCGATGGGGTTCTCGTGAGGGTTTTCCTCTGCGCGTGGGTTCTGGGATAATGAAGGAGACGAGGATACGTATATATAAGAGAGAGAGAGGGTTAGAGAGAGAGAGAGACAGAGAAAAAGTAGAGAGAGAGAGAGATAGAGATTAGAGAGAGATAGAGAGATTATGGGGATGTGGGGCCCACGGGGACAGCAGCCTCGTGATAGGCTGGAAAAGATTTGTGGGGGTTTAAAAACGAATATTAAAAGATTTTTAAAATATTAAATTAACAGTAGGATTAGTATATATATTATATTTTTGATTATTTTATTAAATTGGGATTTTGGCGCTAAATGAAACATTTCCAGATCGCGCCCGGGTTGCACCCAAAAATTTGAAATTTAAATAATAGAATTTTAAGCGGGTTCCAAATTTTAAAATGAAATGTTTTATGATAAAAAAGCATGCCCCCAAGTCGGACATCTGCGCGTGCGCGCGGTCGTCCAAACTCGCCCGTTTCACCGAACGGGATGAGAACTCGACGCACGGACACTACCACGCGGCTAGGGGTGACGAGTAGGCCAATATAAATATTTTTAATTTTACTTTAGGTGCTAAAATTTGTTATATGCAAAAATGACTTAGCCAGTTAAAATTTTGTAGTAAGACCCAAACAAGCAAGATAAATGAAATGAGCAATGTCAAACACTCAACCAGTAATAAAAATAGTAGTATTGGGCTCGGGTGTTACATCATACCCAACCACAAAAAGAATTTCGTCCTCGAAATTCCAAGAATACAAGATAGAAAACTACGGGAAAAGGTGAGGGAACTTCTGTCGGATCTCGTCTTCTCGCTCCCACGTGGACTCCCCATGCGATCGATTACCCCAGGAAACTAGCACAAGGGGGATAATCTTGTTCTTAAGAACCTTTTCCCTTCGATCCTTGATTTCAACCGGTCGCTCCTCAAAAGTTAGGTCCTCCCGTACAGTTAACTCCGAATGATCCAAGACGTGTGTTTCATCTCTAACATACCTTCATAGTTGAGATACATGAAACACATCGTGCACGCTTGCCAAGGACTGTGGAACGCCAAAAGGTACGCTACCTCTCCCACACGCTCCAATATCTCGAAGGGTCTAACGAATCGAGGACTAAGCTTTCCCCGACTCCCAAAACGAATCACTCCTCTAGTCGGTGATATCTTCAAGAATACCAAATCACCCACGGCGAACTCTAGAGGTCTTCTTGACGTGTCAGCCCAACTTTTCTGTCTGTCTTGAGCTGCCTTCATATGCTTCCTGATTGTATTCACCTTCTCGACTGTCTGTACCACCAAATCTGGTCCTAATAATCTTCGTTCACCAACATCATCCCAACAAACGGGTGAACGACACTTGCGACCATACAAAGCTTCAAACGGAGCCATCTGGATAGTTGCTTGGAAACTATTGTTGTAAGAAAACTCCACCAAGTGTAGATGATCCTCCCATGATCCCTTGAAGTCCAACATGCACGCTCTCAACATGTCTTCAAGAGTTTGGATCGTTCTCTCCGACTGACCATTAGTTTGAGGATGATAAGCTGTGCAAAACTTCAATCGAGTCCCCAAACTTTCCTGTAAACTCCTCCAGAATTGTGATAAGAACCGAGTGTCCCGATCGGACACGATGCTCACCGGTACGCCATGCAATCTTACAATCTCCTGCATGTACCGTTCTGCCAAAGTCTCCGATGATTGATGTTTCCTGATTTAAAATCAGGAAAGCTTCTGGGAAAAGCTTCAGAAGAGGGTCACGTGCTTACACGTGACTAGCGGTCACGTGTTGGCACGTGACACCTAAGCACATCATCAAGGCAAGTTCAGTTTCCTGACTACGTTGAAGAAAAGGGACTTCAGAAAGAGTCACGTGCCCCCACGTGATCAGGATCGCGTGGCGACACGTGACATTTAAATGCAAGTGTCAAAGGCAAACCGGTTCCCTGATCAAGTCAAGGAAAAGGCTTCAGAAGAGGTCACGTGCTCCCACGTGACCAGGGTCACGTGTTGGCACGTGACGTTCAAAGCAGCAGACTCGTTCTCCAGTTGAACCAAGGAAAGAGGCTCCAGACAAGGGTCACGTGCTCACACGTGACCAGGAGTCACGTGGTGGCACGTGACGTTTAAGCAACGATCAGAAGACAGAGCGCAAAAGAAAGGAAAAAGCTCATTCCAAAGGGGGTCACGTGCCCACACGTGACCATGAGTCACGTGGTCACACGTGACCGGCTTTCAAAGCCCATTTCGTCAACAGAATTAAATTCTGAAACAGATTCAAATCTTTCCAAAGGAAAACGGCTATCTGCAACCGATCAAATTAAAAGATTCAGAGGTGATGAAATATCATCTATCTATGGGAAAATCTCGGGTTTGGAAAGATTTCCCCTTTAAATCTAACCGAAATAATAAAGGGGAATCCCTGGATTAGAAATCCAATGGTGAATAAAATTCACCTAATAATCCAAAGGTCCAAAATGAATGATGAATGCAAATCAAATCTCTCATGAAGATTCGTCAAAAAAAACTGATTGATTCGGCTGCTTCTCCTATAAATAGGAGCCAAGAGATACAAAAAAAAGATAGATATACAGAGACAGGGAGAGAAAAAGAAAAAAGAAGAGAGCTTCAATACTTGGAGAAACTTGGATCTTCTGCAAAAACCCTAGGTAAGAAAGGGAAAAGCTCCTTGAAAGAAGAAGAGAATTTAATTCTCAACAGAGTTTAACTCTGATACATAAAAACAGAAGAATATATTTCTTCTCTCTTTGATAGAGGATCTGCAAAGTGCACATCTCCCCTTTAGGTTGAGAATTTAATTCTCAATGGGTTGAGATCCTGCCATGCAGATCCGAAACATAGAGAGGGAATGCAAGCACGAGAATTTAATTCTCACAGAACTATAGGAATTTAATTCCTTTCAAATGAAATTAGGGCTTGACCCTATATCATGGGAATTTAATTCCTTCAGAATAAAAAGAAACAGGGTTTAACCCTAATTAAGAGCTTAGTTCTGTTGAAACAACGGGAATTTAATTCCCTTAATCATCATTTAACAGGGAATGGGAATTCAATTCCTTAAAATCTTTTATTAGGGTTTAACCCTATTCAGCCCTTCACATATATGAGGAATGTAATTCCTACAGAAAATTCAGAGTTAAACTCTATTCCAGAATATAAGTCTTCGAAAGGAAGTAGGAATTTAATTCCTCTGAAATTTACAGCTCGAGGAATTTAATTCCTGAAAAAAGATTAACAAAGCCTCTAAACAAAATACATAGAGGCAGGGTCACGTGTCATCACGTGACCCCCCAAGAGATCTACAGAAAGCCCCTTTGAGGCAGCACCCCACGTGATCCACGTGACCCTCGGCAGAAGCTCTAATATATAGGCATTTGAATGCCCATCACGTGATGGCACGTGATGCTCTGAAAGACGCGATAACCTCAGCAGAACAAATGAAGGGAGGGCGCTCTCATGTGCTGCCACGTGACCCCTCTTGCCTTAGTGTTTAACACTAAATTGAAACTCTCGAACCCAGTGTTAAAACACTGTTGGGCCTTAGTGTTCAACGCTAATTAAAAAGCTTTATTTGCAGTGTTCAACACTGATCCGTTTTAGTGTTTAACACTAATTTGAAAAGCCTTGTCGCTGGTGTTTAACACCAATTATCTCTTAGTGTTAAACACTAACTTGCCAACCTCATTCCCAGTGTTCAACACTGACCGCTCTATAGTGTTTAACACTAGGCTTTGGCCCAATTGGCCTAAATGGATAGAGGCAAAGCTTCTCCTGATTGGACTTAGCCCAAGATGGCCATAAGTCCTCAATTTGTGATTAACTGGGCCAATGGGCTCATAACATAATTAATTCGTCTTGATCCCAAATTGGGCCAAGGACTATTTAATCCACTCCGGTTCTAGGGTACATCTCTTCACTCCTTTGATACTTGGCATTGTAATCCCTCAATATCTTCAAAGAGGTGACGGGTCCCGATGACCACACATTGATACGGACTGTGGGGTCCTTAAACCCATGTCTAATGCAAATCCCTGGTTACGTGGAACGCGGATAATGTCACTCTTTGACCCCGTGGAAAACGTCCAGAGCGGAGCCTGGTCCTCGCAGAGCACGGCAGTAAACCCGTGTGAAGCATCCAGAGCACATAATGGACTGTGGGGTCCTTAAACCCATGGACTACGATGTCCTTAACCTTGACCGAGATGTCTTAAAACTAACAATGGACCGTGGGGTCCTTAAACCCATGGACTACGACGTCCTTAACCTTGACCGAGATGTCTTAAAACTAACAATGGACCGCAATGTCCTTAAACTACCCATGGACCGCAACGTCCTTAAACTAGAACAATAGAGCCCCGTATGCTCTTTTGTCGGATCTAAACGGTCCCGTTTAAGTTGATCTTAGCCTCAAAGATGGCTAACGTATCCTTAAACCTTCAAACAGACTGGACTATGAATCCCCCCAATCAACTCTGGCTCGAGGGTACATCTCTGAACTCCTCTGACATCCGTCGTTGTAATCCTTCAACGTCGTCAGAGAGGTGATGGGTCCCGACGGCCATACATACGATGGACCACTATGTCCCTAAACTGGAACATTAGAGCCAATTGCTCCTTTGTCGGATCTAAACGATCCCGTTAAGTTGATCTTAGTCTCAAAGTTAGACTAACGTATCCTTAACAAATGTTTGAGTTGATCTTAGCCTCAAGTATGGCTGACGTATCCTCAAACCAAACCCCCAAACCCAAATCTAAGATAATACGGATTTGGACTAGTCCACGCCCTACGGGCGACGACGTAACTCAGTCTCCGTAAACAATCCACGGGCAACAAAACACAAAACAAACACCCACGACACGAAGTGACCATCTGGAGAAGGAGAAAGTTGTTACCGCAATGCAGTAGCATAATTAACTGCAGGGGCTTGCGCCTGCAGGGAAGAGCGTCCCCACAATAAAAAAACCCCTCAAACGAGGGGGAATCTGACGAAGTTTGCTACATCGGACGCATCCGTCCAAACCTTCGATACACGGTGCCATAAATCAACTTGGCATCTTCGGAGAGGTGGACGCATAGCACCAATTAGCATCTGTCCCGAATCTCAGTGCCAAGACATCGCTGTCTTGTGCACCGTCTTTCGGAGGGGAACAGATTCTGGCACGCCCGGTGGGACCTTTTCCTCTTTCCACTCCACACTTCGTGTGTCGTGACTCGCGAACCAATCGCGGTTCGCCAATGGTGGCCCTTGGGTTTCAAGATACTAAGAATTGGCGTCTTGCTTATTGCAGAAAGCAAATGATCGATGGCTTCTACTTCCATGAAATTCTCCAACTGCTCAGACTGCAATTGCAACCAACGCTCTGCCTCGCCAGGAGGTATAGCCTACGGACCCCAAGCTGCTTCGCTATTCACAATGCCCGTGGAACAGGTCACTCGCGCCACCACAGGATTGTTCTTTGGGACCATGCTCCCACCGACAAACTTCACCGCTCCAGCGCTGACAACGGAAGCTCTCAAGAAGTCGGTCTTTGATCGTCTTACCCCTGCCGCGGCTCCTCTCAACGAGTCGCCCAACGTCAACGCCTCGATCTTCTCTAGATTGGGCCAGAAATCCTGCGAACCCATCATGGGACCTACAATCTCAGAGAAGGCTGCTTCTAAGAAGGTGCCCGCTCCTGCCCCCGAAGTCGTCAAGGCAGCTTCTCCGGCCAAAAGATCGGTCTTTACAAGATTGACGGCTTCAGCTCCCGCTCCTGCTGCCCAAAGGACATCGGTCTTTGACAGGCTAATACCAACTGCGACCCCCCACCCAGACAGGGGGCAAGACGAAACCATTCTTACCGCTGACCCTACACCGTCCGCTCGACACGCTCGACGTCGCCATTGGCGCCGAGTAAGGAAGGCTGGGGGCAACCCCCCCTCCGGGTTGACTCCATCGGCCCCGGTGGCAGAGGTTAATGCTGCTGTTCCAACTGGGAACAGCTTTGAAATGCTAAATAAGGTGCGAAGGAATTCTCCTACGGCAGTGCTGAAGAGGTCTCCTCCCTCATTAAAAAAGGTTGTCGAAATAAAACCCGAACAACCCCGATCTCCTCAACGGCTGTCTTCCAAAATCTATAAGGTTTGGCGGCAGGCACGGGACTCGATCATCGATCCAAACTTCTCCCGCCAGCACAAGAAGCTAAAAATCCAACCGGAAGCTGGTCACCAGGATAAACCCCAAAAGGCTGTCTGGACGCCCACCTCAACGGCCCCCTCAACCTCCATGGCTCATAAAAGGAGGAGGCCAGAGAAAACCCCACAGCATGCAACGACGGCTAAAAGCACTGAGCCCAGACGCCCTAAGTCTGGGGGCATGGTGGTGCACACTGTTTACATGGCCTCTGGAAAAGAGGAAAGCCGCACTTCTACGGGCCACCGACCGCTAACCCGATCCGTGACGAAGGCTCAGGAGCAGCAACAAAAGCTTCAAGAAATGATGAATGCTATGGCCGCACTCACCGGGCCAAAAGAAAACCCAGAAACGTCCTCAGACGCACGCCGGGAGGAAGAAACCGATGCTGAATTCCTTCGCCGGACACTGGAGAAAAGGGACAAAGAGGCTGCTGAACAAGCGGCCAACATACAACGGATGGGCCTTCTCTTCCAAGATGTGATAGGAATGATGATCCAGCAGGACTTACCCGCCGAGGATCCCCCAATCGTTCTTGAAGACGACCGAGGAGAAACGTCAAATCCACCACCAGCCCTCTCAACGGCCAAGGAGGAGGCAATCTCTAAGGCTGACTTGGCTGACTACATAGCCCAGCAAATCCGGGTTCATCACGCGACTGAGGCAGCTGGTCAAGTCGTGAAAACGGGGCGGCCGTATCCGAGCTGGTACGACCAAATCAAATACCCGCAAGGCTATACGATACCAAAATTCCACGTGTATAAGGGGACCGGCAATCCCCATCAGCATGTCGCCCAGTTCCGGGCCCTCTGCGGTAACACCGGCGGTGATGATAAACTGTTGCTCCGCCAGTTCGTGGGCAGCCTATCAGAAACTGCGTTCGAATGGTATTCAGAACTCCCGAACGATTCTATCAAAACGTTCGCTGAAATGGAGTTGTTGTTCACTCAGCGATTCGCAAGTGCCAGCGAACGCACTCCAATAACTGCACTAATTAATGCCCAGGTAAAACCAGGCGAAACCTGGGTCCAGTATGCTATACGCTGGCGGAATTTGTGGTCGAGATGTGAGCAACGCATTGAGGAAGCACCTGCGGTGGGCATGTTCGTGGGAACTCTAGACCCTCACGCAACTATCTCCCAGTTTATGATGTTCTTTAAGCCAACCACATTCCAGGATTTAATCGACAAGTTGGCTCAGATGGATCAGATGGGTCATAGACCGCCTCCCCCGAAGTCGGAACCTCGGAATGACAAGGGTAAAGGGAGGGAAACTTTTGTTGCGAATGCCCAACAGCAACCTAACGCCCCGAAACCGGCAGATCAACTCGAGGAAAGGCGTCGGTATTATAATGAGAAGATGAAGCGTCCCTAGTCGTTCCCACGGGACAAGATGAAACGGTTATTTGAGCTGGCAATACGCAACAGACTTATAAACCTGCCAAATCCAAGGCGACCGCCGCAACCCACCGAGGCGAATAACCCTAACTATTGCCCTTACCATCAAACGGTAGGCCATCCGATTGAAGATTGCTTCGTCTTCAAAGGATGGATTGAAGACCAGTACCTCCAGGGGAAGTTTGTACTGTCCGAAAAGTGGAAGGTGAACCCACCACAGCCGCATGCTCCCAGGAAAGCGGATACACCGGGGGCAACATGTTCTTTTATTGAAGAAGCTCCATGGGAGGTCGTGCTATCAACTAAAACCAAAAGAATGCTGAGAGACCTTCATGCGTGCCCTGCGATCGAATGGAAGGACCCTCTTGAACCTCAAATTATCAAAGGAATGTTGAAGCCCCGCCCAATTATGAAGATTCGCGATAAGGGCCCAAATACTCACGCCCAACCGTCAAAATCTTCGAGGAAAAAGAAGAAGAAATCCAAGAGGCCCGTGAAGCTTGAAAACGAACACACGAACTTGCAGAAGCAAATCGACGCGTTGGAAGAATACAATTAGAAGGCGCGAACTCCTGTCACACTGCAAGAGTTCCTCAACCACATCTTTCAAGAGGAAGATGATGGAGAGAGCTCGTCGGATGAATCCAAAGGATATGTGGCGAGTTGTAACGTAATCTCCCACTCGTTTACCGATGGTGGGAAAACTCCCGGCACTAAGAAACTGGGGGCAGAGCCTGAACCAGAGCGTGCATGGCCAACAGACGAAATGATCGACGCTTTTCTAGACAAGATTCGTCTAAAATGTAAAGCGGACCAGGAGCGTGAGATGACCATGTCGGAAAAAGCCAAATGCGGACGACTGAACGAAAGAGTTGAACTACCCCTGCCAGAGCGAAAGGCATCCGAAGTAGATAAGAAGATATTCAAGACGAGGAAAAGGTTTGCCAAAGCCATGTCAATGGGAATGAAGCTACCGCCCTCGGAAGGAAACGCACACGATGGGGCGGAGAGGCACCCTAATTATTGCGCATATCACCGGAAAATATCACACCCCACGGAGGAGTGCGACACCTTTAAGATATGGTGGCAAGGATATGTCGCTCGTCGGCAACATGTTAAGCGCATGAAACGCAAGATCCGTCGGGAGCGAAGAAGTACTGTCGATGGGCACAACAGAACGACTGGCAACTGTTACATGGTTAACGCCAGGGGGTCACAAGTTCTCACCTTTGGGAGCGACTCTGATGAAGAAATGGCTCTGGGCCCTCTCTTTAAAGAATCTTTTTTGGGGAAAGAGGAGGAATCGGAGGCCTGCGAGAACATTCAGCTGCGCAATCGCACACTCCCAGAAAAGAGTCTCGGGCCCGGGAATAGAAAGGATAAGGGAAAGGAAAAGGTCACTGAAGATATCACTTTAGATGACCAAGTCATGAGAGAGCTGGCTGCCAAAGACCCTCCTAGGAAGAGTAAAGTGGACTATAACATCCTCGCGCACCTAAGGAAGCTACCTTCTCAGCTTAGCATTCTCGATGCCCTCCTATTATCAAAAGAAGCGCGAGACTCACTAATTAAGGCGTTACAAGAACCTGAGCAATTCCAAGCCTTCCTCGCCACTGAAAAGATGAAGGATGAACTGGAGGAAATGCATACAGCCGACGTCACTTTCGGTGATGAAGACCTCCTTCTCGGGACATGCGACTATAACCGTCCCCTATATGTCTCCGGATACTGCCATGATATCAAGATAGGCAAGATCCTGGTGGATAATGGATCCTCCGTCAACCTCCTTAATGTTCGGGTGTTGAAGGAAATCTGCATGAGTGTGCAACACCTCGCTCGTGACAAAATTACTATCTCCGGTTTCGATTCACAATCGTCACGGACTCTCGGATCTGTGATACTAACATTACGCTTTGGACTTCTCGTCACAGACATCAAGTTCCATGTCATTGACGCCAAGACCTGCTACAACGCCTTGCTCGGTCGTCCTTGGTTACACGAATACAACATCATCCCTTCTACACAACATCAGTGTATGAAGTACTTTAAGGATGGTTTCGAGTATACCGTAACAGGTGAGTTAAACCCATTTTCCGTGAACGAAGTCCGAAAATACGAAGATGCGAAGTACTTTTTGCCAGATTTCGAGGATACAGAAAGGTGTCGCAATCCGGGGAACAAAACCGTCGCCACCATCCCCGTTTTCGGAAACGACACCGAAGAAGAGGAAGAGATAGTTTACGCAGGGCCATCTCAATGCAACAACCTGGGGACGCCCGCCCCCCTGTTGGTCTTCGGAAGTGATTCAGAAGATGAAGTTAATGCTGTGTTCTCCAATCGGCTGTCAATACAAGCACCCCTTGGCGATGACCATAGTTTACAAATCACCATGGTACCGCGAGAACACTACAAGGATCTCGACACGCTTCAGGCTCACAATGTGCAGGACTTGCAAACATTTTACGTCCCTCCCAGGCGAAGGGGCGAGAAGGTGATCCTATTCTACCGATCCTCAGAGTCGAAAATAGAGAAAGAGATCTGGCTTGGCGCGGATGCTACACTTGACAGGCTCCAACCCATCCGTCTGCCCAGATACTATACAAATGGATTAAAGAAGCTGTTGAAACGCCAAGGAGTACCTTTAGAACAGACCGTTCGGCAGGCGCGGTTCTACAACAGGATTTGGGATGTCCCCGGGACTCAACGCAAATTACCCAACGGGAAGATGGAAACACTCGGGCTTGGATACGCAAGAGCCGGAAAACGGGAACGGGCTCACAGCAGCTACGCTATATATACCTTTGATGAAGAGGAGGACGCCCTGTCAGGAGATGCCAACCCCCCATCAAAACTAGACCCCGCGATTAAAGCGCCGAGTCCGTCGTTTGAAGAACGAATGGGCAAGCCTATCAGGAAAATGGGTCGAAAAGCTCGGGAAGACCACAACCGCGAAATGGCCATCTGCGAGAAGGCCAGGACGCAACGTCTATCTCAACGTGCTGCAAAAGACAAAGACGCTTATCCTCGTCAATCCGTTGTACGAGAGGCCCGACGCAGGGACGGAAATAAATCAAGAAGCGGCTCGGGTTTGTCCCTGATGAAGAAGATGAGTCGAGCGTACTCCTCCCCCCGAGACAAGACGGAGAGGTTACTTAACCTCGCCATAAAACACCAAATGATCACGCTTCCAGAGTCTAGACATCCTGAGCAAGCTAGCAAGGCTTCTCATCCGAGTTATTGCTCTTATCACCGAGCCATAGGACATCCTACCGAAGACTGCTTCACCTTCAAGAACTGGGTCGAGGACCAGTACCGACGGGGCAGATTCGCTTTATCCGACGGCTGGAATGTGACGCCGCCGCAAAAGCATGAGCCCAAGGCCGCAAGAGCAGAACCGGGTCCACCTCAGTCCAGGGAGCGGGTTCGCACTTGTTATACGATTACGATATTAGGAGAAGAGCCCGAGAACGTAGATGACCTTTCCCGGTGCTTTGAGAACAGCGATGATGAGGTGATCTCGGAATTTCCGCCCGCTCCGAAAGAACTGGAAGATGGTATACATACTACTGCAGATAACCTCAAGAAGATTGAGTTGGGATCGGCAGACGACCCGCGACCGACATTTGTCAGCGAGCTGTTATCCGAAGAAAAGGTGGCTGCGTTAAAGAACGTGCTTCTACGGCATAAAGATTGCTTCGCGTGGAACTACTCCGAGATGCCAGGATTGGATCCGGAGATTGCTGTGCATAGATTAGCAATATCCCCAGATATCAAGCCAGTCAAGCAGGCGCCAAGGAGGATGCGACTCGAGCTTGAGATGAGCATCAACGCCGAAGTCAAGAAGTTGATCGATTCTGGATTTATCCAAGAAGTCCAATACCCCGACTGGATCGCCAATATCGTCCCGGTAATGAAGAAGAATGGGACGGTACGCATATGCGTGGATTTCAGGGATCTCAATAAAGCCTGTCCAAAGGATGATTTCCCGGTGCCGGTAACCGAGCTAATGATAGATAACACGTCCACTCACGAGGTTTTCTCCTTTATGGACGGTTCATCAGGATACAATCAGATAAAAATGCATCCCGAAGACCAGAAGCACACCGCTTTCCGGACCCCTTTGGGTATATTCTGCTACAGGGTTATGCCCTTTGGTCTAAAGAACGCTGGCGCTACCTATCAAAGGGCCATGACAAAAATCTTCGATGACCTCATACATGACATCGTCGAGTGCTATATCGATGACCTCGTAATAAAGAGCATGTCATACGAGGAGCATTTAAAGCATCTGGAGACTGTATTTCAACGCCTTCGGCAATATAATTTGAAGATGAATCCCCTCAAATGCGCGTTTGGAGTCTCCTCGGGAAAATTTCTGGGATTCATCGTTCGACACCGAGGTATTGAAATAGATCCGTCAAAGATTAAGGCGATCATGGAAATGCCTCCGCCAAGAACCCTCAAGCAGTTGCGGTCTCTCCAAGGGAAGCTCGCATACATCCGGCGGTTTATCGCTAATCTTTCGGGCAAATGCCGTCCTTACAGCCACCTGATGAAAAAGGGAACTCCATTCGTTTGGGATCACAAATGTCAAGGTGCACTAGACGAGATCAAGCAGTACTTGCAAAACCCTCCAGTGTTGGCTGCTCCAGTGAAGAGAAAGCCTCTCATTCTTTACACGGCCGCCCTTGAAGGTTCTTTGGGCGCATTATGGGCACAAGAGAACGATCAGGGGAAAGAAAGAGCACTTTACTACTTAAGTCGAGTGCTGCTGGGGGCAGAAAGCAACTATTTCCCCATTGAAAAGCACTGCCTGGCGTTGATCTTCGCAATAACAAAGCTTAGACATTACGCATTAGCACATGAAGTCCGTCTTATTTCGAAGGTGGACCCTCTCAAATATCTGATGTCGAAAGCCATATTGACGGGACGACTCGCTAAGTGGGCCCTGCTCTTGATGGAGTTCTCGATAACGTATCAACCTCTCAAGGCAGTGAAAGGCCAGGCCATTGCCGACTTCCTCGCTGAGCACCCGATACCGGCCGATTCTCCTCTGAACTGTGATTTGCCGGACGAGCATGCATTTGATGCGATTGGCGGCGGAAGCACCCGATGGGAACTCTATTTCGATGGAGCTTCCTCCATAAAGAAACAGAAACAAGGTGCCCCAATGATCAAATCAGGGATAGGTCTCATCCTTGCAACTCCACAAGGAGGGATAATGCGCTTCGCCTTCTCCTTAACAGAGCCAAGGACAAACAATGAAGCTGAATACGAAGCTCTGATAGCAGGCCTCGAGATCGCCATCGACATGGGAATTGAAGACCTCCTTATATACGGGGATTCTCAGCTGGTCGTTAGTCAAGTAAATGGTGACTACCAAACGTGCAAGCCGGAGTTGGTGAAGTACGGCGAAAGGGTGCAACAACTATTGACCCAAATTCCCTCCTATACATTGGAGAACATACCGCGCGCGGAAAACAGCAAAGCAGACGCGTTGGCTAAACATGCTAAAGAACTGGCTGACGAGAACCTCGACAACGTCAGAATCGTGGTACAAAGCCGCCGAGTGCTCGCCCCGGCAGAAATATCTCCGGAATCATGCGAAGAAAAGGGAACGACTGAGCAGACGACCCTACAAATAAAAGACCATGAGAAGGCCGAAGACTGGAGGGAAGTCTTCATAGACTACTTTAAGTCCCACCGAATGCCCGAAGAAGCATCCTCAAGACATCAGCTCATGAAACGAGCTTTATCTTTTGCTTTTGTCAACGATATTCTATACAAGAGATCTTTTGATTCTCTATGGCTGAGATGCTTGGGACCTGACGAAGCAGAAAGAGTCGTTCAGGGAGTTCATGACGGACTTTGCGGTTCTCACCAAGCAGGCCCAAAGATGAAGTTAAAAATTAAACGGATGGGTTATTATTGGCCCACGATGATCCAGGACTGCCTCGAGTATGCGAAGCAATGCCACTCATGCCAGATTCACGGAGACTTCATCCACCAGCATCCGAATCCACTGCACCCGACGCTGGCTAGTTGGCCATTCGAAATGTGGGGGACTGACATAGTCGGCCCCATTGAGCCAGCATCATCCCGAGGACACCGTTTTATCCTGGCAACAACTGATTACTTCTCCAAATGGGCAGAAGCAGTACCACTGAAGGAAGTGAAGACGGAGAATATCCTCCATTTCTTCAAGACGCACGTCATCTATCGGTTCGGAACTCCACGGCGGATTATCTCCGATAATGGGCCGGCCTACCGAAGCCATAAGATTAGCCGCTTCGCACAGCAGCACAATATAGACTGGAGATATTCTTCGGTTTACAATCCACGAGCTAACGGCCTGGCCGAGGCCTTCAATAAGACCTTGACGAAGATCATAAAAAAGACCGTTTCCAGGAATAAGAGAGACTGGCACGAAAGGCTGCAAGAAGCCCTTTGGGCTTATCAAACTACATTCAAGACGGCCACGAACACAACGCCGTACGCGTTGGTATTTGGGACGGAAGCAGTGCTCCCCCTCGAGATAGAGTTACCCTCTCTACGAGTAGCAGTCCACCACGAGCTGACGAACGAAGAAAATGCTCACCTTCGGCTTGAGGAGCTTGATGCCCTCGATGAAACCCGGCTCATAGCGCAACAACATCTAGAGGCCTATAAAGCAAAGATGACGCGCTCATACGAAAGATTGACCAGGCCGAGGACATTCCGCCAAGGCGAACTCATACTAGTGGTCAAAAGACCTATGATCCCTAATCGCGCCAAGCGAGGAAAATTTGAGCCAAACTATGAAGGCCCATACATCATAGACAAGGTCTACCAGGGTGGAGCCTACCTACTCATGGACATGCACGGTGAGAGGCCTTTCAGGCCAATAAACGGCCGCTTCTTAAAGAAGTACTATGCTTAATAAGCCACAGCCTGGGTCAATGATAGATGACGACGACTATGTCCACTCACCATCTTCCTAGGCTCAGACTTTACAAGCAGCAGCCGGCCTTCCCATATCGACGGACCGAAACGTCCTTAAACTATCGACGGACCGAAACGTCCTTAAACTATCGATGGACCGAAACGTCCTTAAACTAACGACGGACCGAGACGTCCCTAAAACTACTACTGCAGCATCCGTAGGCTGACGAGATGGATAAAAAAAAAGAAGAAGATAAAAAAATAAAAAAAAGGTATGTCCATAAGCAAAGTGGGCACGGATGAAAACCCGAAAGGGCTCCATGAGTAAAAACAGCAGGGCTGCCGGCAAGTGTTCGTGAAAACCCGAGAGGGCGCGACCTTGTTTAAAAAAAAAGGTGAAAAAGAATTAAAAAAAAACGGTATGTCCATAAGCAAAGTGGGCACGGATGAAAACCCGAAAGGGCTCCGTGAGTAAAAACAGCAGGACTACCGGCGAGTGTTTGTGAAAACCCGAAAGGGCGCAACCTCGTTAAAGAACACTTACAGAGTCCTCTCGACCTTGTAAGGAGAAACCACCTGCGTGAGATCCTTACGACTCACAAAGGAGCAACACACTTAGGGATCCTCACGATTCCTAAGGAGAAAATACACTTGCGAGATCCTTACGACTCGTAAAGAGAATTCTCTTGTGGGACCCTCACGGCTCATGAGATTTGAAAGTCTTGAGTTACAGAAGCCTAAACCTGTTCTTAAGCAAATCCTCCACAACCTTCGATACTGCCCTACAAGAGGCTCAATACTGACCCTTGTATACAATCCACGGGCGCGAATAAACATTTCCCCAGCAAAGTCCAACCCTTGTAGGTCCTCTCGACCCATAAGGAGAAAACCCTCTTGTAGGATCCTTACGACTTACAGAGGGACATACACTTAGGAATCCTCACGATCCCTAAGGAGAAAATACACCTGCAAGATCCTCACGACTTGTAGGGAGAAATACCTTTGTGAGACCCTTACGGCTCATGAAGTCAAAAGCCTTAGCCGACAGGATCCTAACCCTGTTCGCTGAGCCGCCTTTGTTCAACATCGACAGAGGCAAATAATGATTCGCTCCTGGCAACATACCAGTTGCAGCGATGCTGACGCCGAAATCGGTGTCCAAAATCCAAGCTTGCGGCGAAAAAGCTAGCAAGCCACACATGCCTACAAAATAGCCGAAATAATGGGGCAACTTGCAATAAAAAGCAGCAAGTGAGAATGAAGGCATAAAAAACAGCCGAAATGATTGGGCAGCTCGCAATAAAAAGCAGCGAGTAAAAATAAAATAAATAGCCGAAATGATTGGGCACCGCGAAAAATAGCCGAAATGATTGGGCAATCGCGATTTTCGCGATATAAAAAGCTGAAATGATAGAGCATCGCGGAAAGAATAAAAAAAATGATGAAAGAATGAAATCTTCGCCCTACAGGTAATGTTACATCTATCCCTGTATACAATCCAGGGGCGCAAACAAAGAAGGGAACGTACCTCCCTCCCCCAGGTTTCACCAAAGAACAAAGCTAAATCTCGACGGGCCACAAGCGACCTAGAGAGCATCCCAGCACTCGTTTCGTAACAGCAGACACAACATCAAGCGAAACGGAACAGCGGCAACCCCCAGTTCCATTGCTCGGCAATATACATATCACCAAGAGTCAAACCTCCATTCCGTGAAATGCGGATATATTCAGCAAAATTCCTGGTCACGTGGAACGTGGATAATGTCACTCTTTGACCCCGTGGAAAACGTCCAGAGCGGATCCTAGTCCTCGCAGAGCATGGCAGTGAACCCGTGCAAAGCATCCAGAGCGGAGCCTAGTCCTCGCCTAACGCGGCAGTGAACCCGTGTGAAGCATCTAGTGCAAAATTCCTGGTCACGTGGAACGCGGATAATGTCACTCTTTGACCCCGTGGAAAACGGCCAGAGCGGATCCTGGTCCTCGCAGAGCATGGCAGTGAACCCGTGCAAAGCATCCAGAGCGGAGCCTAGTCCTCGCCTAACGCGGCAGTGAACCCGTGTGAAGCATCTAGTGCAAAATTCCTGGTTACGTGGAACGCGGATAATGTCACTCTTTGACCCCGTGGAAAACGTCCAGAGCGGATCCTGGTCCTCGCAGAGCATGGCAGTGAACCCGTGCAAAGCATCCAGAGCGGAGCCTAGTCCTCGCCTAACGCTGCAGTGAACCCGTGTGAAGCGTCTAGTGCAAAAATCCTGGTTACGTGGAACGCGGATAATGTCACTCTTTGACCCCGTGGAAAACGTCCAGAGCGGATCCTGGTCCTCGCAGAGCATGGCAGTGAACCCGTGCGAAGCATCCAGAGCGGAGCCTAGTCCTCGCCTAACGCGGCAGTGAACCCGTGTGAAGCATCTAGTGCAAAATTCCTGGTTACGTGGAACGCGGATAATGTCACTCTTTGACCCCGTGGAAAACGTCCAGAGCGGATCCTGGTCCTCGCAGAGCACGGCAGTGAACCCGTGTGAAGCATCCAGAGCGGAGCCTGGTCCTCGCCAAGCACGGCAGTGAACCCGTGTGAAGCATCCAGAGCAAATACCGGACTGTGGAGTCCTTAAAATCCACGGACTATGACCTCCTTAACCTCGACCGTGATGTCTTAAAACTAACGATCAACCACCCCGATTCCCTACAGGTCTTGCCTTGGTTTAAGGGTACATCTCTTCACTCCTTTGATGCCCGGCGTTGTAATTCCTCAACGTCTTCAAAGAGGTGACGGGTCCCTGCAACCAAACACCGGACTGTGGAGTCCCTAAATCCATGGACTATGAGGTCCTTAACCTTGACCGTGATGTCTTAAAACTAACAGCGGACTGTGGAGTCCTTAAATCCACGGACTATAAGGTCCTTAACCTTGACCGTGATGTCTTAAAACTAACAGCGGACTGTGGAGTCCTTAAATCCACGGACTATGAGGTCCTTAACCTTGACCGTGATGTCTTTAAACTACGATACCTTAATAGACCCCTGACTCCATGAGACACGGATAAGGGTGATCACATCCGGCACTTGCAGGCCCTCACGACCTGTAAGGAAGAAAAACTCTCTTGTGAGATCCTTACGACTCTCAAGGGAAAACTCGCTTAAGGATCCTCACGATCTTTAAGAAGAACTCACACCTATGGGATCCTCTCGACCTGTAGGGAGAAAAACTCTTTATGAGACCCTCGTGGCTCGTAAAATGCAAAAGTCTTAGCAAGCAGATCTTAACCCGGAGTCTTAAGATATCGCTGTCCTGCAAAGATATCGAGATAGAGTATCCGCAGAATACATTCAATAGAAAGGGGACACACCATTGAAGAGAAGAATACGTCTTCATTTATAAACCTCCCTTCGACAACAATACTCGATCTAAAGCCAGCACAAACCACCCGATACGGGAGATAACGTGGCAAGTTTCTGATCTGTATCCTATCAAGCACGCATTTGCAACTGTACGAATGTTTAAAAGGAAATGTTGCCTGAGGCACTGATGTGCATGCAACGTAACGATGGTGCTCGTAATTAAAGAAAAAATTGACAGCTCATTTACGCAAGCGAGACACACGTACGACTATCTGACAAGCATGAAAATTCAACAGAAAGCATGCAAACTACCAATGATTAAAGGAGTACATTGATTCAAACATACTACATTGGTGGGAAAAGATCACCAAGCAAAGGATCAGAAATACAAGGGTTAACAAAGCAAAACACAAAATTCTCCAACTCTCTCTCCGCCTTCTCCAGCACGTCAAAACGGCGGTTTTCGCGAGGAGTCGCTCCCCACCGGTTGGAGCCGTGCTCATCAGCGAAAGCAGACATGACGGCCCGACGAGCTCTTATCTGATTCAGTAAATGAACAGAGTGATCCTTCAGAGCTTGAGTGATTAGACAAGCCTCATGAAAGCACGCAAGCTTGTCCTCCGCCGCGTCAAGGATCGCCGAAGTCATCTCCGCCGGATGGGGGGGTATATCGGCAAGCACAGACAGGAGGATCATCCGGAGCCAAATGGAGCCCATGAGAAGGGGAGAGCCCCGACGGGTCAGTAGCTCGTACATCACCGTGTCACATTGAGCGTCGGTGAGAAGGGGATCCGCCAGCCGCGCAGCGAAGCGAGGAATTATCTCCTCAAGGGGCACCTCCCATGGTTGCCGATGAGCATGGGGACGATTGCAAGCCATGGCGATTGATCGGGTTCTCAAAGATAACCACCTTAAGGTATGAATGAGTAAGGCATAGGGTTCAGGTTATATAAGGGGCGCATTTAATGCCATGCACAAAAAATGTTGTGCATGGTGGAACTATTCTCAAAGCCCGAAAAGAAGGGGAGAGCGTTGGAAATGAAATCCAATGACGCATTAGAATTAGGTTAGGGAAATGAAACGTCCCCATCAAGAAGATCCCTGCATACGCAACACGTGAGCACTAGCCTTTGATGGAAAATGAGGCGGCACTGCACAGACACAACAGAGAACTAAGCTCTGAGAACGAGAATCAAATTCTTAAAAGAAAAGGTCGAAAGGAAGGACATGAAAAAGTGAAGGCGCTTCCGAAAGGACAATTCATCTCCCAAAACAGATCCGACGGTAACAAGAGTTGACAGCGTTGCACTCACGTGCAGACACGTGAGAACAACGCTGTGGGGGCATTTGTTTCCTGATTTAAAATCAGGAAAGCTTCTGGGAAAATCTTCAGAAGAGGGTCACGTGCTTACACGTGACTAGCGGTCACGTGTTGGCACGTGACACCTAAGCACATCATCAAGGCAAGTTCAGTTTCCTGACTACGTTGAAGAAAAGGGACTTCAGAAAGAGTCACGTGCCCCCACGTGACCAGGGTCACGTGGCGACACGTGACATTTAAATGCAAGTGTCAAAGGCAAACCGGTTCCCTGATCAAGTCAAGGAAAAGGCTTCAGAAGAGGTCACGTGCTCCCACGTGACCAGGGTCACGTGTTGGCACGTGACGTTCAAAGCAGCAGACTCGTTCTCCAGTTGAACCAAGGAAAGAGGCTCCAGACAAGGGTCACGTGCTCACACGTGACCAGGAGTCACGTGGTGGCACGTGACGTTTAAGCAACGATCAGAAAACAGAGCGCAAAAGAAAGGAAAAGGCTCATTCCAAAGGGGGTCACGTGCCCACACGTGACCATGAGTCACGTGGTCACACGTGACCGGCTTTCAAAGCCCATTTCGTCAACAGAATTAAATTCTGAAACAAATTCAAATCTTTCCAAAGGAAAGCGGCTATCTGCAACCGATCAAATTAAAAGATTCAGAGGTGATGAAATATCATCTATCTATGGGAAAATCTCGGGTTTGGAAAGATTTCCCCTTTAAATCTAACCGAAATAATAAAGGGGAACCCCTGGATTAGAAATCCAATGGTGAATAAAATTCACCTAATAATCCAAAGGTCCAAAATGAATGATGAATGCAAATCAAATCTCTCATGAAGATTCGTCAAAAAAAACTGATTGATTCGGCTGCTTCTCCTATAAATAGGAGCCAAGAGATACAAAAAAAAGATAGATATACAGAGACAGGGAGAGAAAAAGAAAAAAGAAGAGAGCTTCAATACTTGGAGAAACTTGGATCTTCTGCAAAAACCCTAGGTAAGAAAGGGAAAAGCTCCTTGAAAGAAGAAGAGAATTTAATTCTCAACAGAGTTTAACTCTGATACATAAAAACAGAAGAATATATTTCTTCTCTCTTTGATAGAGGATCTGCAAAGTGCACATCTCCCCTTTAGGTTGAGAATTTAATTCTCAATGGGTTGAGATCCTGCCATGCAGATCCGAAACATAGAGAGGGAATGCAAGCACGAGAATTTAATTCTCACAGAACTATAGGAATTTAATTCCTTTCAAATGAAATTAGGGCTTGACCCTATATCATGGGAATTTAATTCCTTCAGAATAAAAAGAAACAGGGTTTAACCCTAATTAAGAGCTTAGTTCTGTTGAAACAACGGGAATTTAATTCCCTTAATCATCATTTAACAGGGAATGGGAATTCAATTCCTTAAAAACTTTTATTAGGGTTTAACCCTATTCAGCCCTTCACATATATGAGGAATGTAATTCCTACAGAAAATTCAGAGTTAAACTCTATTCCAGAATATAAGTCTTCGAAAGGAAGTAGGAATTTAATTCCTCTGAAATTTACAGCTCGAGGAATTTAATTCCTGAAAAAAGATTAACAAAGGCTCTAAACAAAATAAATAGAGGCAGGGTCACGTGTCATCACGTGACCCCCCAAGAGATCTACAGAAAGCCCCTTTGAGGCAGCACCCCACGTGATCCACGTGACCCTCGGCAGAAGCTCTAATATATAGGCATTTGAATGCCCATCACGTGATGGCACGTGATGCTCTGAAAGACGCGATAACCTCAGCAGAACAAATGAAGGGAGGGCGCTCTCACGTGCTGCCACGTGACCCCTCTTGCCTTAGTGTTTAACACTAAATTGAAACTCTCGAACCCAGTGTTAAAACACTGTTGGGCCTTAGTGTTCAACGCTAATTAAAAAGCTTTATTTGCAGTGTTCAACACTGATCTGTTTTAGTGTTTAACACTAATTTGAAAAGCCTTGTCGCTGGTGTTTAACACCAATTATCTCTTAGTGTTAAACACTAACTTGCCAACCTCATTCCCAGTGTTCAACACTGACTGCTCTATAGTGTTTAACACTAGGCTTTGGCCCAATTGGCCTAAATGGATAGAGGCAAAGCTTCTCCTGATTGGACTTAGCCCAAGATGGCCATAAGTCCTCAATTTGTGATTAACTGGGCCAATGGGCTCATAACATAATTAATTCGTCTTGATCCCAAATTGGGCCAAGGACTATTTAATCCACTCCGGTTCTAGGGTACATCTCTTCACTCCTTTGATACTTGGCATTGTAATCCCTCAATGTGTTCAAAGAGGTGACGGGTCCCGATGACCACACATTGATACGGACTGTGGGGTCCTTAAACCCATGTCTAATGCAAATCCCTGGTTACGTGGAACGCGGATAATGTCACTCTTTGACCCCGTGGAAAACGTCCAGAGCGGAGCCTGGTCCTCGCAGAGCACGGCAGTGAACCCGTGTGAAGCATCCAGAGCACATAATGGACTGTGGGGTCCTTAAACCCATGGACTACGACGTCCTTAACCTTGACCGAGATGTCTTAAAACTAACAATGGACTGTGGGGTCCTTAAACCCATGGACTACGACGTCCTTAACCTTGACCGAGATGTCTTAAAACTAACAATGGACTGTGGGGTCCTTAAACCCATGGACTACGACGTCCTTAACCTTGACCGAGATGTCTTAAAACTAACAATGGACCGCAATGTCCTTAAACTACCCATGGACCGCAACGTCCTTAAACTAGAACAATAGAGCCCCGTATGCTCTTTTGTCGGATCTAAACGGTCCCGTTTAAGTTGATCTTAGCCTCAAAGATGGCTAACGTATTCTTAAACCTTCAAACAGACTGGACTATGAATCCCCCCAATCAACTCTGGCTCAAGGGTACATCTCTGAACTCCTCTGACATCCGTCGTTGTAATCCTTCAACGTCGTCAGAGAGGTGATGGGTCCCGACGGCCATACATACGATGGACCACTATGTCCCTAAACTGGAACATTAGAGCCAATTGCTCCTTTGTCGGATCTAAACGATCCCGTTAAGTTGATCTTAGTCTCAAAGTTAGACTAACGTATCCTTAACAAATGTTTGAGTTGATCTTAGCCTCAAGTATGGCTGACGTATCCTCAAACCAAACCCCCAAACCCAAATCTAAGATAATACGGATTTGGACTAGTCCACGCCCTACGGGCGACGACGTAACTCAGTCTCCGTAAACAATCCACGGGCAACAAAACACAAAACAAACACCCACGACACGAAGTGACCATCTGGAAAGGAGAAAGTTGTTACCGCAATGCGGTAGCGTAATTAACTGCAGGGGCTTGCGCCTGCAGGGAAGAGCGTCCCCACAATCAAAAAACCCCCCAAACGAGGGGGAATCTGACGAAGTCTGCTACATCGGACGCATCCGTCCAAACCTTCGATACACGGTGCCATAAATCAACTTGGCATCTTCGGAGAGGTGGACGGATAGCACCAATTAGCATCTGCCCCGAATCTCAGTGCCAAGACATCGCAGTCTTGTGCGCCGTCTTTCGGAGGGGAACAATTGACCAACCCGAAAAGGAATAAAGTGAGCTGCCTTGGTCAACCGATCGACAATCACCCATACTGCATTGTTGCCCTTTGGACTCCGCGGTAAAGCCGTCACGAAATCCATGGTTATATGTTCCCACTTCCACTGAGGAATCGGAAGTGGTTGCAACAAACCAGCAACCCTTTGGTGTTCATCCTTGACTTGCTGACATACCAAGCACTTAGCCACGAAGCGAGCAATCTCTCGTTTCATGCCTTCCCACCAGAAATGCTGTCGAATATCCCGGTACATCTTTGTACCTCCTGGATGTACAGAGTAAGCTGAACTGTGTGCCTCCTTCATAAGCTCTTCACGCACATCCCCCTTTAGCACACACACACGGCTACCATACCTCAACGAACCATCTTCGTGGACCAGTAAATCCGTTCGTAGTCCGACTTCAACCTGCTCTCGAAGCCTTTGCAGTCTAGGTTCCTGCGATTGTGCCACTTTAATCTTCTCAACTAAGGACGACTGTACTTGCAACTGCATCAACTGTCCCGTAGAATGTGGTAGCACAACCTCCAAGTCAAATCTTCGAAAATCCGCAATGATCTCCCTCTGCGTAGACAATACCTGAATCGCTGGTAACCGACTAAGCGCATCCGGCACGACGTTAACCTTTCCCGGATGGTACTTAAGATCAAGGTCGTAGTCGGCCATCAGCTCCAACCATGTACGTTGCCTCATGTTCAACTCTTTCTGAGTGAACACATACTTCAAACTCTTGTGATCTGTAAAAACCTCGACTCTCTCACCCAAAAGGTAGTGTCTCCAAATCTTCAATGCGAAGATCACAGCCGCAAGCTCCAAGTCATGAGTCGGGTAATTCATCTCATGGGTCTTCAGTTGTCTTGATGCGTAAGCTACGACCTTCCCATGCTGCATCAAAACACATCCCAATCCTTTCCCAGATGTGTCGCTATGAATCACCAGTCCTCCGGAATTGTCTGGTACGGTCAGGATAGGGGCGGTTATCAACTTCTGCTTCAACGTCTCGAAAGCCAATGCACAATTATCCGTCCAAACAAAAGGTACTTCCTTGCGCGTAAGCTTGGTCAACGGTTCTGCCAAACGAGCGAAGTTCTCCACAAATCTCCTGTAGTATCCGGCTAAACCAAGGAAACTTCTTATCTCAGCCACATTTCTTGGAATAGGCCAATCTCGAACTGCTGCAATCTTTTCGGGATCGACGGCGATTCCGTCGCCTGACACAACATGCCCCAGAAACTTCACTTCTTCCAGCCAAAATTCGCACTTACTCATCCTTTGCATACAATTTCTCCTGTCTCAATGTCTGCAGTGCGATCTTCAAATGCTCAGCATGCTCCTCCGAACTCTTCGAGTAAAACAGAATATCGTCAATGAATACCACAATAAACTGGTCCAAGAATGGTGAAAAGATTCGGTTCATCAAATCCATGAATACTGCCGGCGCATTCGTTACTCCGAAGGGCATCACCAGATACTCGAAATGTCCATACCGAGTTCGAAACGCCGTCTTGCAAATATCTTCTGTTTTCACTCGGACCTGATGATATCCGGATCGCAAATCCAGTTTCGAGAATACCCTCGCGCCACTAAGCTGCTCAAAAAGTTCTCCAATGCGAGGGATCGGGTACTTGTTCTTGATAGTCACCCGGTTTAATTCTCGATAGTCGATGCACATCCTTCTCGTGCCATCCTTCTTCTTTACTAGAAGGACTGGAGCTCCCCAAGGCGAGTTGCTGCTTCGAATCCAACCCTTCTCAAGCAATTCAGCGACTTGCTTCTTAACCTCTTCCAATTCCACTGGTGCCATTGGATAATAAGCTTTAGATACTGGCGCTGCACCAGGAATAAGGTCAATCGCGAACTCCACGTCTCGCTTCGGTGGTAAGCCCGATATATCTTCAAATACGTCCATAAAGTCGCGAACAACTGCCGGCTCTTCATTACTATCAACTTCCATAGCTGCAAGAACACTGTTTGTCGGCCTAGCCCTAAACTCGACTGGCCCGACAGAACTGCTTCCCCCAGTGAAGGTAAACTCAGGATGTCCGGGAATCTGGAAAATTACCTTCCTTGCCCTACAGTCAATGTGGGCGTGGAAAGTGCCAAGAAAATCCATTCCCAAGACAACTTCATAGCTGCCCGTATCTATTACCAAGAAATCTGCAAAGAGCTCCCGTCCGCACACAACAACTGTACAATCTCTACATTCCCTACTAGCTATGATTTTCCCATTCCCAGTGTGTATGTCCCAAAAACTAGACAGGGTCGTGCAGGTAATCGAGTGTGTAGTTATAAATTTGGATGACATAAAACAGTGGGATGCTCCGGAATCAAATAATGCCAATGCGGGAAAACCATGAACGAGTAAAGTACCTGAAACCACTTCTCCTGATGCCTTAGCTTCCTCAGCTGTCAAGGTGAAAGCTCGAGCCTGATTAGGTCCCTGAGTCAGCTGTTTCTGCCCTTGGAACGGTCTCTGCGGAGGCTTCTGTATATCATCTCTCGTGCGAAGCTTCGACGGACAGGCACCAACTGCGTGATCGGCCGCTCCACAAACCAAACAAAGTCCCAGCTTCCTTCGGCAATCCTTCTGCACATGCCCGGGCAAACGGCAGTAGTCACAAATCATGCCTTTTCTTCGATCAACGACCACAGGCTTCTTCATTGGTGCTACACCACGTCGATCCACTGGAATACCTCTGCGCCCTTGATCTCGGTTAGGTACAAATGCGGGATTCCTGGCCGCAACTGCTGTCTGCTGCAGGTTCCCTTTCATTCCCAATAAACTCTGTTGCTCCCGGGCTGCCGTAAGAACCTGTGAGAAAGTGGTCAAACCCAGGGAGACAATCTGCCTCTGGATGTCCACATCCAAACTGCACATGAACCTTTGCGCCCTGTCTGCCTCGTTGGCGACTAAAGGTCCAGCGAAACGGCTGAGTCTCGTCCACTCCGCCGCATGTACGTCCACGGGTGCTCTACTTTGCCTCAGCCCAATAAATTTCTCTTCCATTTCCTCCCGTGCAGTCCGTGGGAAGAATTTCTCCAGGAAACTCTTAGAGAAATCCGCCCAACTGATCGGCTTGGGCAAGCGGGTCTCCTCCACAAGCCACCACTCTCGGGCGTAATCCACTAGCTGAATGCGCACCACATCAACTCTTTTGTCCTCTGGGATCTGTGCCGCAATCAGCAGATTCTCCGTGTCAACTAGCCACTGCTCGGCTGGCAACGGTTCCTCCAGACCAGTGAAAGTAGTAGGACCCAAACGTCTGAAATCTGCCACGGTCCCTACCCGGTCAATTGGTTTCGCTCCAGCGTTGTTTACAGACTGCCGAATGGCCTGCAAACCCTCCTGAAATGAATCTGCTTGCTGCTGGATCAGCTCAGTATGCCTCTTCTGATTTTCCAACATTCCACGTATCACTCCCAACATGGCGGCTTCATCCACGCGCCTCTGATACGTCTTGAAAATCTTATCTGCCATATTCCTGAAATCAAAACACCCAACATTAGCATGATGATAGATTCAATATATAAATCAAGGCTAGAACTCCAAGATACTTAAATAGAGTACCGCATTGTAACTATGCCGCGGTATCATAGCCACAATTACTTAACTCCAGCCAAGTCGCCTAAGTCCTAGAGATAACAAGAAATCAGGTTTTCGAGTTGACATGCAAAGTAAGTTTGCATGTCGATATAATCAGGAAGAATGTGATTCAAGAATGGTAAAACGGTCAAGGTGGTAGGACATGTTTCCTAAGCACGGGTATTCTGATTCGTGTATCGGGTACAACACCCAACTACAAAAGAATCAACCCAACTAACCTATGTCTCTGATACCAAAAGAACCATGTCACGCCCCGCTTCCCAGAGCACGCAAGATTGGGCACGTGACATAGCCAACCATGCTACCTGTGGGTAGGAAGTATCCATCCACAGTCACATTACGGCTGTAGAGATATCAAGAACAAGATAAAAACTATCAAACACATGTCCAAGTCCAGAATAACAAGAGTCAATGATAAATAAATGCGGAAGCAAATGATCCAATACAATAATAGAAAAGTATGTCCCATAATGCGGGCTCACATCTGGAAATAAAAATGCAGGAAATAAAACTAATCACTACAGAACTCACAAATCAGCCTGCTGGCTGAAGTACTCCTGCTCGGTCAGCGACAGTGGTAAAGAATCTGGGCCATGCAAAACCCAGACGTCAGCGCGTCATGTCAACCAATAATATAATATGAACAGTGTAATAGGCAATGCATAAATAAACATGAATAAAGCAATAGTATGAAACAAGCAGTGCAGGGTAGTGTGCAGTGGGTAACTAAACTGTTCTATCGGGTTTTCTATTCTAAAGTCTTTGAAATCAATTCGAGTAATCCTCCATGTAACTCAAAGGATATGTCCCGTTACCCCCCGGGACCACGGATCAGGAAGATGGGAACCAATAATGGTTCTGTCCCGTTGCCCCCCGGGACCACGGATCAGGAAATGTAAGAGTCACGAATGGCTCTGTCCCGTTACCCCCCGGGACCACGGATCAAGTAATACCCTTTTAAGTTACACTTTAGATTACCCTTTTGATTTCCCCATACCCCCAGGTTATATGTGTCAGGTCAGGTATTCAATAGTCAAGGACTAATGCCAACACAGGATCAGGTAACAGGTCAGGTTTGTCTGGATAGACAACATGAATGGTCCATGAGGACTCCATGTCAGGTTTGTTGGCATTAGGCATGAGATCAGGTAACAGGTCAGGTCATGGTACATCAGGTCAAGTCGATAGCAAAGGGTACCATGTCCGGTGCATCGGTATATATATATCATGTGTAGCAAGGTCAGGTCAAGATGTAACACAATCGAGGGTGTGCTCACAACAGGTATATAATCGAACTAGGATTAACAGCAGGAAGTAAGAAATAAAGTAAACAATAATAAGCAGTTTATTTAATCACATTAGTGCATTGGTATAGTACAGCCGTTTTATCATATTAGTAGGTTTCGAGCACCCCTTGCAGTGCAATAGATCACATGACGGTGCAATACCGTTATATCATTATCAGAATGTAATAGAGCTACATGTGTAAAGGCTACCGTCCTTTAAACGGTAAATGTGATTAACGGGTAACTTCGTTATTAGGGTTAAAGTGGCAAAATGTGATTTTAGGCTAACTGTATCATGATATATGTCATATTGCGTCCAAATGAGAAAATAGCTATACCTAGTTAATTTTGCAAGTTTAATGAGTCAAAACACATTTAATTGTTTAGCATAGCATGTAGCAAGTGATACTTGCCTCGACGGTTCGCGAACCGGGAAAAACGGACGTAACGTCGGCGGAAAAACACGCGACGGACGCACGGTTCACGGATCGAATCCAAACAACGAACAGTGGGACCACGCGGACCGGGGTACCTCGCTGGAACGTCGGGTCAAGTCGTCGGCACGGCCGGATTCCGGCGAGATGCAAAACAGCGACAAAAGTTTAGAAACCCTACGTACGGACAAAGACCAACCAGAGGGGGAAAAAGGAAGGGGGAAGGTAAAGGGAAGCTTACTGGGATTTCAAAGGTTGCGACAGCGACGGGATCGACGGCAATGGGGCGCCGGCGAGGACGCTGCAAGCGGCAGACTCGGCTGCGCGTGCTGGAGGAGGAGAGACGGTGAGGAGGGAGAGGAAGTGGACGGGTCTGGGGTGCAGGAGAAGAGGAGGTGGTCGGCGGTGGCGCAGGTGACGACGACGAGGGTCGTCGGCGGCGTTTTCGGCCAACCGGAGAAGGTGCTAGGGTTGCTGTTGGGTCCCTGTTGCGGCGCCGGGCACTCGGGAGAAGGAGGAGGGTGTCGAGGTCGGAAAGAGGGGCGAAGGGGAAGGTGCTAGCGTCGTCGGCGACGAGTTGCGGCGGCGACGGCGAGCAGCGATGGGTGCAGGTGGCTACGGTGTAGGTGCATGGGGACGTGGGGAGAGGAGGAAGGAGGGCTGTGGTTGCGACGAGGATGATGGTGGTGGTGGCGTCGGCGTTGGGCTGCGGCGGCGACGGGCACGGTGGCTGGGCTAGGGTTCGCGATGGGGTTCTCGTGAGGGTTTTCCTCTGCGCGTGGGTTCTGGGATAATGAAGGAGACGAGGATACGTATATATAGGGGATAGAGAGAGAGAGAGGGTTAGAGAGAGAGAGAGACAGAGAAAAAGTAGAGAGAGAGAGAGATAGAGATTAGAGAGAGATAGAGAGATTATGGGGATGTGGGGCCCACGGGGACAGCAGCCTCGTGATAAGCTGGAAAAGATTTGTGGGGGTTTAAAAACGAATATTAAAAGATTTTTAAAATATTAAATTAACAGTAGGATTAGTATATATATTATAGTTTTGATTATTTTATTAAATTGGGATTTTGGTGCTAAATGAAACATTTCCAGATCGCGCCCGGGTTGCGCCCAAAAATTTGAAATTTAAATAATAGAATTTTAAGCGGGTTCCAAATTTTAAAATGAAATGTTTTATGATAAAAAAGCATGCCCCCAAGTCGGACATCTGCGCGTGCGCGCGGTCGTCCAAACTCGCCCGTTTCACCGAACGGGATGAGAACTCGACGCACGGACGCTACCACGCGGCTAGGGGTGACGAGTAGGCCAATATAGATATTTTTAATTTTACTTTAGGTGCTAAAATTTGTTATATGCAAAAATGACTTAGCCAGTTAAAATTTTGCAGTAAGACCCAAACAAGCAAGATAAATGAAATGAGCAATGTCAAACACTCAACCAGTAATAGAAATAGTAGTATTGGGCTCGGGTGTTACAACGCCCATCCCTCGAAGAGAGGCTAGGACGTCCTTACTCGTTTCCTCAGAATAAAACGAGAAGACTGTTTGAGCTGGCAGTGCGTAACAGACTCATCAATCTGCCGAGTCCAAAGCGTCTATCGCAGCCAGGCGATCTTAATAATCCAAATTATTGCCCTTACCACCAAACGGTAAGTCACCCGATTGAGGATTGTTTCGTCTTTAAGGGGTGGATCGAGGATCAGTACCTACAAGGCAAGTTCGCGCTGTCGGAAAACTGGAAGGTAAACCCACCACAGCCGCACTCTCCAAAGAAGACGGACACGCCGAGGGCAACTTGTTCTTTAGTCAAGGATGAAAACGATGGAGAAAACTCATCGGATGAATCCGAAGACTACGTAGCGACTTGTCATGTGATTTCTCACTCAATGGCAGACATTGAAGAGGCTCCTTGCGCTGAGAAACCAATAGCGAATCCTGAGCCGGAGATCATACAGCCATCAGACGAGTTGATCGATGCCTTCCTAAATGAAATTCGTCTGAAAGCAAAAGCCAATCAAGAGCATGAAATGGCCATACTGGAAAGAGCCAAGGCATTCCCATCAAATCAAAAGCCATACACTGCGGGTAAAAACAAATTCAAGACGAGGAAACGGTTCGCCAAAGCTCTATCAGTAGGAATGAAGCTACCGCCCTCTGAAGAAAATACTCTCTCTGAGGTAGAGATGCACCCTAACTTCTGTTTATATCATCAGAAGATCATACATCCTACCGAAGACTGCGAATCCTTTAACTGTTGGTGGCAAGGGTATGTCGCTCAAAAGCAACACTTCGACAAGACAAAGTGTGAAGCTTGTGGACATCGAAAAAATGCGATATATGAGCGCAAAGGAGCCGCCGACGACCGTCATATAGCCGACTTCAAGGGATCGCAAATTATCACCTTTGGAAGCGACTCTGACGAAGAAGCTACCCCCAACTCTTCCCTCGGGGAATCTATTTCAAAAATAAAGGAATTGAGAAGCTGCGAGAACATTCAGCCATGCAATCTCATGCTACTCGGAAAAAATCTCGGCCCCGTAAACAAAGGATCGAACAAAAAAGATAGAGGAAAAGGAAAAACGACTTTCGTCGCCAGCGCTCAACAACAATTAAGTGACCCTAGACCGATTGCTCGCCAAAGCAAAAAGCGGCAACCCCTCCAGGAAAAGTTGAAACGTCCTTACTCGTTTCCGCAAGATAAAACAAGGGGACTGTTCGAGCTGGCAGTGTGCGACAGACTCACCAATCTGCCGAGTCCAAAACGTCTGTTGCGGCCAGGCGATGTTAATAATCCTAATTATTGCCCTTACCATCAAACGGTAGGTCATCTGATCGAGGATTGCTACGTATTCAAGAACTGGGTTGAAGACCAATACCAACAGGGCAAGTTCGCGTTGTCCGAAAATTGGAAGGTGAACCCGCCACAACCGCACGCCCTGAGAAAGATGGATACGCCGAGGGCATCATGGTCAGTCATAGAGAAAGTACCATAGACCGAAAAGTCATTAAACTAGATATTCGCCTCAAATACGGCGACACCGGACCGAAACGTCCTTAAACTAATGATGGACCGCAATGTCCAAAAACTTGCAAATGACCGAAATGTCTTTAAACTACTACCGCAGCATCCTCAGGCTGACGAGAATATAAAAAAAGAGAAAATAAAAAAAATAAACGGTATGTCCATAAGCAAAATGGGCACGGATGAAAACCCGAAAGGACTCCGTGAGTAAAAACAGCAGGGCTACCAGCGAGTGTTTGTGAAAACCTGAAAGGGCGCAACCTCGTTAGAAAAAATAATAATATGAATAATAAGAATAAAAAAACGGTATGTCCATAAGCAAAAAGGGCACGGATGAAAACCCGAAAGGGCTCCGTGCGTAAAAACAACAGGACTACCGGCGAGTGTTTGTGAAAACCAGAAAGGGCGCAACCTCGTTAAAAGACACTTATAGGGTCCTCTCGATCTTGTAAGGAGAAACCACCCGCGTGAGATCCTTACGACTTACAAGGGAGCAACACACTTAGGGATCCCCACGATTCCTAAGGAGAAAATACACTTGCGAGATCCTCACGACTCGTAAGGAGAACTCTCTTATGAGACCCTCACGGCTCATAAGAATTGAAAGTCTTAAGTTACAGAGACCTAAACCTGTGCTTAAGCAAACCCCCAACAACTTTCGATATTGCCCTACAAGTGGTCCAATACTGGCCCTTGTATACAATCCAAGGGCACGGATAAACATTTCCCTAATCAAGTCCCATCCGAGACTGGGGATATGTTCGCACGGTGAACAACCCTTGCAAATCCTCTCGATTTATGGGGAGAAAAACCCTCCTGTAGGATCCTTACGACTTACAGGGGAACAAACACTTAGGAATCCTCACGATTCCTAAGGAGAAAATACACCTACAAGATCCTCATGACTTGTAGAGAGAAATACCTTTGTGAGACCCTTACGGCTCTTGAAGTCAAAAGCCTTAGTCGATAGGACCTTAACCCTGGTCGCTAAGCCTCCTTTGTTCGACAACGACAGAGACAAATGATGATTCGCTCCTGGCGATATCCCAGTTGTAGCGATGTTGATGCCGAAATCGGTGTCCAATTTCAGGTTTACGGCGAAAGGCCAGTAGGCCGCACATGCATACGAAATAGCCGAAATGATGGGGTAACTTGCAATAAAAAGCAGCAAGTAAAAGGTATGCATGCAGAATAGCCGAAATGATTGGGCAACTTGCAATAAAAAGCAGCACGTAAAAGGTATGCATGCAGAATAGCCGAAATGATTGGGCAACTCGCAATAAAAAGTAGCGAGTAAAAATAAAATAAATAGCCGAAATGATTGGGCAACTCGCAATATAAAAACAGTGAGTAAAAATATAATAAACAGCCGAAATGATTGGGCACCGCGAAGAATAGCCGAAATGATTGGGCAATCGCGATCTTCGCGGTATAAAGCTGAAATGATAGAGCATCGCGGAAATAAAACAAAAAAAATGATGATAAAGCTTCGGCCCTACAGTTGAGGTCACATCGATCCCTGTATACAATCCAGGGGCTCAAACAGAGAAAAAAGCACGTCTTCCCTCCCCGTGCTCCATTAGAAAACGGAGCCAAAGTCTTGACAGTAATTCATATAAAACCGGAAAGACGATCAGAGATCATCTCGCACCACGCGGAGTGGTCACCACCTCGGCGTCCGTCTCAATACAACAGATACTTGACGTCAACCCATATAAAGGCAGAAAGACAACTGGAGACCGTCTCACACCAGCGTGAAATGGTCACCACCTCGACGTTCGTCTCAACACAGCAGACGCAATATCATCAAACAAATGGAGCCACGGCAAAATTCCAGCTCCACCTCTACGTTCGTTTCGATACAGCAGACGAGTTGTCACCCCAGCGTTCTTCCTCCAGCGGGATTCGAACGCGACAATCAAACAAACGGAGCCACGGCAAAATTCCAGCTCCACCTCGACGTTCGTTTCGATACAGCAGACGGGTTGTCACCCCCAGCGTTCTTCCTCCAGCGGGATTTGGACGCGACAATCAAACAAACGGAGCCACGGCAAAATTCCAGCTCCACCTCGACGTTCGTTTCGATACAGCAGACGAGTTGTCACCCCAGCGTTCTTCCTCCAGCGGGATTCGGACGCGACAATCAAACAAACGGAGCCACGGCAAAATCCCTAGTTCCAAACCTCGACAGTTCACCAGCAACCCAAAGATAACCGCGACATTCGTCTCGATACAGCTGACGTGATGCCAGCAAAACGAAGCGAAGGCCAAATTCCTAGCTTCAGGGTCTTGACGGCAACTCACATAAAACCTGAAAGACTATCGGAGATCATCCCACACCAGCGCGGAGTGGTTATGACTCATCGGGGCTCGCTAAAATGAGCCTAACCTCAAGTAAAAAGCGGCATGGAAAATTCCTAACGCTTGCCCTTCCGACGGTCAAACTGCCTAGGAAGATTGCTTGAAGACGTCTTGTCCAGCCCCCGAAGGGATCAGAGACACGGCAGTCGCAGGGCTACTCGAACGACACGATTGCCTATCGAGAACTATATCAGCTTATGCGACGGTACGATGGCCAAAACCCTAAGTACCACCGACCTTAACGGGCTTCTGTCGTAAAGAGCAGAGGTTAAATGCGACGTTAGGATGTTCTTGCGAGAAACGCTCGATTCGTCTCGACTTGTGAAGAAATTGATGTCTTCGTGAGAAATTCATGAGGCAGCTCGACTCGTGAGATAAAGCTTAGGCAGTGGGCATAAAAGAAGCCCGTTTCCTAAGCACTGGGACCCTGCAAGTTGGCCCAAAACGGTCTCTTGCATACTATTCATGGGTCTCACTCTCCAAAGTCGAGTTTCGACAAGAAGGGAAACAACCGCTTACGGGTCCTCTCGACTCGCAAGAGAGAAAAAATTCTCTTATACGATCCTTACGACTTATAAGAGAAAAACACACTTAGGAATCCTCACGATTCCTAAGGAGAAAACCCACCTATGAGATTGTTCATAACAGAATACTGCATTTTATACCGCCCATTCTTACGCTCGAGTGTTTATAGGTAGGTGCTTTTAATCCGTGTTTATTGCACATTTACAGAGTACAGGTTTCCAGTCCAAATATTGCAAATCAAGACAAAATCTCCACAGTTACGCCAAAAGCAGAACATCTGTTGACAGCAGATAAAAGCCGGGTTCCGGTCATCCATATCCGTCCAGTGCCGAGTACCAGTTCCTGAGACAAGACATATGACAGTGGTCATTCGTGTCTGGGACAAGCACAGAGCACGAGGGGGGCCAGCACAAGAATCAATGGGTGCGCGGAGCTCGAGAGAGATAGAAGTCAAAAGTGAAGAAAAGATAGCAATCTTGGACTAAGAATTCTGAAGATATTCTGGAAAGATTATCAGAAAATACATGTACCAGACAACAGGGGACAGCAGACCAGGGCCGTACAGAAAAGCCCATGCCCTAACTCCATCATAGGGACGCGGATCCGCGGCCAATAGGGGGTATTGGCGGCGGATCCGCGGCCATACGGGCGCCGCAGCTTGTCAACTTTTGTGGGTATTTTGGTCTTTTCACATGGGTCCAGTTTGTTGCCCTAGATTTCATTTTCCCTGCCTATAAATACTCCAGAACCGAGCTAAGCCAAGGGTGAAATTTTGTTCTCCATTCTTTTGTAGTTTTAGTTCTTTTTCTTCTTCTTCTTCATTCTTTTTCCATGAAAATTGTAATGAGAGCTTTTTGAGTGGGAGATTAATGAAGATGAGGTTTTTGTATCATTCTCTTGTGTTTCTTCTTCCCCTTGAGATTCTTGCTTTCTCTTGATCATTCAACCTCTTCATTGAGCTTGAATGGTTAAGGGTTAGTTATTGATCTCAAGGGTCGTATTCTTTCATGGAATTAGCACTTCATTTCACATGCGTTCTCTACCCTTTCCTTGATCTTGCAACCTCTTGATTGAGCTTGCAAGTTTAAGGGTTGGCTATTGATCACATGCTTGTCTTGAGTCCTAGTTTCTTGTTCTTTTTATCGCTTTTTATTACTTGCTTATTATTATCTTGCTTTACTTTCTTGCAATTTAATTCATGCACTTAATACTTGTAATCTTTTCTTTTCTTTGTTCTTTTCTTTTGCTCTCTTTTTCATTTTGTGAATGTTGTAATTATTATTGTTAAGAAGAAATACGAGATTATAAGTTAAAGATTTTCTTTTCTCTTTTCCTTTTCCCGTTATTTTCCATTGAACTCCGCCCAAACCATACGCAAGCGCTCCGTTAGGCACCCTACCCTGACAAGGTAACGGTGATTCCTAACCGCGACCGGTTGCGTTCGGTTTGGCCGGAGGCGAAAGCAAGAGACAAGAACGGAAGGACAAGGGTAAATAAGCCGGATTCCACGAATACCGTGCTTAAATCCCCTAATCCACGTTGTTGCCGATTGCTCTAGCTTCAATTGGTCAAGAATCGGCTCAAAGGTTTTGAGTACGGATTTCCTTAGCTTACAATCTCATATCTTTTCTTAACAACTTTATACTTGCAAATAAACACATAGGTTAGAATCAAACACATACAGATTCTTTATTGACTCGTCTAAGACAAGAAGGTAAAATACCACCATCTCCCTGTGGACCGACCCGTGCTCAACCGGCTAGCTGCAAAGCGACACCGTCCTGATCGCGGTTATACTTTAATTCTTTGAACATCCGACACGCCAAAAGCGTGCGATCAGAGATCCTCTCGATCCGTAGGGAGAAAAGTCTCTATGAGACCCTCACGGCTCATAGAGTTGAAAAGTTTTAGGCGGCAGATTTGAACCTGCGGCTTAAGCCCTCGCTATCTTACTCTATTACCTGCTAATTATGATGGCATGGTGAGAAAGAAGAAAAGCAACAGAAAGAGCATCCGATTTACATTTGATCAAGCGTTCAAGACACATTCATTCATGCATGTGGGCAAAAAGACTCAGGACAAAAGATATATAATAAAGAAAAGCTGGGATAAAAAAAATTTCATTAATATTTCCCGAAGTTCTTACAGTCATAAAAACAATAAACGAAAGTTACAATGGAATAACCTCAGATCCAGGGCATGGATTGAAGAATTCAAAAGCGACCCTATCTATAACTTTCCAAGCCTCGCGGACCATCCTAATATGCTTTCTTTCGTGAGCACAAGCGTCAGGGTCCCCCCTGATTTCTTCCACCCTCCGATAAGCAGCGAGTATGGTAGACTGTTGAAAGACCTCGTGCAAGAGATCGATAAGACTGTCTCGCCGTCTCTTTGAGATAAAGTTCAACAGGTACACCGAGTGCACCTTATCCTCAGCGGCATCCAGCGCCCTAAGCGGCACACCGGAACAGAACGGGGGAAGCGCTTCCCAGATGGCTCCCACGATAAGCTTAAGAAGAGAGAAACGCTGGGGAAGCAGAGGACCGTTGTACGCGTCGAAGCGGCTCATGATTTCAGCACACTCTGCGTTTGTGAACTCTCGATTTTGAGAGCGGCCAAGTCGGCGTATGTCCCCGTAAGAGATGATCTCGTTAAGAGCATACATATGGGTGTCCATTGTTTCTGTGAAAGAGAATCAACAAAATTATCAGAAAGACTGATTAAGAAAAGCAATATAATGCACCGAGGAATAAAATGCCATCTTTAAACTCCAAGATCAATGAAAAACTCCTAAGTGTTCTTTTGTATGATTTGGAAGGAGCAAAGCTCCATTAATGAAATGAGAAAATACAAGAAAAATCTTTTATAGAGCAAAGCTCTATTAATGGAACCCTAACAGGGTTCTCCTGAGTTCTCTTTGGATCCCTTTAGAGCAAAGCTCTGCTAAGGGAAACCCTAAATGGGTTTTCTTTAGATCAGGGATCTATGGAGAGCAAGGCTCTGTCAATGAAAATTAATTTAATTTAATTTAATTTAATTTAAATTTTCACCTAAAAAGTTTTAAAGAGTTTAACTCTTGGAGTTCTTGAAAATAAAGAGCAGGGCTCTGAGTTCTGAAAGTAAAATTTTGAAGATGAAAATCATCTAAAAGACCAAAGGTCCTATTTATAGGCATCAAATGCCCTTTCAACTTCCAAAAGTTGCCACAACGGTTGGAATTCTGTCACCGTTGCACTCACGTTTTGGAACTACGTAAGCGCAACAGTGGGGGGCATTTGTTTACCCCAATCAGAGCAAAGCTCTGTTCAAATTCCAAGGTGGGAAAAGAAGCAATGCTTCTGTTTTTCTCCAATCAGAGCAAAACTCTGTCTTGAAAATTAAAGTGAAAAATTGAAATTAAAATAAATGAAGCGAGGCTTCAGATTTCTTGCGCTGTGCGCAACGCGCCACGTGTCAATATCAGACACGTCAGTACAAGGAGCGCAGCGCTCAAGACAGCGCGCCCAATCAGACCAAAGCTCTATTAAAAAACAAAATAGAAGTAAAACTTCAGTTGCGCAACCGCTGCGCTACGCGACACGTGTCAGCGCAGTCGCTTTTGCGCAAGCGCTGCGCTGCGCGACACGTGTCGGCGCAGTTGCGCAAGCGCAGCAGCGCTGCGCTATGCGCTGCGCGACACGTGTCGGCGCAAATGCGCAAGCACAGCTGCACTGCACTGCGCTGCGCGACACGTGTCACGCTCTGGAGCATTTGTGCCAAACAGAATTAAAATTCTAAGGAATCTTTCCGATCTTGTTAAAACAAGAAGATTTTTTTCTGTAAAACAGAAGCCCTTGGATCAAAGATCCAGCGGTAGGGAAAATTCCCCAAATCACTCAGAGAAAGATCTCTTTAACAAATTTATGGGCACTATAAAAAGGGTCCTAGACCTTAATTCAAAGGCAGGAACATTTTCTAGAAAAAAAAGAGAGAGAAAACTCTGAAGAACTCCTCAAGAACAAAAAAGGTAAAAACCTTTAGAAAAAGAGAAAATTCTCTTAAAAACAGATCATTGATCTAAGAACAAGATCAATGATCTTTAATAAGAAAGAAAACTAATTAATAATAGTGCTTTGCACTTTTTATGAACCTTTGGTTCTTTGAGATAAGAAAAACTTATCTTTTTCTTTGATCTAAATTAGATCAAGAAATCAAATAGTGCTTTGCACTTCTGTTCTTGAATCTAAAAGATTCTTGGTGCTTTGCACTTCCAAACTGCGTTGTTGCGCTCTTGGGAAAGCGCCACGTGTCAACATCTGAACTACTTGCGCTATGCGCTTTAAGATAGAGCTTCGCTCTCTGTAATTGGCGCAACTCACCAAGGTACGCCACGTGTCAGCAGCCCAGCGTCCTGACACAGTGCACTGCGCTGCTGCGCTTGCGCTCACCAGAGCGTGAAACGTGTCACCATCACATGTGCTTGCTCTCATTAATTGGCGCAAAGCGCCTGACAAGCCATGTGACACTCTGTCAGACTAATTAATGCAATGCATCATCAAGGGCAAAGCCCAATAAAGAAAGGTCTATCAGACCAAACAAAATGCTATGCACTGTTAAAAGGGATAAAGCCCAAATAAAAGTCTATCAGACCAAAATAAAATGCTCTGGGCCTAAAAGGCCAGAGAAAATGCTATGCATTATTAAACAGGGGCAGAGCCCCAGTAAAAGCCTAACAAGCCAAATGCAAATAAAACGTTGAATACTCTCAACTGGACTTAGCCCAATCATGGCCTTAAGTCCTCAAATTAAATTGACTGAGCATAGTTGCCCTTTTAAATCAATTTACACTTGGTCCAAGGGTACATCTCTGAACTCCTCTGACATATGTCGTTGTAATCCTTCAACGTCGTCAGAGAGGTGACGGGTCCCGATGGCCATATATCCAACGGACCGTAATGTCCTTAAACTACCTATGGACCACTACGTCCCTAAACTAGCGATGAACCACCACATCCCTAAACTGGCGACGGATCGCAATGTTCTTAAACTACCTATGGATCACTACGTCCCTAAACTGAAACAATGGAGCTCCCAAATGCTCTTTTGTCGGATCTAAACGATCCCGTTTAAGTTGATCTTAGTCTCAAATATGGTTAACGTATCCTTAAATATTCAAACAGACTTTAGTCCCAAATTGGACTACAAACCCTCTAACCAACTTTGGCTCAAGGGTACATCTTCGAACTCCTCTGACACCTATCGTTGTAATCCTTCAACGATGTCAGAGAGGTGACGGGTCCCGAGGGCCATAGACATAAAACAGACCATTATGTCCCTAAACTGGAATAATAGAGCCCTAAAATGCTCTTCCCGTTAAGTTGATCTTAGTTTCAAATCATACTAACGTATCCTTAACAAACGTTTGAGTTGATCTTAGCCTCAAATATGGCTAACGTATCCTCAAACCAAAACCCTAAATCCAAATCTAAGAAAACACGGATTTGGACTGATCCACGTCCTACGGGCGACGACATAAATTGGTCTCCGTATACAATCCACGGGCAACCACAAACAAAACAAACACCCACGACACGAAGTGAAATTCTGGAGAAGGAGAAAGTGGCTACCGCGATGTGGTAGCGTAATTAACTGCAGGGGCTTGCGCTTGCAGGGAAGAGCGTCCCCACAATCAAAAACCCCTCAAGCGAGGGGGAATCTGACGAAGTCTGCTACATCGGCTGTATCCGTCTAAACCTCCGATATACGGTGCCATAAATCAACTTGGCATCTTCGGAGGGGTGGACGGATAAAACCAAATAGCATCTGCCCCGAATCTCAGCGTCAGGACTTCGCAGTCCTGTGCGCCGTCATTCGGAGGGGAACAACAGCGTCCCATACCACTGATATATATCATCAACAGTAAACATCCAGAAAATCCATAAGAACCAAATATCAACATCTATAGTACTGGTATCCGCAATATGCAACAGGAAATAAATTAAGACTGCGTAAATAAATCATATAGGCATAAAGATATCAATTCTACTGTGTCATGGTACTACTAATGATGTGTAGTGTAACATACACGTCTGTGCTCGTGCAGCATGGCAATCATTAGTATTTGTGCAAGTGTTCTAAAGTGTAATAGCCTACTCATACCGACATCTACATACACATTATATATCATAACGGCCCTACAGTGACATGGCAGTACCAATGAGGTGTAGTGTAACATATATGTATATGCTTGTGCAGCATAGTACTCATTGGTAGTTGTGCAGTGTTCTATCAGAGTGTTTGTATTACGGAAACGTATAATATCAATAATTATAACATGAACAAGTAAACTAATTATAAGCATAACTAATAATTGTAACTATTTGTTATGAGCTATACCATTATCTTTGAAAATGAACGAAACGTTGGTTTGAAATTAGGAAGCTACCTCGAAATGAAATGGACATTTGTTTTGGAAATTGGCATCGCATCCTTATTTTTTATCATCAAAAAGGAAACGAATCGTTAGGTTTTAAAAGAGTATAGCCCACTCAAGTATTTACGTTCAAAAATGAAATAAACATTATTCTACGGGTCTAAAGGAAACTGGACCGCTATTCGGCATACGAAACTCATCACCACCAATACGGTATTATTTCTCGTATAAAATCTCGCATATTCACTATATCTCAAATTCATCTCTAGTACTGCATAGTCTTTTATATCAATTTACCCAAACTATAAGTAAACTATACGCAAATGAGTATCATACTATATGCAAATTAACTTTAATATCCATATCTTAAATAATTACTAAAACTATTATATACCATACTACTACTTATAAGGTTGCGGAGGTGCTATACGCCATCCTCCTGACTTCTCCCGTATATGTAAATCTACTCACCAATATGATGAGCTTGCTAAAATCCACACTGCTATGTCCGCCAACTCCGTTTCGGAAATCTTCGCAATCGTACATCGACATAAAAATCATATCAAAACTCAAAACAACGAGATATGTACCCATAGGTTAGAACCTACAATATACTTAACCCTGAAAAAGACAATACAATTCTGTTGTTAACGTATAAACGTTAACGGTTTAGCTGCAGTTCAAATACGAAAACCCGTATCGTAATATCTGAAATTTGGTATAACTCTTACTAAAACGTTCACATATTTTTATACATGAATATTGGAATAAATCAAACAATACAGTAACTTACAAAATACCAAGTTCAAGCTACAGAACAAAATCCACGTCAAAACCCCCTAAAAAGTCCGGCGACCTCGGCCAAACAGGGATTCTCGCCGGGTCGCGTATGGAGATGGGGTCTCGGGCTTTAAGTGTAGTCTCCTAGTGGTTTCATGATGCTTATGGTATTGCTAGTTTTTCTATTGATTACACCTATTGGTTTCATATTCAATTACCGTATGCTAATTATCACAAAAAACCAATTTTCTAACACTGTATATGAAAACTGATATTGAACATGATTGATTAAGTAAAGAGAGAAGAAGATATACCTATTGAGATGATGCATAAAGGATTCCAGCTCAAGAATGGTATGATGGAGACCCTTAGGGATTGTAGTGGCTCCTAAATTGATGGTGTGCATAAATTGATGAAAGGATTAATGTTTCTTTCATTAGAATTGAGGAACACTTGTGAGAATTAATTTGGAGCTTGAAGAATTAGTTCTTTGCTCAATTGAGAAACTAAGGGGTTTCCTAGGTATAGTGTGGTGTAGAGAGAGCATGAGGTGGAGAGTTGTGAGGTGAAGGTGGTATGGTGAAGTAGGAGGTGTCAAGCTTGAAGTAGGATGTGTAAAGTAAAGAAGAAGGAGGTGGAGAGAATTGGGCATGCTTGAGGTTGTGGTGTTGTGAAGGTGTAACATAGGTTAAATTATAACAATCATAAAAGAATTATCAATTTATCATAACATTTCAAGTTACACTTTAAATCCATTTTACAATTTAAATCCATGTAACATAAAAGATATGAAATGATAAATATATCAGTTAAATGTCATTAGCTTAATGAAAAATACAATGTAATGTTAAAATAATTAAAATATCATATTTATGATATCACACACTTTTATTCATATTTACTGAAATAACTATATTTTTACGGATATAATTCCGATACCAAAAGTTGTATATGATATCCCTTTTATAAACTCATTATTTTTTTTTTCAAATTATAAATTAATATTTATAATTTTCTAAGATGTTAAATTTTCCTTGCTACAAACACATTAATTGTGAAAATTTCTTAATCTATTTTTTCAGTTTTCTTTGATTTTTCAATATTCTGTATATTGTAACGCACATAAGTCATGAAATCTTCAAAAATCTCTTAATTTTCTTTACTCTTCAGACATTCAAGATATTGCTTGTTATATAACACACGAAAATCGTAAAAATTTTAAAGTGCCAAAGTTTTTTGCATGTTTAGTTATATTTTTCAATATTTTGCATGTTATGGACACACGAAAATCATGATATTTTCAAAAATCCGAAAGTTTTCAATTTTCTTCGAATTATCAATATTTTGCTTGCTATATAGCACAAGAAAATCGTAAATATTACATTTCGTAAAATTTTATGCACGCAAAAATCATGAAATTTTTTAAAATATTAAAATTTTCTGTTTTATTTGGTTTTTCAAAAATCTTGTATTAATTGCGAACTTTTCTAAAATGTCAAAAAAAAAATCTTTTGATTTTCAATTTTCTATTCTCATACCAAATGAAAGTTATTATAAAATCTCAAAAAAAATTGTTTACTACTGTTTTTTCAATTTTTTATGATATATAACACACAAAAATCTTAAAGTTTTAAAAATTCTCAAAATTTTATATTTTCTTATGTCTTTTATTATTTTGCTTGTTGTTTACAATATGAAGATTGCTATATTTTAAAAAAATACAACGGTTTCTGTTTCAACACTTTGCTTGCTATAACAAGAAAAAAATCAAGAATTTTCTGTTTTCTTCACTCATTCAATATTTTGTACGATATAGCGCATAAAAATCACAAAAATTTCAAAACTCTCAAAAATATCAAGAACTTTCTCCTTTTTTTAATAATTTTGCATGTTATATATACATCACACAAAAAATGAAATTTCAAAAATTTCAATATTTTCTAGGACTTTTTACTAAAAAGCCTTTTCATACTTCGCTAATTACTAAAAATCCCCACCATATTTCATATTTACTTAAAAGACCATCATACATTTAAATTGCACTAAAAAGCCTTCCAATTTACGAACAAGAGATTTTTTGATATATTCCATCACTCTGTTAGGATGTTAACAGTGAGTATTTGTTAGGGTTTTAAAATCTTCTCAACCCCTCTTCTTTTCCTAAAATTTCCAAATTGGTTTTAGTATTAGAGTTTCGATCAAAGATCTCTCAAATTGATAATGAAAAGCGGTTCATTTTCTTAACCTTATCCAACAAAGAGCTTGTCGAGTGTCGTTGTCCTTTCAAATGCAAGTTTTGAGTTTATGGGCAATTTCCTTTGAAAGGAGAACGATTCTTTAATTACACTGACTCCCAATTTCCTACTAAACGAGAATTTGAGTTATATTTATGGAAGAAACACCCGCTTAAATACATAGAAGATAAGAAAATAGCTCAAACACTAGCTCTAGTTCCATCTTCCTAATGGGATGCTAATTTTTGATGGAAAACTACTGAGAGGGGCTTTTCAGTATAATTTAAATGTATAAGAGGCCTTTTAAGTAAATATAAAATATGAGGAGACTTTTTAGTGATTAACGAAGTATAAGGCTAATTTTTTTAAGTAAAAATCCCTATTTTGTAATGTCTTCGGTTTTCAAATATTTTACTTATTCATGCTTTTGCAGAACTTAAGAAGACAAAATTTTATATGAAATAAAAGAAGAAAAGACAGTCGCTTGCTACTACGAACCTTGTAGAATAAAAAAAATAAGGTTCGAGTTTCTGAGACTCCGGGTGACTATAACGAATAACAACACAACAAAATCAAGAAATCTTAAGAATCCTATTTTCTTTTTTTATTTTTCAAATTTCCAATATTTTACATGCTAAAAAAAAATCTGATATTTTTGTTTTATATGGTTTTCAATATTTCATTTGTTAAGGATATGAAAATTGCAAAATCCTCCAAAATCTAAAGAACAAGTTTCCTTTGATTTTTCAATATATTTTTATCGTTATGCATAAAAAAAACGAAATTTTCGAAAATCTCAATATTTTTTGTTTTCTTCCGTTTTTCAATATTTTACATGCTATAGCACAAAAAATTATAAACTTTTCAAAAATCTGAATTATTCAGTTTTCTATTCAATATTATGAATGCTTTAACATGAAAAATAAAAAAAAATCTTAAATATTATGTTTCCTTCAAAAATTTAAAACTCTATATGCACGCAAGAAAATAGCGAATTTTGTAAATATTTTACTGCTTTTATTGGTTTTTCTATATTTCTTTTGCAATACTAAAAAAAACTCGCAAAATTTTTAACTTATAATTTTTCAATATTTTGCATGTTATATAGGACACAAAAATCTTGAAATTTATCAGTATTTTTCCAGTAAAATCTAAGTAGTGAGAGAAAAAAATAGAAAGAGATTTTGAAGAAGGGGACGATTAGAATTTTCCACCATATAAATCTAATTGCATGGTATAAAAGAGTAATTAACATCGGAGTACGGAGGCAAAAAAAATTCCATGACCTAAATGTAGTAAGAGAATTAAATAGAGGCTGGCGTTAAAGTCCAAGCAAGATAAAGGGTTATTCTATTTATATGTATTATATAGATGGCAAAAAACACTAATAATCATGATTATTTTGAAATTTTTATTTAAGGTAAAATAAAGTAAAGAAATTCGATTTTAAACACCCCCAGAAATTCGATTTGAAACCACCACCACCCTCCCCCCACAAAAAAAAACTTTTATATACTTCAAGCACTAAACACACAGTATAAACAACACAAAAGAGTTCTAGGGTTAAAGTAAGCGGCCATTTTGAGAGAAATATTTTGATGTTTAAGCTGAGGGTTTCAGTCGGTTTAGAGAGAATATGACTTGTGCAATGTACTAGGTTGTTAAAGCTTTTGTAAAGCTATAGTAGTTCCCAAATCAATTAGGAGAATTAAGATGACCCTATAGTCGTGGGTCCATTGATCCTTTTCCGAATTGCCGTATGGGCCGCGTGCGAGGGACAAATATTTGCTCTACAACAGAGTGGCTATTGTACTATTGGATACGAGATAAACCTTAAATCGACTGAGAGACAGAGAAAACTCTTAGTTTTATTAAACGTCTTTAAATAATCAAGCCACAAAAATATCCGAAAACATTCTTGTTTCAAAAATTAGGGAAAATGGGAATATAACATAACCAATAAACTTCCAAATATCAGCCGCAAGCAACGATGAAGCCTCAGTGTAAACTCGAAACAACTGGCTGTTAATGTCGTTTTCAAGAGATAGTACAAGCGTTAATGGTGCCTAGATCAAAAGTTATGGGCTGTGAAAGTTATCCATAAATCCGCGGCAAATTGGTGACATCGCATCTAGGGGAGGATCCGAATGGACGGGCAGCCCCCAGTTCCAACAAATCTATATAGATTGCGACTTTTATCTTTAGATTTATTTAAGATTACTATTAGTACAGATTAATATAACTTATAGAAAAGAAAGTTATTGTCTGTTGATTGAGGCTCTATGTTGTCGGTCTAGAAATCATGGGTTCAAGCATACATGATTGTATAAAAAGTAATAAAGAAAATAATATGTACATAGCGATCTACTAAGAATAATATATTAATTCAAGTTGTTTTATGACATAGACACCGTTAAATCACTTTTTTATGGAGCACTATTTTACTTTGAAAATTATAGATAAAAAAAATATGTAATTTCTTTCTATATAAAGCCTTATAGCTGAATCGATATTGTAAAAACAGAAAGAAAAAAAAATGCACTAATCTAAAATGATTTTAAAAATCATTTAGTAATCTTTGGTCGCCATAAGGATATTATTATTTTAGAGAATATGTTCGATAAAGGAATTTTTTTGGCTCCACCCGTGATTACGTCAAAATCTTGAAGTAGCCAAAAACTTGAACACCGATCTTTCTTAGAGAGAGAATTGAACTTCTAACAATAATGTTTTCCAACTGCAGTTCAAAAAGGCAGATAGGTTTGAGTTTCAGACGCGTTTATATTGTTATATGTCAGAATATATGAGCTATAATTCATAGTTTTGGTGCAACGATTCCAGGACTTTAAGATAGCATATAAGCGGTTCAATGAAATAAGACAGCGTATAAACGGTTCAATAAAAAGACTATTATTGCATACACAAAATCCAAGTCCTTTGTCCATCCAAAAGAACAGGACTCACGCTTGAAGAAGTGTAATATTATAAGAATAATTACTCTCATCACAATTCGCGAAGTTTGCAAATTGATTTCGCTGGTTTGAATGATTAATTTATGTGTGCAATGTGAAATGTAGTTTATGAATTATTCGCACATTCTTTGAAAATAAAAAGGCCCATCAACTAAGCATTAAAGCACAGTTCGTGAATTCAAATATCAAAAGCCCACCACAGACCTTCGAAATGGTTCAAATGTAGCCCATACGTTATGATGCATTTTTTTGTGTGTAGGGCCGCGCCCGTGCGTGTTGTGTGCATGTATCAGAAGGGAACACTTCAAAAAATATATATATTTAATAAGCATTGTATCAAGGAACTTAACTCTCTCGATTTTGGTTTAGCTTTTTTTTCCTCATTCATGTCATTCATGTCATTCATGTAAGGTAGTGAAATTGAGATGGTTAAATACATGAATTATCTCTGTAGAAAATTTAGGGGATGCATGACAAAGCCAAGTTCAATCAAAATATAAATCAATAGGCTAATGAGAAAATTTTCTTTATTTTTAAAATGCACACCACATCAATCCATACTTTATTATCTTTACTAAAAAAATATAAAATTATTTATTGTCTTAATTGAAATTGTTTATAAATATTTGTTCTTAATTAATATTCATTAAAAGTATTCCCAAACCTTCTTTCTATCTCTTTAACATACACAGGTAAGTACATGCTTTTTGAATAATGAGGGCATGTTTGGCTAGCAACAAAAAAGAATTGCATCATGCTTTCATGGAACAAATGGTATATGCAGCATTTGTTGCAAGAAAAAAAGCCCCAAATCCATTGTTAGGTTATTTTCAACTTTTGTAATTGGATATCCAAATCCAAACCAGTTTTTGTGTTTGGTTAAACAGAAAACTAAAGAAAATGCAGCGCTTGTTGAAAATTTGGACATACGGCATATGCACTACTAGAAATAAGGGTTGCCCCTACAGATTTACCCGTAGGGGCAACCCACTGCCCCTACGGATATATCCGTAGGGGCAAAAAATTAATTTGTAGGTGCAAACGCCGTAGGTGTAAGTTGAACCCCTGAACTTGCCCCTACGGTCAAAGACTTGCCCCTACGGAGTTCAGTGTAGGTACATTTGCACCTACGGATTAGGGCGTAGGAGAAAAAATGTATTTTATTTACGGTTTTTTTAAATATACTAGCTGTACCTACGGATATATCCGTAGGGGTCTTTGTTTGCCCCTACAGATATATCCGTAGGGGCAAGCCCAATCCTCCTGACACTGAGATCAGGGGGAAATATCAGTTACTGCTGATATTTTGCCCCTACGGTTTAATCCGTAGGGGCAACATGTGTACCTACGGATTAATCCGTAGGTACACATTATCTGTTTTTTTTTAAAAAAAAAGGGCTGCCTTATTTTTTCTCGCCCTGTGCACAATAATAAATATCAATAAAATATAAAATTAATCATCACACAACATATATCACAGTATTCATAATCACATCTCACGCATATAACATACAAAAGAAACCCAAATACTGAATATGATATAAATATAAACCAATATCAATATCAATATCGTTTCAAAATGTAGTACAATATGCATGATATAAATAAATACATGTTTCAAAAAATAAGAACCAAAAAGCTACCCTAGCTCGGTCCAGCTCCACCTCTGATAAACGATAGAATAAGGCGCGCCTGCTCCTCGGTCAATAAACCATGCAATTCGGCGCGAGCGGGAGTCTGAACGTCCTGTGGAGCTGGTGATGTGGTCTGCGCAGCCGTCGTCGAGGGAGTCGCTTGCGGAGCCGCGGCTGCGGGAGTCTAAGCGGGCGGTGGAGCTATAGGAGCTGTCTGCGGAACCGCAGCCGATGTAGTGGTTTGCAGAGTCGCAGCCGAAGGAGATGCATGTCATGTACCCTGTCGCGTCTGGACCTAACGTGTGTAAGAAGCGTGTAAGAACTGTGTATTATTCGAATTCGTATCATTATCAAGTTATTTCGAAATCCCATTTGGATATCTAGTTTGGAAAACCGTTGTTTATTTTAATTACATATGTATGTATGATTAATCAAACCTAAGTCTAAAACCAAATAAGCTCAAGCTACGTACTAATTATGGATATGTTGATATCTATAATATGACATGATATTTTACTATAAAATAGTATACATACCAGCATCTCCTTCAACTCCTCAACGGTGGCCCTCAAGCTCTCCAGTTCCTGCTGGACAAGTCGCTCACTGGAGACGGAGGAAGTAACCGCCGGGGTGGAGTCCAACCTCATATGGGCCCTGCTAGGGCCCAGTCCCAGGCCTCTCTCCCAACCTCCATGGTGCCCTCCGTGTGCGGCGTCCAGAACTGGGGTTAACAGTCTCGGATTGCTCTGTCCGGTAAAATCGATCCCCGAGGCCTCGGCCTGCTCAACCAGCCGCTCCTACACCCAAATTAAGCAGTAAAGTATAAGTATAAAATTTAAACTTGAAGCTTCCAAAACTAAAATTTCAAATATAGGTAGAATAAATATTAACACTTACACAATATTCCTGGGTAGCGACGTCGGGATATCGAACCTTGCCCGTGGCGGGATCTGTCGAGGTGCCGTGGACGGCAAGATATGCGGACAGCACGCTCGGTGTACCACCTTGCGCCACGGTCTGAGCTGTCTGCAATATTAGAAAATAACTCTTCATATTAGAAATATTAGAAAATAACTCTTAATATTGCAGAATATCAGAAAGGTCGGTCTATTGTAATTTACCGATAACTCCATGGCTCGAGTAATATTCCTCGAGCCATCTGTGTAAGTGGGGCGACCCCTCTTCGCCGACTTCCTGTTCTCTGTATTCTGAGCGGCCTGTTTCTGCACAACGCATTAACATTTAGTTTTCTAATTAAGGAACATAAAAATATAAATTATATCATAAACAATGAATTACATTTAAAATACATACCTGTTTGTGTTGGGAGTCGAAATAATCGCACAATAGAGGCCATGTCTCTACGTCGACTCTCGCAAACGCCGGAGTAGATAGGAGGGCCGCTCTCTCTGCCTCGGGGGTCGCCATCCACAGGGAGTAGCAGTCGGCCTTCAGCTCATTCCTGTTGTATCGGACCTTGGTCTGCATGTTCTTCATCAGGCCATTGTACAGAGCATGAAGGTCGAGCACCCTCCCAGGGTGATCAGGGTCGAGTACAGGCTGAAAATCGTAATCCGACTGAAAATACAAAAAAAAACATTGTTATTAGATTGCAAGTGTTAATAATAAATATATTGGATAAATCAAATGAAAATAGGCTGTTAATACGTACCCGAGCCTGATCAAAGAAGAGGGTGAATGAGCGCCGGTGCTGCTCGCCCCACTCAACGTGAAGTGGATAGTTCTTCACGAGCCGGCTCTCATCCCCCATATACCGGCCGAACCTCTCGGCATGAGGACCGGTATAGCGATAGTCAAGGGTAAAAAAGAGGGGGAATGCTGCCTCCCCCTAACTCTGTCAGGCCTCAGCCTATGGGACTGATTCGGACCTCGAGTCCCCTTCTGGGGAGGGGGAGACCCTGCGTCTGCACGAAATATCAAGACAATCAATATTAAGACAAAGTTGTATTAAGAAATCAAGCTTAAGCGAAAATTTAAGTGTGATATATACTTCCGGTGACTATCGCACGAGCCTAGGCCCGGGCAGCAGCACGAGCGGGACGATAGTTCCTCCGGTGAGGAACAACCGGGGTCCCGGATGCGGACGCATCCCCTGCAACTAGAAAATAAATATTGACGCTAAATTTCCATGAAGTTCATATTTATTCTATAGAGCATATGTAAAATGAATAAATATTTTATATTTATTCATACTAACCTGCAGACGATGCGGATGGTATGGAAGCGGCAGGAGTGGCCCCTGCGGAAGATGTGGACGCACCACCTATAATTAGACAATTAAAAATAGATTATATAAGTAATTGCAAAAAGAATGTGTAGATCAATAATATAACGTTCTAAATCAATATGCATGCACTATAGGATATATAAACATACACGCAGGTGCGGTGGTGTCACCACCTACAGCTAGACAATAATAAAAATTTCTAAGTAAGAGCAAAACGAATGTGGGTATATTTATGATATAGCATTCTAAATCAATATACATGCATTATATGATATACACATACCTGGAGGAGCGGGAGTGGCTTCTGTCACAGATGTGGACGCATCACCAACAACTAGACAATCAAACATTGACAATATAAGTAATTTTGACATAAACAGGCATGAATATCTGTAATATTACATTCAAAATGGATATGCGTGCAGTATACCTGGAGGTGTGGCAAAATCCACACGGAAGGAGGCATCTGAAGGGGTCTCCGATCTGGGTGCAAGACCGGCCCTCTGAAGCTCCCTACGAAGCTCTCTGGGCGACAGAACCGCTCTGCCTCTGCCTCTGCCTCTGCCGCCCCTCGCTGCTCCTGCCGCCCCTCGCTGCTCCCGACATCGTCTTCAAATCTAGATAAACGGTTCGTGGATGCATTAGACAATCATTAAAAATATTGACTATATATGTATAGAGCGTAAAATGTGAAGTAATAATATAACATTGCTGATAACCTTTTTCGTTTCGTGGGCGCATTATACATATCTACTTGGATTTCATCGTCGATGTCATTTCTAACCCACGTAACTTCATGATCGGTCGAAGACAACCCGTCCTTCGAAACAGACGGTCGGAGCACTTTAAACCTTCTCTCTTCTTCGTCCTCATCGTTGTCCTCGTATTCTGGGACATCGTAGACATCTCTGGGTTTCCATCGGCATACAACACTCCACCCCGGATGCTTCAAACACTGTGAGTAGTATACTTGGAACGCTTAGTTCGGAAAGATAAACGGATCTTCCTGACCGTAAAATCGAAGTGTGTTCACACTGGTCAATCCATATTCATCTTTCCAAGTCCCAAGATTGCTTCTCCATCTGTCCGTATTGGTTCGCGTATCGTACCAAGTACACTGGAATATATAAAAGGGTTCTGATCGTCCGGGATAGTGGATGTCGAGTATACAATTTAAGTACCCATAATAAATCACACCGTCCAATCCTATCGTCGCAATCCCACTATTTTGAGTGGTTCTAGATGTTTCTATGTCCTTAACTTCGAATTTGTATCCAAAGACACCAAATCCTTTGTAATATGCAACCTCCGTACTAGGAAATTGAGCTAAATATCTTGAATCACTCTCAAATGATGCAGACAAGTTCGGATCGTGGATCTAACAAAACAAATTTTACGACAAATACATAACGATACAAGTTTAGACTAAAACTGCTAGCAATAAAATATTATTCGAATAACTTACATGATCTGTGACCCAATCACAAAAATTATCATGATGATATTTTTCCAACTGTTCTTCATTCCAATCAGGATGCCCCTCACGTACCTCGTTAAAATGAATTCTGTTTTCGACAAATAATGGTGACATTAGTATTATATCATTTCATACACACACAAACACAGATATAACAATTAATCCAAAAAAACTTACTCTCTAATTTGTTCAAGACATGCGCAATTAAGTAAGATAAAACGGTATATCTTGTTGATAAATATAGTGTCTACCCTCTTATACTCGGCTTTACCATATGGCTCGTCTTGAATTCTTCGTGGTCGGTTAATGCTTGTCTCAATGTTCTCGTCCAGATAGCGGGAACAAAATGTGGTCGCTTCATCAAGAAGATAACCTTGCATGATAGAATTCTCTGGTCGATTTTTATTGCGTATATGCTTCTTAAGAGTGTAGAGGTACCTAATGAAAATATGTTGAATAAATAAATACGGGTATACAGGACAACAATAAATTTATAAATTGCGCGAAACGAAAAATTACACGTACCACTCGACGGGATACATCCATCGATATTGTACCGGTCCGGCTAATTTCGCCTCAGTTGCAAGATGAACCGTCAAGTGTATTATGATATCGAAGAATGACGGTGGGAAAATACGCTCAAACTTGAAAAGTATCAACACAATAGAATTTTCTAGTTTATCCAGCATCACAATCTCCAGTGTTTTAGCACACAACTCTCTGAAAAAACAACATAGGTCGTTGATTACTAGACCAACCGAGTCGGGGAGAGAAGTCCCGAGGGCTAAGGGAAGAAGGTGCTCCAAGATAACATGGTGATCATGACTTTTCAGCCCATCGATCTTACCCTTCACAATTTTTATTTTCTTGCTGAATGATCCTGAGAAACCTGTAGGGACTTTCAAATCATGCACCATCTGCAGGAATCTTTTCTTCTCCGGTTGTGACATATGATAAGCGGCATTGGGAAGTACAAACTTGCCCGGTTTACCCGCTACCGGTCTAGAGTGCAATTCACTTCTTATTCCCCACTCTTGTAGATCCATCCGAGCATTCATGTTGTCTTTAGATTTCCTGTCTTTACAAAGAAACAAGTTAAGTATGTGCTCTGATACTCCCTTCTCTATATGCATGACGTCCAGACAATGACGCACTGAATTTGTAGACCAGTACGGAAGCTCGAAGAAAATGTTTAACTTGTTCCAATATGGTGGTTTGACCTGTTTCGTCGGATCCATCCCGAAGGTCACGTTATTGTAACCATACCATTTATCAGTTACGTCCTTTCCGGACAATGGAGATGGAGGTCTAAGAAGCTCCTGATGATCATCAAAGTGAACCGTGTCTAACCTATAGGGATGGTCTGGAGGCAGGAAACGTCGATGGCCGCAATAACAAACCTTCATGCTAAAATTCAAGAATTTCGATGTTGTGTGTTCATGGCAATGAGGACATGCTTTGTGACCATGTATGAACCAACTTGATAGCATTCCATACGCAGGAAAGTCATTAATTGTCCACATTAAAGCCGCACGCAGTATGAAGGTTGTATTTGTGTTTGCATCATATGTCTCTACACCATCAATGAACAAAGATTTCAACTTCTCGATCAGAGGTCGGAGATAGACGTCGATATTGTTCCCCGGTGAGTTTGGTCCGTCGATAAGAAGAGGCATCATAAAGTATGATTGGTCCATAGCCAACCAAGGCGACAGATTATAAATTATCATTACAACGGGCCATGTGCTGTGACTTCCAGCCATATAGTTGAATGGGCAGAAGCCATCAGTAGCCAGTCCGAGCCGGACAATGCGAGGATCACTACTGAATATTGCGTGCCTCCTATCGAAATCCATCCATGCCGGTGAATCTCTTGGATGGCTCATTTTTCCATCTTTACTTGGAGGAGCACGGTAATGCCAAATCATTGCCTCGGCTGTTTTCTTGCACCTGAATAGCCTCTGTAGCCTCTATGTTATGGGAAAGTATCGTTTTATCTTCACAGGTATATCAGGCTTCTTATCAGAATCTTTCGGCTTATACCTGACCTCTCCGCATGTTGGACACTCTTTCAAATCTGAATTCTCTTTCCGGTACAACATGCAATTTTTAGGACATGCTTGAATCTTCTCGCACTTTAGACCCAAATCAGACATCATCTTCTGGGCTTCGTACCAGCTGTCGGGCACATTATTTTCCGGAGGCATAGAATCTTTCAAGAACGAAAGAAGCATTGTGAATGACTTGTTGCTCCATCCATTTAGGCACTTAATCTGGAAAAGTTGGACGAATCATGAGAGGGTGGAATACTTCGCATTCTCATAAATTGGTTTCCTAGCATCATTCATGAAATTTTCATATTTATCCGCACGCGGTCCTTGACCGAAAGAAATTTCATCTTCGGTACGAATAGATTCACCTAGGGCAGCATCTACCATATCCTCCATTTCTTCTGATGGAAATAAATTACCTCCTTCTCCTTCTGCCGCATTACCGAATTCTTCTTCTCCTCCTGCCGCATTATCGTGTTATACTTCTTCTTCCGCAGTACTGCATTCTTCTCCTTCCCCGTGATATTTCCAAGTTGTATAAAGTCTAGTAAACCCATGTTTTACAATATGAAGCTCTGCCAATTCTATCTTCTGCCAGTACTTATTGCCACATCTATCGCACGGACAGAGAATCTTCTCTATTATGATCTTATTATGTGCGCGTGCAAATTCAAGGAAAGCATCAACTCCTGCGACAAACTTAGGTTGCATACGTTGTTTCGAATCCACATACATCCAGTCCTTAATTCTGACGTACTCATGGGCCATGTTAGACTGTATAACATATAAATTGTAGGTTATACTGAATATATTGAGAAATATAAGAACGGGATAGTTACTGACAAAGGAGAAAATCCGTGTATATGCTTTGTGTGTGCGTTTGTCGTTGAAAAGAATAGATTATCGCACGTATGTTAACCGACAGACGGGGACTAAGTGACGCTTTTAGTTTCATATATGAGTATCGATGATAATTTGAAGGTTTCATATTATCATATATTGGTTTTAACCTGAACATCTTGAATCGCTCTCTAATTATGCGTTTGTTGTGTATTCTTGTTGTATGTGTGTGTTCTGGCTATCGGGGGTAGGCTTCTATCCTATTAAGAATGTATAGAGCGAACACCCATCACTTGTGCTTTCAACCGTTTCGAGTAAATTTCGGCAGCACCTCCCCGCTGTTCTCCGAGTACACTGTAATAGAATAGATAATCATTTCAAAGCTGTCAAAACAACGTTGAAATGAACATCTAATCTATCTTTGTACACGGAGAACCATCGGAAAGGTACCGACGAAATATCTCGAAATGGATGAAAACACAAGTGAATGAAGGCGTTTGCTCTATACATTCTTAACTTGTCCACACGAGACAAATCTATGGGTTACCATACGATTGAATTTTCTCGTCGCGTAGACTATACGACGGTTGTTAGTATCGAGCTATACTGTCTGATATTTAACAACCTTCATATAGTTTTATGTCACGACGAGTATCGCACGTATGTTATCCGATAGACGGGGACTAAGTGGCACTTTTAGTTTCATATATGCGTATCGATGGGAATATGAAGGTTTCATATTATCATATAGTGGTTTTAACCTGAACATCTCGAATCGCTCTCTAATTATGCGTTTGTTGTGTATTCTTGTTGTATGTGTGTGTTCCGGCTGTCGGGGGTAGGCTTCTATCCCATTAAGAATGTATAGAGCGAACACCCATCACTTGTGCTTTCAACCGTTTCGAGTAAATTTCGGCAGCACCTCCCCGCTGTTCTCCGAGTACACTGTAATATAATAGATAATCATTTCAAAACTGTGAAACAACGTTGAAATGAACATCTAATCTATCTTTGTATACGGAGAACCAGCAGAAAGGTACCGACGAAATATCTCGAAACGGATGAAAACACAAGTGAATGAAGGCGTTTTCTTTATACATTCTTAACTTGTCCACACGGGACAAATCTATGGGTTACCATACGATTGACTTTTCTCGTCGCGTAGACTTATTAGTATCGAGCTATACCGTCAAAATATTTAACAACCTTCGTATAGTTCTATGTCACGACGAGTATCACACGTATGTTAACCGATAGACGGGGACTAAGTGGCGCTTTTAGTTTCATATATGAGTATCGATGGGAATATGAAGGTTTCATATTATCATATAGTGGTTTTAACCTGAACATCTCGAATCGCTCTCTAATTATGCTTTTGTTGTGTATTCTTGTTGTATGTGTGTGTTCCGGCTGTCGGGGGTAGGCTTCTATCCCATCAAGAATGTATAGAGCGAACACCCATCACTAGTACCTTCAACCGTTTCGAGTAAATTTTGGCAGCACCTCCCCGCTATTCTCCGAGTACACTGTAATAGAATAGATAATCATTTCAAAGCTGTGAAACAACGTTGAAATGAACATCTAATCTATCTTTGTACACGGAGAACCAACGGAAAGGCACCGACGAAATATCTCGAAATGGATGAAAACACAAATGAATGAAGGCGTTTACTTTATACATTCTTAACTTGTCCACACGGGACAAATCTATGGGTTACCATACGATTGAATTTTCTCGTCGCGTAGACTATACGACGGTTGTTAGTATCGAGCTATACCGTCCGATATTTAACAACTTTCGTATAGTTCTATGTCACGACGAGCATCGCACGTATGTTAACCGATAGACGGGGACTAAGTGACGCTTTTAGTTTCATATATGAGTATCGATGGGAATATGAAGGTTTCATATTATCATATAGTGGTTTTAACCTGAACATCTCGAATCGCTATCTAATTATGCGTTTGTTGTATATTCTTGTTGTATGTGTGTGTTCCGGCTGTCGGGGGTAGACTTCTATCCCATTAAGAATGTATAGAGCGAACACCCATCACTTGTGCTTTCAACCGTTTCGAGTAAATTTTGGCAGCACCTCCCCGCTGTTCTCAGAGTACACTGTAATAGAATAGATAATCATTTCAAAGCTGTGAAACAACGTTGAAATGAACATCTAATCTAGCTTTGTACATAGAGAACTAGCGGAAAGGTACCGACGAAATATCTCGAAACGGATGAAAACACAAGTGAATGAAGGTGTTTGCTTTATACATTCTTAACTTGTCCATACGGGACAAATCTATGGGTTACCATACGATTGAATTTTCTCGTCACGTAGACTATACGACGGTTGTTAGTATCGAGCTATACCGTCTGATATTTAACAACCTTCGTATAGTTCTATGTCACGACGAGCATCGCACGTATGTTAACCGATAGACGGGGACAAAGTGGCGCTTTTAGTTTTATATATGAGTATCGATGGGAATACGAAGGCTACATATTATCATCGAGTATCATATATTGGTTTTAAGCTGAACATCTCGAATCGCTCTCTAATTATGCGTTTGTTGTGCATTCGTGTTGTATGTGTAACATGATTTTAAACCATTGAGATCAAGATTTGAGAAATTTTATAAGTGGCCGTTAACATGATAACAATCATCTCTTCTTATCAGTCCATATCTGAATTCTAAAGGGCAGCATATTTGCTATTAAAAGATCATGTTCAACTCTAAAGCAAGGGAAAAACAGAGGAATATAGATATATTAAAGTCAAGCCATAAAGCTAATCACATATTTGTAAGGTTCCTAGGCACACTCATGAGGTTCCACAACTGATCAATCTTGCCAAAATCAAATTTTCCATGTGCCGAGAAACCCTAATGCTAGATCGTTAACTAGAGGTAAGGCGAAACATAGCAAGTTAACTACTTTAACTACAAGTGAAAGGGATTACAATCTTTGTAGATCCGGTCCTCCAGTTCTTTAGCTCCGTGATGACGTCCCTCCATTGCGATCATCGGGATCCTGGACTCTAGCGATGATTTCGTCGGAGAAATGAGCGGGCTAGGTCGTTGACTTCGGTGCCGAAGATGATTTACGTCGAGGCAACTCAAACTCAAGCTCCATCTTCACTAAGTCATGAAACTTGTGAAGAAAATACCCTATACAATATGGAAAGTGGTAGAGGATGAAGAAATAGGAAGTGGGTTCACTTTGGATTTGGATTTCTCACTTGATTTCTTCACTTAGAATTTTCAAGAAAGATTTCTTCTCTTCATGAAGAAGAAGAAGCAGGAAAATGAAAAAGCATTAACTTAAAAGAAAATTCAAGTGAATCTTATCATAATGCAACCATGGGTGAAGTTAACACATGTAGAGAATAAACTAGGGTTTAGGTGTAATGGTTAGGTTAAGGCATAAAACAAAATGACTAGACTTTTCAAAGTTTCATGAAGCTTCAAGCATAAAACAAGAAAGCCACCATTTTATTTTTTGCAAAAAAATAAATGAATAAAATAAATAAATAAGCTAAAACCCTAACCATTAACCTAAACATGGTTTAAAGCATACACACACCCAAGTTTGCATGTATCATCAAAGATGATACAAACTAGTGCACAAACATATATCATATATAAAATGTGCACAATCTAGTGAGAAAAATAATCTTAAGTGAACAATACTAGTTAATGTAACGTAATATATCAAATATATAATTATATATTAAATTATTAAATCAACACTTGATTTAATGATCCGGTTATACTGCATATAACCGACTAATATCAAGTGTATCAATATATCGAATCAACATTTAATTCGGTAACCCGGCTATATCTTATATAACCTTCCGATGATACAAATCGTGAGAATAGAATTCAGTATCACATACTGGTATTATTCTCGGTCCCACACATATCTCATATGCGCTCCTATTTTATTTCGCTTGAGCCAAAAAACCTCTATGTAGGACTCTAAAGACTCGTCAATACGCCGGCAGTAGGTGATGATCAAATCAAACACCCACAAGCCTCAAGCGGTCTGCTAAACGTAACGGCCACCCGGGTATTGAGCGATCAGAAGATCAACGAGCAAGCCCGCTCACACTTCTGTGAATCCAACCAGTAACACTTACCGTACAGTCCGGTCTGTTCGTCTGATATGTCGCATATCTCACCTAGGGGTGGTAAACGTCAGACCCCAGTAGCTTGATAAGTCATGCCGATATAAGGTCCATAACAAGCGTGAAACTACTGATAACCCTTACCAGTATATCACTGCAACCCTGGCCAAGGATTTCCAGTTATGGCCAGTCGAGCATAGCGCAACATCAACCCCCAATACCGGGAGAAACGAATCCCCTCCTATCGCTCATTGTCTCCATGTGAATCGGGACTATACCCAAAAACCACCTGTTTGCACGACTCAGTAGAGCCATGGTAGGGTGGAAATCAAAGCACAGTGGGAGACACACAAGACTTTATGACGATCTCGGGTCAACAGACTAAACTGTACCAGTGTCACCAGAGAACTGCCATCTGACGTGAGGTATAATACCATCTAGGAGTTCTCGGCGAGTCCATTCAGTGTACCCAGTCTCCACTGAGCACCCGCATACCATCTCTGATGTCAAACACCAATGGATATGGGATCATCCATCGCCCATCTCATGGGTCGAGAAGATATACGCTAGTCTACTCTGGAATATCGATGCCCCGTCTCGATATCCCCACGACTAAGAACATTGAAGGATGTACTCATGGACTACCCAGGCCCCACTAGTATGATCTACATCACAGTCCTGGAACTCGAGTACACATCCTAAGGGATTTATCAACATGTAATAGAGAGACAACAAGTATACATGTTAAGACAAAGAGCATCCAGATAGCGTACTATCATGTCAAGCAAGAAAGTCCTACCTATATATGTCTCAGCATCCACTACAATATACATCCAATGTACAGTAATGGCCTCTAGGGCATACATATAACTAACAATCTCTCACTTGCGCTAGGGCCATCTGTAGCAGTGGTTGTAGTATCTAATACTCAACCATCCCATAAAAGTCTCTCTTTGGGAAAAATCCTTTGTGAGTGGATCCGCCGCGTTGTCCTCTAAGTCTACTCTCCTAACCTCAATCACCCTGGAGATCAACTATCTCCACGATCAGGTGATGCTGCCTCAGAATATGTCTGAGTCACTGATGGGACCAGGGTTCCCGGGCCAAAACCACACTTCTATTGTCACACAATGGTAGGAACCTAGTTCATCTCATGAACCAATATACACCCAAACTGCCTCTTTGGTAGTATCTTTAATAGCGATGTTACCAGCCTTTATCGTCTAGTTTGCCACGGTATCTAGCTTGGAACTGTTCCAACATACCGTCTCTCTACTGAGGGTAAAGACAATGCCTGTGACTGACATTCAGTCGTCCTTATCACCCTGGAACCTTTCCAGTGATTCTTCCTAGGATCGATTGATACCAACTCACTAAACCTAATGAGAACCCTAACATCCATTTAGATCTATCTCATAGATCCAAATCCCAGGATTTAGGAGGTATCATCTTGATCCTATTTGGAAAATCCTTGTGATAAGAGGAGATTGACCGTGCGTAGCATAAGAAACTCTTTTCCTATCAAGAATATGTTGTCCACGTACAATACGAGGATGACCACCTTACTCTCTACTATCCTTTTGTATATACAAGGTTCATCTACTATTTTGATGAAGTCAAACTTTTTGACTACCATATCAAAACAGATGTTCCAACTTCGCGATGCCTGCTTTATCCTGTAAAGCAACTTGCACACATTTCCGCTGCTCCCACGGTTTACGAAGCCCTCTGGCTGTGTTTTTATAGACGTTCTCTTCTAAATCATTATTTAGAAAAGCAGTCATGGCATCCAACCACCAGATATCGTAGTCATGGTATGTAACAATGGCAAGTAGGATCCGGATGGACTTAAGCATAACCACTGGAAAAGGTTTCATCATATCCATGCCTGGTCGATGACGAAAACCTTTAACAAGTTTAGCTTTGAAAATCTCAACTTTTCCATCTACACCAAGTAATCTTCTCAAGATATACTTGCTCCCGATGGGGATTTAACCCTTCAGATATAGCAACCAAAGTCCATACTTTGTTGGTGTACATGGATTCCATCTCAGATCGCTAAGCATCCAGCCATTCTTACAGAGTCCCTACTCTCGATGGCCTGCTCGAAACTGGTTGGGTCATCATCTCATGATGCATTCCTCGCTCCTACTGTCATCGAGAAACCAAAGTATCTCTCAGGCGGATGAGGAGCCCTACCAGATCGGCGGAGAGGCTGAGGTTCGTCGGGGACTATTGAATCCTTTGGTTCTGTCAAATCATCAGCTGCAGTTTGTATAGCTGGAACCTTTCCAGTTCTACAGAACTGACCTTGCCTCAATCTTGTCCAGATTTTGCTTTTGACATAGGCCGGACAATCCCAAATCTTAACTTACTTAAGAGACAGGCTCTTCCCATACCATATCTCATATGGAGTGGTAGGCACAGATTTGATTCGAATCCAATTCAATAGGTATGCAACTTCTCAAGCGCACAACCCCAAAACGAAATAGGTAACTCAGTAGCACCCATCATAGATCACACCATATATAATATGGTGCGATTGCTCCGCCCCGATTCACCGTTGTGCTATGGTGTATACAGAGGAGTAATGCTGAGAGAGAATCTCATTCTCTTTTAGAATTGTCCAAGAATTCTATGCACAAGTATTCTCCTCCCTGATCTTATCATAGGACATAATACTTCTACCTGGTTTTTGGTTCTCTACTTCTGACTTATATTTTGTGAATATCTCAGAAGTTTCGGACTTATGTTTCAACAGGAAAATATGACTGAATCTTGAGAGATCATCAGAGAATGTAATGAAGTACAAAGAACCGGTCCTGGCATGTGCAGACAGGGGACCTTACATACATCATCATGTATCAGTCCCAAGAGTTTACTAACTCTTTCTCTGTTTCCAATAAACAGAGCTATGGTCATCTAATCTTTGTGATATGACTGGCAAGTTTCACAAGATGTAACTTCAAACTGATTTAAATATGCATCTAAAATGTAACTTAAGCTAGTCGGGTCACATTGATATGACCTAGTATACAATACCTCAAGAAGGAATCGTTCATTTCTGAAATTTTCTTCTTGTGTGTGTTCTGTATACTATGAACTGTAGTTTGATTTAGAACGTTAATGCTTTTAGATAATGTGCCTGAACCGATCAACTTTTGAAATAGGAAATGTTCAAAACATTGTCCAACAATACAAAAATTTATCATTTCTTTACTAATAAAGAGACTGATATGATTTTGTATATCAGGTTCGGTATCTAATAACATTCGTTCAGAATCAATGTACTGGTAATACAGGGTGACAGCGACCAACAGACTTGGCTGCAACACTTGCCCCGTTTTCTGTCTCATGAACCTTATCACCCGTTCTCAGTTCTCTACCTTTTGTAGCCCATGTAACAAATTACATATGCGGGATCCTGATCCGGTATCAAATACCCAGGATGTAGAGGACACTGAGAAACAATTCTTTATAATGAATACACCCGAAGGAGATGCATCATATGCACTTTCTTCATTTGGGCGGCATAGGAATTCTGGCATTCCCCTATTTCTTGCTCTGTCTTATAACAATTAGAAGTTGGAGCGGGACCAACGTTCCCCAGTTTAGTAAAACAAGCGGGTTCGGTCAATACATACATATTATTATCTTGATTAAGGCGTGATATGGTCGCTACCTGGAGAGAGAGAGAAGAAAACACTCTGCGTGCGCTCTTGCAAGATTAGATTGGTTATATATTTTATCTAATCAGGATGGCTCCCACTGTTTTTATCAAATCTTCCTTCAAACCCTAAAAGGAAAGACTAGCCGGGATTAATTACACTCTAAAAGTTCGCCAATCTTTTAGCCAGGCCAGTGTCGATACTTTGAGGGAGGTTCCCCATGCCTTCGCACGGACTTAATTAAAATAAACCTCGTTTTCTCAGGGGCGTAACCCCGTTGACACCTTTCTAGACACCTACTTGATCGGCTAATTGCAAAGTGCAAAACTCTCTCAGGAGTAACAATTACTCGCAGTGGGTATCGGGATCCAACTATCATATAGAAGGTATGCAATCTCATTGCAAATTTCAACACTTGAAACTCCCGATAAATGTTTTTACCCCTAGCACCTATGACCTTGGCTATGGTCAACAAATCATAAGCACTAGTTAAGTTCTATCCGTCATTTCGTGATTAATTAGACCCACCCACATGACCCTTGGCTAAGGTCAACAAAGTCACATGACTGTCCTAATTAATCGCATCATATGCTGTGTAGGAAGACATCACTTATCTACCATACACTATGCCTCGGCTATGGTCGACAAACGTAGCACGAATACTAAGTACTCTACTTCCTAAAATGACGGAGGGTTGCTGATGGTTTTTAAGAAAACCTTTAACGCTTTGAACTTGATCTCGTTGCGGAATCAAATGGTTTTTAAATGGAGTGTTTTTTAGGCTTTTCTAGTTTTGCTAAAGGGGTCACTCCCGGTGAAGGGATCGTCGCCCCTTTCCTCATCGAATAAGGTGCAGGATATATTATATATACCGCTGTGCAAAACAAAAACTATAGAAGCAATCAAAAGACAAACCGAGGGTTGTAGTATCTGCCAGTTATTGCTAAAGGGGTCACTCCCGGTGAAGGGATTATCGGCCATTTTCTCATCGAATAAGGTGCAGGATGTTCTACAAGGAACACCGTGATGCAAAGCAAGAACTGTAGCTACCTGTTTTTAAGAAATTCGATTCCACAACATCTTTTAGCTTTATTTTCTTTCATTAATCACATTAATGAAGTCCCATCATTTAAGTCCACCTAAACATCACAGATAAATATAACGTATGTTTATGCCATCCGCATTCGCCTCGATGTCCCGTCTGCACCGTTAGGTTAGGTAACTAACGCCAGAGCGAGGTAGGGCTAGCGCGGGTGTAACATAAGCAACGTTTATATAATATATCATATATACTATATACAATATCTATCTGAACATATCACATGATCACATCACAGATAACGCAGCAGAAAATATCATAAGAAATATTGGATATACTAGGACGTCCGTGTTTTATTTTGAGCCTGAATAAAACAAGGATTCCACGGTTGTGATGAATAGCCAATCCCACACCCCTAGACCCCTACGAGAGCGGCAACCAACCCTACCAATTCTAGAGTTAGGAGACCCGGACTCGACTCCTCGAGATGGTCTCCCACTGGACCCTAGAACCCGGTTACTTGTGCTCCCCTCCTTGGGTCTATCCTAATGCGGAAAAGTAAATAATATATATCAACGGTGGCATCTTCCGCAACCTGAAGGTGCCCTAATAAAAGAATGTTACATACAAGTTTTTACATGAATGAAAAAGAAAAACACTCATCTCACATAAAAAAAACCCCTCCTACTCAAACACGACGATCCAATATAACATATCCAGTAACACATAACATCACATGTCATCAACGAAAGTAAGTATGCATATACCGATTGTCGTCGACATATAGCAACGAAAACCGGTGATACAACTACATACTACACTTAGGGTCACAGAAAAGAAAGTGTAAAACTACAACAGTTGGAATCCGCAAACTCTTTAGACATCGCATGCCTAACCAATTATAAACCCCGCATTTTAGTCTCATTATCGAAAACTCTTTTCAATATCAAGTCGGGCAATTCATAAAGATTCCCGACATCATGAACGAATGCTCGTCGCAAACTTCAGTAGACGGCCGCCCCCCGATGCTGTCGACGTAGTGCACTAAGGCGGAACACCGCTGCCGCGAGCACCCGAACGGATGCTTTCGGCGACGGGGTTCTCCTACAGTCACTTGGTCGGGGTTATGGAGTGTAGCTGTCTATTAAATTTACCCGGCGAGTATCCGCGTACGCAACGTGATTGCGACGGACTTTTGATCACATCAAAATTCCGTGGCGACCGATCAATTGAGACTAAAGTGCTAGATTTATAATATTCAAATCAGTTATCTCATAACTACTTGTGGATTCTAAATATTGTATCACATTCCAGATAAATAGAAAATACTAAACTTTCCGATCGAACAATCAAACACCCAAGTTTTCCTGAAACAGCTCAACACTTGAAATAAGTTCAAAAACATCTATTTCATGCCACAGTACCAACGGTCCAGCCGTAGAAGGGTCAAGCCAAAGCCTCACATGTGGCACGCCGTACTTCCCCAAACCCTAAGGTTCAAAGGGCAGTTCAAGACGGTCACATAATCGAGTTAAGGTTTGTTGTCTTCTAGAGGGTCCATCGTGTTATTTGCACTACTTAGAATGTTCTTAAACCACGGAAAAATCCAACACTTGGAAATTTCCTGGCAGGGGAAAAAGTGGGTATTTATATCCGGTCGAACTTTTTAACAGTTTCTAAAATATCCGGAAAAACATAAACGAAGTTAAATTATCCGATCGAATTAACGAGTCCCCAATAAAACCCTAGAAAACTCAACATTTGAGTGGAATTAAAAAATTCCCAGAAAAAAATGACAAGAAAGGACCTAAGAATAAATATATGAAGTTCCAGAGACTAACTCACAATTTTGGCCGCGGAACCGCCGCCAAACCCTTGGTTTGGCCGCGGTTCCGCGGTCAAATTTTTGAGTTAGAGGTCCTTACTTCACAGTAATTCTTATTTTTTCCTTCTTAATTTTCTGAGTATTTTTAATTCACAAAAATCCACAGTTTTGAAAATTGTACAGAGAAGGGTTTTGATCGGGTTTCGGGGTTCGATCGGATCTCTAACTTCGTCTACACTTCGCCTAAAACTCTAGTTAGGCTCTGATACCACTGTAGGGTTCCTAGGCACACTCATGAGATTCCACAACTGATCAACCGTTCCAAAATCAAATTTTCCATATGCCGAGAAACCCTAATGCTAGATCGTTAACTAGAGGTAAGGCGAAACATAGCAAGTTAACTACTTTAACTACAAGTGAAAGGGATTACAACCTTTGTAGATCCAATCCTCCACTTCTTTAGCTCCGTGATGACGTCCCTCCGCTGCGATCATCGGGATCCTGGACTCTAGCGATGGTTTCGTCGGAGAAATGAGCGGGCTAGATCGTTGACTTCGGTACCGAAGATGATCTACGTCGAGACAACTCAAACTCAAGTTCTATCTTCACTAAGTCATGAAACTTGTGAAGAAAACACCCTATACAACATGACAAGTGGTAGAGGATGAAGAAATAGGAAGTGGGTTCACTTTGGATTTGGATTTCTCACTTGATTTCTTCACTTAGAATTTTCAAGAAAGATTTCTTCTCTTCATGAAGAAGAAGAAGCAGGAAAATGAAAAAGCATTAACTTAAAAGAAAATTCAAGTGAATCTTATCATAATGCAACCATGGGTGAAGTTAACACATGTAGAGAATAAACTAGGGTTTAGGTGTAATGGTTAGGTTAAGGTATAAAACAAAATGGTTAGACTTTTCAAAACTTCATGAAGCTTCAAGCATAAAATAAGAAAGCCACCATTTTATTTTTTGCAAAAAAATAAATGAATAAAATAAATAAATAAGCTAAAACTCTAACCATTAACCTAAACATAGTTTAAAGCATACACACATCCAAGTTTGCATGTATCATCAAAGATGAAACAAACTAGTGCACAAACATATATCATATATACAATGTGCACAATCTAGTGAGAAAAATAATCTTAAGTGAACAATACTAGTTAATGTAAAGTAATATATCAAATATATAATTATACATTAAATCATTAAATCAACACTTGATTTAATGATCCGGTCATACTGCATATAACCGACTAATATCAAGTGTATCAATATATCGAATCAACATTTCATTCGATAACCCGGCTATATCTTATATAACCATTCGATGATACAAATCGCGAGAATAGAATTCAGTATCACATACTGGTATTATTCTCGGTCCCGCACATATCTCATATGCGCTCCTATTTCGTTTCGCTTGAGCCAGGAAATCTTTGTGTAGGACTCTAAATACTCATCAATACGCCGGCAGTAGGTGATGATCAAATCAAACACCCACAAGCCGCAAGCGGTCTGCTAAACGTAACGGCCACCCGGGTATTGAGCGATCAGAAAATCAACGATCAAGCCCGCTCACACTCCTGTGAATCCAACCAGTAACATTTACCGTACAGTCCGGTCTGTTCGTCTGATATGTCGCATATCTCGCCTAGGGGTGGTAAATGTCAGACCCCAGTAGCTTGATAAGTCATGCCGATATAAGGTCCATAACAAGCGTGAAACTACTGATGACTTTTACCAGTATATCACTGCAACCCTGGGCAGAGATTTTCAGTTATGGCCAGTCGAGCATAGCGCAACATCAACCCCCAATACCGAGAGAGACGAATCCCCTCTTATCGCTCATTGCCTCCATATGAATCGGGACTGTACCCCAAAACCATCTTTTTGCACGACTCAGTAGAGCCGTGGTAGGGTGGAAATCAAAGCACAGTGGGAGACACACAAGACTCTATGACGATCTCGGGTCAACAGACTAAGCTGTACCAGTGTCACCAGAGAACTGCCATCTGACATGAGATATAATACCATCTGGGAGTTCTCGGCGAGTCCGTTCAGTGTACCCAGTCTCCACTGAGCACCCACATACCATCTCTGATGTCAAACACCAATGGATATGGGATCATCCATCGCCCATCTCATGGGTCGAGAAGATATATGCTAGTCTACTTTGGAATATCGATACCCCGTCTCGATATTCCAACGACTAGGAACATTGAAGGATGTACTCATGGACTACCCAGGCCCCACTAGTATGATCTACATCACAGTCCTGGAAGTCAAGTACACATCCTAAGGGCTTTATCAACATGTAATAGAGAGAGAGAGAGAGTAAGTATACATGTTAAGACAAAGAGCAACCAGATAGTGTACTATCATGTCGAGCAAGAAAGTCCTACCTATATATGTCCCAGCATCCACTACAATATACATCCAACGTACAGTAATGGCCTCTAGGGCATACATATAACTAACAATATTTACAACATTACAAATACATTAACGCAAAATATAGTTATAATTCTTCAAAAGAATCAATTATCAAGGATGAAGAGAGCTTATGATAAAGCAACCAAATTTAGCTTTTGTATTAAAATGGTTTATGATAAAACTTTTGAGATCCTTCAAGAAAGTTATGGCACTGTGAGGTTCCACAACTTATCATTACCAATCGCAAATTTTCATGGTTCTTTACTGGTATAAGACTTGTACTTCTATGAGGCGGAGTAAATAAATTTGTCGAGAGTTCGTGATGCATGTGTAATGATAGAATCCAACAAAAATTATTCTCATGTACTAATAATAGCATCCCAATTGCAATTTTTTTATTCAATAAGATAACACATTTGCAAGAGTGCATCATTTACATTATGTTTTACTCCCTCTAGGGCCACCAAAATATACGGTATCTATAGGATGGCTATTGTCAATGGAGTAACAGTCGGGTCTAACTTGGCCAATTTGAAAATCATTATCTTGTTGTTTATATATATTACAATTATTGTTTGTAAATCGTATATTGCTTATATATGCTAAGCCTCCCGCTGCAAAACGGCCGCTCTCCATTGGCGGACTCAGTTCACCATTGTTAAAACTCACCACTCCAATATTGATACGGGTTAAACTTTTTAAGAGAGTTTTTGGCTAATATCCCTAACCCTAACCGAACCCTACCCCCAGCCCCAGTCCCAGCCCAGCCGAGCCTAGCCCTAGCCCCAACCCAGCCCCAGCCCAGCCCCAGCCCCAGCCCCAAACCCTAACCAAACCCTGGCCCCAGCCCCAGCCCCAGCCCCAGCCACAGCCCCAGCCTCCCAACCCCAACCGAACCCCACAACCTAACCCTAACCCTAACCGAACCCGGCCGACGCCGACGCCGATGCCCTCACCCCTACCCGAATCTGGCATGAACCCTAGAGCACAACGTCAAAATTAAAAATTATTTCAGATTTACTTACAACCATGCGCGCGGTGGAGGAGACGGTAGAAATTGGTGGTCGCCGACGATCGGCGAAGATGGCGACGAGGCGCGGGAAGTCGACGAAGGTGTGGGGAAGACCGACGAAGTTGGCGCAGGCTCACAAGCGCGGCCGCGATGAAGCTCGGGAACGGACGACGAGAGGCGCGGGAGTGAGAGAGAGAAATTTGGGAGGGATGAATATATTTTTTCTGTGTTTTTTTTATTTATTAATAATCTATGTTGATGCCCCTATGGATATAACCGTAGGTCCCCGGCTTGCGGCTCCGTAGGGCCAGAGAAAAAATTAGAACGTAGGGCACCGTAGGGACAACGAGGATAAATCCGTGGGGGCAACAAATATTTGTCCCTACGGATGTCTTAGTCCGTAGGAGCAACCTCATATTGTAGTAGTGATGTAAAGCTTATGTGGCATCCCATAATAATTATTATGCTCACCATTTCCAAAATTGCAGCTCTTGTTACAACCAGAATGAGTATAACAAATATAACAAAAATTGGATGCTTTTTGCATCTCCATTTCCATTTCCAACTCAACTTTGTTGCTGACCAAGTATAGGAAATGAAGATTTTTTGCAACAAATGTTGCATGCATCTCCATTTCCCCGCTGTCAAACGCTCCCGAAATCTTGTACCATATCTATCACCTTACATTCTCTATCACTTTCACAAATAAATAAATCAAGCCTAAAACTGTACCTCCAAAAATAATTAGTTGAGATATAGCCATATATTTTGCATCGTGCGCATTTATATTTAAAGTGTGAAAACTTTTTATTCAAGGGAATGAGAAGAGAATGAGAGATATCAACATTGAGCCCATATGAGCCCACATTGTCTAAAAAGCAGTTCTATCTCTTGCGTAACATGAGTATGTGATACAAAATAGGGTAGAAAAATTACTTATTTTCCATTAAAAAATGCATCCAACTAAAATAAATAAATTAGTGTACAGGAGATTTATTGAGTCCCAACCCAATCTATCTAGGAATAATTTCGGCCATTTAATTCAATCTCATTTCAACTTATCTACAAGGCATATTGAATGCAATCATGCATATGAAAAATAGCCGTCATTCTAGTGTCTCCATCCTCAATAATATCTATAGCTAGCTAGGAATTAAAAGCATGCATGTGTCACAAGATTGTTCATGCGTTGCATGTGTTATATATATATATATATATATATATATATATATATATAGGACCAAGACACCACTATCCTTCTGGTTCTATAATTGGTAAGATGGGTTCGACCTAGGCAGAATATGCAAGCAAGGGTCATGAAGTCTCGGCTTATGATTAGTGTTTCTATATTAAGGATTTATGAAAGGAAAAAAAATGAATGAAAGGAAAAAAGAAAAAGAAATGTGTCCAACTTTGGCGATAATGTAGCCAAATGATATATATATATATATATATATATATATATATATATATATATATATATATCCAGCCTTCAACTTTCATGGCAGGCATGTGATGAAAAACTCTTTCGGTTGCATTAGCTAGGTGTGACCTCTCTCTAAGATTTGGCAAATCTCAAATGATGAAGATAATGGCAGGCATGCATGCATGCTTTGTATAAAGAAGACAAATTCGGAACTTTTTTCCTCTCTCAGTGGTCCTCATTGGTCCAACTAACAATTTCTTATCCCTTCCATGCATGGCCTTAGATTAAAAAAAGTCAAAGCAATTTCAACCATTAGGAATCGGAGAGTTAAAACATGTGCATTGTATTTTTCAGATGGCCGATCGATCTATCACCCAATCTAGGGTTGAGCTGGAGAATATGTTAATTAAAGTCGGGGAATTCATATTCCCTGTGGACTTTATCGTTATAGATACACAGCCTGTAGATTACCCACGACCTTCCTCTGTCCTTATTGAGCGCGACAGTCCTTAGAGCCTGGTCTAAATATTTTTCAAATTAATGAAGGGTTGATTTAGATGCTCGGTTTGTGATTTGTGGGGTTTAGGAAGGGTGATAAAATCCCCACCTAATCTTGATTTGGTCTTTGCCCCTTAAAGTCCGTATTAAAATATGCAACATAAAACCAATCACAAAACTTTTACAAAAAGATTTGTGAGCGGCGCTATTTTGCAAAGAATCCTGCAGAAAATAGATTTTATTGGATTTGAGAGGAGAGAGAAAGAGTTGAGAAAGATACCAGAGAAGTTTGGAACCCTAGATCTCTTGTTTCCTCAAGTCTGTGACTCCAGATCTCCTTGCAAAAAATGCACGCACAAATCGTTAAATATGCAATTTGCAGTTTTGTTTTAATAATGATATGAATTGTCTAAGAATTCAACACAAATAGTAAGAATAAAAAAATTACGCACGTATCCCCGACAGCGGCGCCATTTGATTGGTGTGAAAAAGTGTGTTTGTAGTGTAACCGTAATCAGAACGGTGTCGCGCGTAGCTAGACCGAGGTGAGTACGGGTCGTCCTCAGGGAAACGTTGAACCTTTTACTCTTACTTTAGATGTGTTGAAAAAGAGAGGAGGGATAAAGAATGTTGTGGAATGGTTTCTAGATCTACGTTAAACACTAATGCAGAATATAGATCTAGATTATTTATGGATGTAGCTAATATAATAAGGGGGCTTGTAGGGTTCGTTAGGATTTAGTAGTTATGGATGATTAATTAAAAATTACCATTTTTATCCTTTAATAGATTTAAAACTAGAACGACGGTGATGCGTGTAGATTAGGGTTTCTGAGGGAAAAGGAATCTCAATCTTAATCCTTATCTCGACACGGAACTTCGTTCATATCTAGCCTTTACCAAAACAATCATTAATCTAATCTCTAATCGCGGTCAGGACTAACAATGAATTGTTAGCGCCCCCGATTAGGATGTTAATGATTCTTTTGATAAAATTTATAAACTTTGTAGGACTTAAAAAGAGTTTAGAGATGTTCATCATGCATTAGCCTACCCTAATCTTACGAACCCTAACAAGCGGAGAATTACTCGCACATGTTGGGAGAAAAAGAGATGGAGAGAGAATGCATAACTAAACTACGAAGAAATAGAATAAGAAAAAGAAAGCTGCCTTTATTAATCAACAATATTCATTACATTTTGATTCCTTAGAAAATGATCACAATTACTAGTTGCTTCTCGATCTCTTCTAATGAGGTAGATGAACAGTTGATGATCAGTCTGGATACGTGAGCCGTCTTGGACTTCGTGATCTCGTCGGCTTGATAACTTTTCCAAGAGGCTCTCGGTCCATATTTATAGTGCCAAAGCCAGAAATCTTTGCTTCCAAATTAGGTAAATAGAAGTAGAGAATCTTCCACAAAAATTGCAGCTTGTGAATCTTCTTTATGGCCGCGGATCCGCGGCCCAAGGGGGTTATGGCCACGGATCCGCGGCCATTGGTCAAGATCTCTTGATCAAAATTCAGGGGCTCTGTACTTGTGACATTTGGCGATCCTTAGAACTTTTGTATCATGGAAATCTTCTCGTGGTTGCTGCCAGACTTGGTCTCCATGTTTTGCTTTCTTAATTAGGCAAGTTTTTTCTAACAACTTGATTTCCTTAATTTTAGTCTTGAAAAATTCTGCACAACTTGGAAAGATTCTGCACAACAACTCAAATAATATTTAGTAGACTTTGTTCTACTAGGATTTGGTCAATGATATTATTTGCATACAATTTCCTATCAAATTCTAATTATAATATATCAACACATGAAAAATATTATTTTTACAGATAAACCCTCATATGTATGATATATTATAATAAAGACCCTTTTTAAATATGAAAATGGTAGGAAAAATTTAATAACAAATGTGCAGTTTTATCAACTGAACAAATACCCCCAAACTTATCATTGATCGTCCCGAGCAAACTAGTTTATTCAAGAGAAGGAGAAAACTAAGCACACTTTCGTAGGCAAACACGATTGCACTGAGCACGTGCAACAAGCCGTTAAAGCTCTAGGTGTCCCTAGTAGGAGGAGTGTTGTCTTCTGAGGGTTTTCAGTGGATTACACCCATAAATCCTATAACAAAAGAGAGATGGTGAAATTTACATATAAAGATAAGAACCATAAAAGAAATACTTTGAAAATTTAGAGTTTCCAACTACACTAGCTTTTATGTTGTCATGAGCCCTGTCTTAATAGTCATGAAAAAATGTTAGAAATCACATCATCACTCAATAAAACATCGTCTTTATTCTTCATTCCTACCTTTCATCCAAATATCGATCATATACCCCTACGTATGTGAATAGAACATCCATACACTCGGAGAATTCAATTCAAGCTATCATACTCTTATCCATCTACCTCAGTATTTTTTTAACTTGATGAATATTTAGATTTGATCACACATTTTCATGCGACCGTTAATACTGTAAGTCCACGTTGCCTACCCCGGTGCTTGCGGGGAGGCGGAAACGTTATGAAAAATTCGATTTTTACAACACTAGACAACATGGACTTGCAAAAGGAGGGATCTTTACTAAACAAAACTAACTACAAAGCTAAAAGAGTTAGCTACTCGGTTTAGGGGTTATCCCTGTGTCTTCAAGTCCTTCTCTTCTTGCTTCTTGGAGTGAAAGAAAGGGATCTCCTTGTCGCCTCCTCTTGTCGAAGAAAGATCCACCCGAGCGCCTCAACCTTTGGCTTCAACTTCAAACTAGAAGTAACTAAGATGCTAGAAGTGCTAATCCTAGAACCTTAGAAAGAGTAGAGAGTATTTTAGAAGGATTTATCTCAAGCTCAAGGGTTTCTCAACTCATGAGAGGGGAGAGCTAGAGAGAGTGGAAGAGGAGGAGAGAGAATCTAAAAATGATAGAATGAGAAGAAATGAACCATTCTTCTCACATATATGTGTGAATTATGAAAATAGATAATTAGCTAAATATAATTGTCATGGTTAATCAAGAATGACCATGATCATTTCACATTAAATGCTTTTTGCTAGAATCAAAGAGCATCTTTCTTATGGAATGATTATGGTCAAGTTGTCAACCTAGATCAACAAGTCAAATAAAGTCAAATGGTCAACAACCCTAACCATGCACAATTATAATTAACTAATATCAATAAATCATATTTCACACATAACCATTAAGGTTAATAAAATGACAATAGTCATTAACCCTAATCAAAGTCCTCTGCCTCTCCCTCAGTCAACTGTGCATACACATCCGTATCCGTGTTCCGAGGAACACGAATACAATGAGATAAAACCAATCTCAAATCATATACTAGGATCCGGCTTAAACCAAAGCCCTCTAGTATAAGCTGTCCGGACACAAAACGTGCATAAGTGCGCGAATGTGAACGATCCCCGTCGCAAAACCATGTAACCTCTACTCATTTTGCCTAAAGGCGAATAACCCTCTGTATGGGACTCTAAAGACTCGACACTACGCTGGTAGTGGGTTTAACCACAGACCGCAAGTGGCACTAGCTGTACGTAACGGTCCCCAGGTAGATGCCGATAAGAAGACTGACGACATAAACCCATCTGAACTCCTACTGAGCCTGAATGTGACAGTCTCCGCACAGTCCGGTCTGTTCGTCTGATAACATCGCATGGCGGGCCTACGGGGGCGGTAAAACGTCAGTCCCCTAATAGCGGTACAAGTCGTGTCGGAGTGTAGCCCAGAACACCCTGAGATAACACTGGAAACCTACCAGTATATCTCGCTTGCCCTGGCCAGGGACTACTTGTGTAATGGCTCTCCTAGACACAGCGCGATGCCAACCTCCAATACCGGGAGAGACGAATCCTGTCTAACCGTCACTGCCTCCAAGTGCTTCGGGACTGCACCCAACTACTACCTGTTTGCACGACTCTTTTGAGCCTGGTAGGGTAGTAATCAAAGTACAGTGGGAACATACTTGAGGCGAAATGGCAGTGTCAAGTCGGCGGACTAAGTTGTACTCATGTCACCTGGGAACTGATAACTGACGATAGGTATAGTACCAACCAACAGTTCCCGACGAGTCTTGTCCAGTATCGAGCACCCATATACTATCTCAAGTACGACGTACTGACGGCTGTGGGACAGACCGCCTCTCGCACTGGGATGAGAAGCGCATACGCTAGTCTACTCCGGAGTATCGATACCCTGTCTCGATAATCCCATGACCAGGGACATGTATATATAAGGATGCGCTTATAGATTACCCAGCCCCCATGAGTGTGACTGCCATCACAATGCTGGTAATCGAGCGTATAGGTGATACAATAAAGAAACACATGTACACATTAAAGCAGAGACAAACCAAGTAGCATACTACCATTTTGAGCAAGATTGTCTATACAACTGTGAATATCCCAAGCATCCATCAAGTAATATACATACTAGTATGATACAGTAATGACCTCTAGGGCATATACACTAACAAATACTTCTTGAGGTACTAACCGACCAATTACTCATATGCTTGCTGATTAGGTGATATTATTTTCCTCGTCTTGCACCACCTAAGGCTTAGCAGTAACTCCCATACCAGTTGGCCTTAGGGCACTAGGTGAAGAGGCACCCTCGCTATATTTTTTTATTGCTGCCTTGGCGATAACAAAACCAGTGTTCATTTTTTTTTATTTTTACCATTTTTATATTTTCTTCATTTATTATTTCCTTCATATTTTGGCTTTTAGACAAGAGCATTTCAAGGTATGCTCTACTATCCCGAGATTCAAGACGTGTGAAAGTGCATATAAGAGGGTATCAACATTCAAATATTTGGCTTTCAGAATAGAAATTATTTTTCAGACTTATTTTTATTCTCATATTAGTGACTTCCTTCATTTTACTAACCCTTGGGACAATGGCTCATAACTACTTATTACCAGTTCGTTTAAGAAAACTTCTAATTTTCTTGGCTTTCTTAAACTATTCCTATCTTTTGGATATAATTTTTCACTTTCTACTCTTTTGTTATAAAAGAATTTTTTTAAAATTTTTGAAAATGTTGTGCTTATGCAAAATATGATGCAAATTGATGTGTAAATAAGCACAAACCTCCCCCAAACCTGTTTACAGCAGTGTCCTCACTGATGTCATCCGTTAAGCTCAAAAAACCTGTAGACTTGGGAGGAAATTATTAATGGGGGAAAGAATATATGAAAGTGAAAATCCTCCCCCAAACTTATTTTAGGCTCACAATTTTGTAAAAATCATTTTCTTTCAAGAGCCAAAATATACCACCCCCCCAAACTTGAGTTAAACAATTTTATTCTTTTAAAATCATACGAGCGGGTCAAGGTTATTGGTCAATACCAAGTTTTGCAAAGACCGAAGGTCAACACCAACCATTCAAAAATTTTATCGATGAAGCACCAAGGATGGTGGAAGAATATGTCACCTTTCGACAAGAAGAAGTGGGGAGGTGATAAGAGATGTAATGGAAAAGGATTGCGTCTCAATTTGGAGAGACGACACAGTGATAGTAATGATGGATTACTCGCATTATCATGATTGTCCAAAAGAAGGGGTGGAGGTCCAATTTCTTCATCTTGGAGATGATTTATCTCATCACCCGTATCTTTTAAAAATACGAGTTCATCAGCGAAAATTTCCTCAAAGCTTTCATCGATATCCCGAAGAATAATGTCATCAGAAAAAATGGGGTGATCGTCAGACTTTATAAAAAGTTCCTCATCAACGTTAGATGTAGACCCGGACAACTCGGTGGAAGAGTACATGCTTGGGTCAAACAACAACATATGAATAGAGTCAGTATCATGGGGTTGATCAAATTCGCTGCTGTCGATATCCATTAATTCGACAGAACACACATGAGCATATGGTTCGGAGGGTTCACTTCCCAACTTGTAAATGTTAAGCTCAATTGACTTCTTTCCAAAGGATAGGATCATAGAGCCGTTTCTATAATTGATTACTGCGTTGAAAGTGGCCAAAAAGGGTCGACCGAGTATCACCGGGATTTGATTGCGTGGGTTTGCTACAGGCTGTGTATCTATAACGATAAAGTCCACAGGGAATATGAATTCCCCGACTTTAATTAACATATGCTCTAGCTCACCCCTAGGTTGGGTGATAGATCGATCGGCTATCTGAAGAGTGCAATGTACAGGTTTTAACTCTCCGATCCCTAATTGCTCATAAATAGAATACGGAAGCAAGTTAACACTAGCACCTAAATCGAGTAGAGCATGATTGATATTTTTACCCCCAATGGAAATAGATATTGTAGGACTTCCGGGGTCCTTTCGTTTCTTGGGTAGTTGTTGTGTAAAAGCAGTGCTCACATTACTCGCAAGGAAAACTTTTTAGGTACTTGAACTTTTCTCTTCCTAGTGCACAAGTCCTTTAGGATTTTCGCATATGACAGAACTTGTTGAATAACATCTAGGAGAGGAATATTTATGTTAACTTGCTTAAAAATTTCCACAATCTTCTCCATTTGTGGACTTGGTCTGTTGCCCCTTAATCTGTTTGGATAAGGTGCTTTATCTATAAGGGTTTGGTCCAACATTAGAGAGGATTGTGGGGATGGAGTGGATCCCAGAATTGGAGTGGGGATCGTTTTAGGTAGATTCGAGGAAATGGGCGAATGGTTCGAGCCTTGGGGAAAACGGAGAATAGGCTCAGAAGTAGGTGGGAGACTAGACGAATTAGGGGAAGAAGCAGAAGCTGGGGTATCATTGGTGTCACTAACATCATCACATTGCTCACCCACTCGGTTATTCAGCACTTTTCCCGATCTCAATATAGTAACGACACTCACATTATAACTTTGTGAGTGGCCAGGATTAGGTATGGGTTGAGATGGGAGTTTCCCTTTCTCTCTCGCACTCATTGCGGCGTTCAACTGTGCGAGTTGGTTTTCTATTGATTTAATACTCTCACCATGGGAGGTAGAGTCTTTCTTTATGGTATCAATAGAAAGCTTCATCTCAGCCGACAATTGCATGGAATATTTCATGAACATATCCAAAGTTTGTGCAAGTGAAGAGTTGTCAGTACCGGCCACTTGTGGTGTAGAAGTGTTGGCCGGATTTTGAAAATTCTGTGACTGAAAGGGGAGCTGATTTTGTGGTTGTGGTTGCTGTGGAGGAGGTCTTTGATAATTGCTTTGTTGGTTTTGGTTCCAAGCAAAGTTAGGATGATTCCTCCATCCTTGATTGTACGTGGAAGAATAAGGATCGTTTCTAGGTTGCTGCTGAAAAGCAGCATTAGTTTGAACCGATGCATTCATAGGACATTCTACCGTTAAGTGTGAAGGATCTGAGCAACAACCACAGACGGTCTTGGGAAGCGTGACCTGATTTAGGGAGACTGATGAAAGTTTGTTCTCAATAGCATCGAGTTTCTTCTGCATCGCTGCCATTTCAGCTTTTACTGCGATGGAAACATCGTGCTGGTGAATACCTCCCCTAGATGAAGGTGGTCTTATGCTTTCCCACTGCAAAGTGTTTTCTGCGAGATCTTCCAGATATTTCCATACTTCACCATCATCTTTAGACATGAAATTGCATTGACACATTGTTTCAAGTATCTGTTTTGTCGCTGGATTAATGCCCTCATATATAATTCGACATAAATCCCATCTTTGTATTCTATGATGAGGACATTGGATAAGCAGATCCTTGAAACGTTCAAAGCACTTCCAAAATGGTTCATTGGGAAGCTGGGTGAACTGGTTGATCTGGCTCCTAATATGGGCAGTCTTATGGTTTGGGAAAAACTTCTTAAGAAATGCTATGACGAATTCATCCCAATTAGTGATAGAGTGTGCGGCAGTATTATAAAGCCATTTTTCTGCCAAGTCGTACAGTGTGAATGGGAGAAGACACAAGCGCATAGTATCGACAGTCAACTGTGAAGTACCCATCATTGCGCATACGTTTTCGAATTTGGTGATGAAAACGTACGCGTCTTCCGACTCAAGCCCGTGAAATTTGGGCAGCAGATTGATGTGGTGGGGTTTAATTTCGAAATTATCCCCGTTAGCTGGTGGAAGAGATAGACAAGTGGGAAGAGGACCACGGATAGGATAGCATCTCTCTTGGAGAGAGATGCGCAGTGGATTCTGCGCACCTACGGGCGGTGGCAGCGTGGTGTTATAATCTGATGGAGTGCCGTCCATCTCGGTCGTGGTGTGTGGTGGGGGAAAAGAAGATGAAGAAGTACCGACTTCGGCGTCGATAGCAGGAACGTGGACAAGACGGACACTAGGATCCCGTGTCCAGCCGAGCATGCACTAAGCGGGTTTAGTGCAAGTGGCATCTTGTGTGTGATTTAAAATTGGTTTGTTTTGAAAAAGCCGGACTCAAGACAAATCACTCTAAAATGCACAAGCAACCCTAGAACTAAGGTTACCTAGTTCCAATCTCTTGACCGCTCCTAGACTTCCAAAGGACAAGCCGCAGGATCAATACTCTACCGCCTCCATACTACCCTTGTAGCCAGATAAGTGCCAGGTAAGTGGGAAGGAACCACAGTAGTGGGCCTAATTAAAAATCACTAGCCTTTGTCATACTTGCCTAGGCACTACAAAAGTAATGCGGATAAACGATAGATTATCCACGACCTTTCTCTGTCCTTATTGAGCGCGACAGTCCTTAGAGTCTGGTCTAGATATTTTTTAAATTAATGAAGGGTTGATCTAGATGCTCGGTTTGTGATTTGTGGGGCTTAGGAAGGGTGATGATATCCCCACCTAATCTTGATTTGGTCTTTGCCCCTTAAAGTCCGTATTATAATATGCAACACAAAACCAATCACAAAACTTTTGTAAAATGATTTTTGAGCGGCGCTATTTTGCAAAGAATCCTGCAGAAAATAGATTTTATTGGATTTGAGAGGAGAGAGAAAGAGTTGAGAAAGATACCAGAGAAGTTTGGAACCGTAGATCTCTTGCTTCCTCAAGTCTGTGACTCTAGATCTCCTTGCAAAAAAATTCGCGCACAAATCGTTAAATATGCAATTTGCAGTTTTGTTTTAATAATGATATAAATCGTCTAAGAATTCAACACAAATAGTAAGAATAAAAAAATTACGCACGTATCCCCGGCAGCGGCGCTATTTGATTGGTGTGAAAAAGTGTGTTTGTAGTGAACGACAATCAGAACGGTGTCGCGCGTAGCTTGACTGAGGCGAGTACGGGTCGTCCTCAGGGAAACGTTGAACCTTTTACTCTTACTTTAGATGTGTTGAAAAAGAGAGGAGGGATAAAGAATGTTGTGGAATGGTTTCTAGATCTACGTTAAGCACTAATGCAGAATATAGATCTAGATTATTTATGAATGTAGCTAATATAATAAGGGGGCTTGTAGGGTTCGTTAGGATTTAGTAGTTATGGATGATTAATTAAAAGTTACCCTTTTTATCCTTTAATAGATTTAAAACTAGAACGACGGTGATGCGTGTAGATTAGGGTTTCTGAGGGAAAAGGAATCCCACTCTTAACCCTTATCTCGTCATGGAACTCTGTTCATATCTAGCCTTTACCAAAACAATCATTAATCTAATCTCTAATCGCGGTCGGGACTAACAATGAATTGCTAGCACGCCCGATTAGGATGTTAATGATTCTTTTGATAAAGTTTATAAACTTTATAGGACTTAAAAAGAGTTTAGGGATGTTCATCATCCATTAGCCTACCCTAATCCTACGAACGCTAACAAGCGGAGAATTACTCGCGCATGTTGGGAGAAAAAGAGATGGAGAGAGAATGCATAATTAAACTACGAAGAAATAGAATAAGAAAAAGAAAGCTACCTTTATTAATCAACAATATTCATTACACTTTGATTCCTTAGAAAATGATTACAATTACTAGTTGCTTCTCGATCTCTTCTAAGGAGGTAGATGAACAGTTGATGATCAGCTTGGATGCGTGAGTCGTCTTGGACTTCATGATCTCGTCGGCTTGATAATTTTTCGAAGAGGCTCTCGGTCCATATTTATAGTGCCAAAGCCAAAAACCTTTGCTTCTAAATTAGGTAAATAGAAGTAGAGAATCTTCCACAAAAATTGCAGCTTGTGAATCTTCTTTATGGCCGCGGATCCACGGCCCAAGGGGGTTATGGCCGCGGATCCGCGGCCATTAGTCAAGATCTCTTGATCAAAATTCAGGGGCTCTGTACTTGTGACATTTGGCGATCGTTGGAAGCTTTGTATCATGGAAATCTTCTCGTCGTTGCTACCAGACTTGGTCTCCAAGTTTTTCTTTCTTAATTAGGCAAGTTTTCTTTAACAACTTGATTTCCTTGATTTTAGTCTTGAAAAATTCTGCACAACTTGGAAAGATTCTGCACAATAACTCAAATAATATTTAGTAGATTTTGTTCTACTAGGATTTGGTCAATGATATTATTTGCATACAACTTCCTACCAAATTCTAATTATAATATATCAACACATGAAAAATATTATTTTTACAGATAAACCCTCATATGTATGATATATTATAATAAAGACATTTTTTAAATATGAAAATGGTAGGAAAAATGTAATAATAAATGTGCAATTTTATCAACTGAATAACGGTTCATATTACACGAGCACAAATTGTATGCTACTACACACACCGTCGGTAATTGCCATAACACGCATAACACATATACATGTGTGATATTATATTGGTTAGGGACAATTGAGACATTGATTCTTATTCCATTGTGCATACGAGATATAGCATACATGCATACCTACATGCTTACATGTATACCTTACTATACATACATGCTTACACATATATCTTGCTAGAGCTACATGTTTACCTTTATATGACCTTGCATTAGATTTCGAAGAAATTGGGAACCGCGTGATATATTTAATAACTTGATGCATTTAAATAGCGGGTTTCCCTTGTTATGCTCATATTACTGTTTTATATTGCATATATTGTATTTCATGGATTTACGTATTGAGATATGGATTTCATGTGATTTTATGGATTTGAGGACCGTGGTATTTCAAGAAATTATGCATTATTTGAAAAACCTGGTTTCTCTTGATATGATATTTCAGTACTTCCATCATGAGTTTCCTCGTTTCTAACACTTGTGTTAGAAACTCGATGCGAGGAATTGGATGAGGCCATGTGCGGGTACATGATGGACCCGGAGGTACTCCGGGGCAAGAAGACTCGCGTTGTAGGCAGTGAGCCCAAGGCAGGGGAGTACTACCTTACCGGTGATATTATTTGGACTCGGCGGATATCTGGAGGATACCGACCGGAGTTATGAGATGGACATGGACCAACCGTTCTGCCGAAGCCCACAGGCCGATCCCGCAAACGGAGCCCATGATATGAGTATTTACGTGTCGATGTTGGATACTAGTTTTCATGATGTTTTCGAGTGTCGATATTGGACACTCAGGTCCCATGAGACTTACAGGATATGAGAGCCGATCTGAGGATGCGATGCTTGAGGTATTGGGATTTGGAGTGTCGTTGATGGACACTGGTTTTTCCACGATGAGGATTCTGTGATGATGATATGTTTTATCCCATAGTCGGCTTTCATTTAATATACATTGCTTCATGTATTAGTAGTACCTGATAGAGTACCTTTCATGACTGTTGCATATACATATTGCCATATTATACTATCAGTTTGGATGTGATAGATTATCGCAGTATGTGCATACCTGCAATTATCTGCATGATATTATTTACTTTTCACGAGTTGGCAACTCACCCCTGTTGTGCCACAGTGTTTTGCAGGTTGTCATCAGAGCAGTCGCTGCAGGGCTTCTTTTTATCGTATCATCTTTTGCAGCAGATACCGCTACGGCTAACTGTGAGCAGTTTTGCTATAGGTGGGTTTTGCGGTTATCCGATAATGCTCATTATATATCTTATTGTATCCAGTACTCTCCATATACTACTTTCATGTATTGACTTAGAGACGAGATGTGAGGACGTATTGTATATTATTTTATGACTCTGGGTGTCGTGCTCGTGTGAGCTGGCTTTTGTTATGCAGCTTTATCTTTTATGCTGTTTTCACTCTATATCGTCTATTTCTTCGCTACGGCATAGTATATATACTTGCGGTGGTTGTTTCCGCTTTTGGGCTAGATTTGCTCCTGTTTGGGGATGTTATACTTATATCTTAAGTTTGTATCCTTTTCGAGGCTGGTTTTTACAAAGGAGGCGCTGCCAAAATTTTAAAGAAAGTAAATTGGACTTTAAAGAAGTTTTACTTGAGATTCCCAAAAGTTTTTAACAATGTTCTTATCACTTACTACTTTTAATGGTTCAGATTTCGTGGTTTTCGGCTTACTTGAATTACGTTACGCCTGTAGACGTTACGTGGTTTAAGTGTCGTCACGTGCCAAATTTTGGGTTGTAATAAAATTGGTATCAGAGCGCTAGGTTTTACCTTTCGGAGTGTAGCATGACCTTGGTATGATGGAGTAGGTAGCTTAAGCAGAGTGACGTAGCGTGTGTATGTCCGTGGCATACTTACGACACGGCACTCCGCCTAAGTGACCTTAGTACTTATTGCTTGATATTCCTTCCATGATTATATATATCTTTGTGATTCAAGTTCCGTGTTCTTATCGAATCCTGTTCCATTTTCTAGCCATTATGCCGCCGAAGACTATGGGGGCTCAGAGAGTAGTAGCAAGAGTCGAGATCAGAGTTGGCTTGTCTGAGACGAGGACTGACCAGGATGGTACGCTCGCTGTACAGGAGTAGATTGATCTGCCTTCGATGGATTTTATCGCTAGGCTCGAGGCAGATATGCAGGATTTACGCCAGATGATGGGATTGTTGGTTGAGGCCAGTCGAGCGCAGCGACAGGAGGTTTCCACCCCTGTTACCCAGTATTCCTTGCTATCAGCACAAATAGCATTGTGTCATGTATACAACAACAGTGGATGCATCCCTACTAGATGAGGAACGTCTTTCCGAGACTTTGGAAGTTCCAGGACCAAGGAGGGCTCGTACAGGTGTATCAGCCCAGAGACAGATGTTTAGATACCGCGACAAATTTCGTTTAGGTCGCGGGAGTAGCAGTGGCTTGGGACGAGGTCAGTTTTTTAGCTCTTATCCCCAAGAGGGTCAGCAGTCATCGTATGGATGTTTCCGATGCGGCAGATTCCATCACCTTGTCAGGAATTGTACATTGATACGCTAGAGAAAGACAGCCGTACCATATGTTACCCTACCACCTTCACCTCAGGGAGAGTTACCTTTTGCGACTGTTGTTGATCCGTGTCAGACTTATGTTCGAAGAGGTCGTGGTCGCGGAGTGTTTGCTCAGAGAGAACAGGATGGCAGAGGAGGAGGACAACCAGTTGCAGGTAGAGGGCAGGCACAAGCATTTGCTTTGACTCTTCAGGACGCACAGGCATCCAATGTAGAGTTTTCAGGTATTCTTTTTCATATGTTCTTTTGATACACATGTTTTGTTTAATCCGGGATCTATGCACTCGTATGTGTCTACACACTTCGTGCCGAGGTTGAGCAGAGAGTCGTGTATGCTAGATCAGCCGTTTATTGTGATTACTCCTGTTGGCTATTCTTTTGTTGCGCGACACGTGTTTCGGTCGAGTGCCAATCGGATAGAAGATAGAGATTCGTCCGTCGATTTGATCCTTCTAGATATGTTGGACTTTGACGTTCTCCTAGGCACGGACTGGTTAGCTACGTGCTATGCGTCTGTAGACTGCAGCGAGAAGACAGTCATGTTTTGTTTTCCCGGCGAGTCAGTTCTTGTTATGCAGGGGACCGTGGTACCTCCCTTCACAGCTTGATTTCAGCCTTTTTCGCTAGTCGGCTTTTGAGGAGAGAATGTCGAGGATTCTTGGCTTTCATTCATGATAACGGAGCCACAATAGATTCATTGGACCGGGTTCCTATCGTGTGAGAGTTTTCCGACGTTGTTCCAGATGAGCCGGCAGAGCTTAGGGAGCTTAAGGATCAGCTGCAAGAGTTGCTTGTTAGGGGACTTGTACTGCAAGTGTTTCGCCTTGGGGAGCTCCTGTTCTGTTCGTCAAGAAGAAGGACGACAGTTTGAGGTTGTATATTTATTTTCGTCAATTGAACCGAGTTACGGTGCGGAATAGGTATCCTTTACCTCGCATTGACGATTTGTTTGATCAGCTCCAGGGTGCGGAACATTTTTCTAAGTTTGATCTGTGATCAGGTCATCATCAGTTGCGGGTTCGGAATGATGCCATTCCGAAGACTGCTTTTAGTACGTGCTATGGGCATTATGAGTTTTTGGTGGTGTCGTTTGGACTCACCAATGCCCAGCAGGCGTTCATGGATTTGATGAACCAGATTTTTTAGGCCGTTCCTCGACCAGTTTATTATTGTGTTATTGATGACATTCTGGTCTATTCCAAGAGTCAACAGGAACATGAGCAGCACTTGAGGATGGCTTTGCAGACATTGAGAGAGTACCGGATGTTTGCTAAATTCTCGAAGTGTTCCTTCTGGCTTGATTGTGTTGACTTTCTAGGTCATATGGTTACGGGAGATGGTATTCGTATGGACCCGAGGAAGATCGAGGCCATACAGTTTTGGCCCAGACCTGTATCAGTGACAGAGCTTCGCAGCTTTTGGGCTTAGCCGGTTTTTACCGTCGTTTCATGCAGGACTTCTTGTGTTTTGCTACACCCTTGACCGGACTGACCAGGAAGGGGGTTCCTTTTCTTAGACTGAGACATGCGAGCTGAGTTTTCAGCAGTTGAATACTCGGTTGACGACTGCACCAGTTCTATCTTTGCCTTCTGGATTGGGCGACTTTGTCATTTACTGTGATGTTTCGCGAGTGGGGCTCGGTTGTGTAGTGATGCAATATGATAGAGTTATCGCTTATGCTTCCCGACAGTTGAAAAAGCACGAGCAGAATTATCCCACTCATGATCTTGAGATGGACACAGTGGTCTTGCGCTGAAGATTTGGAGACACTACTTGTACGGAGAGTCGTGTTAGATTTTCACGGACCGCCAGAGCTTAATGTATATCTTCCTGCAGCGGGATCATATTTTTTTGAGACAGCGCCATTGGATGGAGCTTGTGAAGGATTATGATTGTGGGATCCTTTATCACCCGGGCAAGCGAATGTGATAGCTGATGTTTTGAGTCGTAGGCCCAGGATTAGCTTGTCCCAGTTGAGCGCAGTTCAGAGACGGTCTTCTGCAGATTTGCATTTCTTGTGCGACAGCTGAGTACAGTTAAGTTCACCTCCACTGGGGGACAGCTTGCTCATATCCGCGCCCGTCCACTTCTACTTAATCGTTTTCATGAGGCACAGCCCGCCGATACCCATTTGTCTGAAATTATTGAGCATGTTCGGCAGGGTAGAGATTCAGAGTTCTTGATTTATGACCAGGGTGTGCTACGTTTAGGGACTCATTTGTGTGTAATTGATACCGATGGGTAGGGACGCGAGATCCTAGAGCAGGCATATCAGTCAGCTTTTAGTGTTTACCCAAGTCCACCAAGATGTAACGTCACTTGAGAGATAGTTACGGGTGGGCAGGGTTGAAGAGTGATATTTCAGATTTCGTTTCTAGGTGCCTGACTTGTTAGCGAGCTAAGGCTGAGCATTTGCGACCGGCAGGAGAGTTGCAATCTTTAAGTCCATTCCGGAGTAGGAATGGGAGCAGATCTTCATGAATTTCATTGTGGATCTACCTAGGTCTAGTCAAGGGAATGACTCCATTTGGGTGATTTTGTTGTCCGGTTAACGAAAGCGGTTCACTCTCTTCCAGTAAAGACCACTTTCGGTTATGCTCAGTATACTCAGTTGTACATCGATAAATTTGTACGTTTGCATGGAGTTTCTTCATGCGTTGTATCCAATAGAGGCACCCAGTTCACTAGCCGTCCTTGGCAGAAGCTTCAGGAAGCCTTGGGTACCTGGTTGAGCTTTAGCTCCGCTTTCCATCCATAGACCGATGGTCAGTCAGAGCGGACTATACGGACTCTGGAGGAGATGCTTCGTGCGTGCATGCTTAATTTTGTTGGCAGTTGGGATCGTCACTTGCCATTGATGGAGTTCTCCTACAATAACTGTTATCAGGAGACGATTCAGATGGCAAATTTTTAGGCTTTATATGGTAGATAGTGTCGATCGCCAGTCTGTTTGACCGACTCCGCGAGAGCAGGATTTTTGGACCCCAGCTAGTTAAGAGACTACGGAGATGATCCAGTTGATTCAGGACAGGATGAGAGCAGCCCAGTGCAGACAGAAGTCTTATGCCGACCGTCGTCATCGCAGACTTGAGTTCGCAGTGGGAGATCATGTATTCCTACGGATTTTTCCGATGAATGGCGTGATGTGTTTTGGGAAGAATGGAAGCTTAGTCCCAGATTGTAGGTCCTTTTGAGATCCTTGAGTAAGTTGGTACCGTTGCCTATCGTTTTCCACTTCCGCCCAGATTTCGGATATTCACCCCGTATTCCTTATGTCGATACTTCGCAAATACCTTCATGACCCTTCTCACACGAGTTAGCACCAGACCATTCAATTAGGATGCGATCTTTTGTTCACCAAGCGGCCGATAGTTATTGGATCGGCAGGTGGAGAAATTTCGGTCAAAGGTCTTGACATCTGTGAAAGTTCTTTGGCGTAGCCCGTTTAGTGAGGAGATCACTTGGGAGGCTGCGAGCGAAATGCGGAAGTTTTCACTCATCTCTTTGAAGGTACGCATAGTAAGAATTTTTAATTTGGGGATAAATTTCTTTAAGGGGGGAGATTGTAACACTTTAGAATGCGATTGGTGTTAATTAAGAAATAATGCGGGTTTTTAGTAAAAAGTTTACCAAAATAGTTTTCTCGCATTTTATACAGATTAATTAATATTTTATTATTATTTGTTTTTCCTTGCACACACTTGTGCATGTTAATATGGGGCTGTTTAGTGTTAACCTTGTTTAGTGGCCATGACACTTTAAACAAATCCATGCCATGATTAACTTGCACTTAGATATTTGTGTGAGATATTTGTTGTGAGAGTTATCCTTGTGTTTTGGATTGAGGAAGGTGGCTAGGTGAGTCATAAGGGCATTAATGCTTGCATTAATGATGGATAGGGAGAGAGTAAGTGTAAGGGTGCACTCACCCTACATTCACCCTCTCATTTTTATCACACCTCACACTCTCATTCTCTTTCATTCTCATCTCACTCTATCTCTTTCTCAATTATTTCTTCATCTCCTCTTCCCTCAACTGAAACCCTCACCATCTCATCACTAAAACCTTGCAAAACTTCATTAAAACACCACTAAATCACTTCTCATGTCATGTTTTAGCCTCTAGGATCCCTTGGAGCTTGGAAAGCTAGGGTTTTGAGCAAGTTTAGAAAGGTAGTGCTCTCTAATTGTAAAGTAGGTATTTTTAATGTTGTGTAGTTTATAAGTTTCAGTTTAGAACAGTAAAGGTTTAGTTTTTTTGCACATATCGTATTTTGGTATAGATTTGGGTCTCGGATAAATCTGCTATCAAACCAGGTGTTTGTTGGAAAAGTTGCCATCACAGTGACCTAGTTTTGTGACCTAAAAACTACCCTAAAAACCTAAGATCATTCCTTTCCAACTTGGCCGCAATTTTATTGCTTCTGGCCGCAATTTGCGTCCAGAATGGGGACTGGGTTCTTGAGTCTTGGTCTAAGGGTCTTTGGGGTTGTATGTGGTCTCGTGGAACTTGCAATTTTCACCAATTGTTTGTGTAGAAAAATCTGGGATCACTTTACTTGTTTCTAGTGTTTCGACTACGCGCGTTGCGTTATCCGACACGGTTTGTATTCTTGTGTAACTGTTGCTCTTGGGTTGGTTTCGTAGTGTCGCTACATATGTTAGCCACTAGACGAACACTTGAGAGTTTGTTTGGAGTTGGTGCGTCGATCAAATGTAGTTTGTACATGTTATTGTTCGATTTCTAATATGCACTTGTTATGTTGTTATATGATTTTAGGATCGCAGGCGGGGACCTTGGACGCTGCGAAGAGGGGAATGCAAGTAGTTGGTTTTACTTAGCCCAAGATCATCTGTGAGTAGATTTAACATCTACAGGGGAATCGCCCGCATGGCGTTATGCGTTTGGGCTAGATTCAATGATATGATTATTAGTTATAAGTATATGGAAATTGATTGTGCATGTGTACCATTATTGCATACCTCATTTTCTTATTGCATATGGACATAGTATTAATGAGACACAACACTATTATTGATGGTTCATGTTGTACGAGCACAAATTGTATGCTACACACACACCGTCGGTAATTTTCATGACACGCACAATACATATACATATGTGATATTGTATTGGTTAGGGACAATTGAGACATTGATTCTTATTCCATTGTGCATACGAAATATAGCATATATGCATACCTACATTCTTACACGTATACCTTGTTATACATACATGCTTACACATATGCCTTGCTAGAGCTACATGCTCACTTTTATATGATGTTGCATTAGATTTCAGAGAAATTGGGAACTACATGATATATTTAATAAGTTGATGCATTTAAATAGCGGTTTTCCCTTGTTATGCTCATATTACTGTTTTATGTTGCATATATTGTATTTCATGGATTTACGCATTGAGATATGGATTTCATGTGATTTTATGGATTTGAGGACCGTGGTATTTCAAGAAATTATGCATTGTTTGAAAAAGACGGTTTCTCTTGATATGATATTTCAGTGCGTCCACCATGAGTTTTCTCGGTTCTGAGACTTGTGTTAGAAACCCGATGCGAGGAGTTGGATGAGGCCATGTGCGGGTACATGGTGGGCCTGGAGGTACCCCGGGGCAAGAAGACTCGCGTTGTAAGCGGTGAGCCCAAGGCAGGGGAATACTACCTTACCGGTGATTATATTTGGACTCGGCGGATATCTGGAGGATACCGACTAGAGTTATGAGATGGACATGGGCCGACCGTTTTGCCGGAGCCCACGGGCCGATCCCGCAGACGGAGCCCATGATATGAGTATTTACGTGTCAATGTTGGACACTAGTTTTCATGATATTTTTGAGTGTCGATATTAGACACTAAGATTCCATAAGACTTACAGGATATGAGGGCCGATCTGAGAATGTGATGCCTGAGATATTAGGATTTAGAGTGTCGTTGAAGGACACTAGTTTTTCCACGATGAGGATTTCGTGATGATTATATGTTTTATCCCATACTCTGTTTTCATTTGATATGCATTGCTTCATGTATTAGTAGTACCTGATAGAGTACCTTTCATGACTGTTACATATACATATTGCCATATTATACTATCTGTTTGCATGTGATAGATTATCGCAGTACGTGCATACCTACGATTACCTGCATGACGTTATTTACTATTCACGAGTTGGCAACTCACTCCGGTTATGCCATAGTGTTTTGCAGGTTGTCCCTCAGAGCAGTCGCGACAGGGCTTTTTTTATCGTATCATCTTTTGCAGCGGATACTGTTCATATCAGAATTTTGCATTATTATATTCCCCATTCTTATTCATATTGCAAATAAATAGGTGCTTTTGATCCATGTCTGCTAAATAGTTGCAGGTTACAGGTTCTCAGAACAATACAGTGAAATTCAGGAAAAAATGCTACAAAAGTGAGACAACGACCAATAAATAGAAGAATCTTTATGATACCGCCTACAGTTTAAGGAACAAATGAAGATCAATGAACAGTTCAATTGCACAAAATACGAAGGCAGCACAAAGATTCAAGACTTCAACACGAAGCGAATGGTAAAAGTCCACAACATTCTGCACTGTAGAAATCTGAAAGAAAATAGAAAAGATACTGAAGAACCAAGTGAAGAAACCAGAAGTAAAATGCAACATGAAGAAGCCCTAAAGATTTGAGACAGAGACCCCATCAAACGGCCGCGGATCCGCGGCCAAACAAGGCCTCTCAAACCTTCCCTCTCCGAACCCTAACAAGTGAGAAACTACTCACTCATTAGGGAATTAACAATGGAATTCATTTTTGTGATTTTCTTTTAATAGCCTAATTAACTTGCGGAAAATAATTACGGTAGAAAAAAATTCAGAGAAATAACTAGGGCAGAAAAGAAATTCAAAATTAAAAAAACTTACTCTTTATTGATGCACTCTTTGACGATTATAAGGAATTGAAAATCTAAGATCTAGAATTAAAAAAAAGAGGCATCTCAAAAGAAAGGCACTCAAAAGAGGCACACCTAATTAGGCTCTTAACTTTCCTATTTATAGATAGAAAAAAACCCTAGGGTTACATCTGATCCATACACGAAATGACAAAATTACCCTAAGAAAACCCGGTCAATGCACCGACTCCACCGATACGCACCGACACATGCGTTGCACGGCCGCGGATCCGCGGCCATAAGCCTTGTTTAGCCGTGGTTCTGCGGCCGTTTGATGGGGTCTCTGTCTTAAATCTTTAGGGCTGCTTCATGTTGCATTTTACTTCTGGTTTCTTCACTTGGTTCTTCTGAATCTTTTCTATTTTCTTCCAGATTTCCACAGTGCAGAATGTTGTGGAATTTTACCATTCGCTTCGTGTTGAAGTCTTGAATCATTGTGCTGCCTTCGTATTTTGTGCAATCGAACTGTTCATTGATCTTCATTTGTTCCTTAAACTATAGGCGATATCATAAACATTCTTCTATTTGTTGGTCGTAGTCTCACTTTTGTAGCGTTTTTTCCTGAATTTCACTGTATTGTTCTGAGAACCTGTAACCTGCAACTATTTAGCAGACATGGATCAAAAGCACGTATTTATTTGCAATATGAATAAGAATGGGGAATATAATAATTCAAAATTCTGATATGAACAAATACCCCCAAACTTATCTTTTGCTCGTCCCGAACAAAACCAATTTATTCTCGAAAAAACCTAACCTCACTTTCACAGGGAATCGTGATTGCACTGAGCTCGTGCAACAAGTCGTTAAACCCCTAGGTGTCCCTGGTAGGAGGAGTGTTGTCTCCTGAGGGTTTTCAGCGGATACTACTCACAAATTCCGATCAATTTGGCCTATTGACTTTCATTCTTCAATTCGGTGTTCTAGCAAGAAATTCTATTATCTTCAACTTAGAAATCATCAACCCGTATTTTTCACACTCACTTATCATTTAACTTAAGATCGTATATGTTCTGCAAATTAATTAAGCTTTCAGCATCTTTCGAATTTTCCTTCTAAGGTTCCATCACAACTTAGGAATTTTTATCATTTCTTCTACTGAAGGTATAAGCCCTATCTTTCATTCCTATCTCTCATCCAAACCCCAATCATATACCCCTACGTGTGTGTATGTATCACCCTTATGCTTGGAAATTTAATTCTAACTATCATACTTTTGTCCATCATCCAAAGTACTTTTAGTTGGAGAATTTTAGATGAAATTGCTCACACATCCTTCTTACGACCGTTAATACTTTTTGAGATACTAACGACCGATTACAAAATATGTTTGCGCATTAAGGCATAATTCCTCGTCTTGTAATACCTAAGGCTTTAGCAGTGACTCCCAAACCAGTTGGTCTAAGGCACTAGGTGATAAAGCACCCTCGCTATATATTTTACTATTTATGCAGCCTTAAGTAATTACAAAACCAGCGTTCATTTTTTTTTATCTCTTTATTCACACTTATACTTCATTTTATTTTCCTTCATACTAAGGATTTAAAACAAAAGCATTTCAAGGTATTCTCTACTATCCCAAGTTTCAAGATGCGTATAGGTGCTAGTTGTAGGGTATATATTTTCAGAATTTAGATTTAAAGTTCAGAATTATTTTTCAGACTTACACTTCAAATAAAAATTTCAATACTCTTCCTTTATTTTGACTTAGCTCAAGAACTGTACTCAAAATTTACCTATTTCTAAATAATCTACAAGGACATATATTTTCTACAGTTAAACTTTAAGAAAGGTTATTTTTAGGGTTTTTAATTTACCAAGTTTATGATCTAGTTTTTTCTAACTAGTCAATCATTATGTTGAACTTAAGTCAAATATGGCCAAAATTGAACTTTTCAATTTTTATAATTTTAAATTTTTTTTGTTGATTTTTATGGATTTTAAAAAAAAATTATGCAAATGCAAAAATATACACATGAATGCGAAAGAAGAAACCTTACCGAGCACACCCCTAAACTTAAACTTGACGGTGCCCTCACTGTCAGGCTACACCAAGAGGGTCAAAATTGTCGGCTCTCTCCTGTTTTATTTTTTTTATTTTTTTAACAGAAAAAGAAAATAAAAATTATATACATAAAGGCCCACCAAACTTAAGTGAAACAATATTTCCACTGTTTAAGCGTTAAGAATTATGGGGGAGAAAAACATAGTATCATGCTATACAAGGCCTTACACAGGCCAAAGGTTAGCACCAACCATTCAAAAGTTTTATCGTTATAATGGTGTGGTTGGTGAAAGAATGGAGTGTAGAGAAAAGAAATGAGAAACACACGAGACCATGTGGAGATAGAAACAATATACTGTCTCGGTGGAGGAGAAGAATGGCGGAAAGGAAAAAGAAATGATGGAGGTTCAACTTCTTCAAGTGGAGGTTGATTAATCACAAAATCCATGTCGTTTAGAAATGCAAGTTCGTTAGCAAAAAATTCTTCAAAACTCTCATCGATGTAATTGAACATTTTGCTGTCAGTAAGTTTTGTACCAGAATTTATCAGACTTGATTTGTCAAAAATTATAGAGGTAGGAGACTCGAAAAACTCATCTACCTCATTTTCAAAAGTATCCAAATCAAGTTGGCTTTCTGAAATGATCAAACTTGAATTATCGGATTGTGATTCATCAACACTCATTGAAATTATAGGAAGAATATAAGAGGAACCTGAGAAAGTGGGAGAAAGAAGTTAAATATGAACTTGATGGTGGAGATGGAGTGTATAAATTAGCACAATTCTTAATGACCGATGTGTAAAAAGCGATTGTGCTAATCTATCAACCCACTGAGAAATGAGATCAAATCCCTCAAGATTCATGAGCAAATATGGGTACGTCGAACTTGGTAAACCAGACATTGGAAATGAAAGCGTAACGGATTCTTGCGCCATCGGAACGATGGAAAGAACGAAGGGGAGTGATTTAGGAAGGGTCACAGTTAAAGGTTCAGGAGGGTGTACACGGTTAGTGGAAGGAACAGGATGAATTGGAAAATCCGACCGATCAAACAAAACTGGTTTATTCTCAATAATTTCCTCAATATTCTTCTCAAAATTTAGCTTATCTATTCCATTCTCATCAAAATCAAGACGCATATGAAGTTCGGGAGAAACATTTAATGTCTCGGGATGATGAATTGGAAAGAAAAACTCATCCAAATCTGTGGGTTCGTCATTCGAAATATTCTCAGCGTCGATATCCTCAATCAAGTAAAAATCAATTTTTTTAGACACCTCATCAAAAGCATGTATATTTATCAATTCAGGTTCTAGAGTGGAGGTGTAGAGGTCAAAAGATTGGGTATGGGTTCACTCGAAAGGGACCCTTCACAATCAGGTAAATCAAACACTACAAAGTCGCACATCTCGTTAGACGTTTTATCTTCAACTGATGAATCATTTCGAACACTTGATAGACATTCAAAACTGGAGTTGTGGAATTCAATTGGGGATGGGTAGGATTGATTTGGAAGTATGTACAGCTCACTCTCACCACTCAAATTCTTAATCTGTCTAGCCGCCTCATCATACATTAGAAAATTTGGAGGTTGTTGGAAACTAGCTACCGGGTCGCTAGGTTGTATAAGGGCGGCAATGGATGCATTCAAATCCTTAATCTGTTGTCTTGATGCTACCAAGAAATCTTCCAACGACTGTTCCAGACTAGACATGGGTTGTGAAGGGGTTTCAGTAAAAGATTCAAACTTGTTTGGATACTGGAAACTCCCAAATGGCTATGTAGAAACAACGTCTAGGGAAGGTGCAACAGTTGGGTAAGATGGATAGGAATTGAATGATTGGACATGATTAGGATCAACATTTAGATAAAAAGGTGAATGGAATTATTGATCCCAAGAACTGGAAGTGTTGAAAGGAGTGAAAGATCGATTACGAGATTGTTCAATATGTTCAGCAATAGACATGGGTTTCGGAGTTACCTCCGGACACTCAAAAGGGGTATCAACATAAGAAGGTGGTGAAGGTTGAAACGGTTGATACAAAGTGAATTGCGGAGTCCAACTGTTTCTCCTAGACGCGTCTATTCGACCTTTCAAAGAAATTTTGGGCATGGATGGGTCGTCCGTAATTCGGCCAAAACGATGAGCGTAGGATGTAATGTCTGGTTGAGAGTACCAAAGTTCGGTAAGAGTTTTGCGAGGTGGAGTACTCATGATATGAGAAAGGAGAAGAAAAAGAATGTGATGATTTTTTTTATTTTTTTTTAAAATTTTTTTATTTAAAAAAAATTGTTTGTTTTTGGAGTTTTGAAAATTTTTTGAAAGTGTTTTTTTTCTTTTTAGAAAGAGTTTTTGCAAAATTTGTATGGAACTACGGCACAATTTCAAACAATCATAATTTACACATGCACAATCAAGCCTAGAGTTAGGGTCTCCTAAGTCAACTAGATTGCTCCTAACTGTTCCAAAGGGCAAGTTGTGAGATCCTCAAATCGCCTCTTCACCGCCAATTGTGGCCAGGTAAGCACAAGTAAAGAAAAGAGGGATTCGCTCACGAATCACCGTGAGACGGGCCTTTTAAAATTACCTTTCCCACTTGTCTAGCCTAGACACCACAAAGTCAGGTTTAGATAAACGACCGAGGCCTACAACCTTTCTTTTATCCTAATGAGCACGACAGTCGCTATTGGCTGAGTCTAATATTTTTTTAATTAACTTGAGGGTTGATGCAAAATTCTTTTTATGATTTTTTTGGGGTCCTAGGAAGGGTAATGAAATCCCCACCCAATCTTGATTGGTGTTATAGCCCCTTAAAAGTCTGTTTTAAAAATGCAAAGCAGTATACACACAAAACCTAAAACACTTGCAAATTTTTTTTTATTTAGAAGCGCAAAAAATCCTGCACAAAAACAATTTATTGGAGAGGGAGAAGGATTTTGCGCAAAGAACCCTGAACGAAAATTTTTCAGTGGAGTTCAGGGGGTTACAGAGGAGAAATGGAATGGTTACAGAGCAAAATGGATTGCTGACGTCAGCGGTTGACCGCGGTTCCACGGTCAAACCTGCACTTCCGCCGCGGTTCCGCGGTGGTCCAGTTGGTTCAGATCTTCAAAATTTTTCTGTTTTCTTGTTATGATTCTCCTCTGTCTGTTCAGATCTTCTGTTTCTCGACTTGTTCACTGAGATTTTCCAGATCTGAATCTGTCCATCTTCTTTTCCTGCTCAATTCACACAATACCTATCAAAAAGAACAAGATGAATTTTACTTTTATTTTATTTAAATTTTATTTTGTTTGTGTTAAAAAAATTTCAATTTTTATATTTTTAAATTTTTTATTTTTTTTATTTTTTATTTTTTTAACCCGAAATTACACAAAGAAAGAGACTACCGTCTCCCCGGCAACGGCGCTATTTGATTGTTGAGATGTTTTGCTTGTGCGTTTTGAAATCAAAGAATTAACCGCAATCAAGAATGGTGTTGCTTGGTAGCTAGCCGGTTGAGTACGGGTTGATCCACAGGGAGATGGATTCCTTTTCTTTATGTTCTAACGAGTTAATCCGATCAAGTTGGGTTTTGTTTTAGATCTAAGAATGAGAATAAATTGATAAAAAGGCTTGCTAGGGTTAGAGTTAGGTCAGTTCAAAATATGGATTCTTCTCGCTGCTTTTAATGCCCTAGTAAGGATTTGAGGTGTTAGGGTAATAATTAACAAAGGGGATTAGCACGTCAAGGAAGAAACGTAGTTTCTTCCTTTTGGTCCTTGTCCGTCCTTTCTTAACTTTTATCCCTAACCTCTATGGAAATCAATCACAACCGGTCTAACTAGGGTATCACCGCTATCTCATGGGATAGGGTGCCGTAGTGAGCGGTGTGTGTTTGATTTGCATAGAGTCCTAATTAAAAATTATGGGGGCAATAAAAGGAGGGAGAGAGATATCCTTCTCTCAAACCTTCCCTCTTCGAACCCTAACAAGTGAGGAACTACTCACTCATTAGGGAATTAACAATGGAATTCATTTTTGTGATTTTCTTTTAATAGCCTAATTAACTTGCGGAAAATAACTACGGCAGATAAAAAAATTGCAGAGAAATAACTAGGGCAGAAAAGAAATTTAAGATAAAAAACTTACTCTTTATTGATGCACTCTTTGACGATTACAAGGAATTGAAAAACTAAGATCTAGAACTAAAAAAAGAGGCATCTCAAAAGAGAGGCACCCAAAAGAGGCATACCTAATTAGGCTCTCAACTTTCCTATTTATAGATAAGAAAAAACCCTATGGTTACATCTGATCCATACACGAAATGAAAAAACTACCCTAAGAAAACCGGGTCAATGCACCGACTCTACCGACACGCACCGACAGGTGCGTTGCACGGCCACTGATCCGCGGCCATAAGCTTTGTTTGGCCGCGGTTCCACGGCCGTTTGATGGGGTCTCTGTCTCAAATCTTTAGGGCTGCTTCATGTTGCATTTTACTTCTAGTTTCTTCACTTGGTTCTTCAGAATCTTTTATATTTTCTTCCAGATTTCCACAGTGCAGAATGTTCTGGACTTTTACCGTTCGCTTCGTGTTGAAGTCTTGAATCTTTGTGCCGCCTTCGTACTTTGTGCAATCGAACTGTTCATTGATCTTCATTTGTTCCTTAAAATGTAGGCGGTATCATAAAGATTCTTCTATTTGTTGGTCATAGTCTCACTTTTGTAGCGTCTTTTCCTGAATTTCACTGTATTGTTCTGAGAACCTATAACATGCAACTATTTAGCAGACATGGATCAAAAGCACCTATTTATTTTCAATATGAATAAGAATGGGGAATATAATAATGCAAAATTTTGATATGAACAGATGCCGCTACGACAGACTGTGAGCAGTTTTGCTATAGGTGGGTTTTGCGGTTATCCGATGATGCTCATTGTATATCTTATTGTATTTAGTACTCTCCATCTACTACTTTCATGTATTGACTTAGAGACAAAATGTGAGGACGATATTGTATATTATTTTATGACTCTGGGTGTCGTGCTCGTGTGAGCCGGCTTTTGTTATGCAGTTTTATCTTTTATGCTGTTTTCACTCTATATCTTCTATTTCTTCGCTCCGGCGTCGTATATATGCTTGTGGTGGTTATTTCCGCTTTTGGACGAGATTTTCTCCTGTTTGGGGATGCTATACTTATATCTTATGTTTGTACCCTTTTCGGGACTGGTTTTTACAAAGGAGGTGCTGCCAAAATTTTAAAGAAAGTAAATTAGACTTTAATGAAGTTTTACTTGAGATTCTCAAAAGTTTTTAACAATGTTCTTATCACTTACTACTTTTGATGGTTTAGATTTCTAAGTTTTCAGCTTACTTGAATTGCGTTACGCTTGTAAATGTTACGTGGTTTAAGTGCCGTCACGTGCCAAATTTCGGGTCATGACAGTTTTTTTTATTTTTGGTTGCCCGTGGATTGTATACGGAGAATAATTTATGTTGTCGCCCGTAAGGCATGCATTATTCCAAATCCGTATATTCTTAGATTTGGGTTTGGGTTGATTTAAGGATCATTAATCTCATTTGAGATTAAGATCAACTTACACGGTTGTTGAGAATACGTTAGTCCAATTTTTGACTAAGATTTACTCAACAGAATTTGATCATTCAGATCCAACAAAAGAACATTTGGGCTCTATTGTTTTAGTTTAAGACGTTTTCGGTCCCTAGCAAGTTTAAGAATGTTGCGGTCCGTAGCTAGTTTAAGAACGTTGCGGTCCGTTGTTAGTTTAAGGACGTTTCGGTCCATAACTAGTTTAAGGACGTTGTGGTCCGTATTTGGATGTGCCCGTCAATTTGGGAGTGCACCAAAGAATTGTTGGTTATCGGGACCCACCACCTCTCTGAAGACGCTGAAAAACTACAATGACATGTATCAGAGGTGTGAGGAGATGTACCCTTGAACCAATGTCCGTTGGAAGATCAATAGTCGTGTTTGGGACTAAGACCAATTTGGAAAATGATGAGCACATGGGTTGGGTTGATCTGAATTAGGGATTTGGTCAACTTGGACTCAGCCCACTCAGTTTTTGAATAAAATGTTAAACACTTTTTTAGGCTCAGTCCCTTTTCTGTGCAAACAATGCAGAGTACTCATATGGGTTCTGACGCTCATACTTTGGTTTACTTTCCCTTTTTTTTATGGAGCGTTAAACACTCTTTATGGCACCCACGTGCGGAGCACCTGAAGCGCAGTGCGCCAACCACTGAGTGCTAGGCACTCCTTATTGAGCAGCGCCCACATGAGGGGCACGTGAGGCGCTTGGTACTGAGCGCGCTTTATTGAGCAGCGCCCGCGTAAGGGACACGAAAGGCGCTTGGCGCTGAGCGCCAACCATTGAGTGCTAAGCACTTTTTATTGAACAGCACCCGCGTGAGGGACACGTGAGGCGCTTGGCGTTGTGTGCCAACCATTAAGTGCTAAGCACTCTTTATTGAGCAGCACCCACGTGAGGGGAACGTGAGGCGCTCAGCATAGGGTTTTCTTCGTATATTCTGTTCTGAAGAGTTCAATTCTTTGTTCTTTTCTGGATCCTTGATCCCCAAGAACAAGTTCATCCCCATGAGAATTAAATTCTCATTTGTGAGAGATATGCCTCATGGATCTCAGATCTAGAGAAAGAACTAAGTTCTTTTATAAGGGATAAACCCTTGGATATTCAGATAAGATAATATAATCTCTATTATTTTTATTTATCTCGAAGAGAGGTATTCTTCCTTCTTTGCTCTTAAAGCTTTTTCTTGCTTGCTTTTTTTTAAGTTTGAAGCTTATAGGGGGTTTCTCTTTACAAGACTTGAAGTCTTGGGTCATTTATATAGTAGAGGCTACTCTGTTGATTTAGTTAAAGAAATCCCTCGTTGAGAGATCCTGATTGATTTGGGGATTTTATCCACCGTTGGATCATTTGATCGAACGACTTCTGTTTTTCAGAAGATATCTTTTTTGTTTTTAACAAGATTAGGGAAACATTTTCCCATACAGAATTTATTCTGCAGATAGGTGATTTTTAATCACCATTAGATTTTTAATCCAACGGTGCTCTGTTTTACAGAGCGTAATCTTTCTTGTTTAGAAAGATTTGACGAATATTTCCTCAGCAGAATTTAATTCTGCACTTTGATGATTTATCATCTCCATTGGATCTTTGATCCAATGGCTCTGTTTAACAAAGAAATTTTAGTTCTGGCATTGGCGCCCTCGTGCGAGGCACGTGAGGCGCTGCCTCAGAGTTTTTAACTCTGGGCGCTGGCGCCCTCGTGCGACGCACGTGAGGCACTGCCTCAGAGTTTTGTTTTTTTAACTCTAAGCACTGGCGCCCTCGTGTAAGGCATGTGAGGCGCTGGCACCCTCGTGCAAGACATGTGAAGTGCTGCCTTAGAGTTTTTAACTCTTGGCGCCGCCTTTCAAATTTTGAACAGAGCTTTACTCTTTTATTGGGGAAACAAATGTCTCCCCACCATTGCGCTTACGTGGCTCACACGTGAGTGCAGCGGTGGCAGCTTTTCGACCATTGGATTTTATTGGAAGTTGGATCGACTTCCTGTACCTATAAGTAGGGCCTTTGGCTTTTGAGATGACTGCTGTTCATCTTCTCTTATTCTTCTTTTTCTGAGAATTTAATTCTCCTTTCAGAGCTTAGATCTCTGCCCAAAGAAATCCCTTCTAGAGTTAGAACTCGGCCCAAAAGTTTGGTAAGGATCATAATCGAACCCTTTAACAGAGCTTTGCTCTTCTTAGATCGTAGATCTTAAGATGTATTTTAGGGTTTCCTAACCCATTAATCAGAGCTTTGCTCATCTTCCATGAAGAACTCTTAGAGTTTGTTTCGCAGATTTTAAAGATCTTGGGTTTTACCCTGTTAAAAAGCTTTGCTTATAAGGGTTCTGATAGATTATCATATTGTTGTTACAGAGCATATCTCTTAGAAATTTTGAGGGGAATTTTATTCCCCTCTTAATTAAAGTTGACAGATGTGAAATCTGTTTCCAGAGCACAACTCTCGAGGGAGTTTAGCTGTTTAGCCCAATAAAGTTTCTCATTAAATAAGAATCCACTTAGGATTTCATCCTTAACGAGTGACTGCCCCATCAATGATGGGACGTCAACACTCTTTTTATTTTAGACTCTAAGAGCTTGATATTTAATTGCTAATCTTTTATTGAATTTTCTTTCCAGATACTATGGCTGCTTATCTATATGACCTTGACGAGATTATCTCCTATGAAGACATTCGCGTCCAAGGCCGCTGTCAAGACCAGGAGTTTACGGATGCCCAATGCGCTGAGGTGAAGTGTCGCTTCGATGAATACAACGGTTGACTACTCCTCCATCGTTCCGCTCTTCTGAAAATTATCGTGGGGGCGATTTGGGAAGCACTTCCTGAATTTAACGAGGCTATGCCGCTTGAGGCACTTGATGATGTCGAAGACAAGGTGCACTCAGTATATCTGATGGGCCTGATCTCGAAGAGGCGGCGAGATGATCTTGTCGATATTTTGCATCAGGTCTTCCAACAGACAGTGATAATCACCGCCTACCAGAGGACGGACGATATTAGCGGGAATTCCGACGCTTGTATTCATGAGAAAATTCATAAGAAAATGGTCAGAGAAGCCAGAAGCATTTTACTCGGAATTGCTTCTGAATTCTTAAATCCATGCCCAGGATTCAATATCTTGCCATTGTAAACATTTTGATGATATTTTTGTTTCGTTGTTATCACTGATATATAAATTTTCTCAAGTATGAATGACAAAATTTCCCTTTCTTTTATACCATTGTTCATAGGTGCTTCATGTGAAGTAGTAGTTACTCTTATATAAAATGCCGGGGCCCTCGTGTTATATATGAGAGGCACGTGCGGTGCTGCCTCAGAGTTTTTTAACTCTCGGCGCTGGCGCCCTCGTGCAAGGCACGTGAGGCGCTGGCGCCCTCATGCAAGGCACGTGAGGCGCTGCCTCATTACTGAAGGGGTCTTTTCACCTTCTTTCTCTGTTTCCTATAGGTCAACTATCTTGTTCCCCATGCCCTTTATTCCGACCGTGAAAATAGTTCCACTGTGCACAAAATTTTCCGTGCGTTGATTTGAACGTTTCTCTTTATATCTCGAAGCTATGTTTCCCTTCTTCTCTTCAAAGAGAAACCTATTTCTACTAACAGAACTCAAAGAAACCAAGAGCTATGGCTTGCAATCGTCCTCACGCTTGTCGGCAACCATGGAAGGTGCCCATCGAAGAAATGATTCCTCGCTTTGCTGCACGGCTAGTAGAACCTCTTCTTACCGATGCTCAGTGTGACGGGTGATGTATGAGCTCCTGACTCGTAGATGCTCTCCTCTTCCTATGGGCTCTATTTGGCTCCGGATGATCTTTCTATCCGTACTTGCTGACATCCCTCCTCATCCGGTAGAGATGACTCCGGCGATTCTTGATACGGCGGAGGATGAGATAGAGTGCTTTCATGAGGCACGCTTGATTATCCAATCTTTGAAGGACCGATCAGTTCAGCTGTTAAGCCAAATACGGGCTCAACAGGCTATCATATCAGCCTTCGCTGATGAGCACGGTGCTAATCGATGGGGAGCAACATCTCACGAAGACCGCCGCTTCAATATGGTGGAGAGGGCAGAGAGGGAATTGGAGAACTCTGTATTTTGTTTTGTCAACCTCTGTATCTCTGATACCATATTTGGTGATCTCTTCCCCGTAGAGTAGTGTGTTTACATCAATATATTTATCTTATTATTGACTGTTGAATGTTTCCTGTTGAATGCTTCATTTTCATCACATATTCATACATGTATCTCACCTCTGTGCATGAGCTTTATACTTTACTCTTAGGGATTTTTGCTAAGTGCGAGCGCCATTGTAGTGTCGTACATAAATCAGCACGTTTTTGACACCATTTTCATTTAAGCAGGCACACAGTCGTGAATGAAACGCTTAGTGGGGCGTGAACTAAAGGCTCTCCTCACTGCCTTACACAGTACATGGTTGGTGCTCGTGGATTGATCCTTTCTGTCTTGACTGGACGTGAAGTAGTCTATATACTCATTCTGGATTTTGTTTAGTTTACCTCCTAAGTCGACATTTGACCATAACTTATTTTGCAGCAATTGCACCGGTTCCAGCTCCTCTTAAGTCTCACATTCCAATACCCGCTGGGCCCTTTCATTTGCCATTTTGAACAAGAGCCGACCCTGACATGAATGGAACATGAGGTGGCTTCCAACGAGTCTCCAGTGATGTATCTCGGATGGGTTGACGCTGAGGCAGACGCTTGACTTCACCGAGCGGGTCATGCAGGACTGTGAAGCTGCCATGCTAGAAACCGATGAAAAGCTTTCATCCTGTTCGGCAACGGACTCAAGTTGAAGCAGAGTTGGCTGCTGTAGCTGATCACGAGAAAGGATTGAAAGGAGTGCGCAAGTGACTTGCTGATTTGCTGAATACGCCTCTTCCTTAATAACTGTCTTTGTACTTTTTCTTCTTTTTTTTACCGACTGCAAACTTGTGATTTATGAATAACATGCACTCATTTCGATTCCTTTATGAAATGTATCTTTTATTCACTTGAATTCATGAATAAAAGACATATTTTATTTCATATTGGCATGTAGCTCTGGCAAATGTGGCCCGCGGATAGTCCATCTTGACGTCCTTGTAGGGCAGCGATGGCTTAGGAAACAGGTTCAGATCTACCGCCTAAGACTTTTCAACTTTATAAGCCATGAGGGTCTCATAACACTTTTCTCCCTACGAGTCGAGAGGATCCCGTAGGTGTATTTTCTCCTTAGGAGTCGTGAGGACTCCTAAGTGCGTTTTCTTTGAGAATCGTAAGGATCTCAGAAGAGAATTTTCCCCTTTACAAGTCGAGAAGACTTGTAAGTGTTTTTTTCCTCCTTGTCGATATTCGACTTTAGAGAGTGTGGCCCGTGGATAGTATACAATAGTCCATCTTGGACCTACTTGTAGGGTCTTATTGCTTAGGAAACAGGTTGATATCCCCATCGCCCAAGGCTCTTTCCCTACGAGTCGAGACGAGTTAAGAAGTTCTCACAGGAATATTGTTTTCCCTACTTGTTGAAACGAATCTAGAAGTTCTCGCAAGAATGTCCCAACATACAGTTAACCTCTGCTGATAGAAATCTGTTAGGGTCTGTGGTACTAGGGTTTTTATTCGTCGTACCGTTGCGTTGTCCTATATATTCCCCGATATGCAATCTTTCTATTCGAGTAGCTCCACGACTGTCATGTCTCTGATCCCTTCGTGGGATGGAAAAGACGTCTTCAAGTAATCTCCCAGATTATATTACCGTCGGAAGAGTAAGCGTTATGGATTTTCCATGCCGCTTTTACTTGAGGTTAGGCTCAATTTGGGAGCCCCGATGGGTCATGACCACTCCGCCCTGGTGTGGGATGATCTCTGAGAGTCTTTCAGGTTTTATTTGAGCTGCCATTAAGACCCTGAAGCTACGGACCTTCCTTTACTTTGTTTGTTGACATTGTGTCTGCTATATTGCAACGAATGTCGAGATTGTCTCTAGGTTGTCTGTGAACCGTCGAGTCTTGGAACTAGAGACTTTACCGTGGCTCCATTGTTTTGACGCTGGGGTCGGTTGTTGACGTTGCGTCCGCATCCTGCTGGTATGAGAACGAACTCCATGGTGATCTCTAGGCTGTAAGTGTTGCCGTCGAGACCCTGAAGCTAGGGATCTTCCTTCGCTTCGTTTGTTGACATTGTGTCTGCTATATTACGACGAATGTTGAGGTTGTCTCTAGGTTGTCTGTGAACCGTTGAGTCTTGGAACTAGGAACTTTGCTATGACTCCATTTGTTTTGACCCTGGGGTCAGTTATTGACGTTGCGTCTACATCCTGCTGGTGTGAGAAGAGACGCCGTTGTTGATCTCTAGGTTGTAGATGAACCGTTAAGATCTAACTCTCCTTTTGATAGAGCCTAGTGGGAAAATGTGATTACCTTTTTCGTTTGTGCCCATGAATTGTATACAGGGGTCGATGTGGACTCACATGCAGGGCAGAAGTTTCATTTTTTATTCTTTTTTTCCGCGATGCTCTATCATTTCAGCTTTTATATCGCGAAAGTCGTGATTGCCCAATCATTTCGGCTATTTTTCGCGGTGCCCAATCATTTCGACTGTTTTTTATGCATATATTTTGCTAGCTAATTTTTATTGCGAGTTGCCCTATCATTTCGGCTGTTTCATATGCATTTTTTGCTCACTGATTTTTTATCGCGAGTATGGAACTCGAGATTTGATACCAATCTTAGCATCAGCATCGCTGCGACCGGAATATTGCCAAGAGCGAATCATCATTTGCCTTGAAAGGACTTGGAATTTGATACCGATTTAGGCATCAGCATCGCTACAATTGAGATATTGTCAGGAGCAAATCATCATTTGCCGTTGTCGATTTGAACAAAGGTGACTTAGCAAACAGGGTTAGGATCCTATTGACTAAGGCTTTTTGACTTTACGAGTCGTAAGGGTCTCATAAAAATATTTCTTCCTATGGTTCGTGAGGATCTCATAGGTGTATTTTCTCCTTAGGAATGTAGGGATCCCTAAGTGTGTGTTCTCTTATAAGTCATAAGAATCTCATAAGAGTATTTTCTCCTTATAAGTCGAGAGGATTTACAAGTGTCGTTCACCATATGAGGACATTCCTCTTATTGGTGGGAGTTGGTGAGGGAACGTTTATTTGTGCCTGTGGATTATATACAAGGGTCACTATTGGACCGCTTGTAGGGCAACTTGGTGAGTGGAATGGCTTAAGAACAGGTTTAGGTCCGCGTATCTTAAGGCTTTTGAATCCTATGAGCCGTGAGGGTCTCACAGGGGGGAATTCTCCTTTACGAGTCGTGAGGATCTCGTAAGTGTAATTTCTCCTTAGGAATCGTGGGGATCCCTAAGTGTGTTGCTCCCTGGTGAGTCGTAAGGATCTCACGCAGGTGTTTTCTCCTCACAAGGTCAAGAGAACCTTGCAGGTGTCTTTATTTTAACGAGATTGCACCCTTTCGGGTTTTCACAAACTTGCTAGTAGCCCTGCTGTTTTTACTCACGGCGCCCTTTCGGGTTTTCATCCATACCCATTTCTCTTATGAATGTACCTTTTTTTAACGAGATTGCGCCCTTTCAGATTTTCACAAGCTCGCTGGTAGCCCTGCTATTTTTACTCACGGCGCTATTTCGGGTTTTCATCTATGCCCATTTCGCTTATGGACGTACCATTTTTTTTACACCTCTGTTTGCCAATAGAACTTATGAGAGACTTCGCCACCGGGGCAGTTGCAGTCCTCGCCGCTGGGACTTGTAGACTTGAATTCCACCATCGCCGTGTTTAAGGCAACGTATTTAGTTTAGGGACATTATGGGGCATTGTTAGTTTAAGGACATCTCGATCCATTGTTAGTTTAGGGACATCTCGGTCCATTGTTAGTTTCGAGACGAAATTTTTGCCGGACACTACTTATGGAGTCTGGACTCAGGAAGACAGCGAGTGGACACAAGCATCATCATATATCATTAACCTGAGCCGCGACTTGTCAAGCGTAGTATTTCTTAAGAAACCGGCCGTTTATTGGCCGGAAGGGTCTTTTACCATGCATATCCATGAGAAAATAGGCCCTACCTTGGTAGACCTTGTCTATGATATATGGACCCTCGTAGTTTAGCTCGAATTTCCCCCACTTTGCATGGTTAGGGACCATAGATCTTTTTACGACTAGTACGAGTTCGCCTTGGCGGAATGTTCTCGGTCTGGTCAGTCTTTCGTATGAGCGCGTCATCCTTAGTTTGTAAGCTTCCAGGTTTTGTTGCGCCATGAGACGGGTTTCATCGAGGAAATTGAGCTCCTCGAGCCGAAGATGGGCATTTTCTTCATCCGTCAGCTCATATCGAACTGCCACTCACACAGAGGGTAGCTCTATCTCTAAGGAAAGTACTGCTTCCGTGTCGAATACTAACGCGAATGGCGTCATATTCGTAGCCGTTTTGAACGTGGTTCGATATGTCTGGAGAGCTTCATGCAATCTCTCGTGCCAATCCTTTTTGTTTCTGGACACTATTTTCTTTATGATCTTCGTGAAGGTCTTGTTGAAAGCTTCGGCTAGACCGTTAACTCGGGGATTATAGACCGAAGAGTATCTCCAATCTATTTTATGCCGCTATGCGAAGCGACTGATCTTATGGCTCTTGTAGGCTGGCCCATTATCTGAGATGATTCATTGCGGTGTGCTGAACAGGTAGATGACATGTGTCCTGAAGAAATGGAGGATATTTTCCGTCTTCACTTCCTTTAGCAGTACTGCTTCTGCCCACTTAGAGAAGTAATCGGTTGTTGCCAATATGAACCGATGTCCCTTAGATGATGCTGGTTCGATGGGCCCGATTATATCGGTTCCCGACATTTCGAACGGCCAACTAGCCAATGTTGGGTATAGAGGATTCGGATGCTGGTGGATAAAATTCTCGTGAATTTAGCATGAGTGACACAGTTTCGCATATTCGAGGCAGTCCTGAATCATCGTGGGCCAATAGTAATCTTCGGCCCAGCCTGATGAGAACCACAGAGTCCGTCATGAGTTTCTTGGACGACCCTTTTTGCTTCTTCTGTTCCCAGGCATCTCAGCCACAGACATTCGAATGATCTCTTATAAAGAGTGTCATTGACTAAGGCGAAAGACAGGGCTCGCCTCACGAGCTGATGTCTTGACGATGCGTCTTTGGGTGTTCTATAAGATTTGAAGTAGTCTATGAAGATTTCTCTCCAATCCTTAGTACTTTCTTTGTCTTCTATTTGGCAAGCTGCTTATTTGGTTGCTTCCTCTTCTTCAGACGTCTCCAGAGATATCTCTGCCGGCGCGAGAATCCGACGGCTTTGCATAATGATCCTTACGTCATCGAGGTTTTCGTCGGCCGGTTCTTTAGCGAGCCTGGCTAACGCATCTGCCTTGCTATTTTCCGCAAGCGATATGCTTTTCAGGATGTAGGAGGGGATTTGTGTCAGCAATTGCTGCACTCTCTCGCCATATTTTACTAACTCTGGTTTGCATGTCTGATAGTCGCCATTCACTTGGCTAACGATTAGCTAGGAGTCTCCATATATGAGGAGATTTTCGATTTCCATGTCAGCAACAATCTCAAGACCCGCTATCAACGCTTCATATTCTGCTCGTTGTTTGTTCTTGGTTCCGTTAAGGAAAGGGCAAACCACATTATCCCTCCTTGTAGAGTCACAAAGATAATGCCTACTCTGACTTTGATTATGGGGGTGCTTTGCTTTCGCTTCCTTAAGGAAGACGCTCCGTCGAAGTAGAGTTCCCATTGGACATTATTTTCCTCCGTATTCCCTTCGATTATGTCGAACGCGTGTTCTTATGGAAATTCACAATTTAAGGGAGAATCAGCTGGTATCGAACGCTCAGCGAGAAAGTCAGCGATGGCCTGGCATTTTACTGCCTTGAAGGGTTGATATATTATCGAGAACTCCATCAAGAGGAGGGCCTATTTGGCAAGCCTTCCTGTTAATATAGCTCTTGACATCAAATACTTGAGAGGATCCACCTTTGATATGAAATAGACCTCATGTGCCAAGGCATAATGTCGAAGCTTAATTATCGTGAAGATTAGTGCCAGGCAATACTTTTCAATAGGGGAGTAGTTGTTTTCTACCCCCAGGAGAACTTGACTCAAATAATAAAGACCTCTCTCCTTCCCCTGGTTGATCTCCTGTGCTCATAGTGTGCCTAAAGAACGTTCAAGGGCTGTTGTGTACAGGATGAGGGGCTTTCCCTTGACCGGAGCGGCCAGTACTGGCGGGTTCTGCAGATATTGCTTGATTTCATCCAGTGCACTTTTGGTATTTACGATCCCAAACGAACGGGGTCCCCTTCTTCATTAGATGGCTGTAGGGGCAGCATTTGCCAGAGAGGTTAGCTATAAACCGTCGGATACATGCGAGCTTTCCTTGGAGAGATCGCAGTTGCTTAAGAGTTTTTGGCGATGGCATTTCCATAATCGCCTTGATATTTGATGGGTCTATTTCGATGCCTCGATGTCATATGATGAATTCCAGGAATTTTCCTGAAGAGACCCTAAACACGCATTTTAAAGGGTTCATCTTCAGATTATATTTTCGAAGACGCTTGAACACTATTTCAAAATACTCCCAGTGCTCCTCATAGGATTTGCTTTTCACCATGAGGTCATCGATATAACATTCGACAATCTCATGAATGAGGTCATCAAAGATCTTTGTCATGGACCTCTGGTAGGTAGCGCATGCGTTTTTCAAGCCGAAGGGCATCATCTTATAGCAGAATATATCTAGCGGGGTCCGGAAGGCAGTATGCTTTTGTTCTTCGTGATGCATTTTTATTTGATTGTAGCCTAAAGATCCATTCATGAAGGAGAAAACCTCGTGAGTGGACGTGTTATCGATCATCAGCTCGGTAACAGGTACTGGGAAGTCATCCTTCGGGCAAGTTTTGTTGAGGTCCCGAAGTCCACGCATATGCGTATTGTCTCATTTTTCTTCATCACCGGGACAATTTTGGAGATCTAGTCAGGATATTGAACTTCTTGGATGAAGCTGGAGTCGATTAGCTTCTTGACTTCGGCATTGATACTCATCTCAAGCTCGATCCGCATTTTTCTTGGTGCTTGTTTGACTAGCTTGACGTCCGGTGATATTGCCAGTTTATGCACTGCTATTTCTGGATCTAGTCCCGGAATCTTGAAATAATTCCATATGAAATAGTCTTTATGTTGCGTAAGTACACCCTTTAGCATGGCCACCTTCTTTTCAGACAACAGCCCACTGACGAACGTTGGCTTCGGTTTATTTTCCGTCCCCAAGTCGATTTTTTCAGGTTCTCTGTCGTGGTATATATCCCATCCTCTAGCTCTTTTGGCGCCGGTAGAAATTCTGAGATCACCTCGTCCTCATCTTCATTTACGAAGTAGTTAGAGAAGACGTCCATATTCTCGTGCTGCTCCTCCTTTGAGAATGCTATCACGTAACAGGTACGAGTTCGTTTCCAAGCTCAATGTTGACCTGAACTTTCCCTCGCAGTGTAGGTTGCTTTTGGCTCATACTTTCATCGTGGGGTTACCCTCCAACTGTCGGATAGAGTAAACCTGCCTTACTGATATTGTTCTTCGACCCAGTTTTTGAAGGTGAAGCAATATTCAAGAGGATGTCCTATTGCTCGGTGGTTGGGGCAATAAGACGGATGATGGATCTCGTTTATTTGCTCAGAGTGCCGAGACTCCGGGAGTGTCATCATTTGATGCTTCATGACAAGGTTGAATATTTTCCTCGTCTTGTCTTGAGGGAAAGAGTACTCCCGACCCATCTTCTTCATAAAAGACGGGTTCCAGCTGACTTTTTCTCGATCGCGTGGCTTCTTGGATCCGCTTCGCTGTTTTTGAATGTCATCCCCGTCCCTCACCTTATTGTTGCTTCTACATCGAGCCTTTTTCTTGCCACGAGAGCGCACAGTGGGATGAGGATGAAGGGTATCGTCTTCTTCTTTTTCTTTCTCGTAAATGGCCATTTCGCGACCATGGTCATCCCGAACCTTTTGACCCGCTTCCCTTATTTGCTTGTCAATCTGTTCTTCGAATGAAGGACTTGGTATTCGTACGGCGGGATCTCGCTCTGGTTCAACATCAACGCTATCTGGAAATGCATTTGCTTCTCCACCGGAGTTATTTATGACATGGCAGCCATGGAATCACTCCCGTTTCTTGGACCGAACGTATCCAAGTCCCATCGTCTCTATCCTCCCATTGGACATTTTTCGTTGAGTCCCGGGAACGTCCCAAATCTTGTTATAGAACTGGGCTTGTCAAGCGGTTTGTTTGAAAGGTACGCCTTGGTATCTTAATAGCCTTTTCAATCCCTCTGCGTAATATTTGGACAGACTAATTGGTTGGAGCTTATCGAGTGCAGAATCGGCACCGAGCCAGACTTCTTTTTCTACTTTAGTCTCCGTGGATTGATAGAAGAGGATCGCCTTTTCACCTCTTTACCTAAAAGGAACGTAGAAGGTCTGCAGCTCTTCCACGCCGTGTGTATCGAGTGCATCAAGTTGTTAGTTATATGTATGCCCTAGAGGCCATTACTGTACATAGGATGTATATTGTAGTGGATGCTGGGACATATATAGGGAGGACTTTCTTGCTCGACATGATAGTAAGCTATCTGGTTGCTCTTTACCTTAACGTGTATACTGATAGTCTCTCTGTTACATGTTGGTAAAGCCCTTAGGATGAGTACTTGACTACCTGGACTATGATGCAGATCATACTAGTGGGGACAGGTAGTCCATAAGTACATCCTTCAAAGTCCCTAGTCGTGGGTGTATCGAGACAGGGCATCGATATACCAGTGTAGACTAGCGTATACCTTCTCGACCCATACAGATGGGTGATGGATGATCCCATATCCATTGGTGTTTGACATCAGAGATGATGTACGGGTGCTCAGTAGAGACTGGGTACACTGGACGGACTCGCCAAGAACTCCCAGATGGTATTATACCTCACGTCAGATGGCAGTGCTCTGATACCACTGTAGGGTTCCTAGGCACCCTAATGAGGTCTCACAAGGCATCAACCATGCCAATTTCCAAAAATACGGTGCCGAGAAACCCTAGACTACGGATTGTCGGCTAGATTTCTAGGCGAAAAGTAAACTAGTTAACACTTAACTAAGAGATACGGAAATACAACCTTTGTAGATCCGGTTCTCCACCTCCATAGCTCCGCAATGAAGTCTCCTCGCTGTCCATAACAAGTCCCGGGCTCTTACGTCGGCTTCATCGGAGAATGGACGGGCTAGGTCATCGATGTCCATGCCGAAGATGATCTACGTCGAGGCATCGCTAAATCAAGCTCCGACTTCACCAAGTCAAGAAACTTGTGAAGAAAACACACTCTACTACTTGGCAAGAGGTAGAGGATGAAGAAATAGGAAGTGGGTAGACTTTAGAATTGGATTTCTCACTTGTTTCCATCAATCACCATTGATGGAGCTTGAGGTTTTCTTCTTGAGTTCAAGGAAGAAGAAGCTGAAAGTTATGATAAGTTATTCCGAAAATGGAAAATAAATGGAATGTTTATCATAATCTAACCATGGTAATGTGTAGAGAATTAACCAAAGTTAGTTGAATGGTTAGGATTAAGAATGAGATAAGAATGGTGGACTTTGGTCAAAGCTTCATGAAGCTTCAACTAAACTACAAATAAAGCCACCATTCTTTCTCTTTATTCTTATTTATTTCAAAATGAATAAATGAAATAAATAAATGAGAAAAGGAAATGAAACCCTAACCACTTAAGTAACCATGGTTTAATTCTTTACACAAACCCAAACTAGCATGTATCATCAAACATGATACAATCTTGTGTACAAAGTATATCACATATACAATGTGCACAAAAAGTGAGAAAATCCATTTAAAGTGAACCAATACTAGTTAATGCAAAGTAATATATCAAATATATAATTATGCATTAAATCATTAAATCAACACTTGATTCAATGATCCGGTCATGTCGCACACAACCGACTAGTATACAATGTATCGGCTTATCGAATCAACGCTTGAATCGATAACTAGGTTATATCGCATACAACCATTCGATACATTCATCGCGAGAATGGAATACGGTATCACATACACGCATTATTCTCGGTCCCGCACATATCTCATATGCGCTCCTATTTCGTTTCGCTTGAGCCAGGAAACCTCTGTGTAGGACTCTAAAGACTCGTCAATACGCCGGCAGCAGATGATGATCATATCAAACACCCACAAGCCGCAAGCGGTCTGCTAAACGTAACGGCCACCCGGGTATTGAGCGATCTGAAGATCGACGAGCAAGCCCGCTCACACTCCAGTGAATCCAACCAGTAACACTACCGTACAGTCCGGTCTGATCGTCTGATATGTCGCATATCTCGCCTAGGGGTGGTAAACGTCAGACCCCAATAGCTCGATAAGTCGTGTCGATATGAGGTCTATAACAATTCGAGAAACTACTAGTAACACTTACCAGTAAATCTCAGCAACCCTGGCCAGGGATTTCCTGTTATAGCCAATCGAACACAGCGCAACATCAACCCCCTATACCGGGAGAGACGAATCCCCTCCTATCGCTCATTGCCTCCATGTGACTCGGGACTGTACCCAAAAACCACCGTTTTGCACGCCCTCTTGGACGTGGTAAGATGGAAATCAAAGCACGTCACCGTTTGTATATTATTTACTTTTCCGCACTAGGATAGACCCAAGGAGGGGAGCACAAGTAACCGGGTTCTGGAGTCCAGTGGGAGACCAACTCGAGGAGTCGAGTCCGGGTCTCCTAACTCTAGAATTGTTAGGGTTGCTTGCCGCTCTCGTAGGGGTCTAGGGGTGTGGGTTTGGCTATTCATCACGACCGTGGAATCCGTGTTTTATACTGGCTCGTATTGAAAACACGGACGTCCTAGTATATCCAATATTTCATATGTTTCTTCTGCTGCGATATCTGTGATGTGATCATGTGATGTTCTGTGATAGATACAGTATACAGTATATATGATATATTATATAGACCTTACTTATGTTTTACACCCGTGCTAGCCCTGCCCCGCTCTGCCGTTAGTTACCTAACCTAACGGTGCACGAGGGGACATCGAGGCGAATGCGGATGGCATAAGTGTACGTCGTATTTATCTGTGATGTTTAGGTATTTAAATGATGGGACTTCATTAATGTGATTAATGAAATAAAAGAAACCTAAGATGTTGTAGAATCGAATTTCAAAATAAAACAGGTAGCTACAGTTCTTGCTTTGCACAGTGGTATATGTGATATATCCTGCACCTTATTCGATGAGGAAAGGACCGAGATCCCTTCACCGGGAGTGACTCCTTTAGCAATAACTGGCAGATGCTACACACTCGGTTTGTCTTTTGATTGCTTTTAAGTGTTTTTGCTTTGCACAGTAATATATATGATATATCCCGCACCTCATTCGACGAGGAAAGGACCGACGATCCCTTCACCGGGAGTGACTCCTTTAGCAAAACTAGAAAAGCCTCAAAAGCACTCCATTTCAAATTCATTCGATCCTACAACGATATCAAGTTCATTACGCAATAGGTTTTCAGAAAAACCTGTCATAGCCCTCCGTCATTTCAGATAAGTAGTAGTTAGTATTCGTGCTACGTTTGTTGGCCTGCGTCAAGACGTAGTGTGCGGTAGCTAACTGGTGCTTATCTGTATAAGCATATGATGTGATTGGATTAGGGTAGTCGTGCGACTTTGTTGGCCTGCGTCAAGGGTCGTGCGGGTGGGTTTAATTCAATCAGGAAATGACGGGTTGAACTTGACTAGCGGACTATGGTTTGTTGGCCTGCGTCAAGGTCATAGGATGCTAGGGGCAAAATATTATCGGGAATTTCAAGTGTTGAAATTTGCAATGAGATTGCATACCTTCTATGAGATAGTTGGATCCCGATAAGGGGTCTCGAAGAAACCTATTTATTGGGGGCCACAAAGATGCATTACCCGCTGCGAGTAATTGTTACTCCTGGGAGTGTTTTATACATTACAATTAGCCGATCAAGTAGGTGTCTAGAAAGGTGTCAACGGGGTTACGCCTCTGGGAAAACGAGGTTTACATTAATTAGGTTCGTGCGAAAGCACGGGGGACCTCCCTCAAAGTACCGACACTGGCCTGGCTGAAAGATTGGCGAACTTGTAGTGTGTAATTAATCCCGGCTAGTCTTTCCTTTTAGGGTTTGAAGGAAGATTTGATAAAAAGCAGTGGGAGCCATCCTGATTAGATAAAATTATAACCAATCTATTCTTGCAAGAGCGCACACTGAGTGTTTTCTTCTCTCTCTCTCCAGGTAGCGACCATGTCACGCCTTAATCAAGATAATAATACGGATTATTGACCGAACCCGCTTGTTATACTGAGCTGGGGAACGTTGGTCCCGCTCCAACTTCTAATTGTTATAAGACAGAGCAGGAAATTGGGGAATACCAGATTTCCTGTGCCGCCCAAACGAAGAGAGTGCATGCTGATGCATCATCTTCGGGTGTGTTCATTACAAAGAACTGTTTCTCTGTATCCTCTACGTCCTGGGTATATGATACCGGATCAGGATCCCAGATATGTAATCTGTTACATAGGGCTACAGATAGGTAGAGAACTGAGAACGGGTGATAAGTTTCATAAGGCAGAAAATGGGGCAAGTGTTGCAGCCAAGTCTGTTGGTCACTGTCACCCTGTATTACCAATACATTGATTCTGAACGAATGTTATTAGATACCGAACCTGATATACCAAATCATATCACTCTCTTTGGTAGAAAAGAAAGGATATAATTTTGTATTGATGGATAATGTTTTGAACATTTCCTATATCAAAAGTTGATCAGTTCAGGCACGTTATCTAAAACCATTGATGTTCTAAATCAAACTACAGTTCTTAGTATGTGGAACACACACAAGAGGAAGAGTTCAGAAATGAATGAATCCTTCTTGAGGCATTGTAGACTAGGTCATATCAATGTGACCCGACTAGCTGAAGTTACATGTAGATGCATATTTAAATCAGTTTGAATTTACATCTTATGAAACTTGCCAGTCATGTCACAAAGATAAGATGACCATAGCGCCGTTTACTGGAAACAGAGAAAGAGTTAGTGAACTCTTGGGATGATACATGTTGATGTATGTAGGTCCCCTGTCTACACATGCCAGAACTGGTTCTTTATACTTCATTACATTCTCTGATAATCTCTCAAGATTCAGACATATGTTCCTGTTGAAACACAAGTTCGAACCTTTTGAGATATTCACGGAATATAAGTTAGAAGTAGAGAACCAATACGGGTATAAGTATTATGTACTTTGATGTGATCGAGGAGGAGAATACTTGAGCACGGAATTCCTGGATTATTCTAAAGGAGAATGAGATTCTCTCTCAGAAATACTCCTCCGTATACACCATAGCACGATGGTATATCGGGGCGGAGCAGATACACCCTATTTGATATGGTGTGCTCTATGATGAGTACTACTGAGTTACCTATTTCCTTTTGGGAGTTATGCACTTATGAAGTTGCATACCTATTGAATAGGGTTCGAATCAAGTCAGTTGCCTACCACTCCATATGAGATATGGTATGGGAAAAGCCCATATCTTAAGCTAGTTAAGATTTGGGGTTGTCCAGCCTTTGTCTAAAAGCAAAATCCGGACAAGCTCAAGGCAAGGTCTGTTATGTAGAACTGGAAAGGTTCCAGCTATACAAACTACAGCTGATAATTTGAAAGAACCAAAGAGTTCAATAGTTACCAACGAATCTCGGCCTCTCCGCCGATCTAGTAGGGTTCCTCACCCACCTGAGAGATACTTCGGTTTCTCTATGACAGTGGGAGCGAGGATTGCATCATGAGATGATGACCCAACTAGTTTCGAGCTGGCCATCAGGAGTAAGACTCTGTAAGAATAGCTGGATGCTTAGTGATCTGAGATGGAATCCTTATACACCAACAATGTATGGACTTTGGTTGCTATATCTGAAGGGTTAAATCCCCATCAGGAGCAAGTATATCTTGAGAAGATTACTTGGTGTACATGGAAAAGTTGAGACTTTCAAAGCTAGACTTGTTAAAGGTTTGCATCATTGACCAGGTGTGGATCATGATGAAACTTTTTCTAAGGATCTATGCTTAAGTCCATTCAGATCCTACTTGCCACGGCTACATACCATGACTACGATATCTGGTGGTTGGGTGTCTTGACTGCTTTTCTAAATGATGTTTTAGAAGAGTGCGTCTATAAGTACACAGCCAGAGGGCCTCGTAGACAGTGGGAGCAGCGGAAACGTGTGCAAGATGTGTTATAGGATAAAGCAGGCATCGCGGAGTTGGAACATCTGTTTTGAAGTGGTAGTCAAAGAGTTTGACATCATCAAAATGGTAGATGAACCTTGTATAAACAAAAAGGTAGTAGGGAGTATGGTGTTGATCCTCGTAGAGTACGTGGATGACATACTCTTGATAAGAAAGGAGTTTCCTATGCTACGCTCGGTCAATCTCCGCTTATCACAATGATTCTCCATATAGGATCAAAGTGATGCCTCCTAAATCCTGGGTTTTGGATCTATGAGATAGATCTAATTGGATGTTCGGACTCTCACTAGTTGTAGTGAGACGGTATCAACCGATCCTGGGGAGAATCACTGGAAGGGTTCCAGGGTGATAAAGACGACTGAATGTCAGTCACAGGCATTGTCTTTACCCTCAGTGGAGGGACAGTATGTTGGAAGAGTTCCAAGCTAGATACCGTGACATACTAGACGATAAAGGCAGGATACATAGCTACTTAAGATGCTACCAAAGAGGCTGTTTGGGTGTATATTGGTTCATGAGATGAACTTTGTTCCTCCCATTGTGTGACAATGGAGTTGTGGCTTATGCCAAGGAACGCAGGTCCCATCAGTAATCCAGACATATTCTAAGGCAGTATCACTTGATCATGGAGATGGTTGATCTCCAGGGAGATCGAGGTTTGGAGAGTAGACTCAGAGGACAACACAGCGGATCCACTCACAAAGGCCTGTTCCCAGAGAGAGACTTTTATGGGATGGTTGAGTATGAGATACTACAACCACTGCTACAGATGGCCCTAGTGCAAGTGGGAGATTGTTAGTTATATGTATGCCCTAGAGGCCATTACTGTATATAGGATGTATATTGTAGTGGATGCTGGGACATATATAGGAAGGACTTTCTTGCTCGACATGATAGTAAGCTATCTGGTTGCTCTTTAGCTTAACGTGTATACTGATAGTCTCTCTGTTACATGTTGGTAAAGCCCTTAGGATGAGTACTTGACTACCTGGACTATGATGCAGATCATACTAGTGGGGACAGGTAGTCCATAAGTACATCCTTCAAAGTCCCTAGTCGTGGGTGTATTGAGACAGGGCATCGATATACCAGTGTAGACTAGCGTATACGTTCTCGACCCATACAGATGGGCGATGGATGATCCCATATCCATTGGTGTTTGACATCAGAGATGATGTACGGGTGCTCAGTAGAGACTGGGTACACTGGACGGACTCGCTGAGAACTCCCAGATGGTATTATACCTCACGTCAGATGGCAGTTCTCTGGTGACACTGGTACAGAGTAGTCTGTTGACCCGAGATCGTCATAGAGTCTTGTGTGGTTCCCACTGTGCTTTGATTTCCATCTTACCACGTCCAAGAGGGCGTGCAAAACGGTGGTTTTTGGGTACAGTCCCGAGTCACATGGAGGCAATGAGCGATAGGAGGGGATTCGTCTCTCCCGGTATAGGGGGTTGATGTTGCGCTGTGTTCGATTGGCTATAACAGGAAATCCCTGGCCAGGGTTGCTGAGATTTACTGGTAAGTGTTACTAGTAGTTTCTCGAATTGTTATAGACCTCATATCGACACGACTTATCGAGCTATTGGGGTCTGACGTTTACCACCCCTAGGCGAGATATGCGACATATCAGACGATCAGACCGGACTGTACGGTAGTGTTACTGGTTGGATTCACTGGAGTGTGAGCGGGCTTGCTCGTCGATCTTCAGATCGCTCAATACCCGGGTGGCCGTTACGTTTAGCAGACCGCTTGCGGCTTGTGGGTGTTTGATATGATCATCATCTGCTGCCGGCGTATTGACGAGTCTTTAGAGTCCTACACAGAGGTTTCCTGGCTCAAGCGAAACGAAATAGGAGCGCATATGAGATATGTGCGGGACCAAGAATAATGCGTGTATGTGATACCGTATTCCATTCTCGCGATGAATGTATCGAATGGTTGTATGCGATATAACCTAGTTATCGATTCAAGCGTTGATTCGATAAGCCGATACATTGTATACTAGTCGGTTGTGTGCGACATGACCGGATCATTGAATCAAGTGTTGATTTAATGATTTAATGCATAATTATATATTTGATATATTACTTTGCATTAACTAGTATTGGTTCACTTTAAATGGATTTTCTCACTTTTTGTGCACATTGTATATGTGATATACTTTTGTACACAAGATTGTATCATGTTTGATGATACATGCTAGTTTGGGTTTGTGTAAAGAATTAAACCATGGTTACTTAAGTGGTTAGGGTTTCATTTCCTTTTCTCATTTATTTATTTCATTTATTCATTTTGAAATAAATAAGAATAAAGAGAAAGAATGGTGGCTTTATTTGTAGTTTAGTTGAAACTTCATGATGCTTTGACCAAAGTCCACCATTCTTATCTCATTCTTAACCCTAACCATTCAACTAACTTTGGTTAATTCTCTACACATTACCATGGTTAGATTATGATAAACATTCCATTTATTTTCCATTTTTGGAATAACTTATCATAACTTTCATCTTCTTCTTCCTTGAACTCAAGAAGAAAACCTCAAGCTCCATCAATGGTGATTGATGGAAACAAGTGAGAAATCCAATTCTAAAGTCTACCCACTTCCTATTTCTTCATCCTCTACCTCTTGCCAAGTAGTAGAGTGTGTTTTCTTCACAAGTTTCTTGACTTGGTGAAGTCGGAGCTTGATTTAGCGATGCCTCGACGTAGATCATCTTCGGCATGGACATCGATGACCTAGCCCGTCCATTCTCCGATGAAGCCGACGCAAGAGCCCGGGACTTGTTATGGACAGCGAGGAGACTTCATTGCGGAGCTATGGAGGTGGAGAACCGGATCTACAAAGGTTGTATTTCCGTATCTCTTAGTTAAGTGTTAACTAGTTTACTTTTCGCCTAGAAATCTAGCCGACGATCCATAGTCTAGGGTTTCTCGGCACCGTATTTTTGGAAATTGGCATGGTTGATGCCTTGTGAGACCTCACTAGGGTGCCTAGGAACCCTACACAAGTTCCCTGTAATGTTGCTGCGGAACCATGGTGATTTGTAAACTCTGATCAGCTAAATGATGGTTTGTATTGACAGGTGAACGGAGAATACACCGTTGGCCTCGTCTTCAGAGTCACTGCCAAAGACCAAAATAGGAGTAGATGGTCCTGGACTATTGCCTTGGGGTTTCCCCGAGTAGACTATCTCTTCATCCTCCTCGGTATTGCTCCCAAAGATCGGGATGGTGGCGACGGATTTTTGTTTATTCTCCGGTTTATGACATCTTTCCGTATTTTTGAAGTCTGGTAAGAAGTACTTAGCGTCTTCATACCTGCAGACTTCATTTATGGAGAATGGGTTTAACTCCCCTGTAACTGTATACTCGAGACTGTCTTTCAAGTACTTCATACACTGGTATTGTGTATAAGGGATGATGTTGTATTCGTGTAACCAAGGCCGGCCGAGCAGAGCGTTATAACAATTCTTGGCGTCGATGACATGAAATTTGATGTCAGTGACGAGTATCCCAAAGCGTAATGTCAATATCACGAAACCAAGCGTCTGTGATGACTGCGAATCGAACCCGAAGATGGTAATTTTGTCTCAAGCCATGTGCTGAACGTTCATGCAGATCACCTTCAGCACCTTCACGTTGAGAAGGTTGACAGAGGACCCGCTGTCGACCAGGATCTTCCCTATCTTAATGTCGTGGAAGTACCCGGTGACATATAGAGGACGGTTGTGCTCACACGTCCCGAAGAAGAGATCTTCATCACCGAATGTGATGTCAGTTGTATGAACCTCTGCCAGCTTGTCCTTCATCTTTTCTTCCGTAAGGAAAGCATGGAACTGGTCAGGCTCTTGTAGTACCTTGATTAGAGAATCTTATACCTTTTTGGACAGGAGGAGAGCATCCAGTATGCTCAATTGTGAGCGTATTTTCCTCAGGTGTGCCAGGACATTGTAATCCACCTTGTTCTTCTTAGGCGGGTCCTTGGATGTGAGCTCTTTGACGACTCTATCATCGTGGGTGATTTCCTGAGGGACATTTTCCCTTCTCTTGTCTCTTTTGTTTGAACCCTTGTTTGTAGGCCTGATGTTCTTTTCAGGCAACGTACGGTTACGCAGCTGAATTTCTCGCAGTTCTTCACCTCTTCTTCTTTTCCTTAGGTGAATTCTTTGAAGAGAGGGCCGAGAGTTATTTCTTCATCAGAATCGCTCCCGAAGGTAAGAACTTGAGATTTTTCTTTTGTCGAAATGGTATCAACCATATGACAATCGCCAGTTGTTCCATTACGCTCATCTGTCGTGCTTCTCTGTTCCCGACGGGCTTTGCGCTTCATTCGCTTGAAGTGTTTTCGGTGGGCAACGTATCCCTGCCACCACTTCTTGAAGGCTTTGCACTCTTCGGTATGGTGTATGACCCTTCGATGGTATAAGCAGTATTTCAGATGTACATCCGCTACGTCGAGGCATGTACTCCCTGGAGCATCTTCTTTGAAAGGTGGCAGCTTCATTCCCATTGATAGGGCTTTGGAGAACCGTTTTCCCGTCTTATACATGCTTTTGTCTGCCGCGGGTGTGCTTCGATTTGGTTGGATTACTTCGTGACTCTTCCTCGCCGCAGCTTCTTCATCATGACGCCGACACTTGGCCTTTTCGTATATGGTCGTTTCGCGCTCTCAGTTAGCTTTTGTCTTTGGAAGGGCTTCATTCAGCAGACTGTCAATCAAATCGTGTGACGACTCTAGGGATTTTTGCACCGGTCTTGCCCCTAGCTTTTCTGTGCCGTTTTCCGACTCTGAAGGGGTCTCTTCATTTTTTAACGATGAATGAGAGACCATATGCCAACTCGCTACATAATTTTAACGACCCCAATATTACTATACCATTGTGTTTTCTTTCTTTAGTAAAATATTGTATTTATTTATTCATAGTATTTTTTATATATTTTTTCTATTATATATATTATTTTATTATTCCATCCCAAACCCATTTCTTTAAACTAAATCTTAACCTATTCAAAATTAAACGCAAGACCCGACCCAGCCTATAACCCAAATTCAATCTCATTTTCATTTTCTTTTATAAAACTATGAGCCCAAAAGCCCACTTTCTTTTTAAGCAACAACATATATTTAATTCTAATTAAATATGTGCATGAGCAACTTTGTAGCTCATTGGTTAAGTTCTTGCGTTGTTATTCCATGGATCACATGTTCAAATCCCCATTTTTGCAATTATTTTTTTTATCAATTTTTTATTCTTCTCATAACTTACAAATGAGACCTTTCATTTCCTAAATGAATGGTGACCTTTCATTTCTCTTTTAATTCCCATATTGAATGCATATATTATTATACATAATTCACCATTACACCATCTTTATTTATCCTCCTCTATCTTTTCCTTCCTCACATTTTTCTATCTCTCACTTCTCTCTCTTCACCTAGAGTCCAAGAAGAAGAACATGAAGAAGTCTTTAAGAAGATCTCGCTAGTAACGCGAGGCTATCGGCGGATAGACAAGCCCGGTGACAATACCGGCTTGTGTATGTAAGTCTCTTCTCTCTCCCCCCCTTCATCTCTTTATTCTCCTCTTTTTATATCTCGTGAACCCGCTATTCTTTTCATATTATAATCCATTAGAGAAGATAAAATATAAACATATACATATATATAAGTTTAGATATATATAGTTCTATATGGTTTAATAATATCTTATTATCTCTTGTTCAAATTAAAGTGTTTTTTAATTCTTTATTCATGACTATGAATGTTTATTATAAGTTGTGAGAACACAAATTTCATGCCATAATATATCTATAATGTCTCATGAAATCGATTTTTTTATTAAAAGAAAAAAATAGAAGCCTGCATAAAATACTAGTTAATTTTTTTGCCGATTTTAGTATACACATTAATACCTTTAGATTTGGAATAATTTTTAGAAATTAATTTATTTCTGAAAATTTCAGGAAATTTATATATGATAGAGAATATTATTTTGTACTTGCTGTAAAAAATTTAGATCGAATCACCTAACGGTTTAGGAATTATATCGTTTTTATTCACTGTTCGTAAAATAGAAAACTGCAGTTATTGGCCAATTTCTAGGACACATAACTTAGTATACCGATATCCAAATTGAGCAAACTCAGGTGTTTTAGATATTTACATCGAATAATATATATTTTATTAGTTTTAAGTTTTTACTGAAAACCAACGTAAGATAAAGAAAACTGCGTTACAATATTAAGCGACGGATTAGGACAGAATATGTCCTGATTCGCACACTGTTTTTAAATAGGACATAACTCGAACTCCCGATATCCGTTCATGACAAAATTTAGATGTGTAGATGCATACATGATAAATCTATAATTTTCTGTATATTAGATTACTTATAAATTCATGAAACAACCCGATATAAGCTTTGCAATATAACATATAATTGCTGTCCAGAAATCTGAATTTCTGTTTTAAACGCTGATATTAAAATGATCATAACTAGAGTTTAAGAAATCCAAATCGTGCGAATCTTGGTGTTTTGGATAATTATATCGAAATACCTACAATTTTCTAATAATCTTTGTAACCTGAAACCCGATAGAAATTAACTCAAACTGCATTTTAAAAATATGTGATGATGCCGAATAGATTTTGATCTGTTTTACACGACGATACGAAAACATATATACATCCCAAACCGGTAGTCATATTTAAGTGAAACAGGAACTCACGCATGAAAAACACTTAGATCCATATTTCTTTTTATATTCCGCATTCGTTTGACTTGATTAATTAGTCGTACATAATATTTCTTTACAGTATTGTTTATGGTAGTTACTCGAATAATATACTTCACTCATTTCATACTATTCGAACATGTATACATATTTATCTTGATCATTAAATTGTTATATGTACCTAAAGACGATAATTAAATACTTGAGTTGTATTTTGAAAACTATAAAAAAATTATTTTTACATAAAACCCCATCAAGTTATATAAATTACAATAAGGACCTTAGTAAATATAGGTTTAAGAGGGACCAGTCTCTTGAGCCTCAGGGAGCCAGAGATATGGGTGTTTGCCTATTTAAGATAGACAACTTAACAACGATATTATCAACACGGTAATCGTCTTTGAAAAAGACACAAATCCTGCCGTCCATATGCAGCGGATACCGATAATATCAAAGACTTCAATTTCTTTTTAATTGTTCTGATTCAGACTGAGTCTCATTATAAATAATCTGACTTGAATATGATTCAAGTACAATCTACAATCTACAGCCTACAATCTACAATCTACAGTCTTCAATATTACAATTCAACATGAATTCATGAATCCAATTAACAATCTATACAACTTGACTGAACCGAGCCATGGACATACATTCCATTTACATGGTTCTCTAGTTATTCCACATGATTCTATGGTTACACTCGTTTACTGATATCATGGTTTCGGTTAGTCATCTAATTATACAATCAATACAATTTACAATAGAAACAATACAAACAAGACATCTCGGGGTTTAAGGGGTAGATTGGTATGGAAGGTGTTAAAAGTGGTACAAGACAGTAAGACTTAATACACCTAACATGAATCCAGTTGCTGTTGTACCGCGGCTTAAACGGTTCCTTATACTATATTTGCCTCTAGTCTCTGGCATATAGAGACCCCTCTCGTATACACTGGCATTCTTATATACCAAGCTACAAACAACAGCGTTAACATAACATTACAAAAATATAATACAATTTTAAAAGATACCTTCTTATTCTGTCTATTCTATTTTCCCTTCTCTGTGGGACTTACCGAGCGATCTATTCGCTGACAACATTCTCTTTCTTTTTTCTTTAAATGTCGTCAGGTGATCTGGACACATCAGAGATCGAGCCCAGCGCTGAAAACTTGGATCAGTTCAGTGAAGACCCCGAGCTCTAGTTCATTGTACACTCTTCCATTTTAGTACTTTTCTTTTCTGTTATACCATTGTTTAGGCATTGCTTTTTATTTCAGTTGTATTCCATGTATTGTACAGAAAGAATATGAATAAATAAAGTTGTTGTTTTATTATAACTTGTCTCTTGTGCATTTACTTTTATATTGCTTAGATACGCTTAGCGTATTTACTTCAGAGTAAATACGTAGCGGCCTCGTCGCGTCCCTTTCGCCGTACACCGGGAAGCGGGGCGTGACAATAATCCTTGGGTTCTTATGACGAGTCGTTCCCTTCATCATTGTCACTGTCTTCATTCTCAAGAATATGCTTGAGGAACTCTTCAAGTGTGACTGGGTCCGCGCCTTTTGGTTGTATTCCTCTAGTGCACCGATGTATTTTTGTAGATCCGTACGATTTTCATTGAGCTGCACAGGTTTCTTGGTCTTCTTCTTTTTCTTCGAAGACTTTGAAGGCCTGACCTGGGTGTTTTGCCCATCGCTAACAACTTTCTGTGTTGGACGCAGTTTCAACATCCCCTCAATGATCTCGGGCCCCAGCGGGCTTTTCCATTTGATTGCCGGGCATGCTTGAAGCTCCTTCAACATTCTTTTAGTTTTAGCCAAAAGGACAACTTCCCACGGAGCGTCCTCTACAAATGAGCATGATGCCCTCGGCGTATCCATCTTTTTAGGAGCGTGCTGCTGTGGCGGGTTTACTTTCCAGTTTTCGGACAGCGCGAACTTTCCTTGTTGGTACTGGTCCTCAACCCAGTTTTTGAAAACGTAGCAATCTTCGATTGGGTAGCCCATTACTGTCACATCCCCAAAGTACAAAACATGACCGACACTTAAACTACGAAACGTCTTGAGGCGTACGTAATCCAAGTAAGCCGAAAACCCAGAAATGCAAACCAAGAAAAGTAGTAGAGTGAAGGAAAAACCAATTTAAATAAGTAGTTTTAAAAGCATAAGCCGAATTATGCGGGTTTCTAAAAACATCAAAAATTTCCTGAAAATTTCGGCAGAGTCTCCTTTGTAAATACTGGCCCCTAAACGGGATACAACATGAATAGTATACGAAATCAATAAAAATGCATCCCCAAGCGGGAGCTAGCTCTTCGTCAATCGACGGTCACAACCACACAAGAAATATAATATACAACGCCAACGGCGAGGATCAAAACTCAAAAGGAAACTCAAAACCACAAGAAATCTGCAGAAATATAACGCGCGACTCTAAGGTCGAAAGAATAACATCACTGGTCTCTATCTCAAAAATAACACATGTTTGGTTGATGGAACTTCTAGATACAACAGAATAATAATATACAAGTTATATAATGGGGGTACGCTCCAAGTAAACCCACCTACTAGCAAATCACCCGAAGAAAACTATGCCCGCAAAGCCGTAATGAAACCTGTACGGCAAACCTGAAAGAAACTGGGGCACAACGGGGGTGAGTTGCCAACTCGTTAATAGAAAAACATCTACGGAAAGAAATCGCATAAATAACGCAACCTAAGTCAATGATCATAATATACCCTCAATTATATATATAACATGCAACCTAAAACAAGGCTAGGGTAAACATCTAGCCCGAGTGTAATCTCATGTGCCCGTGTCAGTGCCTCAGGTAGCAAAATATCATATGAATGAGGTATGAATGCATGAAAACAGAATACATGTAAGTGAAGAACTGTTTTTCATAATTTAGTGAGATTCCCTTTGTATTTTTAAAATGAGGTATCATAATAAAATCAGCATAAAACAGTGCCTAGCATCGGCACAAAACGTAATCCCAATGTCTCGATATCTCTGTATCACAGTCTCTGTACCTCAATATCTCGAAATCTCAATGTCTCAATCACAATATCTAGGGCGCCGTCAGTCCAGACCGGCCCCTACCATCCATCTCAAGACCACGACGGTATCCTCCGGATATCCGACGTGTCGGGTAAAATCACCGGTAGGTAGTGCTCCCCTGCCAGGCTCACATCGTCATCATCACGCGCTTCTTGCCCCGGGGTACCTTACCGGGTCCACCATGTACCCGAAACGGTTCATCCGTCTCCTCGAATCGGGTCTCGAAATCCATCAGCAAACTCATGGTGGACGACTCATACATCATGGGAAAAAACCGCACTTTTTATTTAAAAAGAGAAAGAAGAAGTTTGTATATGTTTTGCGGTTTTTCCCAAATCCAGAAAATCTCATGGAATCCGAATCCAAAACCTCAATAGCACGCAAAAAGTGAATATATGCATGAGAATCCATGAATGCGGCATAACAATGAATATCAGTATGCATGAAGTAGCAGGTAATAACTACAATGTCTAAACTAACATATAAGGCAAGTACACTAATATCATGTCTAAACTATTAGCTAACAGGCTATGTCAAGCAATAATATTTCTAAGGTGTACGTGACATGGCAATTACCGATGAAGATGTGTGTGAGCCGGCAAGTAAGTGTACGTGGAACATACGCATCATCGGTAATGGTGCTGGTGTCCTAACCACAAGATAGCAACAGTAGAATATGAAGCATAATATAAGCATGTGATGCGGAGAGAACAACAATAATGAGCGGGAGCTGAATACTAGACGCAACTATAACTAATCTGCATTAACCTAATATAAGTCCTACAAATGGTGCCTTTTGAAATAACACGAATCATGGGGTTTTGAAAATAGGGGCTACGGTGCTTTTATGAAAAGATACGTCTTTTGAAATATCCGTAGGATCCCTTGGGCTGTCTTTCAAGATACCCACGATTCATTGGTTTTGAAATAGGTAAGAATCGAATCTAATCTAACAACTAAACTAAACTAAAGGGCTAAGCTGACCAGCTGGGCTACAGGTAAGGAAACCGCCTAACATCTGAGTCGATACATATACATACCTGTATATATATTAGTCGGTGATCCCGCCTTAATAATATCATATCCGATACCATATCTATAATCAGACATCCCAAGTCAAGAGCGCGGATCAATCATCAAAATATAGCTCGTACGTAAATCCGTCGTACGGCATCCCCAAATCTGGGTACGGGTCAATACCACATTCATCATACTATTCACCTGGTATCCTCTTTATCAATATCATGATCGGGGTACTGATCTACGTCTAGTACAATACTGATACCGCCTAAGTATGCATGCACGTGTGTGAAACGCTACGTCAAGGACCCGCTACAACGTCATGTCGTATCTCAAATATGAACCCTGCTATATCACCGATCTCACGGCCTCAAATCAAATCTCATTGACTCATCTTAAATCCCAAGTACTATCCTTATTATCCATGCATGCGTATATGAATGTACATATGCATAGTCCCATACCCACGCATATATACATATATACACATCCCAATCTGCGCACAAGAAAGTAAAGTATGCAAGTCTGTGTGTGCGTATGTGGGTATAACAACTACTCTAGGGTTTCACAACTAACCCAAAGGTACTCCATGAACACATAAACATAACATGAATGAACATTCTCATATCATAAAATATCTATATAAACATATATATATGAGCTACACTACGGACTGCGGGGGTGCTATACGCCATCCACCCGACTTCTCCCCGTAGATATAAATCTACTCACCTGGTCCTCGCTCGCCGGTGCCGACGTCGCCACGCGCTTGCTTGTCGCCTCGAAGTCCACATGGGGGTACCTACATATCACAACGCATCGTATCGCATTAAAATCCGACTCATGACCAAAACGACACACGAATCCCACACAGGTCAAAACCTATGGTTGCTTTCACAAATCAACCCAAAAACCCTCGACGTCGGCGTACAAATGCCAAACCATCGAGAAAAACCCAAATACACTCATTTGCATATTCACGAACACTAATTTTAATATAAAATAGGTTAAAACTCACAAAAACCCCAATTTCACTTTAAAAGTCATTTTTCCGAAAATCTAGCAAGTACAATTCGCCGTTTTTGTACAAAACATGATGTTTTAACAAAACTAATGCCCAATATATTCACTAAATATCTTAATTAGGTCATATAAACCACTTCTATATTTTTATGACACTAATTTGTAAAAATTCAAAAATTCTAGTTTGCAATTATCCAATTTTAACAATTTTATAGCAAAAATGCCCAAACAACAATCTAGCTTGGATTTGCATATACTAAAATATCAAACCACAATTTATAATGTTAATAATGTGATAAAAACCCTAACCATATTTTTAATCTCACATTCTAATTCAATTTTTAAAGAAACTAGTAAGCAAGAATACTAGAAAATTGACGCAATCATCGCGGATTTGCGACAAAAAGATTACAATCTAGCATGAACAACCAATCCAAACTACAAGCAATCTACCACACTCAAATAATCCTCATGCAATGCTTCAATTCCCATTCCTAAAATCAACCCCCTTCTCTTGATTTTTTTATAAACTAGCAACAACAACAATTTCACACTTTAAATAAGTAATTTAGCATATACAAGCTACAATTTAACCATTAGATAGAAATTATACCTCCAAGTTTGAAACCCTAGGTTGCTCTAGCCACCAAAGACACCTCCTTTCTCCATTCTTTAACCAATTTAGGTGTGAGGAGGGATAGAATTAGGATTTGCTTTGAATTTGTGAAGAAATTGTGCATTTTTTTATGGTTTTTGTGATGAAATTGGAGTGAAAAAGAGATGAAAAATTAGGGAAAATAAGAGGGGCAGCAGTAACAGCAGGAGGAGCTCGAAAATTTGCTGGAAAAACAAGTGTGTGGGTTGGTGTAGGTGTGTGTGGATGTTTCCCAAGTCAATATAACCCCCTTTTAAGTCAACAATGCCCATGCTTCCTTTTTCTTTTTAATTTCTTTTTCTTTTGTTGTGAGGAAAGAGTGGGGACTTGGGGCTGCTGTGGGGGAGGCTTGGACAGTGAGGGAGTGGGTGAGTGGTGGGTTTGGGTGAGTGAGTGAACACATAAAAGATAAACACCACACCCCAACATCAATTTACACTAATATCACTATTTAAGCCTTTTTCTTCAATAATTTCTAAACCGTTTTGGCAAACGATTTCGTTTCAAAAACCATATGATAAAATTTTATTTAAAGTTTTATGATGCACAAAATTTGTTTCAACTCATTCCAATTTGTAATTTTCCCTAATTAAATATATTAGTGACGGCTTAAAATAATATTAAAATAATTAATTTCGGAAAAATTTTCGGAAAATTTGAAATTTCACCAGTGGCTCAATAAACACCAAATACTAGCAATTACATAGCTAGAATATGTATATTTAATTTTATAATAAAGATATTTGCATTTTGACTTTTTACAGAAAACCCCCTTATTTTACCGTTTTTTCGAAATTTCACCGAAACGATTTTCAAAACGTTACAATCTTCCCCCCTTAAAGAAATTCGGTCCCCGAATTTAAATTAAAACTTCCCCCAAATACTAAAATATTTCAGCCAAAACCATCAAATCGCCGGGGCTCCGAAATCATAAATACATAAAACAAATCGTAGCGCAACGCTTGCGCATGAAAAATGAGCATATAACTCAAATCAGAACTCCGTCAAGCATCCCGCAATCATCGGAGTCATGGGGAAGACATCAATACCAAATCCAAAGCAAAACCAATATGATATAACTCGAAACTATACATGTAAAATATATTCAGGTACTGTCCTCTGACAAGTCCTGTTCAGTACGAAAACACATAGCAATATCATAAAAACGTACTACTCTATAAGAAAAATCAATCCCAAAATACGCGTATGAATACTACGCGCGTCTTGTGCGCACGGAAATAAAAATCCAAATATGTGCCATACATATGCACAGAAACAACATCTAAGTGCATCGGGTGTGTACAAAACATCTGTCGTAGGCAACATGTGTGCCTGACAGCAAAATCAGGTGCATCTGACATGCACGAAAAATCTCGATTTAGTGCATCTGGTGTGCACCAAAATCACACTTCAAAACATGCGCCTAACATGCGCGAAAATCCAATCAGGTGCATCCATCGTGCACGAAATCATGAAATCCAATATCAAGTGCCGAACATGCTCAAAATCAAATCAGGTGCACAAGGTGCACAAAACAAATATCGAACATCATCATCGAAATCAAAGTCCAATGCATCTAAGTGCACAAAAGGCGTATCACTGCACTGCAAGCATATATAAACTATACAGAGTGCCGGAACCAAATCGTGTGCGTGCATACGCACAAAATCAACTCAAATGTCTAAAACCGTAAAATCACAAACATGTGAAACCCAAGCACGAAAACGATATCAAGTGCAACACTATGCAAGGATCGTAAATTCTCAATCATCAAAATCAAATCATTCGAATAAATCACCCAAAACATCGAAATCAATAATGACGGCATAGTACCGCTCAAGCGCATCCTCTAAGAATCTCGGGCCAACTGTCACGGTCACTAGTGGGACGTCTCGTCGATGATCATGAACTCTGGCCTGCTGGTGTGCGTAACAATGACCACTCCTGGGTCAAGGTCTTCACTGGGAATTACCAATCTCTCGGTCCATCGGCTCATCGGCCTTGTCAGGTGTGCTAACGGGGATGATCCCGTTCTGGCACGTCTCTTGTCATCTCCCGGTCAATCATCGCGACCACTCGTAAGACAGCATATCACTGGCGTCGGCCTCTGGCTCTCTGAATGTACGTGACACATCTGATCCTGGGTGCAAGTGTCATTGCAGCAGTGTCCTGGAAGGAATCCTACTCACGGTCTCTTCCATGTCTCGTCTCTGCCAACTGTCCGGAAGTCATCGTCCTTTCCTATATCTGCATCTTGCTCTGGAACGACTGCATACTCATCGCAACTCCTTCTGGAAGGTAAATCCAAGTACCATGCCTCGGCATGCGCATCGCATCTCTGATGTCGGCGGAGTGGAACGTCATCTCATCTAGATCTGGTACGAACCTCTTACTCCACTTTCTCTAATTTCGATTGCTTCGGACTCGTCTCATCGTGGCTACATGGACTGAGCTCCAACGGCTATCCTCGTATCGGGAGTCTCCCAAGAAATGCATCTCACCACCTAGCATCCGAATTAAGTCGAGCCATCCGATCAAGTCGTCAAAACCTCATAATCCCCTAAGAGCTCAACCTCTTGGGCACAGTTTAATAGTATCGAGTACATACCACAGCATCGGTGGTCCAGCCGTAGAAGGGCAAACCCAAGCCTCACTAATGGCGCCGTAGAACTGCCGCAAACCCGAAGGTTCAAAGGCTTTCACACGGTCATTATGTTGAGTTAGGGTTTCATTCTTCTAGAGGGACCATAGAATTGCCTGCATGTCTTTCCGACTACTTTAAACTTGGAATAATAGGTTTCTGACATTCGATCGTCTCTGTCGACTCCCAACGTCTCCGCGTGAAGTCGTCTCTAGCTGGAATCAATCTATCTGATGACCTCTCATCGGGTAGGCGATCGAACCACATGTCCTAGTCATTCATCCTCGGGTGACTAGCGACCTTCTATCATTTCTTAGTACAACTTGTACTACAATAGTTCCAACATATAGGGCGATATCTCGTCGCTCGCAGCAACAACTGGCTCACTCGTCTGCACGCTGAACAGTGCCTCAATCATCATGAGTAAGCAATACACCAACGGTCATCAAAATCTGGCTAGCCTCTATCATTGGCTCAATCCTCTAGTGTCGATCAGCACATCCGAGTAACCTCATAAAGGCGATCCGCCAAACGCTCGTGGCGCGGAAACACAGTAAAAAGACACATCTCCGCAATCGTGTGTCGCCGGAATTTCGCCCTGGTCAGTCCTCGTTCGTGACGAGCTTGTGCTGACCGCAACTCTAGCTGTAGCTCTCCCTGCCCGTAATCGTGGCAGCAAAATCATAACTGGTACTGATGAGGCTAGATCGGAATGAATATAATACTGAGCAAAGAAATGTACATCCTAAGGCTTCTTAAGTGGAGTAGCGTATCGTAAATATGCCGCGGAACATACCTACGTTACGTCACTCTACTTTAGTCACCTATTCCATCAACCAAGGGTCATCCTACACTCCGAAGGTAAAACCTAACGCTCTGATACCAACTTTGTCACGTCCCGAAAGTACAGAACATGACCGGCACTTAAACTACGAAACGTCTTGAGGCGTACGTAATCCAAGTAAGCCGAAAACCCAGAAATGCAAACCAAGAAAAGTAGTAGAGTGAAGGAAAAACCAATTTAAATAAGTAGTTTTAAAAGAATAAGCCGAATTATGCGGGTTTCTAAAAACATCAAAAATTTCCTAAAAATTTCGGCAGAGTCTCCTTTGTAAATACTGGCCCCCAAACGGGATACAACATGAATAGTATACGAAATCAATAAAAATGCATCCCCAAGCGGGAGCTAGCTCTTCGTCAATCGACGGTCACAACCACACAAGCAATATAATATACAACGCCAACGGCGAGGATCAAAACTCAAAAGGAAACTCAAAACCACAAGAAATCTGCAGAAATATAACGCGCGACTCTAAGGTAGAAAGAATAACATCACTGGTATCTATCTCAAAAATAACACATGTTTGGTTGATGGAACTTCTAGATACAACAGAATAATAATATACAAGTTATATAATGGGGGTACGCTACAAGTAAACCCACCTACTAGCAAATCACCCGAAGGAAACTATGCCCGCAAAGCCGTAATGAAACCTGTACGGCAAACCTGCAAGAAACTGGGGCACAACGGGGGTGAGTTGCCAACTCGTGAATAGAAAAACATCTACGGAAAGAAATCGCATAAATAACGCAACCTAGGTCAATGATCATAATATACCCTCAATTATATATATAACATGCAACCTAAAACAAGGCTAGGGTAAACATCTAGTCCGAGTGTAATCTCATGTGCCCGTGTCAGTGCCTCAGGTAGCAAAATATCATATGAATGAGGTATGAATGCATGAAAACAGAATACATGTAAGTGAAGAACTGTTTTTCATAATTTAGTGAGATTCCCTTTGTATTTTTAAAATGAGGTATCATAATAAAATCAGCATAAAACAGTGCCTAGCATCGGCACAAAACGTAATCCCAATGTCTCGATATCTCTGTATCACAGTCTCTGTACCTCAATATCTCGAAATCTCAATGTCTCAATCACAATATCTAGGGCGCCGTCAGTCCAGACCGGCCCCTACCATCCATCTCAAGACCACGACGGTATCCTCCGGATATCCGACGTGTCGGGTAAAATCACCGGTAGGTAGTGCTCCCCTGCCAGGCTCACATCGTCATCATCACGCGCTTCTTGCCCCGGGGTACCTTACCGGGTCCACCATGTACCCGAAACGGTTCATCCGTCTCCTCGAATCGGGTCTCGAAATCCATCAGCAAACTCATGGTGGACGACTCATACATCATGGGAAAAAACCGCACTTTTTATTTAAAAAGAGAAAGAAGAAGTTTGTATATGTTTTGCGGTTTTTCCCAAATCCAGAAAATCTCATGGAATCCGAATCCAAAACCTCAATAGCACGCAAAAAGTGAATATATGCATGAGAATCCATGAATGCGGCATAACAATGAATATCAGTATGCATGAAGTAGCAGGTAATAACTACAATGTCTAAACTAACATATAAGGCAAGTACACTAATATCATGTCTAAACTATTAGCTAACAGGCTATGTCAAGCAATAATATTTCTAAGGTGTACGTGACATGGCAATTACCGATGAAGATGTGTGTGAGCCGGCAAGTAAGTGTACGTGGAACATACGCATCATCGGTAATGGTGCTGGTGTCCTAACCACAAGATAGAAACAGTAGAATATGAAGCATAATATAAGCATGTGATGCGGAGAGAACAACAATAATGAGCGGGAGCTGAATACTAGACGCAACTATAACTAATCTGCATTAACCTAATATAAGTCCTACAAATGGTGCCTTTTGAAATAACACGAATCATGGGGTTTTGAAAATAGGGGCTACGGTGCTTTTATGAAAAGATACGTCTTTTGAAATATCCGTAGGATCCCTTGGGCTGTCTTTTAAGATACCCACGATTCGTTGGTTTTGAAATAGGTAAGAATCGAATCTAATCTAACAACTAAATTAAACTAAAGGGCTAAGCTGACCAGCTGGGCTACAGGTAAGGAAACCGCCTAACATCTGAGTCGATACATATACATACCTGTATATATATTAGTCGGTGATCCCGCCTCAATAATATCATATCCGATACCATATCTATAATCAGACATCCCAAGTCAAGAGCGCGGATCAATCATCAAAATATAGCTTGTACGTAAATCCGTCGTACGGCATCCCCAAATCTGGGTACGGGTCAATACCACATTCATCATACTATTCACCTGGTATCCTCTTTATCAATATCATGATCGGGGTACTGATCTACGTCTAGTACAATACTGATACCGCCTAAGTATGCATGCACGTGTGTGAAATGCTACGTCAAGGACCCACTACAACGTCATGTCGTATCTCAAATATGAACCCTGCTATATCACCGATCTCACGGCCTCAAATCAAATCTCATTGACTCATCTTAAATCCCAAGTACTATCCTTATTATCCATGCATGCGTATATGAATGTACATATGCATAGTCCCATACCCACGCATATATACATATATACACATCCCAATCTGCGCACAAGAAAGTAAAGTATGCAAGTCTGTGTGTGCGTATGTGGGTATAACAACTACTCTAAGGTTTCGCAACTAACCCAAAGGTACTCCATGAACACATAAACATAACATGAATGAACATTCTCGTATCATAAAACACCTATATAAACATATATATATGAGCTACACTACGGATTGCGGGGGTGCTATACGCCATCCACCCGACTTCTCCCCGTAGATATAAATCTACTCACCTGGTCCTCGCTCGCCAGTGCCGACGTCGCCACGCGCTTGCTTGTCGCCTCAAAGTCCACATGGGGGTACCTACATATCACAACGCATCGTATCGCATTAAAATCCGACTCATGACCAAAACGACACACGAATCCCACACAGGTCAAAACCTATGGTTGCTTTCACAAATCAACCCAAAAACCCTCGACGTCGGCGTACAAATGCCAAACCATCGAGAAAAACCCAAATACACTCATTTGCACATTCACGAACACTAATTTTAATATAAAATAGGTTAAAACTCACAAAAACCCCAATTTCACTTTAAAAGTCATTTTTCCGAAAATCTAGCAAGCACAATTCGCCGTTTTTGTACAAAACATGATGTTTTAACAAAACTAATGCCCAATATATTCACTAAATATTTTAATTAGGTCATATAAACCACTTCTATATTTTTATGACACTAATTTGTAAAAATTCTTGCAATTATCCAATTTTAACAATTTTATAGCAAAAATGCCCAAACAACAATCTAGCTTGGATTTGCATATACTAAAATATCAAACCACAATTTATAATGTTAATAATGTGATAAAAACCCTAACCATATTTTTAATCTCACATTCTAATTCAATTTTTAAAGAAACTAGTAAGCAAGAATACTAGAAAATTGACGCAATCATCGCGGATTTGCGACAAAAAGATTACAATCTAGCATGAACAACCAATCCACACTACAAGCAATCTACCACACTCAAATAATCCTCATGCAATGCTTCAATTCCCATTCCTAAAATCAACCCCCTTCTCTTGATTTTTTTATAAACTAGCAACAACAACAATTTCATACTTTAAATAAGTAATTTAGCATATACAAGCTACAATTTAACCATTAGATAGAAATTATACCTCCAAGTTTGAAACCCTAGGTTGCTCTAGCCACCAAAGACATCTCCTTTCTCCATTCTTTAAACCAATTTGGGTGTGAGGAGGGATAGAATTAGGATTTGCTTTGAATTTGTGAAGAAATTGTGCATTTTTTTTATGGTTTTTGTGATGAAATTGGAGTGAAAAAGAGATGAAAAATTGGGGAAAATAAGAGGGGCAGCAGTAACAGCAGGAGGAGCTCGAAAATTTGCTGGAAAAACAAGTGTGTGGGTTGGTGTAGGTGTGTGTGGATGTTTCCCAAGTCAATATAACCCCCTTTTAAGTCAACAATGCCCATGCTTCCTTTTTCTTTTTAATTTCTTTTTCTTTTGTTGTGAGGAAAGAGTGGGGACTTGGGGCTGCTGTGGGGGAGGCTTGGACAGTGAGGGAGTGGGTGAGTGGTGGGTTTGGGTGAGTGAGTGAACACATAAAAGATAAACACCACACCCCAACATCAATTTACACTAATATCACTATTTAAGCCTTTTTCTTCAATAATTTCTAAACCGTTTTGGCAAACGATTTCGTTTCAAAAACCATATGATAAAATTTTATTTAAAGTTTTATGATGCAAAAAATTTGTTTCAACTCATTCCAATTTGTAATTTTCCCTAATTAAATATATTAGTGACGGCTTAAAATAATATTAAAATAATTAATTTCGGAAAATTTTTCAGAAAATTTGAAATTTCACCAGTGGCTCAATAAACACCAAATATTAGCAATTACATAGCTAGAATATGTATATTTAATTTTATAATAAAGATATTTGCATTTTGACTTTTTACAGAAAACCCCCTTATTTTACCGTTTTTTCGAAATTTCACCGAAACGATTTTCAAAACGTTACAATTACTTTATGGTAAGGGCAGTAGTTAGGACTGTTGACGTCACCTGGTCGCAGTGGGCGTCTCGGATCCGGTAGAGTGATGAGCCTGTTGCGCACTGCCAGTTCGAATAGTCTCCTCGTTTTATCCTGGGGAAATGAGTAAGGACGTCTCAACTTCTCTTCGAGAGATCGTTGTTTGTTGCTTTGGCGAGCAACCAGTTTCGGGTCACTCGGTTGTTGTTGAGCGTTGGCAACGAAAGTCGATTTCCTTTTGCCTTTTTCATTCTGGGGATCTGTTTTTGAAGAGGATGGCCTATGGCCCATCTGGTCCATTTGGGCCAGCTTGTCGATCAAGGCCTGAAAGGTGGTCGGCTTGAAGAACATAATAAATTGGGATATAGTTGCCTGAGGATCAAGGGTCCCCACAAACATGCCCACGGCAGGAGCTTTTTCGATGTGTTGTTCGCATTGTGACTATAGGTACCGCCACCGAAATTCGTATTGAACCCAGATCTTTCCTAGCTTCACCCTAGCATTGATTAACGCCATGATTGGGGTGCGCTCGCTTGCGCTTGCGAACCGCTGTGTGAATAGTAGTTCCATCTTCGTGAATATTTTGATGGATTCATTCGGAAGCTTTGAGTACCATTCAAATGTTGTCTCCGCTAAGCTGTCGTCGAAATGGCGAACCAGTAGTTTTTTGTCGCCTCCAGTATTGCCGCATAGAGCTCTAAACTGAGCGACGTGCTAATGGGGATTGCCTGTCCCCTTATACACGTGGAATTTAGGGATCGTATATTCCGGCGGGTATTTGATTTGATCGTACCAGCCTGGATAAGGTCATCCAGTTCTGACGACTTGGCCAGCCACTTAACTTTCCTGATGAGCTCGTATTTGTTAAGCTATGTCGTCCTCAAAGGCAACTTTGGAGATCATCTCTTCCCTGGCTGCTGAGAAAGCCGATGGAGGATTGACGTTTCCCCTCTGTCACCTTCGATAATTATCGGAGGGTCTTCGGCTGGAGGATCCAGCCAGATCATCATCCCGACCATGTCTTGGAAAAGGAGTGCCATCTGCTTTATATTAGCGGCATGTTCCGCGGCCTCTTTATCCTTTCTTTCTAGCACCCTCTACAGGAACTCGGTGTCTGTCTCCTGATCTTATCACTGTTCGGACGATACTTCTAGGCTTTATTTCTGCCCAGTGAGTGCGGCCATCTTTGTCAACATCTCCTGGAGCTTTTGTTGTTGCTCCCGATCTTTTGTCACAGACCGTGTGAGTGGTCGATGACCCATGGAAGTACGACTTTCTTCTTTCCCAGAAGCCATGTACACCGTGTGTACTACCATGCACCCGGACTTGGGGGCGTTTGGGTCCACTGCCTTTGAAATTTACCGCAGGCATGGGGATCTTCTGTCACGACCCGAAAGTACGGAACATGAACGGCACTTAAACTACGAACGTCTCAAGGCGTACGTATTCTAAGTAAGCCGAAAACCCAGAAATCCAAACCAAGAAAAGTAGTAGAGTGAAGGAAAACCAATTTAAAACAAGAAGTTTTAATAGCATAAGCCGAATTATGCGGTTTTTAAAAACATCAAGTATTTTCTAAAAATTTCGGCAGAGTCTCCTTTGTAAATACTGGCTCCCAAACGGAATACAACATGAATAGTATACGAAATCAATAAAAAGGCATCCCCAAGCGGGAGCTAGCTCTTCGTCAATCGACGGTCACAACCACACAAGCAATATAATATACAACGCCAACGGCGAGGATCAAAACTCAAAAGGAAACTCAAAACCACCAGAAATATAACGAGCGACTCTAAGGTCGAAAGAATAAACAACACTGGTCTCTATCTCAAAAAATACATGTTTGGTTGATGGAACCTCTAGATACAACTGAATAATAATATACAATGTATAGTGATGGGTACGATACAAATAAACCTACCTACTAGCAAGTCACCCGAACGAAACTGTACCCGCAAAGCCGTAAAGAAACCTGTACGGCGAAACCTGCAAGAAACTGGGGCACAACGGGGGTGAGTTGCCAACTCGTGAATAGAAAAAAACATCTACGAATAGAAATCGCATGTATGACGCAATCCTAGGTCATACGATCATAATATATCCTCAAAATATACATAACAAGCAGCCTATAACAATGGCTAGGGTAATATCTAACCGAGTGAAATCTCATATGCCCGTGTCAGTGCCTCAGGTAGCAATATATCATATGAATGAGGTATGAATGCATGAAACAGAATACATGTAAATGAAAAAAACTGTTTCCATAAATTAGTGAGATTTCCTTCGTATTTTTAAACTGAGGTATCATAAATGAAATCAGCATCAACAGTGTCTAGCATCGACACAAAACATAAATCTCACTGTCTCGAAATATCAATGTCTCAATCTCAATATCTAGGGCGCCGTCAGTCCAGACCGGCCCCTACCATCCATCTCAAGACCACGACGGTATCCTCCGGATATCCGACGCGTCGGGTAATATCACCGGTAGGTAGTGCTCCCCAGCCAGGCTCAACGTCAACACCACATTCCTCTTGCCCCGGGGTACCATACCGGGCCCACCATGTACCCGTGACGGTTCCTCCACTCCTCGACACGGATTTCCAAAACCACAGCAAACTCATGGTGGACGACACTTTACATCACTAGAAAACCGCAACATTTTATATTTTAAAAGATCATAAGTTGTAAATTTTGCGGCTTTCCCCGAAATCCAGAAATATCATAAATCTCAAGAAATCATCACAAGTGCATATGTCAATGATAATGAACTAGGCATGAACAACTGAATAACAGTATGCATGAAGTGGTAGGTAATAACTACAATGTCTAATATGGCATATAAGGGAAGTACACTAATATCATGTCAAAACTACCAGCTAACAATCTAAGTCAAGCAATTATATTCTCTAAAGTGTACGTGACATGGCAATTACCGATGAAGATGTGTGTGAGCCGGCAAGTAAGTGTACGTGGTACATACGCATCATCGGTAATGGTGCTGGTGTCCTAACAATAAGATATCAACATTTCAATAAGAATTTATAACATAAGTATGCGATGCGAAGCGAACCACAATAATAAGCGGGAGCTGAATACTAGACGCAACTATAACTAATCTGCATTAATCTAATATAAGTTCTACAAATGGTGCCTTTTGAAATAACACAAATCATGGGGTTTTGAAAATAGGGGCTACGGTGTTTTTATGAAAAGATAAGTCTTTTGAAATATCCGTAGGATCCCTTGGGCTGTCTTTTAAAATACCCACGATTCGTTAGTTTTTGAAATAGGTAGGAGTCTAATCTAATCTAACAACTACACTAAACTATACGGCTGAACTAACAAGCTGAACTACAGGTAAGGAAACCGCCTATCATCTGAGTCGATACATATACCTACCTGTATATGTATAGTCGGTGATCCCGCCTCAATAATATCATATCCGATACCATATCTATAATCAGACATCCCAAGTCAAGAGTGCGGATCAATCATCAAAATATAGCTCGTACGTAAATCCGTCGTACGGCATCCCAATCTGGGTACGGGTCAAAATCACATTCATCATACTATTCACCTGGTATCCTCTTTATCAAATATCATGATCGGGGTACTGATCTACGTCTAGTACCATACTGATACCGCCTACGTATGCATGGACGTGTGTGAAACACTACGTCAAGGACCCGCTACAACGTCATGTCGTATATAAGATACGAACCCTGCTATATCACCGATCTCACGGCCTCAAATCAAATCTCATCGACTCAGCTCAATCCCAAGTATCATCCTCAATCCGTATGTGAACACATAGTCCCATACCCATGTGAACACATAACTATAAAGAATCCCATGAGCACATATCAATAGGAATGTATGCAAGTATGTATGTGTGTATGTGTGTGTGTAACACTACCCTAGGGTTCGCAACAACAAGGTAATCCAACACACCAATATCCATCCTAACATCATTATTAATCCCAAATAACATATAACAATTGTTGGTGTGTATACGCATCCGTATACACTTCCACGGACTGCGGGGGTGCTATACGCCATCCACCCGACTTCTCCCCGTAGATATAAATCTACTCACCTGGTCCTCGCTCGCCGGTGCCGACGTCGCCACGCGCTTGCTTGTCGTCTCAAAGTCCGCATGGGGTACCTACATATCATAACGCACCGTATCGCATTAAAACTAAATTCGAAATCGAAACAGCATACGAAAATCAAATCGGCACGCCTATCACGCATAGGTCCAAACCTATCGCCTACGCATGCAAGAATAGTCAAACCAACTCTCGATGTCGATGTACAAACGTCAAACCATCGATAAAAATCCAATCACACTCATTTCCACATTCACGAACACTAATTTTAATATAAAATAGGTTAAAACTCACAAAAACCCCAAATTCACTTTAAAAGCCGTTTTTCCGAAAAACTAGCAAGCAAAATTACCCGTTTTAGTACAAAACTCGATGTTTAAACAATTATAGCGGCCATAATACTTATTAAATAACTTAAATAAGTCAATAAAACCATTTCCATAATTTAATCACATAAATTTGCATAATTTCCAAAATCCTAGTTTGCAAAAATATCAATTTTAACACTTTTTAATGTAAAATTCACAATTTTACAATTAAACTTGGTTTTGCATATTTTAAATGGTTAAACCACTCATGGAAACCTTAATGATGTGCTAAAAATCCTAACTAGATTTTAATCCCACATTTTAATAAAATTTCTAAAACCTAGTTAGCAATTTAGCATAATTATCACAATTTGGGCAAATTAAATATAACAATTTGCAAATTAGCTACAAGATTAGGTTTTGCATATCTTTAAGATGCTAAAATACATCACACTACCATGAACAAATTATCACAACCATAACTTTAATTTAACCCTTCTCTTGAATTTAAACTTGCAATTTAAAACCTAAATAAAACACCTAATTAAGTTGATTTAATGTATTTAACATCAAATTAAGCAAAAGGGTTAGAGTTATACCTTCACAAACCATGAAATCAAATATGGAACTTGACCTCCAAATTGAGATCTTTGCACCAAGATCCATGCTATAAGGGCTAAGGAAAAATGGGTAGGGCTTTGATTTTGATTTTGTGGGATTTTTTGGTGGATTTTTGATGCAAATTGTAATGTTTTTGATGAGGAAATGAGAGGGGGGAAAATTGGGGCTGCACTTGAAGAGGCTCGGCCAGAATTGTGAGGGAGTGGGAGAGAGGTTTGGGATTTGGGGAAAGTTCACACAAGGTCAAAGACAACCATATACTTAGTCAAATTAATATATTTTATACCATTCCTCAAAGCATTTCTTCACATGAGTTCAAGAAAATTTGAGGGGAGGAAATATGGGCTGTTTTTAGGTGTGGGGCCGGCCATGATGAGGTGGGGAGGAGTGTGGGAAATTTTACAAAGAATTTCTATGCAAAAAGACCCCCCACAAGCTCAAAATTGCAAGTTTTAGTTCAAAATAATTATATTTTTGTTTTCCATAATAAAAACCCATTAAAACTTGAAATAAAATACTAAATATTTATATTACAACTAGATTTTAATTAACATGATTTTAAAGATTAAAATTAGCCCATTTAAATTTGTATTTATCGCTAATTTAATGTATTTTCTTACCGGCTTAAAATAATATTAAAATAATATTTTTTTCAGAAAATTTGAAATTTCACCAGTGGCTCAATAAATACCAAATACTAGTAATTAAATAGCTAGAATTTGTATATTTAATTTTATAATAAAGATATTTGCATTTTGACTTTTTACAGAAAACCCCCTTATTTTACCGTTTTTTCGAAGTTTCACCGAAACGATTTTCAAAACGTTACATCTTCTCTATCCTTCTCCTTTTGTGGGAGGTCGAAGTTGAGGGGGGCCGTTGCAGGAGGCACCCATGCAAACAATACATTCCATGGTACGATGGACGGATGTTCCTCCTCTTGCCAAGCCTTCATTTTCTTCAGCCGACGAGAGTAATTTTTGTCAATTACATAATCTTGGACTTTCTGCCAGACTCTGTGGATCTTGGAGGACAACCGCTGAGGAGGTTGTTCCAGTTTTGCCTGCGTTGTGTTTTCAACAGGCGGATGAGAGTTCTTTAGTACAGTGGTTGGAGAGTTCTTTCGCATCCTCCTGAGCGGATCGAAACTGTTCCCAATTGGAACAGCAGCGTCAATTTCTACCATTGGAGCTGGTAGGGTAAGTCCAGAGGGGAAACTGCCCCTAGCCTTCCTTACTCGGTGCCAGTGGCGACGTCGAACATGTTGTGAAGACAGGACCACCTCTGTTGTGGAAGCGACCTCATTTTTCCTCCTGTTTTGATGAGAGACTGTTGTTGGTGCTAGCCTTTCGAAGACTGATGTCCGTTGAGAGGGGACGGTCAATCTTGCAAAGGCCGAGCTTTTAGCAAGAGAAGCCCCTTTGACGACTTCATTTGCTGGAACCGGAATGGCTATCCGCTTCGGGATAACCCCTTCAGGTATTACTAGCCTCTTTGCAGGCCCACTGGAGCTTTGACTCGGTCTGTTAAAGACTGAGGTAGAAGACTTGGATGACCCTTTGAGAGGGGTCGTGGTGGCTGCAAGTCGATCGAAGACCGACTTCTTCGGAACTTCCTGTGATGGCACCGGGGTACTGAAGCTTGCTGGTGGGATCATGGTCCCAAAGAACAGTCCAGTGGTGGCCTGAGTCATATGTTCCATTGGCATTGCAAAGATGGAGGCCGCTTGGGGCCAATAAGTCACTCCTCCAATCAGGGCGGAGCGAGAGTTGTTGCTGCAGGTGCAGTTGAAAGCCATTGATTCTTCTTCTCTGCACAGAAGCAAGACACCAAATCTTATTACCTCGAATCCAGGGGTAACCATATTAAAGCGCGATTTGTTTGCGAACACGACACACGAAGTGTGGAGTGTAAATAGGAAAAGGTCCCACTGGGTGTGCCAGAATCTTTTTACCGCCGAAAACAGAGACGAAACTGAGATAGGTCATCTTGCATGAATTTGAGAGCAGATACTATTTGGATTTATCCGTCTACCTCTCCGAGGATGCCAAGTTGATTTATGGCATCGTGTATCGGAAGTTTGGACAGATACGGCCATTGTAGCAGATTTCATCAGATTCCCCATCATTTCTGAGGGTTTTTTTTATTATGGGGACGCTCTTCTCTACAGGAGCAAGCCCCTGCAGTTAATTACATTTCCGCGTAGAGATAACCACTTTCTCTTACTCCAGAAGTTCACTTCGTGTTATGTGTGTTTGTTTTATTTTTGGTTGCCCGTGGATTGTTTACGGAGACTAATTTATGCCGTCACCCGTAGGGCGTGGATTAGTCCAAATCCGTATATTCTTAGATTTGGGTTTGAGTTGATTTAAGGATCGTTAATCTCGTTTGAGATTAAGATCAACTTAAATGGTTGTTGAGGATACGTTAGTCCAATTTTTGACTAAGATCTACTCAACAGGATTTAGGATCATTCAGATCCAACAAAAGAGCTTTTGTACTCTATTGTTTTAGTTTAAGAACGTTTTCGGTCCGTTGTTAGTTTATTAACGTTGCGGTCCGTAGCTAGCTTAAGGACGTTGCGGTCCGTTGTTGGTTTAAGAACGTTTCAGTCCATAGCTAGTTTAAGGACGTTGCGGTCCGTATTGGGATATGCCCGTCAATTTGGGAGTGCGTCAAAGAATTATTGGTTATCGGTACCCACCACCTCTCTGAAGACACTGAAGAATTACAATGATATATATCAGAGGTGTGAGGAGATGTACCCTTGAACTAATGTCCGTTGGAAGATCAGTAGTCGTGTTTGGGACTAGGACCAATTTGTGGCTCGGTTGATCTGAATTAGAGATTTGGTCAACTTGGATTCAGCCCACTCAGTCTTTGAATAAAGTGTTAAACACTTGTTTGGGCTTAATCTCTTTTCTGTGCAAACAATGTTGAGCATTCATATGGATTCTGACACTCATACTTATTTTACTTTCCCTTTTTTGTTTTTTATGAAGCGTTAAATACTTTTATGGCGCCCACGTGCGGAGCACGTGAGGCGCTTGGTGTTGAACGCCAACCACTAAGTGCTAGGCACTCCTTATTGAGCAGCGCCCACGTGAGGGGCACGTGAGCCACTTGGCGCTGAGCGTCAACCATTGAGTGCTAAGCACTCTTTATTGAGCAGCGCCCAGGTGAAGGACACGTGAGGTGCTTGGCGCTGAGCGCCAACCATTGAGTGCTAAGAACTTTTTATTGAACAGTGCCCACGTGAGGGACACGTGAGGCGCTTGGCACTGAGTTCCAACCATTGAGTGCTAAGCACTCTTTATTGAACAGCGCCCATGTGAGGGACACTTGAGACGCTTGGTGCTGAGTGCCAACCATTAAGTGCTAAGCACTCTTTATTGAGCAGCGCCCACGTGAGGGGCACGTGAGGCGCTCGGTGCTGGGTTTTCTTTGTATATTCTGTTCTGAAGAGTTCAATTCTTTGTTCTTTTCTGGATCCTTGATCCCCAAGAACAAGTTCATCCCCATGAGAATTAAATTATCATTTGTGGGAGACTTGCCTCATGGATCTCAGATCCAGAGAAAGAACTAAGTTCTTTTATAAGAGTTAAACTCTTGGATATGCAGATGAGTTGCTATGATCTCTATTATTTTTATTTACCTCGAAGAGAGGTATTCTTCCTTCTTTGCTCTTAAAGCTTTTTTCTTGCTTGCTTTTTTTAAGTTTGAAGCTTATAGGGGGTTCCTCTGTACAAGACTTGAAGTCTTGGGTCCTTTATATAGTAGAGGCTAGTCTGTTGATTTAGTCAAAGAAATCTCTCGTTGAGAGATCCTGATTGATTTGGGGATTTTATCCACTGTTGGATCTTTAATCCAACGACTTCTGTTTTTAGAAGATATTTTCCTTGTTTTTAACAAGATTAGGGAAATATTTTCCCATACAGAATTTATTCTGCAGATAGGTGATATTTAATCACCATTGGATTTTTAATCCAAGGGTGCCATTTTTACAGAGCGTAATCTTTCTTGTTTAGAAAGATTTGAGGAACATTTCCTCAGCAGAATTTAATTCTGCACTTTGATGAATTATCATTTCCGTTGGATTTTTGATCCAATGGCTCTGTTTAACAGAGAGATTTTAGTTCCAGCATTGGCGCCGTCCTGTGAGGCACGTGAGGCGCTGCCTCAGAGTTTTTAACTCTGTGCGTTGGTGCCCTCATGCAAGGCACGTGAGGCAGCTCAGAGTTTTTTTAACTCTAGGCGCGGACGCCCTTGTGCAAGGCATGTGAGGCACTGCCTCAGAGTTTTTAACTCTTGGAGCTGCCTTTCAAATTTTGAATAGAACCTTGCTCTTTTATTGGGGAAGCAGTAGGGTAATAATCTAAGTACAGTGGGAACTCACACGAGACAAATAACGATATCAGGTCTAAAAAAATACCCTGTACTCATGTCACCAGAGAACTGCTATCTGACGATAGGTATAATACTATCTAGAATTTCTTGGCGAGTCCGTTCGGTGAACTCACCTCCAGTGAGCACATGTATACAATCTTAGGTGCTTAAATCCATTTATGGATTAAAGCAGGCCTCAAGAAGCTGGAACATCTGCTTTGATGATACAATCAAAGAGTTTGATTTTATCAGAAATGAAGATGAACCATGTATTTATAAGAAGATTGTAGGGAGTACTGTCACATTCCTCGTATTGTACGTAGACGACATTCTCCTGATAGGAAATGATGTTCTTATGCTACAATCGGTCAAACTATTCTTATCACAAAAGTTCTCCATGAAGGACCTGGGTGATGCCTCGCGCATTTTGGGCATTAGGATCTATAGAGATAGATCCAAGAGGTTATTGGGACTGTCCCAATCAAAGTACATAGACACCATTCTAAAGAGATTTAGTATGGAAGATTCCAAGCGTGGTGCCTTGCCAGCTAGTCATGGAATCACTCTCTCCAAGGACTTCTGTCCGAAGACTGATGAAGAGAGAGCTCGCATGAGCGTTATACCCTATGCTTCAGCCGTAGGATCTATAATGTATGCGATGTTGTGTACTCGCCCTGATGTGGCTTATGCACTGGCTGTAGTAAGCAGGTATCAATCCAACCCAGGGGAGAAACATTGGATAGCAGTGAAGAACATTATTAAGTACTTGCGAAGGACTAAAGAATTGTTCTTGGTGTATGGTAATGGGGATCTCCTGTTGAAGGCCTTTACCGATTCCAGCTTCCAAAGTGACAAGGATGACAGCAAATCAATCTCAGGGTTTGTATTTACCCTAAATGGAGGAGCGGTTAGTTGGAAGAGTTCCAAACAGGACACCGTTGCAGACTCCGCGATGGAAGCTGAGTATATTGCTGCAAGTGATGCTGCTAAGGAAGCCGTCTGGATGAAGAAGTTCATTGCGGAACTAGGAGTAGTTCCAACCATTGTTGATCCAATACCATTGTATTATGATAATAATGGAGCTATAGCATTAGCCAAAGAACCAAGGTCCCATCAGAAATCCAGACACATCCTAAGGCGATATCATCTGATCCGGGAGATAGTAGATCGCCAGGAGATCGAGATTCGGAGAGTAGATACAAAGGATAACACAGCGGATCCATTCACCAAGGCACTTTCACAGCCTCAGCATGAGCGACTGTTTGAAATGTTGGGTATGAGATACGCCAATAACTGGCCTTAGTGCAAGTGGGAGATTGTTAGTAATATGTATGCCCTAAAGGCCATTATATGGATAGTGGAAACTTGGACATATAATCTATAGAGATAGATGACTTTCTTGCTCAACATGATAGTACGCTATCTGGTTTACTTTATCTAGACATGTAGATTTAATCATTTACACATGTTGATAAAACCCAAAGGATATTTGCTTGACTACTGTGATTATGATGCGGATCATACTAGTGGGGCACGTGTAGTTTATAAGCATATCCTTGAACTGTTCCTAGTCGAGGGTGTATCGAGACAGGGCATCGATATTCCAGAGTAGACTAGCGTATAACATTCTTGTCCCATATGATGGGCGATGGATGATCCCATATCCATCTGGTGAGGAGACACCAAAGATTGTATGCGGGTGCTCAGTGGAGACTGGGTACACTGAACGGACTCGCCGAGAACTCCTATGTGGTATTATATCTATCGTCGGATAGCAGTTCTCAGGAAACACTGGTACAGGTTAGTCTGTAGACCCGAGATCGTCATAGAGTCTTGTGTGTCCTCCCACTATACTTTGATCTCCACCCTACCACGGCTCTATTGAGTCGTGCAAACAGGTGGTCTTTGGGTACAGTCTCGAGGCGCATGGAGGCAATGAGCGATAGGAGGGGTTTCGTCTCTCCCGGTATTGGGAGTTGATATTGTGCTATGCTCGATTGGCTATAACATGAAGTCCCTGGCCAGGGCTGCTGAGATTTACTGATAAGAGTTATCAGTAGTTTCTCGATCTGTTATGAGCCATATACCAGCATGACTTATTGAGTTACTGGGGTCGACGATTCCATCCCTGGACTCGATATGCAGCATATCTGACGAAGAGATCGGACTGTACGGTAAGTGTTGCCAGTTGGCTCGACGGGAGTTTTTTTACAACTTCGCTGGTTTTCTTCTGATCGTTTCAATACCCGGGTGGCCGTTATGTTTAGCTGACCTCTTGCGGCTTGTAGGTGTTTGATATGATCATCATCTACTGCCGGCGTATTGACGAGTCTTAGAGTCCCACAATGAAGTTTCCTGGTTCAGGCAAAAAGATGTGTGCATATGAGATATGCGCGGGACCCGATTAAATACGGTTATGTGATAACATATATTAATCAGGCATTTTCTACTTGACGGATCGTATGTGATATGACCGGTTTGCTAAATCAAGAGTTGATTTAACAAATTACATTTAGATTAATTCTTTAATTAAATCCTTTTGTATGCATGCATGCATGCACATGATGATGTGCATGGACACATACATACATACATAGTATCATGGTTGATGATACAAGAATGGTGGCAATGCAAGACTTATATTGAAGCTTTTATTTATATCTTTTCATTTTAAGTTAATGTAAAGAAAACCCACACATGCTCCTTTATTCTTTAGTGGGTAAGCTTTATTTAACTTAATGAAAAGAATTTCCACCCATGCTTAATTCTTTATGAAAAGAATTTGCAACCATAATTATAGTGGGGAGGGAATAATGATGATTATTCCTTTCTCATCACTATAAATAGCTTCATATGTGATATGAAACAACACACAATGAAATGAGAAAAACAACAAGGGTGTGAAAACAAGTTATCATATGTGATATGATAGAAAGCTCAAGTCTAGCCACCATTATCTTCTTCTTCCTCTCTTGATTTTTCCTCTAGAGTGAAGTTGATAAAAGAAAGGATTTTTCAATTGTTGAATATAAACCACATCATCATACTACACACATCTAGCCGATTTGTGTAGGGTGTTTGCTCTACTTCGTTTGTGAAACAAGTAAGGCAAGGAGCTTTGGGCAAAGGGACTTCGGGTGGATCATCGTGGACAAGGAGGGCTTCCATCGATCCGTTCCAAACTCTCATAGTGCCAAGGAGTCACCGAGGGAGATCTACAAAGGTTGTAATCTCTACTCTTAGTGATAGTTTTACATTAGCATGTGATGCTTAGTTGTATGAATCCCTAAAACTTCTAGTTTCGATTCTTGTCGAGTTAACTTAGCACCTCTAAAATTTTGATTATGGCATATGTGATGCTACCACACCCTTGACGAGGTGCTAGGCCAAACCCTTCAAAGCCAACCAAAATCACCATACTTTAGAAGATATGCATATACTTGGCAAGTTTTCCTTATATTTGAAACTCCCGATATGGTTTTTGCTCCTAACGGCCTTTGACCTTAACAAGGTCAACAAATTATAAGCCGCCAGTCAAGTTCAACCCCTCATTATCTTTATTATCCTAAACCTACATGTATGACCCTTAACAAGATCAATAAGATCATACTAATATCCTAGTTAATCACATCGTATGCTATAAATAAGCACTACTTAGTTACCGTACACTACGCCTTAATAAGGTCAACAAACGTAGAATGAATACTAAAAAATACTCGTAGGAAATGACGGAGGGCTACGACTGGTTTTTGGAGAAAAATCCTTAACTTAATGAACTTGATATCGTTGAAGGAACCGAGTGTTTTTGAAAAGGAGTGGTTTAGGCTCCGTTTGTAAAACGAGTGGTTTTAAAGAAAACCGAGTGGTTATAGTAACATAAGTTTTTGCTTATGAGTGAACTCCCTGTAAAAGGATCAAGTCTCTTTCATCATCGAATGAGGTGCAGGATATTCCTAACTGAATACCTTTATGAAAAGTAAAAGAATATGACTATAAATTTCTTTGAAAATTTGGTTCCTGCAATATCATTTTGGGTTTATTTGTTTGCATTAAACATTTAATGATGTATCATCATTTAGCATCCTAGTCACACAAGAAAAAACTAAAATAGCATGGTTTTATATGCCATCCGCATTCGTCATGGGGGATCGGATTTTCACCGTAAGGTTACTTAACTTACGGCAGGACGAACACAGGGCTAGCAAGGATGCAAAATATATAGAAGTATCTAATATATATATATATATATATATATATATATATATATATATATATATATCATTATCATCATAATCGCAGACAGATAATAATCATCACAAGCATGCGACAAACAACACGGAAAAATAGAATAGCGGATAAACTAGGAGCCCCGAGTTTTATTTGAGCCACAAATGAAATACGACATTCTTCGGTCGTGTGGACAGCACGTATAACATCATACCAAGACCCCTACGATAGCGGCAAGCTACCCGCCAATCATATAAACGAGGCAACCCGATCTCAATATCATGAGTGGGCTACCCGACGCTTTTTAGAATCCGGTAACTTGAGTGCTCCGCCTTGGGCCAATCTTAGAACCCCTATAAGTGAGATGAGTAACCCGCCAATTCTAGAGTGAAGAAGTACAGTCTCATCACCATGAGATGGTCACCTACCGCACTCTAGAACCTGGTGACTCGAGCACTTCTTCGCGGGTTCATCCTAGTACATGTAATGAAATATATACGGCAACAATGCCCGCATCTTGGACATGTCCCAATAAAATAATATACATCAAGCGGCAACGATGGCCACAATCCGGCCGCTCGTCCCAAATAAACGAGTATACATTCAATCATAAACTGTGCAAACAACATCACACGAGGGGCTATCCATCACGACAATCCAGCTAAACCATTACAATGATATATAAACACTAACATCACAAGAAAGATATGTGCAACCCTTCTAATTGACATATAGCAATTAGACGACGTTTACCAACATATATACAAATCCACGGATAATCAACAATACTTTAGTTTTGATTTAAAATTTTTCATGATGTCTTTAAAAAAAGATGACTATGAATGAAATCTAGGCAAAAAAAATACTTCAAAAATCCCAATTCCATACAACCAAGCCTTAGTATGAGAACAGAGCTAAACTGAGCTAGTCTTGCCGACCAGGTCGGCCAAATGGCCGACATAGTCAGCCAGAGCCATCATGTTTGGGCTCGTCTTCATACGGGGTTTATTTCAAAGTATTTCCAGTTCAAAAAAAACCTATCTTTTATTTTCTAGAGATCTTTTGAAGAAAGAACAAAAACTTGGTTTTTAGGAATTGAAATACGGAAAAAATTTCTGTTCCGAAATGTGAGCATCGTCTGCTAATAATTTAAGTGTTTGGGTAGCTCTGATACCATGATGGAGTTCCTCATGATTATGCCGCTAAACTCACGGCCAAGGCGGAAGCGAAAACAAAAACTTTAGAGCAAGCACTAGAAACCGCAACATAGAAATCGATCCAAACACTAAACTAACACAAATCAAAAGATCTATCTACTATGTTGAGAGCTTACAATCTTTGTAGCATGTCCATCCAATCATGGAAGACCCCATCAAGGCTCCTAGGCTGTCGTAAATGAGCTTGAGAGTCGATCGCCCTTTCCGAAGATGATCCATCCGAAGAAAACCAATCCAAGCTCCAGCTTCAATCCAAGTGAAATTTGAGGAAGCAACTAACACACTAGACTTTTATAGGAATAGAGTTTGAAAGGTGTAGGAATTATCACTCTCTTTTTCTTTCTGTTTTCCATTCTCAAGAGAGCTCACTCAAGAAGAAGAAGGAGGGTGAGGAAAGAGAGTTGTCATAATAGAATGAGCAAGCCTTAATAAAAAATTTTCCAACCATGGAAAAATATGATAACCATTTTCCAATAAACAAATCAATGCCCTCCCTCGCTACTATAAAACTTTCCACCTCACCCCTCTACCTCATTATTTATTTTCTAAAAAGAAAATAACATATATGAGGTGTCCTCTTTGAAGAAGCATATTGTATAAATACAAAATACAACCTCGATATATGTATCGTCTATATATATGAGTATCCGTATAAAAATACGAATAGCCTAGAGCGAGAAAATAAATAGTGAACATAATACTAGAATATGTGTGTGTGTGTATTATTAAATCAATACTTAATTTAATAATCTGATTTAAACCTAAGTCGGCTAATATTATCAAATATCCGACTAATGTCCGTGTAGCCAGTGCATGTATTTAATCGGATCTCTACACATATCAACATACAACCTCTACATCATATCGCCTGAACAGGGAAAACCCTATGTATGGGACTCTGAAGACTCGACAATACGCTGGCAGTGAGTTACTGGATAAAATCCATAACCACAAGCACGTCAGCGGTACGAGCTGTATGTAACGGCTACCCAGGTATATGTCGAAAGGGCGGTCAACAATCAAGTCTGTCTGTATCCTACTGAGCCTGTAAGTGATAATCTCCATACAGATCGGTCTCTTCGTCTAAGAGTGTCGCATACCGGGTCTAGGGGTAGATAACGTCAGACCCCTAATAACACGATAAGTCGTGCCGGTATCAGGCTCATGACCAACTGCGAAACTACTAATCTCCTATCAGTAAATCTCATCTGTCCTAGCCAGGGACTTTTGGTGATGGCCAACCGAATACAGCGCGACATCAACTCTCTATACCTGAAGAGAAGAATCCCTTTAGATCGCTCACTGCCTTCATGTGGCTTGGGACTGTGCCCAACTGAAACATATTTGCATGACTCCTTCGAGCCATGGTAGGGTAGTAATATAAGTACAATAGGAACTCACACGAGAAAAATGATAATGTTAGGTCTAAAGACTACCATGTACTCATGTCATAAGAGAACTGCTATCTGACGATACGTATAATACCATGTAGAAGTTCTCGGTGAGTCCGTTCAGTGTATTCATCTCCAGTGAGCACCCGTATACAATCTTAGGTGCCTCACACCAATGGCTGTGAAACCGGTCACCGCCCCTCCTTGAGGTCTAGAAAGTATACACTATAGTTTACTCTGGAATATCGATGCCAAGTCTCGATACTCTCACGACTAGGAACATTTAAGAATGTACTTATGGACTACCCAGTTCTCACAAGTATGATCGCCATCATAATGTTGGTAGTTAAGGATCCTATGAGCTTTATCATTATGTATTAGCGAAACGTAATAGCAAGTAAAATGTATACACATGAATGATAAAGACAAACCAGATAGTATACTATCATCTCGAGTAAGACTGTTCTACCTGTATAGGTCTTCTTTCAATTATCATAATCACTTACCTGCAATTACATTAATTGCCTTGAGAGAATTATATCCAACACTTATCGGACACCTACCTTATCAGGCGCTAAATATTTTTTAACAATTGTTGATACCTTTTCCAATTCTACGTGGATCTATTTGATGCATGCTAAGCAAGATGTCGATTTTTTAATTCCTCAATTTTTAAAAATGGTTCATAAACAATTTGGGATAAACATTAAACAAATCTGGTCAGACAATGCCTTAAATTTTTTGAAAAAGACCATGATTTTTTTTAATTCTCTTGGTGTAATGACATAATCTAGTTGCATCGAAACCCCTCAACAAAACGGTGTGGTCAAACGAAAACATAGACATCTCCTAAATATGGCATGTGCTAATATTAAGGTTTCATTCCCATCTTCCCCTTCATTTTTGGAATGACTATATTTTAACCGCTACATACCTCATTAATCGATCATCCATCCCTCTTTTAAACGGAAAAACTCCTAACGAAATTTTATTTCAAAAATCACCCAACTTCTCTCATCTACGGATTTTTGGATGTTGATGTTACTGTCGTACTATATGTCTCACAAACAAATTCGATTCTCGTGCTAAACCGGGCATCTTTTTAGGTTACCCGTTTAGCCTAAAAGGGTAAAGAAATTTACAACTTACATTCATAGACCGTGTATGTAAGCTGTGACGTTGTTTTCTATGAAAAAATATTTTCTTTTCCTCTCAAAACGACGCCCTCTCTTATTCGGGATTATGTTTTCCCAATTATGCTAAACAAGGACACCGTTGATTACACACATGGCTCAATGATCAATCAAATTTATTACACATTTGTATAAGCATTTTCCCTATTATTATTAATTACTAAAAGGTGTTAGCTGTAAATTAAGAACATATATGTGTTTATTTGTAAAAAGATTATTATCATATATTTCTGCATTTATAATTAATATAATTAGGGAAATATATACATATCATATTTAAATGAAATATCCATGAGATTATTTATTATTAAAATATGCATATCATATTAAATATTCTTAACCAATATTCTTAAGATATCATATCATATAATTGGTTGGATAATATCTCAAATAAAACAAATGCTACCAACAATGTGATTTGAGATATTGTGCAGGTATTATAATAAGATCAGTTCAGCTCTGAAATACAAGTAAGAGATCCACGGCAATCGATTCACCAAAACAAATCTGCTGAATATTAGGAGCAAACTGAAGAATCTCGCAATGGAAGAAATTAAGAGATATATTTTCAGAATCTTTTTATCAGAAGGATCTCCAAATATTGAGAGAGGCCATAAGAAATTTGGAAGCTCAATCCCACCAGGGGGCAGATCCACGGTCAAAGAGGGCTTGGGGAGGCGGAAGCACTGTCGTGGGGAGGCGGAAGCGCGGTCGTATGGTGGTCGTAGGATGAAAATCTTCAAGGGATTAGTCGTCTTTTCACACACTTTAGTATGACATCTGGGGTTTCTAGTTTCAAAATCTATATAAAGGACCGATAGCTATCATTCATTAATGAAGGGATCGATTAAGATCAACCGAGCAAACTAGGGTTTTCTAAATTACCTTTTCAGCGAGCAACTTTTGTAATGCACTAGTAAATCAATAAAAGTAGTTCTTTCTTTTAATTTTGTCGCATTTACTATCCGCATTTACTTTCTGCATTTACATTGTGCATTTACTTTCCGCGATTACATTCTGTATTTACTTTCTGCATTTTTAATTTTAACTTATAGGTTCCATTTTCTTCCACATTTCTTCTACTGTGTTGATCTCTATAAACGAGTAGATTCTTTCTTGTTAGGATTTGTAGGATAGGATAGAATAATGGATGTAAACTATAACTTAAATTCTTTTTAAAGTTTTAATTTTTATAAATTTTAGTAAAATGAATATTAACTCTGTCATGCCCCGCTTTCCAGAGTGCGCTAAGATCGGCACGTAACAGAGCTAACCATGCTACCCGTGGTTAGGAAATATCCCTCCACAGTCACATTACGGCTGTCTATAAGATATCAAGAACAGTAAAATAAAATAAACTATCTTGTACATGTCCATATGCCAGAATAAACGAGTCAAGAAATATAAATGTGCGGAAGCAATAAATCTAATAAGCAATAGCATCTAGAAAGTACGTCCTAAATACAGGCTCACATCAGGAAATGAAAGTACGGAAATAAAACTAAATTAAACTAACAAGATCCTCACTGCTCAGCCTGATGACGAAAATACTCCTGATCACCCTGCGAATGAGACAGAGGATCTGGGCCATGCAAAATCTAGACGTCAGTGTGTCATAGAATACACGAGATATGCAGGTATGAATATAAACGATGACATGAATATAGAAAATAAACACGGAAATGAAACAGTGAGGTGTATGTACTTGTGGCGTGCAACCTATTTCTGGACTCTAGGTTATCTAATCTAAAGTCTTCGAAATCAATTAATGTAATCCTTATCATAACCCATCAGTCTATGCCCCGTTCATTCCCCACGAGACCACAGTAACAGGATTATTCGGTCCACACCCCGTTCATTCCCCACGGGACCACGGTAACAGGATTATTTCGTAACGCCCGGAAAAACGATAAAAAATATAATAGACCTTTGAGTTACATTCGGTTACATTCTTGATTTTCCCTTACCCCCAAGGTTATGTGTTCAAGTCAGGTATTGATAAATCTGGAGCTAATGCCAACACAGGATCAAGCAGGTACAGGTTTTGCCTGAATAGACAACAGGATACGTTCTTCAAGACGACAAGTCAGGATTATCGGCATTAGTAACATGATCAGGTATCAAGTCAAGCAGGGGTGTATCAGGTCATGTCGGTATCAAATGGATGCTCAACGTAAAACTGTAACAGGTATCGAAGCACGGTAAAACACGGATGCACATTGTCTATCAGGGATCACATCTATAAATCCATGACTACATATGATGCACATTATCAAGTATAGGGTGCCAATGTAACAGTAATATGAAATAATATAATCTGGCATGCAACTAGATGTATAATAAATGATACGGATATGAACGGGTATCGTAAAACAGTAAAACTGTAACATGGATGCACAATGCGATAAACATGTAATATTTTTATTCATATGGATGCAAATATAATAGCATAGCATGCAGCAAGATAAACTTGCATGCAACTAGATATGTAATAAATGATACGGATACGAATGGCTATCCGAAAACAGTAAAACAGTAACATGCATATACAATACAGTAAACATGTGATATTTTTATTCATATGGATGCAAAATATATATCGTAGCATGTAGTAAGATAAACTTGCCTGATCGGATCTCACGAAGGAATGTGTATGCTACGTCCGACGTCGGGTAAACGTCGCAATGTACACACGCGCGCACGGGACACGACCAGGCAAAGCAAGAAGGTGACCACGCTGGCTGGAACGTCCACAGGGTCGCCTGGATCGTCGACGATGGGCACGGCTCCGGCGATCACCGGAATTAAGAGTTCAAGAAAGAGAAAGAGAAGGAAGAAGAAGAAGAAGAAAGAGAAGAAGGGCTGCTTCTGGGGTTCTCTGGTGTGGTGCTTGGGGACAGAGGTGAGGACAGAGAGGGTGATGACGTCGACGAGTTTTCTGGCGATGGGGTTCAATGGCAAGACAGTGGGTTTCAGGTTCTTGAAATCGGGATCAGGGTTCTTGGTGTTGGGGTGTGCAAGGGAGAAGAGGAGAGAGGTGAGGTCAACGATGGAGGTCGACGGCGATGAGGGCGAGCAAGGGGGAGTGTGATGACGTGGGTTTTCCTTCAGGCGATGGGTCGTGGGCGCGGGCGTTGGGTGATGGCGGTGGTGATCGTAGTGATGGGAGGAGGCGGAGGAAGAGAGAAGAAGGGGTGGTGATGATGAGGGGTCGAGGGAGGCGGTGGCGGCGAGAGGCGAGCGTAGGTTCTCGCGGAGGATGTCTTCGCACGGGAAAGAAAAGGAGAGTGCAGGCGAGAGAGAGAGAGAGAGGAACCGTGGGTTTTGGTTTAAATAGTTTAATAAAGAATTTATTAGAAATATATATATATATATATATATATATATATGGAGGAGAGGGAGAGAGACAGAGGTCTGATTGGGTGGTTAGGATTAGATTTAGGATTATAAAAATATATTTTAGTTTAAAATTTAAGTTAAAATATATTATAACGGTTAAAATATATATTAGAATATAATATAGTATATTTTGAGATTTTGGCTAAAATAAAAATAGTCCAAAATACGTCCGGTTCGGGTCTTAAATTATGGTTCGAAAATACGGATAATATACGTGTTAACCAAAACCAAAATAGAATATCTGGTTAACGAAAATGCATACCTCAAAAAACGGATACACGCAGTGTGCACGTGTCTATCCAAACGAGTCCGTTTCACTAAACGGAGCGAGAACACGATGTACGGATGCCACGACAGGGTTAGGGGTATGATGCAGGTCATGCTAGATATTTTTAAATATATTATTTGATTATAATTGTATTATTAAAAAAATGCAGATCTGCAGTTATAAAATATGGCAGTGCACGGATCTTCATAACTAGCCGGGATAAATCATAAACGTAATCAAGACGGGTTTCCAGCAAGCTGGTCGGGTCGGATGCAAACACAGATACCAATTACTCTATTCGCACCCATAACGGTAATAAATCAAGAAATATCCAAAAATAAAGAAATACCCAAAACAGAACTGGTATAAATGAACCAGGGTGTTACAAACCCTCTTATCGGGCACGCTATCAATTCATGATAATCACGACCATGATTCGAGATTCGTTAATAATCGTTTTGTTAAGGGCTTAATGTTGGGGCTTCACTCGCGCGCGCAAACGCGTATATTTTGAAAATGGAATCGTTTTGAGGAAATAGAAGCACACACGAGCTCGGTCTCATTTTAAAATTTATAAATCGTACGTGCACGGTGTGTTGTAGCAAGCCGGCAAGTACGGGTCGATCTGCAGGAAATTGTGTATTAGGTTTTATATAAAGTTCAACAAATAACGAATGGGTTTGGTTTGTCACAAAAATAAAAATACGAAAACAAGAAAACAAGTTTAGAATAAATATGGCATTGGCTTTAGCTCGGATGGTTGAATCACGGCGATTCCTTCGACGCTCCCTTGATCATGAGTTGTCCGTCTTTGTGTCGATTCTGGCGTGAAGCATGACTTGTCAAAGCGGTTCCAAAGCACAAATCATCAAGTTCTAGGATCTCGACTCAAGACACGAAATGAGTCCGTATTGTTCACTTACCGTTTGTTTGTCCAAGCTTGAGGTATAAACACTAAGCACAAGGGTGAGAAAGCATACCACAACATCAAAAATACAAATTAGCAAGTGAGAGCAATTTGTTTTAGTGTAAATTTTGCTAAGTGTTTGTGATAGTATAGGGTATATGAAAACCAAGTCGTTTGTCAAGCCACTTGGTCACAAAATATCATATCTAAACTTAGCAAACTTAACACCAAATTGATTTTAACTTAAACATTGTGAAATGGGGAAATGGAGTGAATATGGTAAATGAAGAGGTTACAAAGTAACCATGGTTTCAACATACCATATCACATCATTACATGAAACAATTTTTAAGTTAGAATCACAAATGTAAGCATATTAAACATGAACAAGAGGAGGAGGAAGGCAAAACCTTTCATCTCACATCCTCACCATAACCACAACCAAAGAAAATTAGTTACACATAATAATAGCAAAAGAAAGCAAGTAAGAAAAGGAATTAAAGGAACAAAACAAAAATCAATATTATTTAACACTTGATGTAGTTGAGATACAAGATATTGGTATCTTATTCAACCTCCATAATGAAGCTCTCAAAAGAAATCTTCAAGAGGAAAGAAAAAGAAAAAACCAAGTTAAAGCCCACACAACTCTCAAGATAAACCAAAAATAAAGAAAACTATGGAATGGAAAATGGGTATATACAAATGTTCCCTTGCTCAATATATGTTCTGATATTTATAGGCTCAACTCCAGAATAAACAAACAATATAGATGGACTGATGTTATCCTAAGAAATGACCAGAAGAAAAATTGGGGGATTTAGAGCAAATTGACCTGGTGGTGCCGGTTTTTTTAGGGGGTCTCGCCGGTTTGGTTGTGGGCAAATGGGCCCGTATTTATGTAGTGATCTCGAGTGCACTCAAAAAATCCATTGGTATTGTTTAATTTCTTCATATCATCTTGGGTTTTACTCAATAGAATTGGAGGGAAACTTGATGCTTTAAATCACATCACATCTTTTAGCATTTATTACACATCACACCCACATGTGCCCATTTGCACAATTTATTGTGCCAAGGCAGCCCCACCATGGTCCAAGGATTAAAAGAGCTATATGCACACTTTTATTGTGTTGGACCAAAATTGTGTACACATGTTTATTGCAAAAGAGCTCTTCGAATATCGGTCGGTTTTCTGTTCTGATTGCAGTGTCGGCTCCCAAACGTTATATCCATGATTTTGAGTGTGTTTCCAGTAATTTATCATGAATACCTGTAATATGTATTTACTGAGCAAACACTGGTTAATAGTACCGATATATAACAAAATAGATAATGAATGAGTGGTATTAAAATGCAGTTTTCTGTAATGAACAAATACCCCAAAACTTATCTTTTGCTCGTCCCAAGCAAAAAAAAATCCTAGCCTCACTTTCTCAGGGACCTTACTTTCGCAAGGAACGCGATTGCACTGAGTATGTGCAACAAGCTATTAAACCTCTGGGTGTCCCTAGTAGGAGGAGTGTTGTCTCTTGAGGGTTTTCAGCGGATTGCACCCACAAAATCCAGTCAAGTTAGCGTTGTGAAGAAACTGTTGATTCCAATCTTAAGGTTTAAGAATCAAAGTTAGAAGTTCTATTATCCAAGTTAGAAACGTCCAACCATATTTTCACTCCTCATAAATTATAAGTTAATACACGTCTTTTGTGGTTGTGCGAATAGTGTCCATAAGTTTTCAAGAACTTGATTAGGGTCATCATGTCATAAATATGGACTTGGATAGACTTCTAGAGGATCACAAGAGTTTGAAACGAGTTAAGATTTTCTCAAATTTCGTTCTCCAGTTAGGTTTCAAGTCAGAATTTATATCATTTTTAACAGAGAACATAAGTCTTATTTTTCACTCCTACCTTTCACATGTTGTTCATACACACCTTCGTGATAGTGAAAAATGTCTTTATAAATATAAACCATCATATCTCCATGGAAAAAAACTATTTTAATAGAAAACTCGTCTTTGCCAAGATTATTCTCCCACAAAGAACCGTGAGGAATTTTAACTCGGAGAGAACACTTGCTTAGCTTGTTTTATTTGGTGATTGGAAGCTTAGCGAGCTATGAGTTAATGACTCCCAAACCAGATGGTTTTAGGGCATTAGGTGTGGAGACACCCCAAGAACTTAATTACCCAAGTTACCAAGGCCACAAAACAAAAGACTCATTTTGTTTCATTAAAATATTCTGAAAGCAGTGCAAACGGAGATATAGCAGCTTTTTTTCTATTTAATTCCGAAGACGTGTACATGTGGATAAGGTGTGTAATCACTCCAATAATGTTCCATATGGGTTATTTTTCAGACTTATAGTTTCTATTAAAACCTTAATAATATCCTTCATATCCACTTCACCTTGTGAACTAATCTTGATATTACTTAACTTAAAACAAACCTGCTTGATCCTAAAGATGTTTTATCAGTTTTCAAAAGTTTGAGACATGCCAGACCTTTCATCTAATTCTCAAGAACATATGAGACGTGTAAAGTGATATAAAAGACGCATATCAGTTACGGTTAAACACAAAGGTGGATTATCTTTCGGGTTTTTAATCTCTCGAAAAGAATTTAGTTGCTTCTATCTTATCAACCGAACCGCCGGACTTCGAATCTAAGTTCCCCCGCTAGCTAACATGACAAAAAAGTTTTTATGTTTTGAAGAATTTTTTCAATTTTTATGGGTTATTTAATATGTATGCAATGCAGAATATACACATGATGCAGCAAAATAAACGCAGAGCTCATCCCCAAACATGAGTTTTATGATGTCCTCATCGTTGCCCCCGTCTTTGGTAGCTAGACTGAAACATCAGGGTGAGAATTTATTCAAAAAGAAAAAAATTAAGACTAATTACAGTATATACAAGTTAAAATATTGGGTTAGTCCAGAAATTAACACCAGCTATTTAAAGATTTTGTCTATATAGTACAAGGGCTGGCAAAAGAATGTGTATATAAAAAAGAATAAGAAAAAGAATGAGAATGTGTTAGTTGCTAGTGAAGGGAATGGGTGTGTGTAAGTAAGGATCGAAAGACTTTGAAGGTGAAGATGAAGTTTTGAAGAGGTAAAAGAATTGTTGCCCGAATTAATTGAATTTTTATGAAGCATGTGTTAAGTTTCGAAATTAAGTTCGTTTAAAAACCAGAGTTCATCCGCAAAAAGTTCAGCAAAAGAAAGGTTCTTAGGATGTTCCCAAATTGATCCTAACTCAAATGCACCTAGAATATCAAGTTCATCCGCAAATAATTCCTCAAAATTTTGCATGAAAGAATATTTATCAAGGCTGCCTTCCTCCCTATAATCCTGCACAAACCTATTCTCATCGTTACAGCCCCCTAACTCTCCCAACACCATTTCTCCTTCATCACATTCATATCTAGGTAGGTTCATGTCATATAAAAAAGTAAGTTCCCACACTAACGTTTCTTCCAAAATAATATCAACAGGCGATACAAAAATTGTGGGTTCCTGATCATTGATCTCCTCTAACAATCTATCCCAATCATACCCGTCAAATTCATATGCTCCCTCCTTTAAAATCAGAGCACAAAAATCAGTCGGTTCATGAATTTCCTCTTCAAATAGTACTTCGGTTAAATCAACCTCTAAATCACTAGTGACAAGAGGTTCAATTGGTACCTGAAGACTAGTGTTGGACCGACTCGGAGGGTTTTCTTGTGTGTCCTGATAACACCCAGTCAATTCAATCATATCATCATCTATGAAATCATCAAAATTCGTTTGATCGTTTATCTCACTCAGGTGACTTCCTAGATGACAGACATTGACATTTTCTGGTTCCAATTGACTGTGTTCACTCTCTAGAATCCTCACAGCTACATGCTATTCGATTCTAGCCAAAATTTGAGTCGAGCGTGAAGCAAATGCTCAGACTGCTTTATAAACAGGGCTAGCGCCACAGCTATTTGATTCTCGACCGCAATCATCACTTCAATGCCCTTCTCTAAAGCAGTCAACCAAGCATCCATCTCGCTGTCATTCCCTAATGATGGCTCAATTGTTTCAGGTTGGGAGGATTGTGAAGGTGTTGATGCTAAAGTTGTTACCCTGTCGATCACTTTCTCTAAATTTATAATCATTTGATCTAGGTTTGAAGTGGGACTGGGTTCAAGAGTGTTAGGTGTGTGATCGTTAACATAGTTCTGGGACGGTTGGTCACCCCCTAGAAAAGGACAGTTTTCATGAATATGGGAAGAATTGTGGCAATTTGAACAAACGAATTGGGACTGAGTATAAACAAAAGAATAAGAATCGTGAAAAATTGAATTGAATTGTGTATCACCCATATCAACAAGAATTCACAAAAATCACAAAAACAAAGAATATCATACCTCTAGTAGTATATGTTATGCTAAGTCAACTAGAGCTGCTCAAGAACCTGATTGTCGAAGTAAAACTGTATCGAGAAACGGGCTCAAGATATACGGATTACAAAGTCAGGTAAGTGCAGAGATAAGGAGAGGTTATCCAATACTTTCACGAAGTTCCTTAATTAGAATAACCTTTTCTCATGAACACTTACCTAGACACCCCGTGAACGATATACCGTTAAGTAGTGTTCTAAACACTGTTAACTTCTATTAGTGAGCGTGAAGTCCTTAAAGTCAAAATTCTAGTTGATTTTAAATTACTGTGGGTATGCAAGAATGCAGTTTTGTGATTTGTGGGCTACGGAGAAAGGTGATGAAATCTTTTGCCGTATCTTGTTTGGTTTCGTGCCCTTATTATCCGTATTAAAATGCAAACGTGCAATTCAATAAAAAGAATTCAAGAATTCAATCAATAAAGCAATTCTTTTCCTGTTTAGGGTTAAGTGCTGCAACAAATATCGGTTAGTTCTCTGTGCAATTGGTGGCAAGTTTGTGCTAAAAATCCTGCAGAAGATAGAGTATTGGAATGCATCGGATTTGAGCGAAGGTGTTAGAAAATACGTACCAATGTGATTTTGGTTTAATAAAAAAAACCTTTGAAGTGATTAAGAGTGTTTGAATGTTCGCTTGCGCGGGTCAAACTACCCGGATCTTTGGCACTGCACTTTACTAAAGTTTTGGAATTGAATTTGATCCTTGCTCCGCACGATCGCTGATCGTAATTCCTTAAAAATCTGAAATGTCGGAAAATACGATATTTAGTGTCAAAAAGCGATATATATGCCCCAATTTCTGCACACTCAAAATTATAAAATTCAAACAATACCACTGGAATACCAACAATGCACTGGAGATCATACAAAAAGAAAAAACAAAAAAAAACCACCCTTGACCCGGCGGCACCGGATTTTTTAGCAATGTCGCCGGTCAAATGAAGTCCAATAGTGCTCGAATTTTGTGTGTAATCTCTAGGCTATATTAGTATTCTACTAGTATACTTTGAATTTTTAATTGATTATAGAGTGATAGCAGGTTGCAATAACAGAGAGCAAAGTTAGAAAAATGTGTGTTTGGTTAGTTTTTAAAAAAAATTTGAGTTAGTAATTTGTGAGTTAGTATGAACCAGAAATAACAATTCCTAATAACTACCAATTCCCCGGCAACGACGCCAAAAAATTATTGGGGTCTCACCCGCGCGCGCAAACGCGTATGTTTTGAAAATGGAATCGTTTTAAGGAAATGGATGCGCACGTGAGCTCGGTCTCGTTTTAAAATTTATAAACCGCAATTGCACGGCGCGTTGTAGTAAGCCGGCAGGTACGGGTCGATCCGCAGGGAATTGTTATTAGGTTTTGTTGTTTAAGGTTCAACAAATAACAAATTGGTTTGGTTTGTCACCAAAATAAAAATACGAAAACAAGAAAACAAGTTTAGAAGAAATATGGCCGTGGCTTTGACTCGGATGGTTGAATCGCGGCGATTCTTTCGACGCTCCCTTGATCATGAGTTGTCCATCCTTGTGTCGATCCCGGGGTGAAGCATGACTTGTCAGAGCGGTTGCAAAGCACAAATCATCAAGTTCTCGGATCTCAACTCAAGACACGACACAAGTCCGTATTGTTCACTTACCGTTTGTATGTCCAAGCTTGAGGTATCAATACTAAAAAAAAGGGTTAGCAAGTATACCACAACATCTAAAACACAAATTAGCAAGTGAGAGCAATTTGTTTTAGTGTAAACATTGCTAAGTGTTTGTGAAAGTATAGGGTATATGAAAACCAAGTCGTCTGTCAAGCCACTTGGTCACAAAATACCATATCTAAACTTAGCAAACTTAACACCAAATTGATTTTAACTTAAATATTATGAAATGGGGAAAGGGAGTGAATATGGTAAATGAAGAGGTTACAAAGTAACCATGATTTCAACATACCATATCACATCATTACATGAAACAATCTTTAAATTAGAATAAAAATGTAAGCATATTAAACATGAACAGGAGGAGGAGGAAGGTAAGGCCTTTCATCTCACATTCTCACCATAACCACAACCAAAGAAAATTAGTTACATATAATAATAGCAAAAGAAAGCAAGTAAGAAAAAGAATTAAAGGAACAAAGAAAAAGCAATATTATTTAACACTTGATGTAGTTGAGATATAAGATATTGGTATCTTGTTCAACCTTCATAATGAAGCTCTCAAAAGAAAGCTTCAAGAGAGAAGAAGAAGAAAAAACCAAGTTAAAGCCCACACAACTCTCATGCTAAACCAAAAACAAAGAAAACTATGGAATTGAAAATGGGTATATACATATGGTCCCTTGCTTAATATCTGTTATGGTATTTATAGGCTCAACTCCAGAATAAACAAACAATATTGATGGACTGATGTGACCCTAAGAAATGACCAGAAGAAAAATGGGGGCATTTGGAGCAAATTGACCTGGTGATGCCGGTTTTTTAAGGGGTCTCGTCGGTTTGGTTGTGGGCAAATGGGCCCGTATTTGTGTAGTTATTTCGAGTGCTGATTGTCATGTTTTCACCGTGTCGTATTTAAAAAGAGTTTTTAAATTACCGCAATCAAAACGGTATCGCGTGTAGCGAGCAACGATGAATACGGGCCGTCCGCAGGGGGATAGTAAGTTTTTAAGCTTGTTTTAATGAGTTAACAACGTGTTTTATTTTTTTGGTTAAACTAAATGTCGTAACAAGGATGTGTTTAAAAAAACAGACTTTTTAAAGGTAGTAATAGGTTAGATTGTATGAATATGATGTTTGCCGATTTCTTATAGCCCCAACTTTGGTATTGACACTATAGCAATAGGTAATAATGCGGATTAGGGAACTTGAAAAACGGTATTTGCGGCATTTCGCTAAATCCGTTTTCCTTGTCCCTTGTCCTTCTGTTGTTATCTCTTGATTTTAGCTTTCGGCAAACCACTAGCCATCCGGTCATGATTAGGAATCATAGCTATCGTGGTAGGATAGGATGCCTAGTGGAGCGGAATTGCGAGTGATCTTCACAGAGTTCCAATTGCAATGTTTTAAGGTTTTTAAAGTTTTAGTAAAAAACATCTTCAAATACAATCTAACCATATTACACCCTTAACAAGTAAATAGATTACTCACACATATTCACAAAGTAAAAATAAAGAAAAGAGAAAAGAGTAAGGAACATAATAAAAAAAAATGCAAAAAAAGAAAGATAAAAAGAGAACCGATGAGTCCAAGTGCTAATATCTCCAAGTGTTCTTAAGCTCGGTGAAATGTGAAATCCAAATACCAAACTTTAAGATTGCAAGTTTACTTAAGAGGTTGCAAGTTCAAAGTAAAGCAAGAATTTCACAATTGCAAATATGTAAGAACAAGACATATGATAAAAATGAGAACTTTTTATTGATTTGCAAACATGTTACAAGAGATCTTGAAGTCAAGAACTTAAGCGTTAAGCTTGTTACGCATTTTCTAACCTTCGCATTCATGTGTATATTTTTCATTTGTATACTTATTATAATCCATAAAAACCAAAAAAATTTCTAAAAACATAAAAACTTTGTCGTCGAGTTTGCTAGTGGGAGAACTTAGATTCAATATTTCGACGGTTTTGTTTGATAAGATAGGAACAACTAAATCCCATTTTTAGATTTTGAAAACCTGAAAGATAACCCTCCTTTGAAGTTAACTATAGCTAATATATGTCTTTACATCACACTACACGTGTCGTGAGTTTTTGAAAATTAGATGACAAGTCTTTTATGTCTGAAAACTTTTAAATTGATAAATTATTTTCTGAGGATCAAATAGGTTTGTTCTGAAATAAGTAATATCAAGAATAGTTTATGAAGTGAAGCGGATATGAAGGGATGTTATTGATGCCTTAATTGGAACTAATTCTGAAGAATAACCCATCTGGAACTTAATTAGAGTGATTACACACCTGACCCACTAAACACGTCTTTTATCCAAAAAAATAATTGCACTACTGGTTATATCTCCGTTCGCATTAAATCATCATGATTTTCACGCTAAAATTGGTCTTTTGTTTTAGGGCTTAGGTAACTTGAGTAATTAAGTCCGCTGGGGTGTCTCTACACCTAATACCCTAAAATCAACTGGTTTGGGTGTATTGACCCAAAGCTTGCTAAGAAACCTAGAATGTCGTTACCGTGAAAATCAGTTTTATACAAAATATGCACAAACTAACCCGAGACTACAAGTATAAAAGCGTTACCGTCTCCCCGGCAACGGCGCCATTTGATTGTCACGTTTTCACCGTGTCGTATTTAAAAAGAGTTTTGAAATTACCGCAATCAAAACGGTATCACATTTGGCGAGCCGCGATGAGTACGGGTCGTCCGCAAGGAGATAGTAAGTTTTTTGGCTTGTTTTAACGAGTTAACAACGTGTTTTAATTTGTTGGTTAAACTAAATGTCGTAACATGGATATGTATAAAAAAAGAGACTTGTTAACGGTAGTAATAGATTAGATTGTATGAAGGTGATGTTTGCTGATTCCTTATAGCCTTAACTTTGGTATTAACACTAAAGCAATAGGTAATAACGCAGATTAGGGAACTTGAAATATGATATTTGCGGCATTTCGCTAAATCCATTTTCCTTGTCCTTTGTCCTTCCGTTGTTATCTCTTGATTTTAGCCTTCAGCAAACCGCTAGCAATCCGGTCATGATTAGGAATTATCGCTATCATGGTAGGATAGGATGCCTAGTAGAGCGGAATTGCGAGTGACCTGCATGAAGTTTCAATTGCAAAGTTTTAAGGTTTTTAAAGTTTTAGCAAAGAACATCTTCAAATACAATCTAACTGTATTACACCCTTAACAAGTAAATAGATTACTCACACATATTCACAAAGTAAAAATAAAGAAAAGAGAAAAGAGTAAGGAACATAATAAAAAATGCAAGAAAAGAAAGATAAAAAGAGAACCGATGAATCCAAGTGCTAATATCTCCAAGTGTTCTTAAGCTCGATGAAATGTGAAATCCAAATACCAAATTTTAAGGTTGCAAGCTCATTTAAAAGGTTGTAAGATCAAAGTAAAGCAAGAATTTTACAATTGCAAATATGTAAAATAGAACAAGACATGTAAGAAAAATGAGAACTTTTTATTGATTTGCAAACATATTACGAGAGATCTTGAAGTCAAGAACCTAAGTCTTAAGTTTACAAGTTCAAATGAGTAGTTGTAAGGTCAAGACAAAGGAGCAAGAGCTCAAGAATTAAAAGAGAAATTATAAGAATTCTAAAACAAAACTAAAGAAAGTAGTATTCTTCCCTTTTGCCCTCTGGTCTGTATTTATAGGAGAAAAATAAAATTAAATAAACAATAAAAACAAGACCACGTAGCAGCAGGGAGAAGCAGTGAGAGAGTGGGGCCCACAGGATGCAGGGGGCCGGCCAGCTCGGCTTAATGGGGAAGGGGCTCGGCCCAAAACCGAGGGTAGGGTCTAGAACTTGGTGTGTGGTCTTTTGTCGTCCCCAGTGTCTTTTTGGTCCAGTTTATTTTCTCTGTTTTGATCTGGTTTGCACCCTGTGCTTGGAGGGAAATTCGAATTTTTAAATCAACACAACATCTTTAGCATTGAATGCTCATTACTTCATATCCATTTGTGACTTGATTCTTGGCTGCCCCCATTATAGTTCATACTGATTTGTTTAATTGAATTTGATTTGCACTCAGTTTTAAAAGGAAAAATCAACACATAATATTTAGCATTGAATGCACATTACTTCATATCCACATGTGCCTAAAAGTCTTGTGTACACACTTATTTGTGTTAGACCATTTAGATAAAAAAAAGTGCGTACACAAACTTGTTGCAAAAAGAAACTCATGAAGTATCGGTCGGTTTGCGGTTCTGGCTGCAGTGTCGGCTTTTAAATGATATATCCGTGCTTTTGAATGTATTTCCAGTATTTTGTTGCTGATACCTGTAATCTGTATCACTGAGCAAACACTGGTTAATAGTACTGATAAATACAACAAATAGATAATGAATGAGCGGTATTAAAATGCAGTTTTCTGATGTGAACAAATACCCCAAACTTAAGTTGTGCTCATCCCGAGCAAAATAAAAAGAATCCTGACCTCACTTTTGCAGGGAACGTGATTGCACTGAGCTCGTGCAACAAGCCGTTAAACCTATAGGTGTTCCTAGTAGGAGGAGTGTTGTCTCCTGAGGGTTTTCAGCGGATTCCACCCATAAAATTCCGTTAAGCTAGTTTTGCGAAATAACTATGATTCAAACCCTATGGTTTTGTTTTAAAGATAGTAATTCTATTATCCTAAATTTAGAACTATCGAACCTTTATTTTTCACACCCCGCTTCTTATTTAACTTAAGATTTTATGTCTTTACGTGTAGTGCAAATAGTATCGTTAAGTTTCAAAAGGATCGATTGAAGTCATCATGTCACAAAATAAAGCCCATATAAAAACTTAAAAAAGGATCACATAAGTTTTATAAAGAGTTAAGTATTTCTCAAGTTTTGTTTTCCAGTTAGGTTTCAAATTCAGAATTTCTATCTTGCTTAACAGGAAACTAGGTCTTATTTTTCACTCCACCTTTTTCTTGTTTTCGTTTCATACACACCTCTGTAAACGTGCAATAGTCTTCATCATAAGATAAAACCTTCATATCTCCGCTAGAAATATTTTTATAAAAACCTGTCTTTTGTCAAGATTATTCTCATACAAAAAACCGTTAGGAATTTTAATTCGAAGAGAACACTTGTTTGACTTTGTTTTAATCTGGACATTCTAGGTTTCTTAGCAAACTTTGGGTCAATGCACTCAAACCAGTTGATTTTAGGGTATTAGGTGTAGAGACACCCCAGCGGACTTAATTACTCAAGTTACCTAGGCCTTAAAACAAAAGACCAATTTTAGCGTGAAAATCATGATGATTTAATGTGAACGGAGATATAACCGGTAGTGCAATTAATTTTTTGGATAAAAGACGTGTTTAGTGGGTCAGGTGTGTAATCACTCCAATTAAGTTCCAGATGGGTTATTCTTCAGAATTAGTTCCAATTAAGGCATCAATAACATCCTTTCATATCTGCTTCACTTCATAAACTATTCTTGATATTACTTATTTCAGAACAAACCTATTTGATTCTCAGAAAATAATTTATCAATTTAAAAGTTTTCAGACATAAAATACTTGGCATCTAATTTTCAAAAACTCACGACACGTGTAGTGTGATGTAAAGACATATATTAGTTATAGTTAACTTCAAAGCAGGGTTATCTTTCAGGTTTTTAAAATCTAAAAATAGGATTTAGTTGTTCCTATCTTATCAAACAAAACCGTCGAAATATTGAATCTAAGTTCTCCCACTAGCTAACTTGACGACAAAGTTTTTATGTTTTTAGAAAAATTTTGGTTTTTATGGATTATAATAAGTATACAAATGCAAAATATACACATGAATGCGAAGGTTAGAAAATGCGTACCAACGATGAGTGTCCGCCCTTGGTCTACACGGATCAGGGCCCAGCGTACCCCCAAACTTAAACTGGACAGTGTCCCCACTGTCATTGTACATGAAGAAAAGCAAAAATATTGAAAGGTCAAAAACGTCGGTTAGATATACAATCTTTTTTTTTTGTAATAAGAAATGAAAATGAGCAATCACCAGACAAGATTGCTCGTCAAAAATGGAAATGCACCAGACAAGAATATTTACACATATATACAAAAGAAAATCGTATATACATACTGTCACGCCCCGCTTCCCGAAATACGGAATACGAGGGGTAGACAAGGCCAGCCATGCTCCTACGGTCAAGGAAATGTCCTGCCGTAGTCACACTTCGGCTTCTAGTTTATCATGGTAAACAGTAAATGATGCGCAGATAATGAGAAATGCAGTAACTGAAAGATACAATAATATAAACTGACCTGAAGAGGAACAAACGAATGTAACTCGGAATAGCAAGTCAAGAAGTCTGTGATGCACGTCTAGTTCTGGTCCAGGCTAAATCTTCTCCTCACACTGAGCATGCATACTCAGGTCGTCAGAGCGACACAATAGCAATATAATATGTATAAAAATCAAGTGACAGTTCTAACAGTGATAATAGATATGTGAAGCAGTAAATCAATGACATCATGAATATGAATGTGCAGTAATCAATGCAGCGGAACAGTAAAGCAGTATAACGATATGTCACGTATGCCAACACAGTATATAAGGAATATAAATGCCAGTATCCCTATCAGTCTCTAAGTCTCACTGTACAGGTCACTAAGCCTATCGTCAGTCCAAGTGTGAGAGTCAACCACTCGCGAGTGTCCTCCACCCAAGGGTAGAACCCAAGGGCAAGGGACCACGGGCCTAACATGTAACAAGAATATCACGGTGTATATATCACATACCCTGTAAATCTCCATATAACTCCCTAAATATATAAGCCGGCATGGGACTCCCGAGATTCTGTTGAACTCACACTTAAACTACCCCACACCCCGTGGTCTACATCAAACGCTAACCATAACCCTAAATACTAATCGATCCGTGACAAGTCTGCGCGAGAACTGGAGGCAGGACCTCCATCAAGCACATCCCGACTAATACCTAAGATAAATGGCAGTGTCGGATGCCTTATCTGTGACACCCGTGCAAGCGCTTCCATAAGTGTCACATACCACTTATAGTCACACGTACACGCATCCCACAGACGTCGACAATGCAATAGAACAATAGGGTCACTGATTGTGTACAAGTACGTATCACTTTCACTTAATCACGGATACACGAACACTGACGTACTTGCCACAATCATCACTAAAATCTAAAACTGGGTAAATGCACGACATCACTCGGTAATCACTGCAATGATATGAGTATGATATGATACGTAAACAGTATATGAAGCACGATCAAGATGTCATAAAAACAGTATTCTATCACTTGCACAATTTATCATGAAAAGTACGTGTATAATTTAGCGAAATGATAAACAGGTAATAATCAGTATGTTCAGTTATCTATCCATCTAATTTAGTTTCAAGCCAAACGGATTCCAGGATCGTTAGTTATAACCGTTTCATTTTAAGCGCTCGCGGTTGGAAATCCGGTTTAAGAATCAGAAGTCCGTTTCGCAACGCATTTTAATCCCAATTGGGATCATATTATAGCGACTCTATAGTTGGATGAAATCTAGGTTTTTCAGTAAGGTTTTCAACGTAACTGACGGATCTTCAATCGCATCTGTACGTCAGGAGATATACAATGTTTAACCCTAACATGTCAATTCTGATTCTGTTGGGACTGTTATGCGTCCCGATCTATTAAATTACAGATTAAATATCAAACGGTAACGAAACAGAATGAAATCAATTGTGTTGTCTATCTAACAGATTTACCTATAATAATCAGTGGAGTTATGCAATTTACGAGTTAAGGAGATCTTGTGGTACTCAATACGGAACAGCAAGCAAGGACTGGAGTCGCTCTGGACTGCAGTCCAGAGTCGCACTCCGATCCAATTATCATCATGGTTTAAGTACAGAAATGTCTGGAAACTAGAATAGGGTTAAAGTTCGTCGAGTTGTCTTCGATTTGAGCCCTCGAACGCACCATTCTAGTATGTATACGATTTATGGTGAATTTAACGATTTTCAGATGCAAGAAAATTCCAGTTTTACGGTTAAACTTGAGGGTAGTTGTTTTAGTCATGAACGGTCATATTTTCTAGCGAAACTTGCGCAGGGTATCCTGTTAGTTATATGTATGCCCTAGAGGCCATTACTGTACATAGGATGTATATTGTAGTGGATGCTGGGACATATATAGGGAGGACTTTCTTGCTCGACATGATAGTATGCTATCCGGTTACCCTTTACCTTAACGTGTATGCTGATTGTCTCTCTGTTACATGTTGGTAAAGCCCTTAGGATCTGTACTTGACTACCTGGACTATGATGCGGATCATACTAGTGGGGACATGGTAGTCTATAAGTACATCCTTCAAAGTCCCTAGTCGTGGGTATATCGAGACGGGGCATCGATATACCAGAGTAGACTAGTGTATACCTTCTCGACCCATATAGATGGGCGATGGATGATCCCATATCCATCGGTGTTTGACATCAGAGATGATATACGGGTGCTCAGTAGAGACTGGGTACACTGGACGGACTCGCCGAGAACACCCAGATGGTATTATACCTCACGTCAGATGGCAGTTCTCTGGTGACACTGGTACAGAGTAGTCTGTTGACCCGAGATCGTCATAGAGTCTCGTGTGGTTCCCACTGTGCTTTGATTTCCATCTTACCACGTCCAAGAGAGCGTGCAAAATGGTGGTTTTTGGGTACAGTCCCGAGTCACATGGAGGCAATGAGCGATAGGAGGGGATTCGTCTCTCCCGGTATAGGGGGTTGATGTTGCGCTGTGTTCGATTGGCTATAACAGGAAATCCCTGGCCAGGGTTGCTGAGATTTACTGGTAAATGTTACCAGTAGTTTCTCGAATTGTTATAGACCTCATATCGACACGACTTATCGAGCTATTGGGGTCTGACGTTTACCACCCCTAGGCAAGATATGCGACATATCAGACGATCAGACCGGACTGTACGGTAGTGTTACTGGTTGGATTCACTGGAGTGTGAGCGGGCGTGCTCGTCAATCTTCAGATCACTCAATACCCGGGTGGCCGTTACGTTTAGCAGACCGCTTGCGGCTTGTGGATGCTTGATATGATCATCATCTGCTGCCGGCGTATTGACGAGTCTTTAGAGTCCTATACAGAGGTTTCCTGGCTCAAGCGAAACGAAATAGGAGCGCATATGAGATGTGTGCGGGACCGAGAATAATACGAGTATGTGATACTGTATTCGATTCTCGCGATGTGACATTGATCGGTTATATGTGATATAGACGGGTTATCGGATCAAGTGTTGATTCGATAAGTTGTTACTAATGATACTAGTCGGTTGTGTGCGACATGACCGGATCATTGAATCAAGTGTTGATTTAATGATTTAATGCATAATTATATATTTGATATATTGCTTTGCATTAACTAGTATCGGTTCACTTTAAATGGATATTCTCACTCGGGTGTGCGCATTGCATATGCGATATGATTTTGTGCACATGTTTGTATCATGTTTGATGATGCATGCTTTTTGGTTAAGTATAAAGAATTAAACCAAGGTTAAGTTGTTGATTAGGGTTTTACTTATTCATTTATCTTATTTATTTATTCATTTTGAATAAATTGGAAGATAAATGAATGGTGGCTACTTTTGTTTTTAGTTGAAGTTTCATGAAGCTTTGACTTGTTGACCTTTTGTTCTCATCCTTAACCCTAACCATTCAACCCAACCTTAGTCAATTCTCTACACTTAACTAAGGTTAAGATTATGATAAGTATTCTTTTGTTTTTCTATTTTCATAATAACTTATCATATTCTTCATCTTCTTCTTCTTCTTCACTTCAAGAAAAAGCTTCACAAGCTTTAATGGCAAAGTGAGAATTAGAGTGAGAAATCCAATTCTAAAGTCTACCCACTTCCTATTTCTTCATCCTCTACCTCTTGCCAAGTAGTAGAGTGTGTTTACTTTACAAGTTTCTTGACTTGGTGAAGTCGGAGCTTGATTTAGCGATGCCTCGACGTAGATCATCTTCGGCATGGACATCGACGACCTAGCTCGCTTATTCTCCGATGAAGTCGACGCTAGAGCCCGGATTCTTTTTGGACAGCGGAGAGGACTTCGTTGCGGAGCTATGGAGGTGGAGCACCGGATCTACAAAGGTTGTATTTCCGATAACCCATTAGTTAAGTGTTAACTAGATTGTTTTTCGCCTAGTTTTCTAGCAAACGATCCGTAGTCGGGTCTCTCGGCACCCATAAATTTTTATATTGGCATGTTCGATGCCTTGTGAGACCTCATTAGGGTGCCTAGGAACCCTACAGTGGTATCAGAGCCTAGCTAGAGCCTTAGGCGAAGTCTAGACGGAGTTTGAAACCCGGACGAACCGAAAACACGAACCCAAAATAGCTCTCTGTCCATTTTTTAAAATCTGGGATTTTTCAACATTAAAAATATGCAGAAAAATCAGCAGGCAATTCTAAGGGATACTGTAAAATTCGTGTACCCAATTCCTTCAATGAGCCGCGGTTCCGCGGCACGAGCTTGGCTCGTGCGGCGGATCCGCGGCCGTTTTGTTTTTTCTGGGTTCCAAATTTGCACAGTAATTCATAATATGCAGTGCTGTTTTTCCTGGGTATTTTTGATATTTTTCCAGAGTTTTAATTTTCAGGGTTGTTTTGGGGATTCGAATGTTCGATCGGATTGTCAAATTTTGTCTATGTGGCTTTCCGGATAAATTTTAGAATATGTTAAAAAGTTCGACCGGATATAAATACCCAATTTTTCCCCTGTCGGGAAATTTCCAAGTGTTGGATTTTTCCGTAGTTTAACGACGTTCTAAGTAATGCAAGTAACGCGATGGACCCTCTAGAAGACAACAAACCTTAACTCGATTATGTGACCGTCTTGAACTGCCCTTTGAACCTTCGGGTTTGGGGCAGTACGGCGTGCCACATGTGAGGCGTTGGCTTGACCCTTCTACGGCTGGACCGTTGGTACTGAGGCACGAACTGAATGTTGTTAGACTTATTTCATGTGTTGGATTGTATCGGGAAAACTTGGGTGTTCGATTGTTCGATCGGAAAGTTTAACATTTTCTGTTTATCTGGAATGTGATACAATAATTGGAATTCACAAATAGTTATGAGATAACGGAATGAATATTATAAACATAGCAGTTTAGTCTCACTTGATCGGTTGCCACGGAATTTTGATGTGATCAAAAGTCCGTCGCAATCACGTAGCGTACGCGGATACTCGCCGAAAAACTTAATAGACAGCCTCGCTCCATAGCCCCGACCAAGTGACTGTAGGAGAACCCCGTCGCCGAAACCATCCGTTCGGGTGCTCGCGGTAGCGGTGTTCCGCCTTGGTGCACTTCGTCGACGGTATCGGGGGTGCAGCCGCCTACTGAAGTTTGCGACGAGCATTCGATCAGGATGTCGGGAATCTTGTTGAATTGCCCGACTTAATATTGAAAAGTGTTTTCGATAATGAGACTAAAATGCGGGGTTTATAATTGTTAGGCATGCGATGTCTAAGTAATTCATTTGGTCAGGCATGCGATGTCTGAGGTGGTTGCGGATTCCAACTGTTGTAGTTTTACACTTTCTTTTCTGTGACCGTAAGTGTAATATGTGATATCGCCGGTTTCGTTGCTATATGTCAACGACAATTGGGATGCGCATATTTACTTACGTTGATGACATGTGATGTTATCTATTGCTGGATATGTTATATTGGATCGTCGTGTTTGAATAGCCGGGGGTTTTTATGTGAGATGAGTGTTTTTCATTTTCATTCATGTAAAAACTTGTATGTAATATTCTTTTATTGGGGCGCTTCCAGGTTGCGGAAGTTGTCACCGTTTGTATATTATTTACTTTTCCGCACTAGGATAGACCCAAGGAGGGGAACACAAGTAACCGGGTTCTGGAGTCCAGTGGGAGACCAACTCGAGGAGTCGGGTCCGGGTCTCCTAACTCCAGAATTGGTAGGGTTGCTTGCCGCTCTCGTAGGGGTCTAGGGGTGTGGGTTTGGCTATTCATCACGACCGTGGAATCCGTGTTTTATACTGGCTCGTATTGAAAACACGGACGTCCTAGTATATCCAATATTTCATATGTTTCTTCTGCTGCGATCTCTGTGTTGTGACTCTGTGATGGATATAGTATATAGTATATATGATATATTATATAGACGTTGCTTATGTTTTACACCCGCGCTAGCCCTGCCCTGCTCTGTCGTTAGTTACCTAACCTAACGGTGCATGAGGGGACATCGAGGCGAATGCGGATGGCATAAGTGTACGTCATATCTATCTGTGATGTTTAGGTACTTAAATGATGGGACTTCATTAATATGATTAATGAAATAAAAGAAACCTAAGATGTTGTAGAATCGAATTTCAAAATAAAACAGGTAGCTACAGTTCTTGCTTTGCACAGCGGTATATGTGATATATCCTGCACCTTATTCGATAAGGAAAGGACCGAGATCCCTTCACCGGGAGTGACTCCTTTAGCAATAACTGGCAGATGCTACACACTCGGTTTGTCTTTTGATTGCTTTTAAGAGTTTTTGCTTTGCACAGTGATATATATAATATATCCCGCACCTCATTCGAGGAGGAAAGGACCGACGATCCCTTCACCGGGAGTGACTCCTTTAGCAAAACTAGAAAAGCCTCAAAAACACTCCATTTCAAAATTCATTCGATCCTACAACGATATCAAGTTCATTATGCAATAGGTTTTCAGAAAAACCTGTCGTAACCCTCCGTCATTTCAGATAAGTAGTAGTTAGTATTCGTGCTGCGTTTGTTGGCCTTTGTCAAGGCGCAGTGTGCGGTAGCTAACTGGTGCTTATCTGCTTATGCATATGATGCAGATTGAGTTAGGGTAGTCATGCGACCTTGTTGGCCTTTGTCAAGGGCCGTGCGGGTGGGTTTAATTCAATCAGGAAATGATGGGTTGAACTTGACTAGCATCCTATGGTTTGTTGGCCTTTGTCAAGGTCATAGGAGGTTAGGGGCAATATATTATCGGGAGTTTCAAGTGTTGAAATTTGCAATGAGATTGCATACCTTCTATGAGATAGTTGGATCCCGATACCCGCTGCGAGTAAGTGTTACTCCTGGGAGAGTTTTATACATTACAATTAGCCGATCAAGTAGGTGTCTAGAAAGGTGTTAACGAGGTTACGCCTCTGGGAAAACGAGGTTTACATTAATTAGGTTCGTGCGAAAGCACGGGGGACCTCCCTCAAAGTACCGACACTGGCCTGGCTGAAAGATTGGCAAACTTGTAGTGTGTAATTAATCCCGGCTAGTCTTTCCTTTTAGGGTTTGAAGGAAGATTTGATAAAAAGCAGTGGGAGCCATCCTGATTAGATAAAATAATAACCAATCTATTCTTGACAGAGCGCACGCTGAGTGTTTTCTTCTCTCTCTCTCCAGGTAGCGACCATATCACGCCTTAATCAAGATAATAATATGGATTATTGACCGAACCCGCTTGTTATACTGAGCTGGGGAACGTTGGTCCCGCTCCAACTTATAAATGTTATAAGACAGAGCAGGAAATTGGGAAATACCAGATTTCCCGTGCCGCCCAAACGAAGAGAGTGCATGCTGATGCATCATCTTCGGGTGTGTTCATTACAAAGAACTGTTTCTCAGTATCCTTTACGTCCTGGGTATGTGATACCGGATCAGGATCCCAGATATGTAATCTGTTACATAGGGCTACAGAAAGGTAGAAGACTGAGAACGGGTGATAAGTTTCATGAGGCAGAAAACGGGGCAAAAGTTGCAGCCAAGTCTGTTGGTCACTGTCACCCTGTATTACAGTACATTGATTCTGAACGAATGTTATTAGATACCGAACCTGATATACAAAATCATATCTATCTCTTTATTAGTAAAGAAATGATAAAATTTTGTATAGTTGGATAATGTATTGAACATTTCCTATATCAAAAGTTGATCGGATCAGGCATGTTATCTAAAAGCATTAATGTTCTAAATCAAACTACAGTTCTTAATATACGGAACACACACAAGAGGAAGAGTTCAGAAATGAACGAATCCTTCTTGAGGTATTGTAGACTGGGTCAGATCAATGCGACCCGACTGGCTAGAGTTACATAAAGATGCATATTTAAATTAGTTTGAACTTACATCTTGTGAAACTCGCCAGTCATGTCACAAAGATAAGATGACCATAGCTCCGTTTACTGGAAACAGAGAAAGAGTTAGTAAACTCTTGGGATGATACATGTTGATGTATGTAGGTCCCCTGTCTACACATACCAGGACTGGTTCTTTATACTTCATTATATTCTCTGATAATCTTTCAAGATTCAGACCTATGTTCCTGTTGAAACATGAGTCCGAACCTTTTAAGATATTCACAGAATATAAGTTAGAAGTAGAGAACCAAAAAGGGTATAAGTATTATGTCCTTTGATGAGATCAAGGAGGAGAATACTTGAGCACGGAAATCCTGGATTATTCTAAAGGAGAATGAGATTCTCTCTCAGCATTACTCCTCCGTATACACCATTGCATGATGGTATGTCGGGGCGGAGCAGATACACCCTATATGATAAGGTGTGCTCTATGATGAGTACTACTGAGTTACCTATTTCCTTTTGGGAGTTATGCACTTAAGAAGCTGCATACCTATTGAATAGGGTTCTAATCAAATCAGTTGCCTACCACTTCATATGTGATATGGAAAAGGAAGAACCCATGTCTTAAGTTAGTTAAGATTTGGGGTTGTCCGGCCTATTTTTGAAAGCAAAATCCGGACAAGCTCGAGGCAAGGTCTGTTATGTACAACTGGAAAGGTTCCAGCTATGCAAACTACAGAAGATGATTTGAAACAACCAAAGGATTTAATAGTTACCAACGAACCTCAACCTCTCCGCCGATCTAGTAGGGTTCCTCACCCACCTGAGAGATACTTCGGTTTCTCTATGACAGTGGGAGCGAGGATTGCATCATGAGATGATGACCCAACTAGTTTCGAGCTGGCCATCAGGGGTAGGACTCTGTAAGAATGGCTGGATGCTTAGTGATCTGAGATGGAATCCTTATACACCAACAAAGTATGGACTTTGGTTGCTATATCTGAAGGGTTAAATCCCCATCAGGAGCAAGTATATCTCGAGAAGATTACTTGGTGTGCATGGAAAAGTTGAGACTTTCAAAGCTAGACTTGTTAAAGGTTTTCGTCATCGACCAGGCGTGGATCATGATGAAACTTTTTCTAAGGATCTATGCTTAAGTCCATTCAGATCCTACTTGCCACGGCTACATACCATGACTACGATATCTGGTGGTTGGGTGTCATGACAGCTTTTCTAAATGATGTTTTAGAAGAGGGAGTCTATAAGTACACAGCCAGAGGGCTTCGTAGACAGTGGGAGCAGCGGAAACGTGTGCGAGTTGCTTTATATGATAAAGCAGGCATCGCGGAGATGGAACATCTGTTTTGATGAGTTAGTCAAACAGTTTGACATCATCAAAATGGTAGATGAACCTTGTATAAACAAAAAGGTACTAGGGAGTATGGTGACGATCCTCGTAGAGTACGTGGATGACATACTCTTGATAGGGAAAGAGTTTCCTATGCTGCGCTCGATCAATCTCCGCTTATCACAATGATTCTCCACATAGGATCAAAATGATACCTACTAAATCCTGGAATTTGGATCTATGAGATAGATCTAATTGGATGTTAGGATTCTCACTAGTTGTAGTGAGATGGTATCAATCGATCCTGGGGAGAATCAATGGAAGGGTTCCAAGGTGATAAAGACGACTGAATGTCAGTCGCAGGCATTGTCTTTACCCTCAGTAAAGGGACGGTATGTTGGAAGAGTTCAAGCTAGATACCGTGACATACTAGACGATAAAGGCAGGATACATCGCTACTTAAGATGCTACCAAAGTGGCTGTCTGGGTGTATATTGGTTCATGAGATGAACTTAGTTCCTCCCATTGTGTGACAATGGAGTTGTGGCTTATGCCAAGGAACGTCCGTCCCATCAGTGATCCAGACATATTCTAAGGCAGTATCACCTGATCATGGAGATGGTTAATCTCCAGGGGATCGAGGTTAGGAGAGTAGACTCAGAGGACAACACAGCGGATCCACTCACAAAGGCCTGTTCCCAGAGAGAGACTTTTATGGGATGGTTGAGTATGAGATACTGCAACCACTGCTACAGATGGCCCTAGTGCAACTGGGAGATTGTTAGTTATATGTATGCCCTAGAGGCCATTACTGTACATAGGATGTATATTGTAGTGGACGCTGGGACATATATAGGGAGGACTTTCTTGCTCGACATGATAGTATGCTATCCGGTTACCCTTTACCTTAACGTGTACGCTGATTGTCTCTCTGTTACATGTTGGTAAAGCCCTTAGGATCTGTACTTGACTACCTGGACTATGATGCGGATCATACTAGTGGGGACATGGTAGTCTATAAGTACATCCTTCAAAGTCCCTAGTCGTGGGTATATCGAGACGGGGCATCGATATACCAGAGTAGACTAGCATATACCTTCTCGACCCATATAGATGGGCGATGGATGATCCCATATCCATCGGTGTTTGACATCAGAGATGATATACGGGTGCTCAGTAGAGACTGGGTACACTGGACGGACTCGCCGAGAACTCCCAGATGGTATTATACCTCACGTCAGATGGCAGTTCTCTGGTGACACTGGTACAGAGTAGTCTGTTGACCCGAGATCGTCATAGAGTCTCGTGTGGTTCCCACTGTGCTTTGATTTCCATCTTACCACGTCCAAGAGGGCGTGCAAAACGGTGGTTTTTGGGTACAGTCCCGAGTCACCTGGAGGCAATGAGCGATAGGAGGGGATTCGTCTCTCCCGGTATAGGGGGTTGATGTTGCGCTGTGTTCGATTGGCTATAACAGGAAATCCCTGGCCAGGGTTGCTGAGATTTACTGGTAAGTGTTACCAGTAGTTTCTCGAATTGTTATAGACCTCATATCGACACGACTTATCGAGCTATTGGGGTCTGACGTTTACCACCCCTAGGCAAGATATGCGACATATCAGACGATCAGACCGGACTGTACGGTAGTGTTACTGGTTGGATTCACTGGAGTGTGAGCGGGCTTGCTCGTCGATCTTCAGATCGCTCAATACCCGGGTGGCCGTTACGTTTGGCAGACCGCTTGCGGCTTGTGGATGCTTGATATGATCATCATCTGCTGCCGGCGTATTGACGAGTCTTTAGAGTCCTACACAGAGGTTTCCTGGCTCAAGCGAAACGAAATAGGAGCGCATATGAGATGTGTGCGGGACCGAGAATAATACGAGTATGTGATACTGTATTCGATTCTCGCGATGTGACATTGATCGGTTATATGTGATATAGCCGGGTTATCGGATCAAGTGTTGATTCGATAAGTTGTTACTAATGATACTAGTCGGTTGTGTGCGACATGACCGGATCATTGAATCAAGTGTTGATTTAATGATTTAATGCATAATTATATATTTGATATATTGCTTTGCATTAACTAGTATCGGTTCACTTTAAATGGATATTCTCACTCGGGTGTGCGCATTGCATATGCGATATGATTTTGTGCACATGTTTGTATCATGTTTGATGATGCATGCTTTTTGGTTAAGTATAAAGAATTAAACCAAGGTTAAGTTGTTGGTTAGGGTTTTACTTATTCATTTATCTTATTTATTTATTCATTTTGAATAAATTGGAAGATAAATGAATGGTGGCTACTTTTGTTTTTAGTTGAAGTTTCATGAAGCTTTGACTTGTTGACCTTTTGTTCTCATCCTTAACCCTAACCATTCAACCCAACCTTAGTCAATTCTCTACACTTAACTAAGGTTAAGATTATGATAAGTATTCTTTTGTTTTTCTATTTTCATAATAACTTATCATATTCTTCATCTTCTTCTTCTTCTTCACTTCAAGAAAAAGCTTCACAAGCTTTAATGGCAAAGTGAGAATTAGAGTGAGAAATCCAATTCTAAAGTCTACCCACTTCCTATTTCTTCATCCTCTACCTCTTGCCAAGTAGTAGAGTGTGTTTACTTCACAAGTTTCTTGACTTGGTGAAGTCGGAGCTTGATTTAGCGATGCCTCGACGTAGATCATCTTCGGCATGGACATCGACGACCTAGCTCGCTTATTCTCCGATGAAGTCGACGCTAGAGCCTGGATTCTTTTTGGACAGCGGAGAAGACTTCGTTGCGGAGCTATGGAGGTGGAGCACCGGATCTACAAAGGTTGTATTTCCGATAACCCATTAGTTAAGTGTTAACTAGATTGTTTTTCGCCTAGTTTTCTAGCAAACGATCCGTAGTCAGGTCTCTCGGCACCCATAAACTTTTATATTGGCATGTTCGATGCCTTGTGAGACCTCATTAGGGTGCCTAGGAACCCTACATATCCATCACAGCAAGGGCCAATGCAATATATCCGGTTCCGTCAAATGTGATAATGATTTTCTAAGAGGACAAGTATCGAACAGTTTTGTTGCAATATTTAACATAAGGCAAAATATGGGATATATATACGATGTTGATCTATAACATAGATAGAATAGCATGAAGCAAGTATAGAACTTGCCTGGGAACGCCTCGGGTCACACGGTAGCAGCGGCGTCACGAACGCGCGTTGTACGCCGCAAAACAAGTTCACGCGAGCTTGGCTCGAGACTCGGATTTGACGTCGGAATTCGCCGGAGCCGTCAAGTGCTTGCTGGAAGTGGAGGTGGTGCTCCGTGGCTGGCCTGGGACTTGCTAGGGTCGACGATGTCGGCGATGGTCGCTCCGGTGACGCGCACAGTGGGTGTTTGTAAAGAAAATGTGTTTTATATGGTTTTTGAGAGAGAGAGTTAGAGAGGGAGGGTGAACAGAGGGGATTGAGAGTGTTAGAGAGAGGAGCAGTGAGAGAAAGTGAGAGAGAAAGAGAATTAGAGAGAGGACAGAGAGTTAGAGAGAGATGAGAAACGTAGAGAGAAAGGGAGTGAGAAAAGAGAAGCAGTGAGAGAGAGAGGGTTAGAGAGAAGAAAACAGAGGAGGGAGAGAGTGAGAGAGGGAGAAGGCTGAGAGAGTGATCCAGAGCTAGAGAGCGAGAGAAAGAAACAAAGAGGGGTACAGAGGTTTGAGATGTAAGGAGAGAGAGAGAGAATTAGGCTGTGAGAGAGAGATAGGGATTTGAGAGAGGCTGAGGCAAAGGAAGAGAAGGAGAGAGAGTTTGAGGGAGTGAGGGGGGAAAGCTCTGCGATGATGAGGGGGTGTAGAGGAGGCTCGCCGGCGAGAGGAGGTGGCCGGAGGTCGGAGCTGTAGAGGATGGTCGGTTGCGGGTAATGGTGGATTGGTGGGTGCGACGAGATGCAGTGAGTTCTGGTGAGGGGTGCAGGTGAGGGTGAGCGACGGTGAGGTGATGGAAGAATGGGAATTAGTCGTCGTCGTCGTCGCCGGGAGTTGAGCGCAGGGACTCGAGAGTGAGAGTGAGAGAGGAGGAGGAAGGAGAACGAGTGAGAGAGAGAACGGAAGCGACGGGGTTAGAGAGGGGGATGCGCGTCGTGGGGTAACGGCAGCGCGAGCGAGGGCGGAGGCGGAGGGAGCGGATCTCGCACGGGTGAAGGGGAAGTTACCGTTGGGATTTAAGAAGATGAACAGGGTAGCGGGTCGGGTCGAATTGGGGGTCGTGGGCGCGGGTGCTGAGAAGGAAGAGTGGGCCGGGCCGGAACAATAAAGGAAAATAAATTGGAGAATTAAGATGGTGGGCTTTCTCCGTGGGCTCGACAAAATTAAGAAAAGGGTTAAATATTGGAGAGGGCTGGGCTAATTTAGAGAAGGCTGAGAACAGGAAAAGGAAATTAATCAGAAAAAATGGGAATGGGCCAAGAAACATAGGACAAAGAAATTAATTTGAGGGAAAAAATAAGATACGGGCTGCTGGGAAAGCTTGGGCTGGGAAAATTTTAAATGTTTGGTTTTAATAAATTAAGTTATGAAGGGATGGGCTTGGATTTTGGTTTATATATCACTATAAGGAACTAGGGTTCTAGATTGGAAATATAAAACGGCCAAAGTCAGAAAACTAGAAGTATAGTAATATAGGGAAATGTATTTTGATGAAGAATAAATCTATAGCTTAGGTTTGGGCTTAAAAGGTTTTAAAATAAATAAACTACTAATTATAAATAAAGTAAGATCTTATATGTTAACGAGAATTACATATATTAGTATAAATAGGGCTGGGTGTTACATCATACCACCCTTATAAAAAAATTTCGTTCTCGAAATTTAAAGAAATAATAAGTTATAGAACATAAGCGAAAGCCATCATAGTTGCAAACTAATATATAAGGATTTACTAAAAATCCGCGGACGAAGAAACTTGAAAATTATATATATAAGTAAGAACAACATACGGAAGGGTAGGTCTAAAAGATATAAGGCAGGAACAACTATAAGGGTAAATACATGTATACGAGAATTTAGGTAACAATAGCGAATAATAATACTCAAGGCTTGTTCGATAGAATCGAACCCAAATATGTGTACATATAAGCATATCAAAAGTAGTAAGGTAGAAATAATAAGTATAAGACACAATCATTTATAATAGTAAACATAGGCACAACACCCGAAAATATAGTAACGACAATGAGGTAGTGAAAGCTTAGTCGATAGGTTAAAACATTTTAAGGTAATTTATCGATCGAATAGTTTTAAATCAACTTAGAAAACTCACATAACGAAAACGGGGAACATGGAACAATATATGCGCAGTGTAAGTTTGCGCTACAGAAAACGAGATTAATAATAGCGTACTTAAAATATATGAAATAGAGTAATCATTAACACACTCTCTTTGATAAATTCAAAGTACTGAAAACTAAATTTTTGAATAACAGTGTCCCTAAATATAATTAGGGTAATAGGAAGAACACACATAGGTGTAGGGCTAGATAGGGAAATGATTATTGGGAGTGTGGCTCAATCAGAAGGTTGGAGTGTGGCGGCTTTGGGCTGAAGATCGAGAAGATTGGGATCGGTTCAGCACAGAAAATAAGGGTGAGCAATAAAAGGACTATAAGGAGAAAATGTATGGGGAGGATATTGGTCGGTACATCATGTAAATCAAAATTTGAAAAGTTAATGAACTCGGTATTTTATAAGAAAGGTCCTCCTCTCAGAAGGATCTCAAACAGGGTACAGACGAAGGATGAATGGTGGCTCATTCCAAGGATCAGTGTACGGTATTTTCTAATCGAAACGAGGGTGAAAACTATACAATGAGTAGGGGTGGACAGTCAGGGAACTCGGCAGAAAATAAATGGATATGAGAAATAAACAAGTATCAAGCGAACCAATAATCAAAAGGTTTTACGAATTCAGAAGATTTATTTCATTCAAGAAAATTTGGAACAAGGCATTCCCAAAGGCGAAAGGTGGCCCTAAACTATACACAGTTCATTTGGCCAGAAAGACACCTCAAAAGAAATTCCGTCAGTCGCGGTTGTGGATATTTAGCAGGTTGCGGTAGGCTCGCGCACTCAGGTAGGGGCGTCCATTTCCATAGCGTCTCGTGGGCATCGCCAGTGGAAGTTCTTCCACCGCAGGGTCTTGATCTTCCGGTCTTTCTCCCTCGGATAGAGCTCCTTCATCGAGCTCCGATTCCATGTGGTTCTCTCCTTCTGCATTTTCTTCCACGGGATTCTCCTCAACTGGATTTTCTTCTATCGGGTCTTCATCGGGATCTTCCTCAATCGGGTTCTCTTCAGGATCTCCTTCTTCTTCGTCGGAATCAGCTATCACGTTAAACTCTGGGGCGACTACTCCTTCGTCCTCTGAATCATTGTTTCCGAAGTTGACCTGGGCACCGTTGATCTCATCGTCAGAAATCATCAGCATGCGGTCTAGGGAAATGCAAGATTGTGCATCCCCATCCAGATGCGGCGCTGCTCTAGGATGGGCCATGGCCTGAAAGCAAAAGTCATGACTAGACAATGTAATACATCAAGGAACAAGCTCAGGGTACGAAGTATAGGAAAATATGCGGTTGCAGGAACTGAAAGATCGGAATGTAAATACTCTGATAATGAATAGGATTTGATATAGAGAAAGCATGAGAATGATACATATATTTTGATTCAAATTTTATTGCATTCAACTACAATTCAACGGATACAAAGGTTCAAACGGAAAGAAATGTTTATAAGAGGACAATACTGAAATTGGAAGACATAAAAATTCTTCTTTGATCACTAGACCGTTGCATCCTCGTCACGCAAATTGAATCCTATGCTGGATCCGTTTTATCCTCGAAGCACGAACCACTCAATAATCCTCACTTGGCAGAAGTGGGGAGTGTGGACGAGTCTCCACCTTGTAGTTCTTTCCTTTCTGGGCAACCGTTGATGAAATGTTCGTTGGACCCGCATATCAGACATTTCCCTTGGGCGCGGCGACAATCCCTCTGAAGATGTCCTGGCCTCCTACAATACCCACAACATGGGGTCTTCTGCTGCTTCTGTCGCGGGGAAACAAATTGGCGTTTCATCTTCTTCTCTTTTCCTCGTCTAACGGGGATCCCTTTATGATTTGAGACTCCCGCTGGTGCCTGATTCACCTGTCTTCCCAGTCCTTCAGCCAACAAGTCGCTTGTTCGCTCCTGGGCTTCCTTCAAACCTTGCAGTACACTCAGAATCTCGACGGTCTGATTCTGGGGAGCGGATATAGATGAAGAGTCGTTGAAAGACATGATCCTGAGACAACAATTTTGAGAATGATATAAGTCACAAGCTAAACGAATCAAAGTATAATATGGATGGAACGAAGATTCAAGAATATCAGAGGTGACGAATTTATCACAAGTGGGGAATCAACAGTATGACTTTAAGTCACTTGAATAGAGTACGGTAGTGCAATTGCAACCACGTAACCTTATCAAGTCACCCGAAACCATAGCGGATGGATAGCTAAACACACGATGTGAATATGGATCAAGAATGACAAGTTTACAACCTAGACTGAGGAACGTCTTAAATTGCCAAACTGTACACGGAAAACTGCAATCCCAATCGATGCAAAACCTGGCTCTGATACCAACTAAACCATGTCATGCCCCGCTTCCCGAAATACGGAATACGAGGGGTAGACAAGGCCAGCCATGCTCCTACGGTCAAGAAAATGTCCTGCCGTAGTCACACTTCGGCTTCTAGTTTATCATGGTAAACAGTAAATGATGCGCAGGTAATGAGAAATGCAGTAACTGAAAGATACAATAATATAAACTGACCTGAAGAGGAACAAACGAATGTAACTCGGAATAGCAAGTCAAGAAGTCTGTGATGCACGTCTAGTTCTGGTCCAGGCTAAATCTTCACCTCACACTGAGCATGCATACTCAGGTCGTCAGAGTGACACAATAGCAATATAATATGTATAAAAATCAAGTGACAGTTTTAACAGTGATAATAGATATGTGAAGCAGTAAATCAATGACATCATGAATATGAATGTGCAGTAATCAATGCAGCGGAACAGTAAAGCAGTATAACGATATGTCACGTATGCCAACATAGTATATAAGGAATATAAATGCCAGTATCCCTATCAGTCTCTAAGTCTCACTGTACAGGTCACTAAGCCTATCGTCAGTCCAAATGTGAGAGTCAACCACTCGCGAGTGTCCTCCACCCAAGGGTAGAACCCAAGGGCAAGGGACCACGGGCCCAACATGTAACAAGAATATCACGGTGTATATATCACATACCCTGTAAATCTCCATATAACTCCCTAAATATATAAGCCGGCATGGGACTCCCGAGATTCTGTTGAACTCACACTTAAACTACCCCACACCCCGTGGTCTACATCAAACGCTAACCATAACCCTAAATACTAATCGATCCGTGACAAGTCTGCACGAGAACTGGAGGCAGGACCTCCATCAAGCACGTCCCGACTAATACCTAAGATAAATGGCAGTGTCGGATGCCTTATCTGTGACACCCGTGCAAGCGCTTCCATAAGTGTCCCATACCACTTATAGTCACACGTACACGCATCCCACAGACGTCGACAATGCAATAGAACAATAGGGTCACTGATTGTGTACAAGTACGTATCACTTTCACTTAATCACGGATACACGAACACTGACGTACTTGCCACAATCATCACTAAAATCTAACACTGGGTAAATGCACGACATCACTAGGTAATCACTGCAATGATATGAGTATGATATGATACGTAAACAGTATATGAAGCACGATCAAGATGTCATAAAAACAGTATTCTATCACTTACACAATTTATCATGAAAAGTACGTGTATAATTTAGCGAAACGATAAATAGGTAATAATCAGTATGTTCAGTTATCTATCCATCTAATTTAGTTTCAAGCCAAACGGGTTCCAGGATCGTTAGTTATAACCGTTTCATTTTAAGCGCTCGCGGCTGGAAATCCGGTTTCAGAATCAGAAGTCCGTTTCGCAACGCATTTTAATCCTAATTGGGATCATATTTTAGCGACTCTATAGTTGGATGAAATCTAGGTTTTTCAGTAAGGTTTTCAACGTAACTGACGGATCTTCAATCGCATCTGGACGTCAGGATATATACAATGTTTAACCCTAACATGTCAATTCTGATTCTGTTGGGACTGTTATGCGTCCCGATCTATTAAATTACAGATTAAATATCAAACGGTAACGAAACAGAATGAAATCAATTGTGTTGTCTAGCTAACAGATTTACCTATAATAATCAGTGGAGTTACGTAATTTACGAGTTAAGGAGATCTTGTGGTACTCAATACGGAACAGCAAGCAACGACTGGAGTCGCTCTGGACTGCAGTCCAGAGTCGCACTCCGATCCAATTATCATCACGGTTTAAGTACAGGAATGTCTGGAAACTAGCATAGGGTTAAAGTTCGTCGAGTTGTCTTCTATTTGAGCCCTCGAACGCACCATTCTAGTATGTATACGATTTATGGTGAATTTAACGATTTTCAGATGCAAGAAAATTCCAGTTTTACGGTTAAACTTGAGGGTAGTTGTTTTAGTCATGAACGGTCATATTTTCTAGAGAAACTTGCGCAGGGTATCCATCATAGCAAGGGCCAATGCAATATATCCGGTTCTGTCAAATGTGATAATGATTTTCTAAGAGGACAAGCATCGAACAATTTTGTTGCAATATTTAACATAAGGCAAAACATGGGATATATATACGATGTTGATCTGTAACATAGATAGAATAGCATGAAGCAAGTATAGAACTTGCCTGGGAACGCCTCGGGTCACACGGTAGCAGCGGCGTCACGAACGCGCGTTGTACGCCGCAAAACAAGTTCGCGCGAGCTTGGTACGAGACTCGGATTTGACGTCGGAGTTCGCCGGAGCCGTCAAGTGCTTGTTGGAAGTGGAGGTGGTGCTCCATGGCTGGCCTGGGACTTGCTGGAGTCGACGATGTCGGCGATGGTCGCTCCGGTGACGCGCACAGTGGGTGTTTGTAAAGAAAATGTGTTTTATATGATTTTTGAGAGAGAGAGTTAGAGAGGGAGGGTGAACAGAGGGGATTGAGAGTGTTAGAGAGAGAGGAGCAGTGAGAGAAAGTGAGAGAGAAAGAGAATTAGAGAGAGGACAGAGAGTTAGAGAGAGATGAGAAACGTAGAGAGAAAGGGAGTGAGAAAAGAGAAGCAGTGAGAGAGAGAGGGTTAGAGAGAAGAAAACAGAGGAGGGAGAGAGTGAGAGAGGGAGAAGGCTGAGAGAGTGATCCAGAGCTAGAGAGCGAGAGAAAGAAACAGAGAGGGGTACAGAGGTTTGAGATGTAAGGAGAGAGAGAGAGAATTAGGCTGTGAGAGAGAGATAGGGATTTGAGAGAGGCTGAGGCAAAGGAAGAGAAGGAGAGAGAGTTTGAGGGAGTGAGGGGGGAAAGCTCTGCGATGATGAGGGGGTGTAGAGGAGGCTCGCCGGCGAGAGGTGGTGGCCGGAGGTCGGAGCTGTAGAGGATGGTCGGTTGCGGGTAATGGTGGATTGGTGGGTGCGACGAGATGCAGTGAGTTCTGGTGAGGGGTGCAGGTGAGGGTGAGCGACGGTGAGGTGATGGAAGAATGGGAATTAGTCGTCGTCGTCGTCGCCGGGAGTTGAGCGCAGGGACTCGAGAGTGAGAGTGAGAGAGGAGGAGGAAGGAGAACGAGTGAGAGAGAGAACGGAAGCGACGGGGTTAGAGAGGGGGATGCGCGTCGTGGGGTAACGGCAGCGCGAGCGAGGGCGGAGGCGGAGGGAGCGGATCTCGCACGGGTGAAGGGGAAGTTACCGTTGGGATTTAAGAAGATGAACAGGGTAGCGGGTCGGGTCGAATTGGGGGTCGTGGGCGCGGGTGCTGAGAAGGAAGAGTGGGCCGGGCCGGAACAATAAAGGAAAATAAATTGGAGAATTAAGATGGTGGGCTTTCTCCGTGGGCTCGACAAAATTAAGAAAAGGGTTAAATATTGGAGAGGGCTGGGCTAATTTAGAGAAGGCTGAGAACAGGAAAAGGAAATTAATCAGAAAAAATGGGAATGGGCCAAGAAACATAGGACAAAGAAATTAATTTGAGGGAAAAAATAAGATACGGGCTGCTGGGAAAGCTTGGGCTGGGAAAATTTTAAATGTTTGGTTTTAATAAATTAAGTTATGAAGGGATGGGCTTGGATTTTGGTTTATATATCACTATAAGAAACTAGGGTTCTAGATTGGAAATATAAAACAGCCAAAGTCAGAAAACTAGAAGTATAGTAATATAGGGAAATGTATTTTGATGAAGAATAAATCTATAGCTTAGGTTTGGGCTTAAAAGGTTTTAAAATAAATAAACTACTAATTATAAATAAAGTAAGATCTTATATGTTAACGAGAATTACATATATTAGTATAAATAGGGCTGGGTGTTACACATACCCCCAAACTTATTTGATACAGTGTCCACTGTTTTGGCTGGATAACCGAAGTTTGGTGGTAGGCAGAGCTAGATTATGCAGGGTAAACCGGCTTCTGCAAGAGCAGGAGCTCCTCTGATGGTTCGGCGCTAAGGTACGGTTTCAGTCTGTGTCCGTTTACTTTGAATAGCGAACCGTCCTTTGGATTTTACAAATCCACAGTGCCGTACGGATATACAGTCCGCACAACAAAGGGTCCCTTCCAGCGAGATCTGAGCTTACCGGGATGAAAATGTACTCGGGTATCGTAAAGAAGCACCTGCTGTCCAGGTGTGAAATTTTTGCGCGTAAGGTGTTTATCATGAAACACCTTCATTCGGTTCTTTATAATAACCGCGTTGTCGTAAGCTTCATCCTGAAACTCGTTCAATTCATTCAGCTGAAGCTTCCGATAGCTGCCAGCATCTTCGAGAGATAGATTCAGCTCCTTTATCGCCCAAAATGCGCAATGCTCTATTTCCACTGGAAGGTGGCAAGCCTTTCCGTAAACAAGCTGATAAAGAGACATGCCAAGATCAGTCTTATAAGCAGTTCGAAATGCCCAAAGGGTATCGGTGAGTTTTAAAGACCAATCCTTACGGTTCTTGGAAACCATCTTTTCCAATATCTGTTTGATTTGCCGATTTGAAACTTCGGCTTGCCCACATGTTTGGGGTGGTAGGGCGTTGATAGTTTATGATTAATGGAATATTTCCGCATCAAGGCCTCGAAAGTCCTATTACAGAAATGAGTTCCATTGTCACTAATGATCGCGCGGGGGTGCCTAAACCGGGAAAAGATGTTTTCCTTTAGAAATCTAACAACAACCTTGTTGTCGTTAGTCCAGCCGGGCACAAGCTCAACCCACTTAGAGACATAATCAACAGTGAGAAGAATGTACAAGTTCCCAAAAGGGCTGGGAAATGTCCCCATAAAATCAATCCCCCAAACATAAAAAATCTCCACAACCAAGATTGGTTGGAGCGGCATCTCTTTTCTCCTGGATATCCGGCCCAAGTGTTGGCACCGGGAGCAAGTCTTGCAGTAGTCATGAGCGTGTTTGAAGAGTTGTGGCCAGTAGAAACCACACTGCAAGATCTTCTCGGCTGTCATTCTGGAGCCAAAGTGCCCGCCACATGCTTGATCGTGGCGAAACGACAGCACACTCTTGAATTCGTTGTCAGGGACACACCGATGAATAATCTAGTCGGGACAGTACTTGAACAGATAGAGTTCATCCCAGTAAAAGTGTTTTACTTGGGATAAGAATCGAAGTTTGTTCTGACTTGACCATTCAGTCGGTAGTAATCTTGTGTCCAAATAGTTCATAATATCTGCGAACCAGGGTTCGCAAGATACTGTCAAGAGCTGTTCGTCTGGAAAAACGTCGTTGATCGGAATTTGAAGCGACGGCGAAGAAGGAAGTCGTGAAAAATGGTCGGCGACTACATTTTCACATCATCTTTTGTTCTTGATTACAAGGTCAAACTCTTGAAGTAAGAGGATCCAACGTATCAGCCGAGATTTTGCATCCTTCTTTGCAAAAAGATGGCGAAGAGCTGAATGGTCCGTGTATACGATGACTGGAGAGCCGATCAAGTAAGGCTTGAACTTTTCTAAAGTGAACACAACAGCCAAGAATTCCTTCTCGGTTGTTGTGTAGTTTTGTTGGGCATCGTTCAGGGTTCAGCTAGCATAATAGATTACGTACGGCATCTTATCGATGTGCTGTCTAAGGACCGCACCTATGGCAAAGTCAGATGCATCATACATAATCTCAAATGGATACGTCCAGTCAGGAGAGGAAAGAACGGGAGCAGAAGTGAGTGATCTTTTTAATGATTCGAACGCAGTCACACAGCTCGAGTTGAATTCGAATGTCATGTCCTTGACCAGCAAAAGAGTCAAGGCCTAGGAATCTTGCTAAAATCCTTGATGAACCGTCTATAGAAACCGGCATGGCCAAGGAAGGCTCGGATGTCTCTGACGTAATTGGGAGGAGGGAGATTGGAAATGACTTCAATTTTCACTTTATCTACCTCAATGCCATTTTTCGAAATAATATGTCCTAGGACAATACTTTCGCGTAACATGAAGTAGCACTTCTTCTAGTTAAAGTGAGGTTCTTATCCCTACACCGGGTACGGACAGCGTCGAGATGCAGCAAACACTCGTTAAAGGAATCACCGAAAATGGAGAAATCGTCCATGAAGATCTCCAAGAATTTCTCCACCATGTCTGAGAAAATTCCCATCATACACCGCTGGAAGGTAGCAGGCATATTGCATAACCCAAAGGGCATGTGGCGGTATGAAAACGTGCCAAAATGACAGGTGAATGTAGTCTTGTCATGGTCTTTTTCGGTGATGGGAATCTGGTTATAGCCGGAGTAGCCATCCAGAAAGCAGTAGTGCTCGTGTCCTGCCAATCGTTCAAGCATTTAGTCAATGAAAGGTAGCGGAAAGTGGTCTTTCCGCGTTATGGCGTTGAGTTTTCTATAATCGATGCATACTCGCCACCCAGTCTAGGTGCGAGTAGGGATTAACTCGTTTGCCTCATTGGTTATGACCATTATGCCCGACTTCTTAGGGACAACGTGAATGGGGCTAACCCACTGGCTATCAGAGATAGGGTAAATGATACCACTATCCAGACACTTTACGATCTCCTTTTTTACAGCCTCCTTCATGACTGGGTTGAGTCGCCTTTGTGGATCCCTGGCTGGTTTGGTATCATCCATTATATGAATATAATGTTCAACGATCAGGGGACTAACCCCCTTGATGTCCGCCATTGACCAGCCAAAAACTTGTCGATTGTTGTGCAAGACCGTAAGAAGGGATTTCTCTTGCTCTGGAGCTAGAGAAGCCGAAATGATAACAAGGAGGGTCTCGTTCTCACCCAAGTAAGCGTACTTAAGATGAGATAGCAATGGCTTGAGTACAAGCGTTGGAGGTGAAACGATTGAACGCAAGATTGGTGAAAAGGTCTCGAACTCAAAGGATTCCAGCAGAGGTTCAAAATGAGTGTAAGCGACAGAGTCGGATGGTTCAGCTAACTCATCCGGAAATTTAAAGGATTCAAACTCTGGTGGTGACCGGACAAGATCCTTCGAGAAGGTGAAACACTCGTAGTTATTGTCGTGAGCAGAAGCAGCAGCAGGATCGAAGAGGAACGCACTAGTGGCGTCAAGATTGCTGTGATCGAACAAAAATTTCTCGAACTCACAGTCCTCAAAGGTGATCTCCTGGATCGAACAAATGTCTAATATATGAGCATTAGGTTCAGAGGGCTGATTCTCTAACCTAAAAATGTTGAGTTCAATTGTCATATTTCCAAAAAATAGGTTCATCGAACAGTTTCGATAATTGATCACAACATTTGAGTTTGCAAGGAATGGACGACTGAGTATCACCGGAATTTAATTCCGGGGGTTAGCTACAGCTTGTGAGTCTAAAACAATGAAGTCACTGGGGAATATGAAGTCCCCAGCCTTTACTAACACATCCTCTAGCTCACCCCTAGGATGGGTGATAGATCGGTCAGCCATTTGGAGAGTACAATGTGTGGGTTTTAGCTCTCCTACACCTAGTTGCTCATATACAGAGTAAGGAAGTAGGTTAGCAATGGCACCAAGATCCAGAAGTGCGCGGTTGATGTTCTTATCCCCAACGGTGATTGAAATCGTAGGAAAACCAGGGTCCTTCCGTTTTTGAGGTAAATATTGGGTAAGAGCATCATTCACGGTACTAGCTAAGAAAACTTTCTTGGGTACCTGAGATTTCCTCTTCTTAGTGCACAAATCCTTAAAGATTTTTATGTAGGAAGGAACTTGTTGGACCGCGTCTAAGAGTGGAATGTTGATATTAACCTGTTTAAACAAATCCAGAATCTTCTCTTTTTGTGGATTTTTTTTATTGGACCTCAACCGGTTTGGAAATGGAACATTTTTGAAATTAGTTGAGTTCAATGCTTGTGGAGGAGATTGTGGAGTTGGAACGGATCCCGGAGCTGGAGTTTTCGTGGAGTGAGATGTAGGTCCGTTCGGAGCAGCGGAAGAAGAAGAGCCTTTTGAAGAATGGAGAATAGGCTCAGAAGACGAAGAAGAAGAAGAAGAAGAAGAAGAAGAAGAAGCCGGGGTGTCATCAGTTATCCGCATTCCAGTGTTGTTATGCAGCATCCTTCCAGATCTCAACGTAGTCACGACACTCACATTATGGTTTTGTTGTTCAAGAGCAACATGTATATTATGTGGGTAACCAGGATTTGGGAGTGGTTGAGATGGAAGTTTCCCTTTTTCTCGCTCGCTTAAAGCCGCTTTCAGTTGTGCAATCTGGGCTTTGATGGTTTTGATGCTTTGCCCGTGTGCAGCAGTGTGTTGCACCAAAGACTGAATGGAAGACTGGATGTTGGCGGTGGATTAAGTTGATTGTTTTACAAACGCCTCCAGACTTCATTCTAGCGAGAAAACCATATCGTTGTTTGACGGAACAAAGTTGTTTTGAGAAAAAGAATTGTTGGGTGCAAAATTGTTCATCGGATTTTGAAAAGGTTAGGATTGGTAGGGCTGTTGATATTGTTGTTGTGCTTATTGTTAAGGAGGTCTCCTTTGAAAGTTGTTCTGCCCTTGGAACTGATTTTGATTCTGATTCCATGCGATGTTAGGGTGGTTTCTCCATCCAGGGTTGTACGTGGAAGAGTATGGATCGTTTCTTGGTCTTTACTGAAATACAGCATTAACCTGATCCTGTCCTTGAGATGGTGGATAGTAAAGACACTCTTCGGTTAGATGAGATGGATCGGAACAACAAGCGCAAATGGTACGAAGGGGAAGAATGGGGCAGGAGCGGGAGATGAAAATTTGCTCTCTATCGCTTCAAGTTTTTCGTTATTGCAACCATTTCAGCTTTCATCGCAATAGAGATATCAAGTTGGTGAATTCCTGCTCTAGGCTGACCAGTAGAAGTAGAATAATTGCTTGGTCTGGTGCTCTCCCATTGAAGCGTTTGTTCCGCATGATCGTCGAAGAAATGCCATGCTTCCTCGTCATATTTGGATAGGAAATGGACTTGACAAATGGTTTCCAGCAACTGCTTGGTTGCTGGATTCAGGACCTCATATAAAGTCTGGCAAAATTATCATCTCTCAATACCATGTGAGGGCACTGAACAAGAAGGTCTTTATATCGGTCAAAGCACTTCCAAAAAGGTTTGGTAGGAAGCTGGGAAAATTGGTTGATTTCGTTTCGGATTCTCGCGGTATTGTGATTTGGGTAGAACTTTTTAAGAAACGTTTTCACAAACTCATCCCAACTGGTTATGGAGTGCGATGCGGTGCTATACAGCCACTTTTTAGCAAGATCGCACAAAGTGAACAGAATAACTCGTAGCCGTATAGCATCGTCGGACAGTTGGGTTGTCTTCATCATTGCACAGACGTTCTGGAATTTGTTGATGAAGATGTAGGCATCGTCGGATTCCAGCCCGTGAAATTTGGGCAACATGTTGATAAAGTGGGGCTTAATTTCGAAATTATTCCCATTGGCCGGCGGAAGTGAAAGACAGGTTGGAAGTGCAGAGCGGGTAGGATAGAAACGATCCTGGATCGCGATTTGCTGTGGCGCTGCAACAGGAGGTGGTTGCGGGTTATTCGCACCCAGATGAGGTGGAATCAGTCCCAGGATAGGTGGAGGGATGTTAGGATTAAATCCTGACATCTCAAAAGAAGAATTTAGTGATGGTGAAGATGTATGAACAGAATCTCGGTCAACGTCGGAGTTGGCCGGCAAAGGTAAGGGTGAAAAGGCGTGTAAGGAGTTTCGACGTTGGAGTCGATCGCATAGTCCGTAGGGACTAACAAAATGCGGAATAAATGGGAAATAGGGTCCATAGTCCAAGTGGACATACACTAAACGAGTTTAGTGTAGTGAGGGCATTGAATGTGAGGGTAAGATAACAAAATTGGGTGAAGGTGGTAAAAATGGAGACTTTGTGTTTGTTTCAAAAGAATGGGAAAATGAAACGACAGTTCAACAAACACAATCACAAATGCACAGTCATATATGCGCAATCAATACCTAGACTAGGGTCCTCCAAGTCTACTAGACCTGCTCCTAACTGTTCAAAGCGACAAATTGTGAGATAACTCTCAAATCGCCTCTTCACAGCCAGTTGTGGCCAGGTAAGCACAAATGAGGTAAGGAGGGTTCCGCTCACGAATCACCGTGAGACGGGCCTTTTAAAATTACCTTCTCACTTGTCTAGCCTAGGTACCATAAGAGTCATGTTTAAATAAACGACTGAATGCCCACAATCTTCCTTTGTCCTATTGAGTGCGACAAGTCCTTAGTTGGCTGAGTCTAGAAATTTTTTATTAAACTTGAGGTGACACTTATGCAATTAGTGATTTCCGGGGTCTTAGGATGGGTGATGAAATCCCTACCCAATCTGGATTGGTGTTAGAGCCCCTTAAGTCCGTATTAAATGATGCAATGCACAAATTCAACAAAGTTTTGTTTTCAAACAATCATTCAATTCGTTTTTTACTTTAAATGTAGCGCAGAAAAAAATATGGTTAGTTTTTTTCTTTGGCTTTTTGCGACGATGTTGCTAAGAATCCTGCAAAGACAAGAATATTGGAGTGTCGGTTTTGAGAAGGGAAGTTTAGAAAAATAAGTACCAAAAAGTATCGAGTTTAAGAAACTCGTGTCGATATTGCCTCCGAGTGGTCGAATGGTTCGCTTGCGTGGGTCCAACTACACGGATCTTTGGCACTGAGTGTTCACTTCCCTTGTTCTTGAAAATGCCCTCTTGTTCCGCACGATCGCTGCTCACAATCCATCATATCTGCATATGTCGGAAAAATACGGATATTTGAGCCAAAAAGCGATATGGATAGCCAAAATTCTGAACATAAATAATTAAGAAAATCAAACAATAAAAATGGACTTATATTAGAATACTGGAGGCAACACAAAAAACCACAAGTGAAAAGGCCATACCAAGGCCGGCGAGCTCGGAAATGAGGGTGTTTTCACCGGTTTTTTGTGTGAGGAAATGGCCTAAAATTTTGTGTGTTGTCTCAGTGAAGTAATGTCATTCCAATTTTATAACTTGATTTATTTTTTTAAACCTCAGAGTGTTAGCAGAACTCAAATCCAGAGAAGAAAAAAGAATTTTTATTGTGTTTGTGTTGGTTTTAAAAAGAATGGTTTTATCCGTTTGAATGTGTTAGAAAATCAGTTTTATACAAAATATGCACAAAACCCGAGACTACAAGTATAAAAGTGTTACCGTCTCCCCGGCAATGGCACCATTTGATTGTCACGTTTTCACCGTGTCGTATTTAAAAAGAGTTTTAAAATTACCGCAATCAAAACGGTATCGCGTGTAGCGAGTCGTGATGAGTACGGGTCGTCCGCAGGGAGATAGTAAGTTTTTAGGCTTGTTTTAACGAGTTAACAACGTTTTTTAATTTGTTGGTTAAACTAAATGTCGTAACAAGGATATATATAAAAAAGAGACTTCTTAAGAGTAGTAATAGGTTAGATTGTATGAAGGTGATATTTGCCGATTCCTTATAGCCCAAACTTTGGTATTGACATAAAGCAATAGGTAACAACGAGTATTAGAGAATTTGAAATACGGTATTTGTAAGTCCACGTTGCTCACCCCAGTTCTTACGGGGAGGCGGAAACGGCAAAAAACAATAATTTTGGCGCAAGGCAATATGGACTAAAAGTCGGATCTTTGCTAAACTAGAAACTAGTAAACACTAAGAGGTTTAACTACTATGCTTGTAGAAAATAAACCTCACGGAACCAGTCCTTCGGGTCATCATTCCGCTGTTCCACTCGTCCATCCAAGCTCCAAGCGTCGATCCAGACCTTGGGCACCTCCGCGGCCTTCTTGAGTCGAAGACGATCCACCCGAGAGTTGTACACAAAGCTTCGCCTCAAGCCGAAGAAACTAGGGCAAAGTGATTGCTAGTCAAGAAGCCCTAGAATGTATAGAGGAGATGTATGGATGTATTTGTCTTTGTGGAATATTTTTCTCTCAACACATGAGATCAAAAGATGAGATCAAGAGGAGGAGGAAGAAGGAGAAAGGTTAGCAACCATGGAGCTATTCTTTTCTTCTCATTTCAAGAGAGAGAATGAGAAGAGAATAATGAAAAAGATTAAGCCAAATGAAATGAACCATGGTTGCAATAATACACTAAGATCATCATTACTAATCCTATCATGATATAAGTTGATGGCACATTGAATTGACCATTATCATAACACATAAATTAAAATGAAAATAAAAGAAGAGTGTGGATCTCTCTTGAAGGTCAATGGTCAACATGGTCAACAAGGTCAAGAGAGATCTAAGTAGTCAAATGGTCAATGCAATTAGTCATCACTAATCTATCACTAAAAGGATTAGTAAATAATGTCTCCGGCTCATAACGGTCTTGACCAAACGAACTGTCAAAACCCTAATGAGTGTGCCACATTACGGTTTTGGCCGAACCAACTGCCAAAACCCTAATGGGGCACCTCCTCCTTCATCGCTCCTCAAAACTGTGCATACACACCAGCATCTGCATTCCGTAGAATGCGAATGCACAGAAGACAAATCAAATCCATCTGTGCAATACTAGGATCTGGCTTAAACCAAAGCCCGCCAGTATTGTCTGCCCGAACAGCATACGCACACAAGTGCACGTAAGTGATTGTAGCCCTGCCGTAAAACCATACGGCCTCTACACGTTTCGCTCAGTGCAGAGAAACCCTCTGTGTGGGACTCTAAAAACTCAACACTACGCTGGCAGTGGGTTTAACCACAGACCGAAAGCGGCACTAGCTGTACGTAACGGTCCCCAGGTAGATGTCGATAAGAAGGCCGATGAGGTAAACCCATCCGAACTCCTACTGAGCCTATATTTGACAATCTCCGTGCAGTCCGGTCTGTTCGTCTGATACATTGCATGGCGGGCCTAGGGGGCGGTAAACGTCAGTCCCCTAATAGCGGTACAAGTCATGTCGGATTGTAGCCCAGAACACCCTGAGATAACACTGGAAACCTACCAGTATATCTCGCTTGCCCTGGCCAGGGACTACTTGTGTAATGGCTCTCCTAGACACAGCGCGATGTCAACACCCAATACCGGGAAAGACGAATCCTGTCTAACCGTCACTGCCTCCAAGTGCTTCGGGACTGCACCCAACTACTACCTGTTTGCACGATTCCTTTGAGCCGTGGTAGGGTAATAATCTAAGTACAGTGGGAACACACTCGAGGCGAAGTGACAGTGTCAAGTCGGCGGACTAAGCTGTACTCATGTCACCTGGGAACTGATAACTGACGATAGGTAAAATACCAACCAACAGTTCCCGACGAGTCCTGTCCAGTGTACTCATAACCTAACGAGCACCCGCATACTATCTCAAGTACGACGTACTGACGGCTGTGGGACAGACCGTCTCCCCAGCTGGGATGAGAAGCGCATACGCTAGTCTACTCCGGAGTATTGAGGCCCTATCTCGATAGTCCTACGACTAGGGACCTATATAAGGATGTGCTTATGGATTACCCAGCCCCCACGAGTGTGAGCGCCATCACAACGCTGGTAATCAAGCAAAGATCCTAAGGGCTCTACTAATATGTATATAAACGATATGCTAAAAGAAACACATGCACATATTGAAGTAGAGACAAACCAAGTAGCATACTACCATTTTGAGCAAGATTGTCTATATAACTGTGAATATCCCAAGCTTACATCAAGTAATATGCAAGCTAGTATGATACAGTAATGGCCTCTAGGGCATATACACTAACAATCTCCCACTTGCACTAAGGCCATGTACTGGCGTATCGAAGACCTATCATCTCGATAAGCCGCTCGAACTGAGTCTGGGATAGGGCCTTCGTGAGTGGATCTGCAGTGTTGTTCTCCGTATTTACTCTCTTCACCTCGATTTCCCGGCGATCTACGATCTCCCTGATCAGGTGGTACCGCCTCAAAATGTGCCTGGACTTCTGATGGGACATGGGTTCCTTCGCTAAAGCTATAGCGCCGTTGTTGTCGCAATACAGCGGTATTGGATCAACAATGGTAGGAACCACCTGAAGCTCCGTGAGGAACTTCTTCATCCAGACAGCTTCCTTTGCGGCATCGCAAGCAGCTATTCACTCTGCTTCCATAGTCGAGTCTGCAACGGTCTCCTGCTTGGAACTCTTCCAGCAAACCGCCCCTCCATTAAGGGTAAAGACATAACCCGACATGGACTTGGAGTCATCCTTGTCACTCTAGAAGCTGGAGTCAGCAAAGGCCTCGAGCTGGAGGTCTTTTCCGCCATACACCAAGAACATCTCCTTAGTCCTTCTCAGGTACTTGAGAATGTTCTTTACCGCTATCCAGTGTTTCTCCCCTGGGTTCGACTGATACCGGCTTACAACGCTCAATACGTATGCTACATCTGGTCTGGTACACAACATCGCATACATTATAGAGCCTACCGCAGAAGCGTATGGTATAATAGACATGCGATCCCTTTCCAAATCAGTCTTGGAAGACATCTCTTTGGAGAGGGTGATCTCGTGACAAGCCGGTAGATTACCGTGCTTGGAATCTTCCATACTGAACCTCTTCAGTATGGTGTCGATGTACCTTGACTGTGAAAGTCCCAACATCCTCTTAGATCTATCACGATAGATCTGGATCCCCAGAATGTAGTTGGCATCGCCCAGGTCCTTCATGGAGAACCTCTGCGACAAGAATCCTTTGACTGACTGTAGCATAGGAATATCATTTCCTATTAGGAGAATGTCATCCACGTACAAGCCGAGGAATACTACAGTTCTCCCTACAATCTTACTATAAAAGCATGGTTCATCTGGGTTTTTGATAAAGTCGAATTCTTTGACAGTATCATCAAAGCAGATGTTCCAACTCCGCGATGCCTGCTTAAGTCCATAAATGGACTTGAGCAACTTGCACACTCTACCGCTGCTCCCACTCTGAATGAATCCCTCCGGCTGATCCATATAGACGCACTCTTCCAAATTTCCATTTAGGAAAGCCGTCTTTACGTCCATCTGCCAGATTTCATAATCGTGGAAGGCAGCAATGGCAAGAAGGATCCGAATGGATTTCAGCATAGCCATTGGAGAAAAGGTCTCGTCATAGTCCAAACCAGGTCTTTGACGAAAACCCTTTGCAACAAGTCTAGCTTTATAGGTCTCAACCTGCCCATCTACACCAATCTTCTTTCTGAAGATCCATTTGCAGCCTACGGGTTTTACCCCTTCTGGAGCAAAGTCCAAAGTCCAAACTTTGTTGGTGTACATAGACTCCATCTCGGCCCGCATTGCATCCAGCCATTTTACCGAGTCGCCGCTCTGAATGGCTTGCTGGAAGCTAGTAGGCTCACCATAATCCATGGTGCAATCCTCCCTATCTCCGTCTATGAGAAAACCGTAGTATCTCTCGGGCGGATGAGACTGCCTACTACTCCTACGGAGTGGCGCTGGGATGTCCGGTTCCTTCGAACTCTCTGATTTTACTAAGCTTTCAGTAATAGCTCGTGGTTCTGGAATTTCTTCCAGTTCTATTGCGCTCCCACTTATCTGATTTTCCAAAAACTCAGTTTCCAAGAAGCAGGCATGACGAGAAACAAAAACCTTTTGTTCCTCTGCGTAATAGAAAAGATACCCCTTGGAGTTCTTTGGGTATCCCACAAACTTACACTGTACTGAACGTGCCTCGAGCTTGTCCGCATGCCGCTTTTTTACAAAAGCTGGACATCCCCATGTCTTAAAGTGTTTAAGACTGGGTTTCTTCCCACTCCACATCTCATATGGTGTGGTAGGCACTGATTTAGTAGGAACTTGGTTCAAAAGATATGCAGCTGTTTCTAGTGCGTAACTCCAGAAGGATCGCCGTAACTCAGCCTTACTCATCATGGAACGAACCATATCCAATAGGGTTCGATTCCTTCTTTCCGATACACCGTTGTGTTGTGGTGTGTATGGAGGACTAAGCTGAAAGAGAATTCCATTCTCTTTTAAGAAGCCCAGAAACTCGGCACTCAAGTATTCACCACCTCGATCAGATCTCAGCGTCTTGATACTTTTGCCTGTTTGTTTTTCAACTTCATTCTTGTATTCCTGAAATTTCTCAAAGGCCTCGGATTTGTGCTTCATTAAGAAGACATGCCCATACCTAGAGAAATCATCTGTGAAAGTAATGAAGTATGAATAACCACTTCGCGCATGTGTAGACATTGGACCACACACATCACTGTGTATCAGTCCCAAGAGCTCGCTCGCTCTTTCTCCGTGTCCAGTGAACGGAGTCTTTGTCATCTTTCCCATGAGACAAGATTCACAAGTGGCATAAGGCTGGTACTCGAACGGATCCAAGTATCCTCTTTTATGTAACTTTATCAACCGTGTCTCATTAATGTGACCCAGTCTACAATGCCATAAGAAAGCCTGATTTAATTCCGGAGACTTTCTTTTAAGTGTGTTCTGGACACTGAAGACCTGAGCTTGATTCAAAACGTATATACCGTATTTCAATGTACCTGACCCAATCAGTACTTGATTTAGGTGGATGTTTACTACATCGCTTACAAAAATAAAATCATATCCTTCCTTAGAAAGTAAGGATACAGATATGATGTTACAAGTCGCACCTGGTACATAAAAACAGTCACGAAGAATCAATATCTGCCCAGTTGTCAGTCCTAGATGATATTCCCCTACGGATACAGCATACATGCTCATTCCGTTAGCAACCCTGAGAGTCATATCACCTTTCCTGATAACCCTACGGTTTCTCAGAGCCTGTAACGAATTACAGATATGAGATCCTGATCCGGTATCCAATACCCAGGAAGCAGGGTTAACTGACATACAGTTCTCTATTACAATCACACCCGAAGCCGAAGCCACAACATGATTCGAATTCTGGCTACTGGCTTTGCAAGCCCTGCAATCCTTCTTCCCATGTTCATTACCGTAACAATAGGAACATCCCTCTTTTACTGCATTCATTCCCGAAACTTCTGCCTTTCCCTTTCTTTCTACTTCCCTGGTTTCCTTCAGGATAGTAGGTAGAGACTGTTGAACTAAGTCAGCATCTGACCCGTTCTTCAACGTGGTCTTCAGGTCCGAGAGCTCAAAAGAGCTGGTCTCTGTAAGGACGTTGCCCCCTACAGATGACCCGATAGCCAACCTCGCTGGAAGCAATTCGTTCGAGATCTCATATCTTGCGATACGAGATTGCTCTCCATATAAAACTTTGTTATGGAGGAAGATAGAAGCTGAGTCCATCTTCTCGTGCTGCCTCTGGTATATACCATCAACTGAGGCTAACACGAGGCACTTGGCTTTCGCACAGTCTTCTTCCGATGTCCTACGGATATCAATACCCGTGACAGGGGAAACTGGACCTGAGACGGCAGGGGTTGGATCAGTCAAGAGGTGTCCCAGCTTGTCATGGACAATGGACATCTGGACAGACCTTTGCCAGTCATAACAGTCAGATTCAGTCAATTATCTAGATGTAACCTAGGTGCAGTCACTGGGTCGCTGCAATTAAGAGAGAGAGAAGAAAACACTCAGCATGATACTCTTGCAAGTTTAGATTAGTTTTTAATTTATCTAAACACGATGGCTCCCACTGTCTCTCGAATCCCTCCTCAAACCATAAAGGAAGAATTAGTCAGGATCAATCTCACCGTACAATACTTGCTTAACCGTTCAGCCAGGCCAGTGACGGTACTTCGAGGGAGGTTTTCCAATACTTTCGCGAAGTTCCTTAATTAAGTAACCTCTTTTCCCTGTGAGCGTAGCCCCGCTAACACCTTTCTAGACACCTACTAGGTTTATAGCATTGATCGTTTAGTGAGAAATTTCCCGAGGAGTAGCATATACTCACAGTAGGATTGGGATCCAAATATCATCGTGTGATGAAACCGAAGGAATCCTACCAGAATCATCACACTCCAAATGGTATGCAGCGCTAGCAAGTTTCAGTACTTATGAAACTCCCGATGTGAATTTTTGCCCCATGCTCTTATGACCTTGACTAAGGCCAACAAATCATAAGTCACATGTCAAGTTCTACCCGTCATTGTCCAGGTTAATTTGAACCCACCCGTATATACCCTTGACTATGGCCAACAAAGCAATAAGACTGTCCCAAACCAACGCATTCTATCTATGCAACATATGAATACCCACCAGCTACCAAACACTGTGCCTTGACTAAGGCCAACAAACACAGCTTGAATACTGTTGAATATTCATATGAAACGATGGAGGGCTACGGATGGTTTTGGCAAAACCGTGAACGTAGTGAACTTGATATAGTCGATGGAACGAGATAGCTTTTAAAAGGAGTGGTTCAAGCTCCGCGTTTAAAATGCTGGTTTTTGAAAAGAACTGAGTGGTTTTCAAAGTGTTCCAACGACTTTTACTTGGTTTATTTTCTTGCATTAGTTCTTTTAATGCGTCCCATCATTTAATCCTACCATTGCAGAAAACAACCAAAATATGACGTACGCTTATGCCATTCGCATTCGCCACGGGGCCCCGTCATCACCCGTTAGGTTACTTAACTAACGACAGAGCGGGGGCTGGGCTAGCGCGGCTGAAAAACATAAGCAACGCCTAAATAGTTATCATATATAAATATATAGCAATGATAGACATTACAGATCACAGATGAACACTTTGGATATACTAGGAATCCGCGATTCGTTCGAGCCTGCAACGAAAAACGGATTACACGGTCGCGATGAATAGCCAAACCCCACCCTAGACCCCTACGAGTGCGGTAAACTACCCGCCAAGTATCCGAAGCGAAGCAACCTCCCTCAACTCGTGAGTAGGCCACTCGGCACTTCGAGATATCCGGTAGTTTGTTCACCCCACCTTGGGTCTATCTTAGGAGCAAAAATAGTAAAAAGAAATTATACAATGACGGCTACAACCCCGGCCGGTTGTGCGGCCATACAAATAATATTACATCAATTTACAAATTTTACAATGAATGAAAGAAAAAGAAACTCTCATCTCACACCCATTCCCGGCTATTCATCCGCGACAATCCACCGAGTTCATATACACAAACCATCAACATTACAGATCACAGATATGTATAACCCCCACTAATCGACGTATAGCGATTAGTGGACGTTCAATATATATCACATCACAGATAATATCCATTAGCCAAAGTGTACGGAATACCGATCAAAATACGGATTTTTAGCCACCCGAAAAGTCAATTTGCTCTCTGGAAATTCTGGGTGGAAAAAACATGTCTTAAAAATCCCAAAACATCCAAACTAAAACACTGCACAAAACCCGATCCAGTGCCGAGTCAAAACGGCGGCGGAACCGCGGCAATGAGCATGTCCCTGCCGCGGAACCGTGGTCGTTTGATCGAATCACTGGATCGTTTTTCTGCAGTGTTTTCACAAAACCCTGAGACGATTTTTGAAGTATGATTTTTTATTTTTAGAGCAGAAAAAAATCAACAGAAAGTTGAGGTTTTGCGGATGTGTTTTGCGACTTTTTTCCGATCGGTGTTCTTAACACTTTGCTAACTTACTAGTTTATGTTTAGCCTGGCTCTGATACCACTGTAAGTCCATGTTGCTCACCCCGGTTCTTACGGGGAGGCGGAAACGGCGAAAAACAATAATTTTGGCGCAAGGCAACATGGACTAAAAGTCAGATCTTTGCTAAACTAGAAACTAGTAAACACTAAGAGGTTTAACTACTATGCTTGTAGAAAATATACCTCACGGAACCAGTCCTTCGGGTCTTCATTCCGCTGTCCCACTCGTCCATCCAAGCTCCAAGCGTCGATCCGGACCTTGGGCACCTCCGCGGCCTTCTTGAGTCGAAGACGATCCACCTGAGAGTTGTACACAAAGCTTCGCCTCAAGCCGAGGCAACTAGGGCAAAGTGATTGCTAGTCAAGAAACCCTAGAATGTATGGAGGAGATGTATGGATGTATTTGTCTTTGTGGAATCTTTTTCTCTCAACACATGAGATCAAAAGATGAGATCAAGAGGAGGAAGAAGAAGGAGAAAGGTTAGCAACCATGGAGATATTCTTTTCTTCTCATTTCAAGAAAGAGAATGAGAAGAGAATAATGAAAAAGATTAAGCCAAATGAAATGAACCATGGTTGCAATAATACACTAAGATCATCATTACTAATCCTATCTTGATATAAGTTGATGGCACATTGAATTGACCATTATCATAACACATAAATTAAAATGAAAATAAAAGAAGAGTGTGGATCTCTCTTGAAGGTCAATGGTCAACATGGTCAAAAAGGTCAAGAGAGATCTAAATAGTCAAATGGTCAATGCAATTAGTCATCACTAATCTATCACTAAAAGGATTAGTAAACAATGTCTCCGGCTCATAACGGTCTTAACCAAACGAACTGTCAAAACCCTAATGAGTGTGCCACATTACGATTTTGGCCGAACCAACTGCCAAAACCCTAATGGGGCACCTCCTCCTTCATCGCTCCTCAAAACTGTGCATACACACCCGCATCCGCATTCCGTAGAATGCGAATGCACAGAAGACAAATCAAATCCATCTGTGCAATACTAGGATCTGGCTTAAACCAAAGCCCACCAGTATTGCCTGCCCGAACAGCATACGCACACAAGTGCACGTAAGTGATCGTAGCCCTGCCGTAAAACCATACGGCCTCTACACATTTCGCTCAGTGCAGGGAAACCCTCTGTGTGGGACTCTAAAGACTCGACACTACGCTGGCAGTGGGTTTAACCACAGACCGCAAGCGGCACTAGCTGTACGTAACGGTCCCCAGGGAGATGTCGATAAGAAGGCCGATGAGGTAAACCCATCCGAACTCCTACTGAGCCTGTATGTGACAATCTCCGTGCAGTCCAGTCTGTTTGTCTGATACATTGCATGGCGGGCCTAGGGGCGGTAAACGTCAGTCCCCTAATAGCGGTACAAGTCGTGTCGGAGTGTAGCCCAGAACACCCTGAGATAACACTGAAAACCTACCAGTATATCTCGCTTGCTCTGGCCAGGGACTACTTGTGTAATGGCTCTCCTAGACACAGCGTGATGTCAACCCCCAATACCGGGAGAGACGAATCCTGTCTAACCATCACTGCCTCCAAGTACTTCAGAACTGCACCCAACTACTATCTGTTTGCATGACTCCTTTGAGCCGTGGTAGGGTAGTAATCTAAATACAGTGGGAACACACTCGAGGCGAAATGACAGTGTCAAGTCGGCGGACTAAGCTGTACTCATGTCACCTGGGAACTGATAACTGACAATAGGTATAATACCAACCAATAGTTCCTGACGAGTTTTGTCCAGTGTACTCATAACCTAACGAGCACCCGCATACTATCTCAAGTATGACGTACTGACGGCTGTGGGACAAACCGTCTCCCCCGCTAGGATGAGAAGCGCATACGCTAGTCTACTCCGGAGTATCGATGCTCTGTCTCGATAGTCCTACGACTAGGGACCTGTATAAGGATGTGTTTATGGATTACACAGCCCCCACGAGTGTGAGCGCCATCACAACGCTGGTAATCAAGCAAAGATCCTAAGGGCTCTACTAATATGTATATAAACGATATGCTAAAAGAAACACATGCACATATTGAAGTAAAGACAAACCAAGTAGCATACTACCATTTTGAGCAAGATTGTCTATACAACTGTGAATATCCCAAACTTCCATCAAGTAATATACAAGCTAGTATGATACAGTAATGGCCTCTAGGGCATATACACTAACATTATTTGCGGCATTTCGCTAAATCCGTTTTCCTTGTCCCTTATCCTTCCATTGTTATCTCTTGATTTTAGCCTTCGGCAAACCACTAGCAATCCGATCATGATTAGGAATCATCGCTATCTTGGTAGGATAAGATGCCTAGTGGAGCGGAATTGCGAGTGATCTGCACGGAGTTTCAATTGCAAAGTTTTAAGGTTTTTAAAGTTTTAGCAAAGAACATCTTCAAATACAATCTAACCGTATTACACCCTTAACAAATAAATAGATTACTCACAAATATTCACAAAGTATAAATAAAGAAAAAAGAAAAGAGTAAGGAACATAATAAAAAAATGCAAGAAAAGAAAGATAAAAAGAGAACCGATGAATCCAAGTGCTAATATCTCCAACTATTCTTAAGCTCGGTGAAATGTGAAATCCAAATACCAAACTTTAAGATTGCAAGCTCACTTAAGAGGTTGCAAGATCAAAGTAAAGCAAGAATTTCACAATTGCAAATATGTAAAATAGAACAAGACATGTAATAAAAATGAGAACATTTTATTGATTTGCAAACATGTTACAAGAGATCTTGAAATCTAGAACCTAAGCCTTAAGCTTGCATGTTCAAATGAGAAGTTGTAAGGTCAAGACAAAAGAGTAAGAGCTCAAGAATTAAAAGAGAAATTACAAGAATTCTGGAAAAAAAAAACTAAAGAAAGTAGTATCCTTCCCCTTTGCCCTCAGGTCTGTATTTATAGGAGAAAAAGAAAATTAAATAAACAATAAGAACAAGACCACGTGGTAGCAGGAGAGAGGCAGTGAGAGAGTGGGGCCCACAGGAGGCAGGGGGCAGCCGGCTCGTCCTAATGGGGAAGGGGCTCGGCCCAAAACCGAGGGTAGGGTCGAGAACTTGGTGTGTGGTCTTTTGTCGTCCCCAGTGTCTCTTTGGTCCAGTTTATTTTCTCTGTTTTGACCTAGTTTGCACCCTGTGCTTGGAGGCAAATTCGAATTTTTAAATCAACACAACATCTTTAGTATTGAATGCTCATTACTTCATATCCATTTGTGACTTGATTCTTGGCTGCCCCCCATTATGGTTCATGCTGATTTGTTTAATTGAATTTGATTTGCAATCGGTTTTGGAAGGAAAAATCAACACATAATATTTAGCATTGAATACACATTACTTCATATCCACACATGCCTAAAAGTCTTGTGTACACACTTGTTTGTGTTGGATTATTTAGATAAAAAAAAAGTGTGTACACAAACTTGTTGCAAAAAGAAACTCATGAAGTATCGGTCGGTTTGCGGTTCTGGCTGCAGTGTCGGCTTTCAAATGATATATCCGTGCTTTTGAATGTGTTTCCAGTATTTTGTCGCTGATACCTGTAATCTGTATCACTGAGCAAACACTAGTTAATAGTACCGATAAATACAACAAATAGATAACGAATTAGCAGTATTAAAATACAGTTTTCTGATATGAACAAGTGCACTCAACAACTCCATTGGTATTGTTTGATTTCTTCATATCAGCTTGGGTTATACTTAGTAGACTTGGAGGGAAACTTGATACTTTAAATCATATCACATCTTTTAGCATTTATTATACATCACACCAACATGTGCCCATTTGCACAATTTGTTGTGCTAAGGCGGTCCCACTATGGTCCAAGGATTAAAAGAGCTATGTGCACACTTGTATTGTGTTGGACCAAAATTGTGTACACATATTTATTGCAAAAGTGCTCTTTGAATATCGATCGGTTTTCTGTTCTGATTGCAGTGTCGGCTCCCAAACGTTATATCGTAATTTTGAGTGTGTTTCCGGTATTTTAGCATGAATACATGTAATCTGTATTTACTTAGCATACACTGGTTAATAGTACCGATATATAACAAAATAGATAATGAATGAGTGGTATTAAAATTCAGTTTTCTGTTATGAACACTTAACATAAATAGAGATCAATAGAAGGACAAGGATCAGTAGAGGGAAAGCCTAATTCCCTCCAAGAACCCTAATCCACATTCATCACTATTTCTCCAGTAATAAATAATTAAAAGATAAAAAGATTTATTTTTAAAACTCCATCCATTAATTACTAAATACTATAAACATATTTTTAAATCTCTTCTATTATAAATTTTTCAAACATTCTTAATAATAAACGACAACAATCCCAACTTTTTCTATCAACTCATCAAAAACAAAAAAAATCAGTTCACCGTTTCCCTGTGGACGATCCGTACTCGTCGCGGCTAGCTATTTGTGACACCGTCTTAATTGCGGTATTTAGAACACACATAGACACATTTTTCATGATCAATCAAATGGCGTCGTTGCCGGGAAAACGGTCGTAATTATTTTTCTTATTATTTGAGTTACTTTCTAATAAAAACCAGAAACATAAAAATAAAAGAGAATCAAAAATGCATTTTGTGCTTTTAACAAATCTTGTGCGGGTTTTGCAAGGAAATCTGGAGTAATTGGAGCGAACCAACAGAAATGCAGAGACTTTCAAATAGGAGCAGAGATGTATTAGAGTGTGATGGCAAAATTTCAAGGGGAGATTCCATCAAACGGTGGCGGAATCGCGCCCAAACAAACTCTTAGCGGGGGAAGCGCGACCATAGTGGGGAGATGAGCCCCCAAATTTTTCTGATATTATCGTATCTTCTTCCTCTCTCCTCTAAACCTCCAATAAACTGTTTTTACTTGCAAAATTCTTTGCAAACAGAACCGCTAAAAATATCTTTTTGCGTGTTTTCTTTTTATTTCGGCTTGTTTTGCATATTTAAAACGAACATTTAGGGGGGCAAGAAACCCAAATTCAGATTAGGTGGGAATTTCATCACCCTTCTTAAGCCTCACAAATTACAAACGAGCATACTATCACCTTAAATTAATAAAAAAAAATATCTAGATCAAGCCTCTAAGGAAATTCCCACTCAATTAGGACAAAAAAGAGTTGTGTGCAATCTATTATTTATCCGCATTTTTCTTATGGTGTCTAAGGCAAGTGCAACTAAGGAAAGTGGTTACCTAATTAGGCCCACTATTTCGGTGATTCGTATTGAAGATACCTCCCACTTACCTGGCACTTACCTGGCAGCAAGATTGATAAGGAGGTGATAGAGAATTGATCCTACGTCTTTTCCTTGGGAAGTCTAGAAGCGGTCTAGAGATTTGACCTAGGTGACTCTGGCTCCAGGGACTGATTGTGCATTTTGTGCTTGGTTGATTCAAGCCTTGTGTTCATCACTTTTGTCAGAACAAAGCCTTCTTAAAATTATTCTCACACACATCACACGCTCCCACATGCACTAAACCCGCTTAGTGCATGATCGGCTGGATACAAGATTCTAGTGCATGTCCAGTCCGCGTTTTGATTGTCGACTCCGAGGTCGATACTGCTTCACCTTCTTTTTTTCCTCCACCTACCACATCTCCCGAGATGAACGGACCTCCACCGGGTTTTAACAACATCACATTGCCACCACCCATAGGTGCGCAAATTCAGAATCCACCACGCATCGCTCTCCAAGACCGATGCTACATCACACGCGAACCCCTTCCTACATGTCTGTCTCTTCCACCAGCCAATAGGGATAATTTCGAAATTAAACCCCACTTCATCAACTTATTACCCAAATTTCACGAGCTTGAATATGAAGATGCATACGTTTTCATAACCAAATTCGAAAACATATGTGCAATAATGAGCACCACCCAACTTTTAGGGGATGCTATGCGATTATGTTTTCTTCCTTTTACCTTGTGCGATCTCGCAGAGAAGTGGATCACATTCTATCACTAATTGGGATAAATTTGTTAAAGTATTCCTTAAGAAATTTTATCCTAATTATAAGACTGCCCATATTAGGAGCGAGATTAACCAGTTTGCCCAACTTCTCAACGAACCCTTTTGAAAATATTTTGAAAGGTTTAAAGATCTCCTTGTCCAATACCCTTATCATGGAGTCGAAAAATGGTAACTTTGCCAAATTATGTATGAGGGTGTTAATCCAGTGACAAAATAAATACTAGAATCCATTTGTCAATATCATTTCATATCAAAATCCGACAAGAAAGCATGGCAATTTCTTGAAGATCTCGCCAAAAAAATATTACAGTGGGAGAGTACAAGACCAACAACATCATCGTCGTCCTCATCTAGGATAGGTATCCATCAGTTCAACGCTTCCATCGCAATAAAAGCCGAAATGGCTACGATGCAAAAGAAACTCGAAGTTGTTGAAAGAAAATTCTCTTCAGCCTCTCTAAACAAAGTTACTCTCCCCAAAACCGTGTGTGGTTGTTGTTATGACTCGTCCCATTTAACAGAAGAATTTTCTTTGAATCATCCATCTCAAGGTTATGAACAAACCAATACTGCTTTTCAGCAACAATCTAGAAACGATCCTTATTCATCCACATATAACCAGGGATGGAGGAAACATCCGAATTTCGCTTGGAACCAAAATCAAAATCAAACTCAAAATCAGTTCCCAAGTCAAAATAACTATCAAAGGCTTCCCCCACAGCAACAGCAACCACCACAACAAATTCAGCAGCCTTTTCAACCGCAATCATTCCAAAACCTGGCCAATAATTTTGCCCCTTATAACAATTCTTTCCAACCACATAATAATATTCCTCCGACCGATACCGATAAAATCTCTGCACTCGAAAGAAGCTTAGAAGCGTTTATTAAACAATCCACGTAAATATCGGCTAATTTAACATCTTCTATCCAAACGTTAGTGCAACACACTGTTTCCCATGGTGAAAGCATCAAATCCATCGAAGCATAAATTGCACGATTAAATACTGCAATAAATGAAAGAGAGAAATGGAAACTTCCATCTCAACCTCTATCGAATCTAGGCCACCCACAAAACGCTAACACTGTGTGTAACAATCCTAAAATTTCTGTGCAAAATTTTTGTAAAGTACAGAAATTAGTACCTTTGCCTGAGCACAACTTAAAAGTATTTCTTATTTAAGAACAGCAAGAAGCAACTTGTAGCTCACTGGTAAAACTTCTACACTGCTGTGATATAGCCCCTGTGTTCGAATCCGCTCAGCCACATATTATTTTTAATGATTTTTCTTTTAAAGTTTTTGGAAGCCCAAAAGTTTACACGTGCAATACACGTAAAAATGAAAAGTCAGATTAATCAAACATGTGCTGAATGATATTAAAACAGACATCGACGCGTGGCACAAATCCCATCCCACTCCCCACTACAGCGACCGGGGAGATGGTCATTTGGACCGGCTCCGCCGGGCCCCCCTTTGGGGAATGCTCTCAAATTTTCCCCCAACACCACTTGGCCTTCCCCCACTACTCTTCTTTTATTTGTTTTTCCTGCAACTAACCAGAGAATTAAAAATCACCATTAAACAAATGTTTTAATGCATGTTAATTCCCTAAACCCTAATTCTATCCTATAAATACCACCCCATACCAAGCCCTCTCTATTCTGAAATCCATTGTCAAAACTCTCAAATTTTTCCAAGTCAAATAAATTGTACAAGTGGAGTTAGCCAAGGTCAAGTTCCGGCGACGATTCGGGACAATTCCGGCGACACCGCGACTCCACAAAGCCATCAAATTGTTCCTATATCTCATCTCTCTCTTTTCATCTAGTAAGTCCCCTCTCCTCCTCTCTTTTTCTATTCTAAAAAGTTTTCTTTTCAAAACTCGTCGCAAGTGGAGTTAATCCGACATGTGATTCTAAATTTGTTAAAAAACTCAACTTTACTTAATAAAAAATCAACAATTTCTTTATATATTGTTTAGCAACTATAAATCAACATTGAGAACAAGTTTCAATTTAAAATACTATGCTATGCAAGTTGTATTACACTTTTACAGTTAAATACCACAAAGTTTACCTACGACATTCTTTTATCATAATTGCTCATATTACCTTTAGAAAAACCTCACAAGGTAATGGCCTACCTCTCACAACACACATCATGGTATAGCACGATTGCTTGAAAACCATATTTTTTTGGCTAATACAATTTTATATTTAAATACCATAAATTATTAAAACCCGTTTTCTTTAAATTGTTTTAAATTAAATTCCTTACGATTATATCTCAACAACCCACTTTTGAGGAACCCGATTTGGATGGTGCGGGTTATCGCGCATCCTCGGAACTAGTAGAGCGAGATGCAGACATCCTCACGGAGCATCTGATCTCGATGGAATTTTTAATACAATTTTTAAGAATAATGTGATTTTCTATTTAATAAATAAATTATATTTTCAATAATTATATATATAAATATTATCAAAACATATATTTTATATTTATAATAAATTCCATGTTTTCTAAACACAAGAATCACAAATTTCATGAATATACCTTCACAAAATCATACAATTCCAATTTACACTAAAATACCATATACTATTCAATCTAGGTTTATAATCATTAGAATACTTCACTCTTAAAAATTACATCCATGAAAACCCTAAATACGATAAATAAATGCTTGAGGTTTATTTTGAAAGTATACTAAAACTATTTTTCATAAAACCTTCTCAAGTTTATTAATTTACAATAAGGACCCTAGTAAATATAGGTTTAAGCGGGACCAATTCTCTTGTGCCTCAGGGAGCCGGAGAAAGTGGGTGCTTGCCTATTTAAGATAGGAAACTAAACGGGGTTATCAATGGTAATTGGCTTGGAAAAATTCACAAATCCTGCCGTCCATGTGTAGCAGTTACAGATAACTCCAAAAGCTAATTCAGGAATCAAATTCTGTTTAAGTGTCTGACTAAAACAAAGTCTTAGTCAAATCTGAATACAATTCCAATCTACATACAATTCAAATATAACTCCAATACATCATGAATCCATATATACTGAAACTTGAACATGAATACCAGAATACTATATATATCAACATGACTTGATTTGACCGAACCATAGATATATATTGGCTTGATTACATGACTATCCGTTTACATCCTTATCCGCTTACATGAACAATTGATATCATGATTTTGACAAGTCTTACATCTATAAAACAACACAATATACATTACGGGGTTAAAGGGGTAGACTGGTACAGAATGTGTTAAAATTGGCACGAGATGGTTATTAAAAGACGTAACTAAACATCCATTATCGTTGTTCCGTGGGGTTTGACGGAGCCTTGTATTACGGGTTACCTTAGTCCACGGGATAGATGGACTCCTCTCGTAAACACTAATATCTTCTGTACCAAGCTACAAACAACTACGTTAGTATAGTGAATATAATCTTTTATACTTTACATGTTCTATTTTCTGTCTATTCTCTCTATCTCTTGGGACTTATCGGGCGATTGTTCGTTGACGACATTCATTTTCTATTCTTTCTTTGTAATGTTGTCAGGAGGACCCGACTCTCTGGAGATCGAGCCCAGCTCAGAAGACTTGGAGCAGTTCATCGAGGATCCCGAGCTCTAGTCACTTGTATATACTTTTACTTTCAGTTCATGCCATTGTTTAGGCATTACTTTCTATATTGTATTTACTTTTCAGTTGTATTGTAAAGAATGTTTAATCAATAAAAAGTTGCTATTCATTTAAATCCCATGTCTTTCTTGTGTAAATTTATATTATATTGCTTATTTACGCTTAACCTGTTTACTTCTGAGTAGATACGTCGCGGGCCTAGTCACATCTCCTTATCCCTACACTAGGAAGCGGGGTGTGACACTGTGCTTAACCAACAAAATCACAATATGAGTGTCGTAACTACGTTGAGATCGGGAAGAGTGCTGATCAACCATATTGGTAAACAAGTTGATGATGTCGATGACACCCCGGCTACTACTTCTACTTTTACTTCGTCTAATCAAACATCTTTTTCCGAGCCTATTTTCCGTTCTTCACTGGGCTTGAACCCTCAGTCCACTTACTTGAATGAATTACCATCTTAGACCACCCAAATCCAATTTTGAGATCCATTCCATCCCCACAAACCTCTCTACAAGTGTTGGACTCAACCCCTGTTAATACAACTCATTTTCCAAACCGGTTAAGGCCCAACAAACCAAGTCCACAGATGGAGAAGATTGTGGAAATGTTTAAATAAGTTAACATTAATATTCCTCTGTTAGATACTATCCAACAAGTTTCATCTTATGCAAAAAAATTTAAGGACTTATGCACTAAAAAAATGAAAACTCAAGTGTCTAAAAAAGTTTTCTTAGCGAGCAATGTGAGTGATAAGCTTACCTAAAATTTGCCCAAGAAACATAAGGATCCCAGTTGTCCTATAATTTCTATAACTATTGGGGGTAAAAACATCAATCGCGCTCTACTCGATCATGGTGCTAGTGTTAACTTGCTCCCGTATTCTATTTATGAGCAATTAGGCATAGGAGAGTTAAAACCTACACACTGCATTTTTCAGATGGCCGATCGATCTATCACCCACCCTTAGGTGAGCTAGAGGACATGTTGATAAAAGTCGGAGAATTTATATTCCTTGTAAACTTTATAGTTTTAGATACACAGCCTGTGGTGAATCCACGGAACCAAATCCAGGTAATTCTTGGTCGACCATTTCTAACAATCTCGAATGCAGTAATCAATTACCGTAACGGTTCTATGAACATATCCTTTGGGAAGATGACAATTGAACTTAACATTTTCAGGGTAGGAAGTCAACACTCCGAACCTTCTACTCATATGATTGATATATATTCCGTCAACAAGATAGCTTTCGACAATTGCGAATTTGAGGAGTTTTTCTCTACGATAATGATCTCGACGCCATTAATGTGTTATTGTTTAATCCAGCTACACCTTACACAAATAGGGAATTCGAAGGGTTCACTTTTCTTGATGATCTTGATTCATAGGACCCTTCTATCAACAAGTCCACCATCAAGTTCGAATCCTTTGACTTGTCGAACAAGTTTGTTGAGCTATTCGAGTCAATTTTTTATGCTAGGTATGAACCTCTTATGGATTCCGAGTATCAATCTTTTATCCTATCTTCAATCGTCTCTCCGCCGACGCTTGATTTCAAGCCGCTGCCATATCATCTTTAATATGCATATTTATGTGAGAATGAGTCTTTACGTGTCATCATATCAGCTTCTCTAGCCTTAGAGCAAGAGAGAGCTCTTTTGTCTATCTTGAGATCGAATCGGCAAGTATTCAGTTGGACAATGGCAGACATCAAAGGGATCAGTCTCTTGATTGTTGAACATCATATATATTTGATAGATAAAACCAAACCAGCCCGTGACCCACAAATACGGTTAAATCACGTCATGAAAGAGGCAGTGAAGAAAGAAATCATCAAATGCTTACATATTGGTATAATTTACCTAATATCTGATAGCCAATGGGTAAATCCTATTCACGTGGTCCCTAAAAAGTCTGTCATCACGGTCATAACTAATGAGGCTAATGAGTTGATTCAAACATGCACTCAAATTGGGTGGCGGGTATGTATTGATTATAGAAAACCCAATGCCGCGATGAGAAAAGATCACTTCTCTCTACCTTTCATTGACCAGATGTTGGAATATTTAGCCGGGCATGAGTACTACTGTTTTTTGGACGGATATTCAGGCTATAACCAGATTTCCATCGCTAAAAAGGATCAAGATAAGACAACTTTTACTTGTCCTTTCGGTACTTTCTCTTATAGACGCATGCCTTTAGGGTTATGCAACACTCCCACTATATTTCAGCAGTGTATGATTGGGATATTCTCGGACATGGTCGAAAATTTTCTGGAGATATTTATAGACGATTTCTTCATATATGGGGACTCATTTGAGGAATGCTTACGTCATCTTGACGATGTTCTTACCCACTGTAAGGATAAGAATCTAATTTTGAATTGGGAAAAATGTCATTTCATAATTCAAGAAGGTATTGACTTAGAGCATATCATTTCATGAAAAGACATTGAGCTAGACAGAGCTAAAATAGATGTCATTTCCAACCTTTCTTCTCCCAAATGCGTAAAAGTATACGATCTTTTCTTGGTCAAGCCGGATTTTATAGACGATTCATTAAGAACTTTAGCAAGATTGCTAGACCCTTAACTCTTCTCTTGGAAAAAAATGCAGCATTTCATTTTGATTCGGATTGCTTGGCTGCTTTTGAATTTCTTAAACGTTCCATCACTGCTGCCCCTATTCTATCATCTCCAGACTGGAATCACCCTTTTGAGCTTATGGGTGATGTATCCGATTTTACTATTGGTGCAGTCTTGGGACATCACGTCTATAAGATACCACATGTGATTTATTATACGAGTAGGACCTTAAACGATGCCCAAATAAACTATACAACCACCGAGAAAGAACTCTTTGCAGTTGCATTTGCATTAGAAAAATTCAGGCCCTACTTAATTGGCTCTCTGGTTGTAGTTTACACCGATCATTCCACCTTAAGATATCTTTTATCAAAGATGGATGCTAAATCCAGGCTAATACGTTAGATTCTCTTGTTACAAGAATTTGACATTGTCATAAAAGACAAACATAGATTTGAAAACGTCGTACCCGACCATCTTTCAGGACTTTCTTCTTCACGAACGTTGACTTTTCCAATAAACGACTCTTTTCCAGATGAATATCTCTTGACCATATCTAGCGAACCTTAGTTCACTGATATTGTAAATTATTTAGCAACGATACTTCTACCCAATGAATGGTCAAATCAAGACAATCACAGATTTTTATTCCAGGTAAAACACTTTTACTGGGACGAACCCTATTTATTTAAGTATTGTTCTGATCAGATCATTCGCCGATGTGTCCCTAATAACGAGTTCAAGAGTGTATTGTCTTTCTGTCATGATCAAGCATATGGCGGTCACTTTAGTTCAAGAAAAACAGCGGAGAAATTTTTACAATGTGGATTTTATTGGCCAACGTTATTTAAAGATGTATATGATTATTGCAAAACTTGTTCACGGTGTTAACACATTGGTCGAATTTCATGGAGAAATGAGATGCCGCTCTAACCAATTTTGGTTGTAGAGATATTTGATATATGGGAAATCGATTTCATGGGCCCGTTTCCCAACTCTTTTAGGGACTTATACATTTTATTAGCGGTTGATTATGTCTCTAAATTTTTGGAAGCAATACTGTGCCGTACTAATAACAACAAGGTTGTTGTTAAGTTCCCTAAATAAAGTATCTTTTCTCGGTTCGGGCACCCTCACGCTATCATTAGCGATAATGGGATGCATTTCCGAGACTTTGATGAGGAAACATTCAATCAACCATAAGGTTTCTACGCCCTATCATCTCCATACGAACAGGCAAGTTGAGATCTCTAATAAATAGATCAAGCAAAATTTGGAGAAAATGGTTTCTGAGTACCGTAAAGATCGGTCCACCAAAATTACTGATGCTCATTGGGCATTTCGTACCGCATATAAAACTGATCTTGGCATGTCTCCTTATCGATTGATGTTTAGCAAGGCTTGCCACCTTTCTATCGGGATCGAACATAAAGCAATGTGGGCGATTAAAGAGCTTAACTTTGATTTTGACCAAGCAGACAGCTATCGGAAGCTGCAATTAAATGAGCCGAGTGAACTTTATGATGAAGCTTACGATAATGCGGTTATAGTAAAGAACCGGAAAAAGATGTTCCACGACAAATATCTTTTAAGAAAAACTCACATCGGGATAACAAATTCTTCTTTACAATTCCCGTTTCCATCTTCATCCAGATAAGCTAAGATCTCGTTAGAAAGGACCTTTTGTGGTGCGGTATGTGTACCCGTACGGTGCAGTGGATGTAAAAAATGTTTAAAATGGTTCTGTTTTCAAAGTAAATAGGCATAAATTAAACCGTACTTTTCCGCTTACCCCTCGAAGAAGCTCCTATTCTTGTAGGAGCCCCTTTATAACGACTAACTTTTCTCCACATCACCTCCAAGTTTCGGTAATACTGTTTCATCGAAGAATAGAGGGGTGTGTGTAAAAAAAATCTGTACGAGCTAAAGAACAAGTTTAGGGATGGCTTTTAATTTGACTAACTTTTGATCCTATTGTTCTCCACCTAAATCTACATGTTTTTGCACTCGAACAGAACCAGTGAGGACACTGCTGCAAACAGGTTTGGGGGGGAGTTATGTGTTTATTGACATATCATTTGGCACTAGGAACTATAAAAATTATTATAAATTTTTGAAAATAAAAGTTAGAAAGTGAAAAATACATATGAAAAAGAAAGGAAAAGATCTAAGAAATGCAAGAAAATTAGATATTTTAAAACGAAGCTAGTACTACGTAGTCATGAGCTGTTGTCCCAAAGGTTAGTAAGATGAAGAAATCACTAATCTGTGGATAGATATAAGTCTGAAAAATAGTCCATATTCTTGAGTCTAAACTTCTGAACGTTGATACCCTACTATACGCACTTGCATACATCCTGAAACTTGAAATAGTAGAGGATAGCTTGAAACACTCATGCCTAGAAACCTTAGTATGAAGGAAAAACAAAATATAAGTAGTACATAAAATAAAATTTAACAGAAAAATAAACAATGATTTTATAATTACTTAAAGCAGCATATAGAAAAAATATAGCGAGAGTGCCTTATCACCTAGTATTTTAAACCAACTGGTTTGGGAGTTGCTGCTAAGACTTAGGTATTGCAAGACTAGGATATTACTAATTACGCCATAATAAGTGAGCACATTTGGTAATCGGTTGGTTAGTACCTCAAGAAATATTAACAGTCGTATGAAGAATGTGTGAGCAAATCCGTATAAAATATCACAGACTAAAAAATATCAAGGAATATGGACAAAAGGTATGATAGTTTGAATTGAATTCTCCAAGTGTATGGATGTCTTTTACACACACGTAGGGGTATATGATCGATATTTGAAGGAAAGATAGGAAGGAAAACTAAAGACGATATTTTATTGAGGGAGGATATGATTTATGACATTTTTTCAAGACCATCAAGATAGAGTTCATGACGACTAAAAAGAAAGTGTAGTTCGAAACTCTTATTTTCAAGTTTTTCTTTTATATGTTCCTTATTTTTGTATATAATTTTTATCTGCTTTCTTTTATTTTAGGATTTTGTAAGTGTAATCCGCTGAAAACCCTCAAGAGATAACACTCGTCTTAGTAGGGACACTTAGAGATTTAAAGGCTTGTTGCACGAGATAAGTGCAATCGTGTTACCTACGAAAGTATTCTAGATTTTTTCCTTTTCTTTTTAATAAAATAGTTTGCTCGGGATGATCAAAGATAAGTTTGGGGGTATTTAATCAGTCAAATTTATTGCACATTTGTATGGACATTTTCCCTATTATTATTAATTACTAAAAGATGTTAGCTGTAAATTACGAATATATGTGAGTTTATTTGTAAGAAGATTATTATCATATATTTTTTCATTTATAATTAATATAATTAGGAAAATATATGCATCTCATATTTAAATAAAATATCTATATATTATTAAAATTTGCATATCATATCAAATATTCTTAACCAATATTCTTAAGATATCATATCATATAATTGGTTAGATAATATCTCAAATAAAATAAATGCTACCAACAATGTGATTTGAGATATTGTAAAGGTATTATAATAAGATCATTTCACGTCTGAAATATAAGTAGGAGATCCACAGCAAATCGATTCACTGAACCAAATCTACCGAATATTAAGAGCAAACTGAGGAATCTCGCAACGATAGGGATTAAGAAATATATTTTCAGAATCTTTTTATCAAAAAGATCGCCAAATATCAAGAGAAGAAACCACGAGAAATTTGGAAGCTCAATCCCAAAAAGGGGCGGCGGATCCGCGGTCAAAAAAGGCTTGGGACAGCGGAAGAGCGATCTTATGGTGACCGTAGGATGAAAATCTTCAAGGGCTTGATTGTCTTTTCGCACACTTTAGTATGACATTTAAGGTTTCTAGTTTCAAAACCTATATAAAGGGTCGAGAGCTATCATTCATCTATAAAGGGATCGATTAAAATCTAGTGAGCAAATTAGAGTTCTCTAAATTACCTTTTCAGCGAGTAACTTTTGTAATGCACCAGAAAATCAATAAAAGTAGTTCTTTCTTTTAATTTTGTCGCATTTACTTTCCGCATTTACATTCTGCATTTTAAATTTTAACTTATGGGTTCCGTTTTCTTCCACCTTTCTTCTACTACGTTGATCTTTATGAGCAAGCTTGCTTGTTAGGGTTTGTAGAATAGGGTAGAATAATGGATGAAAACTATAACTTAAGTTCTTTTTAAAGTTTTAATTTTTATAAATTTTAATAAAATGAATATTAATTCTCTTATCGGGCACGCTATCAATTCATATTAGTCACGACCACGATTCGAGATCCGTTGATAATCGTTTTGTTAAGGGCTTGAGATAAATAGAGATCAATGAAAAGAAAAGGGTCAATAGAGGAAAATCATAATTCTCCTCCAAGAACCCTAATCCACATTCATCGCTACTTCTCCAGTAATAAATAATTAAAAGATAAAAATAATTATTTTTAAAACTCCATTTATTAACTACTAAATTCTATAAATCTTACAAGCCCTTCTATTATAAATTTTTCAAACACTCTTAATAATAAACGACAATAATCCCACTTTTCTTCTATCAACTCGTCTAAAACAAGAAAAGTAGTTCACTGTTTCCATGTGGACGACCCGTACCCATCGCAACTAGTTATTTGCGACACCGTCTTGATTGTGGTATTTAGAACACATATAGACATATTTTCACGATCAATCGCTCAACCATCAATGCTGGACACTTACTCTTTTCACCTTCTTCGGCCGCTACTACTCCTACTACACCGGCCTCTTTTGAAACCACTTTGGCCCCCTCCTTTTAACTCCACTACTACAATTCCTTCAACCCAACCCGCAACATTAGTCCAACCCGAGCCCATCCATGCTTCTCAGCTTCCTAATCTTCAACCACCCTCCCAATTCCCGAAACCCCAATTCCTGAAATCCAACCCACCTTTCCTACCCAACCCGAAACTTAAGTCGCTCTATCTATGCTTCGACCTCCCTGGGTTCGCCAATGTCTCATCAAACTCATTGACTACCATTGCTACTTCAGCGGCCTCTAATCAATCTCGACGTCCAAAAGGCAATCTCCTTACTCTCTTTCTAACCATTTATCATATAATCATCTTCATGAAAACACTATTCTTTTCTTTCTTCTTTATCTGAAACTCATGAACCTATTAGTTTTGCCGAAGATATGAAATTATAGGAATGGAAAGATAAGATGCAAATCGAGATTGATGCACTCACTCGCAACAACGCGTGGTCTGTGGTACCCTTACCCTTCGGTAAAAAAAGGCAATTGGTTATAAACGGGTCTACAAAATCAAAAGAAAATCTGACTCAGCATTAAATGATACAAAGCTCGTCTAATGGCTAAAGGATACACTCAGATCAAAGCCATTAACTATCACGATACCTTTGCACCAGTGACTAAGCTAGCCACCGTCCGAGTCTTGCTTGCTATTACTGCTTTTCGTGATTAGCATCTTCATCAATTAGACTTTAACAATGCTTTTCTTCATGGGATCTTGATGAGGAAGCGTATATGTCTCTTCCACCTGGTTATCGACGAAAGGGGGAGCCTCTTGTGTGTCATTTGCGTAAGTCCCTTTTTGGTCTCAAACAGACGTATCAAAACTGGTTTGCAAAATAATCAACTACACTATTGGTTTTGTCTTCCTACCGTCTCCTGTAGACCATTCCCTTTTGCCTCAGACACCCCACAGGCTCTGTGTTTGTCATTGTTTATATTGACGACATTGTCATAACTGGTACCCACACTTTCCTGATTCACTCCGTCAAGCGATATCTTTAACAACAGTTCTACATTAAAGATCCTGGCCCACTAAAATACTTCCTAGGCATAAAGGTTGCTCGCTCTAATGCTGGGATTTACTTTTGTCAAAAGGAAACATACCCTTGAAATCCTGCATGATTGTGGAAATTAAAACAAGTGCGAAGCATGTGAGCTTCCCATTGGAAAAAAATCTACATCTTTCCAACGCCGAGGGCAATATATTAGACGATCCATCACTTTATCGTCACCTTGTGGGCCGCTTAATATACCTCACCATTACTTGCTCCGACATCACACACAATCAATATCCTAAGTCAATTTATGCATCAACCCCGTAAGCTCCATATAAAGGCTGCAAAGCGTCTCCTATGCTATCTCAATGGCTCTCCAGGCTAAGCCATTTTACTCTCCTCCAATTCCTTCTTGTCGTTGTCGACTTATTGTGATTCTGATTGGGCTAGTTGCCCTAATACTCACCGGTCTACTTCAGGATATATCATCTTCCTAAGCTCTAGTCCTATTTCTTGGAAGACCAAGAAACAAAAAGTCTTCTCTCGCTCATTCGCTGAAGTCGAATATCGTGCCATGACCATGGCCACTTATGAGCTCACTTGGTTATTCTATCTATTTTGTGATCTTGGCATCTCCCTCCCTCCATTCACGTCTCTATATTGCGACAACCAGGCTACACTACACATTGCAACAAATCCGGTCTTTCATGAAAGAACAAAACATATTGAGATCGACTGTCATATGGTCCGAGAGAAGATGTTACAAGAACTCATTACTTGTTACAAGATTGCCACTACCCATCAACTGGCCGATATCTTCACCACATCTTTAGGTGCTTACTAATTTCAATTTCTGAAGTTCAAGTTGGGCATCATGATCTGCATGCCCTAACTTGAGGGAGAATATTAATTGTGTACATTTTCCTAATGATTGTTTCCTTATAATTAGGGATTCCATCATAATTATTATTAGCAAATCATGGCCATAATTGATTCCCTATTGTTAGGGGTTCAAATTTATGTATTTATATTTTCGGCTATACCAACATTGTATATATACATAGTCAAATGAATGAAAACATATCAAGAGTTTTGTTCTCCAACATTATTCTCTCTTTCGCCATCTAATACAATTTCAAGAATACTCGGGAATGGTGCAAAAGCAACTCTGAGCACTCCTTTCACACCCTCGGAATACTCGGGAACTGAACTCATATTCAGCTACATATCCTATCCATTCAGTTTCGCGGCAAAACGAAAATCAAATGGACAGACAATATTCAACTCCAACGCCGAGCCTCAATCTCCATACGACAACCTGGTCTTTAAAAGACCAATACCTGGAAATCTCAACTCAATTGCCTAAAAGCGCCTCACTTTATGGGCTCGGAGAGAATACTCAACCCGGGGGATTAAAATAAGGGCGAATGATCCTTATACTATTTATACAACGGATATATCGGCGATTAATCTTAATACCGATCTCTATGGGTCGCATCCGGTGTGTTTGGACTTGAGAAACGTGAATGGTGAGGCGTTTGCTCATGCGATTTTGCTTCTTAATAGCAATGGGATGGATGTCTTCTATAGGGGCGATTCCCTGGCTTATAAAATCATCGGAGGTGTGCTTGATTTCTACTTCATCTCGGGGCCAAAGCCTTTGGACGTCATGGAGCAATATACTTCTTTCGTTGGTCGCCCTGCTCCGATGCCTTATTGGGCTCTAGGTAATCACTTTTACCTTTAATTTTTTCCGTTTTTTTTTCTACAATAAAACTACTTCCGGTTGCTCGTAAGAGTTATATTAGCATGATACACAATCATACTTCTGATCCTTTTTTATTGAAATTCGAAACTTAGATCCTGTCAAAACAAACATAAGATCCCGAGAAATAACAACGGTTTAATTCACATGAAAACAAGCACACACTAAACATAGTGTGGTTAATGCATTTATGTTTTTGTATGTTCTTGCCATAATTCTTATCGTATCTGCATGCTATTTAGGGCCCATATTTGTTTTATCTGTTGCTTATTGTGTCGACATACTGAATTCCGAAGACTTTGTCATAAATTTTAGACAGCCACTCTAGGGTTCATTCACACTCTTCATTGATAGTACCATAATAATTCTAAACGTAATTATGATAGTGCCGAGACTTGTCGTGAATGCATGCTTAAATTAGCGTGATATGCATTGTTAATCCAGAACTCACTACCTGAAAATTTTTGGATATAGCTGTCACAGGAGTCGGCGTTGGGTTCAATTATCATCATCGACAATTTTATAGGATTAGATTTGAACCCAATCTAACCTAACGAGTCATGTTTCTGCTGAAGGCCATGTGAACCAGCATGTATTAAGGGATTCAAGCATGGGTATTGTGGTTTTGACTTTTTTTTTTATAATAAAAAAAGAAGCAGCAAATGCTATAACAAGAATCAACTCCTCTTCTATCTTATGAAGCAAAATTAATCTTTTTAGGCGCTTTCTCATGATTTAGGTATACTTGTGAAATTTTTTAAATGACAATGGACAAAAGATAATCTTGGTTTAAAATGCAGAGCAATTGAATCCAATTCCTTTCCATGCCTTCTAGCTTTAAATGCAAATATCAAAGAGATGGACCCATTTCTTCTCCATACCTTCAAGGACCAAAACTTTCCTGTTTCAAGTCCATATCAAATGAATCCAATTCATCTCCATACCTACATGGCTCATCTCTTAATTCGGTTCCTGTTTAGAAATATGTAGTTTTTAACAATTGATGATATAAAAACATAGTACATTTTTGTTTCCAAAGATCTATAATTCGAAACAAAGTTTTACAATATAGTTTTTCTAAATAACAAGGCATTGTCGTAAATGCCCCGCTACTACACCAACACTCTGAGGTTGCGGTGAGAATTGAAGGATATACTTCTTATATCGTAACACATCCGCATAGGTTGAGCACACTTTTTTGTAGGTCGAAATCTTGGTTTCTTGCAAGCAATATACATTTCAATTAATTCACTTTAAATGCGTCTGCGGTGAAATTTGGATCTAGGGTGCCATGATATCATATTTAATATTCCTGTCGCTACACTAAAACTCTGAAATTACGGTGAGGGTTGAAGAATATTAATTTATATTCTAACACATCAATATCTCTCTGACCACATGCAATCCTAGAAACCATTCACATGCTGCATATAATTTCTGTTAGCGTTGAGGTTTGCGGAAACGTTGGTTTTGGATGCTAAGAAGAGAAAACCAAGCAAGGGACGCAAGAAATCTCTGACCAAGGAAGGGATTTCTCTATAGAAAGAAAGCAATTAAATTTTTTTTTGAGTATTACATAATTTTTCTCACAAACTCTCTAAACTCTTGATATCTCACTTCTTTGCTTCTTTTTTTGATGTGCGTCTCTACAAGCACATTAAGCCTTCTATTTATACTAGTTCCAAAATATCTTTTAGAAACCCTCTAGAAGTTCTGTAGAACTTCTGTAAAGATTCTAGATTAATTCTAGAAATTCAAAGTTCTAGAACAATCCCATATGTAGAGCACTTTTAGAAACCCTCTAGAAGTTCTCTAAAACTTCTCTAGAGATTCTAGATTAATTCTAGAAATTCAAAGTTCTAGAATAATCTCATATATAGAGCACTTCTAGAAACCCTATAGAAGTTCTCTTGAACTTCTCTGGAGAATTTTTGGGCTTTATTAGATTGTATTGCATCAAAATGCAACATTCTCCTCCTTGATGCAAAACCGTCCGATCCCAATCTTTCTCTCCATCAGCATTTCCAACTGCACAATCTTCAATGCGGATCAAGTACAAGCAAAGCTTGAACTTATCCAAAGGAACAGCCTTTTTGAATGCATCTGCGGGGTTCACCTTGATGTCAATCTTTGATAGTCCGATCGCCTTCTCTTCTTCTATCGTAATGAACGAATAACGAACATCTATGTGTCTTATTCTCTCGTATGTTTGGTTCTTGGCTAGATAGATGGCGTTCGAACTGTCAGAGTAAATCTTCATGATTTTCTAGCTCAAGCCCAAATCTCCAAGTAAACCCCTTAGCCAGATCGTCTCTTTAACTGTCTCAACTGCAGTCATATACTCAGCCTCGGTTGTTGACGAAGAGATGACAGACTGGAGTGTCGACCTCCAAGATACCACGCTCGTGCCCAAAGTAAATATATAGCCCGTAATCAACATTCTTCTGTCCAAATCACCCGCATAATTAGCATCTACATATCCAAATAAGACACAATCCTTCACACCATCTCCGCTGTATCTCAAACCAATATTAGTGGTCCCTCTCAAGTACCGCGGGATCTGCTTCACTGCTTATAAATGTTCTTTCCATGGGTTTGCCATGTATCAGCTCACGACACCAACTAGCTGTGCTAAATCCGGGCGAGTGCATATTATTGCATACATAAGACTACAAACCGCGCTCGCATACCGCACATGAGACATATACTCCTCTGTGTTTATAGTGGGTGATAACTTTGTTGAAAGTTTGAAGTGCGCCGCCAAGGAAGTAGACACGGGTTTCGCTTTCTCCATTCTGAATCGAGCGAGGACTTTCTCGATGTAGTGCTTCTGCGAAAGACACACCTCTCTCTGTTTTCTATCCATGACGATCTCCATGCTAAGGATCTTTTTTGCCCCGGATCTTTCATCTCAAACTCTCGACTCAATTGGAACTTCAAGTTTTTGATTTCTTCTTTATTCTTTGAAGTAATAAGCAGATCATCAACATATAGAAGAAGGTAGCTCCAAGATCCATCATCAAGTACCTTGGAGTACACGTACTGATCTCATAAACTCCTCCTGAATCCGATCAATAACATGAAATGGTAAAATCGTTTGTACTATTGTCTTGGGGACTACTTTAATCCGTACAACGATTTCTTTAGCTTGCACACATGACTCTCCTTGCCTTCGACCACAAAACCTTCAGGCTGGTGCATATATATCTCTTCTTCAAGATCTCCATGCAAGAATACGGTCTTGACATCGAGTTGCTCTAACTCCATGTTGTAAAATGCCACCATAGCTAGGAGGATGCGAATCGATGTGTGTCTCACCACCGGAGAGAAGACTTCATTGAAATCTACTCCTTCTTTTTGAGCATACCCCTTAGCTACAAGTCTTGCCTTGTATTTGATACTATCCTCGTCTAAAGAACCCTCATTTAACTTGTAGACCCATTTACATCCTATGGCTCGTTTGCTTCCTGGAAGCGGAACTAATTCCCTCGTACCATTTTTCTGAAGAGATTCCATCTTCTCCTACATAGCGACCCTCCAATTATGAAAGTTGCGTGATTGTGTAGCGCCTTTATAGCTGAGCGGTTCTTCATTTTCAATAGTCAAGGCATATACTGTCATGTCCTCGAAAGTGTTGCTCGCCATATCTTCAAAACCACATTGAACTGGTGGTTTTATTTTTCGCTTTGGTCTCTTCTCTACTTGTGAAACTGGCGAACACTTATCTTATTGTGGACTCTGCTCTATCTGCTGAACTGATTCCTCCTAAGTCTGAGTTTTCGGTATCTCATCTCAAAACATCTGGACTGGGGCCTCTGTCTTCACCTCACTAAGCAGCTTCTATGTCCTCTTATCATCACTTTGAACCTTCTTCTTAAGAATCGCAGATTCATCAAAGGTCACGTGCATGCAGATCATAACTCTATTGGTTGCAGGAGACCACAAGCTATAACTGTTTCCTGATTTAAAATCAGGAAAGCCTACTGAAGAGGCAACACGTGCTTACACGTGACCAGCAGTCACGTGTTGGCACGTGACATTTAAAAGCGGCTTCAAAGGCACATCAGTTCCCCGATCAAATCAAGGAAAAGGCTTCAGAAGAGGTCACGTGCTCACACGTGGCCAGGGGCCACGTGTTGGCACGTGACATTTAAAAGCAGCAGACTCATTCTCTGATTAAATCAAGGAAAAGGCTCCAGACGAGATTCACGTGCTCACACGTGACCAGGGGTCACGTGGTGACACGTGATGGCTAAGCAGCAGCCAGGAAGCAGAGTGCAAAAAGAAGAAGAGGGCTCGTTCCAAGGGGGTCACGTGCTTACACGTGACCAAGGGTGACGTGACCATGGGTCACGTGGTCACACGTGACCGGCTTTCAAAGCCCATTTACTTAACAGAATTAAATTCTGAACGGCATTCAAATCTTTCCAAAGGAAAATGATTATTTGGAACCGATTGGATTAAAGATTTAAAGGTGATTAAATATCACCTATCTATGGAAAAATCTTGAATTTGGAAAGATTTTCCCTTAAAATCTAACCGAAACAACAGAGGAATATCTTTGGATTTAAAATCCAATGGTGAATAAAATTCACCTAATAATCCAAAGGTCCAAATGAATGGTGAATGCAAATCAAATCTCTCAATGAAAAATTCACCAAAACTAATTGATTCTGCTGCTTCTCCTATAAATAGGAGCCAAGAGACACACAAAAAAAAGGGGAGGAGAGAACAAGACAGAGAGAAAAAAGAGAGAGCTTTGATACTTTGGAAGAATTTGAATCTTCTGCAAAAGAAAAACTTATGTAAGAATGGGAAGGTATTAAAAGAGAATTTAATTCTCAGCAGAGTTTAACTCTGATATTAAACAGAAGAACATAGTTCTCTCTTTAGTGGAGGGTCTGCAAAGTGCACATCTCCCCTCGAATTGAGAATTTAATTCTCATTGGGTTGAGATCCTGCCATGCAAATCCAAAGCATAGAGAGGGAATAGGAGTTTGAGAATTTAATTCTTACAGAACTATAGGAATTTAATTCCTTTAAAATAAAATCAGGGTTTAACCCTATGTTATAGAATTCAATTCCTTCAGAATGAACAGATTCAGGGTTCAACCCTAGTTAAGAACTTAGTTCTGTTAAAATAACAGGAATTTAATTCTCTTAAGAAAGAAGAAATTAGGGTTTCACCCTATGGCAGAATCTCATTCCTCGGAATAATTCCTCTAAAGTTATTAGGGTTTAACCCTATGATATAATTCTTCATATATATGAGGAATTTAATTCATACAGAAAATTCAGAGTTCAACTCTATCCCAGAATATAAATCTTCAGAAGGAAATAGGAATTTAATTCCTCTAAAATTATTGTTAGGGTTCAACTCTACGAAGAATTTAATTTTTAAAAGGGATTAACAGATCCTGTAAAAAAACATACATAGAGGCAGGGTCACGTGCCACCACGTGACCCCCTAAAAGATCTACAGAAAAGGCCCGTTGAGGCAGTGCCTCACGTGTCCCACGTGACCCCTTGGTAGAAACTCTAACAGACAAACACTTAAATGACCGTCACGTGATGGCACGTGATACTCCAAAAGATGCAATATTCTCAGCAGAACAAATGAAGGGAGGGCGCCTTCACGTGCTATCACGTGACCCCTCCCGCCTTAGTGTTTAACACTAAATTGGAACCCCGAAATCCAATGTTAAACACTGTTTTGCCTTAGTGTTCAACACTAATTAAAGAGCTTTCTTGCAGTGTTTAACACTAAATCTCTTAGTGTTTGACACTAAATTAAATCTCTGTTGACAGAGTTTAACATTAATTTCCTTAATGTTCAACACTAAATTAAAATTTCTGCCAACAGTGTTTAACACTGATTATTCCTAGTGTTTAACACTAATTTGAAATCTTTGCTGCTAGTGTTTGACACCGATTTGCTCTAGTGTTTAACACTAATTTGAACCACATGTTGCTGGTGTTTAACACCAATTGTCTTTTAGTGTTAAAACACTAACTTGTTCCCAGTGTTCAACACTGCTGATCTTTAGTGTTTAACACTAACTTTAGCCCAATTGGCTAAATGGATAGAGGCAAAGCCTCTCCTTCAATGGACCAACAGAAAACCAGTATTCTAAACATGATGGGACTTAGCCCAAGATGGCCATAAGTCCTCAATTTAAACTTAACCGGGCTAATGGGCTCATAACATAATTAATTGGTCTTGATCATAAATTGGGCCAAAGACTATTTAATCCACCCCGGTTCAAGGGTACATCTTTTCACTCCTTTGATACTTGGCGTTGTAATTCCTCAACGTCTTCAAAGAGGTGACGGGTCCCGATGACCATACATTGACACGGACTGTGGGATCCTTAAACCCATGGACTACGATGTCCTTAACCTTGACTGAGATGTCTTAAAACTAACAACGGACTGTGGGGTCCTTAAACCCATGGACTATGAAGTCCTTAACCTTGACCGAGATGTCTTAAAACTAACAACGGACTGTGGGGTCCTTAAACTCATGGATTACGACGTCCTTAACCTTGACCGAGATGTCTTAAAACTAACAACGGACTGTGGGGTCCTTAAACCCATGGACTACGACGTCCTTAATCTTGACCGAGATGTCTTAAAACTAACAACAGACTGTGGGGTCCTTAAACCCATGGACTACGATGTCCTTAACCTTGACCGAGATGTCTTAAAACTAACAACGGACTGTGGGGTCCTTAAACCCACGGACTACGACGTCCTTAACCTTGACCGCAATATCATAAAACTAACATTGGACCACAATGTCCCTAAACTACCCATGGACCGCAATGTCCCTAAACTATCTACCGACCGTAATGTCACTAAACTAAACAACAGAGCCCCTCTTTTATTGCTCTCTTGTTGGATCTAAACGATCCCGTTAAGTTGATCTTAGTCTAAAAACTAGACTAACGTATCCTTAACTAATGTTTAAGTCGATCTTAGTCTCAAATGAGGCTAATGTATCCTTAAACCCAAACCCCCAAACCCAAATCTAAGATAATACGGATTTGGACTAGTCCACGCCCTACGGGCGACGACATAACTCAGTCTCCGTATACAATCCACGGGCAACCAAACACAAAGTAAACACACACGACACGAAGTGAAATTTTGGAGAAGGAGAAAGTTGTTACCGCTATGCGGTAGCGTAATTAACTGCAGGGGCTTGCGCCTGCAGGGAAGAGCGTCCCCACAATCAAAAACCCCTCAAGTGAGGGTGAATCTGACGAAGTCTGCTATATCGGCCGTATCTGTCTAAACCTCCGATACACGGTGCCATAAATCAACTTGGCATCTTCGGAGAGGTAGACGGATAGCACCAATTAGCATCTGCCCCGAATCTCAAGCAAGACGTCTCCGCCGTCGCGCCGCCATTCGGAGGGGAACAATAACCCTTAACACCTTCTGCGTACCCGAGGAAGATACATTTTCTTGCTCTTGGCTCAATCTTACTATTCTTCTTGTAAACGTAAGCTGAGATCCAAACACTCACAGCTTCAAGTAATCGGCGGTTTTTCCAGTCCATACTTCTTTTGGAGTATTTGATCCTATCGCCGATGATGGTGACCTGTTGATGAGGTAAACGGAGGTATTTAGAGCCTCCACCCAGAACTCCTTCGGAAGTCCAGCAGTAATCCTCAAGTATCGTGTCTTTTCTAACAGCGTCCAATTCATGCATTCTGCAACTCCATTTGACTGTGGATCTCAGGATGTGGTGTAGTGGCGTACGATCTCTTTGTCTTTGCAAAACTCCTTGAATACATTTGAAGTGTATTCATCACCATTATCGAACCTCACGGCCTTCACAGATTTTCCTGTCTTCTTTTCCACCATGGCTTTCCAAGTCCTGAACTTCTCGATACATCATATTTGTGCCTCAAGAAATATACCCATAGCTTTCTTGAGAATTCATCAATGAAGGATACAAAGTATCTAGCTCCTCCACGAGAAGGAATCGGTGCCAATCCCCATATGTCGGTGTGAATATAATCCAAGATACCATTAGAATCATGTACACTTGTGTCGAACCTCACTCGATATTGCTTTCCTAATATACACTATTCATAGAAGTCCAGCTTCTCAAAATTTATACCCCCAATCAAACGTCTCTTGTGGAGCACCTCTAAATTTCGTTCATTCATGTAGTCAAGTCGCAGATGCCACAATCGTGATGAATTTAGATCTGTATCAGAAGATTTAAATGCGAACTCACCTGTGATAGTGTGCCCTTGAATTAAATATAAATTACCGGCCTTCCTTCCTTTCATGATGACCATAGATCCTTGAAAGATCTTCATAGAGCCACCTTCGATTACTGTCTTGCAACCGAGCGAATCCAAAGCATCTAAGGAGATGAGACTCTTCTTCAGATCCGGTACATACCTGACGTCTGTCAACGTACTTTCGACCTCATCATGCATCTTGATCCGGAACGTTCATATCCCAACAGTTTTGTATACCGTATCATTGCTCATGAATATTGGTCCACCATCAAAGGCACGATACGATGCAAAGTAACTTCTATTTGGGGCATATGATAGGAACAATCAGAATCTAGAATCCATGAATTTTGTACATCGGCTAATGCACATACCGTAAGAACCGAGGTGTCGCTGTCTGAAACCTACTCCGCAATGCTCACCATGTCAGAAGATTTCTTTTTATGCTTCTCCTTTATGTGATGGTAGTCCTTCTTCCAGTGTTCTTTACTTTTGCAATAGTGGCACTTGTCATCCTTGGGGTTCTTCGATTTTGACCTTGATCTACCTTTAGAGCCTTTCCCTTCGCGCTTCTGTGAACAATGCCTAGCGAATAATACATTGTCCTGACCTTCCGTGTGATCCGATAACATCTTTCCTCTTAATTCTTCAAAATGAATCCTACTTTTATATCTTCTAGGGAGAGCATGTCTCGGCTGTATACTATACTGTTGATGAACTGGTCATAAGATGGAGTTAAAAGCACAAGAGAATCATTGCTTGATCCTCGTCTTCGATCTTGACGTCTATATTCTTCAAATCCATCACGATCCGATTCAGCTCGTCTAAATTGTCTTTGATGAACGTACCTTTCTTCATCTAGAAGTTATAGAGACGATGCTTCAAGTATATTCTGTTGGTGAGAGATTTCTGCGAATAGAGTGACTCAAATTTCTTCCATAGCTTTGCTTTAGTTTCCTTTTCGGCGACCTCACAAAGCACTTTTTCGGCGAGGGACAATTGGATCACGCTATGGGTTTTCATCTCCATTTCTTTTTTCGCTTCCGCCGACATATCCTTCGGAAGTTTCTCTGGCTCAAACACGATCTTGTACACACCTTGCTGTTCAGCAGAGCGATCATCTTGATCCTCCATAGGCTGAAACTGTTTCGCCTGTCGAATTTCTCCACCTTGAAGTTGGTTGAAATCATACTCCGAGACCAAATCCAAAACCCGAACCTTCGCTCTGATACAAGTTGTTAGGGTTGAGGCTTGTGAAAGCGTTGGTTTTAGATGCTTAGAGGAGAAAACTAAATAAGGGACTCGAGAAATCTCCGGTGAAGGATAGGATCTCACTATAGAGAGAAAGCAATTACAAGAGAATTTTGAGTATTACAAAAATTTTCTCACAAACTCTCAAAACTCTTGATCTCTCACTCTTCTGCTTCTTGCTTTTATATGTGCCTCTGCAAGCACCTTAAGCCCTCTATTTATACTAGTTTCAAACATCCTCTAGAATCCCTCTAGAATTTCTTTAGAGATTCTAGATTAATTCTAGTAATTCAATGTTCTAGAACAATCTCATATGTAGAGCACTTTTAGAAACTCTCTAGCTAGAAGTTCTCTGGAACTTTTCCAAAGAATTCTTTGGGCTTTATTAAATTATTCTGCATCAAAATACAACAATTTCTATCAACTAGAAAATGTCCCATTATCAAACGAATTGTTATCATTTGTTCATCACTTTCTAAATTGATTGTTTATAACTTCCTTCTTCTTTTTTTATACAGGATTTCACCAATGCCGATGGGGCTACAAGAACGTCTCAGCAGTTGAAGGTGCCGTCGAAGGTTACAAAAATGCAGAGATCCCCCTTGATGTTATCTGGAATACGCTGATCACATGATGAGCTTAGTTTTTCCCCCCTTAAATCAACCTGTTAGGGGATCGAGCTTGCACTCATCTCTTTTGATGCCAACTAAATTAAATTTAGTTGTTAGCCAAAACTTAGTTGGTATTGCATTTCCCTCTCTGGAGAGAGTACGAGGGTTTGATCCTCCGGTCGGGGAAGTGACTACAATGTAACACTTTCAGAACAAATTCATGGGTCCACAGGATGAGTGTGTAATGTGTGCATGGATGTAGTGCGTGTGTTGTATGTATAGATGCTAGGGTTATCGGCCAATACCAAAAAAAATTAAAAATTCCATAATAGGTTCGATCACAAAAAAAAAAACAAGGAACAGCATAAAAGAAACAACATTCTCCAAAGATATTTAATATTTTGTTTGGGATCGACTTTAATAAATCTTGCAGTTGATTTCAAATATATAGTGGGTAACTGGAGAATTTTAAGAGGTTAATGATGATGATTTATGCACCAACAATATATAGAATGTATACAAAGCCCAAATAATCATAGGCCCAATAAAAGTAACCCAGTTCCCCATGACTTTGTGTGGATTTGTGGACCGGCCTGGCCCAATTAGCCTAACAAAAACAGAAATTATTTTCACGTGCTTCGCACATACCATAATCTGGTATGTGTAATACTTGGCCTAGTACTTATCAAATATGATTGACCACCAATTCACACGACAACTAATTAAAAAATCTGTCACATAACAGATCAGATGTCAGTCTTCACTGTGGTTTATATTCCTCGTAAATTGCTAAATGCAGTAGCAAGCGATGTGTATTCTCTAAACCTAATTAAATTAAATTAATCGTTGTCTGAAATTCGCTATGAATTACATATCAAAAGTGTTGCCGCTTGCTACCGTCCGTTATTTTGGCATGTCACATGTGTCTTTTTTTAAGCGTTTCACAGTAGACATCTAATCCTTCCATCAAGAATAATAACACTATGCATTCGAATTCGACGTGATATGATATTCTCAACTCTTGATGAGTCCTGGCCCTTTCTACAACTAATCAGGGATATAAATGCTTTGAAAATTTGCATCGTAAATTCTTTTCAATTAATAAGGAGTCAGACTACCAAAAAACAAGGACTTCGAATCAACTCATGGCCTCTGCATGAAATAGAGCACACGATGCTTGTGTTTAAGTCTTGAATGCTTATCTAAAAAAATGTGGGGAAATTTAGAAAGAAAGAAAGAAAGAATGGTCTTAATTACAAAAAAATACTATCACCGTTTGGTCAGGTCTACGCATTTTGTTCATACTATTAACGATTGTAGAGTTGGTCATGTGGGGGGGGGGGAAAAATGCTTAATTTGCGAGCTTGTAATTTCTCTCAAAGTCTACCTAACACACAAACACCATGAGCCTACATGTTTGGCACTAATATTTAGGTGCTGTAGATCCCACCGTTTTTATCTATTGGATAGATTTGGACAGTAGATCCCATAGTTTTTATAGATTTGGACAGGATTTCAAACCAGTAGGTAAAGCATATATTACTTTTGGTCATAATAACAGCTTGTTCACCTATTGATATTTGATGTTCATGTCTCTTAATAAATTTGAGTTTCATGCTAAGATAACCAAGAAAAAATACATCAGCTATGTATAAATAAGAAGGAAGAACATAAAAAAATTATAACCCATAATATATTTATCCGAACAGCCGCTGATGATGCTCTATATTGACGATCTCCCATATTAGGACACGTGGTAGATGACGTGTCCCAGAACTCAGGAGAAAGGGCCCACAGGGGCCGACCAGACCACCCCGGTACCCGACCTGCAAGCATAAGCCAGCTCTCTTCAGAGCCCCCTGAAAATTGGTCTTCTCGGCCTCTCAGCTCGCCTCGAGCTGCCACAGGACCAAGACTCCTCGGCCCTCTCGCTCGTCCCCGAGCTCCCCAGCCGAGGCCATCTTCCTCGGTCCTCCGACCGACCAACTCCACCGCTCACAGGCGTAACCGCCGCTCCACAAATCTCGTCATGCACAGATTCTCCACCAGCAACATCCCACGTTCCACGCCATCACGAGCCTCATTAACGGGCGATCCGCTCATTACGCGGGCATGACGCCGGAAGTGTAACTGCCGGCGAGATTCTCGGGCCTGCTGCTGCGTACTGCCGCCACTATATAAACCCCCATCACAGAGGGGTCAAGTAAGCCATTTTTTCTTTACTTAGCCGTTACTCTGCTCTGATCTTGTGCTAACTTGATCGTCGGAGGGTCCTCGGTGGTACCAAACCACCCCGGGACTTGTTTGCAGGTACTCGGCGCTAAACTCCTCAAATCACCAATCTCCTCAAAGCCCATTGGGACCCACACTCAACAGGAGATCACCTCCAAAATCCACCGGGAGATCGACGGAAGACAACATCTGACGGAAACCCGAAAATGACCTCCATTAGCCGCTGTCTAGAACCGGCCAGCCGTTGTATATCTATGTTTTAGGAGCCCGGATACATTACCTCCGGAACAAAAAAACCTAATAGATCTTAGATTCAAGATACATGAAATTAACCCATTGATTCAAACCTTAAGCTATCTTTTCTCTTCATGATTTTCCTTTTTAGCTATAATAACTTAATTTGAAGGTTTGACTAATGTGATTCTTATAATTATAGTCTAATTCAAATTTGGCAGGACCGGAAAAGAACTCGTGTGGTAAAAGACCCGTGACTTCGAAAGGCTTTGTGAACACACACCCCCACACACAAGATAAGGATCAATAGGAAGCTTCATAGTGATAGAGCATAGGTGCAACTTGTATGAAAGCTTTGTATTTTCTCAAGATCTTCTTTTGTATTATCTATACACCGCTAATTAAAGAAATTTAAGAATGATTAAAAGAAAGCCAACGCCATGCATTGTTCTCGTTATAGACGAACTGAAGATTTAAAAAGGTCAAGAAGAAATAAGGACATGTTTGTTATGGTTCTCTACCAATGTATTTGGACCCGAAAATACAGAGATCATGACAAGAAATCATCTTTCTTAATTAGTTACATTCCATAAAATTAACTTTATGGTTATCCACAATTCCCAATTAATCTGCTCTTCATTTCTTGGGTTTTTTCTTTTATATATCATCCAAAAACTTATCTATTTCTAAATATCCACCCTAAAACTTCGATATTTCATATATTACTTTTAAAACTTGTAAGTTATCCGAATTTCTCTCATGTGCTAATTTTCGAATGAAATACATTTTAACAATGAAAATGGTCTTTCTTAGAGCATTAAGAGCGCAAACATGAGGTTGACCGAAGAAACCAATAATCTAGATTCCTTTGTTGATGACCGTGACCGTGGGCCAAGGCCTCTCATGACGTCACAAGATGAGGCCATCATTCACTACGATTGAGTTTCAATGTAGTTGCCTATGTACGGACTCAAAGATAATTAACTTGATTATATTTGAAGTTGTTAAAAATCATAGGTTCTCCATTTTCATGTAGGTAATGAAATCAGATCAAATAGCTGATTAAACATGTAATCAACATATATTTAATACATTAAAAAAAACTTGATCTAAGTTGCTTTAGATTTTCTTCTAAATTTTTTTTATGAACTTTAGATTATTCTTCTATTTTCGTATCGATCATCATCGTACCTTCTGTATTTGCAAGCTTAGGCACTCAAGAGACTCAGTTTGTTTGCTTTTGAATTCGACCTAAATAGTTAAGAGAAGCAGTCGGAGACAAATTTAATTTAAATCAACCAATTGAACTCATGATATATAGAAACTCAGTTTGTTTGCTTTTGAATTCGACCTAAATAATTAAGAGAAGCAGTCGGAAACAAATTTTTATATATATATATATATATATATAGAGAGAGAGAGAGAGAGAGAGAGAAAAGATCCCATAGGAGGGAATTTCCTTCTATGGCGTCGAAAAAGTACGCCGTCCATTGTGTTTTTCGATGATCGGCACCCATCATCTTCATCGTTATCATCTAAGATATAGGTACACCAAATTTCATGTGATTCAAATGAAATTCGGCATACCCACATCTCCGATGATAACGATGAAAATGATGGATTCCGATCGTCGGAATACATGATGGAGAGCGTATTTTTATGACGCCATAGGAGGAATTCCCTGCTGTGGCATCTTTCCTCCATTATTCTTTTTATTCTTTTTATATATATGCCTAACTAGAATACTATTGTGTGAGTCCTTGTTAAAGTCAGCTTGGTTAGCATATCTATACCTGAGCATGACCGTGTAACAATGCAAAGGGCAATGCATGGAGGACTTTCGTGTAAAATGTCATCTTAATTAAGTTAACTAAATTGTTGAGCACTTTCCTACGTCTTATTATTATAAGAAGAGAAAGCCTTCTTAAACAAGCGCAGCCTCCCCATATCCATACCACCGCGTTTAGCTAATGGACCGGTCGAAGCGGAAACAAAAGGCAGAGGACGATGGCGCCGGACGCCAACGCAAACAACGGAGAGTTGACGATGTCGAGAAAGATGAAGAAGAGAGCGTCAACGACGCACAAGTGGAGGAGTTCTGTGCGATCATGCAACGTTTGTACGAAGCGTCGAGGTACCTCGCCGTTAGCGGCGGCTGCGTCAGGAAGATGGAGAACGGGAGGTTCCGCTGGAGCCCGAAGTTCGTGTGGGAGGACTTCGAGAGGAGCGATGGCGCCGTGAAAGATGACGGCACCGTGAAAGTCGATGACGGAGAAGGAGGAAAGGAGGAGGTGAGCGGAAAGAATAGTAAGGCCTTAATGTTGGATCTCAATGCGGATCCGGAGCCTGATCAGGGCAGTTAGAACTACTGTGCCCTTCTTAATTAGTTCTGGTTTTAATTAATATATAAGGTAAAAATAAGAATAAAAGTTTTTTTTTATACCTAACCATGTTAAATTGTAATTGGTATAATGTCGATCTCTCTTCTATGCCCTCTATTATGGGAAAAAATAAGTGGTTATGTAAATCTCCAGATCCTTTGTACTTCTTGTATTTAAAATTTTAATCCCAATAAATTTTTTGTTTAAACCCCAAATTAGTTTCCTAAAAATTTTCTAATTTTTCTTTTGTAAACCCTAATCTAAAATTTTTCATGCGTGTCTTTTCTAAACCAAAGCCTTTCTCCCGGCCCAGTCCACGAAACAAATTCCCTAACACATACCCAAACTCCCAACACGACCCGGTTCCCATCCCCCCCTCCCCCTCCCCCTCCCTTTCTTTCTTCCTCCTCTCTTTTTCCCTCCCGCTCGAAAATCCCACGTCCTCGTTCTTCGCCATGAGACCTGCTCACCTTCGTGAACAGCTCGCCTCCTCGAACTCGCCCCCGCCTCAACGTTCGCCCGAGATCCCCTATCCCAAATCCTCACCTCTCTAACCGAACTCCTTTCTTCATACCTCATCTCTCTATATCTTCATCTCTCATTCTCAAATCTCTTTCTCAAACTCTTTTTTCCTAGCTCACGGATTCCAACGAGCTCATCACCGACCACCGAACATCCCTCTTCCCCTCTCGCACTCCTCCCCTCTCTCAAGAACCCATCCTTGACCCCATTGCACGATCACCACCTCGCCACTACTCCCCTCTTCACCTCTTACCGCCTCACACCGACACCGAGCTCCAAACCCTTACCGGCGCTCCACTGCCCATACCATCATCACCGTTGTCACCACCCCCGCTGTCTTCGCCTCCTCCTCCTTCTCCATCGGCCTAGACCCGGCTCCCAACTGCCACCTTATCGCGCCGACAACCCCCTGCTCCTCTGCAACCCATAGCCCTCGCCCATCGCCGAGGCCGCCGCCGCAGCCACCACCGGCGTCTCCTTCTCCGTCAGCCGTCGTCGACCCCATCTCAGCAACCCCCCACATCACCGCTCCAGCCACGACCAATTCCAGACCCCATAGCCGACCCAAGTTGTCGCCGTCGCAGCCGTGAACGTGCCGTGCTCGAGTCCGTGCCTTCGCCGTAACCATCCGTGCAATCGTCGTCGTTGTGCCATCGTCGCAGGCAAGTGAAATCTCCACTTGCTTATCATGCTACTTCAAACCTTAGCTATGAAATCTAATATAACTAGATATATCTATAGTTATAATTAGATAATAGTTCGTTATCGAAATTGTGTAGCAGACTATAGTACCGTCTTATTGTTTGGATCCTGACTAGGACTTATTACTGTGTTTGGTATCATGTAGGAGTTATATGGTCATTACCTAATTTCATTTGGCTAAATGAAACGGGAATTACGATCGATAACCGAACGTCTACCTAGATATTCGATAGGTTAACCGAATGGAAATACTATTTAACATGTCTATATTTTGTGAACGTCGAATTCCGTCACCGTTGATAACTATTGTGTAGTGATTTAAGTTTAAAATGTTAGAGAATATCGTCACGAAATGTTGCCTCAAGGAGGCGACGCCAATCTTGATTTTACTGTACATGTCGCGGCGTTTAATTGATATTAAATTAGATACATACCGGAACTTAATGTTCTATGGCTCATATCGAAGACAACTCAATAAGATAGAACCATCTGTAATTTATATTTCGATACTAATATATCTAAATGATGAAAACTGACTTGGGATGCGGCTCTGGACTGCAGTCCAGAGCAGCATTCCATATTGACAACTGTTTATAAATAAATGTGTAGCTCTGTACGAACATGAAAATAAACAGAACCATATACTGTTGCGAAGATAATCCTGTTAACTAACTATAGGTGGTGGTTCCATTCGATTTTACCGCCATTTGATATTTTAATTGCATTTTGAACCGTCAAGGTGTACGGCAGTTTAGTACAAAGACAAATTGTATACCCTAACCTTAAACATGACATATCTCCCAGTACGCAGTGGATATTGTCAATCTGTCTAGTGTGTTGGAAATGTAATTGATAGATCTAAATTTTACCTAACTATAGCGTTGCCTAATTATGATCCCAACATAGAGTAAAATGTGTTACGAAATGGACTTTCAGTTCAGAAACTGGATTTCCAGCGGTAAACACTTCAAATGAAATAACCGTAACTCGCAAACTGAAACCCGATTGATCTGGAACCAATTTTGTTGGTTTGCTATTTAAGTTTACTTACTGTCTATTTTGTATCTTTTTGCCTAATTACAAACGTACGAATTAATATGTTTTTCTGAACTCATAATACACATTGTGTTTCATATTGTACATGACTTGTTTCGTGGTGATTTGTAGCGAACTCGTATTTATCCGACCGTGCTACCTTTAGTGATAGAGAACGTTCATAGTGATTTTTAGCGAACTTTGCATTGTCGAACGTGAGTGGTATTGGATTAGCTGTATCAAGTACGTCAGAGATAAGTGATTGATTCGTGGAAGTGAACAGTGCAGTGGAATCGAACTTGTATTTAGCGAGGTACAATAACTTAGAGGATGATCATTCGATATATATATATATATATATATATATATATATATATATATATATATATATATATATATATATATATTAGGTCGTGGACCTAGCGGCACGGTTACAGGGTCATGTCCCGGGCAATAGCAGACCATAGTCTCGGGCATGCACAAGACTCTTGTTAAACAAGAGTATCATTTTCCACCGATTGATTTCATTTGACTTAATGACTGATAGGTAATGACATACACATTGCATGGATTGCTGACATGGTACATATACCATACTGTTCATATTCACTTGATATTACATATGCTCATGTTACTGTATTCTGTCGTTCATTTCATATTTAATATCATAGTACACACACTATATATATATTGCTATATGTGTCTCCCTGATGACCTGAGTGTGCATGCTCAGAGAACGAAGTGGACCCAACTCAAAAGCAAGACCTGTCATTCGAGATCGCAGAGATTTAGACCGCGACACCCGCGCTATCGCCTTTACTTGCAATAAGGATATTGTTATTTCTTTGGTTAGTTGTTTCTTTCATGGGAATAATTGTATCTTAAACTCTATTTAGTAAATGTAATGATGTTGTGAGCTATGATTTTCTTTACTTTCATGCTATATTTACTGATTATCGTGTAATGCTAGAAACCGAAGTGTGATTATGGTGGGATTATTCCTTGACCGTAGGAGTATGGCTGGTCTAGACATCACTCGTATTTCGTATTTTGAGAAGCGGGGCGTGACAGGTTCCAAAATTGAAAATCCAATTTGAACCACAACCTCACAAATGCATATACAATTTTCTCTTTTTTCCTAGCTAAAAAATAAAAATAAAATCATAATATTAACTACCCTTTCTCTAGATCTCCCTATATCTGTCCGATAACTGACCACTTTCCCATCTCCCGCTGACTACTATCCATCTTCCTCCCTCCCCCCCCCCTCTCTCACTCAAAAGAATAATTGTCATTAATAATAAAATTAATTGCTTACATTACGTGTATCGCACGTGCAAAACATTAGTATTATTTTAACTCAAAACGAAAGGACCTCAAATTGAAATACCGATTGATAATTGGTCTTATCGTTTCTTTAAGGAAACAATAAGGTGAATATGCCTATCTTATTTATTAACGGTTTTGATGATAAAAGGTTTAACTTAGAACTGTTCCTAGTTTCCGAGTGTGCGCAAGCCTTTTTCATGTATGGCGAGCTATGCTATGAGTATGTCATGAACAATTGAAGAAGTTAATTGGTGTGCCGAGTGTAATAGACTCAGGAAGAAGAGAGAGAGATATAAAATTGCGGACATTGTTCTCTCCAAAATTGGATTTGCACTAAAGACAAACCAATTGATGCAAAAACTGTCTCCCTCGATAGATCGGTCGTCGTCACAGGAAGGGGAGAAAATTCTTCCTAATAATAACAATAATAGATCCCTTGGATGTACGGATAAAATTGATAAACAAAAAAGCAAGGATAAAATTCATCCAGCCAGCCATTATATTTTATTGATAAAGAACGGGTTACAGTTACACATGATCTGATGATAAAAACGAACCATCAAACCATTGAATCATGATCTTGTCTTGAAGACCGAGTGCAAAAGCAGAGATGGACATCTAAATCTCCTACACTGCGAGTCTCAAGTCGAATCATGATGCACCGGCTACACCGCTCGGCCTGCTCTTAATACCCAAGCTCAGGAATGGACGTCTAAATAGCTCATGTAAAGTGTTTTTCGCTACCATGTTGAGATGGATGCGTACGTACTTCAGGCGTGTACAGATTCCACCGGCCCCATGATAGGCAAGGGTTTATTCATTGTGGGGACTCTAATCTTCGACAACTGCGGACAAAACTGCCGTTAATTTCCCCTCGCGTTGAAGCGAGGGGACTTCCGATTGATGGGTCATGCTTATCAAGCGAAATTGATGTGCAGTATGCATGTGTTGTGTTTTGAAAACAATTTGAGGATGCATTAGGTATATCGGGAGCCTTGCAGAATTTACGTGGGTCCCGCTACCCGAATAGCGGGTTGGGGGTTAAGGGGACTAATATCCCTTTTATGGGGTGCGGGGCAGCATCCCGTTATAAATTTTTTGAATGAGAGAAGTGTTTTGAGTGTGTCAGGAAGCTCCCAAAAAGGGGAAGAGACAAGGGAGTGCACACAAGTGCCTTCAAAGTGGTCCCTGCTTGCGCTGGCGCACATATTGGGTTGGCGCATGGCGCTGGCACACATATTGGTTGGCGCACGGCGCTGGCACACATGCAGAGGTTGGTGCTTGCACACCCGTAGGGGTTGGCACTGGCGCACCCGGAGGTTTGGCGTTGTCGCACATACTTGTGGAGCTTAAGCTCCTGTTCGTGTAGCTTGAGCTCCAGGGGGTTTTCCCAAGGGGAAAATCCCAAAAGGGGTTACTTTTGATGAGATCACCCCCAACCTTCTCTTATTTTGGTCCCAAAAATGCTCTCTTAAATCTTCAAAATATTGGATCTTGGATCTTGAATGGTGTAAAAGGACCATTTTCCACCCTTTTCCAAGCCTTGGATCTTTCTACAAATGAGATTTTGGAGATGGATTCTCCTTCTTCTTCCTCTTCCCCCTTTGAATCTTGAGAAGGAAGAAGAAGCGATATAAAAATCACTCTTTTTAGAGATTTGTTAGGGGCTTCACTCTCTTTTCAACGGGTTTAAGGCTAAAATCTATTTAGTTTTAAGAAAAAATAGCTTGAGCTCTTGATTAAATATGAAGAGGAAGAACTTGAAGAGAGAGAGAGAGAGAGAGAGAAAAGGGAGGTATAAACCCTAGAAAATTTAAGGGGAATTGATTATACTTCATTTCTTCATAATAATGCGTTATACAGGCTACACATTTGTCACATATCCTTTTGGGCTTTACAAAATGGATCTTTTACCCATCTCATGCTTATGTGCTCATTTATTTTTGCACATACACTACTACATATTATAAAGATTAGAGACCGTTTAATACGGTCGCTGATATCAGGTTAGCGATTGCTAGCGACCGTTTATAAATAAAACGGTCGCTAATATACGGTCGCAGAAAGGATGGTCACTGATACGTGTATTAACGTCCGTTCCTACACGGTCGCTAATAAATACGGTCGCTAATAATATATTAACGACCGTTTGTCATGGTCTCTAATGAAACGCCATGTGGAAATGCACAGAGTTCTTAACCGTTTCGCATATCAATGAACGGTCGCTAATGAGGGTATTAGAGATTGTTCCTGTGGCATGAACAGTCGCTAATACCCTTTTAAATTGAAAAATAATACAGAAAAAATCAATATTCCATACTATAATACACAAAAATCACAATTAATATATCACGCAACAATCGTGTTTCTCTTACAAACCAACATATAATCACGATACGCACGATATATCTAATAATATCAACTCAAAACAAACCAATTAACATATAAACACGCTGCGCACAATATATCCAACAATATTAATTTAAACGAACAAACCAATTAACATATAAACACAATATAATGTTCATACCAGAATATTGCATTTTATACCGCCCATTCTTATGCTCGTGTGTTTATAGGTAGGTGCTTGCAATCCGTGTTTGTTACATATTTACAGAATACAGGTTTCCAGTACAAATATTGCAAATCAAGATAAAATCTCCACAGTTACGCCAAAAGCAGAACATCTGTTGACAGCAGATAAAAGCCGGGTTCCGGTCATCCATATCCGTCCAGTGCCAAGTACCAGTTCCAGAGACAAGACATATGACAGTGGTCATTCGTGTCTGGGACAAGCACAGAGCACGAGGGGGGCTGCATAAGAATCAATGGGTGCGCGGAGCTCGAGGGAGATAAAGTCAAAAGTGAAGAAAAGAAAGCAATCTTGGACTAAGAAATCTGCTGATATTCTGGAAGACTTTTGTGTAGTTTGAAGTTTTCAAACACGAGGAAAAAGTAAACCAGGGAACACGACAAAACGCCATGACCCAACTCCACCATACGGCCGCGGATCCGCGGCTAATAGGGGGTCTAGGCCGCGGATCCGCGGCCATTCTGTCTCCTCACTCTGTCATCTTTTGGGGGCATTTTGGTACATTCATTTTATGGCAGATTGTTGCCCTAGGTTCTCAGTTTACCTCTTATAAATACCCCAGAACTTGCCAAGCTTTGGGTTCATTCTTTGTTCTTCTTTCTTTTTAGGATTTAGTCTTTTTCTTCTTCTTATTCATTCTTTTTCCATGAAAATTGTAGTGAGAGCTTTTTGAGTGGGAGATCAATGAAGATGAGGGCTTTTTGTATCATTCTCTTTTGTTTCTTCTTCCCCTTGAGATTCTTGCTTTCTCTTGATCATTCAACCTCTTCATTGAGCTTGAATGGTTAAGGGTTAGTTATTGATCTCAAGGGTCGTATTTTCTTATGGAATTAGCGCTTCATTTCACATGCGTTCTCTACCCTTCCCTTGATCTTGCAACCTCTTGATTGAGCTTGCAAGTTTAAGGGTTGGCTATTGATCACATGCTTGTCTTGAGTTCTAGTTTCTTGTTCTTTTTATCGCTTTTTATTACTTGCTTATTATTATCTTGCTTTACTTTCTTGCAATTTAATTCATGCACTTAATTACTTGTAATCTTTTCTTTTCTTTGTTCTTTTCTTTTGCTCTCTTTTGTTCATTTTGTGAATGGTTGTAATTATTGTTGTTAAGATGAAATACGGTATTGTAAGTTAATATCTTCTTTCTCATTTCCTTTTCCCGTTATTTTCCATTGAACTCCGCCCAAACCATACGCAAGTGCTCCGTTAGGCACCCTACCCTAACAAGGTAACGGTGATTCCTAACCGGGACCGGTTGCGTTCGGTTTGGCCGGAGGCGAAAGCAAGAGACAAGAACGGAAGGACAAGGGTGAATAAGCCATATTCCACGAATACCGCGCTTAAATCCCCTAATCCACGTTGTTTCCGATTGCTTAGCTTCAATTGGTCAAGACTCCGCTCAAAGGTTTTGAGTACGAATTTCTTTAGCTTACAATTTCGTATCTTTTTCTTAACAACTTTATACTTGCAAATAATACACATAGGATAGTCTCGAACAAACATATACTCATTCTTTATTGACTCGTCTAAAACAAGAAAGGACATACAACCATCTCCCTGTGGATCGACCCGTGCTCAACCGGCTAGCTGCATAGCGACACCGTCTTGATTGCGGTTAACTTTAATTCTTCCAATCAAATGGCGCCGTTGCCGGGGAAACGGTAGCATATTTTCTTTCTTGTTATTCGGGTTAATATTCTTTTTGTATATATTTATAAAAAAAAATATATTCTTTTTGTTTTTTTTTTGATCATTTTTGTGGGCAAGAGTGCAGATTTTTGCAGATTTGCAAACTGCGATTGTGGGGAGCAAAGTGTACATTCAAGGTTAAGGTGATTGCAAAGTACAGTGCCAAAGATCCGGGTAGTTTGACCCGCGCAAGCGAACTTTTCAAGCTTACCGGATTTGATTCAACGGGGGTTTCCTAACCCAAAACTTAACGGTACGTACTTTACTAACACCTTCTTCTCAAATCCGACGCATCCAATATACTATTCTTTGCAGGATTCTTTGCAAGTTCGCTAGTAAACGCTAAAAATTGACTAACCCGTATTTGTTGCAGTGCCGCGCTTAAACTAAAAAAACGATTTTTTGATTCTTTATAGAATTTTTATTGAATTGCGCATTGCATACATTAATACGGACTTAAGGGCAAGCGAACCCCACAATATACGGTAAAGGATTTCATCACCTATTCCGTGGCCCACAAATCACGAACTTGAGCATAACGTTTACCCGAACAAATTTTAAAAGAAATTAGACTTTAAGCCTTAAGGACTTCACGCTCACTAGGAGAAGTTAACTGTGTTTAGAACCTCGCTTAACGGTATATTGTTTACGGGGTGTCTAGGAAAGTGTTAACGGCGCAACCGCCAAAAGAGAAATGGTTATTTAATTAAGGAACTTCGCGAAAGCGTTGGAAAACCTCCCCTTATCTCTGCACTTACCTGGCCTCGTGATCAGTGTATCTTGAGCCCGTTTCTCGACACAGTTTTACTTCGACAATCAAGTTTTGGAGCAGGTCTAGTTGACTTAGGTGAACCCTAGAACGATTATGTGTGTGGTATTTTTGTGTCGTGATTGTTTTTGTCCATATTTTTTTTTGTGTATATTTCATTCTTCTGTTAATATATAAACTATAAAAACAAAAATATCACATTCTTTTTCCCCTCCTTTTCTCTACCTTTCTTTCTCTCTCTTCATATCATGGGTACCCCACCTCGAAAAACTCTTGCCGAACTTTGGTACCCCCAACCAGACATTACTTCTTACGGTTCTTGCTTTGCCCGAACTTCGAACGATCCATCCATGCCAAAAATTTCATTGAGAGATCGGATAGACGCGTCCAGGACAAACAATTTGACTCCGCAATCAACTTCGTATCAACCATTTCAAACATTCACCCCTTTTTACGTTGATACCCCTTCTTCGAGTCATGTTGCAACTCCAAGACCTATGTCTATTGCAGAACATATTGAACAATCTCGTAGCCGATCTTTCACTCCTGTCACCACTTCAAATTCTTGGGATCAACAATTTCATTCACCTTCTTATCCAAATGTTGATCCTACCCCTGTCCAACCATTCAATTCCTACCAGTCCTACCCTACTTTTTCACCTTCCCTAGACATTGTTTCTGAACCGCCATTTGGGAATTTTCAGTATCCAAACAACTTTGAATCTTTTACTGAAACCTCTTCACAACCAATGTCTAGTCTAGAACAGTCCTTGGAAGACTTTAGGGTAGCGTCAAGCCAACAGATGATGGATTTGAATGCGTCCATGGCCGCCCTCATACAACCTAGTGACCCGGTAGCTAGTTTTCAACTAGCTCCAAAATTTCCAATGTATGAAGAGGCGGTAGGACAGGATGTGAATTTGAGTGGAGAAAGTGAGCTGTATACCCTTCCAAATCAAACCTACCCGTCTCAAATTGAATCCCACAACTCCTGTGTTGAAAGTCTATCAAGTGTCCCAAATGAATTATCAGTTGAAGATAGAATGTTTAATGAGTTGTGCGACTTTGTAGTATTTGATTTGCCAAATTGTGAAGGGACCTTGCCAAGTGAAACCACACCCAATCCTTTTGACCTCTACACCTCCATCTTAGAACCTGAATTGATTGAAATCCATGCTTTTGATGAGGTGTCTGAGAAAATTGACTTTCACTTAATTACGGATATTGACGCTGGGACTATTTTGGATGATGAACCCATAGATTTGACTGAGTTTTTCTCTCCAATTCATCATCCCGAGTCATTAAATGTTTTTCCCGAACAACATATGCGTCTGGACTTTGATGAAATATGCATGGATGAGCTTAACTTTGAGGAGAATTTTGAGGATATTTTTTAGGATGAAACAGTTCTAGATGATGAGTCGGATTTTCCAATTCATCCTGTCCCTTTCACTGACTGTGTACACCCTCCAGAACCCTTAACCGATACCCTTCCTCAACCACTTCCCTCCATCCTTTCCATCGTTCCGACCTTGCAAGAACCCGTACCATTTTCACTTCCTGTGTCTGGTTTACCGAGTTCGGCGTACCCATGGGTTCTTACGAATCTTGAGGGATTTGACCCAATCTCTCGCCAGGTTAATAGATTAGCACAATCGCTGTTTACACATCGCTCATCACAAATTGTGCTAATCTATTCACTCCATTTCCTCCCTCAAGTTCGTATTCCACTTCTTTTTCCCTTCCTCCATTCTTCTTCCTCTCATATACCGAGACCGTATCCCGCTTCCCTCCGCATACGGTCTCGCGTATTCTCCATTTCTTTCCTCTTCACCTTCTTTCACCAGCCACTGCTTTATCACGATAAGATCTTTCAATGGTTGGTACTAACTTTTGGCCTGTGTAAGGCCTTGTATAGCTTGATACTATTCTTTCCCCCCTAAACCTGAACTTCAACGCCTAATAGTGGAAACACTGTTTTACTTAAGTTTGGGGGGAACCCCTTTTTTGTATATATTTTTGGTTTTTCTTTTTGTATATAATTTGTTTTTAGGGGGAGCACCGACAATTTTGACCCTCTTGGTATAGCCTGACAGTGAGGGCACTGTCAAGTTTAAGTTTGGGGGTGTGCTCGGTAAGCTTTCTTCCTTCGCATTCATTTGTATATTTTGCATTTGCATACCCTATTAAAAACCCATAAAAATCGAAAATTTTCCAAAAAAATATAAAAACCTAGTCGTCAAGTTAGCTAATAGGGTAACTTAGATCTTTATTCCGAAAGCTTAGTTGTTATGATAGAAATAACTAAATTCTAGGCTTAGGGATTGAAAACCCTAAAAATAACCCTCATTCTGTCTAACTTTGGTAAGTATACGTCCTTACAGTTTTTTTGAGAAATAGGTAATCTTGAGTTCAGTTTTTGAGTTAAGTCAAGATGAAGGGAAACTATTTATGCTTTACTGAAGGATAAGTCTGAAAAATAGTTTCTTTTCTCGAGTTCAAATTTAGAAAGTATATACCCTACAAACTGCACTTACACGCATCTTGAAACTTGGGATAGTAGAAGATACCTTGCAATACTCTTTCCTGAAAGCCTAGTATGAAAGAAAAAATGGTATTTAAAGCTAAACACCAAAAGAGCATATTGAAAAATATATCCGGTCTTGAAAAAGAAAAAGAAAAAGAAAAAAGAAAAAAAAATAGAATAAAGTCAAGACCTGGAAACTGCTATTTACGCTTTAAAGTTCACGCATTCAGTAATCGGTCGTTAGTGCCTCAAGAAGCATTAATAATCGCATGAAAGGTGTGTGAGCAAATCCGTCCATCCTTAATGAAAAGAAGTAGTATTAGGTATTAAGGCAAGGGTATTATAGCTTGAATTGAATTCTTGAGTGTAGGGGTGAAAATATACACACACGTAGGGATATACAATTGATGTTTGGATAAGAGATAGAAATAAAGAATAAGACTTGTGTTTTCTGTAAAGTTGATAAAAATCCCTGATTTGAGACCGCACTTTAGAAGGAAAACTCAGGAGAACCAACATCTTTCTAAACTTTTTTGGAACGTATAGGATCTAAAGTTAAAACAGATAGGAGGTGTGAAACATAAGGGTTGGATATTTCTAACTTAGGATGATAGAATTTCTAACGTAAATACTAAACTGTAGGAGTAGAATCGATGTTAACTTATGAAACTAGCTTGACGGGAGTTTGTGGGTAGTATCCGCTGAAAACCCTCAGGAGACAACACTTCTCCTACTAGGGACACCTAGAGGTTTAACGGCTTGTTGCACGTGCTCAGTGCAATCGCGTTCCCTGCGAAAGTGCGGTTAGGATTCTTTTTTGTGAATAATTGGTTTTGCTCGGGACGAGCAAAAGTTAAGTTTGGGGATATTTGTTCATACCAGAATATTGCATTTTATACCGCCCATTCTTATGCTCGTGTGTTTATAGGTAGGTGCTTGTAATCCGTGTTTGTTATATATTTACAGAATACAGGTTTCCAGTACAAATATTGCAAATCAAGATAAAATCTCCACAGTTACGCCAAAAGCAGAACATCTGTTGACAGCAGATAAAAGCCGGGTTCCGGTCATCCATATCCGTCCAGTGTCGAGTACCAGTTCCAGAGACAAGACATATGACAGTGGTCATTCGTGTCTGGGACAAGCACAGAGCACGAGGGGGGCTGCATAAGAATCAATGGGTGCGCGGAGCTCGAGGGAGATAAAGTCAAAAGTGAAGAAAAGAAAGCAATCTTGGACTAAGAAATCTGCTGATATTCTGGAAGACTTTTGTGTAGTTTGAAGTTTTCAAACACGAGGAAAAAGTAAACCAGGGAACACGATAAAACGCCATGACCCAACTCCACCATACGGCCGCGGATCCGCGGCTAATAGGGGGTCTAGGCCGCGGATCCGCGGCCATTCTATCTCCTCACTCTGTCATCTTTTGGGGGCATTTTGGTACATTCATTTTATGGCAGATTGTTGCCCTAGGTTCTCAGTTCACCTCCTATAAATACCCCAGAACTTGCCAAGCTTTGGGTTCATTCTTTGTTCTTCTTTCTTTTTAGGATTTAGTCTTTTTCTTCTTCTTCTTCATTCTTTTTCCATGAAAATTGTAGTGAGAGCTTTTGAGTGGGAGATCAATGAAGATGAGGGCTTTTTGTATCATTCTCTTTTGTTTCTTCTTCCCCTTGAGATTCTTGCTTTCTCTTGATCATTCAACCTCTTCATTGAGTTTGAATGGTTAAGGGTTAGTTATTGATCTCAAGGGTCGTATTTTCTTATGGAATTAGCGCTTCATTTCACATGCGTTCTCTATCCTTCCCTTGATCTTGCAACCTCTTGATTGAGCTTGCAAGTTTAAGGGTTGGCTATTGATCACATGCTTGTCTTGAGTTCTAGTTTCTTGTTCTTTTTATCGCTTTTTATTACTTGCTTATTATTATCTTGCTTTACTTTCTTGCAATTTAATTCATGCACTTAATTACTTGTAATCTTTTCTTTTCTTTGTTCTTTTCTTTTGCTCTCTTTTGTTCATTTTGTGAATGGTTGTAATTATTGTTGTTAAGATGAAATACGGTATTGTAAGTTAATATCTTCTTTCTCATTTTCTTTTCCCGTTATTTTCCATTGAACTCCGTCCAAACCATACGCAAGCGCTCCGTTAGGCACCCTACCCTAACAAGGTAACGGTGATTCCTAACCGCGACCGGTTGCGTTCGGTTTGGCCGGAGGCAAAAGCAAGAGACAAGAACGGAAGGACAAGGGTGAATAAGCCGTATTCCATGAATACCGCGCTTAAATCCCCTAATCCACGTTGTTGCCGATTGCTTAGCTTCAATTGGTCAAAACTCGGCTCAAAGGTTTTGAGTACGAATTTCTTTAGCTTACAATTTCGTATCTTTTTCTTAACAACTTTATACTTGCAAATAATACACATAGGATAGTCTCGAACAAACATATACTCATTCTTTATTGACTCGTCTAAAACAAGAAAGGACATACAACCATCTCCCTGTGGATCGACCCGTGCTCAACCGGCTAGCTGCATAGCGACACCGTCTTGATTGCGGTTAACTTTAATTCTTCCAATCATATAACTCAAACACATAAAAACAATAATGTTTTGGTTACAAACCAATAAAGTACGTACACTATAAGTCCAACAATACGAAAAAGTCTCCAAATCACGCGCAATCCCATATCACTTAACCCATGCGACCCTGCAAATCCAAACAAATAAATAAATACACGAACTTAATATTCGAAATTAAACATCATGTTAGCTACGACTAAAACATGTATATGTGTACCTCACTAACTCCCACTGCACCCACGTCAAAAATCTTATGTCTGCTTCAATTAACTTCGCAAAAGTATTTTTAGAGTACACCAACAGCACTTAAGCTAGCCGGTAACAAGATAAGAACCGTCGTGATTAGGAGTAGTGAAGTGAACCGGTAGATACTCCTCGCTCTCTCGGTAAAAGTTTGAACTACAGGGTCTGCTGAAACTACCGGTCCATTTCAGTAAATTCAAGTTGAAATTACTGAAGTAGGCCAGAAGATTCTCCAGAACCAGTAATTCAAATTTTTACTGTGAGAGCGAGAAATATATGCTAGTTCACTTCACTCCCAGTCATGGCGGTTCTTGTCTTCTTACCGGCCATCGTTACATCGGCATGCATTTTCCAAATTGAAATTGAGTTGAAAGTATGGCTCGACGAGTGCTGTTGATGACTCTAAAAATACTTTTGCAAAGTTAATAGAAGCAGACTTAAGAATTTATGTCATCGAGCATCGGAACCCTGCAAATCCAAACAAATAAATAAATACATGAACTCAAATCATAATCTTCGAATTTAAAATTAAAAGAATTTGAGTATTGGCTATTCTCCTTTATGGTGTTCCCCCTTTAGTATTTCTTTTGATCAAAGTTTTAATCATGTATTTATTTTCATTGTAGAAAATGCTTTATTGCACAAGTTTAGGCTGGAGCTTTGATGGAAGCACCCTGTTCACTGGATACACTGACTGAACAATCAGAGTCTGAGAAATCAGCCGTTATTAGTAATCTAGATTATAGCTGAGATTGTTGGATTACTTCCAAATTTCAATTTTTGCGAATGAACTTTTAGTTTTGGTTTGTCATTTTCTTTTGTTTGTTTTCAACTGGATATTACCAAATCTCTCTGGTTCGAAATTTTTTTGTATATGACTTCCTTTCCTTTTATTCTTCATTTGGTTAAGTGTGTTATATTCATGCTAGACTTGATAAAATTCATATCTGAAATTGAAGTAGTTATCATTGAAATTCAATTACCGAGCTTCTTAATCTAGTTATGTTGGAGTTCGTTTATCTGTTTATTTATAATTTAAGCTTGTGATTGCATTTCAGCTCTGTTCGATGTCTTTATGGTTTCTGAAACCATGTATCAAAACGCTGAATGCATTAATTTGATGTGCTACGTTTTATTTTTCTTGTTCCGTTCTTGTAACAAAGTATGGTGATTCATTGTGCTTTTGTTAATGCTTTCTATGATACTCCCTTACGCTTTGTTTCCTTTACTATTGCCATCGTTATCCATCATTATTACCTTTGATCCTGCCATCACCGCGGAGACCTGGCTTTTCCATCTCCCCTGGCCTCGTTTTCATGGTCATTGTTGCTACTTCTGTCATGACCATGCCTATCGATGCTGCCATAATCACTCTCTCGAGACATTTTCGATATAGTTGCCATTAAAATTTCACGTCATTGTTTGTCGCTGTATCTTGTAGGTTACTGTTACGTTTCGGAAAATTTTTAGTTAATATAATTAATTAATTATTTTTTAAAAAATGTTATTTTAAATTTTAAAATTTTGATAAAAAGACTTTTTATAAATGGTTATGGTATTTAAGTATTATAGTAATTAGTTTATGTGGCTTTTAGTTTGTAAAGAAAGTGTTATAGTGATAAGTTTAATTGCAAAGAGAGTTATAAAATTGTATGAGGGCTTAAGTGCAATTTGTGAGGATCATGATGTTAAGATTAGTATGAACCTCACCCACAACACACCATGAGGTGCACCACAAGCCAACACCTCACCCTTGCACCTCATCCCTCCATGGTGACACTTCCTCCTTCCCTTTTCAACACAAAACTCTCTCTATTTTGTTCAGTTTAGCAAACTGAAAATAGGTTTTCATAATACTTTAGCACCAAAATAGTGTAGCTCTCCATGCTCACCAAGAGAAAAACTAGAGTTTCCTTGGATTTTGGTTCAAATCACTCAAGTTAGGACTCCTCAACTCTTTGTGCACATCTTGACGCTTGAGTTCTGTGCAATTCTTCAAATAGGTATAACACCAAACTTTTCAGGTTTTATTAAGAGTTCTGTACCAATTAGTGTTTACGATATCGGAAAAATGTGATTTAGTTTAGAATTTTAGGCTCTGTTGGTATCTGCTATAGTTATATTAGTCTCTATGTAAATCTAATAGTACAGTAGAATTTTATTAGAGCCTAGAGTGCCCTTAGAAACCCGGACCCATTCCCCCACAGTTCGACCGTCGGAATCAATGAAATTCCCGCTACCGCCGGTTTTCCTGAGGAATTAGGTTTTGAATTTTTGTGGGTATCTCTCTGTAAATTATATAAGGTTTTTGGTATACTTTGATTTTCCTAGATAGTCTGTAAACAAAATCTGGAAGCTAATTGCCTTACTTTTTGCTATATTTTAGCGTATGATACGGACATTTTGTATCACGTTTTTGTGTTTTCTCAAAATACGATGATTCGGGGTAGCTCTAGTTAGCTTTGGGTCTGTATAGCACACGATATTCAACCTTATCATGTTATGTAAGTTAGTTCACTTAGAATTTACGTATTCCCCGTATCGGAAATTAGCCGCTTATATACGAAAGTTGTATTTGGATATTAGGTTTGACCGCGGGGACTTCGAAAGCAGCAAGGAAAGGAAAAGGAGTGATGGGATCCGAGTAGATCATGACTTGTTCCGGTGAGCAGACTAAACATCTACCGGGGACATTATATGGATGGCGTATAACACCCGAAACCAAAAACTTGTTATAATTGTTTTCTATTCATGTTGTTTGCATAATTAGACCTAGAATTGCATTGTATACATTCATACATATTAAACACTATTGTTTAATACTTGCTAGTACACTTGCACTATTACCGATGAGTTACGTTGCACTTGCACATGCTTACATGCTACACTACACCCCATCGGTAATTAACATGTCACGTACATACTTATAACTTGTCATATCACCTATAATCTATTGTGCACTGCTAGTATCATTAATAACTGTTGTCATGCAGCATTGCTATTGTTTTGACACATATCATATCTCATTTTCATTATTATTACTTATATCATGAAATATTGAATTATGAGATTTCCCTTGTTTTGAGTTTTTATTCACCACTTGTTATAGTTGGTACGACCTAAATTAGTTATAATTTTACGGGTCTTCGTGATTTATATGATACGTCCACCATGAGTTATTGTTTTCTGATTTGGTTTTATTCTGCACCGAGTGGGGGAGCTATACGGTTGCGAATTTTTATGTTATCCAGACTGAGTGGGGGAGTATACAGTCGGATACATGGTGGAACCGGTCGAGACCGAGGGACAGGAAAGCCGCATTAGAGGCGGGGAGCATAGCGAGAACACTCGATACCGTAGATAGTTTGAGAAACAAGGCAGATATTCAGAGGATACCGACCGATGTTGTTGGTTGTCAGGATCGTTCGGAGAATGATGCCTGCTAGAATAGAAGATTTATGTCGATATTTGACACTGGATTTATGGATCATTTATGAATATGACCAAGATTTTGGAATACTTGATGAGATTTCTGTCTTCTTCTATATAGGCACTATAGTGATGCATTCATATTTCACATGCTATTATATATCATAACTACCTGATGCATGGGTTTAGTCGCTATTTCGTTTATGCATACAATTTCAACTGTTTAATGTTAGTTTATTCGCTGAGTTGGTAACTCACTCCCGTTGTGCCTTAGTTCCTTACAGGAGTCGCGTAGACGCATAGCGGCGTTACAGACACACATATCACAGCTTTCGTCGCTTATCTTGTTAGGTGGGTTACATATTTAGTAACCGCCTCTTTTGGGTATTTTGTATTTTGTATCTAGTGTCACTCCATCAGACCGTGTATATTATTTGACTTAGAACGAGGGTATATTTATGTATATATTATGGATCAATTTAAGTAGAATTGACTAGTTATGATTGATTGCGATTTCTTTTACTTATATGCATTTGATTCTTCGATTTTGAGCGTCGTATATTATTTGCGTGGATTTTTTCCTTCGATTTGCGTGGATTGTTTCCTCCGATTGGCGTTGATTTTGCTCCCATGTAGGGGATGCCACTATTATTATGATTATGTACTTGTTTTTCTCAAAAATTACAAAAGAGTTGCTGTTAAAATTTCCAATATTAAAACCATTTGTTTTAACCTCATTTTAAAAACCATTCGGCATATGCTTTAAACTAAACAATCTTTGAATTTAAAACGGGGTCTCATTTTCATTACTTTAAAACTGTACCTCCTTATTTCCACAAACTGGGTTTAGATCTTGGTTTCTAGCTTACTTGGATTCTGTCGGGATCTTTAGACGTCACACAATCTAAGTGCAGGTCATATGCTAAATTCGGGTCGTGACAAAATTGGTATCAGAGCCTTAGGCTTAATCTTACGGAACCTAGACTTGACTTTAGGGGTTAATAGGCTCGCACTTTCGTTATTTAGATTTACCTTGTATTGATGGAGTAGGTAACTCAGGAAGAGTAACGTACCGTACCTATGTTCCGCGATATATTTACGATACGATGCCCCACCTAAGCAACCATAGGATGCATGTCTTGATTAATTCTTCATCTGACTCTCGGGGTTTTCTTATTCCCGTTCTTACACCCTACCAACTCTCGTTTCTTGTTCCAGTTGCCATGGCTACATGAGCTAGGCGAGCCGCAGCCAGGGATGCAGCTCGGACAGATCTGCCAGTGATGGCAACTGACCCACAGGACATCCCTACGGCACAGGGACATATTGATCCTCCTCTTCCCAATTGGATGACTAGACTGGAGGAAGGCATGTTGAGTTTGCAGCAGATGACGTGGTAGTTGGTCGAGGCCACCGGTATTCAGAGGCAGGATCAGGCATCGACTATTGTATAACCTGTGATACAGCCCGTTCAGACAGTCGTACCAGTGGTCGCGAAGTTTATGGAGATATCATTCCCAGAGTTCATGAGGTTGAGACCTCCGGTGTTCACAGGGAGAGACACGACAGAGGATCCCCAGTCGTTTCTTGATAGAATGCCTAGGATCAGTAGGTCCTTGAGATGCTCAGATACGAGGCCGGTGGAGCTGACCAGTTTTCGGTTGGAGGGACTTGCCCAAACATGGTGTGAGTCGATGGAGAGAGGTCGAGCAGCAGATCTTCCTCCGATGAAATAGGCAGAGTTTTTCGATATTTTCCTTTCTAGATTCTTTCAGCAGAGCTTGAGAGACACCAGAGCCAGTAGTTTTGAGGCATTGCGGAAACCTGGCGATATGTCTGATGCAGATTATGATTTGCAGTTTACCCAGTTGTTGCGTTATGATCTATATTTAGTTCCCACAGAGTAGCTCAGAGTGAAGAGATTTGTGAGGAGCCTGGATACGCAGTTGTTCCTTGCCATGAGCTCCCAGTACTTTGATACATATGCACAGGCTATGGACGCGGCGATTCGAGTGGAGGAGCGTCTGAACAAGACGATGGTTGTTCCAGAATCAAAGCGAGCCAGACTTATTGGATTAGCTTCCGGGCAGTTTGGCAGAGGCCGAGGCAGATTCGTTCCAGGACGCAGTAGTGGTCGAGGTTGGGTTCAGAGCCGGATGTACGGCTCGTACCCCGAGGAGCAGAGGCCATCGGTGACATGTTTCAGTTGCGGGAATCCATGACATTTTGCTAGAGATTGTAGATGCCAGAGTGGGACTATAGTTCCGCAGGCTGCTTTACCCCCTTCACCGTCTTCTTTAATGGCATTACTTCCTCCACCAGCTGCTACTTTACCCAGGCAGTTGCACCGAGAGGCCATGATTTTGCTGGACGTACTCAGAGGGGATGAGGAAACTGAGGGAGAGGCTATCAGGATGCAGTTAGGGGTCAGGCTAGGGTTTTCGCTGACTCCCCAGGATGCCCGGGCATCCAATGCAGTAGTTACAGGTACTCTTCCCGTATGTTCCCTACATGCGCATATTTTGTTCGATCCCGGTTCTACGCACCCATACGTGTCTGCACACTTTGCACTTTCTCTGGGAAGAGATTCGTCGTTGTTAGAGTTACCGCTAGTTGTGATTTCTCCAGTGCGAGATGCTTTCGTAGCCCGACACGTATTCTGGTCATATTCTATACGTATTGGTGATCGAGATTCGTGAGTCGATTTGATTTTTCTCGATATGTTAGATTTCGACGTACTTCTCGGTATGGATTGGCTGGCTACTTGTCATGCATACGTTGATTGCCGGGGATAGGCGGTCAGATTCTGTTTTCTGGATGAGCCGATATTCGTTGTGCAGGGGGACTACAGCCTCACTCCTGCTAATCTGATTTCTGCATTTAGTGCTAGATGGCTTTTGAGGAAGGGGTGTCGTGGGTTCTTGGCGTTTATTCAGGATGTGGGAGCTGTTTACCGCTGAAAACGGAGACGAACCGGGATTAATCGTCTTGCCTGAATTTGGGGGCAGATGCTATTTGGATGTATCCGTCCACCTCTCCGAAAATACCAAGTTGATTTATGGCACCATATATCGGAGGTTTGGACAGATGCGACTGTTGTAGCAGACTTTATCAGATTCCCCCTCATTTGTGAGGGGTTTTTGACTGTGGGGACGATCTTCCCTGCAGGCGCAAGCCCCTGCAGTTAATTACGTTACTGCATTGCAATAACCAGTTTCTTCTGCTCCGGTAGTTCACTTCGTGCCGTGTGTGTTTTTATTTGTTTTGGTTGCCCGTGGATTGTATACGAAAACTAATTTATGTCGTCGCCTGTAGGGCTTGGATTAGTCCAAATCTGTATATTTTTAGATTTGGGTTTGTTTTATTTAAGAACCGTTAATCTAGTTTGAGATTAAGATCGACTTAAATATATATGATCATTTGGGGCTCAATTTGTATTTTGCTAAGGATAGTTAGTACAATTTAAGACTAAAATCCACTTAACAACATTTTATGGTCTTTTTTATTTAAGACCCAGCAAAAGAGTGTTTGGGCTCTGCTGCAGGAAGACTTCAGAGACTAGGACAATTTGGGGCTTGGTCTGCTTAGTCTTTTATTTTGTTCAAAAATGATAGGCACTTATTTGGGCTCTGTTTGTTCAGCCCTTTTCTTTTTTGGTGGCACCCGTGTGAAGAACACGTGAGGCGCTGGGCGCTGCCCAATCAGTGCTAAGCACTTAGCCGTTTTGGCTGTATCTGGAGTGCTATGCACTTTTATTCAGCGCGCACATAATGAGCATATGCGGCGCTGGCCTTCTGTTTTGGGCGCACGCGTGTCTTTCACGTGAGGCTTTAGGCGCTGTTATAAGGGGTGCCCACGTGGAAAGCACGTGAGACGCTAGTCTTTTTTTCTTTTTTAGAGATTAAATCTCTGTTAATTGTATTTTGGCCGTTAACGAGCACCAGGATCTTCGTTTGTTGAAGATCTGGGATCAGGTTTTTTTTCTTTAAGAACTAAGTTCTTTTATAGGTTCTTTTTCCTTTTGATTTTTCTTTTGGACATAGTTCTTTTCTGAATTTTTGATTCAAGAACAAGATCTTCCCGATGAGAATTAAATTCTCAACTTGTGAGAGACTTCTCTTGTGGATCTCCGATCCAGAGAAAGAACTATATTCTTTTAAAAGGATTAAACTCTTAGATGTGATAGAGATATTTTGGTCTCTTTTCTTTACCTAGGATTTTGGGAAAGAAGGTCTTCTTCTTTGAGAATTGAATTCTTTGTTCTCTCAAAAGCTCACTATCATTTTGCAGGAGCTTATCAGGGGTCTTTCCTATATGTGAGACTTGAAGTCTCAGGTCCTTTATATAGTGAAAACAAGTTTGTTATTTAATTCTGAGAAAATCTCTCATTGAGACATTCCAATTGATTTAATTGGACTCAAAATTGAGTTGAGGAATTTTACCCACCATTGGATCTTTGATCCAAGGACTTCTGTTCTTACAGAATATGATTTTTGTTTTTAACGAGATTGGGAAAATATTGTCCCTTATACAGAATTTATTCTGTAAAACGGTGATTTTTAATCACCATTGGATTTTTAATCCAAGAGTTCTCTGTTTTACAGAGAACAATCTTTCGTGTTTAGAAAGATTGAGGGAATATATATTCCAAAATAGAATTTTATTCTACCATTGGATATTTGATCCAACCGAGAGTATTTTCCTTATTTTAGAAAGATTTGGGAAATGTTTTCTCCCAACAAAATTTAATTCTGTATTTTGATGATTTATCATCCCCGTTGAATTTTTGATCCGACGGCTCTGTTTAAGAGGAAGTAGAATTTAATTCTACTGATATGAATTCAGGCGCGAATTTAATTCTACTGATATGAATTCGGACGCTGGTGCTAACGTGTTATGCACATTGGCGCCTGCGTGTTTTTCATGTGAGGCGCTAAGCGCTGTTAAAAGGGGGTGTCCACGTGAGGACCACGTGCGGCGCCATCTAAGAGTTTAACTCATATGTAATAGATTCTTTGGTGCTTTGCACATTGGTGCCCACGTGGGGATTACGTGAGGCGCTACTATAGGATTCAATCCTAAAAGATTGGCTCTGGCGTTGGCACCCTCGTGGAGAGCACGTGAGGCGCTGCCTCGTTTAATTCAAACAGAGTTTTGCTCTTTTATTAGGTTAAACATTGGGGAAACAAATGGCCCCCACCATTGCTCTCACATGATTTACACGTGGGTGTAACGGTGTCACCTTTTCCACCGTTCGATTTCCTGGGGAGTTAAACCGTCTCTTTATGTCTTATAAATAGGGCCTTTGGCCCTTGAGATGACTGTCGCTCCATCATCTATTTCCTTTTTCTTTCTTGAGAATTTAATTCTCTTTTCAGAGCTTAGATCTCTGTCCCAAAGAAACTTCTCTTTAAACTCTGTCAAAAATTTAGTAAGAATCATGATCATGATTTAACTCTTAAAGAAACTCTTAAAAGTATCTATTCTTGTTTTGGATTTTTAACCCATTAACAGAGCTTTGTTCTTCTCTTGGAATGATTTCTTAGAGATCTAAAAAACTTTGTTCGGGTAGACCATGGGTTTTAGAGATCTTAGGGTTTTACCCTATTACTGACCTTGATCTTTGAAGGTTGTTTGGAATTTAATTCCTTTTCCTGAGCGGATTTCTGGGATTTTATCCCATTATCAGAGAAATTTAATTCCGGATTGTTCTACGGAGCTTGGCTCTGAGAAAATTTCTTTTTTAAGAAACTCTTTTGGGAATTTTATTCGTTTTCTTATTTTCTTGTTAGGGTTCCTTTTTGCAGATTTGAAATCTGTTTTAGAACACATTTTTCGAGGGAGTTTAACTCCACAGTTCAATGTGATTTTTCATTAAATGAGAATCCTTTTGGATTCTTACAATGAGTGCCTTCCTCATTACTACTGGGGCATTAGAACCATTGTAATTTCTTTCCAGATCATAATAATTTTGATATTTCGATCGCTAAACCCCTTGCTGGTTTTTCTTTGCAGATACTATGGCGTCTCTTCTTTATGATCTTGAAGAGATTATCTCTTATGAAGATATTCGCATCTAAGGCCGATGTCAAGGTCAGGAATTTACTGATGCCAAGGTCAGGAATTTACTGATGCCCAATGCGTTGAGATGATGCGTCGCTTTGACGACTACAATGGTCGGTTACTCTCCCGTCGTTCTGCTCTCTTAAAAATTATCGTTAGGTCGATTTAGGAAGCAATCCGTAGGCATGACAAGGCTATGCCACTCGAGGTGCTTGATGATGCCGAAGACAAGGTGCATTCAGTATATCTGATGAGCCTGATCTTAAAGAACCGAAGAGATGATCTTGTCGATATTTTGTATCGCGTCTTCCAACAGAAGGTGATAATATCCGTATACTAGAGGACGGAAGATATTAGTGGGGATCCCGACACTTGCATTCGTGAGAAAATGCCTAAGAAAATGGCCAAAGAAGCCGAAAGCACTTTACTCAGATTTGCTTCCAAGTTCCTGAATCCGTGTTCGGAATTCAGTGTTTTGCCGTTGTAAACACTTTGATGATGTTTTTTTTGTTGATTTTTTTATCACCTATGCATAAATTTCTTCGAAATATGAATGACAAACATTCCCTTTTCTCTTTATGCCAATGCTCTTATGCGTCTCACATGAAGTGTTGTTATATATATAGCGCCCGTGTGTCATGCGCGTGAAGCGCTGCGGAGGATTTTAATCCTGAACTAGCGCCGACGCTCACAAGTTATGCACGTGAGGCGCCGCTCTAGTCCTGGAAGAATCAATGCAGGTGCTCACGTGTCATGCACGTGAGGTGCTGCTGATGGAGTCGTTTCACCTCCTTACTCTGATTCGCATGAGTCAACTCTTTCTTTCCCATGCCCTTTTGCTAAGCCTCGGAAATAGTTCCACCATGCACAACATTTTCTGTGCCTAGACTTGAACGCTCATCTTTATAATCTGAAGCTTTGCTTCCCTTTTCTTTTATAAGGAGAGAACCGCTTTTTAACATATCAAGAGTTATGGCTTGCAATCGTCCGCGTGCTCGTCGGCAACCGTGGGAGGTACCTATCAAGGGAATTGTCCTTCGTTTTGCAGCGTGTTTAGCGGATCCCATTTTCACTAATGACCAGTGCGACACAATGATGTACGAGCTTTTGGCTCGTATGGGCTCTCCTCTTCCTGTCGGCTCCATTTGGCTTCGGACGATCTTCTCGTCTGTACTTGCTGACATACTTCCTCATCTAACAGAGATGACTCTGGCAATGCTCGACGTGGTGGATGACAAGATCGAGTGCTTGCATGAGGCTTGTTTGATTACCCAGCCTCTGAGGGATTGGTCGGTTCATCTGCTAAACTAGATACGGGCTCAGTGGGCCATCATGTCTGCCTTCGCTGATGAGCACAGCGCTGACCGATGGGAAGCGACTCCTCGCGAAGATCGCCGCTTCGACATGGTGAAGAAGGCAGAGAGGGAATTAAAGAATCTTGTATATCATTTTGTTAATCCTTGTATCTTTGATCCCATATTTGGCGATCTTTTCTCTGTGTAATAAATAATAATAATAATAAAATAATGTCGACCACTGAATGTTTCATCCCCAGCGCATATTCATATAGGCATCTTGCCTCTGTACATATATTTTGTATTTTAATCTTTAGAAGTTTCTGATGCATGCATCTAGACATAGGTGAACATTGAACTGACGTGATGCATAGCCTCTGGCCGGTTTCGAGCTGGCATACACGAATTTTATTAGAATTTTGTTTTGAGAAGATAGCGAGTGGATACAAGTGTCTTCTTAAATCTCGATCCTTAAGAAATGTAGTTCTGAACCCGAGGTCCATGAGTTGAGCCTTTATGTTTCTTGATGTCTTAATTTTAGCGTCCATTAATTTACTTAATTGTTTTGGAGTCTGTAATTTATTCACTCATTTTGGAGTTTCTAGTTTATGCACTTATTTCGGAGTTTGTAGTTTATTCACTCGTTTCGGAGTTTCTAGTTTAGGTACTCGTTTTAGAGTTTGTAGTTTATTCACTCATTTCGGAGTTTCTAGTTTATGTACTCATTTTGGAGTTTGTAGTTTACTCACTCGTTTCGGAGTTTCTAGTTTTTGTACTCGTTTCGGAGTTTATTAGGTTTGCCGCCCTTAGGTTTACAGGCAAACTTGTCATAACGTTGTATATAGATAACCCCCATTCTTTACGACGGAGGTCCATTAGGTTTGTGGTACTAAGATTTTAGTCCATGGTATCGTCGCGTTGGCTGATGTATTCCTCGATATGCAGTCTTCAAGCTGTTGTTCGAGTAACCCCGCGACTGTCATGTCTCTGATCCCTTCGGGGGCTGGACAATACGTCTTCAAGTAATCTCCTTAGGCTATATTACCGTCGGAAGAGCAAACGTTAGAAATTTGCCATGACGTTTTTTACTTGAGGTTAGGCTCGGTTTGGAGCCCCGATGAGTCATAACCACTCTGCACTGGTGTGGGATAATCTCCGATAGTCTTTTAGGCTTTATATGAGTTGCCGTCAGACCCGAAGTTGGGAATATGCTGTCGCTTCATTTTTGTTTTGACGATGTCGTGCCATTTCTTTGCTGAAATAGGGTAGATATCTGTAGGACCTCTATGTTGTATGTATTGCATTTGAAATCCGGAGCTAGGAATATGTCATTGCTCCAATTTCATTTGATAGTTGTGTCTATATCCTACTGTAATGAGGAGGGAATGCCGAGATGGTCTCTAGGTTGTATATGTGCCATCGAGACTTGGAGCTAGGATTTTGCCATGGCTCCATTTTTGTTTCGACCCTTGGGTCTTTTGTTGACGTTGTGTCTGCATCCGGCTGGAATGAGAATGAACGCCGAGTTGTGTTGGATATGTATGCCTTAGAGGCCATTATTGTATAGTACTAGTTTGTATAATACATTTTGGAAGTTTGGGATATATACACGGATTTATGACAGTCTTGCTCGATATAGTAGTATGCTACTTGGTTTGTATCTATCTTAATATGTGCATATTTTTCTTTTAACATATCGCTAATACATGTTGATGGAGCCCTTAGGATCTTTGCTTGACTACCAGCGTTGTTATGGCGATCACACTAGTGGGGGCTGGGTAGTCTATAAGCACATTCTTATACAGGTCCCTAGTCGTAGGATTATCGAGACAGGGCATCGATACTCCAGAGTAGACTAGTGTATACGCTTCTCAGCCCAGCAGGAGAGATGGTCTGTCCCACAGCCATCAGTACGTCGTACTGGAGATAGTATGCAGGTGCTCATTGGGTTATGAGTTACACTGGACAAGACTCGCCAGGAACTGTTGGTTGGTATTATACCTATCGTCAGTTAGCAGTTCCCAGGTAACATAAGTACAACTTAGTCCGTTAACTTGACATTGCTACTTTGCCTCAAGTGTGTTCTCACTGTTCTTTGATTGCTACCCTACCACGGTTCTATAGAGTCGTGCAAACAGGTAGTAGTTGGGTGCAGTTCCGAAGCGCTTGGAGGCAGTGGCGGTTAGTCAGGATTCGTCTCTCCCAGTATTGGGGGATGATATCGCGCTGTGTTTAGGAGAGCCATTATACAAAGTCCCTGGACAGGGCAAGTGAGATTTACTGGTAGAGTTTCCAGTAGTTTCTCAGGGTGTTCTGGGCTACACTCCGACACGACTTATACCGCTATTAGGGGTCTGACGTTTACCATCCCCTTAGGCCCGATATGCGATACTCTTAGACGAACAAATCGGACTGTACGGAGATTGTCACATTCAGGCTCAATAGGAGTTCGGATGGGTTTTCCTCATCGGCCTTCTTATCGACATCTACCTGGAGACCGTTATGTACAGCTAGTACTGGTGGCGGCCTGTGGTTAAACCCACTGCCAGCGTAGTGTCGAGTCTTTAGAGTCCCACACAGAGAGTTTCCCTGCACTGGGCAAAAGGTGTAGAGGCCGTATGGTTTTACGGCAGGGCTTCGATCACTTACGTGCACTTGTGCGCGTATAATGTTCGGGCGGATAATACTAGTGGGCTTTGGTTTAAGCCGGATCTTATTATTATAAAGATGGATTAGTTTTGTGTCTTTGTATTCGTATTCTTCGGAATGCGCATGCGGATGTGTATGCACGGATGTGAGGAGCAAAGAAGGAGATACCTCATTAGGGTTTTGACCATTGACTTGATTAGAACCATTATTGTTTACTAATCCTTTTATTAATGATAATTGTGTCATGGCTAATTGATTTGACCATTTGACTAGGTTGACTATTGTTGACTTAGATATTTTTGTTAAGCACTAGATATTTTCATGCTTAGCATTAATTGTGACAAGTTTGTAGTCAAATCAATGTAGCCATCCTAATTATCATAATAAAAGTTTTAGTTTTCTTTTTTCATGGATCATTATCTCATTCACTTTCTCTTTCCTCAAGAGAGCTTCTATACTTGTTCTTCTTCTTTTTCCTCACTAGTAAACTCTTAGGCTCTTATGTGCTGAGAAAATTAGAGTTTAAATAGACAAACAAATCCATCTTCAAACGCTACATCACCTCGGACATCAAGCTTAGCAAGCTTGTTACCCTAGTTACCTCGGTTTTGAGGTGGAGCTCGGACTATAGACTCTCGGGTAGATCATCTTCGACTCAAGGAGGCCGTTGAAGAAGCCGCAATCCGGATGGACCTTTGGAGCCTACGGAAACGAGGAGGACAGCGGAGAAGACCCGAAGGACTTTGTTTCGTGAGGTATACATTCTATCATAGTAGATAGAACCTTCATTTGCTAGTTAGGTTTATGGTTAAAGATCCGGTTTTGGTTTATTCTAGCGCCAAGTTTTGCATCGTTGTAAAAATTTTGTTCCGCATTTGGCCACGGAAGTTGGCTGGGGCGCTAGCGTAACCCTTCAAGTTGGAGCTAGGATTTTGCCATCACTCCGTTTTGATTTGGCTTTGTTTGACGTTACATCTGCATGAGAAGGATCGTCTAGATAGTCTTTAGGTTGTAGATGTACCGTTGGAGCTAGGATTTTACCATTACTCCATTTTTGTCTGTAAGGTTCATAGGCACTAGGACAAGGTTCTACAAGGCATCAAACATGCCAAGTTTAAATTTTTCAAGTACCAAATAACCTAAGCAAGGATCTTAACTAGAGAATTAGGGTTAACAATGAACAAGTAAACAACTTTACTTCTAAGAGTTAGGGATTACAACCTTTGTAGTCCGTTCCTTCGCTTCATAAGCTCTGAGTTGAGGTCCCTTCGCTGCGATCATCAAGTTCCTGGACTCTCAAGAGGCTCTATGAGGTGAATGATGCATGTTGCTTGAAGTCTTCGAAATCCAAGACGATCTACCTTGAGGAAACACAAACCCAAGCTCTCACTTCACTAATTAGGTATTAATGAAGCAAACATCCTAATCTAAGTGGCTAGAATAGATGAGAATGATGAAGTAGGAATTTTGCTCTCTTTTGTTTTCTATTTCTCACTTTAATTCATCACAAATCAAAAAGCTAGAAAGCTTTTGTGAGGAGGAAGAAGATAAGTGTGATGAATGAATTATTGTTGAGGTTAAAAATGCAACCAAGGTTAAGCATGGCATGCTTAACCCTTGTAGAGAATAAACCATGGGCTAGGGTTAAGAGCTTAGGTTAACAAATATCTAGAAAATATCTAAAGAGTGGACTTTGTCAACCATGACAAATATCTCATATAATTTAGAATTAACCCAAAACAAAACATTAACCCTAATCCAAACCCTAGCATGGTTTAATCTCAAAACCCTAGTTGCATTTGTAACCCTAACATATTACAATATTATATATCACATATATAATATATAATGTAACAAAAGAAAATAATACAATTAACATATATCACATATATATCAATGTATTAGCAAGTGAGAAAAAGAATCATTTAAGTGAGCTTATATTCGTTAATGTAATGTAATATATCACATATATAATTATCCATTAAATTATTAAATCAACACTTGATTTAATAATCCGGCTATAATACAAATAACCGACTAATATAATATGTATCAATTTATCGAATCAACACTTGATCCGATAACCCGGCTATATCACATATACCCGGCCGATATCACATATCGCGAGAATCAAATACGGTATCACATACGTATTATTCTCAGTCCCGAACATATCACATATGTGCTCTTACTCCGTTTTTTCTAAGCCAGGAAACCTCTGTGTAGGACTCTAAAGAATCGTCAATACGCCGGCAGTAGGTGATGATCATATCAAACACCCACAAGCTGCAAGCGGTCAGCTAAACGTAACAACCACCCGGGTATTGAGCGATCAGAAGATCAATAAGCAAGCCAGTACATACTCCTGTGAATCCAATCAGTAACACTCCCGTACAGTCCGGTCTCTTCGTCTGATATGTCGCATATCCAGTCTAGGGGTGGTAAACGTCAGACCCCAGTAACCGATATGTCATGTCGATGTAAGGCACATAACGGGTCGAGAAACTACTGATAACACTTACCAGTAGATCTCCATATCAGCCCTGGCCAGGGACTTCCAGTTATAGCCAATCGAACACAGCGCAACATCAACCCCCAATACCGGGAGAGACAAAACCCCTCCTATCGCTCATTGCCTCCTTGTGATTCGGGACTGTACCCAAAAGCCACCGTTTTGCACGTTCTCATGAACGTGGTAAGGTGGAAATCAAAGCACAGTGGGAATCACATAAGACTCTAAGACGATCTCGGGTCTACAGACTAACCTGTACCAGTATCACCAGAAAACTGCTATCTGACGATAGGTATAATACCATCTAGGAGTTCTCGGCGAGTCCGTTCAGTGTACCCAGTCTCCACTGAGCACCCATACACCTTCTCTGATGTCAAACACCAATGGATATGAGATCATCCATCGCCCATCATATGGGTCGGAAGCGTATACGCTAGTCTACTCTGGAGTATCGATGCCCTGTCTCGATACACCCTCGACTAGGAACAGTTATAGGATGTACTCTTGGGCTACCCTGGCCCCACTAGTATGATCTACATCATAGTCCTAGTAGTCGAGTACATATCCTAAGGGCTTTATCAACATGTGAGAGCAAGATAGTAAACCAATACAAGTCAACATGTTAAGACAAAGTGAAACCAGATAGCATACTATCATGTCGAGCAAGAAAGTCCTCTCTCTATATATCCAAGCATTCACTATAATATACATCATATGTACAACAATGGCCTCTAGGGTATATACATAACCAACAATTTCGACCCGAAGCAAACTCCAAAGGCCAAAAATCCAAACACCCCAAGCCTGGGGGCATGGTAATTCATATAGTCTATATGGTGAATTCCAAAGACGAAGTTCGAGCTTCTACTAGTCACCAACCTCAAACTCGGTCCCTGACAAAAGTTCAACTGCAACGTGAAAAGCTGCAGGAGATGCTTGCTCAGGCGGCATCACTCGCTAATCCATTGTCTAAGGCAAATCCCGAAAACGCACCTGGAGAAAGAACAGAGCACGAGTTGGATATTGATTTCTTAAATCACACTCTCAAAAATAAAGATGAAGAAGCGGCAGAAATGTCCGGAACGATGGTTCAATCGGAACCACAAGCAAGTGAACTGCCGGTAGTTGCTCTTAAAGACAAGGATGATATTTCAAATCCTCTACGAGTCTCATCAACGGCCGAAGAGGAAATGATTCCAAAAGCAAAGCTGGACACATATATCGCTCAGCAAGTCAAAACTCACTATGCCAGTGAAGCCTCAAATAGGCCAATCAAGACTGGTCGACCATATCCGGCGTGCTATGATCAAATACAGTACTCGCCAGAATACATACTTCCGACTCCACATATACAAACGAACCGGGAATCCTCACTAGCACATCGTGCGATTTAAATCCATGTGTGGTAACACTGGAGAGAATATACTTCACTTCTGACAGTTCGTCAGCTGTCTGGCGTTCATTGCCTTCGAATGGTATGTGGAACTCCCGAATAACTCCATGAATACCTTCGACGAGATGGATATTCTCTTCTGTCAGGGATTCGCTAATGAGAACGGGCATACTACCATGACGGCACTGGTCAACGAAAGAGTTAGACCGAATGAGACTTGGGTTCAATATATTACCCGATGGCGAAATCTCTAGTCAAATACAAGCAACGCATCGATGAAGTTGCAGCCATGGGAATGCTCATAGCCACCCTTGACCCAAATTCAAAGACGTCCTCGTATATGGCCCTCTTTAAGCCGACGACCTTCCAAGAACTCATGGATAAAATGGCTCGATTGGATCAAATGGGTCAAGACTCTTTCTCATCCGATGATGAAGACTAAAAAGGCGGAGGCGAGATGGCTTTTTTCGCCTACGCTCAACAAAAATAAGCGGCTCTGAAGCAACTTGTCGCCGAAATAGCGACGGCGTGGGTACTCGTTCCCTCTGAGATATACACAGGGGGCATATTCCTCACTGGTGGAAAAATCTCTATGAAGAATGGTCCTTTCTTCTCAAAAGACAGGAAGGATATTAAAGGGCCTACAAACAGGTCCCACAATCTAGTGGAATGCCCTACTGAAAAAAAACGGTATGTACACAAGCAAAATGGGCACAGATAAAAACCCGAAAGGGAATCGTGAGTAAAAACAGCAGGACTGCCGGCGAGCTTGTGAAAACACAGAAGGGAGCAACCTCGTTAAATAAAATTACGAGATCCTCACGACTCATGAGGAGAATCCCCCCTATAAGGCCCTCACGGTTCATAGGATTCAAAAGTCTTAAGTTACAGGAATTTGTACCTGTTCTTAAGCCGTCATATACCCCAAATTGCCCTGCAGGCGGTCCATATTGACCTTTGTAAGTCCCCGTTGCCCACCCCGGTGCTTGCGGGAAGGCGGAAACGGTATAAAAATCGGATTTTTATCGAACTAGGCAACATGGACTATCAAAAGGAGGATCTTTGCTAAACAAAAACTAACTACAAAGCTAACTAGTTTTAGCTACATGGAAGAAAGGTTATACCTAGGGCTTTATTTCCTTCTCTCCTTTCTCCTTGGAGTGAAAGATGTGATCTTCTTGTCACCTTCTCTAGTCGAAGAAGGATCTACCCGAGAGCCTCAACCTTTGGCTTCAACTTCAAGCTAGAAGTAACTAAGATGCTAGAAGTGCTAATCCTAGAACCTTAGAAGAGAGTAGAGATTATTTTAGAGTGATTTATCTCAAGCTCAAGTGTTTCTCAACTCATGAGAGGGGAGAGCTAGAGAGAGAGAGGAAGAGGAGGAGAGAGAATCTATATGATAGAATGAGGAGAAATAATGAACCATTCTCTCATATATGGGTGAATTATGAAAATAGATAATTAGCAAGATAATTGTCATGGTTAATCAAGACTTGACCATTATCATTTCACATTAAATGCAAATTGCAAGGATCAAAGAGCATCTTTCATATGGAATGATGATGGTCAACATGTCAACTTAGGTCAACAAGTCAAGATAGTCAAATGGTCAACAACCTTAACCATGCACAATTATAATTAACTAATATCAATTAATCATAATACACACATAAGTATTAGGGTTAAGAAAAAGACAATGGTCATCAACCCTAATCAAAGTCCTCTCCCTCTGTCTCAGTCAACTGTGCATACGCACCCGTATTCGTGATCCGAGGAACACGAATACAATGAGATAAAACCAATCCCAAATCATATACTAGGATCTGGCTTAAACCAAAACCCGCTAGTATAAGCTGTCTGGACAGCAAACGTGCACAAGTGCGCGGATGTGAACGAACCCTATCGCAAAACCATGCGACCTCTACTCATTTTGCCTAAAGGCGAATAACTCTCTGTGTGGGACTCTAAAGACTCGACACTACGCTGGCAGTGGGTTTAACCACAGACCGCAAGCGGCACTAGCTGTACATAACGGTCCCCAGGTAGATGCCGATAAGAAGACTGACGAGGTGAACCCAGCTGAACTCCTACTGAGACTGAATGTGACAGTCTCCGTACAATCCGGTCTGTTCATCTGATACATCGCATGGCGGGCCTAGGGGGGCGGTAAACGTCAGTCCCCTAATAGCGGTACAAGTCGTGTCGGAGTGTAGCCCATAACACCCTGAGATAACACTGGAAACCTACCAGTATATCTCGCTTGCCCTGGCCAGGGACTACTTGTGTAATGGCTCTCCTGGACACAGCGCGATGTCAACCCCCAATACCGGGAGAGACGAATCCTGTCTAACCGTCACTGCCTCTAAGTGCTTCGGGACTGCACCCAACTACTACCTATTTGCACGACTCCTTTGAGCCGTAGTAGGGTAGTAATCAAAGTACAGTGGGAACACACTCGAGGCGAAGTGACAGTGTCAAGTCAGCGGACTAAGCTGTACTCATGTCACCTGGGAACTGATAACTGACGATAGGTATAATACTAACCAACAGTTCCCGACGAGTCCTGTCCAGTGTACTCGTAACCTAACGAGCACCCGCATACTATCTCAAGTACGACGTACTGACGGCTGTGGGACAGACCGTCTCCCACGCTGGGATGAGAAGCGCATACGCTAGTCTACTTCGGAGTATCGATGCCCTGTCTCGATAGTCCTACGACTAGGGACCTGTATAAGGATGTGCTTATGGATTACCCAGCCCCCACGAGTGTGAGCGCCATCACAACGCTGGTAATCAAGCAAAGATCCTAAGGGCTCCACTAATGCGTATAGGTGATATAATAAAAGAAACACATGTACACATTAAAGCAGAGACAAACCAAGTAGCATACTACCATTTCGAGCAAGATTGTATATACAACTGTGAATATCCCAAGCTTCCATCAAGTAATATACATACTAGTATGATACAGTAATGGCCTCTAGGGCATATACACTAACAATCTCCCACTTGCACTAAGGCCATGTACTGGCGTATCGAAGACCTATCATCTCGATCAACCACTCGAACTGAGTCTGGGGTAAGGCCTTCGTGAATGGATGTACAGTGTTATCTTCTGAAGCAACCCTCCGAACCTCGATCTCCTGGCGATCCACGATCTCCCTGATCAGGTGATACCGCCTCAAGATGTGTCTGGATTTCTGATGGGACCTGGGTTCCTTCGCTAAAGCTATAGCCCCGTTGTTGTCGCAATACAGAGGTATTGGATCAATAATGGACGGAACCACCTGAAGTTCTTTCAAGAACTTCCTCATCCAGACGGCTTCTTTTGCGGCATCAGATGCAGCGATGTATTCCGCTTCCATAGTCGAGTCAGCAACGGTTTCCTGTTTGGAGCTCTTCCAACACACCGCCCCTCCATTGAGGGTAAAGACAAAACCCGACATGGACTTGGAATCATCCTTGTCACTCTGGAAGCTGGAGTCAGCAAAGGCCTCAATCTGGAGGTCTTTTCCGCCATACACCAAGAACATCTCCTTAGTCCTTCTCAGGTACTTGAGAATGTTCTTTACCGCTATCCAATGTTTCTCCCCAGGGTTTGACTGATACCTGCTTACCACACTCAGTGCATAAGCCACATCTGGTCTGGTACACAACATCGCATACATTATAAAGCCTACCGCAGAAGCGTAGGGTATAATAGACATGCGATCCCTCTCCAAATCAGTCTTGGGAGACTTCTCTTTGGAGAGAGTGATCCCGTGACAAGCCGGTAGATTACCGCGCTTGGAATCTTCCATACTGAATCTTTTCAGTATGGTGTCGATGTACCTGGACTGTGAGAGTCCTAATATCCTCTTGGATCTGTCACGGTAGATCCGGATCCCCAGAATGTATGAGGCATCACCCAGGTCTTTCATGGAGAACCTGTGTGACAAGAACCCTTTGACAGATTGTAGCATAGGAATGTCATTTCCTATTAAGAGAATGTCATCCACGTATAAAACGAGGAATACTACAGTTCTCGCTACAAATCTACTATAGATGCATGGTTCATCTGGATTTTTGATAAAGCCAAATTCCTTGATCGTCTCATCAAAACAGATGTTCCAACTCCGCGATGCCTGCTTTAGTCCATAAATGGACTTAAGCAACTTGCACACCTTTCCGCTGCTCCCACTCTGAATGAAACCCTCTGGCTGGTCCATATAGACACACTCCTCTAAATTTCCATTTAGAAAAGCGGTCTTTACGTCCATCTGCCAAATCTCATAATCGTGGAAGGCAGCAATGGCAAGAAGGATCCGAATGGATTTCAGCATAGCCACTGGAGAAAATGTTTCGTCATAGTCCAAACCAGGTCTTTGATGAAAACCCTTTGCAAAAAGTCTAGCTTTATAGGTCTCGACCTGTCCATCTACACCAATCTTCCTTTTGAAGATCCACTTGCATCCTACGGGTTTTACCCCATCTGGAGCAATGTCCAACGTCCATACTTTGTTGGTGTACATGGACTCCATTTCGGTCCGCATTGCATCCAGCCATTTTACCGAGTCAACGCTCTAAATGGCTTGCTGGAAGCTAGTAATCTCATCACAATCTATGATGCAATCCTCTCTATCCCCATCTATGAGAAAACCGTAGTATCTCTCGGGCGGATGAGACTGCTTACTACTCCTGCGGAGTGGCGTGGGAATGTCCTGATCTTTCGAACCCTTTGGTTCTACTAAGCTTTCAGTAATAGCTTGTGGTTCTGAAATTTCTTCCAGTTCTATTGCGCTCCCACTAATTTCCTTTTCCAAGAACTGGTGTTCTAGAAAGTGGGTATTACGAGAAACAAAGACCTTTTGTTCCTCTGCGTGGTAGAAAAGATACCCCCTGGTGTTCTTTGGGTATCCCACAAACTTGCACAGTACTGAGCGTGCCTCGAGTTTGTCCGCATGCTGCTTTTTGACAAAAGCTGGACATCCCCAGATCTTCAGATATTGAAGATAGGGTTTCTTCCCACTCCATAACTCATATGGTGTGATAGGCACAGTCTTAGTTGGAACTCGGTTCAAAAGGTATGCGGCTGATTCTAGCGCATATCCCCAGAATGATCGCGGTAAGTCAGCGTTACTCATCATGGACCGTACCATATCCAATAGGGTTCGGTTCCGTCTCTCCGATACACCGTTATGTTGCGGAGTGTATGGAGGAGTAAGCTGAGAGAGAATTCCATTCTCTTTTAAGTAATCCAGGAACTCGGCACTCAAGTATTCACCACCTCGATCAGATCTTAGTGCCTTGATACTTTTGCATGTTTGTTTTTCTACTTCATTCTTATATTCCTGGAATTTTTCAAAGGCTTCAGATTTATGTTTCATTAAGAAGACATATCCGTACCTTGAAAAGTCATCCGTAAAAGTAATGAAGTAAGAATAACTGCTTCGTGCATGCGTAGACATTGGACCGCACACGTCGCTGTGTACGAGTCCCAAGAGCTCGCTCGCTCTTACTCTGTGTCCAGTGAACGGAGTCTTTGTCATCTTTCCTTTGAGACAGGATTGACAAGTTGCATACGATTGATATTCGAACGGATCCAAATATCCTTCTGTATGTAACTTAGTCAACCTTCTCTCATTGATGTGACCGAGTCTACAATGCCATAAGAAAGTCTGATTGATTTCTGAAGACTTTCTTTTGTGTGTATTCTGGACATTGAAAATCTGTGGTTGGTTTAATACGTATATACCATTGCTCAATGTACCTGACCCAATCAGAACTTGATTAAGGTGAATGTTTACAACATTACTTACAAACGCAAATTCATAACCTTCTTTATACAGAAATGATATTACAAGTTGCGTTGGGTACAAAAAAACAATTACGTAAAACCAAAACATGTCCATCTGACATTCCCAGGTGATAGTCCCCCACGGCCTCAGCATCCATGCTAGCTCCGTTTGCAACTCTGAGGGTCATGTCACCTGCCTTTAAAAACCTACGCTTTCTCAACGCCTGCAAAGAATTACAGATATGAGATCCTGATCCGGTATCCAATACCCAGGAAGTAGAGTTTATTGATAGACAGTTTTCAATAACATACACACCTGAAGCTGAAGCCGCAACTCGCTTCAGATCTTGGGTTCTGGCTTTCCAAGCCTTGCAATCCTGTTTCCAGTGTCCACTTTTGTGACAGTAGAAGCATTCTTCTTTTCCCACCAGCTGTCCCGCTACCTTTGTTGCATTTCCCTTTCCCTTCATATCCACTTTACTGACACCGCCCCTTGGTTTGGCGGGGGCTTTCTTCTTCTTTCCCTTGGCTTTCGCCCTGGACTTAGAAGAGGAAGATCCTCCTACAAACAAAGTGGATGTCTCCCTACCTTTCTGTAGGGTGCCCTCAGTACTCCTCAACATGTTCAGAAGCTCGGAAAGTTCAACCTCCTTTCCTTGCATGTTGAAGTTTAGGATAAAATGGGCGTAAGTGGAAGGAAGGGACTGGAGAATCAAGTCCGTATAGAGTTCATTCTCCAACGTGGTCCCAAGGTCCGCGAGCTCCTCTATGTAGACAATCATCTTAAGCACATGTTCCGCTACCGATGATCCGACGGCCAATCTTGCCGAAAATAGCTTCTTCGACACTTCGTATCTGGCGATACGAGACTGCTCTCCATACAGTTCTTTTGTATGAAGAAATATGGATTCAAGGTCCATATTCTCGTGCCTCCTCTGATGTTCGTTGTCCATAGAGGCAAGCACGAGGCATTTGGCCTTCGCGCAATCTATTTCCCAGGTCTTATAGATTTCCCTATCTACGATACTGGTTTTGGGATCTGGGACAGGGGGAGCTTTGGTGGTAAGAAGATACCCCAACTTGTCATAAGTGATTGCCATTTTGACATTCCTGAGCCAATCTTTGTAGTTTGGCCCTGTCAGTATATTTTTATCTAGTAATAACTTAAGTCCGGTCATCTTGATTGGTCGCTGCAATTAGGAGAGAGAAAAGAAACACTTTAGCATGATGCTCTTGCAAGTTTAGAGTGGTTTTTAGTTTGTCTAAACAGGATGGCTCCCATTGTCTCTCGAATCCCTCCTCAAACCATAAAGGAAGAATTAGTCGGGATCAATCTCACCGTACAATACTTGCTTAACCGTTCAGCCAGGCCAGTGTCGGTACTTCGAGGGAGGTTTTCCAACGCTTTCGCGAAGTTCCTTAATTAAGTAACCTCTTTTCCCTGTAGGCGTAGCCCCGCTAACATCTTTCTAGACACCTACTAGGTTTATAGCATTGATCGTTAAGTGAGAAATTTCCCAAGGAGTAGCATATACTCACAGTAGGATCGGGATCCAAATATCATCGCGTGATAAAACTGAAGGAATCCTACCAGAATCATCACACTCCAAATGGTATGCAGCGCTAGCAAGTTTCAGTACTTATGAAACTCCCGATGTGGATTTTTGCCCCATGCTCTTATGACCTTGGCATGAGGTCAAAATGTCATAAGTCACATGTCAAGTTCTACCCATCATTATCCAGGTTAATTTGAACCCACCCGTACCTACCCTTGACGTAGGCCAAAATGGCAGTACGACTGTCTTAAATCAACGCATTCTATCTATGCAACAGATAAATATCCGGCAGCTATCAATCACTATGCCTTGGCGTGAGGTCAAAATACATAGCTTGAATACTACCGAATATTTAACTGAAATGATAGAGGGCTACGAATGGTTTTGGCGAAAACCGTGAACGTAGTGAACTTGATATAATCGATGGAACGAGATAGCTTTTAAAAGGAGTGGTTCAAGCTCCGCATTTAAAAGTTGGTTTTTTGAAAAGAACCGAGTGGTTTTGAAAGTGTTCCAACGACTTTTACTTGGTTTATTTTCTTGCATTAATTCCAATGCGTCCCATCATTTAATCCTACCATTGCAGAAAACAACCAAAATATGGTGTACGCTTATGCCATCCACATTCGCCACGGGGCCCCGTCATCACCCGTTAGGTTACTTAACTAACGACAGAGCGGGGGCTGGACTAGCGCGGATGCAAAACATAAGCAACACCTAAATAGTTATCATATATAGATATATATCAATGATAGTCAATCCAGATCACAGATGAACACTTTGGATATACTAGGAATCCGCGATTCGTTCGAGCCTGCAACGAAAAGCGGATTACACGGTCGTGATGAATAGCCAATACCCCACCCAAGACCCCTACGGGTGTGGCAAATTACCCGCCAAGTACCCGAAGTGAAGCAACCTCCCTCAATGTCGTGAGTAGGCCACTCGGCATTTCGAGATACCCGGTAGTTTGTGCACCCCACCATGGGTCTATCCTAGGAGCAAAAACAGTAAAAAGAAATTATACAATGACGGCTACAACCCCGATCCGGGTGTGCGGCCAAACAAATAATATTACATCAATTTACATATTACATGAATGAAAGAAAAATGAAACTCTCATCTCACATCCACCCCGGCTATTCATCCGCGATAATCCACCGAGTTCATATATACAAACCAATAAGCATTACAGATCACAGATATGTATAACCCCCACTAATCGACGTATAGCGATTAGCAGACGTTCAATACACATAATACATCACAGATATAACCCATTAGTCAAAGTATAGGGAAGTTCGATCAAAAATACGGATTTATAACCACCCCAAATACAAATTTCTTTTCTGGAAAATCTGGGCAGAAATAAAATATCTTAAAAATCCCAAAACCTTTACAGAAGAACACTGCACCAAACTCGGTCCAGAACCGAGTCAACTCGGCCGCGGTTCCGCGGCAAGAAGCATGTTCTTGCCGCGGAAACGCGGCGCTTTGAACGGTTCACTGGATCGCCTTTGGTGAGTTTCTTAACAAAACCCTGAGCCGATTTTTGAAGTATGATTTATTATTTTTAGAGCAGAAAAAAAACAACAGAAACTTAGGGTTTTGAAATTTTAGTTTTGCGATTTTTACCGATCGAACTTCTATACACTTTACTAACTAGCTAGTTTATGTTTAGTTAGGCTCTGATACCACTGTAAGTCCACGTTGCCCACCCCGGTGCTTGCGGGGAGGCGGAAACGGTATAAAAATTGGATTTTTATCGAACTAGGCAACATGGACTATCAAAAGGAGGATCTTTGCTAAACAAAAACTAACTACAAAGCTAACTAGTTTTAGCTACATGGAAGAAAGGTTATCCCTAGGGCTTTATGTCCTTCTCTCCTTACTCCTTGGAGTGAAAGATGTGATCTTCTTGTCACCTTCTCTAGTCGAAGAAGGATTCACCCGAGAGCCTCAACCTTTGGCTTCAACTTTAAGCTAGAAGTAACTAAGATGCTAGAAGTGCTAATCCTAGAACCTTAGAAGAGAGTAGAGATTATTTTAGAGTGATTTATCTCAAGCTCAAGTGTTTCTCAACTCATGAGAGGGGAGAGCTAGAGAGAGAGGAAGAGGAGGAGAGAGAATCTATATGATAGAATGAAGAGAAATAATGAACCATTCTCTCATATATGGGTGAATTATGAAAATAGATAATTGGCAAGATAATTGTCATGGTTAATCAAGACTTGACCATTATCATTTCACATTAAATGCAAATTGCAAGGATCAAAGAGCATCTTTCATATGGAATGATGATGGTCAACATGTCAACCTAGGTCAACAACTCAAGATAGTCAAATGGTCAACAACCCTAACCATGCACAATTATAATTAACTAATATTAATTAATCATAATACACACATAAGCATTAGGGTTAAGAAAAAAACAATGGTCATCAACCCTAATCAAAGTCCTCTCCCTCTGTCTCAGTCAACTGTGCATACGCACCCGTATTCGTGATCCGAGGAACACGAATACAATGAGATAAAACCAATCCCAAATTATATACTAGGATCTGGCTTAAACCAAAGCCCGCTAGTATAAGCTGTCCGGACAGCAAACGTGCACAAGTGCGCGGATGTGAACGAACCCTGTCGCAAAACCATGCGACCTCTACTCATTTTGCCTAAAGGCGAATAACTCTTTGTGTGGGACTCTAAAGACTCGACACTACGCTGGCAGTGGGTTTAACCACAGACCGCAAGCGGTACTAGCTGTACGTAACGGTCCCCAGGTAGATGCCGATAAGAAGACTGACGAGGTGAACCCATCTGAACTCCTACTGAGCCTGAATGTGACAGTCTCCGTACAGTCCGGTCTGTTCGTCTGATACATCGCATGGCGGGCTTAGGAGGGCGGTAAACGTCAGTCCCCTAATAGCGGTACAAGTCGTGTCGGAGTGTAGCCCAGAACACCCTGAGATAACACTGGAAACCTACCAGTATATCTCGCTTGCCCTGGCCAGGGACTACTTGTGTAATGGCTCTCCTGAACACAGCGCGATGTCAACCCCCAATACCGGGAGAGACGAATCACGTCTAACCTTCACTTCCTCCAAGTGCTTCGGGACTGCACCCAACTACTACCTGTTTGCACGACTCCTTTGAGCCGTGGTAGGGTAGTAATCAAAGTACAGTGGGAACACACTCGAGGCGAAGTGACAGTGTCAAGTCAGCGGACTAAGCTGTACTCATGTCACCTGGGAACTGATAACTGACGATAGGTATAATACCAACCAACAGTTCCCGACGAGTCCTGTCCAGTGTACTCGTAACCTAACGAGCACCCGCATACTATCTCAAGTACGACGTACTGACGGCTGTGGGACAGACCGTCTCCCATGCTGGGATGAGAAGCGCATACGCTAGTCTACTCCGGAGTATCGATGCCCTGTCTCGATAGTCCTACGACTAGGGACCTGTATAAGGATGTGCTTATGGATTACCCAGCCCCCACGAGTGTGAGAGCCATCACAACACTGGTAATCAAGCAAAGATCCTAAGGGCTCCACTAATGCGTATAGGTGATATAATAAAAGAAACACATGTACACGTTAAAGCAGAGACAAACCAAGTAGCATACTACCATTTCGAGCAAGATTGTATATACAACTGTGAATATCCCAAGCTTCCATCAAGTAATATACATACTAGTATGATACAGCAATGGCCTCTAGGGCATACACACTGACAACCTTTGTATACAATCCAGGGGCATGAATAAATATTTCTTTGCCAAGTTCTACAGATGGCAAGAAATGTCCCCATATGGTGAATAACACTTGTAGGTCCTCTCGACTTATAAGGAGAAAACACTCTTAAAATCCTTACGACTTATAAGAGAAAACACCCCTTAGAAATCCTCATGACTTCTAAGGAGAACATACACCTACGAGATCCTCATGACTCATAGGGAGAAATTTCTTTATGAGACCCTTACGGCTCATAAAGTCAAAAGTCTTAGTCGACAGGATCGTAACCCTGTCTACTAAGCCACCTTTGTCCAAATCGATAGGGGCAAATGATAATTTGCGCGATACTGATGCCTAAATAGGCGTCAAACTCCTAGTCAAGCTCTCCGGCACATGCCGTCTTTACAACCATCTAATGAAGAAGGGAACCCCATTCATTTGGGATCGTAAATGCCAGAGTGCACTGGACGAAATCAAGCAATACCTGCAGAATCCGCCGGTACTGACCGCTCCGGTCAAGAGAAAGCCCCTCATCCTGTACACAACTGCCCTCGAAGGTTCTTTAAGCGCGTTATGGGCGCAGGAGAACGACCAAGGGAAAGAGAGAGCTCTCTACTATTTGAGTCGAGTTCTCCTAGGGGCAGAAAACAACTACTCCCCTATCGAAAAACACTGCCTGGCACTGATCTCCGCAGTAACAAAGCTCCGACATTACGCCTTAGCACATGAGGTCCATCTCATATCAATGGTGGATCCTCTCAAGTACTTGATGTCAAGAGCCATGCTAACTGGAAGGCTTGCCAAATGGGCCATCCTCTTGATGGAGTTCTCGATAGTGTATCGACCCCTCAAGGCAATAAAAGGCCAGGTCATCGCCGATTTTCTCGCTGAGCATCCAATACCCGCCGACTCTCCCTTGAACTGTGAGTTGCTGGATGAACACGTGTTTGATGCAATCGATGGGGAGAAAGAAAGGAGTGATACCCGATGGGAACTCTACTTCGATGGGGCATCTTCTGTGAAGAAGCGAAAGCACAACTCTCCCATAATCAAATCTGGGGTAGGCCTCATCTTCGTGACTCCACAAGGAGGGATAATGTGCTTTGTCTTTTCCTTAACAGAGCCAAGGACAAACAATGAAGCAGAGTATGAGGCTTTGATAGCAGGTCTTGAGATCGTTGTCGACATGGGAATCGAAAACCTCCTCATATACGGAGACTCCCAGCTGGTCATTAGCCAAGTAAACGGTGACTATCAGACGTGCAAACCAGAGTTGGTAAAATACGGCGAAAGAGTACATCAACTGCTGACTCAAATTCCCTCCTACATTCTGGAAAGCATACCGCGCGCAGAAAATAACAAAGCGGATGCATTAGCCAAACTCGCTAAAGAACTGGCCGACGAAAACCTCGATGACGTAAGGATCATTGTGCAAAGCCGTCGGGTTCTCGCACCAGCAGAAACATCTCCGGAGTCGTCTGAAGAAAAGGAAGCGACCAAGCAAATAGCCCTATAAATAGAGGACCAAGAAAAGGCTAAAGATTGGTGAGAAGTCTTTATAGACTACTTCAAATCCCGTCAAACACCGGAAGATACATCCTCAAGACATCAGCGCATGAAACGAGCTCTGTCTTTTGCCTTCGTCAATGATACTCTATATAAGAGGTCGTTCGACTCTCTGTGGCTGATATGCCTGGGACCAGAAGAAGTAACGAGAGTCATTCAAGAAACTCACGACGAACTCTGCGGTTCTCATCAAGCCGGTCCGAAGATGAAACTGAAGATCAAAAGGATGGACTACTATTGGCCCACGATGATTCAGGACTGCCTCAAATACGCGAGGCAGTGCCACTCGTGCCAAATTCATGGAGACTTCATCCACTAGCATCCAAACCCGCTACACCCAACAATGGCCAGCTGGCCGTTCGAAATGTGGGGAACCGACATAATTGGGCCCATCGAACCAGCGTCATCCAAAAGACATCGGTTCATATTGACGACAACTGATTATTTCTGTAAGTGGGTAGAAGCAGTGCCGCTAAGAGAAGTGAAAACAGAAAATATTCTCCATTTCTTCAAGACACGCGTCATCTATCAGTTCGGCACTCCGTAAAAGATTATCTCTGATAACGGGCCGGCCTACAGAAGTGACAAAATCAGCCGCTTCGCACAGCAACATAATATAGACTGGAGATACTCTTCAGTCTATAATCCCCGAGCTAACGGTCAAGCTGAGACTTTCAACAAAACCTTGACAAAGATTATAAAGAAAACGGTATCCAAAAATAAAAAAGACTGGCACGAGAGACTGCATGAAGCTCTTTGAGCTTATCGGACCACGTTCAAAACGATCACAAATACAACGCCATTCGCGTTGATATTCGGCACAGAAGCGGTACTCCCCCTCAAGATAGAGCTACCATCTCTACGAGTGGCAGTTCATTACGAGCTAACAGATGAAGAGAATGCTCATCTTCGGCTTGAAGAGCTAGATGCCCTCGATGAAACTTGTCTCGTAGCACAGCAAAACCTAGAAGCTTACAAAGCAAGGATGACGCGGTCATACGAAAGATTGGCTGGGCCGAGAACATTCCGCCAAGGCAAACTCGTGCTAATTGTCAAAAGACCTATGATCCCAAATCTTGCCAAACGGGGAAATTTGACCCAAATTATGAGGGTCCGTACATCATAGACAAAGTCTACCAAGGTGGGGCTTATTTGCTCATGGATATGCATGGCGAAAGACCCTTCCGGCTCATAAATGGCCGATTCCTTAAGAAATACTACGCCTGAAGAGTCACAACCTAGGTTAATGATAGATGATGACGCTTGTGTCCGCACGCTGTCATCCTGAGTACCAAACTCTGTATGCGCTATCCGGCGGAACTTCGCCGCAAGAAAACTAGCTACGGACCGTAATGTCTTTAAACTAACAATGGACCGAAACGTCCCTAAACTAACAATGGACCGCAATGTCCTGAAACTAGTTACAGACCGAAACGTCCTTAAACTACTATGAACCGCAACATCCTTAGGCTAACGTGGCAAAATAAAAGGTACGTCCACAAGCGAAAAAGGGCACAGATGAAAACCCGAAAGGGTGCCGTGAGTAAAAACAGCAGGACTACCGGCGATTTTGTGAAAACCCGAAAGGGCCCAACCTCGTTAAAATAAAGACACCTGTAAGGTCCTCTCGACCTTGTGAGGAGAAAATACCTGTGTGAGATCCTTACGACTCACAAAGGAGCAACGCACTTAGGGATCCCCATGATTCCTAAGGAGAAATTACACTAACGAGATCCTCACGACTCGTGAGGAGAATTCCACCTGTGAGACCCTCACGGCTCACAGGATTCAAAAGTATTTAGATACAAGGACCTAAACCTGTTCTTAAGCCATCATATCCCCTAAACCGCCCTACAAGCGGTTCAATATTGACCCTTGTATATAATCCACGGGCATAAATAAACGTTTTCCTCACTGATTCCCACCAACGACGCGAAATGTCCTCATGTGGTGAACGACGCTTGTAAGTCCTTTCGACTTATAAGGAGAAAACACTCTTGTAAGATCCTTACGACTTATGAGAAAACGCACACTTAAGAATCCTCACGATTCCTAAAGGAGAAAACGCACCTGCGAGATCCTCACGACTCGTAGGGAGAAACACCTTTATGAGACCCTTACGGCTCATGAAGTCGAAAGTCTTAGTCGATAGGATCTTAACCCTGTTTGCTAAGCCACCTTTGTTCGAATCGACAAAGACAAATGATGATTCCCTCCTGGCAATGTCCCAGTGGTAGCGATGCTGATGCCTAAATCGGTATCAAATTCTAAGTCCTTTCATGGCAAATGACGATTCGCTCCTGGCCATATTCCAGTCGCAGCGATGCTGATGCTAAGATTGGTATCAGATCTCAAGTTCTATACTCGCAGTAAAAAATCAGCGAGCCAAAAATGCATATGAAATAGCCGAAATGATAGGGCAACTTACAACAAAAATCAGCAGGTAAAATATATGCATACAAAAAATAGCCGAAATGATTGGGCAACTTGCAATAAAAAGCAGCGAGAAAAGAAAAAGAAAAATAGCCGAAATGATTGGGCAATCACGACTTTCGCGATATAAAAAGCTGAAAAGATAGAGCATCGCGGAAAGAAATAAAAAAAATGAAAGAATGAAGCTTTTGCCCTACAGGCGAATCCATACTAACCCCTGTATACAATCCATGGGTATAAACGAAAAGGAACCACATTTCCCAACAGACTCTGTCAAAGGGAGAGTTAGATCTCGACGGCAACATCTGCATCCCAGAAGATTAGCACGGCATTCCTTCTCGACAACGCAGAAAGCGGAGCAAGTCAACCAATGACCTCCCTGCCGGAATAACGCTCCATCCCGGAAACAAGTCAGCAAATGACCTCCCCGCCGGAACAACGCTCCGTCTTGGAAACAGGTCAGCCAATGACCTCCCCGCCAAAATAACGCTCCGCCTTAGAAACAAGTCAGCCAATGACCTCCCCGCCGGAATAACGCTCCGTCTCGGAAACAAGTCAGCCAATGACCTCCCCGCCGGAACAAAGCTCCATCTCGGAAACAAGTCAGCCAATGACCTCCTCGTCGGAACAATGCTTCGTCCCGAAAACAAGTCTGCCAATGACCCCCCGTTGGAGCAATGCTTCAACTCGGAAACAAGTCAATCCACGAACCTCTAAACTCGCACAAAAGAAGATTCTCTTGTGAGATCCTTACGACTCTCAAGAGAAAATGTACTTAGGAATCCTCAAGACTCCTAAGGAGAAAATACGCCTACGGGATCTTCACGACTCGTAGGGAGAAAAGTCTTTATGAGACCCTTACGGCTCATAAAATTGAAAAGTCTTAGGCGGAAGATCTGAACCTTCTTCCTAAGCCATCGCTACCCTGCAAGGAGGTCCAAGATAGACTATTGTATACTATCTACGGGCCACACACTTCCAAGTCGAATATCGACAGGAAGGGAAACAACCACTTACGAGTCCTCTCGACTTGTAAGAGAAAAAACTCTCTTGTGAGATCCTTACGACTCTCAAGAGAAAATGCACATAGGAATCCTCACGATTCCTAAGGAGAAAATACACCTACGGGATCCTTACGACTCATAGGAAGAAAAGTCTTTATGGGACCCTCACGACTCATAAAATTGAAAAGTCTTAGACGGCAGATCTGAACCTGCTTCTTGAGACATCGTTGTCCTGCAAAGGAGATCAAGATAGACTTTCTACAAGATACATTTTCCAAACGGACACGCCAATATGAAATAAAATATGTCTTTTATTCATGAATCTAAATGAATATAAGGTACATTTCATAAAAAAATCAAAAAACACTCTCATTAAGGAGTAAATACAAAAAGGAGAATAAAAAAATATATATCTTCAAGCCGGCGGACGGTGCAATAAGTTCGTCAATTTATCATTCTTCCGCTGGGCCTCGGCTTCAAGCTTTGCTATTGCCACAAGACGGGTCTCCGCCGGAGACTGTTGATCCTGATACGAGGCTAGCCGACTCTTAAGATCCTTTTTAGTAGTTTTATGAGCTTCAACCATCTCGCGGATAAAGATAACGGATTTATCAAGAGCTACCACCTTCGTGATAGCTTCTTGGAGCACTCTCCAAAGTTCGCACGCATGATGGTCTTAGCAGTGAGTTGAGCTTGAATTTCCCCTAATGCATTTGAAGCTAGCTCCCTCTCCAGAAATTTCTGGTTGAGCCTCTTTTCTCAAGACTGAAGATTAGCGGCGCACCGCTCAATCCACCCTCGCAGGCTCATCTTGGCAGTTAAGAGCTCGGAAGGAAGGCGTATACACTCGAGATTATATGAGCAAGCCTCCACCTTGCGACAATACTCAACCCAAATATGGACCAATGCCTCATCAATGTAAGTAGAAAGGAAGGGAAAAGAAGTATTGGCTTCGACAGCAAATTCTTCGGCAGTAACAGAATTTCCAGCACGAAGATCTTCAATAAGGGCCGACAAGGAGTGAATGCTTTGTCTCGCCATCCTTTCAGACGCACGTCGGGCATAAGGTCCCGGTGGCATAGAGATTCGGGATTCCAACGGAGCCGGAGCTGGCAAAGCTGTCAAAGTTTATGACTAGTCAACGAGACTAGCAAACATGGAATAAATATAACGGTACCAAGGGTAGAGTTTTACTTACCCACAGCCATGCAAGGGGGGTTTGAAAGATCCCCAGGCCAATCAAGGATCTCCACTTCATCATCAGCTTGCAAAACTGCAGAGGGCATGTTAGCATCATCGTAAAAAAGTGATAATAAAGCAAAGGATCAAAGAACACCGACCTTGCCCGGAAGAAAGGACGATACTTTACGGGGATATCGCCCCTAGGGCAGCTATGTCAAGTAAGCGCTGGAAGGACTTCCTGGGAGATAGGTTCACAATAGAAGCCGCCAATTCCCGTAGTTCTGAAAGGAAGGAAAGGTTTAGATAATGGAAAGTCTATTAAAACAAAGTATAGAAGAATACCTTTGATACTCTTCCTGCCTTGAAACGGAGGGATAGCAGCCTCGGCAGCCTTTTCCATGCTCTCGGGAACATCATTGGAGGCATTTGCTGGTATGACAGCCTCCAATTGAGGGGCAATGGCCGCCACTTCAGGCTCCAATTGTTGGAGATAGTGCCCTCAGAGTCAATTATTGGATCACAGGCACGTGATTGCAATGATTGAGGGAGGACCTATCCCGGTAGGACAGTCTTACTCAAGATGATAGTATGCTATCTGATTTATCTTTATCATCGTGTACTGCTTTAGGTGGCCTGACAGGTCACTATTGCACGTTGATAGAGCCCTTAGGATTCTTGCTTGACTGCCAGCAGTATGAGGGCGATCATATACGTGAGAGCTGGTAGTCTATAAGCACATCCTTAAATGGTCCCTAGTCGTGGGAGTTTCGAGATAGGGCATCGATACTCCAGAGTAGACTAGTGTATATAGTCGAGACCCCGACGAGGGGCGGTGGCCGGTTTCACAAGCCACTGGTGTCAGTTGGATCACCTAAGATGTATACAGGTGATCATTGGGTTATGAGTACACCGGACAGGACTCGCCGGGAACATGCTAGTTGGTCTTATACCTGACGTCAGATAGCAGTTCCCTGGTGACATGTGTACAGGTTAGTTCATCGACCTGAGGATCGTCAATTGTCTCGTGTGAGTTCCCACTGTACTTTAATTACTACCCTACCACGCTCAAAGGAGACGTGCAAACAGGTTTTAGTCGGGTACAGTCCCGAGCCACATGGAGGCAGTGAGCGGATCTTCGGGGGTTCGTCTCTCCCGGTATTGGGGGTGAGGTCGCGCTGTGTCTAGGAGAGCCAGAACATGAAAAGTCCTTGGCCAAGGCAGGAGATTTACTGGTAGGTATTCCAGTAGTATCTCAGGGTGTTCTGGGTTGATCTCTGACACGACTTGTACCGCTTTTGGGGGTCTGACTTTTACCAACCCCCTAGGCCCGCCATGCGATGCTCATAGACGAACGGACCGGACTGTACGGATATTGTCACTGACAGGCTCAGTAGGGTGTCAGGATGAGTTCACTCATCGACGTCCCTTTTGGTCAATACTAGGTAGCCTATCACGTATTGGCTTATATCTCTGACGTGCTAGTAGTTAAATCCACAACCAAGGTGTTGACAAGTCTTTAGAGTCCCCCACATCCAGTTGCTCAAGTTTTCGGGCGAAACGCTGTAGAGGCCGTATGGAGATATGGCAGGGTTCGATCAGATACGTGCGGTATTGCACAGATCAGGATCGGACGGTTAATACTAGCGGGCTTTGGTTTAAGCCGGATCCTAGTATTGTACAGTGTAGATTTTGTCTCAGTGCATTTGTATTTCGGTCGGAATACAAATGCGGGTATGTATATACAGTAGCGGGGTTTTTCCTGTAATTTATTACGGGACCAGTTTTCTGGAGTTGCCAGTTTGCTTTCCGTTTCGGCCATTTTCATTTGTATCTTTCAATGGCCGAAGATTGGTGGAGGAGGGCTTATTTGCATTTGTGCAAATAAGCAATTTGGAAGGGGGTCTTTTGTATATTGTTGGATCATGATGGTTGCACCATCCCTTGACCCATTGACTTGTTTTGACTCCATGATGACTTGACTTTTGTGAGTGATGATGGAGGGTCATGATGGTGGGTTTGGTGTGTTGGTTTTGCTAGTGATGATGATTCTTGCATGATGACCATTCCTCTCACTTGCATTATTGTTGGGGCTTCCTCATTTTTTCCTTTGGACTCCATTCTCATTCCATCCATCATCATGGCCGGCCAAGTGAGGCATGGGGGTGTCCAAAATTTCGAGTGTGGGATTTTTGCTTTCTTGATGCTAGAAAAATCCCCAAGTTCCTCCATAAAAGTTCATATCAATTTCTATACCACAAAGGCAACATCCACTACCCCAAAATGAGACATGAGTTCTACACACATTCTACAGCAAATCTTGGGCATGTCGACTCGCCAACTTCGTGCCCGAGTTGTCTCGGTATAGAGGTGGGAGCCCGTAAAAGAAGCCGGCGACGAGATGGAGACCGGAGATTCCGCGGGAGATCGGGACGACGGCGAGAAGACCGGAGGACACGGATCGCTCGGTATATCTCTCTTCCCCATCTTGTAGTTAGCTAGAACTAGTTTAATGGCACGATCCGGGTTTATAGTGGGCGGTGGTGCCGGTTTGAAAAGTTAAAGTAAATCACCGCTTCCGCATTCCGGCGTCGGATTGACGGCCGGGGCGCCGCCGTGCACTTACAGTGGTATCAGAGCCTCGCCATTAACCTAGTCTAGCTTGGTCTAATGTGTTTTACGTTTCCGATCGAACAAAATTCCAAAACCCGTATTTTTCCTCGCATCAGTTTCTGTCGATTTTTTTCTGGCTTGAAATTTTTTTCAGTATGTTGCAGAATGATGTGCAGAGAATCCTAAGAACACTGTAAAAATTTGGTGATATGATCTTTCCATACGACTGCGGAACCGCGGCCATAACCCCTCTTTGGCCGCGGTTCCGCCGCAGGAATTTGGTTTCATTCCACCAGTTTTTTGCAGTAGGCTTTTGGACTGAAAATAGGGGTTTTGGTATACTTTGTTTGGGCCCAGAATTTCTGTGAGTGCTACAGTATTGCTTGGGGGCCCACTTGGTAAAATTTAATCGATCGGATATTTTAAACACATTTGTTCACAGTATTTACATTATATCTGCGACCGTGAATATCACTTGATCGGTAAATCCTGTCTAACTGCTATAGCCCGGTTAGACGGATTTGCGAACGTGTATTTCACGTTGATGTTCTGTGTATTGCTGTGATGTTGCGGATTGGTCGTGGGGGATAGCCTGGATGCAATGCTAGTACAGTTTTTGTTGTATTATGTACATTTGATATTGCGGGGCGAGCGTCCGACATGTGGACTGCCGTCACTGCCCGTTTGTATATTATTATTTTGGGGCACGACCAGGTTGCGGTCGATGTACCCGTTGTATGTATATTTTACTTTCTGTACTAGGATTGCCCCGCGGAGGGGTGCACGGATAGCCGGGTTCTAGAGGGCAACGAGCCCGCATCTCATGGCATTGAGACGGAGGGGACTTCACTCTAGAATTGGCGGGCTGTTCGCCGCACTCGTAGGGGGTACAGGTTGACCCAGGAGGGGTGCCCAAGTTACCGGATTCCGTGAAGTGCTGGGTGGTCCATTCACATTGCTGAAGGGGGCTGTCTCGCTTCAGGTTTTGGCGGGTAACTTGCCGCGCCCGTAGGGGTCTAGGACTTCATTGCACAGGCTATCCACACGACCAGGGGAACGTCGGGTTTCAGTAGCGGCTCTGTGAAACCCGGGGATCCCAGATATCTGTATTGTTCTGTGATGCTGTACATTTCTGTGATGTTGCATTTTTTATCACGCCTTGAGCGAAATGTTATATATTGATATATATATATATACTAGTAGATGTTGTATATGTTTTGCATCCGCGCTAGTCCAGTCCCCGCTCTGTCGTTAGTTAGCTAACCTAACGGGTAATGACGGGACCCAATGGCGAATGCGGATGGCATATACGTACATCAATATATTTTCGTTCTTTGTGGTGTGATCAATTGATGAGACTGCGTTGATTCGGATCAATGCAAGTTAAAAACAAACCTAATCTGATGTTGTTGGAACACTTTTCAAAAAGCTGTTATTGCAAAGACGTTCACTTTTGTTTTGCATCGTGGTATTCAGTTGGAATATCCTGCTCCTCAGTCGACGAGGCAAGGGCCGAGATCCCTTCACCGGGAGTGATCCCTTGGACAAAAGTTTGCGTCAGGGCAATAACTTCACTATAGCCGATTACTTTTGCTTTGCATCGTGGTATTCAGTTGGAATATCCTGCACCTCATTCTATGGGGAAAGAGCCGAGATCCCTTCACCGGAAGTGACCTCTTTAGCAAAGGTTTTCGTCACTATATTTTTAAAAGCTATCCGTTCCTTCAATGATATCAAGTTCATTACGTTAAAGCTTTTCGTCAGAAACCATTCATAGCCCTCCGTCGTTTCATATGGGTGGTCAATAGTATTCAAGCTATGTTTGTTGGCCAAAGTCAAGGCATAGTGATTAGTAGCTATTGGGTATTCATATGCAGCATAGATAGATGCGTTGGTTTGGGACAGTCGTATAGCCTTGTTGGTCTTCGTCAAGGGCTTGTACGGGTGGGTTCAAATTAACCTGGACAATGACGGGTAGAACTTGACATGTGACCTATGATTTGTTGGCCTTCGTCAAGGTCATAAGAGCATGGGGCAAAAATCACATCGGGAGTTTCAAAAGAAACTGAAACTTGCCAGATATGCGCATACCTTCTGGAGTATGATAGCGTGAGCGGATTCCGTCACGTTATCATGCGGTGATAGTTCGATCCGGATTCCTACTGATGAGTTGGTTTACTCCTCGGGTCATCCCGACTAATTCTTCTTTTAGGTTTGGAGGAGAATTTGACGGTATAGTGGGAGGTTTCCAGATTAGATAAATTGGTAACCATTCTGATCTAGGTTAGAGTGCACGCTGAGTGTTTCTTTTCTCTCTCTCTTTGGCAGCGACCATTGACCCGACCCTAAGACTATGACTCAGAGACCAAGTTGACCGAACCTTCTTATAAAACTGGCTTTTGGATTGTCAGAGTTGCACACCTCATTGCCACTCCTACTTTTACCCTTTTCTCCAGGACACCCCGTATTACTACGAACGCCCACTTCCACTGGAAAAAACCATCGTATGGTTATATACGAACTCGAAGGAATTTATTCGAGGATGGTTTCCGGTTCTGGAGAAAACGGATAAGATTATTCAGTTGTCTTTTCCTTTTTACCTTCTCTCAAGTTGCGAGTACTCCTTGGTTTAGAAGATAGTACACCTATTACGCAAATTGGACAGTCTTCTTCCAAACCATAGGCAGGTGCCGACCGGTAGGGAATGAAGAAAACCAATTAGCCTAAACGGTGTACAGAAGGTATTATGTAAAGACAAACAAAGGGATTAGTAAGAGGGCAAAGTAAATTGCGACTGATATTCACGACCAAACCAAGTATTTCATTACCACTCCCACTTCACCTTTGTATTTCTCCAGGACACTCCGTATCACTACGAAGATCCACAGTTTATTGGATATTCCATCGTATGGTTATATACGAATTCGAAAGGAACTTGTTCCAGTTCGGGGATGGATTCTGGTTCAGGAGAAATAGGAATAAGGTTTATTCAGGTGTCTTTTATCTTCACCTTCTCTCACATTGCGAGTGTTCCTAGGATTGGGACAGTACACCCATTATGCTTATTGGATAGTCTTCTTCCAAACCATAGGCTGGTGCCGAACGGTAGGGAAGGAAGAAAACCATTTGGCCTAAAGGGGTGTACAGAAGGTAATGACTAAAGACATATGAAGGGATTTGGAGAGGTGGCAAAGAAATATACGGTTACAGTTGTGAATCTGATAATGGAAGAGGCATTACTAGGAATACCAGGATACCCCATCGAAACATTTCAATGTTTCAGTTTCACTGTGTACTGTTAAAGGAAAACTGATTTCCCGATTAGATACTTACTCCAGGGTATGTATTTACCAAGTATGATCCTCACATCTGTATGGTTTTACAGATGATGAGTGGGAGTAAGTTATTGGGAATTAGGTGATCATCCTCATTATATCGGAATTCCTTGTAATTGGTGATATTTGAGGAAGTCACCTGGGTTGTTTGCCGGACAGCGAATATTTGGTTTTGAATATCCGTTATAATGCACCAATTTCAAATCGATATATCTGTACGTCTATTCTTATAGAGTGAGATATACCTTTTTGAAATTATGTCGATGACATTTACCTATATCAGTTGATGGTTAGGTAAGGAGTATTGAACGACGGTGTAATTCTTCTTAACCATAAGTACAGTTTTCAACCTACGACACACAGGGAATGAGTTATTAGACTCAAGGGACTTGTACAGAGTATTGTATATTGTCCAGTGTCCATTAGGACAGAGGGGATGGTCCTCGTACTATATTCAGTTTACTTATGACTTCTCTAGTTTTTAGACAGGTGTTTCGTGGAAACACAGGGTCCGAATTTTGAGAAGTTATAGGTATATGAATAAAGTAGAGAACCAGGTGTTGCAAGTATCGGGATTCTTCAAGGAGATCGAAGATGTAGATACTTGTGTGTGGTATTCAGTTGATAGTAATGATTAAGAGAACTTGCTTCTCTTTCAGGTTACTCATAATTGGAAGCATTCCTAAGTTGAGTAACGCTGATCGGCCTCCTTCCATTTAGTTGACATGCACTGGAGACAGCTGCATGATTTGAATCTGCTTCAATTAAATCAGTGCCTCTGTTTCTATATTGGATATAGAACAGTTCATATCTTAACGATGTTAAGGTACGGGGAGTTGTCCGGCCTATGCTTAAAACCAGACTCTGGATAACTCAAGGCATGTTTCTTTAATGGCTGTTTGTGGGTTGACCCAGGCTATGACGAGGGTTGACTTTCTACCATCTGGAATATCAATAGAGATATTGTTCTAGACTCGCCACAGTTTTAATAAAAAATGGATTTTTTCAGAAAACAGAAGTGGGAGTATGGTAGAACTGGAAGTGATTCCAGAACCACAAACGATTACTGAAGATTTTGATAGGAACCTAAAGATTCAATCTGATTTGACATTCCATTGGCCACTCCGCAGATACGGTGGGTAACTTCAGGCATCCGAGAGGTACTCCGGTAGCCTCAAGGACGGTGATAGGGAAGTTCTTGTTTACCCAGACTTACCATTGCTGTTGTTCCAGACTGTGAGACCCGGCAGGAGGATGAGTATAGCGTCATTCTAAACTAGCTTTAGAAGTGTACGTCTATATGACTCTGCCAGAGGGTTGTCGTAGTCAGTGGGAACAGCGGAAGCATTGGTGGACAAGTGGCTTATGTCTATTTATAGACTAAAGCAGATAAAGCGGAGATAGATCATCAATTTCTGATGTGACAGTCATAGGTTTGACTTCATCAGAATAGAGGATGGATCTGTTAAGAAAGTAGTAGCGTGTGATGTCCTGGTATTTGGATGACATACACAGAGTAGGAAGTGATATTCCTATACTACAATCGGTTATACTTTGGTCGTCACACAGTGGTTTCTCCACATGGGACTTGGACATTATATCAGACATACTGGTTACTAGATCCATGGTTTTAGATCTAGATTTGGGTGGTTTCCCAATTAAGGGTACTTAGACAGCATTCTAAGAGTATTTAGAATGGACAACTCCTGACACGGTAGTGTACCTGCAGGTGATGGAGTCACCCTCTCTAAAGGTGTCTTACAGACTAAAGGGGAGAGGGATGTGCATGATTGGCAGATCACTTGCTTAGACAATTGAATCAATCATGAGATGTCAAGTACCACACCAGATGTTGTTCTTGCAGTAGATGCAATAAGTTGATATTGATCCAATCGTGGAGAAACAATCGGAAGCAGTTTTAGAACATAAGTGGATGTTCTAGGGATACGATAACAACAGCCTCATTCGGGAGACAGTTATCATTCCAGGCTTCCAAGGTGACTTTGACGACAGGGAGGTTGTCAGAGTTATAGTTTTCCTTCTGACGAGGGGCAGTATTTTGGACAGGTAGTCCAAGGCAATACTGAGGGAGGCATGGCGCAGGATACTGATTAAGTTCAGTTGACGATACAGTCTAAGAAGTTTGGATTTGGAGTTCATTTATGAGCTAGGTCCCATCAGACATTCAGACACATTCTAAGACAGGTATTGCTCATTTCGGGAGATGGCATTCTCTGCGAACTTGAGATATAGAGAGACATAGAAAGAAACATCAGAGCGGATCCACTCACTGAGGCTATTCCTCGAACGCAATAGTTTCGCAAACGAGTATTGTGAGACTGACAAGTAGAGGAGTTGGGTGTTCGGTATCACACGGGCTGTAAGTATGCGACATCGCAATAATTAGCCTTGAGTGCAAGTGGGAGATTGTTGGAGATAGTGCCCTCAGAGTCAATTATTGGATCACAGGCACGTGATTGCAATGATTGAGGGAGGACCTATCCCGGTAGGACAGTCTTACTCAAGATGATAGTATGCTATCTGGTTTATCTTTATCATCGTGTACTGCTTTAGGTGACCTGACAGGTCACTATTGCACGTTGATAGAGCCCCTAGGATTCTTGCTTGACTGCCAGCAGTATGAGGGCGATCATATACGTGAGAGCTGGTAGTCTATAAGCACATCCTTAAATGGTCCCTAGTCGTGGGAGTTTCGAGATAGGGCATCGATACTCCAGAGTAGACTAGTGTATATAGTCAATACCCCGACGAGGGGCGGTGGCCGGTCTCACAAGCCACTGGTGTCAGTTGGATCACCTAAGATGTATACAGGTGATCATTGGGTTATGAGTACACCGGACAGGACTCGCCGGGAACATGCTAGTTGGTCTTATACCTGACGTCAGATAGCAGTTCCCTGGTGACATGTGTACAGGTTAGTTCATCGACCTGAGGATCGTCAATTGTCTCGTGTAAGTTCCCACTGTACTTTAATTACTACCCTACCACGCTCAAAGGAGACGTGCAAACAGGTTTTAGTCGGGTATAGTCCCGAGCCACATGGAGGCAGTGAGCGGATCTTCAGGGATTCGTCTCTCCCGGTATTGGGGGTGAGGTCGCGCTGTGTCTAGGAGAGCCCGAACATGAAAAGTTCTTGGCCAAGGCAGGAGATTTACTGGTAGGTATTCCAGTAGTATCTCAGGGTGTTCTGGGCTGATCTCTGACACGACTTGTACCGCTTTTGGGGGTCTGACTTTTACCAACCCCCTAGGCCCGTCATGCGATGCTCATAGACGAACGGACTGGACTGTACGGATATTGTCACTGACAGGCTCAGTAGGGTGTCAGGATGAGTTCGCTCATCGACGTCCCTTTTGGTCAATACCTAGTAGCCCGTCACGTATTGTCTTATACCTCTGACGTGCTAGTGGTTAAATCCACAACCAAGATGATGACGAGTCTTTAGAGTCCCCCACATTCAGTTGCTCAAGTTTTCGGGCGAAACGCTGTAGAGGCCGTATGGAGATATGGCAGGATTCGATCAGATACGTGCGGTATTGCACGGATCAGGATCGGACGGTTAATACTAGCGAGCTTTGGTTTAAGCCGGATCCTAGTATTGTACAGTGTAGATTTTGTCTCAGTGCATTTGTATTTCGGTCGGAATACAAATGCGGGTATGTATATACAGTAGCGGGGTTTTTCCTGTAATTTATTACGGGACCAGTTTTCTGGAGTTGCCTGTTTGCTTTCCGTTTCGGCCATTTTCATTTGTATCTTTCAATGGCCGAAGATTGGTGGAGGAGGGCTTATTTGCATTTGTGCAAATAAGCAATTTGGAAGGGGGTCTTTTGCATATTGTTGGATCATGATGGTTGCACCATCCCTTGACCCATTGACTTGTTTTGACTCCATGATGACTTGACTTTTGTGAGTGATGATGGAGGGTCATGATGGTGGGTTTGGTGTGTTGGTTTTGCTAGTGATGATGATTCTTGCATGATGACCATTCCTCTCACTTGCATTATTGTTGGGGCTTCCTCATTTTTTCCTTTAGACTCCATTCTCATTCCATCCATCATCATGGCCGGCCAAGTGAGGCATGGGGGCTGTCCAAAATTTCGAGTGTGGGATTTTTGCTTTCTTGATGCTAGAAAAATCCCCAAGTTCCTCCACAAAAGTTCATATCATTTCCTCCACCACAAAGGTAACATCCACTACCCCAAAATGAGACATGAGTTCTACACACATTCTACAGCAAATCTTGGGCACGTCGACTCGCTAACTTCGTGTCCGAGTTGTCTCGGTATAGAGGTGGGAGCCCGTAAAAGAAGCCGGCGATGTGGTGCCCTTCCGGCGACGAGGTGGAGACCGGAGATTCCGCGGGAGATCGGGACGACGGCGAGAAGACCGGAGGACACGGATCGCTCGCTATATCTCTCTTCCCCATCTTGTAGTTAGCTAGGACTAGTTTAATGGCACGATCCGGGTTTATAGTGCGCGGTGGTGCCGGTTTGAAAAGTTAAAGTAAATCACCGCTTTCTCATTCCGGCGTCGGATTGACGGCCGGGGCGCCGCCGTGCACTTACACCAATAAAGGGACGGCGGTCTCAACTACCCTTTCCATCATCTCCAGGCCGTCACCAGAAAGATCCTTTAGATCTACGGCTGATAAGGGAACCTCTTCTAGAAGAAGAGGCACCGGGGGAATGGAGGCTACTAGTGGAAGCTCCACAGCTGGAATAACATCTATAACGATCTCCTCCGCACCTACCAGTGCCTCATCGGAGACATTTATAGAATCCACAGTCAGGGCGCGACTTGGGCTCAAATCCTCTGTCATTCTTGAAGACCCTGCAAAGTTTTTGCAAAGATAAGAAGATATGAGAGCAATACAAACTACTTGCCAAAAGGAAAATAAGGAAAACGTGCATACCGATACGCCAGGATGCCTCTATTATAGCTTTTTGAAGCCGTCGTTCCTTCTTGAGGAAATGTGCTCGCCGATCTTCGAAAGCAGATTCATGGCCACCGGTCTTCAATGCCAGCTCATCTTAGGAAGCGGCTGAGATAGGCTGCTTGAGGACTATCTCGTCTTTCTGTCGCAAAGGACCCATATGTACTCTCCGTAGCGATGGAGGATCATCGTAGAAGATAACCGGGGGGTAAGGCCTTTTCGGGATGCGCACATTCTCGGTCTCATCCTGCGAACGCCTTAAAGCTTCAGCCAATTGCGCGGCTTCCTCAGCAGACGAGCCAAGGTAAATGAGACCATCATCCGACTCCTGCATCGATATTTGTTCATCTTGAACAATAGGCTCGGATTCCAGCAGAATGTCAAGCAAGCCAGCAATAGTTTTCTTCCTCCTTTTCGAGCTAGAGCAAACGCTAGAAGAGGATCGCTTCCTTCCCCTCGGCGCTTTGGCGCGACGTTGGCTAACTTCGCCTCCAGTATCCCCTTTTGGCGACACCACCGTTGATGACATCGCCACTGATGGCACTACCGCTGGCGCTTCATCGGAGGCCTTTGCTTGAGCCCTAGTGCGCACTGGCATCCCAGCAGTGCGAAGAGTCGATTCTGCTTCTGTGGTTTTCGGAATAAGTACCGGACCGCTGCCCCTTAAAAGAGGGCGAACCACTGTCCACGGTCGTGGTGGAACACCCGTGGCTTGGGCCAGGGCTGGAGCTCTATATCCGAAGAGTATCCGCTTCTCCTCGGCAATGACCGGACCAACTCGATGACGGTACCAACCCGTAAAAGACCCCATACGCCTTGGAAGATGATCAGCCTCGAGGATCATGAAACGGGAACCAGTGTTTAGCCGTATAAAATGATGGATAGCGTCGCGAATAACCGTCAGTGATGAAGTAGGCTCGACTAAGAACGCCTCAAAAGGAACACCTTAGTCACAACCCAACTGTTGGGCAAAGCGGTGTGGATTATACCGCATAAAAAGAACCATGTTACTCTGACGAAATACCAAGAAACCCGGCCTAATCGAGTATAGATGCATAATCTCCTTAGGCTTTAAGGAGAGTGCTCCCCCTTTCGATAAATCGAATAATTGTTGAACAGGCCCCGAAGGAGCAGAGAGGACTCGATCATTGAATATCATCCCATCTTCGTTAGCATACGGGTTAAGCAACACACGAAGGGCCCCTAGCTGAGTTGGATCAGGAGCAGAAGCATCCACCAACCTCATGAGCCGCGGGAAGGTGTAAGCGTCAGAGAAATCGGGCCTCCGATGCGCTGCGAACGCCCCCAATACATGCATCTCGATCCATGACGTAAAGTAGTGGAGGGAGAAACTCACAACATCTACACCCGGGTTTGACGTATTGGCCGCAGGACTCAACCCATGGTATAAGTGTGATCACGTCCAGTCGTGTCCCTTCAGCCACGCGATGAGCAGCATAGATGACCGAAACTCTCATGAAGCGACGATGCGTTGGAATGGCAAACCAACTGAGCCAAAGGCTGATAAAGCCGACAAAGAAGGTCTCTTCGTCCATTCCGGGAACCGCAATCGAATTGAAGGACACGGCCAACAAGATCGGGATATAAACTGCGGTAAATCTTCTTCTTTGGCCGACAGTTTGCCTAGCCCAAACCCGAAAAGGTCGTCGATGTTCGTAAACTTTGGAGCCGTCTTGGACAAAGCATCTTCGCGGATAAAGCAGGCAATGAAGCTCTCAAAAGTGACACCATACCCTTCCGATGCTGCGAACGGTTTCTCAAAAATAACCAAAACCTTAATTAAGCTAGGGTGCTTATGGCGGAAGACGTTTGCAGTCGTCAAGCCGGCATCGTCTCAAACACATACTCATCGGGAGGCAGCAACTCTTCATAATGCCCTCCCCTAATTGGTAGTCCCGAAATCTCGCGAAACTTTTCCAATGAAATAGAGACCTCGTGATCCCCTAGCAAGAAGGTGTTGGTGGAAATATTCCACTGGTTCGCAAAATCCTTAACCCACCAGACTTGAGGGGACTGATAATGAAAAAGGGACACATACACCGCCTGATAGAGCCCGACATTCTGCAATCGCGCACGATGGGCGGACAGAACATATCGAGCCCAGGGAAGATAGCCCGTTGGGTATCGAGGGGTAAGCCCTATCTTATAAATTTGTCCCCAGGGTTAGGCTTCCCCCTGACAAATGCGACGCCCAAAATGTCAATGGCCGGCAAAGGCTGGTTGGGTATCCCAGTTGTCGACGGCTCAAGCCGGCCTATAGGAGTCCAATCAGTCGCCTCCACCGCAAAAGCTGTCTGCGGACGCTCCATCGGAGAAATTGGGCGAAGAGGCTCTGTTGGCACTTCGCAAATAAAGCTGCGGCGGCCCCGGATGATATGTCCATACCAAGTTTCCCACAAGAGCAAACTGGTACAGTCCCTATCATGGACCCTGATCATCGCCATTACTTCTTCGTCCGACGGCGATTGTGGAAAAGCAGCATCTGAGTGAGTGAAAGGAAAATAGGGAAGAAAAGCCATTGTTCCTGAAATAAAGGGAGGAAAAACTATTAATGCAACCTATACGTGTGTGTGTGTGTGTGTAAACAGCAGAAGAAAACGACAAGAAGTTTATTCCATGGGACCATTGATTGCAAAAATAATGGACCCCACAAAATCAGTATGACGGCTCGCCAATCACGAGGCAGGGTAATCATTGTGAGAATAAAAAAAAGGATTCTCAATAAATGCACATTGGAATTCAAACGACTTGGGACATCCTCACAAAAGAACACCCATTACAAACTCTGTCAAATTGGTAAAAATAAAGGAAAAATCTCTTGAAAAGATTTTCAAGAACGCCGGGGAATCAAATTCCCGAAGGGCTCTCTTGATCTTTCAGAGCTAAGCTCTTTGGTGAGGAATTAAATTCCTTTTATATGATGGAATTAAATTCCAGAAACCCCATGACATTAAGGTCTACTACTCAAAAATCACATCTTTGGATCTCTAAGAGACGGGTTTTAGAGGAGAGCAAAGCTCTCATGGTGGATATAAAATACAGAAATTTTTGATAAAAAGCATTTCTCTGAAGTTCAAAAGCTTTACCTAAAAAAGGGTTTCTTTTTCCAACAGAGTTTAACTCTGGAATTGCAATAGTAGAGAACTAAGCTCTGAAGAGGAGAATTAAATTCTCAAAGAAAACAAAGAAGGAAGAAGATGGAAGAAACAGTGTCTGCCTAAGGATCAAACCCTTGCATTTATAAGACACGACAAGGACGGTTCACCTCCCCGTTCCCCTAAATGATCCAACAGCTGTAAAGGTAACAGCGTTGCACTCACGTGCAAGCCACGTAAGAACAACACTGTGGGGGCATTTGTTCTCTGATGAAAAATAAATAATAAAAAGCAATGGGAAAATTCCCCAAATAGAGCATCACGTGCCTACACGTGATGCGCCTTGGAGCCAAAATTATAAAGCAATACACTTAACAAATAGAACTGAAGTTGGGCCTCACGTACCACACGTGAGCACCTATATACAAAGTATATAGGCGCCTTCATAAAATAAATAGCAGACTAGAAGGCGCATCACATGCCAACACTTGATACTCTTCTCTGGGGCTGCTGCATATAGGCAAACTGGCCTAGTGCCATTGGGTCACGTGCTCCACATGAGGATTCCTGAGCCGATAGAATTAAATTATATATAAAAGGGATCAGAACCCTATTTTGGAAATATTTTCCCTAATCTTTCTAAATAAGAAAGATTGTACTCAGTAAATCAGAGCATCGTTGGATCAAAATCTAATGGTGATTAAAAATCATCAAGATACAGAATAAGCTCTGTATGTGTAACACCCGAGACCATAATACTATTTCTTTTGTTAGTTGAGTGTTATATACTGCTCATTCCAATTATCCTGATTGTTTGGTGCTTTTTGCAAAATTTTAACCGGTTAAGTCATTTTGGCACATAACAAATTTTAACTCCTAAAATGAAATTAAAAATGTCCATGTTGGCCTACTCGTTGCCACTAGTCGCGTGGTAGCGTCCGCACGTCGAGATTCCGTCCCGTTCGGCTAAACGGGCAAGTTTGGACGACTACGCACGCGTATAAGTGTACGACTTGGGGGCATGCATTTTAATCATTAAACACCTCTTTTCAAAATTTGGAACCCGCTTAAAATCCTATAATTTGAATTTGGAACATTTGGGCGCAACCCGGGCGCGATTTGGAAATGTTTCATTTAGCGCCAAAATCCCAATTTAATTAATTATACTAAACTATAAAATATATTCGAAATATTAAACTGTTTAGGTTTTTAACCAATCAAATCTTTTCAATCTCTTTAAAAATTTCCTTTCTTAATCCCAGTATTCTTCCCAGCCAATCGCGAGGGGGGGTTTCACCCTCGTGGGCCCCATCCCTCTCTCCGTCTCTCTCTCATTCTCTCTATATCTCTCTAATCTCCTTCTCTCTCTCTCTCTAACAAACCCTCTCTCTCTCTTCCTTTAAATCCTCTCTCTCTCCTCATCAGATCTCTCTCTCTCCCTCTATATTTTTCCTCACGTCCTCAAGCTTCACACGAGAAACCCATCGCGAAACCCTCCGAACCCTAACCCTAGCTCCTCGTGCTCGCGCCGCCGACCTCCCCGCGACCTCGCCGTCGCCGTCATCGCCTCCTCAGCCTAGCCGCACCCCCTACCTCCTTCCTCCGTTCTCTTCCGCGCCTGCACCCAACCCCGACGCCACCAACCGCCGCAGATATCGCCGTCGCCGCCGCAGCCCCAGCATCGACGCCACCACCACCATTACCCTCGCCTCCGCCTCCTCTTTCTGGCCTCGACTTTCCCTCCTTCTCCCCGTGCACACGTTGCTGCCGCGACAACCCCGGCCTGCCCCGTGTCTCCCTGTTCGACCGGAGAAGTCGCCGGAGACCGTCGTCGTCGTCACCTGCGACACCTTCTGCATCTCTTCAGCCCCTGCGCACCAGTCCCCGACCACCTCCTTTGCATTCCCACTCTCTTTTCTGTTCCATACCGCAACCCTAGCCGTCGACTGCAGCTCCCTCGCCGGCGCCCCATCGCCGTCTACCCCGTCGCCGTCGCAACCTTTGCAATCCCGGTAAGCATCCTTATCTTTCCATTCGTACTAAATTCCCCCTCGCTGGTCGTTTTTTTACGTATATCGCGTTCGCTAACTTCGTTGCTTTTGACTTTTGCCGGATTCCGACCGTGCCGTCGTTTGGACCCGACGCTCCAGCGAAGTACCCTAGTCCGTGTGGTCCCGCTGTTCGCTGTTGGGACTCGATCCGAAGTCCGTGCACCCGTCTCGTGTTTTCTGCCGACGTTGCATCCGTGCTTTCCGTTTTGCGAAACCGTCGAGGCAAGTACCCGAATACTTGCTTTAACATGCTAGCACACAAGATCAAGTTTTGCTTTAAACTTAATCATCACACTATTTATTATAACTTAGAATTTACAAAGTCTAGCCGTGCTATACAGTTGAATATCATATTTTATAATGCAACAACTTAATGATGGTAATATCGATACTATATTATAACTTAGAATTGACGTACACAATTATCCTTAACATTAAATCAGTATAGTAGTTGCTTATAATTAATCGGTCTGCTATCCATCCACATTTTAACTAACTAAACCAAGTAAATCGTCCTCGCTTCATTTGTCAAATCACCCATGAGACAATTATTATGCTTTAATTAAATTCATGTAGCTTCATTACGTATGTTGTTGATATGGTTTCACTTTGTGACTATTGCACCCCAAGGGTGTTTGAACCTGTTAATAAGAGAATACAAAGCATCACTGTGTTTACATGGAATAATATTGTTATTTACTGTTCCTGCTGTTGTTCCTTATTCGTTACTATACCTGTTATCAGCATACATTTGATTGCATTACATATTGACAGATCTTGATACACCTGACACATGTACTGATACACCGGACATGACACCCTGTACATATCGACTCAACCTGTTGAAACGTGACCTGACCTGTTACCTGATTTCATGCCTAATGCCGAAAAACCTGACCATTCCTGCTGTCTATCCAGACAGACCTACTTTTACCGGATTTTTGTGTTGGCATTAGTCCTTGACTACTGAATACCTGACCTGACATACATAACTTGGGGGTATGGGGAAATCAAAGGTGAAACCGACTTGTAACTCAACAGTTCGATACTTGTTCTGATCAGTCTTACGGGCTTGGCCAGTCCGGGAGTGATGATGCTGACATCATTCATCCATCCTACTACCTATTACTGCTTAGCGGCACGTCTCGGATTCAGCCCCGAGGACCTTGACCGTGGTCCCGGGCACGCACGGGATACTATTGAGTTACATCGACGATTCATCAATTGATTTCAAAGACTATAGAGTAGAAACCTGATAGGACAGTTTAGTCACCATTACACATTACCCTGCTCTGTTATTTCTTAGTACTGCTTTATTCATGTTCATACCTGCATTGTTCATTACCATGTTTATACTATATACTTGATGACATGACGCGCTGACGTCTGGGTTTTGCATGGCCCAGATTCCGTACCACTATCGTCGACCGAGCAGGAGTACTTCAGCCAGCAGGCTGAACTGTGAGTTCCTTAGAGTTTAGTTTATTTATTTCATTTCATTTCCAGATGTGAGCCCGCATTATGGGACGTACTGTCTATTTATTGTATTGGATCATTTGCTTCCGCACTTATTGTTTATTGATTCCTGTTATTATGGATTTGGACATGTATTAGATTAGTTTATTATTTTGTTCTTGATATCTCTACAACCGTAATGTGACTGTGGATGGATTTTTCCTACCCACAGGTAGCATGGTTGGCTATGCCACGTACCCAATCTTGCATACTCTGGGAAGCGGGGCGTGACATGGTTCTTTTGGTATCAGAGCCATGGGTTAGTTGGGTTGATTCTTTTGTAGTTGGGTATTGTACCCAATACACGAATCAGAATACCCGTGTTTAGGAAACATGTCCTGCCACCTTGACCGTTTTACCATCCTTGAATCATTCTTCCGGATCATGTCGACATGCAAACTTACTTTGCATTGTCAACTCGAAAACCTAATTTCTTGTTATCTCTAGGACTTAGGCGACTTGGGTGGAGTTAAGTAATTAGGGCTATGATACCGCGGCATAGCTACAATGCAGTACTCTATTTAAGTATCTTGGAGTTCTAGCCTTGATCTATACCCAGAATCTATCATCATGCTAATATTGGGTACTTTGATTTCCAGGAATATGGCCGGTACGAATTTGAAGATGGACCAAAGACGTGCGGTCATAGCCGCCAGGCTTAGAGTGATAAGGGGATTGCTGGAGAATCTAAAGGAACAGACCGAGCTGGAACCAGCATCTGCACTGAACCAAACGTCTGTACGTAGAAGTATTCCGGTGAACAGGCGCAGCGTAGCACCAATGAAGAAAACAATTGTGGGTGATCGGAAAAGGAGCGTGATTTGTAACTACTTCCATATACCCGGACATGTGCGAAAGGAGTGTCGTAAGAGGCTGGGACTCTGTTTTAGATGTGGAGCGGCAGATCATGCCGTTAGTGCTTGTCCGTCGAAGCTTCGTACAAGGGATGATATTCAGAAGCCTCCGCAGAGACCGTTCCAAGGGCAGAGACAGTTGACTCAAGGATCTAATCAGGCTCGAGCTTTCACGTTGACAGTTGAAGAAGCTAAGGCATCAGGAGAAGGGGTTTCAGGTAATTTACTCGTTCATGGTTTTCCCGCATTGGCATTATTTGATTCCGGAGCATCCCATTGTTTTATGTCATCCAACTTTTTAACTACACACTCGATTACCCGCACGACCCTGTCTAGTTTTGGGGACATACACACTGGGAATGGGAAAATCATAGCTAGTAGGGAATGTAGAGATTGTACAGTCGTTGTTTGCGGGCGGGAGCTTTTTGCAGATTTCTTGGTGATCGATACGGGCAGTTATGATGTAGTCTTGGGAATGGATTTTCTAGGCACTTTCCCCGCACACATTTGACTGTATGGAAAGAAAGGGAATTTTCCAGATTCCCGGACACCCTGAGTTTACTTTCACTGGAGGAAGCAACTCTGTCGGGCCAGTCGAGTTTAGGGCTAGGCCGACAAACAGTGTTCTTGCGGCTATGGTAGTGGATAGTAATGAAGAGCCGGCAGTTGTTCGCGACTTTGAGGATGTATTTGACGATATGCTGGTGTGCTCGAAGGTTCCGGAGGGGCATGCTGAGCATTTAAAGATCGCCCTACAGACGCTGAGACAGGAGAAACTATTTGCGAAAATGAGTAAGTGCGAATTTTGGCTGGAAGAAGTGAAGTTTCTGGGGCATGTCGTGTCGGGCAGTGGAATCGCCGTCGATCCCGAAAGGATTGCAGCAGTTCGAGATTGGCCTATTCCAAAGAATGTTGCGGAGATAAGCAGTTTTCTTGGACTCGCCGGATACTACAGAAGATTTGTGGAGAACTTCGCTCGTGTAGCTGAGCCGTTAACCAAGCTCACGCGCAAGGAGGTACCGTTTGTTTGGACGGATGGATGTGCATTGGCCTTCGAGACGTTGAAGCAAAAGTTGATAACCGCCCCGATCCTGACCGTACCAGATAAATTCAGGAGGACTAGTGTTACACAGCGACGCATCCGGAAAAGGATTGGGATGTGTTCTGATGCAGAATGGGAAAGTCGTCGCTTACGCATCGAGACAACTGAAGACTCATGAGAAGAATTATCCGACTCATGACTTGGAGCTTGCAGCCATGATCTTCGCCCTGAAAATTTGGAGACACTACCTTTTGAGCGAGAAAGTCGAAGTCTTTACAGATCACAAGAGTTTGAAGTATGTATTCACTCAGAAGGAGTTGAACATGAGGCAACGCAGATGGTTGGAACTGATGGCCGACTACGACCTTGACCTTAAGTACCATCCGGGAAAAGTTAACGTCGTGCTAGATGCACTAAGTCGGTTATCAGTAATTCAGGTATTGACTGCACAGAGGGAGATCATTGCGGATTTTCGGAGATTTGACTTGGAGGTTGTGCTACCACATGCTACGGGACAGTTGATGCAGTTGCAAGTACAGTCGTCCTTAGTTGAGAAGATTAAAGTGACGCAATCGCAGGATCCTAGACTGCAAAAGTTTCGAGAGCAGGCTGAAGCCGGACTACGAACCGATTTACTGATCCATGAAGACGGTTCGTTGAGATATGGTAGCCGTGTGTGTGCGCCAAAAGGAGATGTGCGTGAAGAGCTTATGAAGGAGGCACACAGTTCAGCTTACTCTGTACATCCAAGAGGGACAAAGATGTACCGAGATATTCGACAGCACTTCTGGTGGGAAGGTATGAAACGGGAAATTGCTCGCTTCGTGGCTAAGTGCTTGGTATGTCAGCAAGTCAAGGCTGAACACCAAAGGGTTGCTGGTTTGTTGCAACCACTCCCGATCCCTCAGTGGAAGTGGGAACATATAACCATGGATTTCGTGACGGCTTTACCGTGGAGTCCAAAAGGCAACAATGCCGTATGGGTGATTGTCGATCGGTTGACCAAAGCATCTCACTTTATTACTTTTCGGATTGGTCAATCGACGGAGACTTTGGCAGAGCGATACATGCAGGAGATTGTCAGGCTGCATGGAGTACCGGTAAGCATCGTGTCCGATCGGGACACTCGGTTCTTGTCGCACTTTTGGAAGAGTTTACAAGAGAGTTTGGGGACTCGATTGAAGTTTAGCACCGCTTATCATCCTCAGACTGATGGACAATCGGAAAGAACGATCCAGACCCTTGAAGATATGTTGAGGGCTTGCATGTTGGACTTCAAAGGTTCTTGGGAGGATCATCTACACCTGGTGGAGTTTTCGTACAACAATAGCTTCCAAGCAACTATTCAGATGGCTCCGTTTGAAGCATTGTATGGTCGTAAGTGCCGTTCACCTGTTTGTTGGGATGATGTTGGTGAACGAAGGTTACTAGGACCAGCTTTAGTGGTACAGAAAGTCGAGAAGGTGAATACAATCAGGAAGCACATGAAAGCAGCTCAAGACAGACAGAAAAGTTGGGCAGACACGTCAAGAAGACCTCTAGAGTTCGCCGTGGGTGATTTGGTATTCCTGAAGATATCACCGACTAGAAGGGTGATTCGCTTTGGAAATCGGGGAAAGCTTAGTTCTCGATTCGTTGGACCCTTCGAGATATTGGAGCGTGTTGGAGAGGTAGCGTACCGTTTGGCGTTACCACAGTCTTTGGCAGGAGTGCACGATGTGTTTCATGTGTCTCAACTACGGCGGTATGTTCGTAATGGAACTCACGTCTTGGATCATTCGGAATTGACTGTACGGGAGAACCTAACTTTTGAGGAGCGACCAGTTGAAATCAAGGATCGAAGAGAAAAGGTTCTTAAGAACAAGGTTATCCCTCTTGTGTTAGTTTCTTGGGGTAATCGATTGCATGCAGAAACCACTTGGGAGCGAGAAGACGAGATCCGGCAGAAATTTCCTCACCTTTTCCTATAGTTAGCTATCTTGTATTCTTGGAATTTCGAGGACGAAATTCTTTTTGTAGTTGGGTATGATGCAACACCCGAGCCCATAATACTATTTCTTTTGTTAGTTGAGTGTTATATACTGCTCATTCCAATTATCCTGATTGTTTGGTGCTTTTTGCAAAATTTTAACCGGTTAAGTCATTTTGGCACATAACAAATTTTAACTCTTAAAATGAAATTAAAAATGTTCATGTTGGCCTACTCGTCGCCACTAGTCGCGTGGTAGCGTCCGCACGTCGAGATTCCGTCCCGTTCGGCTAAACGGGCAAGTTTGGACGACTACGCACGCGTACAAGTGTACGACTTGGGGGCATGCATTTTAATCATTAAACACCTTTTTCAAAATTTGGAACCCGCTTAAAATCCTATAATTTGAATTTGGAACATTTGGGCGCAACCCGGGCGCGATTTGGAAATGTTTCATTTAGCGCCAAAATCCCAATTTAATTAATTATACTAAACTATAAAATATATTCGAAATATTAAACTGTTTAGGTTTTTAACCAATCAAATCTCTTTAAAAATTTCCTTTCTTAATCCCAGTATTCTTCCCAGCCAATCGCGAGGGGGGGTTTCACCCTCGTGGGCCCCATCCCTCTCTCCGTCTCTCTCTCATTCTCTCTATATCTCTCTAATCTCCTTCTCTCTCTCTCTCTCTAACAAACCCTCTCTCTCTCTTCCTTTAAATCCTCTCTCTCTCCTCATCAGATCTCTCTCTCTCCCTCTATATTTTTCCTCACGTCCTCAAGCTTCACGCGAGAAACCCATCGCGAAACCCTCCGAACCCTAACCCTAGCTCCTCGTGCTCGCGCCGCCGACCTCCCCGCGACCTCGCCGTCGCCGTCATCGCCTCCTCAGCCTAGCCGCACCCCCTACCTCCTTCCTCCGTTCTCTTCCGCGCCTGCACCCAACCCCGACGCCACCAACCGCCGCAGATATCGCCGTCGCCGCCGCAGCCCCAGCACCGACGCCACCACCACCATTACCCTCGCCTCCGCCTCCTCTTTCCGGCCTCGACTTTCCCTCCTTCTCCCCGTGCACACGTTGCTGCCGCGACAACCCCGGCCTGCCCCGTGTCTCCCTGTTCGACCGGAGAAGTCGCCGGAGACCGTCGTCGTCGTCACCTGCGACACCTTCTGCATCTCTTCAGCCCCTGCGCACCAGTCCCCGACCACCTCCTCTGCATTCCCACTCTCTTTTCTGTTCCATACCGCAACCCTAGCCGTCGACTGCAGCTCCCTCGCCGGCGCCCCATCGCCGTCGACCCCGTCGCCGTCGCAACCTTTGCAATCCCGGTAAGCATCCTTATCTTTCCATTCGTACTAAATTCCCCCTCGCTGGTCGTTTGTTTACGTATATCGCGTTCGCTAACTTCGTTGCTTTTGACTTTTGCCGGATTCCGACCGTGCCGTCTTTTGGACCCGACGCTCCAGCGAAGTACCCTAGTCCGTGTGGTCCCGCTGTTCGCTGTTGGGACTCGATCCGAAGTCCGTGCACCCGTCTCGTGTTTTCTGCCGACGTTGCATCCGTGCTTTCCGTTTTGCGAAACCGTCGAGGCAAGTACCCGAATACTTGCTTTAACATGCTAGCACACAAGATCAAGTTTTGCTTTAAACTTAATCATCACACTATTTATTATAACTTAGAATTTACAAAGTCTAGCCGTGCTATACAGTTGAATATCATATTTTATAATGCAACAACTTAATGATGGTAATATCGATACTATATTATAACTTAGAATTGACGGACACAATTATCCTTAACATTAAATCAGTATAGTAGTTGCTTGTAATTAATCGGTCTGCTATCCATCCACATTTTAACTAACTAAACCAAGTAAATCGTCCTCGCTTCATTTGTCAAATCACCCATGAGACAATTATTATGCTTTAATTAAATTCATGTAGCTTCATTACGTATGTTGTTGATATGGTTTCACTTTGTGACTATTGCACCCCAAGGGTGTTTGAACCTGTTAATAAGAGAATACAAAGCATCACTGTGTTTACATGGAATAATATTGTTATTTACTGTTCCTGCTGTTGTTCCTTATTCGTTACTATACCTGTTATCAGCATACATTTGATTGCATTACATATTGACAGATCTTGATACACCTGACACATGTACTGATACACCGGACATGACACCCTGTACATATCGACTCAACCTGTTGAAACGTGACCTGACCTGTTACCTGATTTCATGCCTAATGCCGACAAACCTGACCATTCCTGCTGTCTATCCAGACAGACCTACTTTTACCGGATTTTTGTGTTGGCATTAGTCCTTGACTACTGAATACCTGACCTGACATACATAACTTGGGGGTATGGGGAAATCAAAGGTGAAACCGACTTGTAACTCAACAGTTCGATACTTGTTTTGATCAGTCTTACGGGCTTGGCCAGTCCGGGAGTGATGATGCTGACATCACTCATCCATCCTACTACCTATTACTGCTTAGCGGCACGTCTCGGATTCAGCCCCGAGGACCTTGACCGTGGTCCCGGGCACGCACGGGATACTATTGAGTTACATCGACGATTCATCAATTGATTTCAAAGACTATAGAGTAGAAACCTGATAGGACAGTTTAGTCACCATTACACATTACCCTGCTCTGTTATTTCTTAGTACTGCTTTATTCATGTTCATACCTGCATTGTTCATTACCATGTTTATACTATATACTTGATGACATGACGCGCTGACGTCTGGGTTTTGCATGGCCCAGATTCCGTACCACTATCGTCGACCGAGCAGGAGTACTTCAGCCAGCAGGCTGAACTGTGAGTTCCTTAGAGTTTAGTTTATTTATTTCATTTCATTTCCAGATGTGAGCCCGCATTATGGGACATACTGTCTATTTATTGTATTGGATCATTTGCTTCCGCACTTATTGTTTATTGATTCCTGTTATTATGGATTTGGACATGTATTAGATTAGTTTATTATTTTGTTCTTGATATCTCTACAACCGTAATGTGACTGTGGATGGATTTTTCCTACCCACAGGTAGCATGGTTGGCTATGCCACGTACCCAATCTTGCGTACTCTGGGAAGCGGGGCGTGACAGTATGGGAAAATATTTTCCCAATCTTGTTAAAAACAAGAAAATGTCTTCTGTAAAACAAAAGTCCCTGGATCAAAAATCCAACGGTGAATAAAATCCCCGAATCAATAAAAAATATCTCAATGAGAGATTTCCTTAACAAAAATCAACAAACTTGCCTCTGCTATATAAAGGACTCGAGACTGAAGAGAGAGATATAGAAGAAACAGAGAGAAAAACCCTGATAAGTTTAAAAGAAAAGAGAATTTAATTCTATAGAGAGAAGAAGATCTCCTCAAAGAAAAGAAGAAACCCTAGGTAAGAAGGAACAAAACACAGAGAACATCTTACTTCTTCTTCGTCTCCACAAGAGTTTAACTCTTCTAAAAGAACTTAGTTCTTCCTTTGGTTGGGATCTGCAGAAGCAGATTTCCTCACAAGTTGAGAATTTAATTCTCATCGGGGAGATTCTACCATGCAGATCCAAAACCTGGGCGAAAATCTAAGTTCAGAGAATTTAATTCTCCCAAAAGGCATATAAGAATTTAATTCCTCTGATAAAATTAGGGTTTAACCTTTCATATAAGAACTTAGTTCTCCCTTCTGGTAAAAGATCTGTAGAAACAGATCTCTCCAAAAGTTGAGAATTTAATTCTCATTGGGAAGACTTTGCCATGCAGATCCAAAACCTAAGAGAAGAACTAAGTCCAAGGAATTAAATCCTTATAAAAAAATATATAATTAGGGACTTGAGATTTTTAAAACTCAGAGAAAGAATTCCATGCATATTGATGATTACGTGTTCACACGTGACCACCTGTGATGAACTCAAAGGAAAGATTGAAATAGATCATGTGTTCACACGTGACCCCCCCTCACTGATAGTGCTTGGCATTTTTTTAAAAGAAAAGGGAATAAACCCAAGAAAACAATGTCTAACTCTGAGGCGCCTCATATGCTCATACGTGATGGCCACAAGGATAAAGTGTTTAACACTAATACAAAGATGGAGAATAAAACCAAGTGAACAGCACCACCTTTAAAAGCATCACATGCGACACGTGAGCACTCTCAAATTCCAGTGTTTAACACTGCCTTAGAGCATCACGTGGGAGCACGTGAGCACTAAAGGTACATTAGTGTTTAGCACTATAAGGAACAAACTCCAATCTCAAATTGGTTAAGTTCATTCTGAGATTAAATCTCCAAACAAACTGAGCCTCTATGCTCAGAACTGATAACTCCTCGATTTAGAATCTGGTTCAAGGGTACATCTCTCTACACATCTGATATATGTTGTTGTAATCTTTCAACGTCTTCAGAGAGGTGGAAGGTCCCAATAACCAATAACTCTTGGCACACCCCCAAACCAATGAGCCAAAACAACATGGGCTATGATGTCCTTAAATCCTATGGACCGGAATATCCTTAAACTAGTTATGGACCGTAATGTCCCTAAACTAAACTCTATGGACTATGATGTCCTTAAACACAGACTATGATGTCTTTAAACCCAATGGACCGTAATGTCCCTAAACTAAACTCCATGGACTATGATTTCCTTAAACCCAATGGACCGTAATGTCCCTAAAATAAACTCAATGGACTATGTTGTCCTTAAACACGGACTATGATGTCCTTAAACCCAATGGACCAAAATGTCCCTAAACTAAACTCCATGGACTATGATGTCCTTAAACCCAATGGACCGCAACGTCCCTAAACTAAACTCTATGGACTATGATGTCCTTAAACATGGACTATGATGTCCTTAAACCCAATAGACCGTAATGTCCCTAAACTAAACTCTATGGACTATGATGTCCTTAAACACGGACTATGATTTCCTTAAACCCAATGGACCGTAATGTCCTTAAACTAAACTCCATAGACTATGATGTCTTTAAACCTAATGGACCGCAACGTCCCTAAACTAAACTCTATGGACTGTGATGTCCTTAAACATGGACTTCGATGTCCTTAAACCCAATGGACCGTAACGTCCCTAAACTAAACTCTATGGACTATGATGTCCTTAAACCCAATGGACCGCAACGTCCCTAAACTAAACTCTATGGACTATGATGTCCTTAAATCCAATGGACCGTAATGTCCTTAAACTAAAACAATAGAGCCCAAATGCTCTTCCGTTAGATCAAAAATGATCTTGAACCCTCGTTAAGTAGATCTTAGTCTAAAATTAGACTAACGTATCTTTAACAAACATTTAAGTTGATATTAATCTCAAACGAGATTAACGATCCTTAAATCAACCAAACCCAAATCTAAGAAAATACGGGTTTGGACTAATCCCCGTTCTACGGGCGACAACATAAATTAGTCTCTGTATACAATCCACGGGCAACCAAAAATAAAACAAATATACACGACACGAAGTGAACATCTAGAGCAGGAGAAAGTGGTTATCGCTACGCAGTAACGTAATTAACTGCAGAGGCTTATGCCTGCAGGGAAAAGCGTCTCCACAATCAAAAACCCCTCACAACGAGGGGGAATCTGATGAAGTCTGCTACTACGGCCGTATCCGTCTAAACCTCCGATACACGGTGCCATAAATCAACTTGGTATTTTCAGAGAGGTGGACAGATAAAACCAAATAGTATCTGCCCCCAAATGCAGGCAAGACGTCTATCCTTCCCGGCTTCCGGCGGTAAACATTAGTGACAAAATCTCTATTGCTGACCTCGTGAGAACCAAGCCAGGGAAAAACGAAAGCAACATAGATTTTATCGCCCGATGGCGCAACCTCACCGTCAAGTGTGAACTGCCGCTAGAGCAGGACCAGTCCGTCAGCCTCCTTATTGGGAATCTAAACAATTGGATGGTCTCATTCTTGTATACGGCAGGCCTCAAGACGTTTCAAGAGCTAACCAAGAATCTCCAAATGCTGGAACATTCGAAGCAAGAGTCTACCTCAGACTTTCCGAAAGACAAGACTTGGAAAAGTAAGAGGGACTAGAACCGTAGAAGCAAAAATTCCAGCAGTTCCAATGTTTTCAATGCGTCCGACAATGAAAACAAGCGAAAAGCAGGCGATTCCAAAACCAACAGGTCTCGAAATTAATTGCTGGGAGGAGAAGGGCCTTCCCTGGAGGAGAAAAAGAACAAGGTTTACTCTTTCAAAAGGGACGAGGTCCGCAAGATATTCAAAGTTACCTTGAACAATGGTCTACAATTGCCGGAGTCGAAAAGACCCCACGAAGCAAAAATGACAGACAATCTCCTGTATTGTCCGTACCACAGAGTAGTGAGCCATGCGATGGAGAATTACTATATCTTCAAAAACTGGGTCGAGAAGCAGTACAAGACTGGAGAGATTGAGCTGTCCAAGAGTGTGTTGGTGAACAATCAAGTTGCAACCACCAACTTTATACAGATAGAAGCTAAAGCCTTCTGGGAGCAAACAGCTGAACCCGCTGCCCTAAGAAATGAAACTGACTCACCGCAGCCTCCGTGGAGTATGCACATATCTAATAATAATAAGAAGATGCTGAAGTTACTTCGGAAAGAGCCCAGAACAGAATGGGAAGGGCAGAAGAAGCCCGCCATTCCAGCTGCCAATTCGGCTCAATTAGGCTCAAAATCCAAAAGCTCAAGAAGAAGAAAAGTGCAACTCGACGCGAAAAGGAGTCTGCAGAGAGATCAACCATTCAAAAATATATCGATTCTCTCGAAAACTATGAACAAAAAGAAAGAACTCTAATTCAATTATGTAGCGTTCTGAAAATTCGATTAAGTTAATTATGTATTAATTAGTGATAATACGTGTTTTCCGTAAAAACTAAGAAATAATTATTTTTCCTCACAGATTTAAATATACATATTTTAACTATGTAATTGCAAGTATTGGTATTTAATTAGTCACCTATAAATTGCAAGTTTACTTGAATATTTTCCTTAATTAATTATTTTTATTTATTATTTTAATCATACACTTATACACTAAATTAGTGAAAATTACAAATTAATATGGGTTAATTACTTGTCAGTGCACCATGACAACTAAACACAATTTGTAACATGTTGTTTTAAAAGAAGAAGAAAATTGTTGACCAAATGGTTTTAGAAAATGTAAAAGAAAAGGCTTAAATTGTGAAATTAAATTAAATAGAAATGAGATATGGGCTTGTTGACTTGAGGTATGGTTGCATGCTACTTGGTTTTCTTTACTCACTCACTCACACACACACACACACACCTCCTTCTAGGCTCGACCAGGCCAGCAGCTCCCCCCTCCTCCATTTATTCTTCCTCGCTTGAAAAATCCCACAAAAACTCACTCAAAATCCATAAAATTTACTCCAAATCCCATTAAAAATTATCACAAGCCTTCTTTGTTCAAATCTAAGCTTGGATCTTGAAGCAAGTTAGCATTTTGGGTGACCAAGTTAGCAAGTTTGATCTTTCCAAAAATCTTGAGGTATAAAACTTAATCCTAGTTTGTTTTGTTAATATTTGCTTAAATCTAATTTTAATTTGTTAATATAACTTTAATTGCAAAATATAATTTTAAAGAGAAAGGTTTGAGATTAAGTTAAAGTTTATATCACTTGATTTAGTTAGCATTGTGTAGTTTAACATCTTAATACCTTGCAAGATCTTATCTAGTTGTTAACTTGCTAATCTTCACTTTTAATTGTCCTAATTAATTGTGCATGCAAACTAATTTTATAATTAGTGTGTAAATAGGTGAGATTAAAATATAGTTAATAATGGTGTGGCCTAATTAAGATATTAAGTGAACATTGTGACCACTAGATTTGCTAAAATATCTAGATTTGAACTAAAATGGTTAATTGTTGCTTACTAGGTTTTTAGAAACAAATAGATTTTAATTATGTTTGAGGTTGTGACGATCTACAACCTAGTTCCTATGATTTTTAGTGTGTTGTGAATGTGCGATCGGTACGATCGGGTTCTAGGCTTGGTGGTTGTCACGTATAGCAACCCCTAGTTATGGTTTGTGGCATTATCGCGAGCGCATTTTGTGCACAAGTGCGTGTGCATCTAGTTAGTGCGCGTCGGTTGTCTTGTATCGTTTTTATCCGCGAATATTTATATATCTATCCTCTGATTTACTTGTATGTAATTCTAGGATCGGCTGCGGCGACGTCGGACGCGGCGCAGAAAGGAAAGGCAGTGATTGGATTAGTTCAGCCGAGGCGTCCCGGTGAGTAGATGTACACATCTATGGGGGGATCGTCTGGATGGCGCGAGGCGCCCGATAATTAGGAATGATGGGTAGTTCTTGCATCTATATGCATAGTCTCAAATCATCCATATCATGGCATATTCATATTCTTAATTACGATGTTATTCCATAGGACACTTGCACCATTACCATTGGTTCATGCCGCATGTGCACTATTCATGCGAACACACACGCCATTGGTAATTGCTATGTCACGAACACTATAGAACTTGCTTAAAATCAATATCGGTGCATTGCATCATGTATTATATGTAGATTGTTAGTCATCTGCCTCATCGCATCATCATTCATACATAGTTTTCTAGTTATACATCACATTGCATGTTATTGATATCTTGGACATCCATTATTACGGCCACATTTATATATTGTGATTCTTCTTAGGGATTTCAGTATTTATGAGACTTCTGGATTTTGGGGGAAACCGTAAGAATTTTATAAACTTATTATCATTTAAATTACAAGTTGCTGTTTTTCTCCTGATATGATGATATAGGCCGATCCGGACTGACGGAGCCTGAGATAGTTTGGCGCAGCGGATATCTGTACGATACCGACCGTAGTTGCGATATGATGATATGGGCCGATCCGGACTGACGGAGCTCGAGATAGTTTGGCGTGGCGAATATCTGTAGGATACCGACCGTAGTCGTGATATGATGATATGGGCCGATCCGGATTGACGGAGCCCGGAATATTGAGGATATTGTGTCGATACTTGACACGGATTTTCTGTCGATTTCACTGATGATATTCCAGTATTTATTATACAAAAGTTTTTACTAAGATGAAGACACGGATCTTCTCATATCAGATATATCATGATTTCGTGTTGATTATCCATTCATGTTGGATTCATACTAGTGTATCGCATCATTTTGTTATATGTAGGTTGTGACGCATTTGCGTGCATGCTTACGATAATCTTATTAGACGTTACTTACTACTCACGAGTTGGCAACTCACCCCCGTTGTGCCACCGTATCTTGCAGGTCTGACCTGTCAGCACAGTAGCGGCGGGCATACTTTCTCTTCTGCTTCATTTGCATCGACTCGCAGCTTGCTCGTAGGTGGGTTTTGAGGATATTCTTTTTCTCCCACCATGTATATTATTTTGTATCTAGTATACTCCATCTACCCTTCGTATGAGTCGACTTTATACTTGGTTTTTATTCTTGTTTTCATATGCTTATCTCATATTATGATGATATATTGCATGTGGTTATGATTTCTCCTTTAGCGAAGAGCTAGCTCCCGCTTGGGGATGCCTTTATTCTTTACTTGTGAATATTCATGTGTTGTACCCGTTTAGGGCCAGTATTTACAAAGGAGACTCTGCCGAAATTTTTGGGAAAAAATTGATGTTTAAAATGTTTTAATGTGACTTTATTTTACTAAAATCACCTTTTAAGTTAAGATTTCCTTCACTCTATTTCTTTAAATGGTTTAGATTTCTGGGCTTTGGCTTACTTAGATTACGTTACGCTTTTAGACGTTTCGTAATTTAAGTGTCAGTCATGTTCCACATATCCGTGTCGTGACAAAGTTGGTATCAGAGCGTTAGGTTTTACTTTCTGAGTGTAGGATGACCCTTGGTAGATGGAGTAGGTAACTTAAGCAGAGTGACGTAGCGTGTGTATATTCCGTGGCATACTTACGATACGGTACTCCGCCTATGTGATCTTAGGATATATGATTGCTTGTACTTCCTTCCTTGATTCCATATATCCTCTTGATTCGATTGCAATGTTCTTATCAATCCTATTTCTTGTTCCAGACATTATGCTGCCGGGGAGTACTAGGGCCCAGTAGGCTGCCGCCAAAGACGAGGTCAGGGCAGGCTCGTTTGAGACGAGGACTGACCATGACGATATGCCTATTCTTCCGGAGCGGGTTGATTCCGCTTTTCCAGATAGTATCGCTAGGCTAGAGGCCAGTGTTCAAGACTTACGTCAGACGATCAGATCCTTGATAGAGATCAGTCGAGCGCAGAGATCAGATATTGCTCCACCTACGGTTGTTCCGAGACCAAGGCAGATTCGCACTGATATATCAGCTCCTAGGATGTTCGCAGAGGCCGTGGCAGATTCTTTATGGGCCAGTTGTATCGCCTTCACCCACATGGTCAGCAGCCATTGTTAGGATGTTTCTGGTGTGGGAGTCTGGATCACCGCATTAGATTTTGTACCGTGAGGCGACAGGGTGAGGCATCAGTCTCACATGCGACTTTACCACCTTCATTCCCCCTTCCGAGCGCATTACCTCCTATGCCTATTGTTTCTCCATGCTAGATCAATGTCCCAAGAAGCCACAGTCGTGGCAGTCGTATTCGGAGAGGACGAGGTGGCAGAGGAAGACGACAGCTGATCACTGGTGGAGGACAAGCCCTAGCTTTTATGTTGACTCCTCAGGGTGAGCAGGCGTCGAGCGTAGTCGTGACAGGTATTTTCTCGGTGTTTTCTTTTAATGCACGCTTTTGTTTGACTCGGTAGCTATGCATTATTTTACATCCACATTTTTTTTATCGAGGTTTAGCCGATAGTGGTCCTTGCTTGATCTTTCGCTGATTGTTATTACTCCAGTAGGCGAGTCTTTTGTCGCTCGATATGTTTTTCGTTCATGTTTGTTTTGTTCGTATCGGAGATAGGGATTCTTCTATCAATTTGATTCTTCTCGATATGTTTAACTTCGAAGCTCTTCTAAGCATGGATTGGTTAGCCACATGTTATGCCTCCGTGGACTACCGTTAGAAGGAAGTCAGATTTAGTTTGTCTGGTGAGCCAGTTCTTAATTTCCAGGGAGACCTTAGCGCCATCCTTTCCAGCTTGATTTCTTCTCTTCGCGCTAGTTAGTTCTTGAGGAAAGGATGTCGGGGGTTCTTGGCGTATGTTTGTGATGTTAGAGCCGCAGAGGTCCTGTTGGACCAGGTCCCGATTGTGAGAGAATTTCAAGATGTTTTTTCTGAAAAGTTACTTGGTTTGTCGTAAGAGCACGATGTTGAGTTCTGCTTTGACTTGATTCTCATCACGGAGCCTTTTCTATACCGCCATATCGGATGGACCTGGCGGAGCGTAAAGAACTGAAGGATCAGTTGCATGATTTGTTGGATAAAGGGCTTGTTCGTCCGAGTGCGTCACTTTGGGGAGCTCCTATTCTGTTCATCAAGAAGAAGGACTGTAGTATGCGATTATGCGTTGATTATCGTCAATTGAATCGAGTGACTGTGCGGAACAGATATCTCTTACCTCGTATTAAATATTTGTTCGATTAGCCCAGGGTGCGGGACATTTCTCGAAGATTGACTTGCGATCAGGCTACCATCAGTTGTGGGTTCAAAAGGATGATATTCTGAAGACTGTTTTTCGCACACGTTACGGGAATTATGAGTTCTTGGTGATGTCGTTCGAGCTCACCAATGCCCCAGCAGAGTTTATGGACTTGATGAACCATATATTCAGGCCGATTATTGATCAGTCATTATCATGTTCAGGTCAAAAATTGCACCCCGGTTAACCAAGTCAAAATCAAAGTCAACCCCAAGTAAGCGGGCCCAAGCCCAGATCAAGTGGGCCCATACCCAAGTCGAGCCCCGCGGCCAATCTCCCCCATGCCAAAATAAAAATCATGTAATAAATAATTTTGTTGTAATTTTTTATGCATAAATGTAAGGAAAATGGGCATAAAGCCAAATTTTTGTAAAGGCCATGGTTTTTGTGCAAAAAGAAATAGCACATGAGACATGAGATGAGCAAAATACCATTTTGTAAAGCCCAAAGGGCTATGTGTAAATTTGTAAGCCTATATAAGGCAAAATGATGTTGAATTAAGAAAGAACCTTTCATTCCTCTCAAAATCTAGGGTTTTTTGTGCCTCCTTCTCCTTCTTCAAGGATCTAAACCTTCTTCCCCTTTTCAATTAAATCAAGAGTTTTACTCTTCCTTTTCCAAAAATAAATAGTTTTTCACCACAAAACCCACAAAGGGAAGCTCAGATCTTCCAACCAATCTCCAAAAGGAGAGATTTTTTTAAAATCTCACCCTATTTTTCCCAAGAGCCAGCCAATAAAGAAGAGGAAGAAGGAGACCTGCTTCTAAAAACCCCACTTTGGGGAAGATCCAGGGCTCAAAAGAGAAGCCCCTTTCATCAGCTCCAAAAATATCTTAGGAGTTTAATTCCTCAAATATATATATATATAATAATAATAATAATAATAATAAAATTTTCTTTTTGGTAGTACAACTTCCAGTGCAGAGGCTAAGACCGCTTGTCCTCTCTGTCAAGAGTTTAACTCTAGAAGTCAAATCGAGAGCACAGCTCCCAGTGCAGGGACAAAGTCCCTTTTCTTGCTGACGCCCAGTGCCCACGTGCCAAGCACGTGGGGCGCTAGTGCCCAGCGCCTGGCACCCAGCGTGCCAAGCACGTGGGACGCCAACGCCCACGTGCCCAGCACGTGAGGCGCTGGCACTCACGCGTCCTTTGGACGCCATTTCCCCCCTCATTTTTATATACACTCTACAGTAAAAATACATCCCCGTTAGAAAAAAAATTTCTAACCGCAAGGGGGCTGCTAGCCCCTTGACCCCCACCCCGCTATCCGGGTAGCGGGACCCCCGTAAAAATTCTGCGAGTCCCCCGATATACTCAAAACCCCTTCAAAACACAACACTGCACATTGAGTTTGCATGACCTGTTTGACCCATCAATCGGAGGATCTCTCGCTCCAAAGACGAGGGGTAATTAACGGCAGCTTAGTCCGCGGCTGTCGGAGATTCGGATCCCCACAATCAATAAACCCCAGCCTACCCTGGGCAGGGGGAATCTGTAATTGTTCCCCGCCGAAACACAGAGACGCGACCGCGTAGGTCCGTCTTGCCTGAAATTCGGGACAGATGCTAATTGGTGCTATCCGTCCACCTCTCCGAAGATGCCAAGTTGATTTATGGCACCATGTATCAAAGGTTTAGATGGATGCGGCTGATGTAGCAGACTTCGTCAGATTCCCACTCGTTTGAGGGGTTTTTGATTATAGGGACGCTCTTCCCTGCAGGCGCAAGCTCCTGCAGTTAATTACGCTACCGCATCGCAGTAACCACTTTCTCCTTCTCCAGAGGGTCACTTCGTGTCGTGGGTGTTTGTTTTGTGTTTGGTTGTCCGTGGATTGTATACGGAGACTAATTTATGTTGTCGCCCGTAGGACGTGGATTAGTCCAAATCCGTATCTTCTTAGATTTGGATTTGGTGGTTGTGTTTAAGGATACGTTAGCCTTATTTGATATTAAGCTCAACTTAAACGTTGTTAAGGATACGTTAGTCTAATTTTAAACTAAGATCAACTTAACGGGATCGTTTAGATCCGACAAGAGAGCAATTGGGCTCTATTGTTTAGTTTAATGACATTGCGGTTGATAATTAGTTTAAGGACATTACGGTCCATTGTTAGTTTTAAGACATCGCGGTCGAGGTTAAGGACATCATAGTCCGTGAATTTAAGGACCTCACAGTCCGGTGTTAGTTTTAAGACATCACGGTCGAGGTTAAGGACATCATAGTCCGTGGATTTAAGGACTCCACAGTCCGATGTTAGTTTTAAGACATCACGGTCGAGGTTAAGGACATCACAGTCCGTGGATTTAAGGACTCCACGGTCCGATGTTAGTTTTAAGACATCACGGTCAAGGTTAAGGACATCATAGTCCATGAGTTTAAGGACACCACAGTCCATAAAATGTATGGTTGTCAGGACCCATCACCTCTTTGAAGACGTTGAGGAATTACAACGACAAATATCAAAGGAGTGAAGAGATGTACCCTTGAACCAAGGTGAGTTGTTTAAAAGAGCAGATGTGCTCAGTTCAATATGGGTTGAGGACTTATGGCCAGAATTGGGCTAAGTCCAATTAAAATGTTTTAACATTTTATTTTTGTTCTGGCTATTAAGCCTTTATTTGGACTCGGTCCTTTGAATAATGCTAAGTATTGGGCTCTGATATTTTTGCCTTTATCAGAGCAGATGCACGTTCTGATAGTGTGCTACGTGGCGCATCAGGGGCTTTGCGCCAATTAAAGAGCGCATTGCGCTAGCGCACGCGAAGGTGACACGTGTCGCGCTCAGCGCTGGTTCATTAGCGCATCTGCGCTTTCCATTTATGAGTGCTTTGCGCTAGCACGCCAGCGAGCGACACGTGGCGCGCTTGGCGCTGAGCGCCAGTCTATGAGCGCAGCGCTCTGTTTTAAAAGCGCAAAAAGCAAGTGGTGTCTATGGTTGACACGTGGCAAGTTATGGCACTGTGCGCCAGTCCAATGAGCGCAAGGGCGCAGTTCATGAGTGCAAGGCATTTTTCAATAGCACAAAGCGCATCTGATCGATTTTAAGATTACAGAACAACTTTTATGTTCTTCTAAGGAGGGTTTGCCTCAAGATCCAAGAACAAAAGTTCTTGTTTTGATAAAAGTCTCTGCCTTTATAGATCAAAGATCTGTGGACGAAGTAAAAATACTTCTTTTATTTTTTTATGATTAGATCTTTTGATGTTTTTCTTTTTATCAAAGACCTTGGTCTTTTTTCAGATCTATAATCTTTTTTAGAAGATGGTTCTTCTTTTTACGAGATGGTTTCATCTCTGTTGTTCAAGAACATAGTTCTTTTTTACCTTGAATATGAAGAAAGATCTTCTTTTCTTAAAAGCTTGCTCTTTTTTGCAGAGGGTTTCTCTCTCTCTTCTTCTGTATTCTCTCTCTCCCTTAAACTTGAAGTCTAGGGTCCTTTATATAGGGTCAAATGATTTGTTAAATCAGTTTTAAGAGATCTCTCTCTGATTGATTTGGGAATATTTCCCACCGTTTGATCTTTAATCCTAAGGCTTCTGTTTTACAGAAGATAATCTTCTTATTTTAATAAGATTGAGAAATCTTTCCATGCAGAATTTGTTCTATTTTTGGCAATTTATTATTTACCCTTGGATCGTTGATCCAGCGGTGCTTAAAGCACAATCTTGTTGTTTGGAAATATTTTGAGGGATCTTTCCTTAACAGAATTTAATTCTGGTTAATTAATGATTTATCATTATTATCAGATCCTTTGATCTAATGGTGGGAATTTTTAATTCCAGCGCTGGCGCACCTACGTTCGACACATGACGCGCAGCGCAGAGCGCAGCGTAACTGCGCTAGCGCACCCGTGTCTGACACGTGGCACGCAGCGCAGAACGCTGGATCTGAGGCATTGCTTCAACAGATGTCTTTTCACCTTCCTTTTTAATTCAAACTTGTATTCCCTAGAATCTTTCATTTTCCGAGTCTTTGAAATAGTTCCACCGTGCACAAAATTTTCTTTGCCTAGTCTTATAACTCGAAGCAAAGTTTCTTTCTTTTCTCATCTCCAAAGAACCCTCTCGATTATGGCTTGTAACCGCCTACATGCTCGTAGACAACCGTGGGAAGTGCCCATTGAGGACATTGTTCCTCGGTTTGCTGCGCGCTTGGTGGATCCTTCTCTCACGGATGACGAGTGTGATGCGGTGATGTATGAGCTTGTGATCCGTAAGGGGTTCCCTCTTCCAATAGGATCCATTTGGCTCCGGATGATTCTTCTTTCCATGCTCGATGACATCCCTCTTCACCCAGCGGAGATGACCCTGGCGATGCTCGATGCGGCTGAAAACAAGCTCGAGTGTTTCCATGAGGCGTGCCTGATTACTCAGGCCCTGAAAGATTGCTCGGTTCACCTGTTGGGCCAAATAAGAGCCCGGCGGGCTATTATGTCTGCTTTTGCGGATGAACATGGGGCCCATCGGTGGGGAGCCACTCCTCGTGAAAATCGTCGTTTTGATGTGCTAGAGAAGGCGGCGAGGGAGCTAGAAAATTTTGTATATTGTTTTGTTCACCCTTGTGCCACTGATCCCTTGTTTGGTGATCTTTTTTAAATGTAATAATAAACAAATGTTTTAATTAAGTATTTTATTATCCATTAAGCGTTCCTCTGTTTTTTAATTCTTTGTTATGGCTATGTGCTGCATAATTTGATTTGCTATAATAAGGTGCAAGTAATTCTTATAAGGGTGAAGCGCTTCTGTGCTTTGCACGTGAGCGCTGCTTCAGAGTCTTTGACTCTTTTTGCAGACGCATTTGATGTTAGTACCTTTCATGAAACGTTGCTTCGCTTTCCAATCTTGGAAACAGAGCTTTGCTCTAATTTGAGGTGCGTAGCGTAGAGTGGAGCGCAACTGCGCTAGCGCGCACATATTTGACACGTGTGAGCGGTGCGCCTAGCGCTAGCGCACTCGTGTTTGACACGTGGCGCGCAACGCGCCTAGCGCGGAACCTGAAGCGTTGCTTCAATTTTTGCCTTTAGAATTTTAATATAGAGCCTTGCACTTCTGAATCATATGTAGATTTCTTAATCTTTGATGAAGAACTCTTAAGAGTTTTCTCATGGATCTTAAAGATCCCAGAATTTTTAATTCATAAAAATTAATTGATTTTAATTCTCTGTTCTGATGGTTTTTTCCATCATCATTACAGAGCCAGGCATCTTGGCCTTGAGCGCAGCACAACTGCGCTAGCACACGTGGCACGTAGCGCAGAGCGCAGCGTACCTGTGTTTGACACGTGGCGCGCAGCGCAGAGCGCAGCGCAACTGCGCTAGCGCACCTGTGTTAGACACGTGACACACTGTGCTAGCGCACCCGTGTTAGACACGTGACACACTGCGCTAGTGCACCCGTATTGGACACGTGGCGCGCAGCGCAGAGCGCAGCGCAACTGCGCTAGCGCACCCGTGTTCGACACGTGGCGCGCAGCGTAGAGCGCCGGATCTGAAGCGTTGCTTCAATTTTTGACTCTTGAATTTTTAAACAGAACTTTGCTCTGATTGGGGGAAGCAGAAGCGTCGCTCCATTTTAAGTCTTGGAATTTGAACAGAGCTTTGCTCTGATTGGGGAAACAAATGCCCCCCCACCGTTGCGCTTACGTGGCCCAAACGTGAGTATGGCGGTGATAGCATCTCAGTCGTTGGATCAACTTTTGGGGAGTTGAAACGGCTCTCAATGCCTATAAATAGGACCTTTGGTCCCTTAGATGATTTTCATCTTCTTTCTTGAGAATTTTCTCTTATTCAGAGCCTTGCTCTTCAGTTTAAGAACTTTTCAAGAGTAAAACTCTGTCAAAACTTAGGTATAGTTTAAAAATTTTAATAAACCAGGGTTTTAGCCATTAACAGAGCTTTGCTCTTTATAGGTCTTTGATCTAAAGAGAATCCTTTTAGGGTTCCATTAATAGAGCCTTACTCTTTAAAAGGATTTTATTTATAATTTCTTAATTCATTAATAGAGCTTTGCTCCTTTCAAATCATATAGAAGAACTCTTAAGAGTTTTTCATGGATCTTGAAGATTAAAAATGAAATTTTATTTTTGATGAATTATATCATCTTCTCAGAGCAAGGCTCTCAATGTTCTCGGGGGATTTTTTTTTTAAAATTCCCCTCATAATTGATTTTAACAGGTGTCACTCCTGTGTGCAGAGCATTGCTCTCGAGGAGTTTAACTCTTTGTGTCTGTTTTTCCTCATCGCTAATCTTCTAATGATGTTTCTTTTAGGCACTATGGCTGTTCATTTATACAGTCTGAATGAGTTCATTACTTATAGGATATCCGCGCACGGGGCCGTCACCAAAACCAAGAGTTTACAGATGCCCAGTATGCGGAGATTATGGGTCGTCTGTATGCACGCGTTGGTTGGTTGCTTCCTCGCCATTCTGCTCTCTTGAAAGTCGTACTGTGAGCAATTTGGAGAGCACTTCCGGGGTTTCATGAGTCCATGTCGCTTAATGCGCTGGATGATGCGGAAGACAAGGTGCATTCAGTGTACCCGTCGGGGCTGATCTCGAAAAAACGGCGAGATAGCCTCAATGATATTCTGCATCAGATTTTTCAACAAACGACGGTAATTTCTTCTTATCAAAGGGTAGGGGGCATTGCCGAAGATCTTGACACGCGTGAGCGCGAAATGATGCACACGAGAATGGTCAGAAAGGCCAGAAAGACTCTAGACGGCCTTACTTTCGAATTCCTTAATCCATGCCATGGGTTCGAGGTTTTGCCATTGTAATCATCTTGATGATATTTTCGTTTATTGCTTTCATAATTGTAAGAGCCCCCCTTTTTTTGACATATGAATGGCAAATTTCTCATTTCAGCGTGTCTTATTTTATGTACTAAATCTTTTGCACATGCATGAATGGGTATGCCTCGAACGCTTAATTAAATGCAAATCAGATGTTCTTTCTGTCGCTTTCTTCTCTTTTCTTTGTTGTTGCCATGTGATTTTAGCAAGTGCGGTCTGTAGATAGCATATAGCTGTCAGTCTTTGGCTCTTTGTAGGGCAGTGATGGCTTAGAAAATAGGGTTAGGATCTGTCACCTAAGACTTTTCAACTTTATGAGCCGTGAGGGTCTCATAAAGACTTTTTTCTCCCTACCGGTCGAGAGGATCCCGTAGGTGTAATTTCTCCTTTAAGAATCGTGAGGATTCCTAAGTGCGTTTTCTCTTGAAAGTCGTAAGGATCTCACGAGAGAATTTACTTCCTTACGAGTCGTGAGGACCCGCAAGTGATGGGTGAAGTTTTCCTTATCCGCATCTCACGGAGTCAGGGGTTGCTCTGGATGCTTCCCATGGGTTCACTGCCGTGTTTGACGAGTACCAGGTTCCGCTCTGGGCGTTTTCCAGGATACCGTAGTTTAAAGACATCGCGGTCGAGGTTAAGGACATCATAGTCCATGGATTTAAGGACTCCACAGTCCGTTGTTAGCTTTAAGACATCACGGTCGAGATTAAGGACATCATAGTCCATGAGTTTAAGGACCTCACAGTCCAATTTTAGTTTTAAGACATCACGGTCGAGGTTAAGGACATCATAGTCCGTGGATTTAAGGACTCCACAGTCCGTTGTTAGTTTTAAGACATTACGGACGAGGTTAAGGACATCATAGTCCATGAGTTTAAGGACCTCACAGTCCAATTTTTTGCTCTGGGTGCTTCCCACGGGTTCACTGCCGTGTTTGGCGAGGACCAGGCTCCGCTCTGGATGCTTCACACGGGGTCATTGCCGTGCTCTGCGAGAACAAGGATCCGCTCTGGACGTTTTCCATGGGGTCAGATGTGAAATAATCCGCGTTCCACGTAGCCAAGAATTTTGCTCTGGATGCTTCCCATGGGTTCACTGCCGTGTTCGGCGAGGACCAAGCTCCGCTCTGGATGCTTCGCACGGGTTCACTGCCGTGCTCTGTGAGGACCAGGATCCGCTCTGGACGTTTTCCATGGGGTCAGAAGTGACATAATCCGCGTTCCACGTAGCCAGGAATTTTGCTCTGGATGCTTCCCATGGGTTCACTGCCGTGTTCAGCGAGGACCAGGCTCCGCTCTGGATGCTTCGCACGGGTTCACTGCCGTGCTCTGCGAGGACCAGGATCCGCTCTGGACGTTTTCCACGGGGTCAAAAGTGACATAATCCGCGTTCCACGTAGCCAGGAATTTTTCTCTGGATGCTTCCCACGGGTTCTCTGCCGTGCTTTGCGAGGACCAGGCTCCGCTCTGGATGCTTCGCACGGGTTCACAGCAGTGCTCTGCGAGGACCAGGATCCGCTCTAGACGTTTTCCACGGGGTCAGAAGTGACATAATCCGCGTTCCACGTGGCCAGGAATTTTGCTCTGGATGCTTCCCACGGGTTCACTGCCGTGTTCGGCGAGGACCAGGATCCGCTCTGGACGTTTTCCATGAAGTCAGGAGTGACATAATCCGCGTCCCACGTAGCCAGGAAGGGTTGACTTTTTCCGCATTTAGTCGGAGTTTGACTCTCGGTCATCTGTACACCGCCGAGTCAAGAAACTGGGAGTTGCCGCTGTTCCGTTTTGCTTGATGTTGTGTGTGTTGTAATGAGACGAATGTTTAGATGCTCTCCAGGCTATCTGTGAACCGTCGAGATTTGGCTTCTTCTTCTGATGAAACCTGGGGAGGAGGAGTATGATTCCTTCTTTGTTTGCGCACCTGGATTGTATACAGGGATTGATGTAATATCACCTGTAGGGCATAAATTTCATTCATTCATTTTTTTATTTCTTTCCGCGATGCTCTATCATTTCAGCTTTTATATCGCGAAGGTTGCGATTGCCCCATCATTTCGGCTATTTTTCGCGGTGCCCAATCATTTCGGCTATTTGTTTTATTTTTACTCGCTGCTTTTTATTGCGATTTGCCCAATCATTTCGGCTATTTGTTTTATTTTTACCCGCTGCTTTTTATTGTGAGTTGCCCAATCATTTCGGCTATTTTGCATGCATACATTTTTACTTGCTGATTTTGTTGCAAGTTGCCCCATCATTTTGGCTATTTCGTATGCATGTGTGGCTCGCTAGCTTTTCGCCGCAAGCTCGGGATTAGACACCGATTTCGGCATCAGCACCGCTACAACTGGGATATTGCCAGGAGTGAATCATCATTTGCCTCTGTTGATATCGAACAAAGGTGGCTTAGCGAACAAGGTTAGGATCCTGTCGACTAAGGCTTTTGACTTCATGAGCCGTAAGGGTCTCATAAAGGTATTTTCTCCCTGCGAGTCATGAGGATCTCGTAGGTGCATTTTCTCCTTAGGAATCGTGAGGACTCCTAAGTGTATGTTCTCTTATAAGTCATAAGGATCTTACAAGAGAGTTTTCTCCTTATAAGTCGAGAGGATTCACAAGGGTTGTTCACCGTGCGAACATATCCCTAGTCACGGATGGGACTTTGTTAGGGAAATATTTATTCGCGCCCATGGATTGTATACAAGGGTCAGAATTGAGCCGCTTGTAGGGCATTAGTGGAAGTTGTAGGGGCTGCTTACGAACAGGTTCAGATCCCTGTAGCTTAAGACTTTCAAATCTTATAAGCCGTGAGGGTTTCATAAGAAGGTTCTCCTTATGAGTCGTGAGGATCTCGCAAGTGTAATTTCTCCTTAGGAATCGTGAGGATTCCTAAGTGTGTTGTTCCCTTGTGAGTCGTAAGGATCTCACGTAGGTGGTTTCTCCTTACAAACTCGAGAGGACCTTGCAAGTGTCTTTTAACGAGGTTGCGCCCTTTCGGGTTTTCACAAGACTCGCCGGTAGCCCTACTGTTTTTACTTACGGAGCCCTTTCGGGTTTTCATCCGTGCCCATTTTGCTTATGGACATAGCGTTTTCTTCTTCTTTTTTATTCTTTTTTTTCTAACGAGGTTGCACTCTTTCGGGTTTTCACAAGACTCGCCGGTAGCCCTGCTGTTTTTACTCACGGAGCCTTTTCGGGTTTTCATCCATGCCCATTCTGCCTATGGACATACTTTTTTTTATCAGCTTTGGGATGCTGCAATCCATCGTAGTTTATCGACGTCTCGGTCAACAGCTAGTTTTAGGACATAGTGGTCCGTTGTTAGTTTAGGGTCGTTTCGGTCCGTCGTTAGTTTAAGGATGTTTCGGTCCGTCGTTAGTTTAAGGACGTTTCGGTCCATCGTTAAGTAATCCGGTTACTACTTATAGAGTTTGGGCTTAGGAAGATAGCGAGCGAACATAGTCGTCGTCATCTATCATTGACCGAGGCCATGACTCGTCAGACGTAGTACTTCTTCAGGAAGCGACCGTTTATTGGCCTGAAAGGTCTTTCACCATGCATGTCCATGAGTAGATAGGCCCCACCTTGGTAGAACTTGCCTATGATATATGGGCCTTCATATTTCGGCTCGAATTTCTCTCGTTTAGCACGATTAGGGATCATAGGTCTTTTGACTACTAGCACGAGTTCTCCTTGGCGGAATGTTCTCGGCCTGGTCAATTTTTTATATGAGCGCGTCGTCTTTGCTTTATAAGCTTCCAGATTTTGCTGAGCCAGGAGCCGGGTTTCATCATGAGCATCGAGCTCCTCAAGCCGAAGGTGAGCATTCTCTTCGTCTGTTAGCTCATAATGAACTGCCACTCGTAAAGAGGGTAGCTCTATCTCGAGGGGGAGTACCGCCTCTGTACCGAATACCAATGCGTACGGTGTTGTGTTCGTGGCCGTCTTGAACATAGTTCGATATGCCCAGAGAGCTTCTTGCAGTCTCTCGTGCCAGTCTTTCTTATTTCGGGACACCATATTCTTCACGATTTTCGTCAAGGTCTTGTTGAAAGCCTCAGTTAGACTGTTAGCTCGGGGATTATAGACTGATGAATATCTCCAGTCTATGTTATGTTGTTGTGCGAAGCGGCTGATCTTGTGGCTTCTGTAGACTGGCCCGTTATCGGAAATGATCCGTCGTGGAGTTCCAAACCGATAAATAACGTGCGTCTTGAAGAAGTAGAGGATATTCTCTGTCTTCACTTCCCTCAGCGGTACTGCTTCTGCCCATTTGGAGAAATAATCAGTCGTCGCCAAAATGAATCGATATCCTCTGGACGATGCTGGTTCGATGGGGCTGATTATGTCAGTTCCCCACATTTCGAACGGCCAGCTAGCCACCGTCGGATGTAGTGGATTTGGATGCTGGTGGATGAAGTCTCCATATATCTGGCATGAGTGGCATTGCTTCACATATTCGAGGCAGTCCTGAATTATCGTGGGCCAATAGTAACCCATCCGTTTGATCTTCAGCTTCATCTTACAGCCAGCTTGGTGAGAACCGCAGAGCCCATCATGAACTTCTTGGACGACTCTTCTTGCTTCTTCAGGTCCCAGGCATCTTAACCACAGAGGATCAAATGACCTATTGTACAGAGTGTCATTGACGAAGGCAAAAGATAAGGCTCGCTTCATGAGCTGATGTTTTGAGGACGCACCTTCAGGCGTTCGATGGGATTTGAAGTAGTCTATGAAGACTTCTCTCCAATCTTCAGCCTTTTCCTGGTCTTTTATTTGCAGGGCCGTCTGCTCGGTCGCTCCCTTTTCCTCGGATGACTCCGGAGATGTTCCTGCCGGTGCAAGGACCCGACGGCTTTGTACCACAATTCTTACATCGTCGAGGTTCTCGTCGGCCAATTCTTTAGCGAGCTTGGCTAACGCATCCGCTTTGTTATTTTCCGCATGCGATATGCTTTCCAAGGTGTAGGAAGGTATTTGGGTCAGCAGTTGCTGTACCCTCTCGCCGTACATTACCAGTTCTGGTTTGCATGTTTGGTAGTCGCCATTTACTTGACTAACGACCAGTTGGGAGTCTCCGTATATGAGAAGGTCTTCAATCCCCATGTCGATGGCGATCTCGAGGCCTGCTATCAAAGCTTCATACTCGGCTTCATTGTTCATCCTCGGCTCTGTTAAGGAGAAGGCAAAGCGCATTATTCCTCCTTGTAGAGTTACGAAGATGAGGCCTACCCCTGATTTGATTATGGGGGTGTTTTGTTTGCGCTTCTTCATCGAAGATGCTCCATCAAAATAAAGTTCCCATTGGGTATCACTACCGTCGATCGCATCAAACGCATGTTCGTCTGGCAGCTCGCAATTCAAAGGGGAATCGGCCGGTATCGGATGCTCAGCGAGGAAGTCGGCGATGGCATGGCCTTTCACCGCCTTAAGAGGTTGATAAGTTATTGAGAACTCCATCAAGAGCAAGGCCTATTTAGCGAGCCATCCCGTCAATATGGCCTTTGACATCAAATATTTGAGAGGGTCCACCTTCGATATGAGGCGGACTTCATGCGCCAATGCATAGTGCCTGAGTTTTGTTATCGCGAAGATCAACGCCAGGCAGTGTTTTTCGATGGGAGAATAATTGCTTTCTGCCCCCAGTAGAACTCGACTCAAATAGAAGAGGGCTCTCTCCCTCGCTTGGTCATTCTCTTGTGCCCATAATGCGCCTAAGGAACCTTCAAGGGCGGTTGTATAAAGAATAAGAGGCTTTCCCTTGACCGGAGCGGCCAGTACTGGCGGATTCTGCAGGTATTGCTTGATTTCTTCCAGCGCGCTTTGGCATTTGTGATCCTAGACGAACGGGGTTCCCTTCTTCATCAGGTGACTGTAAGGGCAGCACTTGCCTGAGAGATTGGCTATAAATCCCGGAATATATGCGAGCTTCCCTTGGAGAGACCGCAATTGCTTGAGAGTCCTTGGCGGGGGCATCTCCATAATTGCCTTGATCTTCGACGGATCTATCTCGATGCCTCGGTGTCGGACGATGAATCCTAGGAACTTTCCCGAGGAAACTCTGAACGCGCATTTGAGAGGGTTCATCTTCAAGTTGTATTGTCGAAGGCGTTGAAATACGGTCTTCAGATGCTCTAGATGTTCCTCGTATGATTTGCTTTTTACCATGAGGTCGTCGATATAGCATTCGACAATTTCATGTATAAGGTCATCGAAGATCTTCGTCATGGCCCGCTGATAAGTGGCACCGGCGTTCTTTAGACCGAAAGGCATAACCTTGTAGCAGAATATACCCAAAGGGGTCCGGAAAGCGGTGTGCCTCTGGTCCTCGGGATGCATCTTTATCTGGTTATACCCCGACGATCCGTCCATGAAGGAGAAAACTTCGTGAGTGGACGTATTATCTATCATCAGCTCGATGACTGGTACTGGGAAGTCGTCCTTCGAGCAAGCTTTATTGAGATCCCGAAATTCCACACATATGCGTACTGTCCCGTTTTTCTTCATCACCAGGACGATGTTGGCGATCCAGTCAGGATACTGAACCTCTTGGATGAAGCCAAAGTCGATCAGCTTCTTGACCTCGGCGTTGATGCTCATCTCAAGCTCGAGCCGCATTCTTCTCGGTGCTTGTTTGATTGGCCTGACGTCCGGGGATATGGCCAATTTGTGGACAGCAATCTCTGGATCTAATCCTGGCATTTCGGAATAATTCCATGCGAAGCAATCTTTATGCTGCATCAGCACGTCTTTTAGCGTAGCCACCTTTTCTTCAGACAGCAGCTCGCTGACGAATGTCGGTCGCGGGTCACTTGCCATCCCCAAATCAATCTTCCTGAGGTTATCTGTAGTAGTATGTATTCCATCTTCCAGCTCTTTTGGCACCGGTGGAAACTCTGAGATCACCTGGTCATCATTGTTTTCGAAGCACCAGGGGAGGTCATCTATATTCTCAGGCTCTTCTTTTGATAGTGTTATCATATGACAAGTACGAGCTCGCTTCCACGACCGATGTTGATCTGGTTTTACTCTCGCACATTTGGGTTCATGCTTCTGCGGTGGGGTTACCCTCCAGCTGTTGGATAGAGCGAATTTGCTGAGCTGATATTGGTCTTCGAGCCAATTCTTAAAGGTGAAGCAGTCTTCGAGAGGATGTCCCATCGCTCGGTGATAAGAGCAATAGTCTGGATGAGAGATCTCGTTGGCTTGCTCGGGGTGCTTGGATTCCGGAAGTATGATCATTTGATGTCTTATGGCGAGATCAAGTATCTTCCGTGTTTTGCTCTGAGAAAAAGAATATGCTCGACTCATCTTTTTCATAAGGGACGAATCCGGATTGCTTGGCTCCTAATCGCGTGGCTTCTTGGACCCGCTTTGTCGCTGTCGAACGCCTTTCCCGTTCTTTGGTTTGTTTCTGCCTCTGCGTCGGGCCTTTTGCATGACGGGTTGACAGGGAGGAGCATTTTCATCTTTCGCAACCTGTTGAAGAAGGCGTTGCGTCCTGGCTTTGTCGTAGATGGCCATCTCGCGATTATGATCGTCTCGAACCTTTTGACATGCTTCCCTTATAAGTTTGTCCATTTTTTCTTCGAACAACGGACTGGGCATTTTCGTGTTGGGGGCTCTTTCTGGCTCAGGGTTAGCATTCTCCCATTGAGCATCCCTTTCTTCATCAAAGTCATGGACGACGTAGCAGTCGTGGAGTAGCTCTCGTTTCTTGGACCGAACATATCCAAGCCCGATCGTTTCCATTCTCCCATTGGGCAACTTGCACTGAGTTCCGGGAACGTTCCAAATCCTGTCATAGAACTTAGCTTTTCGAGTGGTCTGTTTGAAGGGTATCCCTTGGCGCTTCAAGAGCCTTCTCAAGCCTTCCGAGTAATATCTAGGCAGACGGATGGGCTGGAGCCTATCGAGCGTAGAATTGGCGCCATGCCAAATTTCTTTCTCCACTCTTGTTTCCGTGGATCGGTAGAATAGGATTGCCTGTTCACCTTTTTGCCTGGGAGGGACGCAAAATGTTTGTAGCTCTTGCACGCTATAAGCTTCAAGTGCGTCGAGATCATTGTAGTGCTCCCGCGGAATCATGGTAATTTTCAAACTCTGATTATCACCAGCGAATGCTTGTATTAGTGGCCGAGCGGAGAATATAGCATGGACCTCATCCTCCGAGTCGCTGCCAAAGATCAACATAGGAGCGGACGGTCCCGGCTTGTTGTACTGGGGTGGACCTGAATAAACTATCTCTTCCTCTTCCTCAGTATTACTCCTGAAGACCGGAATGGTAGTGATAGCTTTGTTCTCCGGTTTGTGACATCTCTCCGTGTCCTCGAAATCTGGCAAGAAGTATTTTGCATCTTCGTATTTCCGGACTTCATTAACGGAGAATGGGTTTAGCTCCCCTGTTACGGTATACTCGAGACCGTCCTTGAAATACTTCATACACTGCTGTTGTGTAGAAGGGATGATGTTGTACTCGTGTAACCAAGGCCGGCCGAGCAAAGCGTTATAGCATGTCTTGGCTTCAAAGACGTAAAATTTAATATCCGTAACAAGTAGCCCGAAGCGCAATATCAGTATCACGGATCCGAGAGTCCGTGAAAACTGGGAGTCAAAACCGGAGATGGTAATTTTATCGCGAGCGAGGTGCTGAACGCTCATGCAAATTTCCTTTAACACTCGTACGTTAAGGAGATTGACGGAGGACCCATTGTCTACCAAGATTTTACCTATCTTTATATCGTGGCAGTATCCTGAGACATAGAGGAGACGGTTGTGCTCGCACGTCCCAAGGAGGAGGTCTTCATCGCCGAAGGTGATATCGGCTGTGTGCACTTCCTCCAGCTCGTCCTTCATCTTCTCTTCGGCGAGAAAAGCTTGGAATTGCTCTGGCTCTTGTAGCGCCTTGATCAATGAATCTCTTGCTTCTTTGGATAGTAAAAGGGCGTCGAGAATACTGAATTGTGAGGGCAACTTCCTCAAGTGCGCCAGAACGTTATAGTCCACCTTACTCTTCTTTGGCGGGTCCTTGGCGGTCAGCTCTTTCATGACTTAGTCATCCAGGGCGATATCCTCAGAGACCTTTTCTTTTCCCTTTTCTTTTCTACTCGTGGGTCCGAGATTCTTTTCTGGAAGCGTACGGTTGCGCAGCTGAATGTTTTCACAGGCCTTCGGTTTTTCCTCCTTCCCCAAGGTGGATTCTTTAAAGAGAGGGCCAAGAGCCATTTCGTCGTCAGAGTCGCTCCCGAAGGTGAGAACCTGCGATCCCCCGGTGTTGACCATGCGACAGTTACCGGTAGTTCTTTTATGCTCCTCGGTCGCACTTCTTTGCTCCCGACGAGTTTTGCGTTTCATCCGCTTAAAATGTTGCCGGTGAGCAATATATCCCTGCCACCATCTTTTAAAAGCGTCGCACTCTTCGGTAGGGTGCGAAATCTTTCGATGATATAAGCAGTAGCTAGGATGTGTTTCTGCTTCACCGGGAGTGTTTCCTTCGGAGGGCGGTAGCTTCATTCCCATTGATATGGCTTTAGCGAATCTTTTCCTCGTCCTGAACTTATTTTCATCCGCGAAGGATGTCTCTTGATTTGGCGGGAGTGTCTCGACTCTTTCGTCCAGTTGCCGGCGTTTGGCTTTTTCAAATATGGCAATCTCACGCTCTCGATCGGCTTTTCTTTTCAGAAGAGCTTCGTTTAGGAATGCGTCGATTATCTCATTTGATAGCCCTGGAAGTTCTAGTTCGGGACCTGCCCCATGTCTCTCTGTGTAAGGAGCTTCTTCATCGTCTGTAGATGAGTGAAAGATCACATGAAAACTCGCTACATAATCCTCAGATCCATCTGGTGAGTCTTCTCCATCATCTTCGTCCTCAAGGACGTGGCCAAGGAACTCTTGAAGTGTGATTGGAGTCCGCGCCTTCTGATTATACTCTTCCAGCGCGTCGATCTGTTTCTGCAGGTCCAGGCTTTTTGGATTTCTTCTTTTTCAAAGATTTCGACGGCTGGGTGTGAGCACTTTGGCTATCACCACCAATCTTTGGAGTTGGGCGCAGCTTCAGCATCCCTTCGATGATCTAGGGTTCCAGCGGATTCTTCCACATGATTGCCGGGCATGTCTGGAGATCATTCAGCTTCCTTTTGGTTTTGGCCGAAATATCCACCTCCAATGGAGCTTCTTCAACAATAGAGCGCGTTGCCCCTAGTGTGTCCGTCTTCTTAGGAGTATGCGGTTGTGGTGGGTTTACTTTCCACTTCTCAGACAACGCAAACTTGCCTTGTTGGTACTGATCCTCGATCCATCCCTTAAAGACGAAGCAATCTTCGATTGGATGGCTTGCTGTTTGGTGGTAAGGGCAATAATTGGGATTATTCACTTCGCCGGGTTGCAATGGTCGCTTTGGATTCGGCAAATTGATAAGCCTGTTGCGCATCGCTAGTTCGAACAGCCTCTTCGTTTTATCCCGCGGGAATGAGTAAGGATGCTTCATTTTCTCATTATAATAGCGTCGTCTCTCTTCCAATTGATCCGTTAGTCTTGGAGCACTGGGCTGCTGATGGGTGTTCGCAACGAAGGTCGCCTTCCTTTTACCCTTTTCGTTCCACGGTTCCGGTTTCGGAGGAGACGGTCTATAACCCATCTGATCCATCTGGGCTAGCTTGTCGATTAAAGCCTGGAATGTGGTCGGTTTGAAGAACATCATGAACTGTGAAATAGTTGCATGAGGGTCTAAGGTACCCATGAACATGCCCACCGCTGGTGCCTCTTCGATACGCTGTTCGCACTTTGACCACAGATTTCGCCATCGGATTGCGTATTGAACCCAAGTTTCGCCCGGCTTTACCCTTGCATTGATCAATGCTGTTATCGGGGTGCGTTCACTTGCGCTCGCGAATCGCTGGGTGAACAATAACTCCATTTCTGCGAAAGTTTTGACGGAGTCGTTTGGAAGTTCGGAGTACCACTCAAATGCCGTCTCCGACAAGCTGCCGACGAATTGACGGAGCAAAAGCTTATCATCGCCCCCGGTGTTGCCGCACAAAGCTCTGAACTGGGCAACGTGCTGGTGGGGATTTCCCGTCCCCTTGTATACGTGGAATTTGGGGATCGTGTATCCCGGCGGGTACTTTATCTGATCATACCAGCCTGGATACGGTCGCCCAGTTTTGACAACTTGACCGGCTGCTTCATTTGCCTGGTGAACTCTTATTTGCTGAGCAATATAGTCATCCAGGGCAGCTTTAGAGATTGTTTCCTCCTTGGCTGTTGACAGAGCCGGCAGAGGATTCGATGTTTCTCCTCTGTCATCTTCAATTATTACTGGAGGATCTTCGGCTGGAGGATCCGGCTGGATCATCATGCCCACCATATCTTGGAATAGAAGTGCCATTCGGTTTATGTTAGCCGCTTGCTCTGCGGCTTCTTTGTCCTTCTTTTCGAGGACTCTGTGAAGGAAGTCACCATCAGTTTCTTATTCGTGACGCTGTTCTGATGATGCCTCCGGGCTTTATTTTGGCCCGGTGAATGCGGCCATCACAGTTAGCATCTCCTGAAGCTTTTGCTGTTGTTGTTCCTGAGCTCTTGTGATGGATCGGGTGAGTGGTCGGTGGCCCGTAAAAGCGCGGCTATCCTCTTTCCCGGATGCCATATAGACGGTATGCACCACCATGCCCCCAAACTTACAGCGTTTGGGCTCAGTGACTTTGACATTTGTCGCAGGCATGGGGATTTTCTTCGGCCTTCTCCTCTTATGAGCGGTCGAAGTTGAGGGGGCCGTTGCAGTGGGCACCTAAGTAGTCGTCGCCTTCTGTGGCTTAACAGGACAGTTTTCTTCCTGTCGGACCTTTAGCTTCTTCTGCCGGCGGGGATAGTCTTGATCAACCACCGACTCTCGGACTTGTTGCCAGATTTTGTAAACTTTGGAAGACATCCGTTGAGGGGACTGCTCCGGCTTTATTTCTGTGATAGTCTCCACCGGTGGCGGAGATCTTTTCAGTACGGCAGTAGGCGAGTTCCTGCGTACCTTGTTCAGCAGCTCAAAACTGTTCTCGGTTGGAACAGCAGCATTAACTTCCACCGTTGGAGCTGGTGGAGTTAGCCCAGAGGGGGAGTTGCCCCCGGCCTTCCTTACTCGGCGCCAGTGGCGACGTCGAGCGTGTCGAGCCATTGGTGTAGGTTTGGTGATGGGGATGGCTTTGTCTTGCCCCCTATCCAGGTGAGGGGTTGTTACCGGCGTCAGCCTCTTAAAGACTGATGTCCGTTGAGAAGCGGAATCCAACCATTCGAAAACAGACTTCTGAGCAGGGACAGGAACCGCAGTGGAAACCGGAACAGCCAGTCTTGTAAAAACTGACCCTTTGGTGGGGGAAACCGCCTTGATGACTTTAGGGGCAGGGATGGCTATCCTCTTCGGAACAAGCTTCTCCGGGATTGCAGGCTTCATCATGAGCCCACATGGACTTTAGCCCAATCTGGCGAAGACTGAGGCGCTGGAGCTGGACGACCCGTTGAGAGGGGCCGCGGTAGTAGCAAGCCGATCAAAGACCGACTTCTTGGGAGCTTCTGGTGTTGGTATAGGGGTGCTGAAGCTCATCGGCGGAATCATGGTCCTGAAAAACAATCCGGTGGTGGCCTGAGTGACCTGGTCCACTGGCATCGTGAACAAAGAGGCTGCTTGAGGCCCGTAAGATATGCCCCTAGTCGAGGCAGGACGTGGGTTGCAGTTGCATGTGGAACACTTTGAGCATGTGAACGCCATTGATCCTTTGCTTTCTGCACCAAGCAAAACGCCAAATCTTAGTACCTCGAAACCCATGGGCAACCATTAGCAAACCGCGATTCGTTCACGAACATGACACACGAAGTGTGGAGTGGAAAGAGGAAAAGGTCCCACCGGGCGTGCCAGAATCTGTTCCCCGCCGAAACACAGAGATGCGACCGCGTAGGTCCGTCTTGCCTGAAATTCAGGGCAGATGCCAATTGGTGCTATCCGTCCACCTCTCCGATGATGCCAAGTTGATTTATGGCACCATGTATCGAAGGTTTAGACGGATACGGCCAATGTAGCAGACTTCGTCAGATTCCCCCTCGTTTGAGGGGTTTTTGATTGTGGGGACGCTCTTCCCTGCAGGCGCAAGCCCCTGCAGTTAATTACGCTACCGCATCGCAGTAACCACTTTCTCCTTCTCCAGATGGTCACTTCATGTCGTGGGTGTTTGTTTTGTGTTTGGTTGCCCGTGGATTGTATACGGAGACTAATTTATGTTGTCGCCCGTAGGACGTGGATTAGTCCAAATCCGTATCTTCTTAGATTTGGGTTTGAGGGTTGTGTTTAAGGATACGTTAGCCTTATTTGAGACTAAGATCAACTTAAACGTTGTTAAGGATACGTTAGTCTAATTTTAGACTAAGATCAACTTAACGGGATCGTTTAGATCCTACAAGAGAGCAATTGGGCTCTATTGTTTAGTTTAATGACATTGCGGTCGATAATTAGTTTAAGGACATTACGGTCCATTGTTAGTTTTAAGACATCGCGGTCGAGATTAAGGACATCATAGTCCGTGAGTTTAAGGACCTCACAGTCCGGTGTTAGTTTTAAGACATCACGGTCGAGGTTAAGGACATCATAGTCTGTGGATTTAAGAACTCCACAGTCCGATGTTAGTTTTAAGACATCACGGTCGAGGTTAAGGACATCATAGTCCGTGGATTTAAGGAATCCACGGTCCGATGTTAGTTTTAAGACATCACGGTCAAGGTTAAGGACATCATAGTCTATGAGTTTAAGGACCCCACAGTCTATAAAATGTATGGTTGTCGGGACCCGTCACCTCTTTGAAGACGTTGAGGAATTACAACGAAAAATATCAAAGGAGTGAAGAGATGTACCCTTGAACCAAGGTGAGTTGTCTGAAAGAGCAGATGTGCTCAATTCAATATAGGTTAAGGACTTATGGCCAGAATTGGGCTAAGTTCAATTAAAATGTTTTAACATTTTATTTTTGTTCTGGCTATTAAGCCTTTATTTGGACTCGGTCCTTTGAATAATGCAAAGCATTGGGCTCTGATATTTTTGTCTTTATCAGAGCAGATGCACGTTCTGATAGTGCGCCACGTGGCGTGTCAGGCGCTTTGCGCCAATTAAAGAGCGTATTGCGCTAGCACACGCGAAGGTGACACGTGTCACGCTCAGCGCTAAGCGCTGGTTCATTAGCGCATCTGCGCTTTCCATTTATGAGTGCTTTTCGCTAGCACGCCAGCGAGCGACACGTGGCGCGCTTGGCGCTGAGCGCCAGTCTATGAGCGCAGCGCTCTGTTTTAAAAGCGCAAAGTGCAAGTGGTGTCTATGGTTGACATGTGGCAAGTTATGGCACTGTGCGCCAGTCCAATGAGCGCAAAGGCGCAGTTCATGAGTGTAAGGAACTTTTCAATAGCGCAAAACGCATCTGATCGATTTTAAGATCACAGAACAACTTTTATGTTCTTCTAAGGAGGCTTTGCCTCAAGATCCAAGAACAAAAGTTCTTGTTTTGATAAAAGGCTCTGCCTTTGTAGATCAAAGATCTGTGGACGAAGTAAAAATACTTCTTTTATTTTTTTATGATTAGATCTTTTGATCTTTTTCTTTTTATCAAAGACCTTGGTCTTTTTTCAGATCTATAATCTTTTTTAGAATATGGTTCTTCTTTTTACGAGATGGTTTCATCTCTGTTGTTCAAGAACATAGTTCTTTTTTACCTTGAATATGAAGAAAGATCTTCTTTTCTTAAGAGCTTGCTCTTTTTTGCAGAGGGTTTCTCTCTCTCTTCTTCTGTATTCTCTCTCTCCCTTAGACTTGAAGTCTAGGGTCCTTTATATAGGGCCAAATGATTTGTTAAATCAGTTTTAAGAGATCTCTCTCTGATTGATTTGGGAATATTTCCCACCGTTTGATCTTTGATCGTAAGGCTTCTGTTTTACAGAAGATAATCTTCTTGTTTTAATAAGATTAAGAAATCTTTCCATGCAGAATTTGTTCTGTTTTTGGCAATTTATTATTTACCCTTGGATCGTTGATCCAGCGGTACTTAAAGCACAATCTTGTTGTTTGGAAATATTTTGAGGAATCTTTCCTTAACAGAATTTAATTCTGGTTAATTAATGATTTATCATTATTATTAGATCCTTTGATCTAATGGTGGGAATTTTTAATTCCAGCGCTGACGCACCTACGTTCGACGCGTGGCGCGCAGCGCAGAGCAACTGCGCTAGCGCACCCGTGTCTGACACGTGGCGCGCAGCGCAAAGCGCTGGATCTGAAGCGTTGCTTCAATAGAGCGCTGGATCTGAAGCATCGCTTCAACAGAGGTGTCTTTTCATCTTCCTTTTTAAGTCAAACTTGTATTCCCTAGAATCTTTCATTTCCCGAGTCTTGGAAATAGTTCCACTGTGCACAAAATTTTCTATGCCTAGTCTTTATAACTCGAAGCAAAGCTTCTTTCTTTTCTCATCTCCAAAGAACCCTCTCGATTATGGCTTGTAACCGCCTATATGCTCGTAGACAACCGTGGGAAGTGCCCATTGAGGACATTGTTCTTCGGTTTGCTGCGCGCTTGGTGGATCCTTCTTTCACAGATGCCGAGTGTGATGCGGTGATGTATGAACTTGTAATCCGTAAGGGGTCCCCTCTTCCAATGGGATCCATTTGGCTCCGAATGATTCTTCTTTCCGTGCTTGATGACATCTCTCCTCACCCAGCGGAGATGACTCTGGCGATGCTCGATGCGGCTGAAAACAAGCTCGAGTATTTCCATGAGGTATGCCTGATTACTCAGGCCCTGAAAGATTGTTCGGTTCACCTGTTGGGCCAAATAAGAGCCCAGCGGGCTATTATGTCTGCTTTTACGGATGAACATGGCGCCCATCAGTGGGGAGCCACTCCTCGTGAAAATAGTCGTTTTGATGTGCTGGAGAAGACGGCGAGGGAGCTAGAAAATTTTGTATATTGTTTTGTTCACCCTTGTGCCACTGATCTCTTGTTTGGTGATCTGTTTTAAATGTAATAATAAACAAATGTTTTAATTAAGTATTTTATTATCCGTTAAGTGTTCCTTTGTTTTTTAATTCTTTGTTATGGCTATGTGCTGAATAATTTGATTTGCTATAATAAGGTGCAAGTAATTCTTATAAGGGTGAAGCGCTTCTGTGCTTTGCACGTGAGCGCTGTTTCAGAGTCTTTGACTCTTTTTGTAGGCGCATTTGATGTTAGTACCTTTCATGAAACGTTGCCACGCTTTCCAAGCTTGGAAACAGAGCTTTGCTCTAATTTGAGGTGCGTAGCGCAGAGTGGAGCGCAACTGCGCTAGCGCGCACATATTTGACACGTGTGCGCGGCGCGCCTAGCGCTAGCGCACTCGTGTTTGACACGTCGCGCGCAGCGCACCTTGCACGGAAGCTGAAGCGTTGCTTCAATTTTTGCCTTTAGAATTTTAATACAGTGCCTTGATCTTCTGAATCATATATAGATTTCTTAATCTTTGATGAAGAACTCTTAAGAGTTTTCTCATGGATCTTAAAGATCCCAGAATTTTAATTCATAAAAATTAATTGATTTTAATTCTCTGTTCTGATGGTTTTTTCCATCATCATTACATAGCCAGGCATCTTGGTCTTGACGCAGCGCAACTGCGCTAGCGCACGTGGCGCGCAGCGCACTTGCGCTAGCGCACCTGCGCTAGCGCACCTGCGCTAGCGCACCCGTGTTCGACACGCGGAGCGCAGCGCAGAGCGCAGCGCAACTGCACTAGTGCATCCGTGTTCGACACGTGGCGCGCAGCGCAGAGCGCCGGATCTAAAGCGTTGCTTCAATTTTTGACTCTTGAATTTTTAAACAGAGTTTTGGTCTGATTGGGCGAAGCAGAAGCGTCGCTCCGTTTTAAGTCTTGGAATTTGAACAGAGCTTTCCTCTGATTGGGGAAACAGTAATGCACCTGACAAGCGCGCGCGTATTCCCATCTCAATGGGGTGACGAAAAACACCCTACAGATTCCGGCACGCCCGGTGGGACATCCTCTCTCCTCCCATATTTCGGGTTAAACGTTCATGCGAACTCAATCAATATACATATCAATTACTTATACTGAAATCATGCTTCTTTGTGCAGGTTAACAAATTTCAAATTGCAATCTCTGGACGTAACAAAATGTCTCTAAGGATCAGCTCAGCTCTCGACACGGCTCCCATCTCCTACACGATGAAGATGGACGCCCGGACGGTCCTCCCGGCCAGTCTCGGGCGACAATTGGAAGAGTCGCCGCTACCATTTGGCTCTATTCTGTTCGTGTCAGGTAATGCCATCCCAGCTCCTCAAGCTTCGGTAACAGTCGAACCGGCCCCGAAAGGCAAGAGGCCAAATGTGGTAATCTCGAGGGCACCACTACCCAAACGCAAGTCGGTTTTTGAACGACTTTCCTTGGCCCCAGCTGGGGGCAATGCCATCAACACCAACAAAGCAACAGGGCATCTCGGCCAAGCTCCAGTGGTTCCCCTGACAACTGCTCAATTGGCTATCTTCATTAAGCTCCCCGTTAATCAGCTCATGATGGCATCCTGGATGACGGATGCCCGCCAAGCCCTCAAAATTGAGAAGCTAAGACAAAAAAAGGCTCAGATACAAAGCCAACAAAAGGGCCAGGGCTCATGCTAGGCTGAACTTCATGAGGTTCCAAGAACAGGGTTACCCCGCCAAAGATAAAGAGATGGCTGGATGTGTGGTCCACACTGTCTACATGGTGGGCACGCGTAGCAAGAGCAAGGACGAGGCCACCACATCTCAGATCCAATCTGGTATAAATATGGCTGCCACTTCCCAAGACCAGCATCCTCTGGGAGGTAATGAAAACCCTTCCAGTGAGGCTGATGAGCAGAGAGATCCCTCGGTTCATGAGGAGTCGAGCTCGGAAAGCGAAGATGAGCCAATCTTCTGTCCCAAGGACGCAGAGCAGCAACTTCTCCAAGAGCTCCGAAAACAGCTCAGAAAAAAGACAAAGAGATGGTCAAGCTCTACTCAAAAATTGACGACTTGACGAATGTCATGATGCAGCTCACGGACCAAGTTGACTCTCAGCCGCCCAATCAAGCGCAGGGTTCTGCTCATGAATCGGGAAACGGTGTCCCGCGACAGCCAACGCCTATTCCCTCAAATCCAAAGGTGGGGGGACCGCATGAAAGTCAGTCGCATCCTGTCTCAGGAAATGTCTTGGCTACCGATGACAGTAGCCCGCTAACTTAAGATCAAATCATGGATTTGGTTGCCAACAAAGTCAAAACATTGGTAGCCGAAGCCGAAGCGCGAAAAGATATCAGCAGTAGTAGGAGACCATATCCTGCTCAGTATGATCTGGTAGAATTTCCTAGTAACTATGTCATCCCCAAATTCAGAAGATTTGATGGGACGGGAAATACGAATCAGCACATTACCCACTTTAAAGCCTCATGCGAAAATACTGGGGGCAATGATGCGCTTCTCCTCCTCCAGTTCGTTAATAGCTTAATCGATGTCGCTTTCAACTGGTACGCGAGCATACCGGATGGCTCTGTTACTACTTTTATCCAAATAGAATTTCTGTTCCGACAAAGGTTCATGAATGTCAGCGATAAGATCACCATCGCCGACCTCGTAAGGACCAAACCAAAGAACAACGAAAGTAGCACGGATTTTATAACCCGATGGCACAATCTCTCTGTTAAATGTGGACTGCCGATAGAGCAGGACCAATCTGTCAGCCTCCTTGTCGGAAATCTCAACAATTTGATGGCCCCGTTTCTATGAACCGCGGGTTTCAAAACATTCCAAGAGCTAACCAGAAAAGTTCAGATGTTGGAGCGCTCAAAGCAGGAGTCCTCCTCTGATTCCCAAAATAACAATAGGTCCTAGAGAAACCGAAAGGACAATAATCGCAAAGGCGAAAGTTCCGACGATACTGAAACTTTCAACACTTCGGCTAACCGAAATAAGCGAGGGATGAGCGGGCCTAATGCCAACCAGCCTCGGAAGCCAGTGTTCGGAGAGGGAAGAGAATCTCTACTGAAAGAGAAACTGGATAAAGTCTATTCCTTCAAAAGGGAAAAAGTCCACAAGATATTCAAGGACGTCCTAAGAAACGGTCTATAACTGCCAGAATCAAAGAGAACGAAAGAAGTGAATATGACTGACGACCCCAAATATTGCCCCTATCACAGAGTGATGGGTCATTCCATTAGGGATTGCTTCGTCTTCAAAGATTGGGTCGAAAAGCAATATAAGGCAGGAGAGATAGAACTGTCTAAAAGCGTGTTAACAAACAGTCAAGCTGTGACCTCCAATTTCATACAAACGGAGACCGAAGTCCTTCATGAAACTGATTCTCTCAGACATCTACCTTTCTCTGAAAACAGCTGTTCAGTCGAAAATATTGTGCATCTGATATGACATTTTCCTTATTATTTCTATATAATAAAAGGTGTTTATTATAAACATGACACATATAAGGGTTTATCTGTAAAAATACTATTTTCATGTGTTTATATATTATAATTAACATTATGAAGGAAAATGTAAGAATATAATATCTATATAATATTTAGTCCATTTAAATATGCTTATCTTATCAAATATCTTTAACCAATTTTCTAAAACTATAATATCATGTCAAATGGTTAAGATAATATCTCAATAAAAACAAATTCTACTAACATTATTTATTGAGTTATTGTGCAGAAATTATATCAGGACTGAAATCAAGAAAATTCGAGTTGGTGAGATCAAATCTGCCGAAATATTCAAGTAAATCAAAGAAAGATATTCTGACAGAGACTACGAGATGATTTCAAGATTCCAAATATCAAAACAGTCTACATATGTCACCAGAAGAGGCCAATAGAAATATAAAATCAAGACCCACATAATCCACCGCAGATCCGCGGCCAAACCCACCAAATGGCCGCGGTTCCGCCGCACGTCTGACGATCTAGGGCTTGGGATTTTCAGGTTGGGATCCTAACAACTAATTACCATATTAGAAAACTAGGGTTCTGTCTCTGTGACCATAAATAAGGACCGAGAGCCACTTGGAAAAATCATCAAACCGACGCGATCACGAAGTCCACGGCGGCTCAAGAATCCTGGTTGATCATCGATAATTCATCTACATCCTTAAGAAGAGATCGAGAAGCAAACTAGGGTTTTCTAATTATTTTCTAAAGGAATAAAGTGTACTTGATCTTGTTGATTAATAAAGATAGTTTTATTCTATTGCATTTTATTTTCTTCATGATTTCTATCTTTCTTTTCCCAATATGCGGGTGTAATTCTCCGCTTGTTAGGGTTCGTAGGATTAGGGTAGATTAATGGATGATGAAGATCCTTAAACTCTTTTTTCGTCCTATAAAGTTTATAAACTTTACCAAAACAATCATTAACATCCTAATCGGGTGCGCTACCAATTCATTGGGAGCCACGACTGCGATTAGAGATTAGATTAACAATTGTTTTGGTAAAGTCTGGATATGAACAGAGATCCATATCATGGTAGGGGTTAAGAATGGGAGCCTTTTTCCCTCCAGAAACCCTAATCTGCATGCATCACTGTCAATCTAGTTTTAAATCTATTAAAAGATAAAATGAGTAATCTTTAATTAATCATCCATGACTACTAAATCGTAACGAACTCTACAAGCCCCCTTCTAATATAAAATCTACATCCGTAGTTAATCTAGATTTATATCATGCATCCATGTTTGACGTGGATCTAGAATCTACAACCATTCTTCACCATTCGTTATTCTTCCCTTTTTTTTCAACATGTCTAAAGTAAGATTAAAAGATTAAATGTCTTCCTGAGGACGACCCGTACTCATCTCGGTCTAGCTACACGCGACACCGTTATTGATTGCGGTTACAACACAACTCTAAAAACATCAACCAATCAAATGGCGCCATTGCCAGTGATACATGCGTAATTTTTTATTCTTACTATTTGTGTTGAATTCTTATTCGATCAATATCATAAATAAAACAAAACTGCAAATTGTATATTTAACAATTATTGTGTGCATTTTGCAAGGGGGTCTGGAGTCATAGACTTAAGGAAACAGAGAGTCGGAGACATTCATCAAGATCCAAAGGAGCAAAGGGAGGCCACGTAGCAAAAATCTTCACGAGACCCCTCCTTTAGGCGGCGGAACCGCTGCAGTATGGCTAAATAGCGGCGGAAACGCAACGCATTTAGGGATTTAGGCTTCCAAATTTCTCTGGTATATTTCTCAACTTCTTCTCTCTCCTCTGAAATCCAATAAAATATCTTTTCTGCAGGATTCTTTGCAAAATATCGCTGCACAAAAATCTTTTTGCAAGTTTTGTTTTGCGGTTTGTTTTTGCATATTTTAATACAGACATTAAGGGGTAAAGACCAAATTCAGATTAGGTGGGGATTTCATCACCCTTTCTAGGCCCCACAAATCACAAAACGAGCATCCGCATCAACCCTACATTAATTAAAAAATATTTAGACCAAGACTCTAAGGACTGTCGCGCTCAAATAGGACAGAGAAAGGTCATGGATAATCTATCGCTTATCCGCATTACTTTTGTGGTGTCTAGGCAAGTGTGTCTAAGGCAAGTGGTTATTTAATTAGGCCCGCTATTTTCGGTGATTCATATAGCATATACTTCCCACTTATCTGGCACTTATCTGGCCACAAGAGTAGTAAAGAGGTGGTAGAGGATTGATCATGCGGTTTGTCCTTTGGAAGTTTAGGAGCGGTCTAGAGACTTGACTTAGGTAATCTTAGTTCTAGGGTTGTTTGTGCATTTTTTTGTGATTTGTCTTGAGTCCCAATTTTTCAAAAACAAACCAATTTTAAATCACACACACGTTGCCACTTGTGCTAAAACCGTTTAGTGCATGCTCGGCTGGACACGGGATTCTAGTGCCCGTCTTGTCCGCGTTTCAGCTATCAACTCCGAAGTCGGTACTTCTTCATTTTCTTTTTTTCCACCACCTACCACATCGACCGAGATGGACGGTACTCCATAAGATTATAACGCCACCCTGGCACCGCCCGTAGGTGCGTAGAATCCACCGTGCATTTCTCTCCAAAAGAGATGCTATCCTATATGCGGTCCACTTCCTACCTGTCTATCCATTCCACCAGCCAACGGGGATAATTTTGAAGTTAAACCCCACTACATCAACCTGTTGCCCAAATTTCACGGGCTCGAGTCTGAAGACGCGAAAGTTTTTATCAACAAATTCGAAAACGTATGCGCAATGATGGGTACTTCACAACTGTCCGTGGATGCTATACGCTTGCGTCTTGTTCCATTCACTTTGTGCGACTTGGCGTAAAAATGGCTTTATAATACTGCCGCACACTCTATTACCAATTGGGATGAATTCGTGATAGAATTCCTTAAAAAAATTTACCCCAATCATAAGACTGCTCGTGTTAGGAGCGAAATCAACCAGTTTACCCAGCTTCCCAATGAACCATTTTGGAAGTGCTTTAAACGGTTTAAGGATTTGCATGTCCAATGTCCTCATCATAGAATACATATATGGGATCTGTGCCGAATTATATATAAGGGCATTAATCCAGCAACAAAGCAGATGCTTGAAACCATGTGTCAATGCAATTTCATGTCCAAAGACGATGGTGAAGCCTGGAAATATCTGGAAGATCTCGCTGAAAACACTTTGCAGTGGGAAAGCATTATACCACCTTCTAGGGGAGGTATCCATCAGCTCGATGTTTCCATAGTCGTAAAAGCCGAAATGGCAGCAATACAAAAGAAACTCGAGGCTATGGAGAACAAATTCTCATCAATCTCCCTAAACCAGGTTACGCTTCCTAAGACTGTATGTGGTTGCTGTTCCGATCCATCACATCTGACGGAAGAATGTCCTTCAAATGCACCGTTTCAAGGTCAAGAACACACTAATGCTACTTTTCAGCAGCGACCTAGAAACGATCCTTATTCTTCCCCATACAATCAGGGGTGGAGGAATCATCCTAAGTTTGCTTGGAACCAAAACCAAAATCAAAACCAGTTCCAAAGCAATTATCAAAGACCTCCTCCACAGCAACAGCAATCACCACCACGGAGTCAACACCCCTTTCAATCACAACCTTTTCAAAACCCGGCCAATAATTCTTTCCAAACGGCCGGGAATGAAAACCCATCTGCACTCGAACGAAGCGTAGATATGTTTATTAAACATTCCATGCAATCGACGGACGAAAAAAAGTCTTATATCCGATCTTTAACACAGGCCACCAACTCCCACGGTGAGAGTATAAAATCGATAGAAGCACAAATTGCACAAATAAATGCTGCGATAAGTGCGAGAGAAAAAGGGAAACTTCCATCTCAATCCCTACCAAATCCTGACCACTCAAAAAATCATAATGTGAGTGCCGTCACCATGTTGAGATCGGAAAGAGTGCTAGATAACCGAGTAGGTGAACATGTTGATGAACACGTCGGTGATATTAATGATACCACGGCTTCTACTTCTTGCCCTAATTCGTCTAGTCTTCCACCTTCTTCCGAGCCTATTCTCCATTTTCCCTAAGGCTCGAACACTCCGCCCACTTCCTCGAATCTACCTAAAACGATCCCCACTCCAATTCTGGGATCGATTCCATCCCCACAAGTTTCTCCACAAATGTTGGACCCAAGACTTATTGATAAAGCTCCTTTTCCAAACAGGTTGAGGGCCAACAAACCTAACACACAAATGGAGAAAGTTGTGGAAATGTTTAAGCAAGTTGACATAAATATCCCTCTTCTAGATGTTATTCAACAAGTTCCGTCTTATGCGAAAATCCTTAAGGAATAGTGCACTAGGAAAAGAAAAACTCAAGTGCCGAAAAAGGTATTCATGACAAGTAACGTGAGCATAGCTTTTACCCAAAAATTGCCTAAGAAGCGTAAGAACCCCGGTTGTCCTACAATATCTATAACTATTGCGGGTAAAAGCATCAATCGTGCTCTACTTGACCTCGGCGCTAGTGTTAACTTGCTTCCATATTCCGTCTATGAGCAACTAGGTATAGGAGAGTTGAAACCTACCCACTACACTCTCCAGATGGCAGATCGATCTATCACCTAACCTAGGGGTGAACTAGAGAATGTGTTATCAAAGTCAGGGAATTCGTATTCCCTGTGGACTTTATTGTTTTAGATACACAGCCTGTGGCGAACCCACGCAACCAAATCCCGGTGATACTCGGTCGACTTTTCCTAGCAACTTCCAACGCTGTCATTAATTATCGTAATGGTTCTATGAACTTATCTTTTGGGAAAATGACAATTGAGCTTAATATTTACAAGCTAGGAAGTCAACCATCTGAACTTCTTCTCATTTAATCGATGTTCGTTCAATCAACGAGATAGCTTCCGACTGTTGCGAAGCTGAAGTACTTTGCTATGATGATCCCGACAACACTAGTGCGACATTGTTTAATCTGGAAAATCATTATAGTGAGGATACTTTTGATGAGTCCACCCCCGAGTTCGAATCTTTTGACTCGTCGCAAAAGTCAGTAGCGCTTTCTGAGTCAATATCCTATGCAAGTTATGAACCTCTTGGGGAGTCTGAATATCATTCTCTTACCCCTCCTTCTATCGTCTCTCCGCCAACTCTAGATCTCAAACCGCTAGCTTCTCATCTGAAGTATGCATATTTAGGTGAGAATGAGTCTTTACCCGTGATAATATCCGCTTTTCTAGCTTTTGAGCAAGAGAACGATTTTTTGACGGTATTGAGATCGAATCGGTAAGTATTTGGTTGGACAATGGCTGGCATCAAAAGGATTAGTCCCTTAATTGTTGAACATCATATACATTTGATGGATGAAGCCAAACGAACCAGAGACCCACAAAAATGGTAAAACCCCGTCATGAAGGAGGCAGTAAAAAAAGAAATCGTCAAGTGCTTAGATAATGGTATGATTTACCCAATATCTGATAGCCAATGGGTAAGTCCTATTCATGTAATCCCTGAAAAGTCTGGCATCACAGTCATAACCAATGAGGCTAATGAGTTAATCCAAACACGCACCCAAACTGGGTGGCGCGTATGTATTGATTATAGGAAACTCCATGCTGCAACGAGGAAAGATCACTTCCCTCTAGATTGAAATGATTTATTTTGGATCAAAGAATTGTTAACCGCAATCAAGAACGGCGTCGTTTGGTAGCTAGCCGGTGAGTACGGGTCGGTCCACAGGGATGTTGTGTATTTTCTAATTGTTCTAACGAGTTAATTCCAAACGGTGTTGGTTGATTATCACTAAAAACTAAAGTTGATTTAAACTAGGATTTAAAATCTTGCTAGGGTTAGGTTTAGGTTAAGTTTAGAAATTTAAGATTTCCCACCGCTTTCAATGCCCTAATTTAGATCTCTTTAGGTGTTATGGTAATAATTAATAAAGGGGATTAGTATCATCGGGGAGAAACGATGTTTCTTCCTCTAGGTTCTTGTCCTTCCTTTCTCAATTCTTATCCTAACCTCCATGGAAAACATACACAACCGGTCTTTTAAACTACGGTATCACCGCTACCTCATGGGGTAGGGTGCCGTGGGGAACGGTGTGTGTATGTATGCATGGAGTCCTATTAATTATATGTGATGGGCAAGAAAGGGGTGAGAGATTTTCATCTCTCAAGCCTTCCCTATTCCTAACCCTAACAAGTGAGAAACTACTCACTCATTAGGGAATTGATAAATATGTTCTAACTAATTAACTAGGGCAGATAATAAAAATTATACTAAGGCAGAAATAAAATTAACTAGGGCAATGAAATAAAAGTCTTATTTTATTTGATGGCTCTCTCCAAACATTTACACCGAATTAAAATTCTGAATAGATTAAATAAAAAGAGGCATACCTCAAAAAGAAGTTTAGGGCTTCTATTTATAGATCATAGAAATCCTAGGGTTACAATCTATTCACATCTGCATTTACAATTTTACCCCTAAAGAAGACTAGTCAACGCGCCGCCTCATGTCACAGAATTTTTGCACCGACACGGGCGCACCATGGCCGCGGAACCGCGGCCAAGAGCCATGTTTGGCCGCGGATCCGCGGCCATATAGAGGCATCTTGGGCTGAATCTTTCTGATCCTCTTCTGGTTGAATTTGTCTTCTTGTTTCTTCACTTAGTTTCTCAGATTGTCTTCTAGATTTCTTCCAGATTTCTATAGTGAATAATGTCGTAGACTTTACCGTTTGCTTCGTGTCGAAGTCTTGAATCTTGCGCTACCTTTGTACTTTGTGGAATTGTTCATTAGTCTTCGTTTATTCTCAAACTGTAGGCTTGATCAAGATTCTTCCATTTGTTGGTCGTAGTCTCCCTTTTGTATCGTTTTTTCATCTTTTTCACTGTTTTTGTTCCGAGAACCTGTAACCTGCAAGTATGTAGCAGACATGGATCAAAAGCACCTGTTTATTTGTAAAATGAATAAGAATGGGGAATATAATAATGCAAAATTATGATATGAACACCTCTACCTTTCATTGACCAAATGTTAGAACGATTAGCTCGACATGAATACTATTGTTTCTTGGACAGATACTCTGGCTATAACCAGGTCCCCATCGCCGAAAAGGATCAAGATAAAACCACATTTACTTGTCCTTTCGGTACTTTTACATATAGACGCATGCCCTTTGGGTTATGCAACGCTCCCGCTACATTTCAGCGGTGTATGATAGGAATATTCTCAGACATGGTTGAGAATTTCCTGGAGATATTTATGGACGATTTCTCCATATTTGGAGACTCCTTTGAGGATTGCCTTCATCATCTTGACGCGGTTCTTACCCGCTGTAAGGATAAGAACTTAACTTTGAATTGGGAAAATGTCATTTCATAGTCCAAGAAGGTATTGTCCATGGACATATCATTTCACAAAAAGGTATTGAGCTTGACAGAGCTAAAATTGATGTTATCCTTAACCTTCCTCCTCCCAAATGCGTCAAAAATATACGATCCTTCCTTGGTCATGCAGGATTTTATAGGAGAATTATTAAGGACTTTAGCAAAATTGCTAGACCCTTAACTCTTCTCTTGGCCAAGCATACTACATTTCACTTCGATTCGGATTGTGAAGCTGCTTTTGAATCGCTTAAAAGATCTCTCACTACAGCCCAAATTCTATCATCTCCGGATTGGAATCACCCGTTCGAGCTTATGTGTGATGCATCAGATTTTGCTATTGGTGCAGTCTTAGGACATCACATTGGTAAGATGCTACATGAAACTTATTATGCAAGTAAGACCATGAATGATGCACAAATTAATTACACAACTACCGAGAAAGAACTCTTGGCAGTTGTATTTGCATAATAAAAATTCAGGCCCTACCTGATTGGCTCGCCAATAGTGGTTTACACAGATCACTCCGCCCTACGACACCTTTTATCGAAGAAGGTTACTAAGGCCAGGCTAATATGTTGGATCCTGTTGTTACAAGAATTTGATCTTGTCATCCGAGACAAGAGTGGATGTGAAAATGTAGTAGCTGACCATCTTTCATGCATCTCTTCTTCACCAACGTTGACCATGCCGATAAATGACTCATTTCCTGACGAACAGCTCTTGACCGTATCCTGCAAATCTTGGTTCGTGGATATTGTGAATTATCTAACGACGAGACTTATTCCTAGCAATTGGTCGAAACAAGACAAACTTCGATTTCTGTCTCAAGTAAAACATTTTTACTGGGATGAACCTTAAGTATTGTTCCGATCAAATCATTCGCAGATGTGTCCCTAACGATGAATTCAAGAGTGTGTTATCATTTTGTCATGATCAGGCATGCGGCGGTCACTTTGGTCCTCGAAAAACGGCGGAGAAAGTTTTGCAATGTGGCTTTTATTGGCCAACATTATTTAAAAATGCATATGATCATTGCAAAACTTGCCCGCGGTGTCAACAATTGGGTCAGATTTCACGTAGAAATGAGATGCCGTTCAACCTATCTTGGTTGTGGAGATATTCGATATTTAGGGTATTGATTTTATGGGCCCTTTTCCCAACTCTTTTGGGAATATATATATCTTGTTAGCGGTTGATTATGTTTCAAAATGGGTGGAAGAAATCCTGTGTCTCACTAATGACAACAAGGTTGTTATTAAGTTCCTTAAAGAAAATATCTTTTCACGGTTCAGACACTCTCGCGCTATAATTAGCGACAACGGGACACATTTCTGTAATCGGTCTTTCGAGGCTTTGATGCGGAAATATGCAATTAACCACAAACTTTCTACGCCCTATCATCCCCAAACAAGAGGGCAAGCTGAGATCTCAAATAGGCAGATCAAACAAATTTTGGAGAAGACGATTTCTAAAAACCGTAAAGATTGTTCAACCAAATTGACGGATACACTTTGGGCATTTCGTACCGCTTATAAGACCGATCTTGGTATGTCTCCATACCGCCTTGTGTTTGAGAAGGCATGCCACCTTCCTGTCAAAATCGAACATAAAGTAATGTGGGCTATCAAAGAGCTAAACTTCGATTTTGATCAAGCCAGCAGCTATCGGAAGCTGCAATTGAATGAGCTACGTAAACTCCGCGATGAAGCTTACGATAATGCGGTGATAGTAAAGAACCGGACTAAAGTGTTTCACGATAAAAACCTTTTTAGGAAAACTACTTTCACACCGGGACAACAAGTCCTTCTTTACGATTCTCGTCTCCATCTTCATCCGGGTAAGCTTAAATCTCGTTGGAAAGGACCTTTTGTGGTGCGGTATGTATCCCCGCACGGGACAGTAGAAGTTGAAAATAAAAAAACGGTTCAATTTTTAAAGTAAATGGGCATAAATTAAAACCGTATTTTTCTACTGACCCAGTGGAGGAGCTCCTGTTTTTAAAGGAGCTACTTTATCATAACTAAATTTCCTACGCCTCACCTCCATATTTTGGTAACATTGTCTCATTTTAAGAATGGAGGTGAGTGATAAAAGACTTCACCGAATATCTATGCGTGTCAAAATACAAGTTTGGGGGTAGTTTTAATTTGACTATTATTTTACCCCACTTAATTTCTCTCCCTAAGTCTACAGGTCGATGCATTAAAAAAAAGACATCAGTGAGGACACTGCTGAAAACAGGTTTGGGGGGAAGGTTTGTATTCACTAAACTATCTTTTGGCACTTGGCACTATACAATTTTTTTTTATATATAATAAAAGAGTAGAAAGTGAAAAATTACATATGAAAGATAGGAAAAGTTTAAGAAAAGCAAGAAAGTTAGATGTTTTCTTAAATGAAACTGGTAATAAGTAGTTATGAGCCGTTGTCCCTAGAGTTAGTAAGATGAAGGAAATCACTAATCTGAGGATAAAATTATTCTTAGGCCAAACATTTGAACGTTGATACCCTAATATAGGCACTTACACACATTTTGAAACTTGAGATAGTAAAGTATACTTTGAAATGCCCTTGTCTAAAAGCCTTAGTATGAAAAAAAGTATAAATGGTGAAGAAAAAAATGAACACTGATTTTGAAATTACCAAGGCAGCATAAAAAAATATAGCGAGGGTGCTTTATCACCTAATGTCTTAAACCAACTAGTTTGGGAGCCACTGCTAAGCCTTAGGTGTTGAGAAACGAGGAATTACGGCTAAATGCGCAAGCACATTTTGTAATCGGTCGGTTAGTAGCTCAAGAAGTATTAACGGTCACATGAAGGATGTGTGAGCAATTTCATTAAAATATTCACCAACTATAAAGTACTTTGGAAAATGGACAAGAGTATGATAGCTTAAATTGAATTCTCTAAATGTAGGGATGTCTTTTACACACACATAGGGGTATATGATCAATATTTGGAAGAAAGATAGGGAGGAAGACTAAAGGCGATGGTTTATTAAGGGATGATGTGATTTCTAACATTTTTTCATGACCATTAAGATGGGCTTATAACAAATGAAAAGTTGGTATAGTTGGAAACTCTTATTTTCAAGTTCTTTCTTTTATAATTCTTATTTTTATATGTAACTTTCACTATCTTTCTTTTATAGGATTTTGTGCGTGTAATCCGCTGAAAACCCTCAGGAGATAACACTCCTCCTACTAGGGACACCTAAAGGTTTAACGGCTTGTTGCACATGCTCAGTGGAATCGTGTTGCCTATGAAAGTGTGCTGTTTAGGTTTTTCTTTTTCTTTTTCTTTTTCTCCTTCTCTTGTATAACTAGTTTGCTCGGGACGATCAGTCGAAAATATTGTGCATTTGATATGACATTTTCTTTACTATTTCTATATAATAAAAGGTGTTTATTATAAATATGACACATATAAGGGTTTATCTGTAAAAATACTATTTTCGTATGTTTATATATTATAATTAACATTATGAAGGAAAATGTAAGCATATAATATCTATATAATATTTAGTCCATTTAAATATGCTTATCTTATCAAATATTTTTAACCAATTTTCTAATACTATAATATCATGTCAAATGGTTAAGATAATATCTAAATAAAAACAAATTCTACAAACATTATTTATTGAGTTATTGTGCAGAAATTATATCAGGACTGAAATCAAAGAAATTCAAGTTGGCGAGATCAAATCTGCCGAAATATTCAAGTAAATCAAAGAAAGATATTCTGGCAGAGACTACGAGATGATTTCAAGATTCCAAATATCAAAACAGTCTACATATATCACCAGAAGAGGCCAACAGAAATATAAAATCAAGACCCTTCTAATCCATCGCGGATCTGCGGCCAAACCTACCAGATGACCGCGGTTCCGCCGCACGTCTGAAGATCAAGGGCTTGGGATTTTCAGGTTGGGATCCTAACAACTAGTTACCATATTAACAAACTAGTGTTCTGGCTCTGTGACTATAAATAAGGACCGAGAGCCTCTTGGAAAAATCATCAAACCGACGCGATCACGAAGTCCATGACGGCTTAAGAATCCTAGTTGATTATCGACAGTTCATCTACCTTCTTAAGAAGAGATCGAGAAGCAAACTAGGGTTTTGTAGTCATTTTCTAAAGAAACAAAGTGTACTTGATCTTGTTGATTAATAAAGGTAGTTTTATTCTATTTCATTTTATTTTCTTCATGATTTCTATCTTTTCTTTTCCCAACATGCGCGAGTAATTCTCCGCTTGTTTGGGTTCGTAGGATTAAGGTAGATTAATGGATGATGAAGATCCTTAAACTCTTTTTACGTCCTATAAAGTTTATAAACTTTACCAAAAGAATCGTTAACATCCTAATCGGGCGTGCTACCAATTCATTAGGAGGCACGACCGCGATTATAGATCAGATTAACGATTGTTTTGGTAAAGACTAGACATGAACGGAGATCCATGTCAAGGTATGGGTTAAGAGTAGGAACCTTTTTTCCTCCAGAAACCCTAATCTACATGCATCACTATCAATCTAGTTTTAAATCTATTAAAGGATAAAAGGAGTAATCTTTAATTAATCATCCATGACTACTAAATCGTAATGAACCCTACAAGCCCCCTTCTAATATAAAACCTACATCTGTAGTTAATCTAGATCTATATCCTGCATCCGTGTTTGACGTGGATCCAGAATCTACAACCATTCTTCACCATTCTTTATTCTTCCCTTTTTTTTAATACATCTAAAGATTAAAAGATTAAACGTTTCCCTGAAGACGACCCGTACTCATCTCGGTCTAGCTACACGCGACACCGTTATTGATTGCGGTTACAACATAACTCTAAAAATATCAACCAATCAACGGCTGACCACCAAATCGTTAAACTGGGAACGATTGACCACCACATGTTAAACTGGGAACATCTGACCACTACGTCGTTAAACTGGGGACAATCGACTACCACGTCGTTAAACCGGGAACAATAGACCTCTAAGTCGTTAAACCGGGGATGTAAAAATGTGTAAATAAAACAAAAATAAAAAAATAAAAAGCCAAAATGATGGGGCAACTCGCAATAAAAATCAGCGAGTAAAAATAAAGATGAAAATAAAGCCAAAATGATGGGCCAACTCGCAATAAAAATCAGCGAGTAAAAATAAAGATGAAAATAAAGCCGAAATGATGGGGCGACCGCGAATAAATAGCCGAAATGATAGGGCAATCGCGACCTTCACGGTAAGAAAAGCTGACATGATAGAGCAATCACGGTAAAAAAAATTCTCCAAATGGCGAATGATGAATCACTCCTGGTACCATATTCCAGTGCAGCGATGCAGACGCCAACCAAAATTCAAATCCCCAGACGGCGAATGATGAGTCGCTCCTGGTACCATATTCCAGTGCAGCGATGTAGACGCCAACCAAATTCCAAATCCCTAAATTCCCAGCGGCGATTAATGAGTCGCTCCTGGTACCATATTCCTGTGCAGCGATGTAGACACCAACAAAATTCCAAATCCCTAAATTCCAAGCGGCGAATGATGAGTCGCTCCTGGTACCATATTCCAGTGCTGCGATGCAGACGCCAACCAAAATTTCAAATCTCTGAATGTCCCAACGGCGAATGATGAGTCGCTCCTGATACCATATTCCAATGCAGCGATACAGACGCCAACAGATTCTCCCAGCCCTACGGTTGGTCCCCAAACTGGCTACTGTATACAATCCACGGGCTCAAATAATTCTCATCATACCCATACCCCACCGCAATCATCAGTCCAGCGGCTGGTCTCCGCCCTTAGAATTATGCTCCATATGGGAAGACCCACTCATGTGTCCTCACGATACATGAGGAGAACAAACTTACAGGATCCTCACGACTCGTAAGAAAACACCTTCGTGGGATCATTACGACTCACAAAGGAAAAACACACTTGGGAGACCTCATGACTCCTAAGGAGAAAATACACCTACGGGATCCTTTCGACTCGTAGGGAGAAAATTCTTTTATGGTACCCTTACAGCTCATAAAATTGAAAAGCCTTAGGTGATAGGGACCTAAACCTGTCTCCTAAGCTATCACTCCCCAACGGGGAAAGGCAAATGATGAATTTCACCTAGCACCTGTGCTTCAGTGTTGCAACGCTGATGCTGACCCCTATCCCAAAATTCCAAACTTCCGATCCAATAGACCCCTAAGTGTTTAAACTGGGAACATATGACCTCTAAGTCGTTAAACTGGGAACAGATGACCCATAAGTCGTTAAACTGGGAATGGGGGAAATCCCCTCATGGCAAATGATGAGTTGCTCCTGGCATTATTCCAGTACAGCAATATTGATGCCGACCCAAAAACCAAAATCCCCAAATCCTCTCATTGCAAATGATGATTCGCTCCTGGTACCATATTCCAGTGTAGCGATGCTGATGTCAACCCAAATCATATCAAGTCAGCAAGACAACCAACCACCTCCCTGGCGGAATCAAGCTCCACCTCGGAAATAAGTCAAATCCCGACACCGCGGAAAGCGGAGCAAGTCAATCGAATTTAGACACCGCAAGAAGCGAAGCAAGTCAAATCAAGTATCGACCGTCCAAGTCGCTAAAAGGGCAGCACCGACCATCCAAGTCGCTAAAAAGGCAGTATCGACCGTCCACGTCGCTAAAAGGGCAGCATCGACCGTCCACGTCGCTAAAAGGGCAGCACCGACCGTCCACATTGCAAAAAGGGCAGCACCGACCGTCCGCGTTGCAAAAAGGGAAGCACCGACCGTCCACATCGCAAAAAAGGCAATATCGACCGTTCAAGTCGCTAAAAGGGCAGCACCGACCGTACAAGTCGCTAAAATGACAGCATCGACCGTCCACATCGCTAAAAAGGCAGTATCGACCATCCGAGTCGTAAAAAGGGAGGCACCGACCGTCTAAGTCGCTAAAAGGGCAGCACCGACCGTCCAAGTCACAAAAAGGGCAGCAACGACCTTCTCATCGGAATTATGCTCCGCCATGGAATCGGGTCAACCAGACACTCCGTGCCGGGGAAACGTCTACCACGGACACTCCGTCTCGGAGACGTACCAAGCGTCGACCGTCCATGTCGTAAAAAGGGTAGTGCCAGCTTCCCAAAAAGCGGGAACCAAGTCAAGCCGCCTCCAGGTGAAAGAAAATCCATCAATTTCATGCACACGAATCACATGTGTGGTGTGCATTATTGATGAGGGGAATTTTGTTGGGGTCAAAAATTTCACCCCGGTTGACTAAGTCAAAATCAAAGTCAACCCCAAGTAAGCAGGCCTAAGCCCAGATCAAGTGGACCCATGCCCAAGTCAAGCTCCGCGGCCAATCTCCCCCATGCCAAAATAAAAATCATGTAATAAATAATTTTGATGTAATTTTGTATGTATAAATGTAAGGAAAATGGACATAAAGCCAAATTTTTGTAAAGCCCATGGCTTATGTGCAAAAACAAATAGCACGTGAGACATGGGTGAGCAAAATGCCATTTTGTAAAGCCCAATGGGCCATGTGTAAATTTGTAAGCCTATATAAGGCAACATGATATTGAAATAAGAGAGAACGTTTCATTCCTCTCAAAATCTAGGGTTTTTGGTGCCTCCTTCTCCTTCCTCAAGGTTCTAAACTTTCATCCCATTTTCAATTAAATTAAGAGTTTTACTCTTCCTTTTCCAAACATAAATATTTTTTCACCACAAAACCCACAAAGGGAAGCTCATATCTTCCATCTAATCTCCAAAAAGAGAGATATTTTTTAAATATCACCCTCTTTCCCCCAAGAGCCAGCCAATAAAGAAGAGGAAGAAGGAGACCCACTTCCAAGAACCCCACTTTAGGGAAGATCCAGGGCTCAAGGGAGAAGCCCCTTTCATCAGCTCCAAAAATATCTTAGGAGTTTAACTCCTCAAAATATATATATGTATATATACAAAATAATAAAATTTTCTTTTTGGGAGTACAACTCTCAGTGCAGGGGCTAAGCCCGCTTGTCTTCTCTGTCAGGAGTTTAACTCCAGAAATCAAATCGGGAGCACAACTCCCAATGCAGGGATAAAGTCCTTTTTCTTGCTGACGCTCAGCGCCCGCATGCCAAGTACGTGGGGCGCTAGCGCCTGGAGCCAATTGCCTAGCGTGCCAAGCACATGGGACGCCAGCGCCCAGCGCCCACATGCCCAGCACATGAGGCACTGGCGCTCACGTATCCTTTGGACGCCATTTTCCCCCTCATTTTATATACACTCCACAGTAAATATACCTCCCCCGTTAGAAAAACTCTGCGGGCGTAAAAAACTCTGCGGGGTAGCGAGACCCCCATAAAAAACTCTGCGGGGCCCCCGATATACCCAAAACCCCTTCAAAACACAACACTGCAGATTGAATTCACATGACCTGTTTGACCCGTCAATCGGAGGTTCTCTCGCTCCAAAGGAGAGGGGTAATTAACGGCAGCTTAGTCCGCGGCTGCCGGAGATTCGGATCCCCATAATCAATAAACCCCAGCCTACCCTAGGCAGGGGGAATCTATAATGCGTCTGACAAGCGCACGCGTATTCCGATCTCAATGGGGTGACGAAAAACATCCTACAGTTGAGTTCTGCTTTGACTTGATTCTCGGCACGAAGCCTTTTTTTATACTTCCATATCGAATGGACCCAGTGGAGCGTAAAGAACTGAAGGATCGGTTATAAAATTTGTTAGATAAAGGGCTTGTTCGTCCGAATGCATCACTTTGGGGAGCTCCTGTTCTGTTCATCAAGAAGAAGGACGGCAGTATGCGATTATACGTTGATTATCGTCAGTTGAATCGAGTGACTGTGCGGAACAGATATCCCTTACCTTGCAATAGCTGTGGAGACTGAGCCCCCCCAATGAGCAAAACTACAAGAGACCTTCGAAATAGCAGAAGGGTCCCTAGCCGTCACAAGGGTGCCGGAGCAGATGTGCAAAGAGCTCGATTCATTGTCAGTCTCTACCGTGGACCAGCTGAATACCTTCTACGTTCCCAGGAGAAAGAGTGGGCAGAAGGGCATTCTATTTTATGGGTCAAATCCTGTCGTGCACTCGGACGATTTGTCTGTCATGTGCCTTTCCTATGAAAGAGGCATAAGAGCCGTCCTAAAACCCAGATATTATGCGCCCGAGATGCGGGAATATTTTAAAAAGTGTGGATGTCGATTATATCAAACGGACTCTGAAGCGAAGTTTTATGAGGGGATGTGGCACCCGCCTCAGGTCCGAGCACTCATCGATGGATGAATCCCAGATAGAAGGGGCATAGGTTTCATTCAACCTGACATCAAGGCATGTTACATGATTCATATTGGTGAAGCCAACGAAGAGTCAAATGATGAAGACGAGCTAGTCGAGCCAAAAAAGGCCCCTCAAGAGTCCGAAGATCGCGGACAAGCAACCTTCGACGAGCTAACCGAGGTTAATTTGGGAACACCCGATAACCCAAGGCCAATCTACATCAGCTCACTCTTGTCAGAGGAAATGAAAGAGCGGATAATCGCCTTGCTGCATGAGTTCGCCGACTGCTTCGCGTGGACGTACAAACAAATGCCTGGCTTATCCCCTGAAGTGGTCGTGCATAAGCTGGCTATATCTCCTGATGCCAAGCCTGTCAAACAAGCTCCTCGAAGAATGAGAAGGGAGCTGGAAGAAAAGGTCATTGAGGAAACTAAGAAACTTATCGATGCTGGCTTCATCAGGGAAGAGAAGTATACATACTAGATCACATGCATTATCCCGGTAAAGAAGAAATATGGGCAGATCCGGGTTTGTGTCGATTTCAGGACCTTAACAAGGCATGCCTTAAACATGATTTCCCGCTTTCGGTTAAGGAAATGATGGTCGATGACACCTCAAATTACGAACTGTTCATCCTCATGGACAGTTCGTATGGGTACAATCAGATAAAAATGTCACCTGAGGATGAGAAGCATACAGCATTTCAAACTTCGATTGGCATATACTGTTACAAAGTGATGCCGTTCGGACTAAAGAACGCAGGTGCTACATATCAAAGGGCAATGACCAATATCTTTGATGACCTAATCCATAAATTCGTCGAATGCTATGTTAATGATCTGGTCATCAAGACTAAAGCCAAGGCCGATCACATCCAAGATCTTAGGACCGTTCTCACTAGACTGGGGGAATACGATCTGAAGATGAATCCTCTAAAGTGCGCTTTTGGCGTGTCATCAGGAAAATTCATGGGCTTCATAGTCCGACATCGAGGGATCGAAGTTGACCCATCAAAGATAAAGGCCATCATAGAGATGCCCCATCCGAAGAATCTGACGCAGCTGAGATCTTTTTAAGGAAAGCTTGCTTATATACGAAGGTTTATCTCAAATTTATCGGGGAGATGTAGGCCCTTCTCAAAGCTCATGAAGAAAGGAGCTCCTTTTGTCTGGGATGCCGAATGTCAAGAAGCGTTCAAAAGAATCAAGCAGTACTTGTTGCACCCTCCAGTGCTGGCTGCTCCCATTCCAAATAAACCGCTGATTCTCTACACTACCGCACTAGATGAATCACTCGGTGCACTTCTTGCCCAGAACAATGAGGAGGGAAAAGAAAATGCCCTCTACTACCTCAGTCAAACTTTAGTTAGGGCGGAACACAACTATTCCCTGATCGAAAGCAATGCCTGGCTCTGATATTCGCTTTGAACAAGCTGAGGCACTATCTGCTTGCTCATCGGGTTATGCTGATCTCCAAGGTCGACCCGCTTAAACACTTGATGACCAAAGCAACCCTAGCCGGTAGAATGGCGAGATGGGCTGTCATGCTGCTTGAATTTGACATAATCTATATTCCACAGAAAGCAGTAAAAAGGCAAGCTCTCGTTGAATTCCTTGCTGCTCATCCCATACCAGAAGGGTCACTGCTCAATTGTGAGTTACCCGACGAACAAGTGCTGCACCTCGAGGATGATGAGCCATGTTGGGAGCTCTACTTCGATGGAGCCTGATCAATGAGGAGCTCCGGAAAATCAAGCATCCCATAGATAAAAGCAGGGATAGGATTGGGGTTCATCACGACATCAATGGAAACCCTACGGCGTTCTTTTGCTCTCACCGAGCCTCGCACAAACAACGAGACTGAGTACGAAGCTCTGATAGTTGGTCTGGAGCTCGCCATAGAAATGGAAATCCTTCGGCTACGGGTTTATGGTGACTCCTAGCTTGTCGTCAACTAGGTAAGCGGCGACTATAAGATATACAAACCCAAGTTAGCTCGATATAGAAGCCAAGTGGTGGAACTCATGAAACGGTTCACTCACATTGAACTAATGAGAGTCCCTAGGGCGTTGAACGGAAACGCCGACATACTCGCTCGCCTAGCTAAAGAGATAGCAGATCCTGACATGGACGAAATTCTAATCATAGTCAAAAGCCGGCAAATTCTTCCTCCAGTCTCTTTGAGTGAAGAAGAAAGCATAGAACAAGAGAACAATCCTGCCGACGAGGCTTCGATCATTTAAGATGAGCCCGATTGGAGAGAACCCTTCATAGAGTACCTTCGATACGACAAACTGCCCGAAGAAAAATCTACGAGGATTCAAATGAAGAAGAGAACTCGCCGATACGTGTTTGTAAATAATACGCTATACCGCAGATCATATGACCAACTCTGACTCAGGTGCCTGTCATCGGCCGAAACCTAAAAAATCATGAAAGAAGTTCACTCGGGCGTCTGCGGGGCTCACCAGTCTGGCCCCAAAATGCGGCTTCAGATCAAACGGCTTGGATATTACTGGCCCACCATGATAAGGGATTGCGAAGATCAGGCGAAGAAATTCCATCTCTGCCAAATTCACGGTGATTTCATTCACAAGCATCCCAATCCATTGCATGCTATGGTGGCGTCGTGGCCTTTCGAAGTTTGGGGCACCAACATAATAGGCCCAATTGATCCTCCATCATCCAAAGACCATCGGTTCATATTGGTCGCAAATGACTATTTCTCCAGATAGGCTGAACTTGTCCCGCTAAAAGAAGTCAAGACAAAAGATATTCTGACATTCTTCTAGCATAATATTCTTGCAGGGTTGTATAGCACAGCAAAGAGGTTTTGGAAAGCATCACACATGCCATTTTATAAATTTTGGTGTGCTAAACAAACCAACCAAGTAATCGAACTAGAGAATTAGGGTTAACTTTGCATGTAAACAACTATACATCTAAGTGAGAGGGATTACAACCTTTGTAGTCCGTTCCTTCGCTTCAAAAGCTCCGATTAGTAGTCCCTTCGCTGCGATCCATGAACTCCCAGACTCTAGAGAGGCTTCACAAGATGTACGATGCATCCTTGCTTGAAATCTTCAAAGTCTACGATGATCTACGTCGAGAGAACACGGACTCAAGCTCTCTCTTCACTAATATGGAATTAGTGAAGCTAACACACTAATCTGTATGGCTAATATAGAAGAGGATGATGAAGTAGGAATTTTGCTCACTTTATTATTTAATTTCTCACAATCATTCATCACAAATTAAAAATCTAGCAAGCTTTTTCAATGAAGAAGAAGAAGAAGAAGCAAGTGATGAATTATTGTTGTGTGGTTAGAAATGCAACCATGGGTCAAATATATCATCCTTAACCCTTGTAGAGACTTAACCATGAGCTATGGTTAATGGTATGGTTGATAAATATCTTAAGCTAGACAAAAAGAGTGGACAAAGTCAAAGAAGACTACAAGCTTCTACAAGCTTCAACAAATATCTAACATGACAAATATCCACAATATTTGAATTACTTAATGATAAATATAAACCCTAACATTAACCCTAGCATGGTTTAACTCTCATAAACCCTAGTTGCATTTATAACCTAGCATATCACAATATTATATATCACATATATAATATTTATGCAACAAAAGAAAACAATACAATAAACATATATCACATATATGTTAAAAGTATTATAAGTGAGAATAATAATTATTTAAGTGAGCATATAATATATATATATACACACACACATATATATTATATATTATTTCATCGAATCAACACTTGATCCGATAACCCGGCTATATCACATATAACCGGCTGATATCACATATCGTGAGAATAGAATACGGTATCACATACGCGTATCAATCTCGATCCCGAACATATCACATATGTGCTCCTACTCCATTTTGCCTGAGCCTGGAAACCTCTATGTAGGACTTTAACTCGTCAATACGCCGGCAGTAGGTGATGATAAGTCGTGTCGATGTAAGGCTCATAACAGGTCGAGAAACTACTGATAACACTTACCAGTATATCTCCATATCAGCCCTGGCCAGGGATTTCCAGTTATAGCCAATCGAACACAGCGCAACATCAACCCCCAATACCGGGAGAGACGAAACCCCTCCTATCGCTCATTACCTCCATGTGATTCGGGACTGTACCTAAAAGCCACCGTTTTGCATGTTCTCATGAACGTGGTAAGGTGGAAATCAAAGCACAGTGGGAATCACACAAGACTCTATGACGATCTCGGGTCTACAGACTAACCTGTACCAGTGTCACCAGAGAACTGCTATCTGACGATAGGTATAATACCAACAAGGAGTTCTCGGCGAGTCCGTTCAGTGTACCCAGTCTCCACTGAGCACCCGTATACCATCTTTGATGTCAAACACCAATGGATGTAGGATCATCCATCGCCTATCATATGGGTCATGATGTGTATACGCTAGTCTACTCTAGAGTATCGATGCCCTGTCTCAATACCCCCTCGACTAGGAACAGTTATAGGATGTACTTGTAGACTACCCTGGCCCCACTAGTATGATCTGCATCATAGTCCTAGTAGTCAAGTACATATCCTAAGGGCTTTATCAACATGTGAGAGCAAGACAGTAACCCAATACAAATCAACATGTTAAGACAAAGAGCAACCAGATAGCATACTATCATATCGAGCAAGAAATTCCTCTCTATATATATCCAAGCATCCACTATAATATACATCATATGTACAATAATGGCCTCTAGGGCATATACATAACTAACAATCTCCTACTTGCACTAAGGCCAACTGTTGTAGTATCTCATACCCAACATCCCGAAGAGTCTCTCAAATTGTATCTGGAGAATGGCCTTCGTGAATGGATCCGCAGTGTTATCCTTTGTGTCTACTCTCCTGACCTCGATCTCCCGGTGATCAACTATCTCCCGGATCAGGTGATACCGCCTCAGAATATGCTTGGATCTCTGATGGGACCTGGGTTCCTTGGCCAAATCCACAGCTCCATTATTATCGCAATACAAAGGTATTGGATGCTCGATGGACGGAACCACTCCAAGTTCTGTAATGAACTTCTTTATCCAGACAGCCTCTTTGGAAGCATCGTTGGCAGCGATGTATTCAGCCTCCATCGTCGAGTCTGCAACGGTTTCCTGTTTGGAACTCTTCCAACACACCGCACCTCCATTGAGGGTAAAGACAAAACCCGAGTGCGACATAGAGTCGTCCTTATCACTTTGGAAGCTCAAATCGGTAAAGGACTCCACCTGGAGTTCTCCGTTACCATACAACAAGAACATCTCTTTAGTACTTGAGAATGTTCTTCACAGCTGTCCAGTGATTCTCTCCAGGATCTGCTTGATACCTACTCACTACTCTTAGTGAGTATGCTACATCGGGTCTAGTACATAGAATCGCGTACATGACAGAGCCTACTGCCGAAGCATAGGGTATCCCTTGCATGCGAGCTCTCTCCAAATCAGTCTTGGGAGACATCTTTTTGGAGAGAGTGAGTCCAAAGATCATGGGTAAGTTCCCACGCTTGGATTCTTCCATACTAAACCTCTTTAGTATGGTGTCAATGTACCTGGATTGGGACAATCCCAGTATCCGTCTAGATCTATCTCTATAGATCTTAATCCCCAAAATGCAGAAGGCATCACCTAGATCTTTCGTTGAGAATTTTTGTGATAAGTAGAGCTTGACCGAGTGCAGCATAGGAACATCATTTCCTATCAAGAGTATGCCATCCATGTACAATACGAGGAAGACAACCTTACTCTCTGTGACCTACTTGTATATACAAGGTTCATCTACGTTCTTGATAAAGTCAAACTCTTTGACTACCACATCAAAACAGATGTTCCGACTCCTCGATGCCTGCTTCAACCCGTAGATGGATTTAAGCAACTTGCACACCTTTTCGCTGCTCCCACTATCTATGAAGCCCTCTGGCTGAGTCATGTATACGCACTCCTCTAAATCACTATTTAGAAAGGCGGTCTTAACATCCATTTGCCAGATTTCGTAGTCATGGTATGCAGCAATGGCAAGTAAGATCCGGATGGACTTAAGCATAGCCACTGGAGAAAAGGTTTCGTCATAATCCACATCTGGTCGTTGATGAAAACCCTTTGCAACAAGTCTATCTTTGAAAGTCTCAACTTTTCCATCTACACCAAGTTTCTTCTTAAAGATCCATTTGCTTCCAATGGGTTTTACCCCTTCAAGAGCAACTTCCAAAGTCCATACTTTGTTGGTATACATGGTTTCGCATTGCATCCAGCCATTTCACAGAGTCCCCACTCGTGATGGCCTGCTCGAAGCTAGTCGGGTCATCATCTTCAATGATGCAATCATCGCTCCCACCATCTATGAGAAAACCGTAGTATCTCTCAGGTGGATGAGGAACCCTACTAGACCGGCGAAGCGGCTGAGGTTCGTTGGCTACTATCGAATTCTCTGGTTCCACTAAATCTTCAGTTGTAGTTTGTTCTGCTGGAACTTCTTCCAGCTCTACAGTTTCGCCACTAATTTCTTTTGCATGAAATTCCTTTTCTAAAAAGGTGGCATGTTGAGTAACAAACACCTTTTGTTGTTCACTGTGGTATAATAGATATCCATTCGAATGTTTAGGACATCCAACAAACTTACAAAGAACTGATCGTGCCTCGAGTATTTCCGGATTTTTCCTTTTGACATAGGCCGGACAACTCCATATCTTAACTCGTTTAAGACATGGTCTCTTCCCACTCCATATCCCATATGGTGTGGTAGGTACAGATTTTGATAAAACCTGATTCAATAGGTATGCTGCTGCTTCAAGCGCATAACCGAAAAAGGAAATAGGTAACTCAGCGGTGCTCATCATAGAGCGCACCATATCTAATAGGGTGTGATTCCTTCGCTCCGATACACCGTTGTGCTGTGGTGTATAAGGAGGAGTAAGCTGAGAGAGAATCCCATTCTCTTTTAGATAGTCCAGGAACTCATTGCTCAAATATTCTCCTCCTCGATCAGATCGAAGGTGAAAGGTTCCTAGGCACCCTAGTGGGTTCTCACAAGGCATCGAACATGCCAAATTAAAATTTTTGGTGCCGAGAAACCCTAGACTACGGATCTAGACTAGATGTTTAGGCGAAACTAAAAGCTAGTTAACAGTTAACTACTGGGATACGGAAATTACAACCTTTGTAGATCCGGATATCCACCTCCACGGCTCCGCAACGTCATGTCCTCGCTGTCCATCATGAATCCTCGACTCGATCATCGGCTTCATCGGGAAAGCAAGCGGAATAGGTCGTCGGCTTTGTGTCAAAGACGATCTACGTCGAGGTTGCACAAACTCAAGCTCCGACTTCACAAACTTGTGAAACTTGTGAAGTAAACACCCAAAACAACTTGGCAAGAGGTAGAGGGTGAAGAAATAGGAGGTGGGTTCACTTTAGAATTGGATTTATCTCACTATATCTCAAGTTGCCATTGGAGTAGCAAACTTGCAGAAGAAGAAGAAGATGAGCTCAAGAAAAGAATTATGATAAGTCTTATGATAAAATAAAAATAAATCAAATACTTATCATAACTTGAACTAGGGTTAAGTGTAGAGAATTAACCATGGTCACTTTGATGGGTTAGGGTTAAGCATGAAGATAAGGATGGTTAGCAAAGTCAAAGCTTCATGAAGCTTCAATATAAAACAAACTTAGCCACCATTCTTATCATAACTCATTTCAAATAAATAAATAAATGAAAATGCAAAACCCTAATTATCATATTAACCATGGATTAATTTTATACACTTAACTAAATGATCAAGTATCATCAAACATGATACAAAAAGGTGCACGAAAGTATATCACATATACAATGTGCAATCCAAGTGAGAAAAATCCGTTTAAAGTGAACCAATACTAGTTAATGCAATGCAATATATCAAATATATAATTATGCATTAAATCATTAAATCAACACTTGATTCAATGATCCGGTCATGTCGCACATAACCGACTAGTATTCAATGCATCGATTTATCGAATCAATGATTCGATAACTAGGTCATATCGAATATAACCATTCGAAACATATATCGCGAGAATGAAATGCGGTATCACATACACACATCATTCTCGGTCCTGCACATATCTCATATGCGCTCCTATTTCGTTTCGCTTGAGCCAGGAAACCTCTGTGTAGGACTCTAAAGACTCGTCAATACGCCGGTAGCAGATGATGATCATATCATGCACCCACAAGCCGCAAGCGGTCTGCTAAACGTAACGGCCACCCGGGTATTGAGCGATCAGAAGATCGACGAGCTAGCCCGCTCACACTCCTGCGAATCCGACCAGTAACACTTACCATACAGTCCGGTCTCTTCGTCAAATACGTCGCATATCAAGTCTAGGGGTGGTATACGTCAGACCCCAATAACCCGATAAGTCGTGCTGATGTGAGGCTCGTAACGGGTCGAGAAACTACTGGTAACACTTACCAGCAAATCTCTGATCAGCCCTGGCCAGGGACTTCCCTGTTACGGCCAATCGAGCACTGCGCAACATCAACTCCCAATACCGGGAAAGACGAAACCCCTCATATCGCTCATTGCCTCCATGTGATTCGGGACTGTACCCAAAGACCACCGTTTTGCACGCCCTCATGGACGTGGTAAGGTGGAGATCAAAGCACAGTGGGAATCACACAAGACTCCATGACGATCTCGGGTCTACAGACTAACCTGTATAAGTGTCACCTGAGAACTGCCATCTGACGTGAGGTATAATACCATCTGAGAGTTCTCGGCGAGTCTGTCCAGTGTACCCAGTCTCCACTGAGCACCCGTATACCATCTCTGATGTCAAACACCAATGGATATGGGATCATCCATCGCCCATCACATGGGTCGAGAAGCGTATACGCTAGTCTACTCTGGTATATCGATGCCCCGTCTCGATACACCCATGACTAGGGACCTTGAAGGATGTACTTATGGACTACCATGTCCCCACTAGTATGATCTGCATCATAGTCCAGGTAGTCAAGTACAAATCCTAAGGGCTTTACCAACATGTAACTGTAAGACAGTATAAAGAGACTAGTGTACATGTTAAGATAAAGAGCAACCAGATAGCATACTATCATGTCGAGCAAGAAAGTCATCTCTATATATGTCCAAGCATCTAATATAATATACATAATCTGTACAATACTGGCCTCTAGGGCATACATACAACTAACAATCTCCCACTTGCACTAGGGCCAGCTGCTATAGTATCTCATACCGAGCATCCCGAAGAGTCTCTCAAACTGTATCTGGGGAATGGCCTTCGTGAGTGGATCCGCCGTGTTGTTCTTCGTGTCAACCCTCCTGACCTCGATCTCCCGGCGATCAACTATCTCCCGGATCAGGTGATACCGCCTCAGAATATGCCTGGACCGCTGATGGGACCTGGGTTCCTTGGCCAAAGCCACCGCTCCATTGTTATCGCAATACAAAGGTATTGGATGCTCAATGGACGGAACCACTCCAAGTTCAGAAATGAACTTCTTGATCCAGACAGCTTCTTTAGCAGCATCGTTGGCAGCGATGTATTCAGCCTCCATCGTCGAGTCTGCCACGGTTTCCTGCTTGGAACTCTTCCAGCTAACCGCCCCTCCGTAAAGGGTAAAGACAAAGCCCGACTGCGACTTAGAGTCGTCCTTATCACTCTGGAAGCTCGAATCGGTAAAGGACTCCACTTGGAGTTCTCCGTTACCATACACCAAGAACATATCTCTAGTCCTTCGCAAGTACTTGAGAATGCTCTTCACAGCTGTCCAGTGACTCTCTCCAGGATCAGCTTGATACCTACTCACTACACTTAGTGAGTATGCTACATCGGGTCTGGTACATAGCATCACATACATGATAGAGCCTACTGCCGAAGCATAGGGTATCCCTTGCATGCGAGCTCTCTCCAAATCAGTCTTGGGAGACATCTCTTTGGAGAGAGTGACTCCAGAGATCGTGGGCATGTTCCCACGCTTGGACTCTTCCATACTAAACCTCTTTAGTATGGTGTCAATGTACCTGGATTGGGACAATCCCAAAATCCGTTTGGATCTATCTCTATAGATCCTGATTCCCAATATGCAGGAGGCATCACCAAGATCTTTCATTGAGAATCTTTGTGATAAGAAGAGCTTGACCGATAGCAGCATAGGAATATCATTTCCTATCAAGAGTATGTCGTCCACGTACAATACGAGGAAGACAACCTTACTCTCTGCCACCTTCTTGTAAATACAAGGTTCATCTGGATTTTTGACGAAATCAAACTCTTTGATAACGACGTCAAAGCAGATGTTCCAACTCCGCGATGCTTGCTTTAATCCATAAATGGATTTAAGCAGCTTGCACACCTTCCCGCTGCTCCCACTATCTACGAAGCCCTCTGGCTGAGTCATGTACACGCACTCTTCTAAATCACCATTTAGAAAGGCGGTCTTAACATCCATTTGCCAGATTTCGTAGTCATGAAAGGCAGCAATGGCAAGCATGATTCGGATGGATTTAAGCATAGCCACTGGAGAAAAGGTCTCGTCATAGTCCACACCTGGTCTTTGACGAAAACCCTTTGCTACAAGTCTAGCTTTGAAAGTCTCCACTTTCCCATCTACACCAAGTTTCTTCTTAAAGATCCACTTGCTCCCAATGGGTTTTACCCCTTCAGGAGCAACTTCCAAAGTCCATACTTTGTTGGTGTACATGGAATCCATCTCGGACCGCATAGCATCCAGCCATTTCACTGAGTCCCCACTCGTGATGGCCTGCTCGAAGCTAGTTGGGTCATCATCCTCCATGATGCAATCCTCACTTCCACCATCAATGAGAAAACCATAGTATCTCTCAGGTGGACGAGAAACCCTACTAGATCGGCGGAGAGGCTGGGGTACGTCGGGTACCACTGAATCCTCTGGTTCTACTAAATTGTCAGTTGCAGTTTGTGGTGCTGGAACCTCTTCCAGTTCTACCTCTTTGCCATTAATTTCTTTTGCAAGAAATTCCCTTTCCAAAAAGGTGGCATGTTGAGCAACAAACACTCTTTGTTCCTCAGCTTGGTAGAAAAAATATCCTTGAGAATTCTTAGGATATCCCACAAACTTGCAAAGGACTGATCGTGCCTCGAGTTTGTCCGGATTTTGCTTTTTGACATAGGCCGGACAACCCCATATCTTAATTCGCTTAAAATATGGTCTCTTCCCACTCCATATCTCATATGGTGTGGTAGGTACAGATTTAGACGGAACCAGATTCAATAGGTATATGGCTATCTCAAGCGCATACCCCCAAAAGGAAATAGGTAACTCAGCATTACTCATCATTGAACGCACCATATCTAATAGGGTGCGATTCCTTCGTTCCGATACACCGTTGTGCTGTGGTGTATAAGGAGGAGTAAGCTGAGAGAGAATCCCATTCTCTTTTAAATAATCCAGGAATTCACTGCTTAAGTATTCACCTCCTCGATCAGATCGAAGAACCTTAATACTTTTGCCCGTTTGGTTCTCTACCTCGTGCTTATATTCTTTGAATTTCTCAAAAGCTTCAGACTTGTGTTTCAACAGGAACACATGCCCATATCTAGAGAGATCGTCAGTGAATGTAATGAAGTAGGAAGAACCATTTCTGGCGTGTGTAGACATTGGACCGCATACATCACTATGCACCAGTCCCAAGAGTTCGGTAACTCTTTCTCCGTGTCCTTTAAACGGAGTTTTGGTCATTTTTCCTTTGAGACATGAATGGCAAATGTCATAAGATGATAACTCGAATGAATTCAAATATCCATTCTTATGCAACTTAGCTAGTCATGTTTCATTGATATGGCCAAGTCTACAGTGCCACAAGAAGGATTCGTTCATTTCTGAGCTTTTCCTTTTGTGTGTGTTTTGTATATTGAAGACTGTATTTTGATTGAGAATGAATATGCCATTATGTAGCGAGCCTGATGCAATCAACCTTTGATCGAGGAATATGTTCATAACATTATCCTTTACTATAAAATTATAACCTTCTTTACTCAATAAAGAAACTGATATAATGTTGCACATCATGTTCGGTATATAATAGCACTCATTCAGGACTAGTGTATCACCATTTGGTAATACTAGGTGATATATGCCAACTGCTTTGGCTGCAACATTTGCCCCATTCCCTACATGAACGGAATGTTCACCTTTTCTCAGTTCTCTACCTTTTCGCAGCCCATGTAACATCTTACATATGTGGGATCCTGACCCGGTATCTAATACCCAGGACGTAGGGTGAACTGAGAAACAGTTCTCAATGACAAACACACCCGAAGATGATGCATCAACATGCATGTTCTCCGTTTGGGCGGTGTGAGAATCCAGATATTCTCCTGTTTCCTGTTCAGTCTTATAACACTTATAAGATAGAACGGGTCCAACGTTCCCCTGCACAGTATAACATGCGGGTTCGGTCAATACATCCATATTATTATCTTGATTAAGGCATGAAATGGTCGCTACCTGGAGAGAGAGAGAAGAAAACACTTTAGCGTATGCTCGTGCAAGATCAGATTGGTTATTGTCTTATCTAATCAGGATGGCTCCCACTGCTTTTTATCAAATCTTCCTTCAAACCCAAAAAGGAAAGACTAGCCGGGATTAATTACACACTACAAGTTCGCCAATCTTTCAGCCAGGCCAGTGTCGGTACTTTGAGGGAGGTCCCCCGTGCTTTCGCACGAACCTAATTAATGTAAACCTCGTTTTCCCAGAGGCGTAACCTCGTTAACACCTTTCTAGACACCTACTTGATCGGCTAATTGTAATGTGTAAAACTCTCCCAGGAGTAACTCTTACTCGCAGCGGGTATCGGGATCCAACTATCTCATAGAAGGTATGCAATCTCATTGCAAATTTCAACACTTGAAATTCCCGATAATATTTTGCCCCAGGCGATCTATGACCTTGACTGAGTCAACAAACCATAGACCGCAAGTAAAGTTCAACCCGTCATTTCCTGATTGAATTAAACCCACCCGCACGACCCTTGACTAAGTCAACAAGGCCGCACGACTACCCTAATCCAATATGCATCATATGCATAAACAGATAAATAGTAATTAGCTACCGCACACTACGCCTTGACTGAGTCAACAAACGCAGCACGAATACTAACTATTACTTATCTGAAATGACGGAGGGCTACGTCAGGTTTTTAAGAAAACCCTTTGCGTAATGAACTTTATATCGTTGTAGAATCAAATAAAGTTTTGAAATGGAGTGATTTTGAGGCTTTTCTAGTTTTGCTAAAGGAGTCACTCCCGGTGAAGGGATCTCGGTCCTTTCCTCGTCGAATGAGGTGCGGGATATATCATATATATCGCTGTGCAAAGCAAAAACCCAAAAGCAGTCAAAAGCAAACCGAGTGTGTAGCATCTGCCAGTTATTGCTAAAGGAGTCACTCCCGGTGAAGGGATCTCGGTCCTTTCCTCGTCGAATGAGGTGCGGGGTATATCATATATACCGCTATGCAAAGCAAGAACTGTAGCTACCTGTTTTATTTAAAATCTGATTCTACAACATCTTAGGTTTCTTTTCTTTCATTAATCACATTAATGAAGTCCCATCATTTAAATACCTAAACATCACAGATAGATATGACGTACACTTATGCCATCCGCATTCGCCTCGATGTCCCCTCGTGCACCGTTAGGTTAGGTAACTAACGACAGAGCAGGGCAGGGCTAGCGCGGGTGTAAAACATAAGTAACGTCTATATAATATATCATATATACTATATACTATATCCATCACAGAATCACATCACAGATATCGCAGCAGAATAAACATATGAAATATTGGATATACTAGGACGTCCGTGTTTTCGATACGAGCCAGTATAAAACACGGATTCCACGGTCGTGATGAATAGCCAATCCCACACCCTTAGACCCCTACGAGAGCGGCAAGCAACCCTGCCAATTCTAGGGTTAGGAGACCCGGACTCGACTCCTCGAGTTGGTCTCCCACTGGACCCCAGAACCCGGTTACTTGTGCTCCCCTCCTTGGGTCTATCCTAGTGCAGAAAAGTAAATAATATACAAAGGGTGACAACTCCCGCATCCTGGAAGTGCCCCGAATAAAAGAATATTACATACAAGTTTTTTACATGAATGAAAATGAAAAACACTCATCTCACATAAAAACCCCCGGCTATTCGAATACGACGATCCAATATAACATATCCAGCAACACATAACATCACATGTCATCAACGTAAGTAAGTATGCATACCCCAATTGTCGTTGACGTATAGCAACGAAACCGGCGATATGAACATACTACACTTACGGTCACAGAAAAGAAAGTGTAAAACTACAACAATTGGAATCCGCAACTTCTTTAGACATCACATGCCTAACAGTTATAAACCCCGCATTTTAGTCTCATTATCGAAAACTCTTTTCAATATCATATGGGACTAAACTGCTAGATTTATAACATTCATCCAGTTATCTCATAACTGTTTGTGAATTCCAATTATTGTATCCAATTCCGGATAAATAGAATATATTAAACTTTCCGATCGAACATTCGAACACCCAAGTTTTCCCGATACCGATCAACACATGAAATAGGTTCAAAGACATTCACTTCATGCCTCAGTACCAACGGTCCAGCCGTAGAAGGGTCAAGCCAACGCCTCACATGTGGCACGCCGTACTGCCCCAAACCCGAAGGTTCAAAGGGCAGTTCAAGACGGTCACATAATCGAGTTAAGGTTTGTGTCTTCTAGAGGGACCATCGCGTTACTTGCACTACTCAGAACGTCTTTTAACCACAGAAAAATCCAACACTTGGAATTATTCCGGCAGGGGAAAACCTGGGTATTTGTATCCGGTCGAACTCTTTAACATATTCTACAGTTATCTGGAAAAACATTTAGACAAAGTTTGATATTCCGATCGAATTCATCGATTCCCAATATAACTCCAGAGCACTCAACCCTTAAATAAATTAAAAATATCCAGAAAACTCACCAGAATTTATCAGGTATTACTGTGCAAAAATAGTGGGATGATGTCACCATGTGGCCGCGGAAGGGCGGCAGAAGGCATGCTTCTGCCGCGCTTCCGCGGCAGAATGAACAGTTCAGGGAATCGTTTTACACAGTAATGCTTAGAATTCTATGCTGAATATTTTAGACATTTTTAATATCAAAAATTCCCAGATTTATGAAAATGTCCAGAGAGCTCTAAAATTCTAGGGTTTCGGGTTGTTTCGGACTTCAAACTCCGTCTAGATTTCGCCTAAGGCTCTAGCTAGGCTCTGATACCAGTGAAAGGTTCCTAGGCACCCTAGTGGGTTCTCACAAGGCATCGAACATGCCAAATTAAAATTTTTGGTGCCGAGAAACCCTAGACTACGGATCTAGACTAGATGTTTAGGCGAAACTAAAAGCTAGTTAACAGTTAACTACTGGGATACGGAAATTACAACCTTTGTAGATCCGGATATCCACCTCCACGGCTCCGCAACGTCATGTCCTCGCTGTCCATCATGAATCCTCGACTCGATCATCGGTTTCATCGGGAAAGCAAGCGGAATAGGTCGTCGGCTTTGTGTCAAAGACGATCTACGTCGAGGTTGCACAAACTCAAGCTCCGACTTCACAAACTTGTGAAACTTGTGAAGTAAACACCCAAAACAACTTGGCAAGAGGTAGAGGGTGAAGAAATAGGAGGTGGGTTCACTTTAGAATTGGATTTATCTCACTATATCTCAAGTTGCCATTGGAGTAGCAAACTTGAAGAAGAAGAAGAAGATGAGCTCAAGAAAAGAATTATGATAAGTCTTATGATAAAATAAAAATAAATCAAATACTTATCATAACTTGAACTAGGGTTAAGTGTAGAGAATTAACCATGGTCACTTTGATGGGTTAGGGTTAAGCATGAAGATAAGGATGGTTAGCAAAGTCAAAGCTTCATGAAGCTTCAATATAAAACAAACTTAGCCACCATTCTTATCATAACTCATTTCAAATAAATAAATAAATGAAAATGCAAAACCCTAATTATCATATTAACCATGGATTAATTTTATACACTTAACTAAATGATCAAGTATCATCAAACATGATACAAAAAGGTGCACGAAAGTATATCACATATACAATGTGCAATCCAAGTGAGAAAAATCCGTTTAAAGTGAACCAATACTAGTTAATGCAATGCAATATATCAAATATATAATTATGCATTAAATCATTAAATCAACACTTGATTCAATGATCCGGTCATGTCGCACATAACCGACTAGTATTCAATGCATCGATTTATCGAATCAATGATTCGATAACTAGGTCATATCGAATATAACCATTCGAAACATATATCGCGAGAATGAAATGCGGTATCACATACACACATCATTCTCGGTCCTGCACATATCTCATATGCGCTCCTATTTCGTTTCGCTTGAGCCAGGAAACCTCTGTGTAGGACTCTAAAGACTCGTCAATACGCCGGTAGCAGATGATGATCATATCATGCACCCACAAGCCGCAAGCGGTCTGCTAAACGTAACGGCTACCCGGGTATTGAGCGATCAGAAGATCGACGAGCTAGCCCGCTCACACTCCTGCGAATCCGACCAGTAACACTTACCATACAGTCCGGTCTCTTCGTCAAATACGTCGCATATCAAGTCTAGGGGTGGTATACGTCAGACCCCAATAACCTGATAAGTCGTGCTGATGTGAGGCTCGTAACGGGTCGAGAAACTACTGGTAACACTTACCAGCAAATCTCTGATCAGCCCTGGCCAGGGACTTCCCTGTTACGGCCAATCGAGCACTGCGCAACATCAACTCCCAATACCGGAAGAGACGAAACCCCTCCTATCGCTCATTGCCTCCATGTGATTCGGGACTGTACCCAAAGACCACCGTTTTGCACGCCCTCATGGACGTGGTAAGGTGGAGATCAAAGCACAGTGGGAATCACACAAGACTCCATGACGATCTCGGGTCTACAGACTAACCTGTACAAGTGTCACCTGAGAACTGCCATCTGACGTGATGTATAATACCATCTGAGAGTTCTCGGCGAGTCCGTCCAGTGTACCCAGTCTCCACTGAGCACCCGTATACCATCTCTGATGTCAAACACCAATGGATATGGGATCATCCATCGCCCATCACATGGGTCGAGAAGCGTATACGCTAGTCTACTCTGGTATATCGATGCCCCGTCTCGATACACCCATGACTAGGGACCTTGAAGGATGTACTTATGGACTACCATGTCCCCACTGGTATGATCTGCATCATAGTCCAGGTAGTCAAGTACAAATCCTAAGGGCTTTACCAACATGTAACTGTAAGACAGTATAAAGAGACTAGTGTACATGTTAAGATAAAGAGCAACCAGATAGCATACTATCATGTCGAGCAAGAAAGTCATCTCTATATATGTCCAAGCATCCAATATAATATACATAATCTGTACAATACTGGCCTCTAGGGCATACATACAACTAACAGAAGGATCTTAATACTTTTTCCCGTTTGGTTCTCGACTTCGTTCTTATATTCTTCGAATTTATCAAAAGCTTCAGAATTGTGTTTCAACGGGAACACATGTCCATATCTTGAGAGATCGTCAGTGAATGTAATGAAGTACGAGGAACAATTCCTGGCATGTGTAGACATGGGACCGCATACATCACTATGTATCAGTCCCAAGAGTTCCGTAACTCTTTCTCCGTGTCCACTAAATGGATTTTTGGTCATTTTGCCTTTGAGACATGAATGGCAAGTTTCATAAGATGATAATTTGAACGTATTCAAATATCCATCTTTATGTAACTTAGCTAGTCGTGTTGCATTGATATGACTAAGTCTACAATGCCACAAGAAGAATTCGTTCATTTCTGAATTTTTTCTCTTGTGTGTGTTTTGTATATTAAGAACTGTTTTTTGATTTAGAACGTATATGCCATTATTTAACGAGCATGATCCAATCAACTTTTGATTCAGGAAGATGTTCATAACATTATCATGTACTACAAAATTACATCCTTATTTACTCAATAAAGAAACTGATATAACATTACATATCAGGGTCGGTATGTAATAGCATTCGTTCAGAATCAATGTATTACCATTTGGTAATACAAGGTGATATTCGCCAACTTCTTTAGCTGCAACATCTGTACCATTCCCTACTCTTACGGAATGATCACACATCCCCAGTTCTCTACCTTTCCGTAGCCCATGCAACATATTACATATATGGGATCCTGATCCGGTATCTAATACCCAGGACGTGGAGTGAACTGAGAAACAGTTCTCGATAACTAACACACCCGAAGAAGATGTATCAACATACTTGTTCTTCGTTTGGGCGGCGTGAGAATCCGGATATGTCACTATTCTCTGCTCAGTCTTATAACATTTATAAGAAAGAACGGGACCAACGCTCCCCTGCTCAGTATAACAAGCAGGTTCGGTCAATACATCCATATCATTATCTTGATTAAGGCCTGACATGGTCGATACCTGGAGAGAGAGAGAGAAGGAAACACTTTAGCGTATGCTCTTGCAAGATTAGATTGGTTATTATCTTATCTAATCAGGATGGCTCCCACTGTTTTTCATCAAATCTTCCTTTAAACCCAAAAGGGTAAGACTACCCGGGATTAATTACACCTTACAAGTTCGCCAATCTTTCAGCCAGGTCAGTGTTAGTACTTTGAATGAGGTTCCCCGTGCTTTCGCATGGACCTAATTAAAATAAACTTCATCTTCCTAGAGGCATAACCCCATTAACACATTTCTAGACACCTACCTGATCGACTAATTGTCATGTGTAAAAGTCTCTCAGGAGTAACTCTTACTCGCAGTGGGTATCGGGATCCAACTATCTCATAGAATGTATGCAATCTCATTGCAAATTTCAACACTTGGAATTCCTGATAATGTTTTTGCCCCTAGCGTGATATGACCTTAACAGAGGTCAACAAACCATACTGCACTAATCAAGTTCAACCCGTCATTTCTTGATTGAATTAAACCCACCCGCACGACCCTTGACAGAGCTCAACAAGGTCGTCTGACTACCCTAATCCAATCGCATCTCATGCTATACAGATAAGTACCAATCAGCTACCGCACACTACGTCTTGACAGAGGTCAACAAACGCAGCACGAATACTAAATAATCTTTATCTGAAATGTCGGAGGGCTACGCAGGTTTTTAAGAAAACCATGAGCGTAATGAACTAGATATCGTTGTAGAAATAAGTGATTTTTGAAAAAGGAGTGTTTTTGAGGCTTTTACTAGTTCCGCTAAAGAGGTCACTACCAGTGAAGTGATCTCGGCTCTTTCCTTATCGAATAAGGTGCAGGATTTTCACAAATACCGTTATTCAAAGAAAGAACTATAGAAGCAATCAAAAACAAAACCGAGTGAGTTGGAGCATCTACTAGTTTCGCTAAAGAGGTCACTCCCGGTGAAGGGATCTCGGCTCTTTCCTTATCGAATAAGGTGCTGGATATTCTACAAGAAATACCGCTATGCAAAGCAAAAACTAGAGCTACCCTTTTTGAAAATTTGATTCTACAACATCTTTTAGGTTTCTTTTTCCTTCATTAATCTCATTAATGAATTCCAATCATTTATACTTCCTAAGCATCACAGAAGAAACGAAAGCAATAATATTTCTATATCATATATATATAGTATAAGCATTCGTCTCACGCATATAAAATGATCACATCACAGAATACCAACAGCAGAAGAGTCACATATGAAATATTGGATATACTAGGAATTCCGTGTTTTATTTAAGCCAGTAAAAACACGGATTCCACGGTCGTGATGAATAGCCAAACCCATATCCCTAGACCCCTACGAGAGCGGTAAGCAACCCTACCAATTCGAGAGTTTAGAGACCCACACTCGACTCCTCGAGTTGGTCTCCCACTGGACTCTAGAACCCGGTTACTTGTGCTTCCTACCTTGGGTCTATTCTAATGCGGAAAAGTAAATAATATACAACAATGGTGACATCATCCTCAACCCGGAAGTTCCCCAATAAAAGAATATTACATACAATGAATTTTGCATGAATGAAAATAAAAACTCTCATCTTTCATAAAACCCCCGGCTATTCTAATCACGACGATCCAATATAACATATCACAGCAACACATAACAACACATATCATCAACGTAAGTAAATATGCGTATCCCAATTATCGTTTATGTATAGCAATAAAACCGGCGATACATCACATATTACACTTACGGTCACCGAAAAGAAAATGAAAAACTACAGCATTTGGAATCCACAATTACCTTAGACATCATAAACCCAAAATATCACATATTACGGATTTCATGCCTAACTATATGAATTCCACATATTGTATCACAATCACAGATAGCTAGGCGAAATTAGACAATTCGATCGATTCAACGAATTCCCAAAATTTCCCAGAGAGCTCAACACTTGAGCACTGTTAAAGTTAACCAGAAACATACCACAGTTCCTACGGACCTACAGCTGAAGGGCCCGACCCAAGCCTCTCAAGTGGCGCCGCGAATCCGCCGCCAAAACCATGTTTTGGCCGCGGATCCGCGGTCACTTAGACGAGTTAGGGTTTCGTTCTTCAGGCGTGTCCATAGAATTCCCTGCATGATTTTCTGAGTATTTTTAACATGAAAAAATCCAACCTTTTGAAAAATTTCCAGAGAGGGGGTCCGTTTCAGGTTTTCGGGGTTCGATCGGAATTCTAACTTCGTCTAGACAACGCCTAATGCTCTAGCTTGGCTCTGATACCACTGTAGGGTTGTATAGCATGACAACAAGGTTTTGGAAAGCATCACACATGCCATTTTATAAATTTTTGGGTGCTAAACAAACCAACCAAGTAATCGAACTAGAGAATTAGGGTTAACTTTGCATGTAAACAACTTTACATCTAAGTGATAGGGATTAAAACCTTTGTAGTCCGTTCTTTCGCTTCAAAAGCTCCGAGTAGTGGTCTCTTCGCTACGATCCATGAACTCCCGGACTCTAGAGGGGCTTCATAAGATGTACGATACATCCTTGCTTGAAGTCTTCAAAGTCTATGATGATCTACGTCGAGAGAACACGGACTCAAGCTCTCTCTTCACTAATATGGAATTAGTGAAGCTAACACACTAATCTATATGGCTAATATAGAAGAGGATGATGAAGTAGGAATTTTGCTCACTTTATTATTTAATTTCTCACAATCATTCATCACAAATTAAAAATCTAGCAAGCTTTTTCAATGAAGAAGAAGAAGCAAGTGATGAGTTATTGTTGTGTGGTTAGAAATGCAACCATGGATCAAGTATAACATTCTTAACCCTTGTAGAGACTTAACCATGAGCTATGGTTAAAGGTATGTGTTAGTTATATGTATGCCCTAGAGGCCATTACTATACATAGGATGTATATTGTAGTGGATGCTTGGACATATATAGGGAGGACTTTCTTGCTCGACATGATAGTATGCTATCTGGTTGATCTTTACCTTAACGTGTACACTGATTGTCTCCCTGTTACATGTTGGTAAAACCCTTAGGATCTGTACTTGACTACCTGGACTATGATGCGGATCATACTAGTGGGGACATGGTAGTCCATAAGTACATCCTTGAAAGTCCCTAGTCGTGGGTGTATCGAGACGGGGCATCGATATACCAGAGTAGACTAGCGTATACCTTCTCGACCCATACAGATGGGCGATGGATGATCCCATATCCATTGGTGTTTGACATCAGAGATGATATACGGGTGCTCAGTGGAGACTGGGTACACTGGACGGACTCGCCGAGAACTCCCAGATGGTATTATACCTTACGTCAGATGGCAGTTCTCTGGTGATACTGGTACAGAGTAGTCTGTTGACCCGAGATCGTCATAGAGTCTTGTGTGGTTCCCACTGTGCTTTGATTTCCATCTTACCACGTCCAAGAGGGCGTGCAAAACGGTGGTTTTTGAGTACAGTCCCGAGTCACATGGAGGCAATGAGCGATAGGAGGGGATTCGTCTCTCCCGGTATAGGGGGTAGATGTTGCGCTGTGTTCGATTGGCTATAACCGGAAATCCCTGGCCAGGGTTGCTGAGATTTACTGGTAAGTGTTACCAGTAGTTTCTCGAAATGTTATAGACCTCATATCGACACGACTTATCGAGCTATTGGGGTCTGACGTTTACCACCCCTAGGCGAGATATGCGACATATCAGACGGACAGACCGGACTGTACGGTAAGTGTTACTGGTTGGATTCACAGGAGTGTGAGCGGGCTTACTCGTCGATCTTCTAATCGCTCAATACCCGGGTCGCCGTTACGTTTAGCAGACCGCTTGCGGCTTGTGGATGTTTGATATGATCATCATCCGCTGCCGGCGTATTGACGAGTCTTTAGAGTCCTACACAGAGGTTTCCTGGCTCAAGCGAAACGAAATAGGAGCGTATATGAGATATGTGCGGGACCGAGAGTAATGCGTGTATGTGATACCGTATTACATTCTCGCGATAAATGTATCGATTAGGTTATATGCGATATACCCTAATTATCGAATCAAGGATTGATTCAATAAACCGGTACATAGGATACTAGTCGGTTATATACGATATGACCGGATCGTTAAATCAAGTATTGATTTAATGATTTAATGCATAATTATATATTTTATATATTACTTTGCATTAACTAGTATCGGTTCACTTTAAATGGATTTTCTCGCTCGGATGTGCGCATTGCATATGCGATATGATTTTGTGCACTTGCTTGTATCATGTTTGATGATGCATGCAAACTTGGGTTTGTGTAAAGATTGAACCATGGTTTTATGAGTGGTTAGGGTTTATTATTTTCTTATTCATTTATTCTATTTACTTATTCATTTGGAAAAAGAAAAAGAGTGAGAAAATGGTGGCTTTTCTTTGTTTGTAAATGAAGCTTCATGAAGCTTTCATTATGTCACCATTTTGTCTCATGTTAAAACCTAACCACTCCACTTAACTATAGTTCTCTCTCTACACTTAACCAAGGTAAGAGTTATGATAAGAATGGATTTTCTTTTCTATTTTAATTAATTCTTATCATAACATTCTTCTTCTTCTTCTTCATTTCTTCATGGAAGAAAGCTTGCTCCATTAATGGCAAGTGATGATAAAGAGTGAGAAATCCAATTCTAAAGTGAACCCACTTCCTATTTCTTCATCCTCTACCTCTTGCCAAGTTGTATAGGATGTTTCCTTCACAAGTTTTCATGGCTTGGTGAAGGTGGAGCTTGATCTAGCGATGCCTCGACGTAGATCATCTTCGGCATGGACATCAACGACCTAGCTCGCCATTTCTCCGACGAAGCCGACGCTAGAGCCCGGGAATTCATTTGGACAGCGAGGGGACTTCGTTGCGGAGCTATGGAGGTGGAGCACCGGATCTACAAAGGTTGTATTTCCGTTTAAACTTTAGTTAAGTTGTTAACTAGTTTCATTTTCGCCTAAACATCTAGCCGACGATCCGTTCTAGGGTTTCTCGGCACCGTTAAAATTTGAAATTGGCATGGTTGATGCCTTATGAGACCTCATTAGGATGCCTAGGAACCCTACAGTGGTATCAGAGCCTAGCTAGAGCCTTAGGCGAAGTCTAGACGGAGTTTGAAGTCCGATCGAACCGAAACCCAACCCCAAAAATTGCTCTCTGTACTTTTTCTAAAATCATGGATTTTTCCAAATTAAAAATATGCAGAAAACTCAGCAGGGAATTCTAAGAATTATGGCGCAAAATTTATTGCATGAACAGTGTAATCGGCGGCGGAACCGCGGCATAAGCCTAGCTTATGCGGCGGTTCCGCGGCAGAATTGTGACGTCAGCCCTGACTGTTTGCACAGTAATTCATTGTTTCAAGTGCTGAGTTCTCTGGGTATTTTTAAAATTTATTCAAGAGTTGAATTTTCTGGAGTTGTTTTGGGGATTCGGTGTCTTGATCGGAGTATCAGATTTTGTCTAAGTGGCTTTCCGGATAATTTTTTGAATATGTTAAAAAGTTCGACCGGATATAAATACCCAATTTTTCCCCTGTCGGGAAATTTCCAAGTGTTGGATTTTTCCGTAGTTTAACGACGTTCTAAGTAGTGCAAGTAACGCGATGGACCCTCTAGAAGACAACAAACCTTAACTCGATTATGAGACCGTCTTGAACTGCCCTTTGAACCTTCGGGTTTGGGGCAGTACGGCGTGCCACATGTGAGGCGTTGGCTTGACCCTTCTACGGCTGGACCGTTGGTACTGAGGCACGAACTGAATGTTTTTAGACTTATTTCAAGAGTTGATCTCTATCGGGAAAACTTGGGTGTTTGAATGTTCGATCGGAAAGTTTAACATTTTCTATTTATCTGGAATGTGATACAATAATTGGAATTCATAAGAAGTTATGAGATAACTGAATGAATGTTATAAATCAAGCACTTTAATCTCACTTGATCGGTTGCCACGGAATTTTGATATGATCAAAAGTCCGTCGCAATCACGTAGTGTACGCGGATACTCGCCGGGTAAACTTAATAGACAGCTACATCCCTTAGCCCCGACCAAGTGACTGTAGGAGAACCCCGTCGCCGAAAGCATCCGTCCGGGTGCTCGCGGTAGCGGTGTTCCGCCTTGGTGCACTTCGTCGACGGCATCGGGGGTGCGGCCGCCTACTGAAGTTTGCGACGAGCATTCGATCAGGATGTCGGGAATCTTGTTGAATTGCCCGACTTGATATTGAAAAGAGTTTTTGATAATGAGACTAAAATGCGGGGTTTATAATTGTTAGGCATGCGATGTCTAAGGAATTCATTTGATTAGGCATGCGATGTCTATGGAGGTTGCGGATTCCAACTGTTGTAGTTTTACACTTTCTTTTCTGTGACCGTAAGTGTAATATGTGATATCGCCGGTTTCGTTGCTATATGTCAACGACAATTGGGATGGACATATTTACTTACGATGATGACATGTGATGTTATGTGTTGCTGGATATGTTATATTAGATCGTCGTGTCTGAATAGCCGGGGGTTTTTATGTGAGATGAGTGTTTTTCATTTTCATTCATGTAAAAACTTGTATGTAATATTCTTTTATTGGGGCACTTCCAGGTTGCGGAAGTTGTCACCGTTGATGTATATTATTTACTTTTCCGCACTAGGATAGACCCAAGGAGGGGAGCACAAGTAACCGGGTTCTGGAGTCCAGTGGGAGACCAACTCGAGGAGTCGAGTCCGGGTCTCCTAACTCCAGAATTGGTAGGGTTGCTTGCCGCTCTCGTAGGGGTCTAGGGGTGTGGGTTTGGCTATTCATCGCGACCGTGGAATCCGTGTTTTATACTAGCTCGTATCAAAAACACGGACGTCCTAGTATATCCAATATTTCATATGTTTCTTCTGCTGCGATATCTGTGATGTGATCATGTGATGTTCTATGATAGATGCAGTATATAGTATATATGATATATTATATAGGCGTTACTTATGTTTTACACCCGCGCTAGCCCTGCCCCGCTCTGCCGTTAGTTACCTAACCTAACGGTGCACGAGGGGACATCGAGGCGAAAGCGGATGGCATAAGTGTACGTCGTATTTATCTGTGATGTTTAGGTAATTTAAATGATGGGACTTCATTAATGTGATTAATGAAAGAAAAGAAACCTAAGATGTTGTAGAATCGAATTTCAAAATAAAACAGGTAGCTACAGTTCTTGCTTTGCACAGAGGTATATATGATATATCCTGCACCTTATTCGATAAGGAAAGGACCGAGATCCTTCACCGGGAGTGACTCCTTTAGCAATAACTGGCAGATGCTACACCACTCGGTTTGTCTTTTGATTGCCTTTAAAAGTTCTGCTTTGCACAGTGATATATATGATATATCCCGCACCTCATTCGACGAGGAAAGGACCGACGATCCCTTCACCGGGAGTGACTCCTTTAGCAAAACTAGAAAAGCCTCAAAAGCACTCCATTTCAAAATCATTTGATTCTACAACGATATCAAGTTCATTACGCAATAGGTTTTCAGAAAAAACCTGTCGTGGCCCTCCGTCATTTCAGATAAGTTGTATATAGTATTCGTGCTGCATTTGTTGGCTTTCGTCAAGGTGCAGTGTGCAGTAGCTATATGCTGCTTATCTGCCAGCATACGATGCGATTGGATTAGGGTAGTCGTTCGGCTTTGTTGGCTTTCGTCAAGGGTCGTGCGGGTGGGTTTAATTCAATCAAGAAATATACGGGTTGAACTTGACTAGCGGGCTATGGTTTGTTGGCTTTCGTCAAGGTCATAGCACGTTAGGGGCAAAATATTATCGGGAATTTCAAGTGTTGAAATTTGCAATGAGATTGCATACCTTCTATGAGATAGTTGGATCCCGATACCCGCTGCGAGTAAGAGTTACTCCTGGGAGAGTTTTACACATTACAATTAGCCGATCAAGTAGGTGTCTAGAAAGGTGTTAACGAGGTTACGCCTCTGGGAAAACAAGGTTTACATTAATTAGGTTCGTGCGAAAGCACGGGGGACCTCCCTCAAAGTACCGACACTGGCCTGGCTGAAAGATTGGCGAACTTGTAGTGTGTAATTAATCCCGGCTAGTCTTTCCTTTTTGGGTTTGAAGGAAGATTTGATAAAAAGCAGTGGGAGCCATCCTGATTAGATAAAATAATAACCAATCTATTCTTGACAGAGCGCACGCTGAGTGTTTTCTTCTCTCTCTCTCCAGATAGCGACCATATCACGCCTTAATCAAGATAATAATACGGATTATTGACCGAACCCGCTTGTTATACTGAGCTGGGGAACGTTGGTCCCGCTCCAACTTATAATTGTTATAAGACAGAGCAGGAAATAGGGGATTACCAGAATTCCCGTGCCGCCCAAACGAAGAGAGTGCATGCTGATGCATCATCTTCGGGTGTGTTCATTACAGAGAACTGTTTCTCAGTATCCTTTACGTCCTGGGTATGTGATACCAGATCAGGATCCCAGATATGTAATCTGTTACATAGGGCTACAGAAAGATAGAGAACTGAGAACGGGTGATAAGTTTCATGAGGCAGAAAACGGGGCAAGTGTTGCAGCCAAGTCTGTTGGTCACTGTCACCCTATATTACCAATACATTGATTCTGAACGAATGTTATTAGATACCAAACCTGATATACAAAATCATATTAGTCTCTTTATCAGTAAAGAAATGATAAAATTTTGTATGTTTGGATAATGTTTTGAACATTTCCTATATCAAAAGTTGATCGGTTCAGGCACGTTATCTAAAAGCATTGATGTTCTAAATCAAACTACAGTTCTTAGTATATGGAACATACACAAGAGGAAGAGTTCGGAAATGAACGGATTCTTCTTGAAGTATTGTAGACTAGGTCATATCAATGCGACTCGACTGGCTGGAGTTACATTTAGATGCATATTTAAATCAGTTTGAATCTACATCTTGTGAAACTTGCCAGTCATGTCACAGAGATAAGATGACCACAGCTCTATTTATTGGAAACAGAGAAAGAGTTAGTGAACTCTTGGGATGATACATGTTGATGTATGTAAGGTCCCATGTTTACACATGCCAAGACCGGTTCTTTGTACTTCATTACGTTCTCTGATGATCTCTCGAGATTCAGACATATGTTCCTGTTGAAACACAAGTCCGAACCTTTTGAGATATTCACAGAATATAAGTTAGAAGTAGAGAACCAAAATACGGATATAAGTATTATGTCCTATGATGTGATCAAGGAGGAGAATACTTGAGCACGGAATTCCTGGACCATTCTAAAGGAGAATGAGATTCTCTCTCAGCATTACTCCTCCGTATACACCATAGCACGATGGTATATCGGGGCGGAGCAATCACACCCTATGTGATATGGTGTGCTCTATGATGAGTACTACTGAGTTTCCTATTTCCCTTGGGAGTTATGCACTTGAGAAGCTGCATACCTATTGAATAGGGTTCGAATCAAATCAGTTGCCTACCACTTCATATGTGATATGGAAAGGGAAGAGCCCATCTCTTAAGTTGGTTAAGATTTGGGGTTGTCCGGGCTATGTATAAAAGCAAAATCCGGACAAGCTCGAGGCAAAGTCAGTTATGTAGAACTGGAAAAGTTCCAGCTATACAAACTACAGTAGATGATTTGGTACAACCAAAGGATTCAATAGTTACCAACGAACCTCAGCCTCTCCGCCGATCTAGTAAGGTTCCTCACCCACCTGAGAGCTACTTCGGTTTCTCTATGACAGTGGGAGCGAGGATTGCATCATGAGATGATGACCCAACTAGTTTCGAGCTGGCCATCAGGAGTGTGACTCTGTAAGAATGGCTGGATGCTTAGCGATCTGAGATGGAATCCATGTACACCAACAAAGTATGGACTTTGGTTGCTATATCTGAAGGGTTAAATCCCCATCAGGAGCAAGTATATCTTGAGAAGATTACTTGGTGTAGATGGAAAAGTTGAGACTTTCAAAACTAGACTTGTTAAAGGTTTTCGTCATCGACCAGGCGTGGATAATGATAAAACCTTTTTCCAGTGGCTATGCTTAAGTCCATCCGGATCCTACTTGCCACGGCTACATACCATGACTACGATATCTGGCGGTTGGGTGCCATGACTGCTTTTCTAAATGATGTTTTAGAAGAGAACGTCTATAAGTACACAGCCAGAGGGCTTCGTAGACAGTGGGAGCAGCGGAAACGTGTACAAGATGCTTTATAGGATAAAGCGGGTATCGCGGAGTTGGAACATCTGTTTTGATGAATTAGTCAAAGAGTTAGACATCATCAAAATGGTAGATGAACCTTGTATAAACAAAAAGGGTAGTAGGGAGTATGGTGACGATCCTCGTAGAGTACGTGGATGACATACTCTTGATGGGGTAGGAGTTTCCTATGCTACGCTCGGTCAATCTCCGCTTATCACCATAATTCTCCATATAGGATCAAAGTGATACCTCCTAAATCCTGGATTTTGGATCTATGAGATAAATCTAAATGGATGTTAGGATACTCACTGGCTGTAGTGAGATGGTATCAATCGATCCTGGAGAGAATCACTGGAAGTGTTCCAGGGTGATAATGACGACTGAGTGTCAGTCACAGGCATTGTCTTTACCCTCAGTAAAGGGACGGTATGTTGGAAGAGTTCCAAGCCAGATACCGTGACATACTAGACGATAAAAGCACGATACATCGCTACTTAAGATACTACCAAAGAGGCAGTCTGGATGTATATTTGTTCATGAGATGAACTTAGTTCCTCCCATTGTGTGACAATGGAGTTTTGGCTTATGCCAAGGAACGCCGGTCCCATCAGTGATCCAGACATATTCTAAGGCAGTATCACCTGATCATGCAGATGGTTGATCTCTAAGGGATCGAGGTAAGGAGAGTAGACTCAGAGGACAACACAGCGGATCCACTCACAAAGGCCTATTCCCAGAGAGAGACTTTTATGGGATGGTTGAGTATGAGATACTACAACCACTGCTATCAGATGGCCCTAGTGCAAGTGGGAGATTGTTAGTTATATGTATGCCCTAGAGGCCATTACTATACATAGGATGTATATTGTAGTGGATGCTTGGACATATATAGGGAGGACTTTCTTGCTCGACATGATAGTATGCTATCTGGTTGATCTTTACCTTAACGTGTACACTGATTGTCTCCCTATTACATGTTGGTAAAACCCTTAGGATCTGTACTTGACTACCTGGACTATGATGCGGATCATACTAGTGGGGACATGGTAGTCCATAAGTACATCCTTGAAAATCCCTAGTCGTGGGTGTATCGAGGTGGGGCATCGATATACCAGAGTAGACTAGCGTATACCTTCTCAACCCATACAGATGGGCGATGGATGATCCCATATCCAATGGTGTTTGACATCAGAGATGATATACGGGTGCTCAGTGGAGACTGGGTACACTGGACGGACTCGCCGAGAACTCCCAGATGGTATTATACCTTACGTCAGATGGCAGTTCTCTGGTGACACTGGTACAGAGTAGTCTGTTGACCCGAGATCGTCATAGAGTCTTGTGTGGTTCCCACTGTGCTTTGATTTCCATCTTACCACGTCCAAGAGGGCGTGCAAAATGGTGGTTTTTGGGTACAGTCCCGAGTCACATGGAGGCAATGAGCGATAGGAGGGGATTCGTCTCTCCCGGTATAGGGGGTAGATGTTGCGCTGTGTTCGATTGGCTATAACCGGAAATCCCTGGCCAGGGTTGCTGAGATTTACTGGTAAGTGTTACCAGTAGTTTCTCAAAATGTTATAGACCTCATATCGACACGACTTATCGAGCTATTGGGGTCTGACGTTTACCACCCCTAGGCGAGATATGCGACATATCAGACGGACAGACCGGACTGTACGGTAAGTGTTACTGGTTGGATTCACAGGAGTGTGAGCGGGCTTGCTCGTCGATCTTCTGATCGCTCAATACCCGGGTGGCCGTTACGTTTAGCAGACCGCTTGCGGCTTGTGGATATTTGATATGATCATCATCCGCTGCCGGCGTATTGACGAGTCTTTAGAGTCCTACACAGAGGTTTCCTGGCTCAAGCGAAACGAAATAGGAGCGCATATGAGATATGTGCGGGACCGAGAGTAATGCGTGTATGTGATACCGTATTACATTCTCGCGATAAATGTATCGATTAGGTTATATGCGATATACCCTAATTATCGAATCAAGGATTGATTCAATAAACCGGTACATAGGATACTAGTCGGTTATATACGATATGACCGGATCGTTAAATCAAGTATTGATTTAATGATTTAATGCATAATTATATATTTGATATATTACTTTGCATTAACTAGTATCGGTTCACTTTAAATGGATTTTCTCGCTCGGATGTGCGCATTGCATATGCGATATGATTTTGTGCACTTGCTTGTATCATGTTTGATGATGCATGCAAACTTGGGTTTGTGTAAAGATTGAACCATGGTTTTATGAGTGGTTAGGGTTTATTATTTTCTTATTCATTTATTCTATTTACTTATTCATTTGGAAAAAGAAAAAGAGTGAGAAAATGGTGGCTTTTCTTTGTTTGTAAATGAAGCTTCATGAAGCTTTCATTATGTCACCATTTTGTCTCATGTTAAAACCTAACCACTCCACTTAACTATAGTTCTCTCTCTATACTTAACCAAGGTAAGAGTTATGATAAGAATGGATTTTCTTTTCTATTTTAATTAATTCTTATCATAACATTCTTCTTCTTCTTCATTTCTTCATGGAAGAAAGCTTGCTCCATTAATGGCAAGTGATGATAAAGAGTGAGAAATCCAATTCTAAAGTGAACCCACTTCCTATTTCTTCATCCTCTACCTCTTGCCAAGTTGTATAGGGTGTTTCCTTCACAAGTTTTCATGGCTTGGTGAAGGTGGAGCTTGATCTAGCGATGCCTCGACGTAGATCATCTTCGGCATGGACATCGACGACCTAGCTCGCCATTTCTCCGACGAAGCCGATGCTACAGCCCGGGAATTCATTTGGACAGCGAGGGGACTTCTTTGCGGAGCTATGGAGGTGGAGCACCGGATCTACAAAGGTTGTATTTCCGTTTAAACTTTAGTTAAGTTGTTAACTAGTTTCATTTTCGCTTAAACATCTAGCCGACGATCCGTTCTAGGGTTTCTCGGCACCGTTAAAATTTGAAATTGGCATGGTTGATGCCTTGTGAGACCTCATTAGGATGCCTAGGAACCCTACAGTATGGTTGATAAATATCATAAGCTAGACAAAAAGAGTGGACAAAGTCAAAGAAGACTACAAGCTTCTACAAGCTTCAACAAATATCTACCATGACAAATATCAACAATATTTGAATTACTTAATGATAAATATAAACCCTAACATTAACCCTAGTATGGTTTAACTCTCATAAACCCTAGTTGCATTTATAACCTAGCATGTCACAATATTATATATCACATATATGATATTTATGCAACAAAATAAAACAATACAATAAACATATATCACATATATGTTAAAAGTATTATAAGTGAGAATAATAAATATTTAAGTGAGCATAATATATATATACACACACACACACATATATATATACATATATTATATATTATTTCATTGAATCAACACTTGATCCGATAACCCGGCTATATCACATATAACCGACCGATATTACATATCACGAGAATAGAATACAGTATCACATACGCGTATCAATCTCGATCCCGCACATATCACATATGTGCTCCTACTCCAATTTGCCTGAGCCTGGAAACCTATATGTAGGATTCTAAAGACTCGTCAATACGCCGGCAGTAGGTGATGATCACATCAAACACCAACAAGCCGCAAGCGGTCAGCTAAACGTAACGGCCACCCGGATATAGAGCGATCAGAAGATCAACAAGAAAGTCTGCTCTAACTCCTGTAAATCCAATCAGTAACACTACCGTACAGTCCAGTCTCTTCGTCTGATATGTCGCATGTCTAGTCTAGGGGTGGTAAACGTCAGACCCAGTAACCGATAAGTCGTGTCGATGTGAGGCTCATAACGGGTCGAGAAACTACTGATAACACTTACCAGTATATCTCCATATTAGCCCTGGCCAGAGACATCCAGTTATAGCCAATCGAACACAGTGCAACATCAACCCCCAATACCGGGAGAGACGAAACCCCTCCTATCGCTCATTGCCTCCATATGATTCGAGACTGTACCCAAAAGCCACCATTTTGCACGTTCTCATGAACGTGGTAAGGTGTAAATCAAAGCACAGTGGGAATCACACAAGACACTATGACGATCTCGGGTCTACAGACTAACCTATACCAGTGTCACCAGAGAACTGCTATCTGACGATAGGTATAATACCAACAAGGAGTTCTCGGCGAGTCCGTTCAGTGTACCCAGTCTCCACTGAGCACCCGTATACCATCTTTGATGTCAAACACCAATGGATGTGGGATCATCCATCGCCTATCATATGGGTCATGATGCGTATACACTAGTCTACTCTGGAGTATCGATGCCCTGTCTCAATACCCCCTCGACTAGGAACAGTTATAGGATGTACTTGTAGACTACCCTGGCCCCACTAGTATGATCTGCATCATAGTCCTAGTAGTCAAGTATATATCCTAAGGGCTTTATCAACATGTGAGAGCAAGACAGTAACCCAATAAAAGTCAACATGTTAAGACAAAGAGCAACCAGATAGCATACTATCATATCGAGCAAGAAAGTCCTATCTATATATATCCAAGCATCCACTATAATATACATCATATGCACAACAATGGCCTCTAGGACATATACATAACTAACAATTCTATACCGCTTCGGAACTCCAAGAAGAATCATTTTTGACAATGGGCCTTCTTTCAAGAGCTTCAAATTCTCAAGGTTCGCTACCCAACACAAGATAGACTGGAGATATTCCTCCATCTATGATCCAAGGGCCAATGGGCTAGCCGAAGCCTTCAATAAAACTCTCTGCAAGCTCCTGAGGAAAAATGCTTCAGCCAACAAGAGAGACTGGAATCTCAAACTTTATGAGGCGTTGTAGGCATATCGTACCACGCACCATACTCCAACTCAGTCCACTCCATACTCATTACTCTTCGGAGTGGAAGCGATCCTCCCCTTCGAAGCCGAAATTCCAAGCTTAAGAATGGTCGTTCAGCACGAGTTAACAGTGGAGGGAAATGTGCTCCTCCAGCTCGAAGAGCTCGACGCCCTCGAAGAAAAGAGGCTCGCAATACAGCAAAATGTGGAGCTGTACTGAGCCCAAATGTCACGAGCCTATGATAAGATGACATGTCTCCGTGTTTTTAAGAAAGGCGAATTGGTGTTGGTCCTAAAAAGACCGATCATCCCCAATTGACATGCCAAGGGAAAATTCGTGCTAAACTGGGAAGGACCATACGTCATCGAGAAGTTGTTTGATGGAGGGTCCTACCAGCTGATAAATGCCGAGGGAAAAAGGCCCATACCACCCATCAATGGCCGATATCTCAAGAAATACTATTCGTAAATGCTCCAAGTCGCAGACGAATTGAGCACACCGGCCCTACGGTCTGGATCATACATCTTGTAAAACCGTATACAATCCACGGGCGTAAATGACCCCTATCTCTCCCAAAATCATACAAGCGAGACTACATTTAAAGTCCTACCGGCCTTAAAAAACGGTATGTCCAAAAGTAAAATGGGCACGGATGAAAACCCGAAAGGGCTCCGTGAGTAAAAACAGCAAGACTGCCGGTGAGTTTGTGAAAACCCGAAAGGGCGCAAACTCATGAAAAGAGATGAAATAAACTCGCAAAGTCCTCTCGAGCTTGTGAGGAGAAAATCCTCGCGTGAGATCCTTACGACTCACAAAGGAGAAACACACTTAGGAATCCCCACGATTCTTAAGGGAGAAATACACCTGCGAGATCCCCTCGACTCGTAGGGAGAAAATGCTTTTATGAGACCCTTAGGGCTCATAAAATTGAAAAGCCTTAGATGATAAGGATCTAAACCTGTCTCCTGAGCCATCGCTCCCCAACGGGCAACGGCAAATGATGAGTCACTCCTGGCATTTCGCTTCAGTGCAGCAATGCTGATGCCGAACCAAAAACCAAATCCCAGGTCCTCCCGGGGCAAATGATGAGTTGCTCCTGACATTATTCCAGTGCAGCAATACTGATGCCAAACAAAATCCAAATTCCAAGTTCCTCTCAAATTCAAAAGTCCCACCAAATAAGGCAGAAACAAACATATCAAATTAATGTCCCACCCGGTAGCGCTTCCAAGCTCAAAAGTCCCGCTAGACGGGTAGGGAACTCCCAAAATAAATCAAATCAAACAAATCAACCCCGACACCGTAAGAAGCGGAGCAAGTCAAATCAAGCACCGACCGTCCAAGTCGCTAAAAGGGCAGCACCGACCGTCCAAGTCGTAAAAAGGGCAGCACCGACCGTCCAAGTCGCAAAAAGGGCAGCACCGACCGTCCAAATCGCTAAAAGGGCAGCACCGACCGTCCACGTCGCAAAAGGGCAGCATCGACTATCCACGTCACTAAAATGGCAACACAGACCGTCCAAGTCGCTAAAAGGGCAGCACCGATCGTCCAAGTCTCAAAAAGGGCTGCACTGACCGTCCAAGTTGCTAAAAGGGCAGCACCGACCGTCCAAATCGCTAAAAGGGCAGCACCGACCGTCCAAATCGCAAAAAGGGCAGCACCGACCGTCCAAGTCGCTAAAATGGTAGCACCGACCATCCACGTCGCGAAAAGTGCAGCATCGACCTCCAAGTGGTCAAAACGGGAGCCAAATCAAGTCAACCTCAATGCGAAAGAAGATCCATCAATTCCATGCACACAGCCCATATATGTGGTGTGCATGTATTGATGGGGGAAATTTTTTTGGGGTCAAAAATTACACCCCGGTTGACCAAGTCAAAATCAAAATCAACCCCAAACCAAGTGGGCCCAAGCCCAGGTCAAAGGGACCGGCCCCATGACAAAATGAATGAAGCTATAAATTGGTTTAATGTAATTCTTTTTTTTATATATATAGAAATAAATGTATGTAAAATAAGCAAAAAGCCAAAATTTTGTAAACCCCATGGCTTATGTGCAAAAGGAGATAAGCACATAAGGCATGGGGTGAAATAAGTACCATTTAGCAAAGCACAAGGGGCTATATGTAAAGTGTATAGCCTATAAAGGCAACATGATGAAAAATCAATGATAACTTTCTCTCTAAAAAAAACTAGGGTTTGTGCCTCCTTCTCCTTCCTCAAGGTTCTAAACCTTATTCCCTTTTTTTGAGTTAAATCAAGAGTTTCACTCTTCCTTTCTCAAAAATAAACTGTTTTTCACTATCAAACTTTTGAAGAGGAACTCAGATCTTCCATCAGATCTTAAAAAGGAGAGATTTTTAAATCTCACCCCCCTTTTCTCTAAGATCCGGCCAACAGAAGAGGAGGAAGAAGGAGACCCATATCCAAAAATCCCACCTTAGGGAGATTCAAGGCTTGGAAAAAGATCCAGGGCTAAAGGGGAGAAGAAAGGGCTCCCCTTTGATCATCCCTAAATATTTCTAGGAGCTTAACTCCATTCAGGATCTCTTTGAGTTTAACTCCATAAATCAAACCTTTTTTTAGGAGGAGTTCAACTCCATTCAACATCTATCGGAGTTTAACTCCATAAATAAAAGATCCTCTTTCGGAGTTTAACTCCTGTTTCTGGGGCTAAAAGCCCCCTTCGTTCCTCCGGCACCCACGCACCGGGCGCGTCTAGCTCCTAGCGCCCACGTGCCGAGCACGTAAGGCGCTAGCGCCAAGCGCCCACATGCCGGGCGCATGAAGCGCTAGCGCCCTGTACCCACGTGTCGGGCACGTGAGGCACTCGCGCCCAAGCGCCCAGCGCCCATGTGCCGGGAACGTGAGGCGCTAGCGCCCCGTGCCCACATGCCGGGCACGTGAGGCGCTAGCGCCCAGCGCCCATGCGCCTAGCACGCCCAGTGCTTAAGCACCCAGCGCCTAGTTCCCTATCGTCTTTAAGACACTCCTCACCCTACTTCTTCCCATGCACTCCACACTAAATATACCTCCCCCGCTACAAAAAAATTCTAACGGGGCGCTACCCCGCACCCCGCAAGGGGGCTGGTAACCCCCTTGACCCCAGCCCGCTATCCGAATAGCGAGACCCCCGTAAACTCTGTGAGGCCTCCTATATATCCAAAAACCCCTTTCAAAACACAACACATGCACGTTGCACACTGAGTTCGCATGACTAGTTGACCTGTCAATCAGAGGTTTCTTCGCTCCAAAGGCGAGGGGTAATTAACGGCAGCTTAGTCCGTGGCTACCGGAGATTCAGAGCCCCACAATTAATAAACCCCGGTCTGCCATAGGCAGGAGGAATCTGTATACGCTTGGCAAGCGACGCGTATTCCTATCTCAATGGGGTGACGAAAAACACCCTACAAATATGAGATAGACCTCATACGCCAAGACGTAATGTCTGAGTTTCATTATCACGAAGATCAATACCAGGCAATGCTTCTCGTTGGGGGAATAATTGTTTTCTACCCCCAAGAGAACTCGACTCAAAAAGTACAAAGCTCTCTCCTTTCCCTGATCGTTCTCTTATGCCCATAGCGCGCCTAGAGAACACTCAAGGGCTGTTGTACTTAGGATAAGGGGTTTTCTCTTAACCGGAACGGTCAATACCGGCGGATTTTGCAGGTTTTGATTGATTTCATCTAATGCATTTTGGCACTTTTGATCCCAGACGAACGGGGTCCTTTTCTTCATCAAATGACTGTAGGGACGGCATTTTCCGGAGAGGTTGGTTATGAACCGCCGGATATATGCGATCTTTCCTTGAAGAGATCGCAATTGTTTGAGGGTCCTGGCATGGGCATTTCTGTAATCGCTTTGATCTTTGAGGGATTGATTTCGATACCCAGGTGACGTATGATGAATCCTAGGAATTTGCCTAAGGAGACCCCAAATGTGCATTTCAGAGGATTCATCTTCAGATTATACTTCCGAAGATATTGGAACACTATGTTTAGATGTTTCCAATGTTCCTCGTAATACTTGCACTTCACCACAAGGCCGTCGATGTGGCATTCGACAATCTCATGGATGAGGTCATCGAAGATCTTCGTCATGGCCCTCTGGTAGATAGCACCAGCGTTCTTTAAACTGAAAAGCATCACCTTATAGAAGAATATTCCTAGCGGAGTTCGGAAGGCGGTATGTTTTTGGTCTTCATGATGCATTTTTATTTGGTTGTATCCTGAAAATCCATCCATGAAGGAGAAGAACTCATGGGCAGATGTGTTATTGATCATCAGCTCGGTAACAGGTACTGGGAAATCATCCTTCGGGCATGTTTTGTTGAGATCTTGAAAGTCCACGCAGATGCGCACCGTCCCATTTTTCTTCATCACCGGAATGATGTTAACGATCCAGTCGGGATATTGAACTTCTTGGATGAAGCCAGAGTCGATTAGTTTCTTGACTTCAGCGTTGATACTCATATCAAGTTCGAGCCACATTATTCTTGACGCCTGTTTGACTGGCTTTATGTCTGGCGATATAGCCAGTTTATATACGCTACTTTTGGATCTAGACCCAGCATCTCAGAATAGTTCCATGAGAAGCAGTCTTTATATTGCATGAGCACGTCTTTTAACGGGGCTACCTGCTTCTTAGATAGCAGCTCACTGACAAATGTCGGCCTCGGATCATTTTCCGTCCCTAAGTCAATTTGTCTTAGGTTATCCACCGCAGTGTGTATTCCGTCTTCCAGCTCTTTTGGTGCTAGTGGAAATTTTGGGATCACCCCGTCCTCGTTTTCATTTGTGAAGCCCCTAAAGAGTTTATCCATAGTCTCGTGCCCTCCCTCCTTTGAGAGTTTTATCACATGGCAGTTATGGGTTTGCTTCCATTCTTGATGTTGAGCCGGTCCTATCCTCGCGGTATAGTTCCTTTTTGGCTCATGCTTTTGCGGCGGGGTTACCCTCCACCTGTCAGATAAAGCGAACCTGCCTTGTTGATATTGGTCTTCGATCCAGTCTTTGAAGGTGAAGTAGTCTTCAAGGGGATGACCTATGGCTTGGTGATAGGAGCAATAATCTGAGTGATAGACCTCGTTTATTTTTCCGGGGTGTCGAGACTCCGGGAGCGTCATCATTTGGTGCTTCATGACAAGGTTGAATATTTTCCCTGTCTTGTCTTGGGGAAAGGAGTATTCCCGACCCATCTTCTTTATAAAGGACAGGTTCCAACCAAGTTTTTCTTAATAATGCGGCTTCTTAGATCTGCCTTGTTGTTTCCGAACATTATTTGCGTTCTTTGCCCTGTTTTTGCCTCTATTTCGGGATTTTCCCCTTTCGCGGGGACATACATCGGGCCGTGGATGAAGGGCATTGTACTCTTCCTTTTCCGCAGATTGCTGATTGAGGCTTGCGTATTGGCTTTTTCATAGATAGCCATTTCGCGGCTGTGGTTGTCTCGACTCTTTTGATAAGCCTCTTCTATTAGCTTATCTATTTGTTCTTCGAGCGAGGGACTTAACGTTCTTAGAGCGGGATTTCGCTCTGTTTCAACATCACGGCTAATTGGAAGAGCATTTTTCTCTTCTCTAAAGTTGTTTATGATGCGGCAGCTGTAGAACTGCTCTCGTCTCCTGGATCAAACGTATCTGAGCCTAGTTGTCTCCATCTTCCCGTTAGGAATCTTTCGCTGGGTCCCAGGGATATCCCAAATCTTTTTGTAGAATTGGGCTTACCGAACAGTTTTTTCGAGGGGTAATCATTGTCATTTTAACAGCCTTTTCAATCCCTCCGCATAGTATCTTGGCGGACGTATTAGTTGAAGCCTGTCAAGTGCAAAATTGGCACCGTGCCAGACTTCTTTCTCTACTCTGGTCTCTGTAGATTAGTAAAAAAGTATCGCCTTTTCACCTCTACACCTGGGAGGCACGAAGAAAGTCTGTAGTTCCTGTACGCTGTATGTATCGAGCACATCAAGTTCCTTGTAATGCCGAGACGGAGCCATTGTGATTTGCAGATACTAATCTGTTTCATCGAGAGATTGCACTGACGAGCGGGTGGAGAACACTGCATTGGCCTCATCCTCAGAATCGCTGCCAAAAATCAAAATGGGAGTAGATGGTCCGGGCTTATTGTCTTGGGGTTGCCCCGAGTAGACTATTTCTTCCTCTTCCTCGGTATCGCTCCAAAAGATCGGGATGGTGGTAATGGACTTCTGTTTATCCTCCGGCTTATGACACCTTTCTGTATCTTCGAAGTCTGGTAGGAAGTACTTTGCGTCTTCATATTTCCAGACTTTGTTTACCGAGAACGGGTTTAGCTCCCCTGTAACGGTGTATTCCAAACCGTCTTTGAAATACTTCATACACTGATATTGTATAGAAGGGATGGCGTTGTATTCGTATAACCAAGGCCTGCCGAGCAGAGCGTTATAGCAAGTATTGGCATCAATGACATGAAATTTGATGTCGGTGATGACCAGGACAAAGTGTAGCGTCAATATTACGGACCCGAGCGTTTGTGACGACTGTGAGTCGAACCCAGAGATGGTAATTTTGTCTCGCGCCAAGTGCTGGACGTTCATAAAAATCTCCTTCAGCACTTTCACGTTGAGAAGGTTGACAGAGGATCCATTGTTGACACGGATTTTCCCTATCTTGATGTCATGGCAGTACCCGGTAACGTATAATGGGCGATTATGCTCGCACATCCTGAGGAGGAGATCTTCATCGCTAAATATAATGTCAGCTGCCTGAACCTCTGCCAGATCATCCTTCATCTTCTCTTCTGGGAGGAAATCTTAGAACTGATCGGGCTCTTGTAATGCCTTGATCAGAGAATCTCGCACCTCTTTGGACAGGAGGAGAGCATCCAATATGCTTAGTTGTGAGGGCATTTTCCTTAGATGTGTCATGACGTTGTAATCCACCTTGTTTTTCCTAGGTGGGTCGCTGGCTGTGAGCTCTTTGACAACTCCATCATTGAGAGAAATTTCCTCAGAGATTTTTTCTTTCTCTTTATCTCTTTTGCTCGAACCTTTACTTGTAGGTCCGAGGTTCTTATCAGGCAGCGTGCGGTTACGTGGCTGAATGTTCTCACAGTTCTTCTCCTCCTCTTCATTTTCGGAGGTGGAGTCCTTGAAGAGAGGGCTGGGGGTTATTTCATCCTCAGAATCGCTCCCGAAATTAAGAACTTGGGGGTTTTCCCTTTCCAGACTGGTATCAACCATATGACAGTTGCCAGTTAGTCTTTCACGTGTATCTGTCGCACCTTTTTGCCGTCAATGAGCCTCACGCTTCATCCCCTTGAAGTGTTTTTTGTGGGCAACATATCCTTGCCACCAGTTTTTGAAGGTACTGCATTCTTCGGTGGGGTGGGTAATCCTCCGATGATATAGGCAGTAGTTTGGATGTGAATCCTCTCCGTTGAGGCATATGACCCCGGGTGTGTTTCTTAAGAGAGGTGGCAGCTTCATTCCCATGGACAGGGCTTTGGAGAACCGTTTCTCTGTCTTGATCCTGCTCTTATTTGTGGCAGGAGTGCTTTAGTTCGGTTGGAGTACTTTACGACTCATCCTCGCCGCGGTTTCTTCATCCTGACGCTGACGCTTAGCCTTTTCGTATATGGTTGTTTCACGTTCTCGATCAAATTTACTTTTTCGAAAGGCTTCGTTTAACAGCCTATCTATCGGGTCTTCTGGCAGTTCCGGGGATTTTAGCGCCAATCCTGCCCCCAGTTCCTCTAATCTTTTTTCTGACGCTGAGGGAGCTTCTTCGCCATTTAACGACGAATGGGAGACCATGTGGCAACTTGCTACATAGTCTTCGGTTTCTTCTGATAAGTCATTTTCCTCATCGTTGTCACTATCTTCATTCTCAAGAATATGCTTGAAGAACTCTTCGAGGGTGACCGGTGTCTATGCCTTCTACTTCTCCAGCGCTTCAATGTACTTTCGTAGGTCTGTGCGCTTGTCTTCATACTCGGCAGGCTGTGCAGGCTTCTTGGTCTTCTTCTTTTTCTTCGAAGACTTTGAAGGCTTGACTTGGGGATTTTTCCCTTTGTCAATAATCTTCGGTACGGGATGCGGTTTCAGCATCCCTTCGATGATTTCAGGTTCAAGTGGGCTTTTTCACCTGACTGCCGGACATGCTTGTAAATCCTTCAGCATTTTTTTGGTTTTTGAATGACTTCCCATGGAGTTGCTTCCACGAGCGAGCATGATTCCCCCGGTCATCTACCTTTTTGGGAGTGTGCTTCTGTGGTGGTTTCACCCTCCAGTTCTCAGATAGCGTGAACTTCCCCTGTTGATACTGTTCTTCGACCCAGTTCTTGAAGACGTAGCAATTCTCAATTGGGTGGCTCACCATTCTTTGATAAGAACAGTAGTTGGGGTTGTTGACGTCGTCGGGTTGTGGTGGACCGTGGGTCTGGCAATGTGATGAGTTTGTTACGCATTGCCAACTCAAATAGTCTCTTCATCTTATCACGGGAAAACGAGTAAGCGCGTCCTAGCCTTTCTTCTTGGGATAGGCATGAGCGTGCATTATTTTGGCGAACAGCCAGTTTTGGGCCACTCGGTCGTTGTTGAGTGTTGGAGATGAAGGCCTCTTTCCCTTTACCCTTAGCATTTCAAGGGTCCTTATTTGAGGAGGAAGGCCCATGGCCCATCTGATTCATTTGGGCCAGTTTATCGATCAAATTCTGGAAGGTAGTTGGCTTGAAAAACGTCATGAACTGGGACACAGTCGTTTGCGGATCTAGGGTCCCGATGAACATGCCCACGGTGGGGGATTCTTCAATGCGTTGTTCACATTTTGACCATAGGTTCCGCCACCGGATCGCATTTTGGACCCAAGTTTCTCCCGACTTTACCCTGGCATTAATTAACGCCGTGATCGGAGTGCGTTCGCTTGCACTGGCAAACCACTGTGTGAACAGCAGTTCCATCTCTATGAATATTCTCATGGAGTCATTTAGGAGCTCTGAGTACCATTCAAAGGTCGTTTCTGACAGGCTGCCAACGAACTGGTAAAGCAACAGTTTGTCATCACCTCCAGTGTTGCCGCACAGAGCCCTGAACTGCGCGACGTGCTGATGTGGGTTGCCTGTCCTCTTATACACATGGAACTTGGGGATCATATATCCCGGAGGGTACTTGATTTGGTCATACCAGCCTGGGTACGGTCGCCCAATTCTGACAGTTTGGCTGGCCGCTTCATTTGCTTGATGAGCCCGTATTTGTTGAGTGATGTAATCATCAAGAGTAGCCTTGGAGATCGTTTCCTCCTTAGCAGTTGATAAAGACGGAAGAGGGTTTGATGTTTCCTCTCTGTCATCTTCGATGAATATCGGTGGATCCTCGACTAGAGGTTCTGGCTGGATCATCATTCCAACCATATCCAGAAACAAAAGCGTCATCTGCTTTATGTTAGTAGCCTGCTCAGCAGCTTCCTTGTCCTTTCTTTCAAGCACTCTTCCCAGGAACTCTATATCGATCTCCTGCTCTTGACACTGCTCAGATGCCGGTTCCGGACTTTCTTTCTGTCCGATGAGCGCTGCCATTTTGGTCAGCATTTCCTGGAGCTTCTGTTGTTGCTCCTGTGCTTTTGTCAGCGACCGAGTTTGCGGTCGATGACCTACGGAAGCACGGCTTTCTTCTTTTCCGGAAGCCATGTAAACTGTGTGTACGATCATGCTCCCAGTCTTGGGGAGTTTGTGTCCATCACCTTTGGAATTAGCCGCAGACGGTGGGATTTTCTCCAGCCTCGTCCTTTTGTGGGAGGTTGAAGTTGAAGGAGCCGTTATGAAAAGTACCTGTGTAGAAGAAGCCCCTCGTTGTATGACGGAGGAGTGGTCTTCCTCTTGCCGAGCCTTTGATTTCTTCGGTCGACGAGAGTAATCTTTTTTTATCACAGAGTCCTGGACTTTCCGCCAGACCCTTTGAAATTGCGAGGAGAGCTGTTGATGGGAGCGCTCCGTCTTTGCCTGCACTGTGGCTTTTGCGGGCAGGGGAGATTTCTATAGCACCGCCGTTGGAGATTTCTTGCGTACCCTCCTGAGTAGATCAAAGTGGTTCCCGGTTGGAATAGTAGCGTCAACTTCCACCATTGGAGCTGGTGAGGTGAGTCCAGAGAGGGAGTTGCCCCATCTTTTCTCATTATCGGAGAACGGGCCTCTGTCGTAAAGAATGGGGGTTATCTATATTTCACGTTAGGATATACCTGTGAGATCTTCTCGACTCACCTCGACTCGTAGGGAAAAACATCTTCATGAAACCCTCACAGCTCATGAAGGTGAAAAGCCTTAGGCGATGGGGATATCAACATATTTCCTAAGCACTGTGGCCCTACAAGCAGATCTAAACTGACTCTTGTATACTATCTACAGGCCACATTCTCCAAAGTCGCATACCGATGAGGAGGAAAAACCACTTGCGAGTCCTCTCGACTCGTAAGGAGAAAATTCTCTGGTGAGATCGTTACGACTCTCAAGAGAAAATGCACTTAGCAGTCTTCACGGCTTCTAAATAGAAAAGACACATACGAGATCCTCTCAACTCGTAGGGAGAAAAGTCTTTATGAGATCCTCACGGCTCATAAAGTTGAAAAGCCTTAGGCAAAAGATCTAAAACCTGTTTCCCAAGCCATCGCGGCCCTGCAAGTAGGTCCAAAATGACTCTTATATACTATCCACGGGCCACATTCTCCAAAGTCGCATATCGATGAGGAGGGAAAACCACTTGCGAGTCCTCTCGACTCGTAAGGAGAAAATTATCTTGTGAGATCCTTACGACTCTCAAGAGAAAATGCACTTAGGAGTCCTCACGACTTCTAAGGAGAAAAGACACCTACGAGATCCTCTTAACTCGTAGGGAGAAAAGTCTTTATGAGACCCTCACGGCTCATAAAATTGAAAAGCCTTAGACGACATATCAAAAACCTGTTTCCTAAGCCATCGTTGCCCTACAAGTAGGTCCAAACCGACTCTTGTATGCTATCCACATACCATATTCGCTAAAGTTACATACCACTGAAACGAAGAAGCTACTTACGGGTCCTCACGACTCGTAAGGAAAAAATACCCGAGTGAGATCCTTACGACTCACGGAGGTGATGAACACTTAGGAATGCTCACGATTTCTAGGGAGAATATACATCTATGAGATCCTCATGACTCAAAAAAAACTTTCTTGAGACCCTTACGGCTCCTGAAGATAAAAAAAAGCCTTAATCTACAAGGATTCTAAACTTGTCACCTAAGCCATCAATTCCATGGCCATGCATAAATTTGCACTACTTCGCCCACGTGCATACTTACATGAGCAAAATAGTGGGAGGCATTTGTTCCCGCCAAAAATTTTGGCTCAAAACTTGTTGTTCCCTTATAAAATAAAGGGAAACATCCACGTGTTAAACACGTGCACCCACATGCAAAGCATGTAGGTACTACTTTAGATAGGATTAAATCCTTGAGCGCCTCACGTGTTTCCGACGTGAGCGCCAGCGCCAGCTTCTATTAGGATTAAATCCTATAGTGGTGCCTCACGCGGAACATACATGAGCACCGACATGCAAAGCACGAAAGTGACTATTTATAAAAGAATTAAATTCTTAGGCGACGCCCGCGTGCATAGCACGTGAGCGTCAGCATCCAAATTAAAGAAGGTACAATTAAATTCTACTCTCTATTGAACAGAGCCTTTGGATCAAAGATCCAACGGAGATGAAAAATCATCAAAATACAGAATTAAATTCTGTCGGGAGAAAACATCCCCCAAATTGGATTATAGAATAAAATTCTATATCAGGATATATTCCCTCAATTTTTCTAAACAAGAAAGATTGCCCTCTGTAAAATAGAGAACCGGTGGATTAAAAATCCAACTGTGATTAACAAAATCACTGTTTTACAGAATAAATTTTGTGTAAGGGAAAATATTTCCCCAATCTTGTTAGAAATAAGAAAATATGTTCTGTAAAACAGAAACCCTTGGATCAAAGATCCAATGGTAGTTAAAAATCCCCAAATCAATTAGGATTACTTAATGAGAGATTTCTTCAAAAACTAATTAACAAACTTGACTCTAGTATATAAAGGACCCAAGACTTCATGTCTGAAAGAGAAGAACCCCCCCTCCCCCCGTAAGCTTTATAAAAAAAGGAGAAAGCTTCAAAAAGAATAGAGAATTAAATTCTCGAAGAAGAAGAGCTCCCTTCTTGGAAATTTTAGGTAAATAAAAAAGATATATATATATATATATATATAAAAAGGTAAAAATATATACTTAATGGTGGGTTTATCCCTTCTCGAAGAACGGAGTTCTTTCTCTGGATCTGAGATCCATAAGACAAGTCTCTCATATGAAGAGAATTTAATTTTCATTGGGAAGAACTTGTTTCTTGAGAACCAAAGATTCATCTACAAAATAAAAATCCTATTGATCATTAAATAAGAAAAGAACCCAGAGTCCTACGTGCCTCTCACGTGGGCGCCACAGAGGAGAGTGCTTAGTACTCAATGAGCGGCGCCCAGCGCCTCACGTGCCCCTCATGTGTGAGCCACAGGGGAGAGTGCTTAGCACTCAATGAGCGGCGCTCAACGCCCAGCGCCCCACGTTCCCCTCACGTGGGCGCCATAGAGGGGAGTGCTTAGCACTCAATGAGCGGCGTCCAGCGCCTCACGTGTCCCTCACGTGGGTGCCACGGAATGGAAGAGGCTTAGCACTCACTAGGCAGCGCCTAGCGCCTCACATGATTCGCACGTGGGCACCATAAATAGTGCCTAGCACTCTATACAAAAACAAAAAGGGGTAAAGTGTTTAACACTTATTGGGCAATCCCCATGACTAAAAGCCCACATGATTATATTTGAGCGTCGGAACTTATATAAGTGCTCGGCCCTTTTTGTACAAAAAGGAGACTGATTCTACAGAGCCCAGACAAGTTCTTGGCACTTTTCAATAAAAAAAACTGAATGGGCCAAGCCCAAATTGGTTAGGTCCCTTGAGGATAAAACCTCCCTGATTTAGACCAACCGAGCCCATGTGCTCATGATTTCCCAAACTGATCTTAGTCCCAAATACACTATTGATCTTTTAACTGATGATATCCAAAACGATACTCATCCCATATCCTCCCGAGTAAATCTTAGCCTCAAAATATGACTAATGATTTCCGGGTTTACCACTAACTCCTTTTTCCCTCAAATACGAGAATTAGTTCTAGGGTACATCTCTCCACACCTTTGATCCACGTCGTTGTAATTTCTCAACGTCTTCAGAGAGGTGGCGGGTCCCAACAACCAACAGCTTTTTGGAGCACTTCCAAACTGATGTGCACACCTCAAATCAGACCGCACCCCAAACTGGGTGCATCCCATATCATCGTTGTTCATCTTGTCACGTAACAAATACACGTGCGCGCAAGATGATCAACAGACCAAGACGTCCTTAAACTAAAACCTCACCTCCAAAATGGTGATCAACGGACCGAGACGTCCTTAAACTAAAACCTCACCTTCAAAATGGTGATCAACGGACCGAGACGTCCTTAAACTAATATTTGCCTCAAAAATGGCGACAATGGATCGAAATGTCCCTAAACTAAAACAACAGAGCCCAAATGCTCACTTGTTGGATCTGAAACAAAAATGATTCTAACACCTTGTTAAGTGGATCTTAGTCTCAAATTGAACTAACGTATCCTTAACAAAAAGTCAACCAGACTGCTCACATATATTTAAGTCGATCTTAATCTCAAACCAGATTAACGATCCTTAAATAAAAAAACCCAAATCTAAGATATACGGATTTGGACTAATCCACGCCCTATGGGCGACGACATAAATTAGTCTCCTTATACAATCCACGGGCAACCCAAATAAAAAATAAAACAAACACACACGATACGAAGTGAACTTCTGGAGCAGGAGAAAGTGGTTATCGCGATACGGTAACGTAATTAACTGCAGGGGCTTGTGCCTGCAGAAAAGTGCGTCCCCACAATCAAAAACCCTCGCAAACGAGGGGGAATCTGATGAAGTCTGCTACAACGGCCGCATCCATCCAAACCTCCGATATACGATGCCATAAATCAACTTGATATCTTCGGAGAGGTGGATGGATTAATCCAAATAGCATCTGCCCCTAAAATTCAGGCCAGACATCCTAACGTCCTGGTCGCGTCTTTTGGTGGTGAACAGATTCCGGCATGCCCAGTGGCACATTTTCCTCATTCTACTCCACACTTCGTGTGTCGTGTTTCACGAACAAAATTATGGTTTGCTATAGTTGCTCGTGGATTCGAAGTACTAAAATTTGGTGTCTTGCTCCTTTTTAGGAAAAAGGTCAATGGCTTCCAGCTGCACAAACTGCAACAGAAACTCCCGCTCCGCCCCAACTGGAGGAGTGACTTACGAGCCCAATGCGGCATCCATCTATTCAATTCCGTTGGGGCAAGTAACTCAAGCCAGCACTGGATTTTTTTGGGGACCATGCTCCCACCAACGAGTTTCAGTGCCCAGTGCCACCACAGGAAGCTCCCAAGAAGTCGGTCTTCGATCGACTTGCAACCACCACGGCCCCTCTCAATGGGTCGTCTAAGTCTGCCACCTCAGTCTTCAATAGGCTGAGTCAAAGCTCAAGTAAGCCCGTAAAGAGGCTCACGACACCTGAAGGGGCTATCCCAAAATGGATAGTCGTTCCATCTCCTCCGGCAAGTGAAGTCGTCAATGGTGCTTCGCCTACCAAAACATCGGTCTTCGACAGATTGACCGTTCCAACTCCTGCTGTGGGTGAAGTCGTCAAAGATGCATCCCCTATCAGAAAATCGGCCTTCGAAAGATTGGTCGTTCCCTCTCAACAGACGTCAGTCTTCGACAGGCTGGCACCAACAGTACCCCCTCATCAAAGCCGGGGGCATGACGGAGCCGCTTCTACAACTGAGGTGGTCCCTTCTGCAAGACACGCTCGACTTTGCCACTGGCGCCGAGTGAGAAGAGCTGGGAGCAACTCCCCCTCTAGAATTACTCCACCAGCTCCAATGGTGGAAGTTGACGTTGATGTTCCAACCGGGAACAGCTTTGAACCGCTTAGGAGGGTGCGAAAGAAATCCCCAACCACGGTGTTGAAGAAATCTCCACTTCCTGCTGAAAACATGACGCAGGAAAAACTGGAGCAGTCCGCTCAATGGCTCTCCTCCCAATTTCATAAGGTCTGGCTGAATGTCCAGGACTTTGTGTCCAACAAAGACCACTCTCGTCAACCGAAGAAAATGAGGGTTCGACAAGAGGAAAATTATCCCTCCACCATACAGTGAGGGACTCCTTTTACATAGGCGCCTGTTACAATGGCTCCTTCAACCTTGACCTCCCACATAAGAAGGAGGCCGGAGAAAATCTCATTGCCTGCGGCAAATTCTATAGGCGTTGGACCCAAACGCCCCAAGTCTAGGGGCATGGTTGTACACACGGTCTACAAGGTTTCCAGGAAAGAGGAAAGCCGTAGTTCCGTGGATCATCGACCGCAAACTCGGTCCTTGACAAATTGTAACATTTCAGAAAATATAAAATATTATTTTTGGATTTTGATATTAAAATAATATATTTTTCGAAAACGGCCCGATTTGCGAAATTGGGGTTTTCGAAAAGGGTATAAATATATACCAATAATTATGAAATAATTGGAAATTAAAATGATTTATTCATTTAAAAATATATTTAAAGGATTTGGCATTTTTAAAATTTATTATACGCAGTTTTGATGAAAACCCGATTAGTGCACTGCTAATCGCGATTAAGCCAAATCCGTGTTTCTACAATTTTTCATGGCTAGTGCACCATGACATGTTACATATTATTTCATTTGTGTTATTTCATTTAGGTGTATGTGTTTTTGGTGAGAATAGAAGGGTAAAAGGTGTAATGATGAGTTGGAGAGAGAGGGGGGACATAATGATGACTTGAAAAGTGAGTGGGTGAAAATAATAGTAAGAGAGAGGGGGGAGCTGCTGCCATATCCTTGCCCCATCATTTTCTCCTCCTTCTTCATCTTTCTCCAACCTCACTTCCCTCCTCAAATAACCCTAGATCCATCTCCAAATAATCCCCAAAACCCTATACTCTCTTCACAAAAATTAATCCCCATCTCTTCCTCTACATATTGAACCAAGTAAAGTGGGATTTTGACGACATTAGGAAGTTAGTGCTGTCTAGAGTGGCCTAAATGAGATATAAATTCTTCCTTATTAGTTTAGTTTGTGCGATATCGCATTTTATATGTCGTTTTGTGATGTCGCTAACCTGCTGTGACCCCGAGTGTTCACTGTAAAAACAAACAGTGTAGTAATGTTGTAATTCTGACCCTGGGTGTACAGTTGTGAACCCGACCCCACCTGATCGGGTTTGACCGGCGACAATGGGGGGATTTCCGGCAACCTCGGGTGTGTAGGGGAGTTAGGGCTTGGGTTTTGTAGGGTAGTTACCTGAAGATGTTCAGAGGTGTTTGGTCCTGCTAGATTTTTCTGTAATGAATTTAGGTGAAATCTGGGAACTGTTGTGAGTGTTTACATGACCATGGTGACACGATTCCTGACCTGAGCCTTAGAGGTGAACCCGATGCACGAACTTAGGATTTTTTCCGTATCAGTTTTATGACTTTTAGGGTGTGCATGGAAATCTGGAGCAACCCGGGGGATTTTTGAGAGTAGCAAACAATACCAGGGACCTAGATACACTACCAGGAGACCACCATGATAGAACGAACCCATTCAGAGCATAGCGGGCCGAGGATGCCGAAATTTTGGCCTATGTGGCCGGCCTGGTGTGGGAATTAGGGGGCTAGGTGGTTACAGTAGGTCATATACATTATGTACATAACCACAGACTTGTTGCTTAGCTTTTTTTTGACCTGAGTCAAATTCTAGGAGCATTTTAGTGTGATTTTGGCTATGGTTTTCCGTATTTGAAATGTTTAGTTTTGATATTTGGATTTGTATTTGGTTGTTGGATGTTTGTACATCAACAACAAGGGTTGTTTGATTGTTTTGCACGTGTGGTCCATAGGTTTTAACCTATGAGCGTGCCGTTTTGGGATTTTAGAACTTGATTTTAATATCGTTACGATATATGTTGTTATTGTAGGTACCTTCGCGTGGATTCCGAGGCGACGGATCATAGCGTCATCGACTTCGGCAAGCGAAGACCAAGGTGAGTGGATCTATATCAACAGGGGAAGCCGGGTGGATGGCGTATAGCACCCCCCATAAAGTTTTGATGGAAACCGATTTGTAGCATATGGTTAAGAAAACCTAGATTAGGAAACTAGGACTAGAATTTAATAGATTGTTAGTGAATCTATATTAGAAACTAAAAGATAGTTAGAACTGATATGATACGACTAGTATGGGAACTTGAGGATGATATTTGATGATATTGCTGTTTAGGGTACTATAGGACTAGATAGTCGACGTAGGTGTGTCATCCGAACCATACCTATTTCCAAACTGAAGAATCATACGCATTTTTTAAACAGATACTTTGAGGGACGTTACGGATTTTCAAATGATTTCTTTTCTTTAAAAACACCGTAGCCCCTACTTTCAAAACTATGATTCGCATCTTTCAATAACTGTTGTATGGTTCGGGTGTGTATATTAGATTAGATACGTATACTTATAGTAAGGTAGAATGTATTTGTAAAATTGACTTGATAATGGATATAAATGCGACAAAAAGGAGAATACAATTTAATACGTGATTTGATGATATGATGGTATACGGATGCGATTCGATTGAGATAATTTATACCCTGCCGGTCCCCTGATATGAAATTATTGTGGATGTGACCCGGGACATAGGTATATAGAGATATTTATATATGTTGTGAATCGTGAGTGATAGCCGTACGAGACGTTAGGTTCGTACCTTCCTCGTCTTATAGGTTGATAGGATCCCTGATAGCTTAATGCCGTCGTACGATGATTTTCCGTGCATGATGAGTTGACTTGATGATTGATCCTTACCCTTGACTAGAGGTTGCCATGCGATGGATTATACCGTACGCGATGTTGTTAGGCTGGATGCCGATTGATAGATTCACCGACTCGATCATGTTAGATGTGTATACCTTATAGTTTTTAGCTGACGATTTACCTTATGATGCATTCATGTTATTCGCATTACATTACTTATACCTGTGCTAGTACACCTGCACCAGTATCGATGATGCGTATGTCACACGTACACAAATTGCCGGCTCGCACACTTCATCATCGATAATTGCCATGTCACTACACAGTAGGGTTGCTGCATCATGACATACATATTGTACACTCATACTTGCGTACATACCCACTTGTACACCCATATTGGTGCACATATACATTGATACGTCCATATTTGCGCATATATACATTTGTATATCCATATTGGTGCGCACATACATTGGTACATCCATATTTGCGCATATACACATTGCATACCCATATTGGCGCATATACATATTGGTAGCTCTATACTTACGCATATACATATTGTACCTATTTAAATAACTGGTTTTATTGGGAAATTGGGAACCGCATGTTATATTTTAAAACTGGAATCATTTAAAAGAGCGGTTTTCCCTTAATATGTCATATCACTGTTCCATGTAGCATGATATACAGATATGCTTACATTTCTATTATATGTCGCATACATCATGCTCTATGATTTTACGCATTGAGATATGCTGTTTTCATGAGATTTCTGGATTTGAGAACCGTGGACATTTTAAAAGGGATTATGTGTTGTTTTAAAAACCCAGTTTCTCTTGATATGATATTTCAGTACGTCCACCATGAGTTTTCTCGGTTCTGAGACATATGACATGTGAAATCCGATTCGAGGAGTTGGATGAGGCCGATTGCGGGTACATGTGGACCCGGTATGGTACCCCGGGGCGAGAACGGATTGCTGTGCTGCAGACGGTGAGCCTGGCAGAGGGACTACTACCTACCGATGATTGGTTGGACCTGGCGGTTATCCGGAAGATACTAACCAGAGACGAGAGATGGATACGGGCCGACCCGTACTGCCGGGGCCGAGGGCCGATTCCGCAGACGGAGCCCGCTGGCCGATCCGGACTGACGAAGCCCGATATATGAGGATTTACGTGCCGATGCTGGGCACAGTTTTCATGATGTTTTATAGTGTCGATGCTAGGCACTCAGGTTCCATGATTTTGATGTGTCGCGAGGGACACACGTTGATTTATATCCTCATATCTTCATGCATATGCTTTTATGATACATACATTGATTATAGGTTGGACGAGATCCACATGTATACATACATTGATTATATGGTTGGACGAAACCCACATGCATACAGACATTGGTTATATTGTTGGATTATATCCGCATTCATATAGGCATTGATTACATTGTTGGCACATATGATGACCCGGTCACCCTAGATATCATAGTATTATCTTTATGATATAGTTGACTTAGAAGTCATTTTTTATTCGATTTCTATCTGTTGATATTTTTCTACTCACGAGTTGGCAACTCACCCCCGTTGTGCCACAGTTCTTGCAGGTTGACCGCTTGGATTAGTAGCGGCTTCGCTGGCACACAGTTGCATTCGGGTGTTTTGCATTGGTAGGTAGGAAATTTGTATCGTACCCACTCTTGTATCTATATTTCATATTGTATCTAGTTAACTCCATCAATCAAAATTAGTAAATTGTATAAGTAATGAGACTTAGTGAGATTGTGGTTGCGAGACTTAGAACGAGGGGTTTTCCGCTACTTGTGGTTTTGATGTCTTGCTTATTTCTTTATCTTTTGTAGTGATCTTCGCCGTTGGACGTCGTATAATTATTTATACTGTCTTGCATGGTTGTGATCTGTCGTTTGGCGAAGAGCTAGCTCCCGCTTGGGGATGCCATTATTCTTATTATGTATTTATGGTTTTGGATCAAAATATACAAGGGAGGTGCTGCCAAATTTTCAAAAGATGAAACATGTTTTCAAACTAGTAAATTTCACTTGCATTATTCATGTTCCTTCTCTATGCATTTAAGAAAAACTAGTAAACATCACCTCCTTTATTTTCATAAAAAGGTTTAGATTTCTGGGTTTCAGCTTACTTGAATTACGTTACGCCTTTAGACGTTGCGTAATTTAAGTGCTGTTCATGAACTAATATTTCAGGTCGTGACACAAAAACTCAGGAGCAGCAACAAAAACTCCAGGAGATGCTGACGAAAATGGCAGCACTCACCGGGCAGAAAGAAAGCCCGGAAGCGGCGTCTGAATAGCGCCAGGAGCAGGAGACCAATACCGAGTTCCTGTGAAAGGTGCTGGAAAGAAAGGGTAAGGAGGACATGGAACAGGCTGCTAATATAAAAAAGATGGTTCTCCTATTCCAAGATATGGTTGGAATGATGATTCATCCAGAACCGCCAGCCGAAGATCCACCGATAATCATCGAGGACGACAGAGGGGAAACATCGAACCCTCTTCCGGCTCTATCAGTGGCCAGGGAGGAAACGATCTCCAAGGCTGCCCTTGATGATTACATAGCTCAACAAATACGAGCTCATCAAGCGAGTGAAATGGCTGGCCAAGTCGTCAGAACTGGGCGACCTTATCCGGGTTGGTACGATTAAATCAAGTACCCACCGGGATATACGATCCTCAAATTCCATGTGTACAAACGGACAGGCAATCCTCATCAGCATATAGCTCAGTTCAAAGCTTTGTGCGGCAATACTGGAGGCGACGACAAATTGCTGCTTTGCCAGTTCGTTGGCAGCCTATCGGAAACAGCATTCGAATGGTATTCGGAGCTCCCAAATGACTCTGTCAAAACATTCACGGAAATGGAATTTCTATTCACGCAGCGGTTCTCCAACCCAAGCGAGTGCACCCCGATCACGGCATTAATTAATGCTAGGGTGAAGCCAAGAGAGACATGGGTTCAATACGTGATCCGGTGGCGGAACCTATGGTCAAAATGCGAACAGCGCATCGAAGAATCTCCTGCTGTGGCCATGTACATCTGGACCCTTCATCCTCAAGCGACCGTGTCCCATTTCATGACGTTCTTCAAGCCGACCACCTTCTAAGCGCTGATCGACAAGCTGGCCCAAATGGACCAGATGGGCCGCGGGCCTTCCCCCTCAAAAATGGACCCTCGAAATGCCAAGGGTAAAGGGAAAGCAACCTTCATTTCCAACACTCAAAAACAGCCGAGTGACCCGAAACCAGTTACTCGCCAAAACAACATGCGTTCGCGTATATCCCTGGAAGAAAGGCTAGGACGTGCTTACTCGTTTCCCCGTGATAAGACGAGGAGACTGTTCGAACTGGCAGTGTGCAACAACCTCATCATGTTGCCGGACCCACAACGTCCATCGCAACCTGGCGACATCAACAACCCTAACTATTGCTCTTATCACAGGATGGTGAGCCATCCAATTGAGGATTGCTATGTCTTAAAAAACTGGGTCGAGGATTAGTACCAACAAGGGAAGTTTGCGCTATCGGAGAACTGGAGGGTCCACCCACCACAGAAGCACGCTCCCAAGAAGGTAGACATGCCGAGGGCATCATGCTCGCTCATGGAAGAAGCTCCACGGGAAGTTTTCCTTTCAAATAAAACCAAAAGAATGCTGAAAGATCTTCAGGCGTGTCCGGCAATCAGATGGAAAAGCCCACTGGAACCCGAGATCATTGAAGGGATTCTAAAACCGCGTCCCGTACCAAAAACTATCGACAAATGGCAAATCCCAAAGTCGAGCCTTCAAAGTCTTCAAAGAAAAAGAAGAAGACCAAGAAGCCTATACAACCTGCCGAGAATGACGACAAACGCATAGACTTACAAAGGTACATTGACGCACTGGAGGAGTACAACCAGAAGGCACGGACACCGGTCACCCTCGAAGAGTTCCTCAAGCATATTCTTGAGAACGAAGATCGTGACAATGATGAGGAAAAAAACCCATCAGAAATCGAAGACTATGTAGTAAGTTGCCATATGTTCTCCCATTCATCATTAAATGGCGAAGAAGCTCCCTCGGCGTCGGAAAGCAACGCAGAGAAACTGGAGGCAGGATCGGCGCCAAAATCCCCAGAGCCGCCAAAAGACCCAATTTACAAGCTGCTAAACGAAGCCTTTCAAAAGAGTAAAGCTGGCCAAGAATGCAAAACAGCCATATACGAAAAGGCTAGGCGTCGACGTCGGGATGAAGAAGCTGCGATAAGGATGAGTCGTAAAGTACTCCAACCAAACCGAAGCATACCTGCCACAAATAAGAGCAAGATCAAGGCAGAGAAGTGGTTCGCTAAAGCCCTGTCGGTGGGAATAAAGCTGCCACCTCTCATAGAAAACACTCCCGGGGTCATATGCCTCGACGGAGCAGATATACATCCAAACTACTGTCTATATTATCAAAGGGTCACCCACCCCACCGAAGAATGCAGTGCCTTCAAGAATTGGTGGCAAGGATATGTTGCCCAACAACAGCACTTCAAGAGGATGAAACGAGAAGCTCGTCGACAGCAAAGAAGTTCGACAAGTGCGCGTGAGAAAACGACTGGAAACTGTCATATGGTTGATGCCAGTCAGGAAAGCGAAAAACTCTAAGTTCTTACCTTCGGGAGCGATTCCGAAGAAGAAATGACCCTCGACCCTCTCTTCAAGAACTCCACCTCCGAAAAAGAAGAGGAGGAGAAGAACTGCAAGAATATTCAGTTGCGTAGTCGCACGCAGCCTGAGAAGAATCTCGGACCTGCAAACAAAGGTTGAAGCAAAAGAGTATAATAGCTTGAATTGAATTTCCAAGTGTAGGGGTGATACATACACACACGTAGGGGTATATGATTGGGGTTTGGATGTGAGATAGGAATGAAAAATAGGACTTATATTTTCAGTAGAAATGATAAAAATTCCGAAGTTGAGATGGAACCTTAGAAGGAAAATTCAAAAGATGCTGAAAGCTAAATTAATTTACAGAACATATACAATCTTAAGTTAAATGATAAGTGAGTGTGAAAAATACGGATTGATAATTTCTAAGTTGAAAATAATAGAATTTCTTGCTAGAACATCTAATTGAAAAATGAAAGTCAATAGGCCAAATTGATCGAATTTTGTGGGTAGTATCCGCTGAAAACCCTCAGGAGACAACACTCCTCCTACTAGGGACACCTAGAGGTTTAACGGCTTATTGCACGAGCTCAGCGCAATCGTGTTTCCATGCGAAAGTGGGGTTAGGCTTTTGTGAGAATAAACTAGTTTTGCTCGGGACGAGCAAAAGATAAGTTTGGGGGTATTTGTTCATATCATAATTGTGCATTATTATATTTCCCATTCTTAATCATCTTACAAATAAATAGGTGTTTTTGATCTATGTCTGCTAAATAGTTGCAGGTTACAGGTTCTCAGAACAATACAGTAAAAATGGTGAAAAGACGCTACAAATGTGAGACTATAACCAACAAATAGATGAATCTGCAAGATACCGCCTACCAGTTCGAGGAACAAATGAAGATCAGCAAACAGTTCAATACACAAAGTACAAGGGCAGCACAAGATTCAAGACTTCAACGCGAAGCAAACGGTAAAAGTCCACAAATTCTGCACTGTTGGAAATCTGGAAGAAAGTGGAAAAGATTCTGAGGAACCAAGTAAAGAAAACAGATGTAAAAAGCAACTTGAAGCTGCACAGAAGAATTCAGCCCAAGTCCCCACAACATGGCCGCGGATCCACAGCCAAACAGGGCTTATGGCCGCGGTTCCACGGCCGTGCTGAGCACATGTCGGTGCAGTTTGACGGTGGGTGTCGGTGCGTTGATCAGGCTTCTCAGGGTAGTTTTGTAATTTTAGATATGGATCAGATGTAAACCCTAGGGTTTCTATTATCTATAAATAGGAAGCCTACAGCTCTTTTTGGAACATGCCTCTTTTTATTTCTCTAGTTTAAATTTTCATTCCAATTGTAATCGTCAAAGAGTGCATCAATAAAAAAAGTAAGTTTTTTTTATCTTGAATTTCTTATCTAGCAATTTTATTTCTCTGCAATTTTTATCTGCCGTGGTTATTTTCCGCAAGTTAATTAGGCTATTAAATAAAAACCATAAAAATGAATTCCTTTGTTAATTCCCTAATGAGTGAGTAGTTCCTCACTTATTAGGGTTAGGTTTGGGGAAGGCTTGAGAGATGAAAATCTCTCTCCCCTTTCTTGCCCGTTCAATATTTTAAAGTAGCACTCTATGCAAACCAAACACACATCGCTCACTACGGCACCCTATCCCATGAAGCAGTGGTGATTCCCTAATTAAAGACCGGTTGTGTTTGATTTCCATAGAGGTTAGGACTAAGAGTTAAGAAAGGACGGACAAAGACCAAAGGGAAGAAACCTAGTTTCTTCCTGATCATGCTAATCCCCTTTGTTAACTATTACCTTAACACCTAAAGTTCTTAATTAGGGCAAAGAAAACGGTGCGAAGAATTGACTTTCCAAACTAACCTAACCCTAACCCTAGCAAGGTTTTAATCCAAATCTAATTCAATCTCAGTTTTTATAGAAAATCAAAACCTACCACAAATAGAAATTGACTCGTTAGAACAACTAGAAAATACACGTTTTCCCTATGGACCGACCCGTACTCAACCGGCTAGCTACCAAGCGACACCGTTCTTGATTGCGGTTAATTCTTTGATTTCAAAACGCATAAAATTGCCCTCTTCAATCAAATGGCTGTAAATAGTTATCATTGCATTGCACACTTTTTTTATTTTTGTATATATTTTTTCTTTTTCTTTTGCATGTTTAATTCTGCATTGCATATTTATAAAAAATTATAAAAATGGAAAAAATGAAAATAAAAATATATATAAAAAGAAAAAAATTAAATAAAAAATTGAAAAATTTTAAAAATTATTAAAATTGAAAAATTCAATTCTGACCATAATTGACTTAAGTTTGACAAGACGGTTAACTAGTTAGGAAAAACTAGATCCTAAACTCAGTAAATGAAAAAGCCTAAAAATAACTTTTCTTAAAAATTTGACGGTAGAAAATATATGTCCTTGTAGTTTACTTAAAAATAGGCAAATTTTGGGTTCAGTTCTTGGGCTAAGTCAAAATAAGGGAAGAGTATTGAAATTTTTATTGAAGTGTAAGTCTAAAAAATAATCCCTAAGCTTAAGTCTAAATTCTGAAAATATATACCCTACAACTTGCACAAATACGAACCTTAAAGCTTGGAATAGTAGAGGATGCCTTGAAATGCTCTTGTCTAAAATCCTTAGTATAAAGGAAAATAAAATTATAAGTGTGAATAAAGAGATATAAAAAAAATGAACACAGGTTTTGTAATTATTTAAGGCTGCGTAAAATAAAAAATATATAGCAAGGGTGTTTTATCACCTAGTGCCTTAGACCAACTGGTTTGGGAGTCACTACTAAAGCCTTAGGTATTACAAGACGAGGAATTACGCCTTAATACGCAAACACATTTTGTAATCGGTCGTTAGTACCTCAAGAAGTATTAACGGTCGCATGAAGGATGTGTGAGCAATTTCATCTAAAAATTCACCAACTAAAAGTACTTTGGATGATGGACAAGAGTATAATAGCTTCAATTGAATTTCCAAGTGTAGGGGTGCTACATACACATACGTAGGGGTATATGATTGGGGTTTGGATGTGAGATAAGAATGAAAAATAGGACTTATATTTTCAGTAGAAATGATAAAAATTCCTAAGTTGAGATGGAACCTTAGAAGGAAAATTCAAAAGATACTGAAAGCTAAATAAATTTACAGAACATATACAATCTTAAGTTAAATGATAAGTGAGTGTGAAAAATACGGGTTGATAATTTCTAAGTTGAAGATAATAGAATTTCTTGCTAGAACACCTAATTGAAAAATGAAAGTCAATAGGCCAAATTGATCGAATTTTGTGGGTAGTATCCGCTGAAAACCCTCAGGAGATAACACTCCTCCTACTAGGGACACCTAGAGATTTAACGGCTTGTTGCACGAGTTCAGTGCAATCGCGTTTCCCTGCGAAAGTGAGGTTAGGCTTTTTTGAGAATAAACTAGTTTTGCTCGGGACGAGCAAAAGATAAGTTTGGGGGTATTTGTTCATATCATAATTTTGCATTATTATATTCCCCATTCTTAATCATCTTACAAATAAATAGGTGCTTTTGATCTATATCTGCTAAATAGTTGCAGATTACAGGTTCTCAGAACAATACAGTGAAAATGGTGAAAAGACGCTACAAATGTGAGACTATGACCAACAAATAGATGAATCTGCAAGATGACGCCTACCAGTTCGAGGAACAAATAAAGATCAGCAAACAGTTCAATACACAAAGCACAAGGGCAGCATAAGATTCAAGACTTCAACGCAAAGCAAACGGTAAAAGTCCACAAATTCTACACTGTTGGAAATCTGGAAGAAAGTGGAAAAAATTCTGAGGAACCAAGTAAAGAAAACAGATGTAAAAAGCAACTTGAAGCTGCACAGAAGAATTCAGCCCAAGTCCCCACAACATGGCCGCGGATCCGCGACCAAACAGGGCTTATGGCCGCGGTTCCGCGGCCGTGCTGAGCACATGTCGGTGCAGTTTGACGGTGGGTGTCGGTGCGTTGATCAGGCTTCTCAGGGTAGTTTTGTAATTTTAGATATGGATCAGATATAAACCCTAGGGTTTCTATTATCTATAAATAGGAAGCCTACAGCTCTTTTTGGATCATGCCTCTTTTTATTTCTCTAGTTTAAATTTTCATTCCAATTGTAATCGTCAAAGAGTGCATCAATAAAAAAAGTAAGTTTTTTTATCTTGAATTTCTTATCAAGCAATTTTATTTCTCTGCAATTTTTATCTGCCGTAGTTATTTTCCGCAAGTTAATTAGGCTATTAAATAAAAACCATAAAAATGAATTCCTTTGTTAATTCCCTAATGAGTGAGTAGTTCCTCACTTGTTAGGGTTAGGTTTGGGGAAGGTTTGAGAGATGAAAATCTCTCACCCCTTTCTTGCCCGTTCAATATTTTAAAGTAAAACTCTATGCAAACCAAACACACATCGCTCACTACGGCACCCTATCCCATGAAGCAGCGGTGATTCCCTAATTAAAGACCGGTTGTGTTTGATTTCCATAGAGGTTAGGACTAAGAGTTAAGAAAGGACGGACAAAGACCAAAGAGAAGAAACCTAGTTTCTTCCTGGTCGTGCTAATCCCTTTTGTTAACTATTACCTTAACACCTAAAGTTCTTAATTAGGGCAAAGAAACCGGTGAGAAGAATTGACTTTCCCAACTAACCTAATCCTAACCCTAGCAAGCTTTTAATCCAAATCTAATTCAACCTCAGTTTTTATAGAAAATCAAAACCTACCACAAATAGGAATTGACTCGTTAGAACAACTAGAAAATATACGTTTTCCCTGTGGACCGACCCGTACTCAATCGGCTAGCTACCAAGCGACACCGTTCTTGATTGCAGTTAATTCTTTGATTTCAAAACGCATAAAATCTCTCTCTCAATCAAATGGCGCCGTTGCTGGGGATAACGGTAGCTATTTTCTTTTGGTAATTTTGGGTTAGTTAAAATTATTAAAAAATCATAAAAAACTGAAAAATACAAAAACAAAAAAAATTTATCATCTTGTTATTTTTTGAAGGGTTTCCGTGCGAATTGTGCAGGATCGGAAAGACGAACAGATTCAGATCTGAAAAAATCCAGTGAACAAAACAGCAAACAGCAGATCTGAACAAACAGAGGAGAACCACAGCAGCGCACAGCAGAATTTTGGTGAGCCAAACTTGCCAAGACACCGCGGAACCGCTGCACATTGGAGCATTCTGCCGCGGATACGCGGTCAGATCGTGATGTCAGCACTCCAAAAAGTTCTCTGTAAGTTTCTTTTCCTCTCTTCTACCCTCTGTAATCCTCTGAAAATTTTTCCTGCAGGGTTCTTTGCGCAAAACTTCTCCCCCTTCTCCAATAACTTGATTTTGTGCAGGATTCTTTGCGCCGCAATAAAAAAAAAATTTAACAAGTGTTTTGGATTTTTGTGTGTTTACTGCTTTGCATTTTTTAAAACGGACTTTTAAGGGGCTTTAACACCAATCCAGATTGGGTTGGGATTCCATTACCCTTCCTAGGACCCCAAAAATCACAAAAAGCATTTGCATCAACCTTCGAGTTAATTAAAAAATATTAGACTCGGCCAATAAGGACTGTCGTGCTCATTAGGACAAAGGAAAGGTTGTAGGTATCGATCGTTTATCTAAACCAGATTTTGTGGTGCCTAAGCTAGACAAGTGGGAAAGGTAATTTTAAAAGGCCCGTCTTACGGTGATTCGTGAGCAGATCCCTCCTTTCTTTACTAATGCTTACCTGGCCACAGTTGGCGGTGAAGAGCCGATTTGAGGATCTCACAACTTGCCCTTTGGAACAGTTAGGAGCAGTCTAGTTGACTTAGGAGACCCTAGCTTTAGGCTTGATTGTGCATATTGTGATTGCTTGAAAGTGTGTCTAGCTCCTTATAAAAATCTTTTTGCAAAATCTCCTTATGAAAAAAGACCACAAAACAAATTTTTTCACAAAAACATGCCAATTTGTCGCTAGAAATCCATTGCACCCCACTTTCTCTCATTGACGTTTTCTTACCCCCACCTTCTGTTTTTACTTTTTGACTACACTACACCTCGTTAGTGTATGTCCAGTTGGAATAGGGACACTAGCGCCCGTTTAGTCCGTGTCTCATTAGTTTCTACTGACGACGCTTTCGACTCCGAAGTCAAAATTCCATCCACTTCTTTACCTTCATCTTCAAATTCATCGTATTTTAAGGAGATGTCGGGATTCAATCCTAACAATCCTTTACCTCCTGTCGAAGCGCCCCAACGAATTGCGCTCCAGGATCTTTTCTATCCCGTCCGCACAGCACTTCCCACTTGTCTTTCACTTCCACCGGCTAATGGGGATAACTTTGAAATTAAACCCCACTTCATCAATATGTTGCCCAAATTTCACGGGCTGGAATCCGAAGATGCCTACATCTTCATTAATAAATTCCAGAATGTTTGCGCAATGATGAAGACCACACAATTTTCTGATGATGCTATAAGGCTACGTGTCATTCCATTCACCTTATGCGACCTAGCTGAAAAATGGTTATATAGCACGGCATCACACTCCATAAAAAATTGGGAAGAGTTTGTTAAGGCTTTTCTAAAAAAGTTTTACCCACACCACAAGACCGCGAGAATTCGAAATGAAATTATTCAATTTTCCCAGCTTCCTTCCAAACCTTTTTGGAAGTGTTTCGAAAGATTTAAGGACCTTCTTGTTCAGTGCCCTCACCACGGTATCGAGAATTGGCAACTTTACCAAACTTTATACGAAGAACTGAACCCAGCAACTAAGCAGTTGTTGGAAATCATTTGTCAAGGTCACTTTCTTACAAAATCAAGCGAGTAAGCTTGGCAATTTCTCGACGATCTTGCTGAACAAACACTTCAATGGGAAAGCACTAAGACCACTTCATCTACTTCATCAGGTCAGTTTAGGGCAGGCATATATCAACTTGATATGTCGATGGCAATGAAAGCCGAAATGGCTGCACTCACGAAAAAACTAGAAGCAATTGAGAGCAAATTCTCATCGCCTTCTCCTGCCCCAGCTTTACCCCCACGCACTGTTTGCACTTGTTGTTCGGATCCGTCCCATCTTACTGAAGAGTGTCCTTACAATCCACCTGTTCAAGGAAAAGATCAAGTCAATGCTGCCTTTCAGCAAAGACAAAGAAATGATCCATACTCTTCAACTTATAATCCTGGTTGGAGGAGCCACCCAAATTTTGCTTAGAATCAAAATCAACAACAATTCCAAGACAATAACAATTTTCAGAGGCCTCCTCCACAGCAACAAGCCCCTCAACAAACCCAATATCAGCAACCTTTCCAACCCCAACCTTACCCAAACCAAATGAACAATTTTGTATCAAACAACTCTTATCCTCAAAACAATTTTGTTCAGCCGAATAACGATAAGGTTTACTCGCTAGAACGAAATCTGGATGTGTTTTTAAAACAATCTACATAATCCTCAGCAAGCATCCAGTCTTCTATTGAGTCTTTGGTGCAACACAGTGCTTCACATGATCAGAGCATCAAAACAATTGAGGCCCAAATTGCAAAACTGAATGCTGCATTAAGCGAGCAAGAAAAGGGAAAGCTTCCATCTCAACCATTGCTAAATCCCGGTCACACACACACAATGCACATATTGCTTATGAACAAAAAAATCATAATGTAAATGATGTGACTACGTTGAGATCTGGAAGAGTGTTGCACAATAATGTGGGTATTAGTGATGAAACCCCGACCGCCGCTTCTTCTTCTTCTTCATCTTCTTCTTCGTCAGAGCCTGTTCTTCATTCTTCACAAGGCTCTACTTCTTCTAATTCGAACGGACCCACATCTCACTCCACAAAAACACCAACACTGGGATCCGTTCCAACTCCGCAATCTACTCCACAAACATTGAACTCAACGAATTTTCAAAATATTCCATTTCCAAACAGGTTGAGATCCAATAAACAAACTCCACAAATGGAGAACATTGTGGAGTTATTCAAACAGGTTAGCATAAACATAGCTCTCTTGGATGCAATCCAACAAGTCCCTTCTTACGCTAAAATCTTAAAGGACTTATGCACCAAGAAGAGGAAATCGCAGGTACCCAAGAAAGTATTCGTGTCTAGTGCTGTAAGTGATGCTCTTACCCAACCTTTACCCCAAAAACATAAGGACCCTAGCTGTCCTACAGTTTCAATAACAATTGGGGATAAGAACATCAATCGCGCACTTTTAGATCTTGGTGCCAGTGTCAGTTTGCTATCCTATTCAGTATATGAACAATTAGGCGTTGGAGAGCTTAAACCCACACATTATACTCTCCAAATGGCCGACCGATCCATCACCCATCTTAGGGCAGAGTTAGAGGATGTGTTAATTAAAATAGGGGATTTCATTTTCCCCGTTGATTTCATCGTTATGGACACACAGCCTGTAGCTAACCCCCGGAGTCAAATTCCGGTGATACTCGGTCGACCATTCCTTGCGACTTCTAATGCGGTGATCAATTGTCGAAATGGTTCGATGAACCTATCTTTTGGAAATATGACAATTGAACTCAAAATTTTTAAGTTGGGGAATCAGCCCTCCGAGCCTAATGCTAATATACTTGATGTTTGCTCGATCCAAGAGATCACGCAGGAGGACTGTGAGCTCGAAAAATTTATGTTTGATCACAGCAGTTTTGACGCCACTAGTGCGTTCCTCCTTGAATCTGACACAGTTTTCACACCCGATAACGATTATGAGTGTTTCAATTTTTCGGACGATTTTGAAGACTTACCACCTGAGTTTGAGTCCTTTGAATTTTCATATGAGTTAGCTGAACCATCCGACTCGGTTGCTTACACTCGCTTTGAATCATTGTTGGAATCCTTCGAGTTCGAGACAGTTTCGCCAATTTTACCTTCAATTGTTTTGCCTCCAAAACTCGAACTCAAGCTATTGTCGTCTCACCTTAAATACGCCTACGTAGGTAAGAATGAGACCCTTCCTGTTATCATATCGGCATCTCTAGCTCTCGAGCAAGAGAAAGCCCTTTTAATGGTCTTACAAAATAACCGACAAACTTTTGGCTGGACTATGGCGGACATCAAGGGGATTATTCCCCTCATAGTTGAACATCATATACATATGATGGATGATGCCAAGCCAGTAAGGGATCCACAGAGACGCCTCAACTCCATAATGAAGGAGGCTGTTAAAAAGGAGATTGTAAAATGTCTTGATAGTGGTATCATTTACCCTATCTCTGATGGCCAGTGGGTCAGCCCCATTCATGTTGTCCCAAAGAAATCGGGCATAACGGTCATAACTAATGAGGTGAATGAGTTAATACCTACTCGTACCCAAACTGGGTGGCGAGTTTGCATCGATTATAGAAAACTCAACGCCGCGACACGGAAAGACCACTTTCCATTACCTTTTATTTACTAAATGCTAGAACGATTGGCTAGGCATGAATTTTACTGCTTTTTGGATGGCTACCCCGGCTATAATCAAGTTCCCATCGCCGAAAAGGACCAAGACAAGACCACATTTACTTGTCCTTTCGGTACATTCGCTTACCGTCGCATGCCCTTTGGGTTATGCAATGCACCCGCTACTTTCCAGCGGCGTATGATAGGAATCTTTTCAGACATGGTGGAAAAAAATTTGGAGATTTTTATGGATGATTTCTCCATTTTCGGCGACTCCTTTGATGAGTGTTTGTTACATTTAGACGCATTTTTTACCCGTTGTAAGGATAAGAATCTCACTTTAAATTGGGAGAAATGTCACTTTATGGTACGAGAGGGTATTGTCTTAGGACATATCATCTCGCAAAGTGGCATTGAGGTTGATAAAGCTAAGATTGAAGTCATTTCCAATTTTCCTCCTCCCAAGTGCGTCAAAGGCATCCGAGCGTTTCTTGGCCATGCCGGTTTCTATAGACGGTTCATCAAGGATTTTAGCAAGATAGTTAGACCCTTGACTCTTTTGTTGGCCAAAGACACCACTTTTGATTTTGACTCCGCCTGCATGAAGGCGTTCGAGTCATTGAAACACTCACTTATTTCTGCGCCCATTCTTTCATCTCCCGACTGGTCGCATCCATTTGAAATTATGTACGATGCATCTGATTTCGCCATTGGTGCTGTCCTTGGACAGCACATTAATAAGATGCCGCACGTAATTTATTACGCTAGCCGAACATTATACGAGGCCCAACCAAATTATACAACAACTGAAAAAGAATTCTTAGCCGTTGTGTTTGCACTAGAAAAATTCAGGCCTTATTTAATCGGCTCTCCAGTCATACTTTACACAGACCACTCAGCTCTTCGCCATCTTTTTGCGAAGAAGGATGCTAAATCTCGGTTGATACGTTGGATTCTCTTGCTACAAGAGTCTGACCTTGTAATAAGAGATAAGAGAGGATGCGAAAACGTAGTCGCCGACTACCTTTCACGACTTCCTCTTCTCCTACACTTCAAACTCCTATTAGAGACGTTTTTCCAGATGAGCAACTCTTAACCGTGTCATGCGAACCTTAGTTCGCTGATATCGTAAATTATTTGGCCACTGGACTGATACCAAACGATCGGTCGAATCAGGACAAACTCTGATTCTTGTCCCAAGTAAAACATTTTTACTGGGATGAACCGTATCTCTTCAAATACTGTTCCGACCAAATCATCTGTCGGTGTGTCCCCGACAATGAGTTTAACAGTGTACTGTCATTCTACTACGATCAAGCGTGTGGCGGGCATTTTGGCCTCAAAAAGACAGCAGAAAAAATCTTGCAGTGTGGTTTCTACTGGCCACGACTTTTTAAAGACGCATACGAATACTGCAAGACATGCTCCCAGTGCCAACACTTGGGCCGGATATCTTGGAGAAATGAAATGCCGCTCCAACCAATTTTGGTTGTTGAAATTTTTGATGTTTGGGGAATAGACTTTATGGGACCATTTCTCAACTCTTTTGGGAACATGTACATTGTACTTGTTGTTGACTATGTTTCAAAATGGGTCGAGGCTGTGCCCAGCCGAACTAATGACAATAAGGTTGTCATTAGATTTCTCAAAGAAAACATTTTTTCTCGGTTTGGGCATCCTCGCGCAATTATCAGTGATAATGGATCTCACTTTTGTAATAGAACTTTTGAGTCCTTAATGCGCAAATACTCCATTACTCACAAGCTATCAACACCATATCATTCTCAAACTTGTGAGCAAGCCGAGATTTCTAATCGGCAGATTAAACAAATATTGGAGAAAACGGTTTCCAAAAACCGTAAAGATTGGTCATCAAAACTGATTGATGCACTGTGGGCATTCCGCACTGCCTACAAGACCGATCTAGGCATGTCTCCATACAGGCTTGTTTATGGGAAGGCTTGCCACCTTCTAGTTGAAATAGAGCATAAGGCATTTTGGGCAATTAAAGAGTTGAATTTATCCTTGGGAGATGCGGGCAGCAATAGAAAGCTGCAATTGAACGAATTAGACGAGCTGCAGGATGAAGCCTATGAGAATGCAGTAGTTGTTAAAAACCGAACGAAGGTGTTCCACGATAAACACCTTATGCGCAAGACTTTCAAACCTGGTCAATAGGTTTTTCTTTACGATACTCGGTTACATTTCCATCCCGGTAAGCTCAAATCTCGATGGAAATGGCCATTTTTGGTACGCATCGTATATCCGCACGGTGCGGTAGATCTAGAAAATCCAGAGGACGGTACACTGTTTAAAATAAACGGATATCGACTTAAACCGTTCCTCACTGCGGACCCTTCGGAGGAGCTCCTGTTTTTGCAGGAGCCGATCTACACTGACTAATTCTCCTCCATTTACCCCTAAATTTCGATCGTCTAGCCAAAAACACTGTTTCAAATAAGTTTGGAGGTATGTATCATTTGTAATTATATAAAAAAAAAAATAACATAAAAAATAAAAAAATTTGAAAATAAAAAAAAAATTGGGTATTTTTGTAAATTTCCAGATTTAATAAAATAAAAATAAAAAAAATTATTTGCAAATAATTTCCTCTTTTTAAGAGGGGCTTTTTGCAAATACCCATCACACTTCCCCCTATATATAGAACCCGACCCTCTCTGTGTTTTTTTTTACCAAACCCTAAAGTTCCTCTCAGAAACCCTAGCCGCCGCTCAAGTTTTTCCAGCGAGTTCTCTCTGCGACGCCGCCCTTCCGCCGCAAGAAGTCATTTCTGCCGTGCATCCGCCGCGAGTTGGGGTCATCTCCCTCTGATTTTCTCAGAGGCGGTTTGCATCTCTTTTTCCTTCTCTGTTAAATTTTTTAGATCTGTAAATTTCCAGTGATGGCACCAAATATGCAGTTAGAACGTGATTTCTCACAGATCTTTTCACACACGATATATGGGAGTTATTTTGCTGATGAAATAATACGTAGGGGCTGGAATTTTTTTTAATCTAATCACCCAAATGCTTACGCCCTTCCAGATCTAGTCACTCGTTTTTACAAGTGCATGGAAGACGGCTGCCTTGCTCAATATAGCTTTATCAAATTACTGTGGGGCGATAGGAAGATAATTATTAACAGAGACTTCATCCATGAAGTCACTCTAATCCCTAGGTTACCTGTTCACGATCAACCCCTTCAGTTTGAAGATTACATACCCTTAATGGGTAATGATTGCTCGAGAGAACCGAGGAAGGGCATCCAAGAGAGAACCATTTTTGCTAATGTTTTAACTGTGTGCTGGTGGGCACAAAACAATATTTTTGGGAGTTCCCATAATACCACATTTTTCACCCCGTCACTTCATATCGTGCACACACTAATGACTGGGAACCCTAGATTCGACATGTGCACGGTTCTGCTTAACTCAATCGGTGCAGGCAAAAGGGCCGCGAACTACCCATGCCCCAGGTTAGTGACACAACTGTGTCGCCATTTCCTCCCTGTGGAGGAATTTGAATTTTACATGCATGCAGGTATACCCATCAGGCCTCTCATTGAGGGCGTATCCACGTCTTATACACGCTTGACAGATGTTTGGTCACGAACAGAACCGGCGGAACACGTGCCTGCCAGAACACCTAGCTCCAGCTCAACCGCGAGCGAAGAGGAGCTCACCCCCTTAGAACATGCACGTTTAATGAGGAGAGCCATTAAGGGGATTGACGAATTGAGGGGGATGATGAGGGAGCATGATCAGCGTCTGATAGAAGTAGAGCAGGGGGTCAGAACCCTGCTAGCTAGGGAGGAGCGTTCCCGTTCACGCTCAAGGGCACGACGAGGGGCCGAGCAATGAGGGCACTGCTTTTGGTAAGTTTGGGGGAGGAGGTGGTTGTAAATAGTTATCATTGCATTGCATACTTTTTTTATTTTTGTATATATTTTTTCTTTTTCTTTCGCATGTTTAATTCTGCATTGCATATTTATAAAAAATTATAAAAATGGAAAAAATGAAAATAAAAAATATATAAAAAGAAAAAAATCAAATAAAAAATTGAAAAATTTTAAAAATTATAAAAATTGAAAAATTCAATTCTGACCATAATTGACTTAAGTTTGACAAGACGGTTAACTAGTTAGGAAAATCTAGATCCTAAACTCAGAAAATTAAAAACCCTAAAAATAACCTTTCTTAAAAATTTGACGGTAGAAAATATATGTCCTTATAGTTTACTTAAAAATAGGCAAATTTTGGGTTCAGTTCTTGGGCTAAGTCAAAATAAAGGAAGAGTACTGAAATTTTTATTGAAGTGTAAGTCTAAAAAATAATCCCTAAGCTTAAGTCTAAATTCTGAAAATATATACCCTACAACTTGCACAAATATGAACCTTGAAGCTTGGAATAGTAGAGGATACCTTGAAATGCTCTTGTCTAAAATCCTTAGTATAAAGGAAAATAAAATTATAAGTGTGAATAAAGAGATATAAAAAAAATGAACACTGGCTTTGTAATTACTTAAGGCTGCGTAAAATAAAAAATATATAGCAAGGGTGTTTTATCACCTAGTGCCTTAGACCAACTGGTTTGGGAGTCACTACTAAAGCCTTAGGTATTACAAGACGAGGAATTACGTCTTAATGCGCAAACACATTTTGTAATCGGTCGTTAGTACCTCAAGAAGTATTAACGGTCGCATGAAGGATGTGTGAGCAATTTCATCTAAAAATTCACCAACTAAAAGTACTTTGGATGATGGACAAGAGTATAATAGCTTGAATTGAATTTCCAAGTGTATGGGTGATACATACACACACGTAGGGGTATATAATTGGGGTTTGGATGTGAGATAGGAATGAAAAATAGGACTTATATCTTCAGTAGAAATGATAAAAATTCCTAAGTTGAGATGGAACCTTAGAAGGAAAATTCAAAAGATGCTGAAAGCTAAATAAATTTACAGAACATATACAATCTTAAGTTAAATGATAAGTGAGTGTGAAAAATACGGGTTGATAATTTCTAAGTTGAAGATAATAGAATTTTTTGCTAGAACACCTAATTGAAGAATGAAAGTCAATAGGCCAAATTGATCGAACTTTGTGGGTAGTATCCGCTGAAAACCCTCAGGAGACAACACTCCTCCTACTAGGGACACCTAGAGGTTTAACGGCTTGTTTCACGAGCTCAGTGCAATCGCGTTTCCCTGCGAAAGTGAGGTTAGGCTTTTTTGAGAATAAACTAGTTTTGCTCGGGACGAGCAAAAGATAAGTTTGGGGGTATTTGTTCATATCATAATTTTGCATTATTATATTTCCCATTCTTAATCATCTTACAAATAAATAGGTGCTTTTGATCCATGTCTGCTAAATAGTTGCAGGTTACAGATTCTCAGAACAATACAGTGAAAATGGTGAAAAGACGCTACAAATGTGAGACTATGACCAACAAATAGATGAATCTGCAAGATGCCGCCTACCAGTTCGAGGAACAAATGAAGATCAGCAAACAGTTCAATACACAAAGTACAAGGGCAGCACAAGATTCAAGAATTCAATGCGAAGCAAACGGTAAAAGTCCACAAATTCTACACTGTTGGAAATCTGGAAGAAAGTGGAAAAGATTCTGAGGAACCAAGTAAAGAAAACAGATGTAAAAAGTAACTTGAAGCTGCACAGAAGAATTCAGCCCAAGTCCCTACAACATGGCCGTGGATCTACGGCCAAACAGGGCTTATGGCCGCGGTTCCGTGGCCGTGCTGAGCACATGTCGGTGCAGTTTGACAGTGGGTGTCGGTGCGTTGACCAAGCTTCTCATGGTAGTTTTGTAATTTTAGATATGGATCAGATGTAAACCCTAGGATTTCTATTATCTATAAATAGGAAACCTATAGCTCTTTTTGGAGCATGCCTCTTTTTATTTCTCTATTTTAAATTTTCATTCCAATTGTAATCGTCAAAGAGTGCATCAATAAAAAAAGTAAGTTTTTTTTATCTTGAATTTCTTATCTAGCAATTTTATTTCTCTGCAATTTTTATCTGCCGTAGTTATTTTCTGCAAGTTAATTAGGCTATTAAATAAAAACCATAAAAATGAATTCCTTTGTTAATTCCCTAATGAGTGAGTAGTTCCTCACTTGTTAGGGTTAGGTTTGGGGAAGACTTGAGAGATGAAAATCTCTCACCCCTTTCTTGTCCGTTCAATATTTTAAAGTAGCACTCTATGCAAACCAAACACACATCGCTCACTACGGCACCCTATCCCATGAGGTAGCGGTGATTCCCTAGTTAAAGATCGGTTGTGTTCGATTTCCATAGAGGTTAGGGTTAAGAGTTAAGAAAGGACAGACAAAGACCAAAGGGAAGAAACCTAGTTTCTTCCTGGTCGTGCTAATCCCCTTTATTAACTATTATCTTAACACCTAAAGTTCTTAATTAGGGCAAAGAAAGCGATGAGAAGAATTGACTTTCCAAACTAACCTAATCCTAACCCTAGCAAGCTTTTAATCCAAATCTAATTCAACCTCAGTTTTTATAGAAAATCAAAACCTACCACAAATAGGAATTGACTCGTTAGAACAACTAGAAAATAAATGTTTTCCCTGTGGACCTACACGTACTCAACCGAAAAGCTACCAAGCGACACCGTTCTTGATTGCGGTTAATTCTTTGATTTCAAAACGCATAAAATCTCTCTCTCTCAATCAGAGACCAAAGTGGAGAAAGAAGTCTGGCATGGTGTTAAGCTTGCGTTTGATAGGCTTCAATCAATCCGTCTGTCCAGCTATTACGCAGAGGGATTGAAAAAGCTATTAAGATGCCAAGGCGTATCTTTCAAACAAACCGTTCGATAAGCCCAGTTCTACAACAAGATCAGGGACGTTCTTGGGAATCAGCGAAAGATGCCCAATGGAAGGATGGAGACGACTGGGCTTGGATATGTTCGGTCAAATAAACGGGAGCGATTCCACAATTGTCGCATCATAAATAACTCCGGGGGAGAAAAAAATGCTTTTCCAGATAGTTGTGACGTTGAAACGAAACAAAATCCCGCTATACGAACGCCAAGTCCGTCGTTTGAAGAGCAAGTTGAAAAGCTAATAAGAGAAGTCGATCAAAAGATTCGGGAGGATCACAACCGCGAAATGGCTATTTACGAAAAGGCCAGGACGCAGCATCTCAATCAACAGTCTGCGAAAAGAGAAGATTACGATGCCCTTCACCCTCAACCAGCTGTACGTTCTCGCGACAAGAGAAAATCCCAAAACAGGGGAAAAACAAAGTGAAGAACGAGAATGACATTCGGAAACAGCGAAGCGGAGCCAAGAAGCCATGCAATCAAGAAAAAGTCAGCTGGAATCCGTCTTTTATGAAGAAGATGGGACAGGAATACTCTTTCCCTCAAAACAAGACAAGGAAAATATTCAACCTTGTCATGAAGCATCAAATGATGATGCTCCCGGAGCCTCAGTACCCCGAACAAGTAAATGAGGTCCATCACCCAGAATATTGCTCCTATCATTGAGCAATAGGACATCCTCTTGAAGACTGTTTCACCTTTAAAAACTGGGTCGAAGACCAATATCAACAGGGTAGGTTCGCTTTATCCAACAGCTGGAGGGTGACCCCACCGTAAAAGCATGAGCCAAAGAGAACCCATACCGCGAAGGCAGGACCAACTCAACACCAAGAATGGAAGCGAACTCGTACTTTCCATATGATAACACTCTCAAAGGAAGGAGAGCACGAGAATATGGGTAACTGCTTCAAGTGCTTCGCAAATGAAGATGAGGAGGAGGTGATCTCAGAGTTTCCACCAGCACCGAAAGAGTTGGAAGATGGGATACATACCACGGCGGACAACCTAAGAAAAATTGACCTACGGACGGAAAATGAGCCGAGGCCCACGTTCATCAGTGAGTTGTTGTCTAAAAAACAGGTGGCCACACTAAAGGATGTGCTCATGCAATATAAAGACTGTTTCGCATGGAACTATTCTGAGATGCCGGGACTAGATCCAGAAATAGCGGTGCATAAACTGGCTATATCGCCGGACGTCAAGCCAGTCAAACAGGCGCCAAGAAGAATGCGGCTCGAACTCGATATGAGTACCAACGCTGAAGTTAAGAAACTAATTGACTCCGGCTTCATCCAAGAAGTTCAATACCCTGAATGGATCGCTAACATCGTTTCGGTGATGAAGAAAAATGGGACAGTGCGCATCTACGTGGACTTTCGGGACCTCAACAAAGCTTGTCCGAAGAATAACTTCCCAGTACCTATTACCGAGTTGATGATCGACAACACGTCTACTCATGAAGTCTTCTCTTTCATGGATGGATCTTCAGGATACAACCAAATAAAAATTCATCCTGAAGACCAAAAGCATACCGCCTTCCGGACTCCATTGAGTATATTCTGTTATAAGGTGATGCCCCTCGGTCTGAAGAACGCAGGCGCTACCTACCATAAGGCCATGACGAAGATCTTTGATGACCTCATACATGAGATTGTCGAATGCTATATTGATGACCTTGTGGTGAAAAGCAAATCGTATAAGGAGCATTGGGAACATCTAGATATAGTGTTCACACGTTATTGGAAGTATAAACTGAAGATGAATCCTCTCAAATGCGCATTTAGAGTCTCCTCAGGAAAATTCCTGGGATTCATCATACGGCACCGGGGTATCGAAATTGACCCTTCGAAGATTAAGTCGATTATGGAGATGTCCACGCCGAGGACTCTCAAACAACTGCGGTCTATCCAAGGAAAGCTCGCGTATATCCGGAGGTTCATAGCCAACCTCTCCGGCAATGCCGCCCCTACAGACATCTAATAAAGAAAGGGACCCCGTTCGTTTGGGATCATAAATGCCAAGTGCACTGGACGAAATCAAGCACTACCTGCAGAACCCGCCGGTACTGACTGCTCCGGTTAAGGGAAAGCCTCTCATCCTATACACAACAGCCCTGGAAGGTTCTAGACGCGTTATGGGCATAGGAGAATGACCAGGGGAAGGAGAGAGCTCTCTACTATTTGAGTCGAGCTCTCCTGGGGGCAAAAAACAACTACTCCCCTATTGAAAAGCATTGCCTAGCACTGATCCTCGTGATAACGAAGCTCAGACACTACGCCTTAGCGCATGAGGTCCATCTCATATCAAAAGTGAATCCTCTCAAATATTTGATGTAAAGAGCCATACTAACAGGAAGGTTTGCCAAATGGGCCCTCCTCTTGATGGAATTCTCGATAACGTATCGACCCCTCAAAGCAGTGAAAGGTCAGGCCATCGCCGACTTTCTCACTGAGCATCCGATACCCGCCGATTCTCCCTTAATTGCGAATTGCCAGACGAACACGCGTTCGACACAATCGAAGGAAAAAAGGAAGAAAATAATGTCCAATGGGAACTCTACTTCGATGGAGCATCTTCCATGAAGAAGCGGAAGCATAATACTCCTATAATCAAAGCCGGGATGGACCTCATCTTTGTGACTCCGTAAGGAGGGATAATGCGTTTCGCCATTTGCTTAAGGGAGCCAAGAACAAACAACAAGGCTGAATATGAAGCTTTGATAGCGGGTCTTGAGATCGCTGTCGATATGGGAATGGAAATCCTCCTCATATATGGAGACTCTCAGCTGGTCGTTAGCCAAGTAAATGGTGACTATCAGACATGCAAACCAGAGTTGATAAAATATGGCAGGAGAGTGCAGCAACTGCTGACACAAATCCCCTCCTACATCCTGGAAAGCATACCGCGTGTGGAAAATAGCAAGGTGGATGCATTGTCCAAGCTGGCTAAGGAATTGGCCGACGAAAACCTCGACGACGTAAAGATTATCGTGCAAAGACACAGGGTTCTCACGCCAGCAAAGATATCTTCAGAGGATTTAATAGAGTCATCTGAAGAAAAGGAAATGACCAAACAAGCAGTCCTCCAAATAGCATATGAAGAAAAGGTCAAGAATTGGAGGGAAGTCTTCATAGACTACTTTAAATCCCATCGAACGCCCGAAAATGCGTCGTCAAGACATCAGCTTATGAAACGGGCTCTATCTTTCGCTTTCATCATTGATACTTTATACAGGAGATCGCTTGACAGTTTGTGGTTAAGGTGTTTGGGGCCAGAAGAAGCAAAGAGAGTCGTCTAAGAAACTCATGACGGACTCTGCGGTTCTCATCAAGCTGAGCCAAAAGATGAAACTGAAGATCAAAATGATGGGATATTATTAGCCTACGATAAACTTCTCGAATATGCGAAGCAGTGTCACTCGTGCCAAATTCATGGGGACTTTATCCACCAACACATGAATTCGCTACACCCAACGATAGCTAACTGGCCATTCAAAATGTGGGGAACCGACATAATTGGCCCTATCAAACCAGTATCATCCAAAAGACATCGGTTCATACTAGCAACGACCGATTACTTTTCTAAGTGGGCAGAAGCAATACCGCTAGGGAAGTGAAGATGAATAATTTTCTCCATTTCTTCAAGACACATGTTATCTACCGGTTCGGCACTCCGCGATGGATAATCTCGGATAATGGACCAGCCTACAGGAGCCATAAAATCAGCCGCTTCGCAGAACAACATAAAATAAACTGGAGATACTCCTCCGTCTATAATCCCCGAGCTAATGGTCTAGATGAAGATTTCAATAAGACCCTGACCAAGATTATAAAGAAAATGGTGTCTATAAGCAAAAAAGACTAGCATGAAAGGCTGCACGAAGCTCTCTGGGCGTACCGGGCGACATTCAAAACAGCCACGAATACGACCCCATACGCGTTGGTGTTCGGCACGGAAGTAGTCCTTCCTTTGGAAATAGAACTCCCTTCTCTCCGAGTAGCGATTCAATATGAGCTAACAGATGACGAAAATGCTCATCTCCAGCTCGAGAAGCTCGACGCCTTCAATGAAACCCGCCTTATAGCGTAGAAAAATCTAGAGGCATATAAGGCAAGGATGACACGGTCATATGAAAAACTGATTAGGCCGAGAACATTCCGCCAAAGCGAACTCGTGCTAGTCGTCAAAAGACCTATGATCCCCAATCGTGCAAAACGGGGGAAATTCGAGCCAAACTATGAAGGCTCTTATATCATAGACAAGGTCTACCAAGGTGGGGCCTACTTGCTCATGGATATGCATGGCGAAAAACCCCTCCGGCCAATAAATGGCCGATTCCTCAAAAAATACTATGCTTAACGGGTTACGATTCAGATCATTGATTGATGAAGATGCCTGTGTCCGCTCACTATCTTCCTGAGTCAAAACCCTGAAAGTAGTATCCAGAGAATCCGTTGCCTCGAAAATGGTAACAATGGACCACTATGTCCTTAAACTGGCAATGGACCTAGATGTCCCTAAACTAATAATGGACCGAGATGTCTCTAAACTAACAATAGACCGGAATGTCCTAAAACTAGTGCACCGCCTCAAACATGGCGCATCGTCCTAAATACTACAATATCCACCCTTGAGATTTGTGTTGCAATCGAAGTCTCAACAGCAGAAGTTGCAACTCAAGTACTACCGGCTACACAGCTACCGCAACAATGAAGCCACTTCCCAAGTCCTGTTGGCAAACATATGGGTCGAAAAAAATGGTATGTCCACAAGCAAAATGGGCACGGATGAAAACCCGAAAAGGCGCCGTGAGTGAAAACAGCAGGGCTACCGGCGAGCTTGTGAAAACCCGAAAGGGCGCAATCTCATAAAACTTTCACTTACGAGATCCTCTCGACTCATAAGGAGAACTCCCCGTATGAGACCCTCACAGCTCATAAGATTCAAAGCCCTAAGCTACAGGGACATGGACCTGTTCTTAAGCCGTCGTATTTCGCAAGTTGCCCTACAGGCGGTCCAATATTGGCCCTTGTATATAATCAACGGGCACAAATAAACGATTTCCCCACCAATGACGAAGAATGTCCTCATATGGTGAACGACGCTTATAAGTCCTCTCGACTTATAAGAAGAAAACACTTTTGTAAGATCCTTACGACTTATAAGAGAACACACACTTAGGAATCCCCATGATTCCTAAGGAGAAAATACGCCTACGAGATCCCCATGACTCGTCGGGAGAAATAACTTTATGAGATCCTTACGGCTCATAAGCTCGAAAAGTCTTAGTCGACAGGATCTTAACCCTGTGTACTAAGCCACCTTTATTCAAATCAGCAAAGGAAAATGATGATTCTCTCCTGGCAATATTTCAGTGGTAGCGATGCTGATGCCTATACAGGTGTCAAGCTCCAAGTTCTTTCAAAGCAAATAGTGATTCGCTCCTGGCAATATTCCAATAGTAGCGATGCTGATGCCTAAACAGGTGTCAAGCTCCAAGTCATTTCAAGACAAATGATGATTCGCTTCTGGCAATATTCCAGTCACAGCGATGCTGATACCAAGATTGGTATCAGATCTTAAGTTCTATACTCGTAATAAAAAATCAGCGAGCAAAAAACCGCATATAAAATAGCCAAAATGATGGGGCAACTCGCAATAAAAATCAGCGAGCAAAAAATATGCATATGAAATAGCTGAAATGTTTGGGCAATTCGCAATAAAATCAACGAGTAAGAAATATGCATATGAAATAGCCGAAATGTTTGGGAAACTCGCAATAAAAAGCAGCGGGTAAAAATATAAAAATAGCCGAAATGATTGGGCACCGCGATAAATAGCTGAAATGATTGGGCAATCGCGACTTTCGCGATATGAAAAGCTGAAAAGATAGAGCATTGCGGAAGTAAAAATAAAAAATAAAAATAAAATAAAATAAAATAAAATTTCCACTGCCCTGCAGGTGAGTCTACACCGACCCCTGTATACAATCCATGGACACAAATGAAAAAAGAGAACCATATTTTCCCACCAGGCTCCGTTAAAGGAAGAGCCAGATCTCGATGGCAACATCCACATTCTAGAGATCAGTTCGGCGTACCTTCTCATTCCAGCAGGATATAGACGCAACGTCAACAAAAGGCACAAGAGTCGAAACAAAGCGGAGCCATGGCAAATTCCTAGCTCCAAGTTTTGACGGTTCATATACAACCTAGAGACAACCCCGGCGTACCTTCTCATTCCAGCAGGATGTATACGCAACGTCAACAAAGGCTCCAAATAGCCGAAACAAAAAGGAGTGACAGTAAAATCCCATCTCCAACCCGACATTCTTCTCGTTACAGCAGACACAATATCAACAAAGGCTCCAAATAGCCAAATCAAAAAGGAGTGACGACAAAATCCCGGCTCCAGCACCAAATTCTTCTCGTTACAGCAGACACAATGTCAACAAAGGCTCCAAATACCAAAAATCAAAAAGGAGTGACGGAAAAATCCGAGCTCCAGCTCCACATTCTTCTTGTTACAGCAGAAGCAATGTCAACAAAGTCTCCAAATAGCCAAATCAAAAAGGAATGACGGCAAAATCCCTACTCCAACTCGACATTCTTCTCGTTATAGCAGACGCAATGTCAACAAAGGCTCCAAATAGCCAAATAAAATTTAAGCAACGGTATATTCCCGGCTTCAGGGTCTCGACGGCAAGTCATATAAAGCCTAAGAGACTATCGGAGATCATCCCACACCAGTACGGAGTGGTTATGACTCATCGGGGATCCAAATTGAGCCTAACCTCCAGAAAAAAGCGGCATGGCAAATTCCTAACGCTTGCTCTTCCAACGGTAATATAGCCTAAGGAGATTACTTGAAGACGTCTTATCCAACCCTCAAAGGGATCAGAGACACCACAGTAGCGAGGCTACTCGAACAACGGCTTAAAGACCGCATATCAAGGAATACATCAGCCAACGTGACGGTACCACGGACTAAAACCCTAGTGCCAAAAAACCTAACGGGGCTCTATCGTAAAGAATGGGGGTTATCTATATTTCACGTTAGGATATACCTGCGAGATCTTCTTGACTCACCTCGACTCGTAGGGAATAACATCTTCATGAAACCCTCACGGCTCATGAAGGTGAAAAGCCTTAGACGACGGGGATATCAACCAGTTTCCTCAGCATTGTGGCCTTACAAGTAGATCCAAACTGACTCTTGTATACTATCCATGGGCCACATTCTCCAAAATTGCATACCGATGAGGAGGAAAAACCACTTGCGAGTCCTCTCGCTCGTAAGGAGAAAATTCTCTTGTGAGATCTTTACGACTCTCAAGAGAAAATGCACTTAGGAGTCCTCACGGCTTCTAAGGAGAAAAGACACCTATGAGATCCTCTCGACTCGTAGGGAGAAAATTCTTTATGAGACCCTCACGGCTCATAAAGTTGAAAAGCCTTTGGCAACAGATCTAAAACCTATTTCCCAAGTCATCGCGGCCCTGCAAGTAGATCCAAAATAACTCTTGTATACTATCCACGGGCCACATTCTCCAAAGTCGTATACTGATGAGGAGGAAAAACCACTTGTGAGTCCTCTCGACTCATAAAGAGTAAATTATCTTGTGAGATCCTTACCACTCTCAAGAGAAAATGCATTTAGGAGTCCTCACAACTTCTAAGGAAAAAAGACACCTACGAGATCCTCTTGACTCGTAGGGAGAAAAGTCTTTATGAGACCTTCACAGCTCATAAAGTTGAAAATTCTTAGGCGACAGATCTAAAACATGTTTCCTAAACCATTGTTGCCCTACAAGTAGATCCAAACCGACTCTTGTATACTATCCACAGGCCACATTCGCCAAAATTACATACCACTAAAACAAAGAAGCTACTTACAGGTCCTCACGACTCATAAGGAAAAAATACCCGAGTGGGATCCTTACTCATGGAGGTGATGAACACTTAGGAATCCTTACGATTTCTAGGTAGAATATGTACCTATGAGATCCTCATGACTCAAAAAAAACTTTCTTAAGACCCTTACGGCTTATGAAGATAAAAAAAAAAGCCTTAGGCTACAAGGATCCTAAACATGTCTCCTAAGCCATCAATTCCATGGCCAGGCATAACTTTGCCCTACTTCGCCCACGTACATACTTACGTGGGCAAAGTAGTGGGGGGCATTTGTTCCCGCCAAAAACTCTAGCTCAAAACTTGTAGTTCCCTTATAAAATAAAGGGAAACCTCCACGTGTTAAACACGTGCACCTACATGCAAAGCATGTAGGTACCTCTTCAGATAGGATTAAATCTTTGAGCGCCTTATGTGTTTCCCATGTGAGCACCAGCGCCAGCTTCTGTTAGGATTAAATCCTATAGTGGCGCCTCACATAGAACATACGTGAGCGCCGGCGTGCAAAGCACAAGAGTGACTATTTATAAAAGAATTAAATTCTAAGGCGACGCCCATGTGCATAGTACGTGAGTGTCAGCACCCAAATTAAAGAAGGTAGAATTAAATTCTACTCTCTGTTCAACTGAGCCTGTGGATCAAAGATCCAACGGAGATGAAAAATCATAAAAATACAGAATTAAATTCTGTCGGGAGAAAACATCCCCTAAATTGGATTATAGAATAAAATTCTATTTTGGGATATATTCCCTCAATCTGTCTAAACAAGAAAGATTTTCCTCTGTAAAATAGAGAACCGGTGGATTAAAAATCCAACAGTGATTAAAAAAATCACTGCTTTACAGAATAAATTCTGTGTAAGGGAAAAAATTTCCCCAATCTTGTTAGAAACAAGAAAATATATTCTGTAAAACAGAAACTCCTGGATCAAAAATCCAATGGTGGGTAAAAATCCCCAAATCAATTAGGATCTCTTAATGAGAGATTTCTTGAAAAACAAATTAACAAACTTGCATCTGCCATATAAAAGACCCAAAACTTCAAGTCTGAAAGAGAAGAACCCCCCTCCCATAAGCTTTATAAAAAAAGGAGAAAGCTTCAAAAAGAACAGAGAATTAAATTCTCGAAGAAGAAGAGCTCCCTTCTTGGAAATTTTAGGTAAATAATATATATATATATAAAGATAAAAATATATACCTACTAGAGGGTTTAGCCCTTCTCAAAGAACTGAGTTCTTTCTCTGGTTCTGAGATCCACAAGACAAGTCTCTCATATGATGAGAATTTAATTCTCATTGGAAAGAACTTGTTTCTTGATAACCAAAGATTCATCTACAAAATAAAGATCTTAATGATCATTAAGCAAGAAAAGAACCCAGCGCCCTACGTACCCCACACGTGGGCACCACAGAGAAGAGTGCTTAGCACTCAATGAGCGACGCCCAGCGCCTCACGTTCCCCTCACGTGGGCCCACAGAGGAGATTGCTTAGCACTCAAAGAGCGGCGCTCAGCGCCCAGTGCCCCACGTGCCCCTCACGTGGGCGCCATAGAAGGGAGTGCTTAGCACTCAATGAGTGGCGTCCAGCGCCTTACGTGTTGCTCACGTGGACGCCACAGAATGGAAGAAGCTTAGCACTCACTAGGCAGCACCTAGCGCCTCACATGATTCGCACGTGAACGCCATAAAGAGTGCGTAACACTCCATACAAAGACAAAAAGGGGTAAAGGGTTTAACACTTATTGGGCAATGTTCACCGCCGAAAACGGGAGACGGGACCGCGTAGGTTCGTCTTGCCTGAATTTGGGGGCAGATGCTATTTGGTTTTATCCGTCCACCTCCCCGAAGATGCCAAGTTGATTTATGGTACCGTGTATCGGAGCTTTAGACGGATGCGGCCGTTGTAGCAAACTTCGTCAGATTCCCCCTCATTTGAGGGGGTTTTGATTGTGGGGACGCTCTTCCCTGCAGGCGCAAGCCCCTGCAGTTAATTACGCTACCGCATCGCGGTAATAACTTTCTCCTTCTCCAGATGGTCACTTCGTGTCGTGTGTATTTATTTTATTTTTGGTTGCCCGTGGATTGTATACGGAGACTAATTTGTGTTGTCGCCCGTAGGGTGTGGATTAGTCCAAATCCGTATTTTCTTAGATTTAGGTTTGGGTTGGTTTAAGGATCATTAATCTCATTGAGATTAAGATCAACTTAAACGTTTGTTAAGGATACGTTAGTCTAATTTTAGACTAAGATCTACTCAACAGGATTTTGGGATCATTTAGATCTAATGAAAGAGTATTTAGACTCTATCGTTTTAGTTTAGGGACGTTGCGGTCCATAAGTTTAAGGACATCATAGTCCATGGAGTTTAAAGACATCATAGTCTGTGGGGTTTAGTTTAGGGACGTTGCGGTCCATAAGTTTAAGGATATCATAGTCCATAAAGTTTAGTTTAGGGACGTTGCGGTCTATAAAGTGTCTGGTTGTCGAGACTCGCCACCTCTCTGAAGACGTTGAAGAATTACAACGACACAAATCAGAGATGTGAAGAGATGTACCATTGAACCAATGTTGGTTGGGGGATCTATAGTCAGGTTTGGGACTAAAACCAATTAAAAATATTGGGAGCACATAGACTCGGTTAATCTGAATTAGGGGATTTATGGTCTACTTGGGCTCAGCCCATTCAGTTAAAGTGTTTGAACACTTATTTGGACTCAGTCCATTCATTTTTGAACAAAATGTTAACATTTGTTTGGGATCTGGCCCTTTTGTTCAATAATGCAGAGCATTAATTTTGGGTTTTGACACCCCTTATTCTTTTGTCTTTTTATTGAGTATTGGACACTTTTTATTATGGTGCTGGGTCCTGTGTGATGAGTGTAGAACACTCTATATCAAGAAGCGCCCACGTAAGGAGCACGTAGTGCGCTTGGCTCTGAGCGCCAGATAATGAGCGCAGAGCGCTCTTATCAAATAGCGCTTAGAGCGCTGGGCGCTGAGCACCAGACTCAGAGCGCTGAAGCGCTTCTTTTGAAGTAGCGCTCACGTGAGGCGCACGTGGAGCGCTTGGTGCTGAGCGCCAGGTTTGGAGCACTGGAGCGCTTCTTTTTAAAATTGGAGCGCTAAGGCTCTTCTTTAACAGATCTGATTAGTTCTGAGTTCTGTGCTCCGAGAATTAAATTATCTGTTTATAAGAGACTTTGTCTCATGGATCTAAAAACTGTATTCTTCTCTTTTTGATTAGATGCTATGATCTCTTCGTTTCTTTGAAAGATTTTGTCTTGTAGATCTGTGATCTAGAAAGAGAACTAAGTTCTCATGATGTGAGAGTAAAAACTCTCAAATATTAAGGAGATATTATGGTCTCTCTTCTTTTTTTTGTTTACCATGAAGAAATTTTCTTCTTCTTAGAGCTTACTCTTCTCTTTTTTCTTTTTTGAGAACTTCAAACTTATGGGGGGTTCTTCTCTTTACGACTTGAAGTCTTGGGTCCTTTATATAGGGGAGGCTGATTTATTGAATCGGCTAAGGAAATCTTTCCTCTGATTGATTTGGGGATGTTTCCCACCGTTGGATCTTTGATCCAAGAGCTTCTATTTTACAGAAGGCAATCTTCTTGTTTTTAACAAGATTGGGAATATATTTTCCCATACAGAATTTATTCTGTATCTTGGTGATTTTTAATCATCATTGGATTTTTGATCCAACGGTGCTCTGATTTTCAGAGGACAATCTTTCCTGTTTGGAAAAATTTGAGAAATATTTCCTCAACAGAACTTTCTTTCTGGTAATTTGATGATTTTTAATCATCTTTATTGGATCTTTGATCCAAGGTTGGGGAACATTTAGTTCCAACGCTAGCGCTCTCGTGCTTTGCACGTGAGCGCTGTATCAGAGTCTTTGACTCTTGGTGCTAGCGCACTTAGCGCTAGCGCTCTCGTGCTTTGCACGTGAGCGCTGCATCAGAGTCTTTGACTCCTAGCGCTAGCGCACTTAGCGCTAGCGCTCTCGTGCTTTGCACGTGAGTGCCTGGTAGCGTTCTCATGCTTTGCAAATGAGCGCTGCCTAAGAGTTTTTTGACTCCTAGCGCTGGCGCTTTTGGCGCGAGCTCTCTTATGAGGCACTGCCTCATTTTAAACTTCAAATTTTGGAGCTTTGCTCTCTGATTGGGGGAAATGAATGCCCCCCCCACCGTTGCACTCACGTGGCTCACACGTGAGTGCAGCGGTGGCAGCATCTCTACCATTGGATCAACTTGGAAGTTGAACCGATTTCCAGCGCCTATAAATAAGGCATTTGGCCCTTGAGATGACTACTTGTTCATCTTCTTGTTTTCTCTTGAGAATTAATTCTCCTTCAGAGCCAAGCTCTCTGTTTCAAAAAACTCCTTTAAAGTTAAGGCTCTGTCAAATTTTTTGGTAAGATTTGAACCCATTAACAGAGCTTTGCTCTACTTAGATCACAGATCTTAAAGATTTTTAGGGTTTCTCAACCCGTTAATTAAAAACCAGAGCTTTGCTCTTTCTAGATCATGGATCAGAAAAAGAAATCCTTTTTAGGGTATCCTTTAACCCATTAACGAAGAACTCTTAAAGTTCGCTTTACAGATCTTTAAAGATCCTGAAGTTTTTAACTTCTGTAAAAAGCTTTGCTTTTAGGGTTTTTGATGGATTGTTCCATCTTCTTTGCAGAGCATGGCTCTTCAGTATTTTTGGGGGAATTTATATTCCCTCATAATTAGAGTTGACAGATGTCACTCCTATCTGCAGAGCGTTGCTCTCGAGGACTCTCTCATTAAATGAGAATCCTTTTAGGATTCCCTCCTTAATTGCACAAATTTGAATTTGTTGAGTGTCTTAATTAGCACTTGTTTTTTTCATGCGGATATCAAGAGTTGTTTAAATCCCCGTGTCTGTTTCAATAAGCATTTTCTTGATCAGTCCGTCCACTAAACTCTCACTGATTTTCATTTTCAGACGCTATGGCCGCTCATCTATACTGTCCTGACGAACTCATTTCTTATGATGACATTCACGCACAAGGCCGTTGTCAAAACCAGGAGTTTACAAACGCCCAATGCGCTGAAATTATGAATCGTCTCAATGCACACAACGGTCGATTACTTCCTCGTCGCTCCGCTCTCTTGAAGATTATAGTGAGAGCAATTTGGGGAGCACTTCCTGGATTTTATGAAGTCATGCTGCTTAATGCACTGGATGACGTTGAAGATAAGGTGCACTCAGTGTATCTGACGGGCGAGGAAGCGGCGAGATAATCTCATTGATATCTTGCATCAAACTTTCTAACAGACGACGATAATCGCTGCTTATCAGAGGGTGGAGGATATCAGCGAAGATCCTGACGCTTGTGATCGTGAGAGGATGCACACAAGAATGGTCGGAAAGGCCAGAAACACTTTAGATGGCCTCACTTTTGAATTTCTTAATCCGTGTCCCGGATTCAATATTTTGCCATTGTAAACATTTTAATGATGCTTTTGTTTTTCATCAATGTAAGAACTTTCTGAGGTATGAATAACAAATTTTTTCTTTCCATGCGTTTATTTTATCCTTTTCGCACATACATGAGTGGGTGCGCGTCGGACGCTCAATTGGATATAAATCAAATGTTCTCCTTATTGCCTTGGATAATATGTGATTAACGTCCGTGAGTTATGCCTTTTTGATTTGACTTGGCGCAAAGCAGTTTACGTACTTTTGAGCAGCACCTCAATTTCGACGGCATGTAATTTTAGCAAGTGTGACTTGTAGATAATAAGTAACAGTTCATCTTGGACTCTTTGTAGGGTAGTGATGGTTTAGAAAACAGGGTTAGGATCTTCCACCTGAGACTTTTCAACTTTATGAGCCGTGAGGGTCTCATAAAGACTTTTCTCCCTATGAGTCGAGAAGATCCCGTAGGTGTATTTTCTCCTTAGGAATCGTGAGAATTCCTAAGTGTGCTTTCTCTTGAGAGTCGTAAGGATCTCGCAAGAGAATTTTCTCCCTTACAAGTCGAGAGGGTCGTAAGTGGTTGATGAGTTGACTGGTTCCCGAGTCGAAGCATTGCTTTACGACAGGGAGATCAGGGGTTGACATGTATCCGAGTCGAAGCGTTGCATGACAACAGGGAGGTCAGGGGTTGACATGTATCCGAGTCGAAGCGTTGTTTTACGACAGGGAGGTCAGGGGTTGACATGTATCCGAGTCGAAGCGTTGCTTTACGACAGGGAGGTCAGGGGTTGACATGTATCCGTGTCGAAGCATTGCTTTACGACAAGGAGGTTAGGAGTTGACATGTATCCGAGTCGAAGCGTTGCTTTATGACAGGGAGGTCAGGGGTCACATGTATCCGTGTCGAAGCGTTGCTTTACGACAAGGAGGTCAGGAGTTGACATGTATCCGAGTCGAAATGTTGCTTTACGATAGGGAGGTCAGGGGTTGACATGTATCCTATTCGAAGCGTTGCTTGACGACAGGGAGGTCAAGGGTTGATATGTATCCGTGTCGAAGCGTTGCTTTACGACAAGGAGGTCAGGAGTTGACATGTATCCGTGTCGAAGCGTTGCTTTACGACAAAGAGGTCAGGAGTTGACATGTATCCGAGTCGAAGCGTTGCTTTACGACAGGGAGGTCAGGGATTGACATGTAGTCGAGTCGAAGCGTTGCTTGATGATAGGGAAGTGAGGGGTTGACATGTATCCGTGTCGAAGCGTTGCTTGACGATAAGGAGGTCAGGGTTGACATGTATCCATGTCGAAGCGTTGCTTGACGACAGGGAGGTCAGAGGTTGACATGTATCCATGTCAAAGCGTTACTTTACGACAAGGAGGTCTGGAGTTGACATGTATCCGAGTCGAAGCGTTGCTTTACGACAGGGAGGTCAGGGGTTGACATGTATCTGTATCAAAGTGTTGCTTGACAACAAGGAGGTCAGGAGTTGATATGTATCTGTGTCGAAGCGTTGCTTGACGACAGGGAGGTCAGGGGTTGACATGTATCCGTGTCGAAGCGTTGCTTGACGACAGGGAGGTCAGGGGTTGACATGTATCCGTGTCGAAGCGTTGCTTGACGACAGGGAGGTCAGGGTTGACATGTATCCGTGTCGAAGCATTACTTTACGACAGGGAGGTCAGAGGTTGACATGTATCCTTGTCGAAGCGTTGCTTGACGACAGGGAGGTCAGGGGTTGACATGTATCTGTATCGAAGCATTGCTTGACGACAGGGAGGTCAGGAGTTGACATGTATCTGAGTCGAAATGTTGCTTTACGACAGGGAGGTCAGGGGTTGACATGTATTCGAGTCAAAGCGTTGCTTGACGACAAGGAGGTCAGGAGTTGACATGTATCCGAGTCAAAGCGTTGCTTGACGACAAGGTGGTCAGGGGTTGACATGTATATGAGTCGAAGCGTTGCTTGATGACAGGGAGGTCAGGAGTTGATATGTATCCATGTCGAAGCGTTGCTTTACGACAAGGAGGTCAGGAGTTAACCTGTATCCATGTCGAAGCGTTGCTTTACGACAAAGAGGTCAGGAGTTGACATGTATCCGTGTCGAAGCGTTGCTTTACGACAAGGAGGTCAGGAGTTGACATGTATTAGTGTCGAAGCGTTGCTTTATGATAAGGAGGTCAGAGGTTGACATGTATCCGAGTCGAAGCGTTGCTTTACGACAAGGAGGTCAGAGGTTGACATTCTCCATTTTCTACGGTGTCGGGATCGACTTTCTCCGTTTTCTACAGTGTACTCTAGGTTGTCTGTGAACTGCGGAGTCTTGGAACTGGGGGCTTTTCCGTGGCTCCAATTGGTAGTGTCGCATCCATGTCCTGCTGGCATGAGGAGGAACGTCGTTGCTGGTTTTCTGGGATGCAGATATTGCCGCTAAGACCTGACTCTCCCTTTGATAGAGTTTGTTGGGACATGTGGTTCCCTTTTCATTTATGCCCATGGATTGTATACAGTGGTCAGTATGGACTTACCTGCAGGGCAAAAGGTTTCATTTCATTTTTTTTATTTCTTTTTGCGATGCTCTATCATTTCAGCTTTTTATATCGCGAAAGTCGCGATTGCCCAATCATTTCGGCTATTTTTCGCGGTGCCCAATCATTTCGGCAGTTTTTTTTCCTTTTTACTCGTTGTTTTTTATTGCGAATTGCCCATTCATTTCGGCTATTTTTGTATCATATATTTTACTCGCTGATTTTTATCACAAGTTGCCCAAATATTTCGGCTATTTCATATGCATTTTTTTCGAGTATGGAACTCATGGTCTGATACCAATCTTGCATCAGTATCGCTGCGACTGGAATGTTGCCAAGAGCGAATCATCATTTGCCATGAAAGGACTTGGAATTTGATACCGATTCAGGCATCAGTATCGCTACAATTGGGATATTTCCAGGAGCGAATCATCATCTGCCTTTGTCGGTTCGAACAAAGGTGGCTTAGAAAACAGGATTAAGTTCCTGTCGACTAAGGCTTTTGACTTCATGAGCCGTAAGGGTCTCATAAAGGTGTTTCTCCCTACGAGTCATGAGGATCTCGTAGGTGTCTTTTCTCCTTAGGAATTGTGAGGATTCCTAAGTGTATGTTCTCTTGTAAATCGTAAGGATCTTACAAGAGTGTTTTCTCCTTGTAAATCGATAGGACCTACAAGTGTTTGTTCATCAAATGAGGGCATTCCTCGTCGTTGGTGGGACTCGGCAAGCAAATGATTATTTATACCCGTGGATTGTATACAAGGGTCGGTATTGAACCGCTTGTAAGGCAATCTGGGAAAGGTGATGGCTTAAGAACAGGTTCAGATCCCTGTAGCTTAAGGCTTTTGAATCTTATGAGCCGTGAGGATCTCATAAGAGGGTTCTCCTTACGAGTCGTGAGGATCTCGTAAGTGTAATTTCTCAATAGGAATCGTGGGGATCCCTAAGTGTGTTGCTCCTTTGTGAGTCGTAAGGATCTCACGCAGGTAGTTTTCTCCTTACAAGGTCGAGAAGATCTTGCAAGTGTATTTTAAAGAGATCCCTTTCATGTTTTCACAAACTCACCGGTAGCCCTGTTGTTTTTACTCACAGAGCCCTTTCAGGTTTTTATCCGTGCTCATTTTGCTTGTAGACGTACCCCTTTTTTTACGAGTCTGTGCCCTTTTGGGTTTTCACAAACTCGCCGATAGCCCTGCTGTTTTTACTCACGAAGCCCTTTCGGGTTTTCATCCGTGCCTATTTTGCTTATGGACGTACCGTTTTTTTTTTACGCGTCAGCCTAAGGATGCTGCGGGTTTGTAGTAGTTTAAAGACGTTTCGGTCAGTAGTTAGTTTTAGGACATTTCGGTCCTTTGTTAGTTTTAAGACATCTCGGTCCACTATTAGTTTAGGGACGTTTTGGTCCATAGTTCTCCGTGTTTGGGGCGGGGTATCGTTGGATACTATTTTTAGAGTCTGGACTCAAGAAGATAGCGAACGGACATAGGCGTCGTCATCTATCATTAACCTGGTTCGTGACGCTTCAGGCGTAGTACTTCTTAAGGAATCGACCGTTTATTGGTCGGAAGGGTTTTTTGCCATGCATATTCATGAGCAAGTAAGCCCCACCTTGGTAGACCTTGTCTATGATGTACGGGCCCTCCTAATTCGGCTCGAACTTCCCCCATTTGGCACAATTGGGGATCATAGGTCTCTTGACCACTAGCATGAGTTCGCTTTGGCAAAATGTCATCGGTCTAGTCAATCTTTCGTATGAGCGCGTCATCTTTGCTTTGTAAGCTTCTAGGCTTTGTTGCGCCATGAGACGAGTTTCATCGAGGGCATCGAGCTCCTCAAGCCGGAGATGAGCATTCTCTTCGTCTGTCAGGTCATAATGAACCGCCACTCGTAGGGAGGGTAGCTCTATCTCCAAGGAGAGTACTGCTTCAGTACCGAATACCAATGCATACGGCGTTGTATTCGTGGCCGTTTTGAACGTGGTCCGATAAGCCCAGAGAGCTTCATGCAGTCTCTCGTGCCAGTCCTTTTTATTTTTGGACACCATCTTCTTTATGATCTTCATCAAGATCTTGTTGAAAGCCTCAGCTAGACCATTAGCTCGGGGATTATAGACCGAAGAGTATCTCCAGTCAATATTATGCTGCTGTGCGAAGCGGCTGATTTTGTGACTTCTGTAGGCTGGCCCGTTATCAGAGATAATCCATCGCAGAGTGCCGAACCGATAGATGACGTGTGTCTTGAAGAAATGGAGGATATTCTATGTCTTCACTTTTCTTAGCGGTACTGCTTTGCCCACTTAGAAAATTAATTGGTTGTCGCCAATATGAACCGATGTCCTCTGAACGATACTGGTTCTATGGGCCCAATTATGTCGGTTCCCCGCATTTCGAACGGCCAGCTAGCCACTGTTAGGTGTAATGGATTTAGATGATGGTGGATGAAGTCTCCATGAATTTGGCACGAGTGGCACTGCTTTGCGTATTCGAGACAGTCCTGAATCATCGTGGGCCAATAGTAGCCCATCCTTTTGATCTTCAGCTTCATCTTTGGTCCGGCTTGATGAGAACCGCAAAGTCCGTCGTGAGTTTCTTGGACGACTCTCCTTGCTTCTTCTGGTCCCAGGCATCTCAGCCATAAAGAGTCGAACGATCTCTTATACAGCGCGTCATTGACGAAGGCAAAAGACAGAGCTCGTTTCATGAGCTGATGTCTCGAGTATGCATCTTCAGGTGTTTGACGGGATTTAAAGTAGTCTATAAAGACTTATCTCCAATCTTTGGCCTTCTCCTGGTCCTCTATTTGTAGGGTTGTTTGCTCGGTCGCTTCTTTTTCTTCAGACGACTTCGGAGATATTTCCACTGGTGCAAGAACCCGACGGCTTTGCACAACGATCCTTACGTCATCGAGGTTTTCGTCAGCCAGTTCTTTAGCGAGTTTGGCTAACACATCCGCTTTGCTATTTTCCGTACGTGATATGCTTTCCAGAACGTAGGAAGGAATTTGAGTCAGCAATTGTTGTACTCTCTCGCCGTACTTTACAAACTCGGGCTTGCACGTCTGATAGTCGCTGTTTACTTGACTAACGACCAGCTGGGAGTCTCTGTATATGAGGAGGTTTTCTATTCCCATGTCGACAGCGATCTCAAGACCTGCTATCAAAACTTCATATTCAGCTTCATTGTTTGTCCTCGGCTCTGTTAAGGAAAAGGCAAAGCGCATTATCCCTCCTTGTGGAGTCACGAAGATAAGGCCTACCCCAGATTTGATTATGGGGGAGCTGTGCTTTCGCTTCTTCATGGAAGATTCCCCATCGAAGTAGAGTTCACATCGGATATCACTCCCTCCTCTCTCCCTGTCGATCGTGTCAAACGCGTGCTCATCTGGCAGGTCACAATTTAGGGGTGAATCAGCAGGTATCGGATGCTCAGCGAGGAAGTCGGCGATGGCCTGACCTTTTATTGCCTTGAGGGGTCGATATACTATCGAGAACTCTATCAAGAGGAAGGCCCATTTAGCCAGCCTTCCTGTTAATATGGCTCTCGACATCAAATATTTGAGAGGATCCACTTTTGATATAAGATGGACCTCATGCGCCAACGCATAGTGCCGAAACTTCGTTATCGCGAAGATTAACGCCAGGAAGTGTTTTTCGATAGGGGAGTAGTTGTTTTCTTCCCCCAGGAAAACTCGGCTCAAATAGTAGAGGGCTCTCTCTTTCCCTTGGTTGTTCTCTTGTGCCCATAACGTGCCTAAGGAACCTTCAAAGGCGGTCGTGTACAGGATGAGGGGTTTTCCCTTGACTGGAGCGGTCAGCACCGGCGGATTCTGCAGGTATTGCTTGATTTTGTCCAGTGCACTTTGGTATTTATGATCCCAAACGAACGGGGTTCCCTTCTTCATTAAATGGCTGTAGGGCGGCATTTGCCGGAAAGATTGGCTATGAACCGCCAGATATACGCGAGCTTTCCTTGGAGAGACCGCAATTGCTTGAGAGGTCTTGGTGAAGGTATTTCCATAATCGCCTTGATCTTTTATGGATCCATTTCAATGCCCCGGTGTCGGATGATGAACCCCGAGAATTTGCCCGAGGAAACTCCAAATGCGCACTTGAGAGGGTTCGTCTTCAGATTGTATTTCTGAAGACGCTGGAACACTATTTTCAAATGCTCCCAGTGTTCCCCATATGATTTTCTTTTCACCACGAGGTCATCGATATAGCATTCGACGATTTCATGTATGAGGTCATCGAAAATCTTCGTCATGGCCCTCTGATAAGTAGCGTCGGCGTTCTTCAGACCGAAAGGCATCACTTTGTAGCAGAATATGCCCAAAGGAGTCCGAAAAGCGGTATGCTTCTGGTCTTTAGGATGCATCTTTATTTGATTGTACCCTGATGAGCCGTCCATAAAGGAGAAGATTTCGTGAGTGGACGTGTTGTCTATCATCAGCTCGGTAACCGGAACGGAAAAGTCATCCTTCGGACATGCTTTGTTGAGATCCCGAAAGTCCACATAGATGCGCACCGTCCCATTTTTCTTCATCACTGGGATGATGTTGGCGATCCAGTCAGGGTATTGAACTTCTTGGATGAAGCCGGAGTCGATTAACTTCTTGACTTCGGCGTTGATGCTCATTTCAAGTTCGAGCCGCATTCTTCTTGGTGCTTGCTTGACTGGCTTGACGTCTGGAGATATCGCCAATTTATGCACAGCTATCTCTGGATCAAGCCCCGGCATCTCAGAGTAGTTCCATGTGAAGCAGTCTTTATACTGCATAAGCACATCTCTTAGCGTAGCTACCTGTTCTTCGGACAGCAGCTCACTGACGAACGTAGGCCTCGGGTCGTTTGCCATCCCCAAGTCGATTTTCCTTAGGTTTTCCACAGTAGTATGTATCCCATCTTCCAGCTCTTTTGGCGCCGGTGGAAGTTCTGAGATCAGCTCATCTTTATCCTCATTTTCGAAGCACCAGGAGAGTTCATCCATATCCTCGCGTACTGCTACTTCTGATAGCGTTATTGTGTGGCAGGTGCTAGATCGTTTCCAGGACCGATGTTGATCTCGTTTTACCTTCGCTATATACGTTGCCTTTGGCATATGCTTTTACGGTGGGGATACCCTCCAACTATTGGATAGAGTGAACCTGCCGAGCTGATATTGGTCTTCGACCCAGTTTTTTAAAGTGAAACAGTCTTCAAGAGGATGACCCATTGCTCGGTGATAGGAACAATAATCCGGCTGACAGACCTCGTTTGCTTATTCGGTGTGCTCGGACTCCGGGATGGTAATCATCTGATGTTTCACGACGAGGTCGAATATCTTCCTTGTCTTATCTTGAGGGAATGAATATTCCCGATCCATCTTCTTCATCAGCGATGGATTCCGACCGGCCTTTTCTCGATCGCGAGGCTTCTTGGACCCGTTTCGCCGTGGTTGAACGTTTTCTCTGTTCTTTAACTTGTTTTTGTGTTCGCGTCGGGCCTTTTTCTTGCCTTGGGAATTCATGGTGAGCTGACGGTGAAGGGCATCATCATCCCGCGTAGCCTGCTGGAGGAGGCGCTGCATTCTGGCTTTCTCATATATGGCCATTTCGCGGCTGTGATCGTTCCGAACCTTTTGACTCGCTTCCCGTACTAGCTTGTCCATCTGTTCTTCAAACAACGGATTCGGCATTTTTATAGCAGGGTCTCGTTTTGGTTCATCGTCGGCGTCTTTTAAAAGTGCATCTCCTTCTTCATCGAAGTCATGTATAACGTAGCAGTCATGGAATCTCTCCCGTTTCCTGGATTGGACATATCCGAGCCCAATCATTTCCATTTTCCCGTTGGGCAATTTTCGCTGAGTTCCGGGGATGTTCCAGATACTGTTGTAGAATTGAGCTTGTCGAGCAGTCTGTTTGAAGAGTACGCCTTGGCGCCTCAACAGCCTTTTTAATCCTTCTGTGTAGTATCTGGGCAGACGGATGGGCTGGAGCCTGTCAAGCGTAGAATCGGCACCCTGCCAGATTTCTTTCTCCATTTTGGTTTCCGCGGATCGATAAAAGAGGATCGCTTTTTCATCTTTTCGCCTGGGAGGGACGTAGAACGTCTGCAGTTCTTGCACACTATAGGTATCAAGTGCGTCGAGCTCTTTGTAATACTTTTGCGGAACCATGGCGATTTTCAAACTCTGATCATCTCCGATGAGGGCCTGTATTGATGGCCAAATAGAAAATACTGCATTAACCTCATCCTCAGAGTCGCTGCCGAAGATCAACATAGGGGTAGACGGTCCGGGCTTGTTGTATTGGAACGGCCCTGAATAGACTATCTTTTCCTCCTCCTCGGTATCGCTCCTAAAGACCGGAATAGTGGTGATAGCTTTTTGTTTATTCTCCGGCTTATGGCATCTTTCTGTATCTTCAAAGTCTGGTAAGAAACACTTTGCATCTTCATACTTTCGGATTTCATTCACGGAGAATGAGTTCAGCTCCCCTATCACGGTATACTCAAGACCATCTTTGAAGTACTTCATACACTGATGTTGTGTAGAAGGGATGATGTTGTACTCGTGTAACCAAGGCCTGCTGAGCAAAGCGTTGTAGCAGGTCTTGGTGTCAATGACATGAAATCTGATGTCGGTGATGAGCAGCCCAAAACGTAGCGTCGGTATCACAGACCCGAGCGTCTGTGATGACTGGGAGTCAAACCCGGAGATAGTGATTTTATCCCGAGCGAGGTGTTGAACGCTCATGCAGATTTCTTTTAGCACTCTCACACTTAGGAGATTGACAAAGGACCCATTGTCAACTAAGATCTTCCCTATCTTGATGTCATGGCAATACCCGGAGACATATAGGGGACGGTTATGCTCGCACGTTCCAAGGAGGAGTTCTTCATCGCCGAAAGTGACGTCAGCAGTGTACACTTCTTCTAGCTCGTCCTTCATCTTTTCTTCGGCAAGGAAAGCTTGGAACTGCTCGGACTCTTGTAGTGCCTTGATCAAAGAATCTCTCGCCTCTTTAGATAGCAGGAGGGCATCGAGAATGCTCAGCTGCGAGGGTATCTTCCTCAAATGTGTCAGAACGTTGTAATCCACCTTGTTTTCTTGGGCGGGTCTTTGGCTGTAAGCTCTTCGGCGACTTGGTCATTGAGGGCGATATCTTCAAGGACTTTTTCTTTCCCCTTATCTTTTTTGTTCGATCCCTTGTTTGTGGGTTCAAGATTCTTTTCGGGTAACGTGAGATTACGCAGCTGAATGTTTTCGCGGGTCTTCATCCCTTTTGTTTCGGAGATAGATTCTTTGAAGAGAAGGCCGAGGGCTATTTCTTCATCAGAATCGCTCCCGAAGGTGAGAACTTGTGATCCCCCGGAACCAACCATGTGATAGTCGCTGACAGTTCTTTTGCGCTCATCTGTCGTGCTTCTCTGCTCTCGATGAGTTTTGCGCTTCATCCGCTTGAAATGCTGTCGATGAGCAACGTATCCCTGCTACCAATTTTTAAAGGCCATGCATTCCTCGGTAGAGTGTGTGATCCTCCGATGGTATAAGCAGTAGTTTGGATGTGCATCTAGTTCGTCCGGAAACGTATTTTCTGAAGTGTCTTCTTTGAAGGGTGGTAATTTCATTCCCATCGACAGGGCTTTAGTAAACTGCTTCCTTGTCTTCATCCTGCTTTTGCTGGCGGCAGAAGTGCTTCTATCCGGTTGGGGTACTATATGGCCTCTCAATACCGGAGCTTCTTCAACGTGACGTCGACGCTTGGCCCTTTCATATATGGCCGTTTCACGCTCTCGGTCAGATTTGCTTTTCTAAAGAGCTTCGCTCAGCAGTCTATCAATCAATTCATCCGATGGCTCCAGGGATTTTGATTCCGGTTATGGATCTGCCCCTAGTTTCTCTGCATCAGGAGCTTCTTTGCCCTTTATTGATGAGTAAGAGATCATGTGGCAGCTTGCCACGTAATCCTCGGGCTCTTCTGAAGAATTGTCTCCTTCATCAGCGTCATCGGCTTCATTCTCAAGAACATGCTTAAAGAATTCATCCAATGTGATTGGGATCCGAGCCTTCTGGTTATACTTCCAGTGCATCGATATATTTCTGCAAACCTGTACGACTGTCTTTGGGTTGGACGGGCTTCTTGGCCTTCTTCTTTTTCTTAAATACTTTGGAGGCTTAGCCTGAACGTTTTGTCCGCCTGAACGTTTTGTCCACCTTCACCAACTTTCAGCGTTAAGCGCGGCTTCAGCATCCCCTCAATAATCTCGGGTTTCAGCAGGCTCTTCCACCTAATCGCCGAACATGCTTGGAGATCTTTCAGCATTCTTTTCATTTTGGCTGAAAGAGCAACCTCCCATGGAGCTTCTTCTATAAAAGAGCATGATACCCCCGGCATATCCACCTTTTTAGGAGCGTATGGCTGGGACGGGCTTACCTTCCAATTCTCAGACAGCGCGAATTTTCCCTGTTGGTATTGGTCCTCAATCCAGCCTTTGAAGACGAAGCAATCTTCGATTGGATGGACTATTTCTCGGTGGTAGAGGCAGTAATTAGGATTGTTGGCATCGCCAGGCTGCAGTGGACGTCTTGGATCTGGCAGATTGATGAGCCTGTTGCGCACCGCCGGCACAAACAGGCTCCTCGTTTTATCCCGGGGAAACGAATAAGGGTGTCTTAGCTTCTCGTTGAAGAATCGATGTCTATCATTTTGGCGATCAGCTGGTTTTGGGCTGCTGCTGAGCATTGGCGATGAAGGTCGCTTTCCCTTTCCCCTTTTCATTTCGAGGCTCGATTTTTTAGGAAGACGGTCTATGGCCCATTTGATCCATTTGGGCCAGCTTGTCAATCAAGGCTTGGAAGGTAGTCGGCTTGAAAAATATCATGAACTAGGATATAGTCACCTGTGGATCGAGGGTACCCATGAACATGCCTACTGCAGGAGCTTCTTCGATACGTTGTTCGCATTTTGACCATAGGTTCCGCCACCAGATTGCATACTGAACCCATGTTTCTCCCGGATTCACGCTGGCATTGATCAACGCCGTAATTGGGGTGCATTCTCTGGCGCTTGCGAACATTTGTGTAAACAGTAGCTCCATTTCTGCAAATGTCTTAACGGAGTCATTCGGGAGCTCAGAGTACCATTCAAACGCTATCTCCGACAAGCTGCCAACAAACTAGTGAAGCAGCAGTTTTTCGTCACACCCAGTATTACCGCACAGGGCTCTGAATTGAGCAACGTGCTGGTGTGGATTACCCGTCCCTTTATACACGTGGAACTTAGGGATCGTGTATCCCGGCGGGTACTTTATTTGGTCGTACCAACCCGGATAGGGTCGTCCAGTCTTGACGATTTGGCCAGCTGCTTCGCTCGCCTGATGAGCTCGTATCTGTTGAGCTATATAGTCGTCAAGGGCGGCTTTGAAGATGGTCTCCTCATTGGCTGCTGAACAAGCAGGAAGAGGGTTTGATGTCTCCCCTCTGTCGTCTTCAAGGACAATCGTAGGGTCTTCAGCTGGAGGATCCGGCTGTATCATCATTCTGACCATATCATGGAATAAAAGCGCCATTTGTTTTATGTTAGCCGCTTGTTCCACGGCCTCTTTTTCTTTCTTCTCGAGAATTCTGCGGAGGAACTCGGCATTAGTTTCTTGTTCCTGACGCTGCTCCAACTACGTCTCCGGGCTTTCTTTTCATCCAGTGAGCGCGGCCATCTTCGTTAGCATCTCCTGGAGCTTTTGTTGTTGCTGCTCCTGAGCCTTTGTTATTGATCGGGTGAGTGGTCGATGGCCCGTGGAGATATGGCTATCCTCCTTTCCAGAAGCCACGTAAATGGTGTGCACTACCATGCCCCCAGACATAGGGCATTTGGATTCAATGCCTTTGAGCATTGTCGTGGACACGGGGACTTTCTCCGGCCTTCTTCTTTTGTGGGCGGTCGAAGTTGAGGGGATCGTTGCAGTGGGCACCCGAGTAGATGACACCTTCTGTGGTACGACAGGGTGGTCCTTCCATTGCCGAACCTTATATTCTTTGATTGGCGGGAATAGTCTTGGTTAATCACAGAGTCTTGGACCCTTCGCCAGACCCTATGGATTTTAGAGGACAGCCGCTGAGGGGGTTGCTCCGGCTTTACCTTTATGATCTTTTCAGCAGGCAGAGGAGAATTTTTCAGCACGGCAATTGGCGAATTCCTACACACCCTGTTAAGTGGTTCAAAGTTGTTCCCAGTTGGAACAGCGGCATCAACTTCCATCGTTGGAGCTGGTGGGGTAAGTCCAGAAGGGGAACTGCCCCCAGCTTTGCTCACTCGGCGCCAGTAGCGACGTCGAGCATGTCGAGCGGTCGGGACCACCTCTGTTGGGGTAGCTGCATCGTGCTTCATGCTTTGATGAGAGACCGCTGTTGGTGCCAGCCTATCAAAGACTGACGTCCGTTGAGAGAGGATGGTCAACCTGTCGAAGGCAGACTTTCGAGCAGGGGTAGCAGCTTTGGTGACTTCTCCTGGAGTGGGAGTTGGCACGGCCAATCTTATGAAGACCGACCCCTTAGTAGGAGAAGTCTCTCTGATGACTTCATTTACTGGAGCAGGGATGGTTATCGGCTTCGGGATAACTCCTTCAGGTATTGTAGGCTTTTTCATGGGCCTACCTAAGCTTTGGCCCAGTCTGTTAAAGACCGAGGCGTTGGATTTGGGCGACCAGTTGGGAGGGGCCGCGGTAGTTGCAAGCCGATCAAAGACCGACTTCTTTGGAGCTTCTTGCGATGGCACTGGGGCGTTGAAGCTCATTGGTGGGAGCATGGTCCCGAAGAACAGTCCAGTGGTGGCCTGAGTCACTTATTCTACTGGCATGACGAAGATGGAGGCCGCTTGGGGTCCAAAAGTCACTCCTCCGGCGAGGACGGAGTGGGAGTTATTGCAGTTAGTGCAGCTTGAAGACATTGATCTGCACGGGAGCAAGACACCAAATCTTAGTACCTCAGATCTAAGGGCAACCATATCAAACCGCGATCCGTTTGCGAACACGACACACGAATTGTGGAGTGGAAAGAGGAAAAGGTCCCACCGGGCGTGCCAGAATCTGTTCGCCGCCGAAAACGGGAGACGGGACCGCGTAGGATCGTCTTGCCTGAATTTAAGGGCAGATGCTATTTGGTTTTATCCGTCCACCTGTCCGAAGATGCCAAGTTGATTTATGGCACCATGTATCGGAGGTTTAGACGGATGCGGCCGTTGTAGCAGACTTCGTCAGATTCCCCCTCATTTGAGGGGTTTTTTATTGTTTGGACGCTCTTCCCTACAGGCGTAAGCCCATGCAGTTAATTACGCTACCGCGTCGCGGTAACAACTTTCTTCTTCTCCAGATGGTCACTTCATGTCGTTTGTGTTTATTTTATTTTTGGTTGCCCGTGGATTATATACGGAGACTAATTTGTGTTGTCGCTCGTAGGGCGTGGATTAGTCTAAATCCGTATTTTCTTAGATTTGGGTTTGGGTTGGTTTAAGTTAATCTCATTGAGATTAAGATCAACTTAAACGTTTGTTGACGATACGTTAGTCCAATTTTAGACTAAGATCTACTCAACAGGATTTTGGGAGCATTTAGATCCAACGAAAGAGTATTTAGACTCTATCGTTTTAGTTTAGAGACATTGCGGTCCATAAGTTTAAGGACATCATAGTCCATGGAGTTTAAAGACATCATAGTCTGTGGGGTTTAGTTTAGAGATGTTGCGGTCTATAAGTTCAAGGATATCATAGTCCATAAAGTTTAGTTTAGGGACGTTGTGGTCCATAAAGTATCTGGTTGTCGGGACCCGCCATCTTTCTGAAGACGTTGAAGAATTACAACGACACATATCAGAGGTGTGAAGAGATGTACCCTTAAACCAATGTTGGTTGGGGGATCTATAGTCAGGTTTGGGACTAAGACCAATTAAAAATATTGGGAGCACATGGGCTCAGTTAATCTGAATTGGAGGATTTATGGCCTACTTGGGCTCAGCCCATTCAGTTAAAGTGTTTGAACACTTATTTGGACTCGGTCCATTCATTTTTGAACAAAATGTTAACATTGTTTGGGCTCAGGCCCTTTCGTTCAATAATGCAGAGCAATAATTTTGGGCTCTAACACCCCTTCTTCTTTTGTCTTTTTATTGAGTGTTAGACACTCTTTATTATAGCATTGGGTCCTGTGTGATGAGTGTAGAACAATCTATGTCAAGAAGCGCCCACGTGAGGAGCACGTAGTGCGCTTGGCTCTGAGCGCCAGATAATGAGCGTAGAGCGCTCTTATCAAATAGCGCTTGGAGCGCTGAAGCACTTCTTTTGAAGTAGCGCTCATGTGAGGCGCACGTGGAGCGCTTGGCGCTGAGCGCTAGGCTTGGAGCGCTTCTTTTTAAAATTGGAGCGCTAAGACTCTTCTTTAACAGATCTAATTAGTTCTGAATTCTGTGCTCCGAAAATTAAATTCTCTGTTTATAAGAGACTTTGTCTCATGGATCTAAGAATTGTATTCTTCTCTTTTTGATGAGATGCTATGATCTCTCCGTTTCTGTGAAAGACTTTGTCTTGTAGATCTGTGATCTAGAAAGAGAACTAAGTTCTCATGATGTGAGAGTAAAAACTCTCAAATATTAAGGAGATGTTATGATCTCTCTTCTTTTTTTTTGTTTACCTTGAAGAAATTTTCTTCTTCTGAGAGCTTACTCTTTTCTTTTTTCTTTTTTGAGAACTTCAAATTTATGGGGGGTTCTTCTTTTTACGACTTGAAGTCTTGGGTCCTTTATATAGGGGAGGCTGATTTGTTGAATCAGTTAAGGAAATCTTTCCTCTGATTGATTTGGGGATGTTTCCCACTGTTGGATCTTTGATCCAAGGGCTTCTGTTTTACAGAAGGCAGTCTTCTTGTTTTTAACAAGATTGGGAAGATATTTTCCCATACATAACTTATTCTGTATCTTGGTGATTTTTAATCACCATTGGATCTTTGATCCTGTTAGGTCCGTGTTGCCCACCCCGGTGCTTACGGGGAGGCGGAAAACATAATAAAAATTGGATTTTTATGGACTTAGGCAACATGGACCAAGCTTGTGAGGATCTTTGCTAAACATAAACTTGCTAGACCTAACTACAAAGTAGCTAAGTGATGGAAAGGTTATACCTTTGGTCTTTAGTCCTTCTCTCCTTGCTCCTAGGAATGGTAGAAAGAGTTCACCTTGCTTGTCTTCTCCCGTCAAAGAAAGATCCACTTGAAAGCCACCACCTTTAGCTTCAACTCCAAGCTAGGAGTAACTAGAGTGCAAGAAATGCTAAGACTTGAACCCTAGAAGAGAGTAGAGAGGATCAAGTGAAGGTTTTTCTCAAGCTTTTTGTTTCTCAACACATGAGAGGGAGAGAGCTTGAGGGAGAGGATGAGCAAGAGAGAGAAATGATATGAGAGAATGAGAAAAAATAGAGCCATTCTCACTAATATGTGTGAATTAATTTAATTGAATAATTAGCTAGATAATTATCATGGTAAATCATGACATGACCATTATCATTTCAATTTGCAAAGATCAAAAAGCATCTTCCAAAAGAAATGATGATGGTCAAAGTGTCAACCTAGGTCAACAAGTCAAAGAAGTCAAATGGTCAACAACCACAACCATGGATAATTATTAAACTAATTACTAATTAACAATAACACACACATAAATATTAGGGTTAATAAAATGACAATAGCCATTAACCCTAATCAAGGTCCTCTCCCTCAATCTCAAGCAACTGTGCATACGCACCCGCATTCGTGATCCGAGGAACACGAACACAATGAGAAAAACCAATCTCAAATCATATACTAGGATCCGGCTTAAACCAAAGCCCGCTAGTATAAACTGTCCGGACAGCAAACGTGCACAAGTGCGCGAATGTGAACGAACCCTGTCGCAAAACCATGCGACCTCTACTCATTTAGCCTAAAGGCGAATAGCTCTCTGTGTGGGACTCTAAAGACTCGACACTACGCTGGCAGTGGGTTTAACCACAGACCGCAAGCGGCACTAGCTGTACGTAACGGTCCCCAGGTAGATGTCGATAAGAAGACTGACGAGGTGAACCCCATCTGAACTCCTGCTGAGCCTGTATGTGACAATCTCCGTACAGTCCGGTCTGTTCGTCTGATACATCGCATGGCGGGCCTAGGGGGGCGGTAAACGTCAGTCCCCTAATAGCGGTACAAGTCGTGTCGGAATGAAGCCCAATACACCCTGAGATAACACTGGAAACCTACCAGTATATCTCGCTTGCCCTGGCCAGGGACTACTCGTGTAATGGCTCTCCTAGACACAGCGCGATGTCAACCCCCAATACCGGGAGAGACGAATCCTGTCTAACCGTCACTGCCTCCAAGTGCTTCGGGACTGCTCCCAACTACTACCTGTTTGCACGACTCAGTAGAGCCGTGGTAGGGTAGCAATCAAAGAACAGTGGGAACACACTCGAGGCAAAGTGACAGTGTCAAGTCAGCGGACTAAGCTGTACTCATGTCACCTGGGAACTGATAACTGACGATAGGTATAATACCAACCATCAGTTCCCGACGAGTCCTGTCCAGTGTACTCGTAACCTAACGAGCACCCGCATACTATCTCAAGTACGACGTACTGACGGCTGTGGGACAGACCGTCTCCCGTGCTGGGATGAGAAGCGCATACGCTAGTCTACTCTGGAGTATCGATGCCCTATCTCGATACTCCCACGACTAGGGACGTGTATAAGGATGTGCTTGTAGATTACCCAGCCCCCACGAGTGTGATCGCCATCACAACGCCGGTAATCAAGCAAAGATCCTAAGGGCTCTACTAATGTGTATAGGTGATATAATAAATAAACACACATGTACACATTAAAGCAGAGACAAACCAAGTAGCATACTACTATATTGAGCAAGATTGTCTGTACAACTGTGAATATCCCAAGCTTCCATCAAGTAATATACATACTAGTATGATACAGTAATGGCCTCTAGGGCATATACACTAACAATCTCCCACTTGCACTAATGCCATGTACTGGCGTATCGAAGACCTATCATCTCGATCAGCCGCTCGAACTGAGTCTGGGGTAGAGCCTTGGTGAATGGGTCCGCAGTGTTGTCCTTTGTGTCCACTCTCCGCACCTCGATCTCCTGTCGATCAATGATCTCCCTGATCAGGTGATACCGCCTTAAGATGTGCCTGGATTTCTGATGGGACCTTGGTTCCTTTGCTAAAGCTATAGCCCCATTGTTATCGCAATACAAAGGTATTGGGTCAACAATGGACGGAACCACCTGAAGTTCACTAATGAACTTCTTAATCCAGACCGCCTCTTTTGCGGCATCGCTTGCAGCAATGTATTCAGCCTCCATCGTTGAGTCTGCGACGGTATCCTGCTTGGAACTCCTCCAACATACCGCCCCTCCGTTGAGGGTAAACACAAAACCCGAGACGGACTTGCTGTCATCTTTGTCACTCTGGAAGCTTGAATCGGTAAAGGACTCGACCCTGAGGTCTCCATTACCGTAAACCAGGAACATCTCCTTAGTCCTTCTCAGGTACTTAAGAATGTTCTTCACTGCTGTCCAGTGGTCCTCCCCTGGGTCTGACTGATACCGGCTTACCGTGCTCAACGCGTAAGCTACATCTGGTCTTGTACATAGCATCGCATACATTATAGATCCTACCGCCGAAGCGTAGGGTATAGTGCTCATGCGAACCCTCTCCTCGTCAGTCTTAGGAGACATCTTCTTGGAGAGGGTAATTCCGTGCAATGCGGGTATGTTACCGCGCTTGGAATCCTCCATACTAAATCTCTTTAGTACGGTCTCTATGTACCTGGACTGCGAAAGTCCCAATAGTCTCTTGGATCTATCTCTATAGATCTTGATCCCCAGAATGTACGAGGCATCACCCAGGTCCTTCATGGAGAACCTTTGTGACAAAAACAGCTTGACCGATTGTAGCATAGGAATGTCATTTCCTATCAAAAGAATGTCGTCCACGTACAAGACTAGGAATACGACAGTTCGTCCTACAATCTTCTTATATACACAGGGTTCATCTTCGTTCTTGATGAAATCAAATTCCTTGATTGCCTCATCAAAACAGATGTTCCAGCTCCGCGATGCCTGCTTTAATCCATAAATGGATTTAAGCAACTTGCACACCTTTCCGCTGCTCCCACTGTCTACGAAACCTTCTGGTTGATCCATGTAAACGCACTCTTCCAAACAACCGTTTAGGAAAGCCGTTTTAACATCCATCTGCCAGATCTCATAGTCATGGAAGGCAGCAATGGCAAGTAGGATCCGAATGGATTTGAGCATAGCCACCGGAGAAAAAGTTTCGTCATAGTCCAAACCAGGTCTTTGACGGAAACCTTTTGCAACGAGCCTAGCTTTATAGGTTTCCACCTGCCCATCTACACCAAGTTTCCTTTTGTAGATCCATTTGCATCCAACGGGTTTTACCCCAGCTGGAGCAATATCCAAGGTCCACACTTTATTGGCGTACATGGACTCCATTTCGGATTGCATTGCTTCCTGCCACTTATCAAAGTCCCTACTGATAATGGCCTGCCTGAAACTGGTAGGGTCATCTTCTTCCAAGATGCAATCCTCTCGATCCCCGTCTATGAGAAAACCGTAGTATCTCTCGGGCGGATGAGAAATCCTACCAGATCTGCGGAGTGGCTGAGGTTCGTCTGGGGTTATTGAATCTAGCGGTTCCTCCAAATTTTCAGTTAAAGCTTGTGTTTCTGGAATTTCATCCAGTTCTACCGTGCTGCCACTAATGTTTTTAACAAGAAATTCTTTTTCTAAAAATGTGGCATTTCTTGAAACAATTATCTTCTGTTCCTCTGCATGGTAGAATAGATACCCACTTGAATCTTTTGGGTATCCCACAAACTTACACAAAACTGCCCGTGCCTCAAGTTTGTCTGGGTTCTGCTTTTTGACATAAGCTGGGCAACCCCAAATCTTAATACGTTTAAGATACAAACTTTTACCACTCCATATTTCATACGGAGTCTTAGGCATGGATTTGGATGGAACTTGATTCAATAGATGTGCTGCAGTTTGAAGTGCATATCCCCAGAATGAAAGTGGTAACTCAGCACTACTCATCATGGAGCGAACCATATCCAGTAGGGTACGATTCCTCCGCTCCGATACACCGTTGTGCTGTGGTGTATAAGGAGGAGTAAGCTGAGAGAGAATACCATTCTCTTTTAAGTAATCTAGGAATTCCGTGCTTAAGTACTCCCCTCCTCTATCAGACCGGAGGATCTTGATACTTTTGCCAATCTGGTTCTCTACTTCCTTTCTGAATTCCTTGAATTTCTCAAAAGCTTCAGATTTGTGTTTCATTAGATACACATATCCGAACCTAGAGAGATCGTCAGTGAATGTGATGAAGTACGAGAACCCACCCCTTGCATGTATAGACATCGGACCACACACATCACTGTGTATGAGTCCCAAGAGCTCTCTTGCTCTTTCTCCATGTCCGGTGAACGGAGATTTGGTCATCTTCCCTTTGAGACAAGACTGACAAGTTTCATAAGATGAAAACTCGAACGTATTCAAGAGTCCATCTTTATGCAACTTACTCAGTCTTTTCTCTCCGATATGACCAAGCCTACAATGCCACAAGTAGGATTCATTCGTATCTGAATTCTTCCTCTTGCGTGTGTTTTGTATATTGAGAACTGTATTCTGATTTAGAACGTAGATACCATTACACAGTGTACCCTCTGCAACCAGTACCTTATGAAGGTAAATGTTCATGATATTCTTTTCAAGAACAAAGTCATATCCATCTTTATCGAGTAAAGAAACTGATATGATGTTGCAAACCATGGAGGGTACATAGTAGCAATCGTTCAAAATCATAGTCTTGCCATTAGGCAATACTAGGTGATATTCACCGACGGCTGCCGCATTAACTTGTGCTCCGTTCGCTACTCTGAGCGACATATCACCCGGTGCAACTTTCCTACTTTTTCTCAGTCCCTGCAATAAATTACAGATATGAGATCCTGATCCGGTATCAAGTACCCAGGAGGTAGGGCTGACCGTAAAACAGTTCTCAATTACAAGAACACCTGAAGTAGATGCAAAACCATGCTTCTTCTTCAACTGGGTATCCTGGAAATCCATACTTTCCTCTTTCCCATTCTCATACTCATGACTGTTGTCACAAGTTAGAGCTGAACCAACTTTCCCCAGTCCCGAATAAGAATTCGGTTCGGTCAAGCGATACATTTTATTATCTTGATTAGGGCGTGAAAAGGTTGCTGCCTGGAGAGAGAGAAAAGAAACACTCAGCGTATGCTCTTGCAAGATTAGATTGGTTTATTAATTTATCTAACCAGGATGTCTCCCACTGTTTACTCAAATTCTTCTTAAAACCTTTTAAAAGAAGAACTAGCCGGGTTTTAATTCACGTCACAATACTTGCTTAACCTTTCAGCCAGGCTAGTGTCGGTACTTCGAGGGAGGTTTTCCAACGCTTTCGCGAAGTTCCTTAATTAAATAACCTCTTTTCCCAGGGGGCGTAACCCCGCTAACACCTTTCTAGACACCTACTAGGTTTATAGCATTGATCGTTAAGTGAAATAATCTCCCGAGAGTAGACCAACTCATCAGTGGGATCGGGATCCAACTGTCATTGTGTGATAACCTAGATGGAATCCACTCTAGTCACCACACTCCAGAAGGTATGCTAAATCTGCAAGTTTCAGTTCTTTTGAAACTCCCGATGTGGTTTTTGCCCCTAGGACCCAAGTGATCTTGACACAGTCAACAAATCAAAAGGTCCTAGTCAAGTTCATCCCGTCATTATCTTGATTGCATTAAACCCACCTGCATAACCCTTGACACGGTCAACAAGGTTCTACAAATGTCCTAACCAATCACATTGTATCCAGCAAATAAGCTACACTTAGCTACCGTTCACTGCGCCTTGACACAGTCAACAAACGCAGCACGAATACTAAGTATAACTTATAAGAAACGATGGAGGGCTACGGCTGGGTTTTTGGCGAAAAACCCGTTAACGTAATGAACTTGATATCGTTGAAGGAACGTGATACATCCTTTTGAAAAACATAGTGGCGAAAACTTTTGCTAAAGAGGTCACTCCCTGTGAAGGGATCTCGGCTCTTTCCTCGTCGAGTGAGGTGCTGGGCATTCGTAAGATGAATACCTCGATGCAAAGCAAGAATAATCGACTATGATGAAGTTATTACCCTGACGCAAACCTTTTGTCCAAGGGGTCACTCCCGATGAGGGGATCTCGGCCCTTGCCTCGTCGATTGAGGTGCTGGGCATTCATAACCGAATACCTCGATGCAAAACAAAAAGATGAACGTCCTTGTAATAACAGCTTTTTGAAAAACTTGTTCCAACAACGTATTTTAGGTTTATTTTCTTGCATTAGTTCTTTTAATGCGTCCCATCATTTAAATCCTACCATTGCAGAAAACAACCAAAATATGACGTACGCTTATGCCATTCGCATTCGCCACGGGGCTCCGTCATCACCCGTTAGGTTACTTAACTAACGACAGAGCGGGGGCTGGGCTAGCGCGGCTGTAAAACATAAGCAACGCCTAAATAGTTATTATATATAGCAATATAGCAATGATAGCCAATCCAGATCACAGATGAACACTTTGGATATACTAGGAACCCGCAATTCGTTCGAGCCTGCAACGAAAAATGGATTACACGGTCGCGATGAATAGCCAAACCCCACCCAAGACCCCTACGAGTGCGGCAAACTACCCGCCAAGTACCCGAAGCGAAGCAACCTCCCTCAATGCCATGAGTAGGCCACTCGGCACTTCGAGCTACCCGGTAGTTTGTGCACCCCCTCCATGGGTCTATCCTAGGAGCAAAAACAGTAAAAAGAATTATACAATGACGGCTACAACCCCGACCCGGTTGTGCGGCCAAACAAATAATATTACATCAATTTACAAATTTATTACATGAATGAAAGAAAAAGAAACTCTCATCTCACATCCACCCGGCTATTCATCCGCGACAATCCAACGAGTTCATATACACAAACCATCAACAACAATCACAGATCACAGATATGTATAACCCCGACTAATCGTCATATAGCGATTAGCCGACGTTCAATACATAAGAACATCACAGATATAACCTTTATAGTCAAAGTATATTGAAGTTCGGAAAAAATACGGAATTATAGGCCCCCAAAAACAAATTTCTATTCTGGAAAATCTGGGCACATATAATATATCTGAAAAATCCTAAAACCATGTCAGAAACACACTGCACCAAAGACGACACAGTAACTCACCTAGTTGGCCGCGCTTCCGCGGCAATAGCTTGCTATTGCCGCGGAAGCGCCGCGCTCTGGTAGAGTTCCTGTCTCGTTTTTGGTGGGTTTCTTCTAAAAAGCCTGAGATGATTTTTGGGATATAACAAATTTTGTTTTGACCAGAAAAAATTTTAACAGAAACTCAGATTTTTACAACTTGGTTTTTTCGATTTTTCCGTTTCGAACTTCGATACACTTTACTACCAAGCTAGTTTATGTTTAGTTAGGCTCTGATACCACTGTTAGGTCCGTGTTGCCCACCCCGGTGCTTACGGGGAGGCGGAAAACATAATAAAAATTGGATTTTTATGGACTTAGGCAACATGGACCAAGCTTGTGAGGATCTTTGCTAAACATAAACTTGCTAGACCTAACTACAAAGTAGCTAAGTGATGGAAAGGTTATACCTTTGGTCTTTAGTCCTTCTCTCCTTGCTCCTAGGAATGGTAGAAAGAGTTCACCTTGCTTGTCTTCTCCCGTCAAAGAAAGATCCACTTGAAAGCCACCACCTTTAGCTTCAACTCCAAGCTAGGAGTAACTAGAGTGCAAGAAATGCTAAGACTTGAACCCTAGAAGAGAGTAGAGAGGATCAAGTGAAGGTTTTTCTCAAGCTTTTTGTTTCTCAACACATGAGAGGGAGAGAGCTTGAGGGAGAGGATGAGCAAGAGAGAGAAATGATATGAGAGAATGAGAAAAAATAGAGCCATTCTCACTAATATGTGTGAATTAATTTAATTGAATAATTAGCTAGATAATTATCATGGTAAATCATGACATGACCATTATCATTTCAATTTGCAAAGATCAAAAAGCATCTTCCAAAAGAAATGATGATGGTCAAAGTGTCAACCTAGGTCAACAAGTCAAAGAAGTCAAATGGTCAACAACCACAACCATGGATAATTATTAAACTAATTACTAATTAACAATAACACACACATAAATATTAGGGTTAATAAAATGACAATAGCCATTAACCCTAATCAAGGTCCTCTCCCTCAATCTCAAGCAACTGTGCATACGCACCCGCATTCGTGATCCGAGGAACACGAACACAATGAGAAAAACCAATCTCAAATCATATACTAGGATCCGGCTTAAACCAAAGCCCGCTAGTATAAACTGTCCGGACAGCAAACGTGCACAAGTGCGCGAATGTGAACGAACCCTGTCGCAAAACCATGCGACCTCTACTCATTTAGCCTAAAGGCGAATAGCTCTCTGTGTGGGACTCTAAAGACTCGACACTACGCTGGCAGTGGGTTTAACCACAGACCGCAAGCGGCACTAGCTGTACGTAACGGTCCCCAGGTAGATGTCGATAAGAAGACTGACGAGGTGAACCCCATCTGAACTCCTGCTGAGCCTGTATGTGACAATCTCCGTACAGTCCGGTCTGTTCGTCTGATACATCGCATGGCGGGCCTAGGGGGGCGGTAAACGTCAGTCCCCTAATAGCGGTACAAGTCGTGTCGGAATGAAGCCCAATACACCCTGAGATAACACTGGAAACCTACCAGTATATCTCGCTTGCCCTGGCCAGGGACTACTCGTGTAATGGCTCTCCTAGACACAGCGCGATGTCAACCCCCAATACCGGGAGAGACGAATCCTGTCTAACCGTCACTGCCTCCAAGTGCTTCGGGACTGCTCCCAACTACTACCTGTTTGCACGACTCAGTAGAGCCGTGGTAGGGTAGCAATCAAAGAACAGTGGGAACACACTCGAGGCAAAGTGACAGTGTCAAGTCAGCGGACTAAGCTGTACTCATGTCACCTGGGAACTGATAACTGACGATAGGTATAATACCAACCATCAGTTCCCGACGAGTCCTGTCCAGTGTACTCGTAACCTAACGAGCACCCGCATACTATCTCAAGTACGACGTACTGACGGCTGTGGGACAGACCGTCTCCCGTGCTGGGATGAGAAGCGCATACGCTAGTCTACTCTGGAGTATCGATGCCCTATCTCGATACTCCCACGACTAGGGACGTGTATAAGGATGTGCTTGTAGATTACCCAGCCCCCACGAGTGTGATCGCCATCACAACGCCGGTAATCAAGCAAAGATCCTAAGGGCTCTACTAATGCGTATAGGTGATATAATAAATAAACACACATGTACACATTAAAGCAGAGACAAATCAAGTAGCATACTACTATATTGAGCAAGATTGTCTGTACAACTGTGAATATCCCAAGCTTCCATCAAGTAATATACATACTAGTATGATACAGTAATGGCCTCTAGGGCATATACACTAACAGATCCAACGGTGCTCTGATTTTCAGAGGACAATCTTTCCTGTTTGGAAAGATTTGAGGAGTATTTCCTCAACGGAACTTTCTTTCTGGTAATTTGATGATTTTTAATCATCTTTGTTGGATCTTTGATCCAAGGGTGGGGAACATTTAGTTCCAACGCTAGCGCTCTCGTGCTTTGCACGTGTGCGCTGCATCTGAGTCTTTGACTCTTGGTGCTAGCGCACTTAGCGCTAGCGCTCTCGTTCTTTGCACGTGAGCGCTGCATCAGAGTCTTTGACTCCTAGCACTAGCGCACTTAGCGCTAGCGCTCTCGTGCTTTGCACGTGAGCGCTGCATCAGAGTCTTTGACTCTTAGCGCTGGTGCTGCTAGCGCTCTCGTGCTTTGCACATGAACGCTGCCTCAGAGTTTTTTGACTCCTAGCGCTGGCGCTTTTGGCTCTAGCGCTCTTATGAGGCGCTGTCTTATTTTAAACTTCAAATTTTGAAATTTCAAATAGAGCTTTTCTCTCTGATTGGGGGAAACAGGCAATCCCCATGACTAAAAGCCCACATGATTATATGTGAGCGGCAGAACTTATATAAGTGATCATCCCTTTTTGTACAAAAAGGGGACTGATTATACAGAGCCCAAACAAGTGCTTGGCACTTTTCAATAAAAAAACTGAATGGACCAACCCCAAATTGGTTAGGTCCCATGAGGATCGAACCTCCCTGATTCAGACCAACCGAGCCCATGTGCTCATGATTTCACAAACTGATCTTAGTCCCAAATACGACTATTGATCTTCCAACTGATGATATCCAAAACGATACTCATCCCACATCCTCCCGAGGAAATCTCAGTCTCAAAATTTGACTAATGATTTCCGGGTTTACCACTAACTCCTTTTTCCCTCAAATATAGGAATTGGTTCAAGGGCACATCTCTCCACACCTATGATCCACGCCGTTCTAATTCCTCAACGTCTTCAAAGAGGTGGTGGTCCCGACAACCAACAGCTTTTTGGTGCACTTCCAAACTGATGTGCACACCTCAAATCAGACCGCACCCCAAGCTGGGTGCATCCTATATCATTAATGTTCATCCCGTCATGTAAAAAATATACGTGCGCACAAGATGATCAACGGACCGAGACGTCCTTAAACTAAAACCTCACCTACAAAATGGTGATCAACGGACCGAGACGTCCATAAACTAAAACCTCACCTCCAAAATGGTGATCAACGGACCGAGATGTCCTTAAACTAATATTCGCCTCAAAAATAGCAATAATGGACCGAAATATCCCTAAACTAGGACAACAGAGCCCAAATGCTCTCTTGTTGGATCTGAAACAAAAATGATCCTAACACCTTATTAAGTATATTTTAGTCTCAAATTGGACTAACGTATCCTTAACAAAAAACCAACCGAGCCCCAACTACTCACATACATTTAAGTCGATCTTAATCTCAAACCAGATTGATGATCCTTAAATAAAAAAAAACCTAAATCTAAGATATACGGATTTGGACTAATCCACGCCCTACGGGCGACGACATAAATTAGTCTCTGTATACAATCCACGGGCAACCCAAACCAAAATAAAACAAACACACACGACACGAAAAGAACTTCTGGAGCAGAAGAAAGTGGTTATCGCGGTGCGGTAACGTAATTAACTGCAGGGGATTGCGCATGCAAGGAAGAGCATCCCCACAATCAAAAAACCCTCGCAAACAAGAGGAATCTGACGAAGTCTGCTACAACGGCCGCATCCGTCCAAACCTCCGATATACTGTGCCATAAATCAACTTGGCATCTTCGAAGAGATGGACGAATTAATCCAAATAGCATCTGCCTCCAAAATTCAGGCGAGACGTCCTAACGTCCCGGTCGCGTCTTTTAGCTGTGAACAAGCCTGTGGCGAACCCACGGAACCAAATCCCGGTGATATTCGGTCGGCCTTTTCTAGCAACTTCCAATACTATAATAAATTGTCGTAACGGTTCTATGAACCTATCCTTCAGGAAGATGACAATTGAGCTTAACATTTACTGGCTAGGAAGTCAACCATCTGAACCTTCTGCTCATCTAATCGATATATGTTATGTCCACGAGATAGCTTCCGACAGCTGCGAAGTTGAGGAACTTTGTGAATGATATCGATGACACTAGTGCGTCATTGTACTATATTAGTGAAGACCCTTTTGAAAAGTCCACCCCCGAGATTGAATTCTTTGACTTGTCGCAAAAGTTAGTTGAGCTTTCTGAGTCAATATCTTACGCAAGCTATGAACCTCTTAAGGAGTCCGAGTATAATTCTCATACCCTACCTTCTATCATCTCTCCGCCAACACTAGATCTCTAGCCACTGCCTTCTCATCTTAAATATGCATATTTAGATGAGAATGAGTCCTTACCCGTCATCATATCAGTTTCTCCAGTTTTAGAGCAAGAGAGCGCTCTTTTGTCGGTCTTGAGATCAAATCGGCAAGCTCTTGGTTGGACAATGGCAGACATCAAAGGGATTAGTCCCTTGATTTTTGAACATCATATACATTTTATGGATGAAGCCAAACCAGTCCGAGACCCACAAAGACGGTTGAATCCTGTCATGAAGGAGGCATTAAGGGAAAAATCGTCAAATGCCTAGATAATGACATAATTTACCCAATATCTCATAACCAATGGGTAAATCCTATTGATGTGGTCCCTAGAAAATCCGGCATTATGGCCATAACTAATGAGGCTAATGAGTTGATCCAAACACGCACCCAAACTGGGTGGTGGGTATTATTGATTATAGGAAACTCAATGCCACAACGAGGAAAGATCACTTCCCTCTAACTTTTATTGACCAGATGTTGGAACAATTAGCCGTCATGAATACTACTGTTTCTTGGACGGATACTCCGGCTATAACCAGATCCCCATTGCCGAAAAGGATCAAGATAAGACAACATTTACGTGTCCTTCGGTACTTTTACTTATAGACGCATGCCCTTTGGGTTATGCAATGCTCCCGCTATATTTAAGCGGTGTATAATGGGGATATTCTCGGACATGGTCGAGAATTTTTTGGAGATATTTATGGACGATTTCTCTAAATTTGGGGACTCCTTTGAGGAATGCCTATGTCATCTTGACGTTGTTCTTACCCGCTGTAAAGATAAGAACTTAACTTTAAATTAGGAAAAATATCATTTCATGGTTCAAGAAGGTATTTTCCTTGGGCATATCATTTCACGAAAAGGCATGGAGGTAGACAGAGCTAAAATAGATGTCATCCATAACCTTCCCCCTCTTAAATGCGTCAAAGATGTACAATCCTTTTTTGATCATGCAGGATTTTATAGGAGATTCATTAAGGACTTTAGCAAAATTACTAGACCCTTAACTCTTCTCTTGGCCAAGGATACAACATTTCACTTCGATTCGGATTGCGAGGCTACTTTTGAATCACGTAAAAGCTCCCTCACTACAGCCCCCGTTCTGTTATCTCCGGACTGGATTCACCCTTTCGAGCTTATGTGTGATGCATCTGATTTTGCTATTGGTGCAGTCCTAGGACAGCACATTGATAAGATACCATATGTAATTTACTATGAAAGTAGGACCTTGAACGATACCAAATGAATTATACAACTATCGAGAAAGCAGTTGTATTTGCATTAGAAAAATTCAAACCCTACTTGATTGGCTCTCCAGTTGTAGTTTACACCGATCATTCCACCCTAAGACATCTTTTATCAAAGAAGGATGCTAAATCCAGGCTAATACATTGGATCATGTTGTTACAAGAATTTGATCTTGTCATACGAGACAAGAGTGGATGTGAGAACGTCGTAGCCGGTCATCTTTCACGTCTTTCTTCTTCACCAACGTCGACCTTGCCAATAAACGATTCCTTTCCTGACGAACAGCTCTTGACCATATCCTGCGAACCTTGGTTCGTGGATATTGTGAATTATTTAGCAACGGGACTTCTACCCAGCGAATGGTCAAAACAGGAATATCATCGATTTCTATCCCAAGTAAAACACTTTTACTATGATGAACCTTATTTGTTTAAGTATTGTCCCGATCAAATCATTCACCGATGTGTCCCTAATGATGAATTCAAGAGTGTATTGTTTTTCTGCCATGATCAGGCATGTGGCGGTCACTTTGGTCCACGAAAAACGGCGGAGAAAGTTTTGCAATGTGGCTTTTATTGGCCAACATTATTTAAAGATGCATATGATCATTGCAAAACTTGTTCACGTTATCAACACATGGGTCGGATTTCACGTAGATATGAGATGCCACTCCAACCTATCTTGGTTGTGGAGATATTTGATGTTTGGGGAATTGATTTTATGGGCCCATTTCCCAACTCTTTTAGGAATTTATACATCTTATTAGCGGTTGATTATGTCTTGAAATGGGTGGAAGCGGTACCGTGTTGAACTAATGACAGCAAGGTTGTCATTAAGTTCTTGAAAGAAAATATCTTTTCGCAATTCGGACACCCCCGCGCTATAATCAGTGACAACGGGACGCATTTATGCAATCGGTCTTTCGAGACTTTAATGCGGAAATATTCAATCAACTACAAGCTTTCTACGTCCTATCATCCCCAAACGAGCGGGCTAGCAAAGATCTACAAGCTTTCTAAGAACCATAAAGATTGGTCCACCAAATTGACGGATGCTCTTTGGGCATTTCGTACTGCTTATAAGACCGATCTTGGTATGTCTCCATACCGACTAGTATTTGGAAAGGTATGCCACCTTTCTGTCGAGATCGAACATAAAGTAATGTGGGCTATTAAAGAGCTTAATTGTGATTTGGATCAAATCTGCAGCTATCGGAAGCTATAATTAAATGAGCTAATCGAACTTCGCAATGAAACTTACGATAATGCGGTTATAGTAAAGAACCGGACTAAAGTGCTTCACGATAAAAACCTTTTGAGGAAAACTATCACACCGGGACAACAAGTCCTTCTTTATGATTCCCGTCTCCACTTTCATCCTGGTAAGCTTAAATCTCGTTGGAAAGGACCTTTTATGGTGCGGTATGTGTACCTGCACGGTACAGTGGATATAGAAAATTTTTAAACGGTTCTATTTTTAAAGTAAACGGGCATAGATTAAAACCATACTTTTCCGCTGACCCATCGGAGGAGCTCCTGTTCGTACATGAGCCGCTTTATCACAACTAACTTTCCTCTGCTTCACCTCCATGTTTCGGTAACAGTGTTTCATCTAAGAATGGAGGTGGGTATCTGTGCGTGCCAAAGAACAAGTTTGAGGGTAGTTTTTCATTTAACTATTATTTTATCCCTAATATTTTCCTCCCATGTCTACAGGTCTATGCGCTCAAAGAACAACATCAGTGAGGACACTGCTGCAAACAGGTTTGGGGGGAGGTTTGTATTTACTGAAATATCATTTGGCAATAGGCACTATATAAAAATAAAATAAAATAAAAATATCATATAAAAGTTTTCTTGGAAATTAAAGTTAGAAAGTGAAAAATACATATGATAGGAAGGAAAAATTTAAGAAAAGTAAGAAAATTAGATGTTTTATAACGAAACTAGTAAAACATAGTCATGAGCTGTTGTCCCAAGGGTTGGTAAGATGAAGAAAATCACTAATCTGATGATAGAAATAAGTCTGAAAAATAGTCCATATTCTTGAGTCCAAACATCTGAACGTTGATACCCTACTATATGCTGTCACGCCCCGCTTCCCAGAGTACGCAAGATTGGGCACGTGACATAGCCAACCATGCTACCTGTGGGTAGGAAATATCCATCCACAGTCACATTACGGTTGTAGAGATATCAAGAATAAAATATTAAACTAATCTAATACATGTCCAAATCCATAATAACCAGAGTCAATGATAAATAAGTGCGGAAGCAAATGATCCAATGCAATAATAGAAAGGTACGTCCCGTAATGCGGGATCACACCTGGAAATAAAATGCAATAAATGAACTAACCACTACAGAACTCACAAATCAGCCTGTTGGCTGAAGTACTCCTGCTCAGTCGTCGACAGTGGTAAAGAATCTGGGCCATGCAAAACCCAGACGTCAGCGCGTCATGTCAACCAACAATATAATATGAACATGGTAATAAGCAATGCAGGTATGAACATGAATAAAGCAGTACTAAGAAATAACAGTGCAGGGTAATGTGCAGTGGTAACTAAACTGTCCTATCAGGTTTCTACTCTATAGTCTTTGAAATCAATTGATGAATCGTCGATGTAACTCAATAGTATCCCGTGCGTGCCCGGGACCACGGTCAAGATCCTCGGGGCTGAATCCGAGACGTGCCGCTAAGCAGTAAAAGGTGGTAGGATGGGCGAGTGATGTCAGCATCAACACTCCGGGGCTGGCCAAGCCCGTAAGACTGATCAGAACATGTATCGAACTGTTGAGTTACAAGTCGGTTTCACCTTTGATTTCCCCATACCCCCAAGCTATGTATGTCAGGTCAGGTATTCAGTAGTCAAGGACTAATGCCAACACAAAATCCGGTAAGAGTAGGTCTGTCTGGATAAACAGCAGGAATGGTCAGGTTTGTTGGCATTAGGCATGAGATCAGGTAACAGGTAAAGCCATGGTACATCAGGTCAACCAGGTAATGTATAAAGGTGTCATGTCATGTCAAGAGTGTACGGTACCATGTCATGTCAAGTAGGAAGTGTAACAGGTCATGTCAGGAAGCACAAGATGTCATGTGGGTGCTCATAATCAAATTAACATAAACATGTGTATAAATAAACAAGCATGAGTACTATCAGAACAATAACTGGAACATGTAATATGATATGCCAATAGATATAATTTCAAGGATATGGATGCACAGTTATCGATTAGGGTTACATTTATAGTTCCAATATTAATTAGGATACAATTTATTAAACATGGAGTGTTAATATCACATTATTATGTAGTGATGTGATCTATGGATGCAATTATATGTATCTTAAATGCGATGGATGCAAACGGGTATCCGAAAATTTATAAAACTATAAAATGGTAATGTGGGATGTACAACTAAACAATATGTGATATAAATATTGATATAATAATATTAATATGGATAGCATATTCAAAGCGATTAGTAACTATAAAAGATGTATTGATTAACCATGCACAAGAAGGTTCCGTTCAGAAATTTAGCGTCACCCTAATTTGTAAAATAGCTTAAAAATAACAAATGTTCTCCAAAAGAGACGTATCTTATACCAAAACAAAGATAATTCAATAAGGTTTTCAGTTTTATAAGTATAAGCATCTCAGGTTATCCCTACAAAAAGTTATGAATATTCAAAGTTGAAAGTTTGCTGCTGGAATTTCCCTGGACAGCAGTTTAGAGACGTGTTCATTTGCATTTTACGTTAATTAAACAATTTATTTTGCAAGTAAATATTTTATAGAGTTATAGTATTCTGAATTAGCTTCGTAACGAACTAAAGAACGTATCCTAATGATTTTTCTATGATTTATAATGAATTTTATAAGATAAGGTGTACAGTAAATTTCAGATTTGTCATATCCGATTTTTCAACGACATTTCATATGTAAACTATAAGATTTTCAAATGTATAATATTATAAAATGAAGATTATAAAAGTATATAGCATGTAGCAAGATTAACTTGCCTCGATGGGTCGCGAATCGGGAAAACGGAACGTTAACCGTCGTCGGGGAAAACTCGCGACGGCGCACGGTTCACGGAATGAACCCAAACGACAAACAAAGGAACCACACGGGTCGGGGTATCTCGCTGGAACGTCGAGAAACGTCACCGGCACGACGGAATTCCGGTAACAAAAGAACAGTTAAAAGAAATGAGAAACGAGACATGAAGCAAGAAGAGAAAAATGATAAAGAGAAGTACGAGAGAATATATAAGGGGTAGAGAGAGAGAGAAAGTGGAGAGAGAGAGAAGAAGGAGAGAGAGAAAGTGGGGACCACGGGGTTAAAGGGGAGGTTGCGATTGGCTGAGAGAATAAATTGAGAAGGATATAAAATATTGTAAAAATATTATATGGTTAACTTAAAGATTTAAAAGATAGGTAATGAACAGTAAGATATCAGATTAGTTAGAAAAATATATGCGAAGGTTTTAATATTATTAAAAATTTGGGATTTTGGCGCCAAATGAAACATTTCCAAATTGCGCCCGGGTTGGGTCCAAAAATTCGAAATTCAAATAATAGGATTTTAAGCGGGTTCCAAATTTTAAAATGAAATGTTTTATGATTAAAAAGCATACTCTCAAAACGGACACACGTGCGTGCACGTAGCCATCCAAACTCGCCCGTTTCACTGAACGGGACGAGAACACAATGCACGGACGCTACCACGAGGCTAAGGGTGTCAAGTAGGCCAAGATGAATATTTTTAATTTTATTTTAGATGCTAAAATTTGTTATATGCAGAATGACTTAGCCAGATAAAATTTTACAGTAACACCCAAATAAGCAAGATAAATGAAATGAGTAATATCTAATGCTCAACCAATAACAGAAAATAGTAGCATTGGGCTCGGGTGTTACATTATACCCAACTACAAAAAGAATTTCGTCCTCGAAATTCCAAGAATACAAAGATAGATAACTACAAGAAAAGGTGAGGAAACTTCTGCCGGATTTCATCTTCTCGTTCCCAAGTGGATTCTCCATGCGATCGATTACCCCAAGAAACTAGCACAAGAGGGGTAACCTTGTTCTTAAGAACCTTTTCTCTTCGATCCTTGATTTCAACTGGTCGCTCTTCAAAAGTTAGGTCCTCCCGTACGGTCAACTCCGAATGATCCAATACGTGGGTTTCATCTCGAACATACCTCCGTAGTTGAGATACACGAACCACATCGTGCACACCTGCCAAGGACTGTGGTAACGCCAAACGGTACGCTACCTCTCCAACACGCTCCAATATCTCGAAGGGTCCAACGAATCGAGAACCAAGCTTTCCCCGACTCCCAAAGCGAATCACCCCTCTAGTCGGTGATATCTTCAAGAATACCAAATCACCCACGGTGAACTCCAGAGGTCTTCTTGACGTATCTGCCCAACTCTTCTGTCGGTCCTGTGCTGCCTTCATATGATTTCTGATAGGGTTAACCTTCTCAACTGTCTGCACAACCAAATCTGGTCCCAATAATCTTCGTTCACCGACATCGTCCCAACAAACAGGTGAACGGCATTTACGACCATACAAAGCTTCAAATGGAGCCATCTGAATAGTTGCCTGAAAACTGTTGTTGTAAGACAACTCCACCAAAAGTAGATGATCCTCCCAAGACCCCTTGAAGTCCAACCTGCATGTTCTCAACGTATCCTCAAGAGTTTGGATCGTTCTCTCCGACTGACCATCAGTTTGAGGATGATAAGCTGTGCTAAACTTCAATCGAGTCCCCAAACTTTCCTGTAAACTCCTCCAAAAGTGCGACAAGAATCGAGTGTCCCGATCGGACACGATGCTTACCGGCACTCCATGCAATCTGACAATCTCCTGCATGTATCGCTCTGCCAAAGTCTCCGTCGATTGACCAACCCGAAAAGGAATAAAGTGAGCTGCCTTGGTCAAACGATCGACACTCACCCATACGGCATTGTTGCCCTTTGGACTCCGCGGTAAAGCCGTCACGAAATCCATGGTTATATGTTCCCACTTCCACTGAGGAATCGGAAGTGGTTGCAACAAACCAGCAACCCTTTGGTGTTCAGCCTTGACTTGCTGACACACCAAGCACTTAGCCACGAAGCGAGCAATTTCCCGTTTCATACCTTCCCACCAGAAGTGCTGTCGAATATCTTGGTACATCTTTGTCCCTCCTGAATGTACAGAGTAAACTGAATTGTGTGCCTCCTTCATAAGCTCTTCACGCACATCCCCTTTTGGCACACACACACGGCTACCATACCTCAACGAACCATCTTCGTGGATCAATAAATCTGTTCGTAGTCCGGCTTCAACCTGCTCTCGAAACTTTTGTAATCTAGGATCCTGCGATTGTGCTGTTTTAATCTTCTCAACTAAGGACGACTGTACTTGCAACTGCATCGACTGTCCCGTAGCATGTGGTAGCACAACCTCCAAGTCAAATCTCCGAAAATCCGCAATGATCTCCCTTTGTGCGGTCAATACCTGAATTGCTGGTAACCGACTTAGCGCATCTGGCACGACGTTAACTTTTCCCGGATGGTACTTAAGATCAAGTTCGTAGTCGGCCGTCAGCTCCAACCATCTGCGTTGCCTCATGTTCAACTCCTTCTGTGTGAACACGTACTTCAAGCTCTTATGATCTGTAAAAACTTTGACTCTTACGCCCAAAAGGTAGTGTCTCCAAATCTTCAAAGCGAAAATCACAGCCGCAAGCTCCAAGTCATGAGTTGGATAATTCTTCTCATGGGTCTTCAGTTGTCTTGATGCGTATGCCACGACCTTCCCATGCTGCATCAAAACACATCCCAATTCTTTCCCAGATGCGTTGCTATGAATCATCAGTCCTCCGGAATTGTCTGGTACGGTCAGGATAGGGGCGGTTATCAACTTCTGCTTCAACGTCTCAAAGCCAACGCACACTTATCCGTCCATACAAAAGGTACCTCCTTACGCATAAGCTTGGTCAGCGGTTCTGCCAAACGAGCAAAGTTCTCCACAAATCTCCTGTAGTATCCGGCTAATCCAAGGAAACTTCTTATCTCAGCTACATTCCTTGGAATAGGCCAATCTCGAACTGCTGCAATCTTTTCGGGATGGACGGCGATTCCATCACCCGACACGACATGTCCCAGAAATTTCACTTCTTCCAGCCAGAATTCGCACTACTCATCTTCGCATAAAGCTTCTCCTGTCTCAACATCTGCAGGACCTAATGATATCCGGATCGCAAATCCAGTTTCGAGAATACTCTCGCGCCACTAAGCTGCTCAAAAGTCCTCCAATGCGAGGGATCGGGTACTTGTTCTTAATAGTCGCCCGGTTCAATTCTCGATAATCAATGCACATCCTTCTCGTGCCATCCTTCTTCTTTACTAAAAGAACTGGAGCTCCCAAGGCGAGTTGCTGCTTCGAATCCAACCCTTCTCAAGTAATTCACCAACTTGCTTCTTAACTCCTTCCAATTCCACTGGTGCCATTGGATAGTAAGCTTTAGACACTGGCGCTGCACCAGGACTAAGGTCAATCGTGAACTCCACGTCTCGCTTCGGCGGTAAGCCCGATATATCTTCAAACACGTCCATAGAATCACGAACAACAGCCGGCTCTTTACTTTCATCACTTCCATTGATGCAAGAACATTGTTTGTCGGCCTAGCCATAAACTCGACCGGCCCGACAGAACTGCTTCCTTACCGCAACTGCTGTCTGCTGTGAACTCCCAATTTTCCTGATATGCTCTGCTGTTCTCGAGCTGCCGTAAGAACCTGTGAGAAAGTGGTCAAACCCAGGGAGACGGTTTGCCTTTGGATGTCCACATCCAAGCTGCGCATGGACCTTCGTGCCCTGTCTGCATCGTTGGCGACTAAAGGTCCAGCGAAACTGCTGAGTCTCGTCCACTCTGCTGCATGCACGTCCACGGGTGCTCCATTCTGCCTCAGCCCAATAAATTTCTCTTCCATTTCCTTCCGTGCAGTCCGCGGAAAGAACTTCTCCAGGAAACTCTTAGAGAAATCCGCCTAACTGCTTGGCTTAGGCAAACGGTTCTCCTCCACAAGCCACCACTCTCGGCGTAATCCACTAGTTGAATGCGCACTACATCAACTCCTTTGTCCTCTGGAATCTGTGCCGCAATCAGCAAATTCTCCATGTCACTAGCCACTGCTTGGCTGGCAACGGCTCCTCCAGACCAGTGAAAGTAGACGGACCCAAAAGTCTGAAATCTTCTACAGTCCCTACTCATTCGACTGGTCTAGTTCCATCGTTGTTTACAGACTGCTGAACGATTTGCAAACCTTCCTGAAACGAATCTGCTATTGCTGGATCAGCTCAGTCTGTCTCTTTGATTTCCAGCATTCCTCTTATCACTCCAAGCATGGCGGCTTCGTTCACACGCCTCTGGTAAGTCTTCAACTTCTTACCTGTCACAATCCTGAACTCAAAACACCCAACATTAGCATGATGATAGATTCTGAATATGGATCAAGGCTAGAACTCCAAGATACTTAAATAGAGTACCGCATTGTAGCTATGCCGCGGTATCATAGCCGCAATTACTTAACTCCACCCAAGTCGCCTAAGTCCTAGGGATAACAAGAAATCAGGTTTCCGAGTCGACATGCAAAGTAAGTTTGCACGTCGTAAAAGATATAATCAGGAAGAATGTGATTCAAGAATGGTAAAACGGTCAATGTGGCTGGACATGTTTCCTAAACACGGGTATTCTGATTCGTGTATTGGGTACAATACCCAACTACAAAAGAATCAACCCGACTAACCTATGTCTCTGATACCAAAAGAACCATGTCACGCCCCGCTTCCCAGAGTACGCAAGATTGGGCACGTGACATAGCCAACCATGCTACCTGTGGGTAGGAAATATCCATCCACAGTCACATTACGGTTGTAGAGATATCAAGAACAAAATATTAAACTAATCTAATACATGTCCAAATCCATAATAACCAGAGTCAATGATAAATAAGTGCGGAAGCAAATGATCCAATGCAATAATAGAAAGGTACGTCCCGTAATGCGGGATCACACCTGGAAATAAAATGCAATAAATGAACTAACCACTACAGAACTCACAAATCAGCCTGTTGGCTGAAGTACTCCTGCTCAGTCGTCGACAGTGGTAAAGAATCTGGGCCATGCAAAACCCAGACGTCAGCGCGTCATGTCAACCAACAATATAATATGAACATGGTAATAAGCAATGCAGGTATGAACATGAATAAAGCAGTACTAAGAAATAACAGTGCAGGGTAATGTGCAGTGGTAACTAAACTGTCCTATCAGGTTTCTACTCTATAGTCTTTGAAATCAATTGATGAATCGTCGATGTAACTCAATAGTATCCCGTGCGTGCCCGGGACCACGGTCAAGATCCTCAGGGCTGAATCCGAGACGTGCCGCTAAGCAGTAAAAGGTGGTAGGATGGGCGAGTGATGTCAGCATCAACACTCCGGGGCTGGCCAAGCCCGTAAGACTGATCAGAACATGTATCGAACTGTTGAGTTACAAGTCGGTTTCACCTTTGATTTCCCCATACCCCCAAGCTATGTATGTCAGGTCAGGTATTCAGTAGTCAAGGACTAATGCCAACACAAAATCCGGTAAGAGTAGGTCTGTCTGGATAGACAGCAGGAATGGTCAGGTTTGTTGGCATTAGGCATGAGATCAGGTAACAGGTAAAGCCATGGTACATCAGGTCAGCCAGGTAATGTATAAAGGTGTCATGTCATGTCAAGAGTGTACGGTACCATGTCATGTCAAGTAGGAAGTGTAACAGGTCATGTCAGGAAGCACAAGATGTCATGTGGGTGCTCATAATCAAATTAACATAAACATGTGTATAAATAAACAAGCATGAGTACTATCAGAACAATAACTGGAACATGTAATATGATATGCCAATAGATATAATTTCAAGGATATGGATGCACAGTTATCGATTAGGGTTACATTTATAGTTCCAATATTAATTAGGATACAATTTATTAAACATGGAGTGTTAATATCACATTATTATGTAGTGATGTGATCTATGGATGCAATTATATGTATCTTAAATGCGATGGATGCAAACGGGTATCCGAAAATTTATAAAACTATAAAATGGTAATGTGGGATGTACAACTAAACAATATGTGATATAAATATTGATATAATAATATTAATATGGATAGCATATTCAAAGCGATTAGTAACTATAAAAGATGTATTGATTAACCATGCACAAGAAGGTTCCGTTCAGAAATTTAGCGTCACCCTAATTTGTAAAATAGCTTAAAAATAACAAATGTTCTCCAAAAGAGACGTATCTTATACCAAAACAAAGATAATTCAATAAGGTTTTCAGTTTTATAAGTATAAGCATCTCAGGTTATCCCTACAAAAATTTATGAATATTCAAAGTTGAAAGTTTGCTGTTGGAATTTCCCTGGACAGCAGTTTAGAGACGTGTTCATTTGCATTTTACGTTAATTAAACAATTTATTTTGCAAGTAAATATTTTATAGAGTTATATTATTCTGAATTAGCTTCGTAACGAACTAAAGAACGTATCCTAATGATTTTTCTATGATTTATAATGAATTTTATAAGATAAGGTGTACAGTAAATTTCAGATTTGTCATATCCGATTTTTCAACGACATTTCATATGTAAACTATAAGATTTTCAAATGTATAATATTATAAAATGAAGATTATAAAAGTATATAGCATGTAGCAAGATTAACTTGCCTCGATGGGTCGCGAATCGGGAAAACGGAACGTTAACCGTCGTCGGGGAAAACTCGCGACGGCGCACGGTTCACGGAATGAACCCAAACGACGAACAAAGGAACCACACGGGTCGGGGTATCTCGCTGGAACGTCGAGAAACGTCACCGGCACGACGGAATTCCGGTAACAAAAGAACAGTTAAAAGAAATGAGAAACGAGACATGAAGCAAGAAGAGAAAAATGATAAAGAGAAGTACGAGAGAATATATAAGGGGTAGAGAGAGAGAGAAAGTGGAGAGAGAGAGAAGAAGGAGAGAGAGAAAGTGGGGACCACGGGGTTAAAGGGGAGGTTGCGATTGGCTGAGAGAATAAATTGAGAAGAATATAAAAGATTGTAAAAATATTATATGGTTAACTTAAAGATTTAAAAGATAGGTAATGAACAGTAAGATATCAGATTAGTTAGAAAAATATATGCGAAGGTTTTAATAATATTAAAAATTTGGGATTTTGGCGCCAAATGAAACATTTCCAAATTGCGCCCGGGTTGGGTCCAAAAATTCGAAATTCAAATAATAGGATTTTAAGCGGATTCCAAATTTTAAAATGAAATGTTTTATGATTAAAAAGCATACTCTCAAAACGGACACACGTGCGTGCACGTAGCCATCCAAACTCGCATGTTTCACTGAACGGGACGAGAACACAATGCACGGACGCTACCACAAGGCTAAGGGTGTCAAGTAGGCCAAGATGAATATTTTTAATTTTATTTTAGATGCTAAAATTTGTTATATGCAGAATGACTTAGCCAGATAAAATTTTACAGTAAGACCCAAATAAGCAAGATAAATGAAATGAGTAATATCTAATGCTCAACCAATAACAGAAAATAGTAGCATTGGGCTCGGGTGTTACATATGCACTTGCACACATCTTGAAATTTGGGATAGTAGAGAATACCTTGAAATGGTCTTATCTAAAAACCTTAGTATGAAGGAAAAAAAAGTATACAAAATATAAATGAAAAAAAATGATGAAGAAAAATGAACACTGATTTTGTAATTACTTAAGGCGGCATTAAAAAATATAGCGAGCGTGCTTTATCACCTAGTGCCTTAGACCAACTGGTTTGGAAGTCACTGCTAAGTATTAGGTGTTGCTAGACGAGAATATTGCTAATTACGCCTTAATGAGTGAGCACATTTGATAATCGGTTGGTTAGTACCTCAAGAAGTATTAACAGTCGCATGAAGAATGTGTGAACAATTCCGTCTTAAAATATTCACCGACTAAAAAGTACTAAGGAAGATGGATAAGAGTATGATAACTTGAATTGAATTCTCTAAATGTAGGGATGTGTTTTACACACACGTAGGGGTATATGATCAATGTTTGGAAGAAAGGTAGGGAGGAAGACTAAAGGCGATGTTTTATTGAGCGATGATGTGATTTCTTACATCTTTTCACGACTATTAAGATAGGGCTCATGGTTACTAAAAAGCTAGTGTAGTTTGAAGCTCTTATTTTCAAGTTATTTCTTTTATATATTCTTTTGTAAGTCGATGTCGCGCACCCCGCGGGTTCGCGGGGAGGCGGAATACGTAAAAAACAATTTTTTCGGGTGTCGCAACACCGACTTGAACTCCAGGATCGATGCTAAACCCTAACTAACAAAACTGTATGAAGTTAACTACTCGGATAGGAATTTATACCTCACGTTATCATGTCCTTCAGATCTTCTTGTCGCTGTCCTCCTCCTCGTCATAAGCTCCAAGGATCATTTGGATCAATACCTCCTCGTCGGCCTCCTCGAGTCAAAGACGATCCACCCAAGAGTCTATAGTGCGAGCTCCTACCTCAAATCCGAGGTAACTACGGCATCTAGTTCGCTAAACTAGATGTCCTAGATGATGTAGAGAGTGTAGATGGATTAGTATGTCTCTAAGTATCCTGGAATTCTCAACACATGAGAGATTTAGGGTTAGAGGAGGAAGAAGGAGCTTAAGGAAAAGCTAGTGAAGAATAATGAGTGAATGAGGATGGCTAAGTGTTGTGACCATTTGTGATGAATAATGAACCATGCCAATAATGCAAACAAAATATCTAACATGGTTCAAGAAATATCTGGTGAGTCACCTAGTGAGTCATGCCATGAATCACCAAGTAGCCATGCCTCATTTAATGCAAACCTCCACCTCATTTCCTCCACCTCATAACCATTTAATCTAAATGGTAAATCCAAATATGAGGTGTTTTCTTCTAGAAACAATAATGAGTAAATTACAAGAATACCCCCCATCCGTATATACATACGCGTATCCGTATTCCGAAAAATACGAATACAAAGAGACGAAAAACAATCCATCAATATAATACGAGGATCCGGCTTAAACCAAAGCCCACTAGTATTTTCTGTCCGATTCATCATCCGTGCACAAGTACACATACGTGATCGAACCCTATCGTAAAACCATACGACCTCTACATATTTTGCCCAATGCAGGGAAACCCTCTGTGTGTGACTCTAAAGACTCGACACTACTCTGGCAGTGGGTTTAACCACAAGCACGTCAGCGGAACTATCTGCACGTAACGGCTACCCAGGTATCTATTGATAAGAAGGCCTATGAGCAAACTTACCCGATGTCACGACCCGAAAGTACGGAACATGACCGGCACTTAAACTACGAACGTCTCGAGGCGTACGTAATCTAAGTAAACCGAAAACCCAGAAATCCAAACCAAGAAAAGTAGCATAGTGAAGGAAAACCAATTTATAATCAAGTAGTTTTAATAGCATAAGCCGAATTATGCGGTTTAAAAAAAAACATCAATATTTCCCAAAAATTTCGGCAGAGTCTCCTTTGTAAATACTGGCTCCCAAACGGGATACAACATGAATAGTATACGAAATCAATAAAAGGCATCCCCAAGCGGGAGCTAGCTCTTCGTCAACTGACGGTCACAACCACACAAGCAATATAATATACAACGCCAACAGCGAGGATCAAAACTCAAAACCACAAGAAAACCACAAAAATAAAACGCGCGACTCTAAGGTCGAAATAATAACATCACTGGTCTCTATCTCTGAAATAAATACATGTTTGGTTGATGGAACTTCTAGATACAACAGAGTAATAATATACAAGTTATATAATGGGGGGTACGATACAAGTAAACCCACCTACTAGCAAATCACCCGAAGGAAACTATGCCCGCAAGCCGTAATGAAACCTGTACGGCAAACCTGCAAGAAACTGGGGCACAACGGGGGTGAGTTGCCAACTCGTGAATAGAAAAACATCTACGCACAGAAATCGCATAAATAACGCAACCTAGGTCAAAGATCATAATATATCCTCAAATATATGAATAACATGCAGCCTATAACAATGGCTAGGGTAATATCTAACCCGAGTGTGATCTCATATGCCCGTGTCAATGCCTCAGGTAGCAATATATCATATGAATGAGGTATGAATGCATGAAAATAGAATACATGTAAATGAAGAAACTGTTTTCATAAATTAGTGAGATTTCCTTTGTATTTTTAAATGAGATATCATAAATGAAATCAGCATAAAACAGTGCCTAGCATCGGCACAAAACGTAATCCCAATATCTCGATATCTCTGTATCACAGTCTCTGTACCTCAATATCTCGAAATCTCAATATCTCAAACACAATGTCTAGGGCACCGTCAGTCCATACCGGCCCCTACCCTCCATCTCAAGACCACGACGGTATCCTCCGGATATCCGACGCGTCGGGTAATATCACCGGTAGGTAGTGCTCCCCTGCCAGGCTCACATCGTAAATAAGTCATAAAAACAATTCCCATAATTTAATCTCATTAAATTCCAAAAACCCTAAAATTCTAGTTTACAAAATATCTAAATTTTAACAATTTCATTGCAAAAATGCACAAACTACAATATAGCTTAGATTTGCATGATCTAAAGCATTAAACTACACTTAATAATGTTAATGAAGTCATGAAAAACCTAATTAGATTTTTAGTCTAACATTTGCAATAAATTTCCAAAACCTAGTTTGCATAAAATCCAAATTTTAACAATTACAAGCATCAATTAGTAAACTAGCAACTAGGTTAGTTTTAGCATCACATTAACATGTTAATCCCCACATCAAGATCAATACCCAATGAAGAAAACCCTAATTTGATTTACAAACCCCTTTTCTTGAATTTTCCAACCAAGCAATTATACCTAATTAAACACCTAATTAGCTTCAAATGAGGTATGATAGCAACAATTAAGTAACTAAGCAACAAACAAACCATGGAACAAGGATTTATACCTCACAAAACTTGAATCAACATCCAACCTAGCATCACAAACTTGCTTCTTGCTCCAAGATCCACTCTAGAATAGGTCAAAGAAAAATGGGTAAGAGTTGGATTTGGGTTTTAGCTTGATTTGTGATGGAATTTTGGAGGTTTTTGATAGGTTTTTGATGAGGAAATGAGAGGAGAAAATTGGGGGCTGCACTTGGGGAGGGGCTCGGCCATAAATGGGGGAAGGATGGGAGTGAAGTGTGTGGGTGTGGGGAGAAAAGTCAAGTCAAAGAAAGTCCAAGTCAACCCAACCAATACTTATATATATTACCCTTTCTTCTCATTTCTTTTCATTTCGTTTCTTTTAGCCATTCAAGTGGGAAAATGAGGGGGAACTTGGGGCTGCTGATTTGGAGAGGGGAGAGAGGGTGTGGGTGAGTGTGGGTGAGGGAAAAAGATAAATGTATTACCCCCAATTCCCATTAACACTAATTTCACCGAAAAAAGCCTTTTTCTTCGATATTTTCTAAACCGTTTTGGCAAACCATTTCATTTCAAAAACCATATGATAAAATTTTGTTTATTGTGTTATGATACACAAAATTTATTTCAACTCATTCCAATTTGTAATTTTCCCTAATTAAATATATTAGTGACGGCTTAAAATAATATTAAAATAATTAATTTCGGAAAAAATTTCAGAAAATTTGAAATTTCACCAGTGACTCAATAAACACCAAATACTAGCAAATTCATAGCTAGAATATGTATATTTAATTTTATAATAAAGATATTTGTATTTTGACTTTTTACAGAAAACCCCCTTATTTTACCGTTTTTTTGAAATTTCACCGAAACGATTTTCAAAACGTTACAATCTTCCCCCCTTAAAGAAATTCGGTCCCCGAATTTAAATTAAAACTCCCCCCAAATACTAAAACGTCTAAACCGAAACCATCAAGTCGTCGGGGCTGCGAAATTGTAAATACATAAAACAAATCGTAGCGCAGCGCATGCGTATGAAAAATGAACATATAACTCAAATCAAAACTCCGTCAAGCATCCCGCAATCATCGGAGTCACGGTAAGGACACAATGTCAAATCCAATACCAAAACCAATATGATATAACTCGAAACTATACACGTAAATATCAAATCTATATATGTAATTATCTGAAGGAAATGCATGTCAAATCTCTTAAAGTTGCTGTGCAATGCATATAACACTGCACAGTGGCGGACGTCTATCATAAGAAAATAACTATATACATATATACCTTTGTTTGAAATGTACGTTCCGCCGTTTTGGGAAACAATTTAGAAGGGTTTTCCTTGTTTTAAACGTTTCGTGTCATATCAGACACGTAGGTAAATACTAAGACTATAGCTCGCTTTTTTTTTTTTTGAAATTCCCTTCAATAGATATCAATGCATGCAAAATACATTCAGGTACTGTTCTCTGACTAGTCCTGCTTAGTACGAAAACACTTAGCAAATATCATAAAAACGTACTGCTCTATAAGAAAAATCAATCCCAAAATACGCGTATGAATACTACGTGCGTCTGGTGCGCACGGAAATCAAAATCCATATATGTGCCATACATATGCACAGAAACAACATCTAAGTGCATCGGGTGTGCATGAAACATCTGTCATAGGAAACATGTGTGCCTGACAGCAAAATCAGGTGCATCTGACATGCACGAAAAATCTCGATTTAGTGCATCTGGTGCGCACCAAAATCACATCTCAAAACATGCGTTCAACATGTGCGAAAATCCAAGGCAGGTGCATCCATCATGCACGAAATCATGAAATCCAATATCAAGCGCCGAACATGCGCAAAATCAAATCAGGTGCACAAGGTGCACAAAACAAATATCGAGTATCACAATCGAAATCGAAGTCTAGTGCATCTAAGTGCACAAAATGCGTATCACTACACTGCAAGCATATATGAACTATACCGAGTGCAAAAACCAAATCATGTGCGTACATGCGCACAAAATCAACTCAACTGTATGAAACCCATAAAATCATAAACATGAGAAACCAAGGCACGAAAATGATATCAAGTGCAACACTGTGCAGAAATCATAAATACTCAGTAGGTGCAACCACGGCGCATGAAAATGATATCATGAAACTCAATCATCAAAACCAAATCATGCGAATATATCGCTCAAAATACCAAAATCAAGTATGGCAGAATAGTCCCGCTCAAGCACATCCTCCAAGAATCTCTGGCCAACTGTCGTGGTCACTCATAGCATGTCTTATCGACGACCCTGAGCTCTGGCCTGCTGGTGTGCGTAACATGACCACTCCTGGGTCCAAGTCTTCTTGTAATTCATTCCAGAAAGGTCATGTCGAGATCTCTCCCAAATCTCGTCTCTGCCGAACTGTCCGGAAGTCATCGTCCCTTACTAGATCTGTTCTCGTTCCGGAACGGCTGCATACTCCTCACGACTCCTTCTGGAAGGTATATCCAAGTTCAATGCCTTGGCATGCGTATCGCATCTCTGATGTCGGCGGAGTGGAACGTCGTTTCATCTAGATCTGGTACGAACCTCTTACTTCACCTTTCTAATGTCGACTGCTCTGGACTCGTCTCGTCGTGGCTGCATGGACTGAGCTCCAACGACTATCCTCGTATCTGGAGTCTTCCAAGAATGCATCTCACCACCTAGCATCCGAATTAAGTCGAGCCATCCGATCGAGTCGTCAAAACCTCATAATCCCCCAAGAGCTCAACATCTTGGGCACAGTTTAATAGTATCGAGTACATACCACAGTATCGGTGGTCCAGCCGTAGAAGGGCAAACCCAAGCCTCACTAATGGCGCCACAGAACTGCCGCAAACCCGAAGGTTCCAAGGCTTTCACACGGTCATTAAGTCGAGTTAGGGTTTCATTCTTCTAGAGGGACCATAGAATTGCCTGCATGTCTTTCCGACTACTTTAAACTTGGAATAATAGGTTTCTGACATTCGATCATCTCTGTCGACTCTCAACGTCTCCGCGTGAAGTCGTCTCTAGCTGGAATCAATCTATCTGATGACCTCGCATCGGGGTAGGCGAACGAACCACCTGTCCTAGTCATTCATCATTGGGTGACTAGCGACCTTCTAGCATCTATTAGTACAACTCGTCCCGCAATAGCTCCAACATATGGGGCGATATCTCGTCACTCGCAGCAACAACTGGCTCACTCGTCTGCACGCTGAACAGTGCCTCAATCATCATGAGTAAGCAATACACCAACGGTCATCAAAATCTGACTGGCCTCTGTCAGTGGCTCAATCCTCTAGTGCTGATCGGCACGTCCAAGTAATCTCATACAGCGATCCATCAAACGCTCGTGGCGCGAAGACACAATAAAAAGACACATCTCTGCAATCGTGTGTCGCCGGAATCATGCCCTGGTCAGTCCTCGTTCTTGACGAGCTCATGCTGACCGCAACTCTAGCCGTAACTCTCCCTGCCCGTAATCATGGCAGCAAAACCATAACTGGTACCGATGAGGCTAGATCAGGAATGAATATAATACTGAACAAAGAAATATACATCCTAAGGCTTCTTTAGTGGAGTAGCGTATCGTAAGTATGCCGCGGAACATACCCACGGTACGTCACTCTACTTTAGTAACCTATTCCATCAACCAAGGGTCATCCTACGCTCCGAAGGTAAAACCTAACGCTCTGATACCAACTTTGTCACGACCCGAAAGTACGGAACATGACCGGCACTTAAACTACGAACGTCTTGAGGCGTACGTAATCTAAGTAAACCGAAAACCCAGAAATCCAAACCAAGAAAAGTAGCATAGTGAAGGAAAACCAATTTATAATCAAGTAGTTTTAATAGCATAAGCCGAATTATGCGGTTTAAAAAAAAATATCAATATTTCCCAAAAATTTCGGCAGAGTCTCCTTTGTAAATACTGGCTCCCAAACGGGATACAACATGAATAGTATACGAAATCAATAAAAGGCATCCCCAAGCGGGAGCTAGCTCTTCGTCAATTGACGGTCACAACCACACAAGCAATATAATATACAACGCCAATGGCGAGGATCAAAACTCAAAACCACAAGAAAACCACAGAAATAAAACGCGCGACTCTAAGGTCGAAAGAATAACATCACTGGTCTCTATCTCTGAAATAAATACATGTTTGGTTGATGGAACTTCTAGATACAACAGAGTAATAATATACAAGTTATATAATGGGGGGTACGATACAAGTAAACCCACCTACTAGCAAATCACCCGAAGGAAATTATGCCCGCAAGCCGTAATGAAACCTGTACGGCAAATCTGCAAGAAACTGGGGCACAACGGGGGTGAGTTGCCAACTCGTGAATAGAAAAACATCTACGCACAGAAATCGCATAAATAACGCAACCTAGGTCAAAGATCATAATATATCCTCAAATATATGAATAACATGCAGCCTATAACAATGGCTAGGGTAATATCTAACCCGAGTGTGATATCATGTGCCCGTGTCAGTGCCTCAGGTAGCAATATATCATATGAATGAGGTATGAATGCATGAAAATAGAATACATGTAAATGAAGAAACTGTTTTCATAAATTAGTGAGATTTCCTTTGTATTTTTAAATGAGATATCATAAATGAAATCAGCATAAAACAGTGCCTAGCATCGGTACAAAACGTAATCCCAATATCTCGATATCTCTGTATCACAGTCTCTGTACCTCAATATCTCGAAATCTCAATGTCTCAAACACAATGTCTAGGGCACCGTCAGTCCATACCGGCCCCTACCCTCCATCTCAAGACCACGACGGTATCCTCCGGATATCCGACGCGTCGGGTAATATCACCGGTAGGTAGTGCTCCCCTGCCAGGCTCACATCGTCATCATCACGCGCTTCTTGGCCCGGGGTACCTTACCGGGTCCACCATGTACCCGAAACGGTTCATCCGTCTCCTCGAATCGGGTCTCGAAATCCATCAGCAAACTCATGGTGGACGACTCATACATCATGGGAAAAACCGCACTTTTTATTTAAAAAGAGAGAAATCAGTTTATATAAGTTTTGCGGTTCCCCCCCCCCCCAAATCCAGAAATCTCATGGAAATCCGAATCCAAATCATCAATAGCATGTAAAACCATGAATATAGGCATAACAATGAATAACAGTATGCATGAAGTGGCAAGTAATAACTACAATGTTAAGCTGGCATATAAGGCAGGTACACTACTATCATGTCAAATTACTAACTAACAAGCTAAGTCAAGCAATAATATTTTCTAAGGTGTACGTGACATGGCAATTACCGATGAAGATGTGTGTGAGCCGGCAAGTAAGTGTACGTGGTACATACGCATCATCGGTAATGGTGCTGGTGTCCTAACAATATGATATCAACATTGCAATATGAAATTATAACATAAGTGCGCGATGCGAAGCGAACCACAATAATAAGCGGGAGCTGAATACAAGACGCAACTGTAACTAACCTGCATTAATCTAATATAAGTCTTACAAATGGTGCCTTTTGAAATAACACGAACCATGGGGTTATGAAAATAGGGGGCTACGGTGTTTTTATGAAAAGATACGTCTTTTGAAATATCCGTAGGATCCCTTAGGCTGTCTTTTAAAATAACCACGATTCGTTGGTTTTTGAAATAGAAAAGAATCGAATCTAATCTAACAACTAAACTAAACTAAAGGGCTAAGCTAACAAGCTGGACTACAGGTAAGGAAACCGCCTAACATCTTAGTCGATCCATATACATACCTGTATATATATTAGTCGGTGATCTCGCCTCAATAATATCATATCCGATACTATATCTACAATCAGACATCCCAAGTCAAGAGTGCGGATCGATCATCAAGATATAGCTCGTACGTAAATCCGTCGTACGGCATCCCCAAATCTGGATACGGGTCAATATCATATTCCTCACACTATTCCTCTGGTATCCTCTTTATCCAAGATCATAGTCTAGGGTACTGACCTATGTCTAGTACAATACTAATATCCTCAATATACTCATGATCTGACTACAGATCGACAATCTCGTACAAACCGATACCGTCAGCACATAGCATCATCAAGGGTATACATCGCCCGATACGGCCTAATATCAATATCCTAGCATATCATATCTCATATCACGATCACATGTCGACCATTTTGATTATAGCACTATTCACCCGTATCGTCGTTCAAAGACCCGCTATAACACCAGGACGTACCTCAAGTACGAATCCTGCCATATCACCGATATCACAACCACAAACAAATCTCATCGACTCAACTCAATCCCAAGTATCATCCTCAAATCCGTATGTGAACACATAGTCCCACACCCATGTGAACACATAACTATAAAGAATCTCATGAGCACATATAAATAGGAATGTATGCAAGTATGTATGTGTGTATGTGTAGTGCAACACTACCCTAGGGTTCGCGACACTAAAATAATCCAACACACCAATATCCATCCTAAACATCGTTATTAATCCCAAATGACATATAATAATTGTTGGTGTGTATACGCATCCGTATACACCACCACGGACTGTGGGGGTGCTATACGTCATCCACCCGACTTCTCCCCGTAGACATAAATCTACTCACCTGGTCCTCGCTCGCCGGTGCCGACGTCGCCACGCGCTTGCTAGCCGTCTCGAAGTCCACATGGGGTACCTACATATCATAACGCACCGTATCGCATTAAAATCCGACTCAAAACCCCTCGACGTCGGCGTACAAACGCCAAACCATCGAGAAAGCTCTCAACACACTCATTTGTACAATTACAAGCACTAATTATAATATAAAATAGCTTAAAATTCACAAAAACCCCAATTTCACTTAAAAGGTCATTTTCCCGAAAATCTAGCAAGCACAAATCACCGTTTTAGTACAAAACTCGATGTATAAACGAATTTAGCGGCCACAATATTCACTAAATATCTTAAATAAGTCATAAAAACAATTCCCATAATTTAATCTCATTAAATTCCAAAAACCCTAAAATTCTAGTTTACAAAATATCTAAATTTTAACAATTTCATTGCAAAAATGCACAAACTACAATCTAGCTTAGATTTGCATGATCTAAAGCATTAAACTACACTTAATAATGTTAATGAAGTCATGAAAAACCTAATTAGATTTTTATTCTAACATTTGCAATAAATTTCCAAAACCTAGTTTGCATAAAATTCCAATTTTAACAATTACAAGCATCAATTAGTAAACTAGCAACTAGGTTAGTTTTAGCATCACATTAACATGTTAATCCCCACATCAAGATCAATACCCAATGAAGAAAACCCTAATTTGATTTACAAACCCCTTTTCTTGAATTTTCCAACCAAGCAATTATACCTAATTAAACACCTAATTAGCTTCAAATGAGGTATGATAGCAACAATTAAGTAACTAAGCAACAAACAAACCATGGAACAAGGATTTATACCTCACAAAACTTGAATCAACATCTAACCTAGCCTCACAAACTTGCTTCTTGCTCCAAGATCCACACTAGAATAGGTCAAAGAAAAATGGGTAAGAGTTGGATTTGGGTTTTAGCTTGATTTGTGATGGAATTTTGGAGGTTTTTGATAGGTTTTTGATGAGGAAATGAGAGGAGAAAATTGGGGGCTGCACTTGGGGAGGGGCTCGGCCATAAATGGGGGAAGGATGGGAGTGAAGTGTGTGGGTGTGGGGAGAAAAGTCAAGTCAAAGAAAGTCCAAGTCAACCCAACCAATACTTATATATATTACCCTTTTCTTCTCATTTCTTTTCATTTCATTTCTTTTAGCCATTCAAGTGGGAAAATGAGAGGGAAATTGGGGCTGCTGATTTGGAGAGGGGAGAGAGGGTGTGGGTGAGTGTGGGTGAGGGAAAAAGATAAATGTATTACCCCCAATTCCCATTAACACTAATTTCACCGAAAAAAATATTTTTCTTCGATATTTTCTAAACCGTTTTGGCAAACCATTTCATTTCAAAAACCATATGATAAAATTTTGTTTATTGTGTTATAATACACAAAATTTGTTTCAACTCATTCCAATTTGTAATTTTCCCTAATTAAATATATTAGTGACGGCTTAAAATAATATTAAAATAATTAATTTCGGAAAAATTTTCAGAAAATTTGAAATTTCACCAGTGACTCAATAAACGCCAAATACTAGCAAATTCATAGCTAGAATATGTATATTTAATTTTATAATAAAGATATTTGTATTTTAATTTTTTACAGAAAACCCCTTTATTTTACCGTTTTTTCGAAATTTCACCGAAACGATTTTCAAAACGTTACACCCGAGCTCCTACTGAGCCTATCTGTGACATTCTCTATACAGTCCGGTCTATTAGTCTAAGAGTATCGCATACCAGGCCTAGGGGCAATAATCGTCAGACCCCTAATAGCGCAATAAGTCGTGTCGGAGTGTGCCCAAAACACCCTAAGAAACTACTAGAGTACCTACCCGCAAATCTCGCTTGCCTTGGCCAAGGACTTTGTGTAATAGTTTTCCGAAAACAGCGTGATATCAACGCCTAATACCGGGAGAGACGAATCCTATCTAACTGCCACTGCCTCCAAGTGCTTCGGGAATGCACCCAACTACTACCTGTTTGCAAGACTCTTTTGAGCCATGATAGGGTAGTATCTAAGAACAGTAGGAACACACTCGAGGCGAAGTAGCAGTATCAAGTCAACGGACTAAGCTATACTCATGTCGCCTGGGAACTGTCACCCAACGATAGGTATAATACATACCAGCAGTTCCCTACAAGTCATGTCCAGTGTACTCATAACCTAATGAGCACCTACATACTATCTCCAGTACGACGTACTAATGGCGGTGGGACAGACTATCTCCCCTGCTGGGATGAGAAGCGTATACACTGGTCTACTCTGGAATATCGATGCCCCGTCTCAATAATCCTACGAATAGGGACCTGTATAGGATGTGCTTATAGACCCATCCCCCACTAGTGTGACTGCCATCACAACGCTGGTAATCAAGCAAAGATCCTAAGGGCTCTACCAATATGTATAAGCGATATGCTAAAAGAAACACATGCACATATTATGGTAGAAACAAACCAGGTAGCATACTACCATTTTGAGAAAGACTGTTACTATATCCGTGTATATCCCAAGCTTCCAATATGTAATATACAAACCAGTATGATACAATAATGGCATCTAGGGCATATAACACTAACAATCCCCACTTGCACTAAAGCCATGTATTGTCATATGACAGACCTATCATCTCGAATAGTCTCTCAAACTTTATCTGAGGGATGGCCTCTGTGAGTGGATCTGCAGTGTTGTTCTCCGTGTCTACTCTCATCACCCCGATCTCCCGGCGATCAACGATCTCCCTGATCAGGTGGTACCGCCTCAAGATATGTTTGGATCTCTGATGGGACCTAGGTTCCTTCGCTAAAGCTATAACGTCGTTGTTGTCACAATACAGCGGTATTGGATCAACAATTGTTAGAACCACCTGAAGTTCAGTTAAGAACTTCCTCATCCAGACTGCCACTTTTGCGGCGTCACAAGCAGCAATATACTCCGCTTCCATCGTCTAGTCAGCAACGGTGTCCTGCTTGGAGCTCTTCCAACAGATCGCCCCTCCATTGAGGGTAAAGACATAACCCGACATGGACTTGGAGTCATCCTTATCATTCTGAAAGCTGGAGTCAGCAAAGGCCTAGATCTGGAGGTCTTTTCTGCCATACACCAAGAACGTCTCCTTAGTCCTTCTCAGGTACTTGAGAATATTCTTTACTGCTTCCCAATGCTTCTCTCCTGGGTTTGACTGATACCGGCTTACCACGCTTAGTGCGTAAGCAACATCTGGTCTGGTACACAATACCGCATACATTATAGAGCATACCGCAAAAGTGTAAGGTATAGATGTGATGCGAGCCCTTTCCAAATCAATCTGGGGAGACATCTCTTTGGAGAGGGTGATTCCGTGACAAGCCGGTAGACTACCACGCTTTGAATCTTCCATTCTAAATCCTTTCAATATGGTGTTGATGTACCTTGACTGTGAAAGTCCCAACATCATCTTATCACGATAGATTTGGATCCCCATAATGTAGTTGGCATCACCCAGATCTTTCATGGAGAACCTCTATGACAAGAATCCTTTAACTAATTGTAGCATAGGAATGTCATTTCCTATAAAGAGAATGTGATCCACGTACAAGACGAGAAATACCACAGTTCTCGCTACAATCATACTATACATGCATGGTTCATCTGGATTTTTGATAAAGTCAAATTTTTTAACCGTCTCACCAAAACAGATGTTCCAACTCTGCGATACCTGCTTTAGTCCATAAATGGACTTAAGAAACTTGTACACTTTTCCGCTGCTCCCACTCTGAATGAAACCCCCTGGCTGATCCATATAGACGCACTCTTCCAAATTTCCATTTAGAAAAGTGGTCTTTACGTCCATCTGCCAAATCTCATGATTGTGGAAGGCAGCAATGGTAAGAAGGATCCGAATGGATTTGTGCATAGCCACTGGAGAAAAGGTTTCATCATAGTCCAAAGCAGGTCTTTGACGAAAATCTTTTGCAACAAGTCTAGCCTTATAGGTTTCAACATGTCCATCTACACCAATCTTCTTTCTGAAGATCCATTTGCTACCTACGGATTTTACCCCTTCTGGAGCAATTTCCAAATTCCATACTTTGTTGGTGTACATGGACTCCATCTTGGTCCGCATTGCATCCAACCATTTTACCGAGTCACCGCTCTGAATGGCTTGCTGGAAGCTACTTGGCTCATCATTGTTAATGATGCAATCCTTTCTATCCTCATCTATGAGAAAACCGTAGTATCTCTCGGGCGGATAAGACTGCCTACTAGTCCTGCAGAGTGGCGCAGGGATGTCCGGTTCTTCTGAAACCTCTGGTTCTACCATAGTTTCAGTAATAGTTTGTGGTTCTGGAATTTCTTCCAGTTCTGTTACACTCCCACTAGTTTCTTTTCCCAAAAATTGATTTTCCAAAAAGTGGGCATGACGAGAAACAAAAACCTTTTGTTTCTCTGCGTAATAGAGAAAATGCCCCCTGGAGTTCTTTGGGTATCCCACAAACTTACACAGTACTGAGTGTGCCTCGAGCTTATCCGCATGCTGCTTTTTTTATAAAAGCTGGACATCCCCATATCTTCAGATACTGAAGATAGGGTTTCTTCCCACTCCACATCTGATAAGGTGTGGTAGGCACAGTCTTGGTAGGAACATTTTTCAAAAGATATGCAGCTGATTCTAATGCATAACCCCAGAAGGATCGCGGCAACTCAGCGTTACTCATCATAGAACGTACCATATCTAATAGGGTTATGTTCTGCCTTTCCGATACACCGTTGTGTTGTAGTGTGTATGGAGGAGTAAGCTGAGAGAGAATTCCATTCTTTTTTAAGTAACTCAGGAACTCAGCACTTAAGTATTCACCACCTCGATCAGATCTCAGTGTCTTGATACTTTTGCCTGTTTGTTTTTCCACTTCATTCTTATATTACCGGAATTTCTCAAAGGCCTCGGATTTATATTTCATCAAGAAGACATGTTCATACCTATAGAAATCATCCGTAAAAGTAATGAAATAGGAATAACCACTTCGTGCATATGTAGACATTGGACCACATACATCGCTGTGTATAAATCCCAAGAGATCACTCGCTCTTGCTCCGTGTCTAGTGAACGGAGTCTTTATCATCTTTCCTATGAGACAAGATTGTCAAGTTGCATAAGACTGATATTCGAACAGGTCCAAATATCCCTCTCTATGTAACATCGTCAACCGTGTTTCATTGATGTGACCCAGTCTACAATGCCATAAGAAAACCTTATTTAATTCTGTATACTTTCTTTTTAAGTGTGTTCTGGACGTTGAAAACCTGAGCTTGATTTAACACGTATATACCGTTGTCTAGTGTACCTAACCCAATCAAACCATGATTAAGGTGGATGTGGACCACATCGCTTACAAATGTAAAATCATGTCCTTCTTCAGAAAGTAAAGATACAGATATGATATTACAAGCTAGACTAGGTACACACAAACAGTTACGTAAAATCAATATCTGCCCACTTGTCAATCCTAGGTGATATTCCTCTACAGATACAGCGTCCACGCTCATTCCATTAGTAATCCTGAGAGTCATATCACCTGCCCTGATAACTCTACGGTTTCTCAAAACCTATAATGAATTACAGATATGAGATCCTGATCCGGTATCTAGTACCCAGGAAGTAAAGTTAATTGACATACAGTTTTCAATCACAAACACACCCGAAGTCGAAGCCACAACGTGCTTCGGATCCTGGATTCTGGCTTTCCAAGCCCTGCATTCCTTTTGCCAATGCCCTTTCCCGTGACAACAGGAACATCCCTCCTTTCTTACTGTTAGCCCCGAAACTTTTGCCCTACCCTTTCCTTCTACCTTACTGACACCACCTATCAACTTTGTGGAGGTCTTCTTCTTCTCACCCTTGGCTATCGCCTTGAATCCAGAAAAGGAATATTCCTCAATAAGCAGAGCGGGTGTCTCCCTGGTTTCCTTCAGGGTGCTCTCAACTGAAAGTATAACTTTCTTCCCCTGGGCGTAAGTAGAAGGTAGGGACTGTAGAATCAAGTTAGTACATAACTTGTTCTCCAACGTGGTCTCCAGGTCCGTGAACCTTTTAATATAGCTGATCATTATAGGGGCGTGGTCCCCTGCAGATGACCCAATAGCCAATCTCGCTTGAAGCAATTCCTTCGAGATCTCATACCGTGCGATACGAGATTGCTCTCCATATAAATCTTTTTTATGGAGGAAGATAGAAACTGAGTCCATATTCTCGTGCTGTCTCTAGTTTACACCATCTACGAGGCCAACACGAGGCACTTAGCATTCGCACTGTCGTTTTCCGATGTCTTACTGATATCATTATCCGCGATGGTGGAATCTGGACCTGGGACGGCGGGGGCTTGAGTAGTAATGAGGTGGTCCAGCTTGTCATAGGTAATAGACATCTGGACAAATCTTTGCCAGTCAATATAGTATAATTCGTTCATTTTATTATCTAGATGTAACCTAATCTTGGTCACCTGGTCGCTGCAATTAAGAGAGAGAGAAGAAAACACTCAGCATGATGCTCTTGCAAGTTTAGATTAGTTTTTAATTTATTTAAACAAGATGGCTCCCACTGTATCTCGAATCCTTTCTCAAACCATAAATGAAGAATTAATCAGGATTAATTTCACCGTACAATACTTACTTAACCTTTCGGCCAGGCTAGTGTTGGTACTTCGAGGGAGGTTTTCCAATACTTTCACGAAATTCCTTAATTACATAACCTCTTTTCCCTGGAGGCGTAGCCCCGCTAACACCGTTCTAGACACCTACTTGGTTTATAGCATTGATTGTTTAGTGAAAAATCTCCCAAGAAGTAGCAGATACTCACAGTAGGATCGGGATCCAAATATCATTGTGTAATAATCTTGAAGGAATCCTACCAAAATTATCACACTCCAAATGATATGCAACACTAGCAAGTTTCAGTTTCTTTAGAAACTCCCGATGTGGATTTTTGCCCCATGCTCTTATGATCTTGACGAAGGCCAACATATCATAAGTCACATGTCAAGTTCTACCCGTCATTGTCCAGGTTAATTTGAACCCACCCGTACATACTCTTGACGAAGGTCAAAATAGTAGTACGGCTGTTCCAAACCAACGCATCTATCTATGCTACAGATGAATATCCAGCAGCTTCCAATTATTATGCCTTGAAGAAGGTCAAAATACATAGCTTGAATACTACTGAATATTCAACTGAAATGACGGAGGGCTATGGCTGGTTTTGGCGAAACCGTGAACGTAATGAACTTGATTTAACCGAAGGAACCTGATAGCTTTTAAAGGAATGGCTTAAGCTCCACATTTAAAAGTTTCTGTTTTGAAAAAACCGAGTGGTTTTGAAATTGTTCCAACGATTCAGTTTTGTTTTGTTTGCTTTGCATTAATCTAATGCAGTGCCATCATTTACGTCTATCATCACATAGAGAAACGAAAATACCACGTCCGCTTATACCATCCGCATTAGCCACTGGGCCCTGTCTAAAACCGTTGGGTTACTTAACTAACGCTAGAGCGGGGCTGGACTAGCGCGGTTACAAAACATAAGCAACGTCTACTATATAGTATATATATAATAACCATTCGACTCATGCAATAATAAGCATTCCAGATCATAGATGAATATATTGGATATACTAGGAATTCCGTATTTCGTTTAAGCCTATAACAAAAGACGGATTCTACGGTCATGATGAATAGCCAAACTCCATCCTAGACCCCTACGGGTGCGACAAACTACCCGCCAAATTTTTGAAGTGAAGCAACATCTCTCAGTAAAATAAGTAGGCCACTCGGCACTTCAAAGAACCCGGTAGTTTGTGCACCCCGTCTTGGGTCTATCCTAGGAGCAAAAAACAGTAAAAGAAATAATACAACGGTGGGTACAATCTCAATCCGGATGTACCCCGCAAAATAATATTACATCACTCTACAATTTATATCGAATAAAAGAAAGATAACTCTCTTCTCACACCCTCGGCTATTCATCATCGACGATCCAATATTCCATATATAAAAACCAACATAGCAGCAACACAGATATGTGCAACCCCCATTAATCGACGTATAGCGATTAGCGGACGTTTCGAAACACATATAACAACTAAACATGTTAAACTACATTAAAAATGCGAATCCGAAATACCCCGTATTGCCACAACAGAGAATTAACAGTATAATCAAAATTGGCAAAATCAAACACCACCTGAAATCCTAAATCCAAGCAACTAGAACACAAAACAAAACTAGAGGCGTTCCCACAAAAGAAAACCGGTGGGGCCGGAATTTTTAAGGGTTGGGCCGGCCAAAAACCGGTGGAAATTTCTCGTTTTTGTTAAGTGTTCATCTCACAACAAATAGAGCACTCTGCAATTGTTAAAAAAAATTAGAGTCTCCGAAAAATTTGACAGAAACTTGGATTCTTAGTTTCATGTTTCGGAGTTATTTCGGTTTCGGAGTTATTTCGGTTTCGTAGTTTTACACGTTGTCTAAACTGTTAGCTAAGGTTTAGTAGGGTCTGATACCACTGGAAGTCGATGTCGCGCACCCCGCGGGTTCGTGGGGAGGCGGAATATGTAAAAAACGATTTTTTCGGGTGTCGCAACACCGACTTGAACTCCAGGATCGATACTAAACCCTAGCTAACAAAACTGTATGAGATTAACTACTCGAATAGGAAGTTATACCTCACGTTACCATGTCCTTCGGGTCTTCTTGTCGCTGTCTTCCTCTTCGCTCCAAGGATCGTTTGGATCGATGCCTCCTCGTCGGCCTCCTCGAGTCAAAGACGATCCATCCGAGAGTCTATAGTCCAAGCTCCTACCTCAAATCCGAGGTAACTACAGTATCTAGTTCGCTAAACTAGATGTCCTAGATAATATAGAGAGTGTAGATGGATTAGTATGTCTCTAAGTACCCTAGGATTCTCATCACATGAGAGATTTAAGGTTAGAGAAAGAAGAAGGAGCTTGAGGAAAAGCTAGTGAAGAATAATAAGTGAATGAGGATGGCTAAGTGTTGTGACCATTTGTGATGAATAATGAACCATGCCAATAATGCAAAGCAAAATATCTATCATGGTTCAAGAAATATCTAGTGAGTCACCTAGTGAGTCATGCCAAGAGGCACCAAGTAGCCATGCCTCATTTAATACAAACCTCCACCTCATTTCTTCCATCTCATAACCTTTTAATCTAAATGGTAAATCCAAATATAAGGTGTCTTCTTCTAGAAACAATCTTGAGTAAATTACAAGAATACCCATCATCTGTATATACATACCCGTATCCGTATTCCGAAAAATACGAATACAAAGAGACGAAAAACAATCCATCAATATAATACTAGGATCCGGCTTAAACCAAAGCCAACTAGTATTATCTGCCCGAATCATCATCCGTGCACAAGTACACGTACGTAATCGAACCCTGTCGTAAAACTATACGACATCTACATCTTTTGCCCGATACAGGGAAACCCTCTATGTGGGACTCTAAAGACTAGACACTACGCTGACAGTTGGTTTAACCACAAGCACGTCAGCGGTACTAGCTGCACGTAACAGCTACCCAGGTATCTGTCGATAAGAAGGCCGATGAGCAAACCCACCCGAACTTCTACTGAGCGTCTGTTCGTCTAAGAGTATCGCATATCGGACCTAGGAGGCGGTAATCGTCAGACCCCTAATAGCGCAATAAGTCGTGTCAGAGTGTAGCCCAAAACACCCTAAGAAACTACTGGAGTACCTACCAGTAAATCTCGCTTGCCTTAGGCAAGGACTTTGTGTAATGGCTTTCTGAACACAGCGTGATATCAACCTTCAATACCGGGAGAGACGAATCCTATTCAACTGCCACTGCCTCCAAGTGTTTCAAGACTACATCCAACTACTACATGTTTGCACGACTCTTTTGAGCTGTGGTAGGGTAGTAATCTAAGAACAGTGGGAACACACTTGAGGCGAAGTAACAGTGTCAAGTCGACAGACTAAGTTGTACTCATGTCACCTGGGAACTGCCACCCGATGATAGGTATAATACCCACCAGCAGTTCCCTACGAGTCATGTCCAGTGTACTCATAACCCAATGAGCACCTGCATACTATCTCCAGTATGACGTACTAATGGCTGTGGGACAGACTATCTCCCCTGTTGGGATGAGAAGCGTATACACTAGTCTACTCTGGAGTATCGATGCCCCGTCTCGATAATCTTACGATTAGGGACCTGTATAGGATGTGCTTATAGACTACCCAGCCCCCACTAGTGTGACTGCCATCACAACGCTGGTAATCAAGTAAAGATCCTAAGGACTCTACCAATATGTATAAGTGATATGCTAAAAAAACACATGCACATATTGAGGTAGAAACAAACCAGGTAGCATACTACCATTTTGAGCAAGACTGTCACTATATCCGTGTATATCCCAAACTTTCAATATGTAATATACAAACTAGTATGATACAATAATGGCCTCCAGGGCATATAACACTAACATCTTTATCTTTGTATGTAACTTTCATTATCTTTCTTTTATTATGGGATTTTGGGGTGTAATCCGCTGAAAACCATCAGGAGACAATACTCCTCCTATTAGGGACACCTAGAGATTTAAAGGCTTATTGCACGTGCTCAGTGCAATCGTGTTGCCTACGAAAGTGTGCTAGGTTTTTCTTTTTTTCTTTTCCTACTTCTTCTCTTTAATAACTAGTTTGCTCGGGACGATCAAAATTAAGTTTGAGGGTATTTGATTAGTCTAAAATATTGCACATTTGAATGATTATTTTTCCTATTATTATTAAGTACTAAAAGGTGTTTATTGTAATTACAGAACATATGAGGGTTTATGTGTAAAAGGTTTATTATCATATGTTTCTATATTATAATTAACATAATGAGGGAAAATACATGCATATAATATTTATATGAAATATTAGTAATTAAATATGTGTATCATATCAAATAATTCTAATCAATATTCTTAACATATAATATCATATAAAATGGTTAAGATAATATCTTAAAAATACTAAATATTACTAACACCATGACTTGAGATATTGTGCAGATATTAGATCAGGATGGACTCCAAGAGATCCGAGATGTTGGAATCAAATCTGCCAGAATATTGAAGCAAATCGAGAAATCTAGCAACGGCAGAGACTAAGAGCATCATTATCAGAATATAGACATCTAGAGGATCTCCAAATATCAAAACAAGACAGCAAAAAAAATTCCAGAACTTGATTCTCCAAGAGTGCGGCGGTTGGACGGCCAAACTAGGGTATTTGCAGCGGTCCGCGGCATCTTTAGAGCCATTGGATGAGAGATTTTGGGGATTGGATCGTATCAGCATATAATCAGAGATGGTATTTAGGATTTCTAGTTTCTATGACTATATATAGAACCGAGAGCTTCACATCTAAAATCTTCAAACCGAAGAGATCAAGAGTCTAAAGTGATCCACGCATCCAGATGATCATCAGCTAGTCATCTATCTCCAACAAGAGAGAGAACGAAAGCAAAAACTGGGGTTCTTTGTAATCTACTTTCAAAAAGAAGAATTGTATGAAATAGTTGATTAATAAAGGTAGATCTTAGTTTATTTCTTTTCGCATTTACTTTCTGCATTTAATTTCTGCATCTTATTTCTACATCTTAATCATATTTCCACTCTTCTTCGTTCTTTCTTCTAAATTTTAAACCATGAGTGAGTAATTTCTAACTTATTAGGATTCGTAGGTTAGGATAGATCAATAGATGATAAAATCATTTAACCTCTTTTATAGATTTTAAAGTCTATAAATTTTAGCAAAATAAATGTTAACATCCTTATCGGGTGCACTACCAATCTATTGCTAGTCACGACCACGATTTGAGATCGGTTTAACACTTGTTTTGGTTAAGGCTAGACATGAATAGAGATCAATGCAAAGACAAGAGTTAAGAGTGGGGAAACCCCGATTTCTTCCAAGAAACCCTAATCTACATTCATCACTATCGATTTAGTTTTAAATTATTAAAAGATAAAAGGAGTCATTTTTAATTATTCATCCATTACTATTAAGTCCTATGAACCCTACAAGTCTCTTCTTTATAAATCTTACATCCGTAGTATATCCATAACTACAACCAATTATCTTTTTTCTATCAACTCGTCTAAAGCAAGAAAAAAGTTCACGTTTCCCTGCGGACGACCCGTACTCATCGTGGCTAGCTACTAGCGACACCGCCTTGATTACGGTTACTTTACGAAAACATACTTTTAACGATCAATCATGGTGCTTAGAGATGATGCATATAGGTATATCTTCACTGCATATTATCCATAAATTAGTAGTTGTCATATTTGTAAGGTGTTTTATGCTTCTAATTTTGCTGCAGTTAAACTTATGATATTTGTTTGGTGTGTTATTAACAGCTCTAATGTGAGACAAGATAGAGAAAGGATATCAAAGATACCATTCAGAAGGGGTTCTGGAAGTTCACTCTGAAGTTCAGTGACAAACTACAGTACTTTGCAGTTGATTAGTTTTGCCTATGTGCTTGTGCAGTTAGTTTTGTTTTGTGACAAACAACAATGTTTTGTTGGATGCATATGTGCTTGAATGTATTTGTTTGTGCTTGGATAGTATGTTGAAACTATTATGAAATAATGCTATGTTTTATTTATGGCATGTGTATGTTATCAGATGTGTATGTGCACTGTTACTGGTAAATTGCAACTCAGAATGTTTTTATGCACTAATTTTGTGTATTATGTGCTTGTGATGTCTATATTAATGTTCTCTTAAGTTTCTGTGTATGTGATCAATTTCTGTGTATTTGTGGCAAATGCGTATGTGATGAGCTTTATGTGTGGCAAGTGTGGCAAATGTGCTTGTGTTATTTAGTGTATGCGTGACAAATCTGCTTGTGCTATCTGTGCAAGTGTGGTCAAGATTCCAGTTTCATTTTTGTTCTAAAGTGTCAGGTCATAAGTTTTAAGTGCATTTTCAGGTTGAATACCATCAGAATTTTCATGTTATTGTATATGTTTTCCATGTAGAATCCATTTTGCAGGATGAATAATTATGGATTGTGTTATCAGGTTGTAACTATGCTTCATGTAATTGTATTCATCAAGTTGAAAAGCTTTTCATGTTTGTGTTATCAATTTTTAGAATTTCCAGTTTCCATACATGTAGTATTTTTATCTTTTTCGGGTTTTAGACTTCAGGTTTCTTGTTCCTGACGATGCTCAATACCGGCGATCTCCAAGATCAGGACACGTGGCAGATGACGTGCCCTAAGACTCAGAAGAAAAGGCCCACAAGGGCCGATCAGGCCACCCTGTGCTCGACCTGCAAGCACAAGCTGGCCCTTCTCGGGGCCCCCTGCAAATTAGCCTCCTCGGCCCCTCAGCTCGTCCCGAGCTGCCACAGGACCAAGACTCCTCGGCCTCCTCGCTCGTCTCTGAGCTCCCGGCCGAGGCCGTCTTCCTCGGCCCTCCGACCAACTCCACCACTCACAGGCGTAACCGCCGCTCCGCGAATCTCGCCATGCGCAGATCCTGCGCCAACAGCATCCCACGTTCCACGCCATCACGATTCCCATTAATAGGCGATCCGCTCTCTACGCGGGCGTGACGTCGGGAGCGCAACTACCGGCGAGATTCTCGCGCCTACTGCTGCCTGCCACCACTGCTATATAAACCCCCATCACAGAGGGGTCAAGTAAGCAATTCTTTATACTTTTAAGCCGTTACTCTGCTCGGATTTCATCACTAACTTGAGCGTCGGAGAGTCCTCGGTGGTACCAAACCACCCAGGGACTTCTTTGCAGGTACTCGGCACCAACTCCAACATTTCATCTCTTCCTCCAAAAACCCATTAAGACCAACACGTAACGGAGGATAATCAACTAAGTCCACCGCGAGATCAACGGAAGACAACATCTGACGGAGGCCCGAAAATGACCTCCATCAGTTGGCGCCATTTATGGGAACCGAAACTCCACAAAAAAACAAAGTTGGCATTCCGATCTCCATCCCCATGACAAGCGATCACCCTGAAGATCCAGATACCAGCCGCCGCCTCCCCCTCACCGGAGGCGCGGGTGAACCTCCTCCGGCGACCGTCATCAACGCCCTCGCCGGCCGATAGACCGACACCCCCTCCCTTGACGGGGTCGCACAGAGGGGGCTCTCCACGGTGGCTCGAGGGCCACCTCGCCCAAGAAACTAAGCCCTCACTAAGAGACAGCTCAGCAGCAACCCTGCTCGGCTATCTCTGGCGGGTAACTTCCCTACCGCAACGCCAGGGATCAGAAAGTCCTCCCAGAGGCAGTCGAGCCCGAGGACCCTGCTCGGCTATCCCTGGCGGGTAGCTTCCCTACCGCAACGCCAGGGATCAGAAAGTCCTCCCAGAGGCAGTCGAGCCTGAGGATCTCTCGCTCAGCTATCCTTGGCGGGTAGCTTCCCTACCGCAATGCCAGGGATCAGAAATTCCTCCCAGAGGCAGTCGAGCCCGAGGATCCCTCGCTCGGCTATCCCTGGCGGGTAGCTTCCCTACCGCAATGCCAGGGTTCGGAAAGTCCTCCCAGAGGCAGTCGAGCCCGAGGATCCCTCGCTCGGCTATCCCTGGCGGGTAGCTTCCCTACTGCAACGCCAGGGATCAGAAAGCCCTCCCAGAGGCAGTCGAGCCCAAGGATCAATCGCTCGGCTATCCCTGGCGGTTAGCTTCCCTACCGCAACGCCAGGAATCAGAAAGCCCTCCCAGAGGCATTCGAGCCCGAGGATCCCTCGCTCGGCTATCCTTCAGGACAAAAGCCCTCACCAAGAGGCACCGGGCAGTAACCCTGCCCAGCCAAGGGTCCTTGGTAGGCTTTTTACAACCCCTCCAGCGCTAAGGACCAAATTCCTCCCAGAGGCATTCGAGTCCTTACTCGGCTATCCCCGGCTGGTAGCTTCCTACCACAACCGACAGGAATCAAAGTCCTCGCTAAGAGGTACTGGGCAGTAACCCTGCTCGGTCCCCATCCTGAAGGATCAAAAGCCCTCGCAAGAGGCAACCGAGCCCGACCCTTGCTCGGTCATCTCCGGCTGGTAGCTCCCTACCCACGACGCCAGGGATCAAAGCCCTCACAAGAAGCATCCGAGCGGCTACCCCGCTCGATCATCCCAGGCTAGTAGTTGCCTACCCACAACGCCAGAGATCAAAGCCCTCACCAAGAGGCAACGAGCAGCTACCCTGCTCGGCCATCCTTCGCAGGCCTCAAATGGCCCCTCCCATGCTGCTCGGCCATCCTTCGCAGGCCTCTCACGGCCCCTCCAGTGCCAGAGATCAAAGCCTTCGCAAGAGGCAACCGAGCAGCTACCCTGCTCGGTCATCTCCGGCTGGTAGCTCCCTACCCATGACGCCAGGGATCGAAGCCCTCACAAGAGGCATCCGAGCGGCTACCCCACTCGGTAATCCCAGGCTGGTAGTTGCCTACTCACGACGCCAGAGATCAAAGCCCTCGTGATTTAAAGTGTGTGTAATTCTCGGATGTGTTTGTAAAAGCAAGTATCGAATCAATTGTTTCCCGATAACGGTTTCATTTGATCGATACTAGTATCTTGTATTGGTATTTAGAAAATTGTATAAAGAACTCACAATCAAAGAATTATATTTGACCGCAATCAATTACGGTGTCGATTGTAGATCGTAAGCGAGTGCGGATCGTCCACAGGGATTGTGCGATTCGTTTCTGTATTTAATTTGTTTGAATTGAAAAGTTAATCGAAAGGAAAAGAAAACATGATTCAAGAATTTATCGATTGATTCAGGTGTCACGATGTTTAATCAAGAATCAAGAAACTGATAAACAAATCAAGAATCGGTGTTTTGATGATATTTCCAACCAAAATGTCAAGAATCTAAATGAGGCTCGTAGGAATCGATCGGATCTATAGACGTGATGTAATTTCAAGATTTCGTGTTCTTGTCCTTCGAAGGATTGATACTAGATCGATGATGATCGACGAGAGTTAGGGCTTTCTTGATGAAACTAGGGTTTCATCGTTTAACCCTTGTTCTTTCGTCGATATCATTCGCATTCTAGCCTCTAACAATTTCAAGAAACGATCGTAACTCCCCAATGTCGAGCGATATCAATCAAGAAAGTATCGCAACGAATTGGGTCGTCGATTCTTGAACTTGCTAGGGTTTACAAAACTCGTAGGATTCAAGAATCGATTTAAGATATATTACATCATCATTCTATTGATCGTCTCGACTCCTCGACGAGCGGAGTATTACTCAAACATCATCACACAGAAAGTATTCAAGAATTGAAAAGATATCATGATGCGAGAATTTAAAGAAAACAAGATAAAAGAATATCACCTTTTATTTATATCAACAATTTGATTACAGTCGCTCAAGAACTACAAGAGGAAGAACTAAATTGTCGAATTGGCGTTGCTCGGCTCCGTGAGTCGCGGATCAGTTTGGACCACTTGCTCTGTTGAAGATCGGCTCGGCTCATAAAAGGTTGCAAGGCTTCTTGCTTGATGGGTACTCGGGATCTTGGCTTTTGATTGGAATTAGGGTTAGGCTTTCACACAAGTCCTCTCACTAGAATTGTGGAAGAAGATGAAGAGAGTGAATGGCTAAAGATGAACTAATGGAGGGATTTTTCCAAGATTAGAGATTATCCTAAAAAAATGGGATCCTTTTACAAGTGAGCCTAGGTTCTTATTTATAGATCTCCCAAACCCTAGGTCTAGGTTTGAATTTACAATTCCCTCCAAAAGTTTGTTGGGGCTTCTAGAAGTAGTTTGTTAGGCTTAGCTTAGGGTTTAAGGTAGGGTTTAGGGAGAAGTTTCTAGAATACAAGGCTAGTTTAGTGTTGGTCCCAAAGCTTGCTGATCTGGCAGAAGTCTCTGGAGTCTTCTGGAATTTGAAGTATATGAGCTGAATGTGGGCCCTGAGTGAAGCATTGTGCACCAAAGATTTAGGGCTGACGTGGCAAGACGGCCGTGGAACCGCGGCTCAAGCAGGCTCCGGCCGCGATTCCGCGGCCATGTTGGCTCCTTGGGCTATGGTCTTTTTGCAGTGGTCTTGAGCTAATATTTGGAGCTTTATCTGATATGTTGATTTGTATTTGTCCCTTTGTATTGATACCAGAATTGAAATCATTGAGTTGGCGTAATGTTTGATCGGTACCATGTACATTTTGGCATTTCTTCTGGATTTTCCTGCACGGATCTCAAAACAAGTGTTGCGCAAATGTAGGGATGATGCGATGCCATGAAATGTGGTCAATTTCCTTTATAGTGTCGGTTTCAGAGTCTAATACATGCAATCTGATATTTTGCGACAGTTTTGCTAATATGTAAAATATGAATGCCGAACACTTCTAAATGGATGCAAATGATGAGGAAATTGCTGGCTAAAATATGCAATATTTTCGACTAATCAAATTCCCCCAAACTTAATTTCGATCATCTCGAGCGAACTGTTTTATTAAAAAGAGAAAGAGAAAATAAAGAAAGAGAAAAACTAACTAGCACACTTTCGTAGGCAACACGATTGCACTGAGCACATACAACAAGCCTTTAAACCTCTAGGAGTCCCTAGTAGGAGGAGTGTTGTCTCCTGAGGGTTTTCAGCGGATTGCACCCAAAAAATCCAATAATAAAAGGAAGATCATGAATATTACATTTAAAGACAAGAATCGTAGAAGAAAAGCTTTGAAAATTAGGGTTTCCAACTAAGCTAGCTTTTCAGTTGTCATGAGCCCTATCTTAATGGTCATGAAAAGATGTTAGAAATCACATCCTCCCTCAATAAAACATCGTCTTATTCTTCATTCCTATCTTTCTTCCAAAACATCGATCATATCACCCTGCGTGTGTGTAAAGGACATCCCTACACCCGGAGAATTCAATTCAAGCTATCATACTCTTGCCCATCAGCCTCAGTACTTTTTAATTAATGAATATTTTGATGAGATTGCTCACACACTTTCATGCGACCGTTAATACTTCTTGAGGTACTAACCGACCGATTACTCTTGTGTTTGCTTACTTGGTGTATTTTCCTCGTCTTGCACCACCTCAGGCATAGCAGTGACTCCCAGACCAGTTGGCCTTAGGGCACTAGGTGAAGAAGCACCCTCGCTATACATTTTTTATTGCCTTCGGCGATAACAAAACCAGTGTCCATTTTTCTCACCACTTTATATTTTTTTATTCATTTTTTTTTTATTTCCTTCATACATCGACTTTAAGACAAGAGCATTTCAAGGTATCCTCTACTATCCCAGGCTTCAAGACGTGTGTAAGTGCGAATAGCAGGGTATCAACGTTCAAAATGTTTGGCTTCCAGAATAGAAACTATTTTTCAGACTTATTTTTATCCTCAGATTAGTGGCATCCTTCATCTTACTAACCCTTGGGACAACGGCTCATAACTACTTATTACTAGTTCGTATAAGAAAACTTCTAATTTTCTTAGTTTTCTTAAATTTTTCTAATCTCATGGATGTAATTGTTCACTATCTAAACTTTCATTATCTTATTTATTTTTATATTTGAAATTTTTTTAAATTTTTGTGGGTTTTGAAAAATTTTAAATTTTTATAGATTTTTTTAAAAGAAACGTTTTGTGCTTATGCAGATGATATGCAAATGATGCAAAAATAAGCACAAACCTCCCCCAAACTTGTTTTCAACAGTGTCTCCACTGTTGCCAATCGCTATACCTACAAAAACTGTAAGTCTGGGAGGAATTATTAGTGGGGGCAAAACATATAAGTGAAGAACTTCCCCCAAACTTATTCTTTTCACTCACCTTCATTCAAAAGATGATGCAGTGATATACTGGACATGAAGGTGAGACGGAGGAATTTTAATCCAAATAAACTGGCTCTTGTAAGAACAAGAGCTCCTCCGTGGGGTCAGTGGAAAAATACGGCTTAAGTCTATGTCCATTTACTTTGAAAAAGGTGCCGTTTTTAACATTTTCTACTTCTACTGTCCCGTGCGGGTATACAGACCGCACAACAAAAGGTCCCTTCCATCGAGATCGGAGCTTACCCGCGTGAAGGTGTAATCGTGAATCATAAAGAAGGACTTGTTGACCAGGTGAAAATGTTTTTATCGTGAAAAACCTTAGTCCTATTCTTTGTGATTACAGCGTTATCATAAGCTTCATCGCGGAGTTCGCTTAGCTCATTTAGTTGCAGCTTCCGAAAGTTGCAAGCAAGGTTTAGATCAAAATCTATTTCTTTTATAACCCACAATGCTTTATGCTCTATCTCGACGGGTAAATGACATGCTTTCCCAAACACTATCCTATATGGAGACATTCCTAGGTCGGTTTTATATGCAGTTCTGAATGCCCAAAGAGCATCCGTCAGTTTGGTCGACCAGTCTTTTCTATTTTTAGCAACAGTTTTCTCCAGGATAAGTTTGATTTGTCTGTTTGAGATTTCAGCCTTCCCGCTTGTTTGAGGATGATAGGGTGTAGAAAGTCAGTGGTTGATTGAGTATTTTCGCATCAGCGTCTCGAAAGACCTGTTGCAGAAATGTGTCCCATTATCGCTAATAATAGCGCGTGGGTGTCCAAATCGCGAGAAGATATTCTCTTTTAAGAACTTAATGACAACTTTCTTGTCATTAGTGCGACATGGAATGGCTTCTACCCACTTTGAGACATAATCAACCGCCAGCAATATGTACAAATTCCCAAAGGAGTTGGGAAAGGGACCCATAAAATCAATGCCCCAATCATCGAATATTTCAACAACCAAGATGGGTTGCTGAGGCATTTCATTCCTATGGGATATTATACCCGTATACTGACACTGTGTACAGGTTTTTCAATAGTCAAATACGTCCTTGAATAAGGTCGGCCAATAAAATCCACATTGCAAAATCTTTTCCGCTGTCTTTTTAGGACCAAAGTGACCCCCACAGGCCTGATCATGACAAAAAGAAAGAACACTCTTGAACTCTTCATTCGGGACACACCGGCGAATGATCTGATCAGGACAATATTTAAACAAATAGGGCTCGTCCCAGTAAAAGTGTTTTACTTGGGATAGAAAACGATATTTGTCCTGTTTTGACCAATCGCTCGGTATCAGTCCCGTGGCATGATAGTTCACAATATCCCTGAACCATGGTTCAGTGGATACGTTCAAGAGTTGTTCATCAGGGAACGAATCATTGATCGGCAGGGTCACAGGGGAAGAAATGATGCGTGAAAGATGGTCAGCTACTACGTTTTCACATCCTTTCTTATCTTTGATAACAAGATCAAATTCTTGTAACAGAAGGATCCAACGTATTAGTCGACCTTTTGCATCTTTCTTCGCCAGAAGATGTTTTAAAGCGGAATGGTCAGTATACACAACTATAGGTGAGCCAATTAAGTAAGGCCTGAATTTTTCTAATGCAAATAAAACCGCTAAAAGTTCTTTCTCGGTGGTTGTATAATTGATTTGCGCATCATTCAGGGTCTTACTTGCATAGTATATCACGTGTGGCATCTTTTCGATGTGTTGTCCTAAAACTGCACCTACTGCAAAATCAGATGCGTCACACATCAGCTCAAAGGGGTAGTCCCAGTTTGGTGATGATAAAACGGGGGCTGAAGTGAGTGAGTGTTTAAGTGAGAAAAAACCTGTCTCACAGTCCGAGTCAAAATGGAAGGTTGTATCCTTGGCCAGGAGAAGAGTTAAAAGTCTAGCAATTTTGCTAAAGTCCTTAATGAATCTCCTATAAAAGCCCGCATGGCCAAGGAAAGATCGAATATCTTTGACGCTTTTAGGATGAGGGAGGTTTTGAATGACATCTATCTTAGCTCTGTCAACCTTAATGCCTTTCTGTGAAATGACATGTCCAGGTACTATTCCTTCTTGGACCATAAAATGGCATTTTTCCCAGTTCAAAGTCAAGTTCTTCTCTTTGCAACGAGTAAGAACAGCGTCAAGATTCGCTAGGCAATCAGAAAAAGAGTCTCCAAAAATCGAGAAATCACCCATAAAGATCTCCAGAAAATTCTCTACCATATCAGAGAATATCCCCATCATACACCGCTGAAAGGTAGCTGGAGCATTGCATAACCCAAATGGCATGCGACTGTAAGCAAAGGTACCAAAAGGACAAGTAAAAGTGGTTTTATCTTGATCCTTTTTGGCGATGGGGACCTGATTATAGCCTGAGTATCCGTCCATAAAACAATAATACTCTCGTCCCGCTAAGCGTTCCAGCATTTGATCAATGAATGGTAGAGGAAAGTGGTCTTTCCTCGTGGCAGCATTGAGTTTTCTATAATCAATACATACACGCCACCCAGTTTGGACGCGTGTCTGAATCAACTCATTTGCCTCATTGGTTATAACAGTGATGCCGGATTTCATAGGAACGACATGTATAGGACTTACCCATTGGCTATCGGAGATGGGGTATATAATACCATTATCTAAGCATTTGACGATCTCTTTCATGACCGCTTCCTTCATGACGGGATTCAACCGTCTCTGTGGTTCTCGGGTCGGTCTGGCATCATCCATCACATGTATATGATGTTCAACAATTAAGGGACTAATCCCTTTGATGTCCGCCATACTCCAACCAAACGCCTCTTTGTTAGATCTCAATACCGATAAAAGTGCATTCTCTTGCTCTGATGCAAGAGAAGCGGATATGATAACCGGTAAAGACTCATTCTCACCTAGATATGCATATTTAAGGTGAGAAGGTAAAATTTTGAGATCTAACTCAGGCGGAGAAATGATAGAAGGAGGGAACATTGAGTGATTTTTGGATTTACAAAGAAGCTCAGAGCCTGTGAAAGATACAGACTCGGGTGGAGAAAAGTCAGAAGTGCAGGACTCAAGTGTAGGTAAAGTTTCCTCACTAAGATCTTGTGTGAGATCAAACAGAGATGTGGTAATGTCGTCGAGATCGGTAAAGCAAAGTTCCTCAGCTCCACAACTATCGGGAGCGATCTCATGGACAGAGCACACATCTAAAATATGAGCAGAAGGTTCTGATGGCTGACTTCCAACTTTGTAGATATTTAGTTCAATGGTCATATTTCCAAATGATAAGTTCATTGAACCATTTCTACAGTTTATAACAGCGTTGGAAGTGGCAAGGAAAGGACGACCCAGAATCACCGGAATTTGGCTCCGGGGGTTTGCTACAGGATGTGTGTCGAGCACAATGAAGTCTACAGGGAAAATAAATTCCCCGACCTTTATCAACACATCCTCTAATTCACCCCTTGGTTTGGTGATAGATCGGTCTGCCATTTGGAGAGTGCAGTGAGCAGGTTTCAGCTCTCCAATCCCTAATTGCTCATAGACAGAATAAGGGAGCAGGTTAACACTTGCGCCAAGGTCTAAAAGAGCACGATTTATGTTTTTACCCCCAATCGAAATCGATATTGTAGGACATCCTGGGTCCTTTTGTTTCTTTGGTAGCTGGGCAATAAAAGCAGTGCTGATATTATTAGACATAAAGACCTTCTTCGGCACTTGAGTCTTCATCTTCCTAGTGCACAAGTCCTTAGAATTTTCGCATATGCGGGGACTTGTTGAATCACATCTAGGAGAGGGATATTGATGTTAACCTGTTTGAACATTTCCAAAATTTTCTCCATATGAGGACTCGTTCTATTACCCCTTAACCGATTCGGGTAAAGAGCTTTCGCAATAAGCGCAGGGTCCATCACAGGAGAAGGAAGAGGGGGTAGACGAGGTCCCAAAAGAGGTGTGGGGACCGTCTGTGGAGAACTATAAGGGTTGGGAGAAGGTGTCGAGCCTAATGGGAAATGGAGAATAGGCTCGCGAGAAGATGGTGTGGTAGAAGAAGAAGGATCAGAAGGAGAAGTGTGTGTTTGTGGAAAGGTCTCAGCCGGGGTGTTGATATGATTTTCAGTATCATCAATACCTTCCCCGACATGATTATTCAGCACTCTTCCCGATCTCAACGTTGTGACGGCATTTACATTGTAATGCCCAGGATTCTGTAGGGGTTGAGAGGGAAGTTTCCCTTTTTCTCTCGCACTCATTTCGGCTTTAAGTCGTGCGATTTTAGCTTCCATCGTTCTGATACTCTCAGCTTGGGATGCTGAGTTTTTCTTTATCTCACCGACGGAAGATCTAACCTCAGCCGAAACCTCTATGAAATTTGACAAAAGTGATTTCATGGTTTGAATGAATTGAGAGAACTCGTCAGAACAGGTCATAGGATTAGACTGTGCAGGAGTGTTGACCTGATTTTGGAAGTTTTATGACTGGTAGGGGTGCTGAGTGAGTTGAAGGGGTTGCTGTTGTGGTGGAGGAAGAGCCCTTTGAAAATTATTCGTGTTTGGAACCGTGTTTTGAGATTGGTTTTGGTTCCAAGCGAAATTCGGGTGATTCCTCCAACCCTGATTGTACGTGGAAGAATAAGGATCGTTTCGAGGTCTTTGAAATGCGGCATTAGAATGCTCGTGACCTTGAAATGCAGAGTTTAATGGACATTCTTCCGTTAAATGAGACGGATCAGAACAGCACCCACAAACAGTTTTGGGGAGCGACACTGGGTTTAGGGAGGCTGCTGCAAATTTGTGTTCCATAGCGTCGAGCTTCTTTTGCATTGCTGCCATTTCAGCTCGAACACCTATGGACACATCTATTTGGTGTACGCCACCCCTATTCAATGGTTGGGTTCCACTCTCCCACTGTAGTGATTTTTCAGCGAACTCTTCTAAATACTTCCCAGCTTCCCCATCATCTTTGGTCATAAAAGTACCTTGACACATATTTTCAAGGCTCTGTTTAGTGTTTGGGTTAATGCCCTCATAAATGATTCGGCAAAGCTCCCATCTCGGGATGCCGTGATGAGGACACTGAACCAATAGATCCTTGAAACGTTCAAAGCATTTTGAAAATGGTTCAGTAGGGAGCTGGGCAAATTGATTCAGTTCGCTACGGATTCGAGCTGTCTTTTGTATTGGGTAAACTTTCTTAAGGAATGCAGCGACGAATTCTTCCCAATTCGTGATAGAGTGTGCGGTAGTGTTATACAGCCACTTCTCGGCTATATCGCACAATGTAAATGGAAGAAGTCGTAGACGCATAACATCTACTGAAAGTTGTGACGTACCCATCATTGCGCATACGTTTTCAAATTTGGTAATGAAAACGTAAGCGTCCTCAGTCTCGAGTCCGTGGAATTTGGGTAAAAGATTGATATACTGGGGCTTAATCTCGAAGTTATCCCCGTTGGCTGGTGGTGTGGATAAGCAGGTCGAAAGAGGACCTCGAATAGGGTAGCACCTCTCCTGGAGAAAGATGCGGGGTGGATTCTGCGCACCAACGGACGGCGGCAGATTAGGGTTAAAGAAGTTCGATGGATTCGGATCCATCGGTGTGGGTGTGGTAGTGGGTAAAGAAAAGGTAAATGGAGAAATATCGACTTCGGAGTCGATAAAAGGTACGCGGACTAAACGGGCACTAGAATCCCGTGTCCAGCCTATCTTGCACTAAAAAGGGTTAGTACAAGTGGCAGCGTTGACTTATAATTAGGGGTAATGAATAAATACGGTGTTTGCTTTGAAAAAGGGACGGATTTTTGAAAAAATGATGCGACAAAACAAATGCAGCACACCAACCCTAGAATCTAGTGGTCACCTAGGTCCGGCTCTAGACCGCTCTTAACTGCCAAAAGACAAGTCGCAGGATAGAATCCTCCACTGCCTCTTTGTCCCCCTGTGGCCGGATAAGTGCCAGGTAAGTGGGAAGGTACTCCACTACGTAAGTAGTGGGCCTAATTAAAAATCACTAGCCTTAGACACACTCGCCTTAGGCACCACAAGAAAACGCGGATAAGTAATGAATTACCCACGGCCTTCTCTTGTCCTAATTGAGCGCGACAGTCCTTAGAGTCTTCTCTAGATTTCTTTTAGTTAATGTGGGTCAATGCGGATGCAAGTTTTGCGATTTTCGGGGCCTAGGAAGGGTAATGAAATCCCCACCTAATTTGGATTTGGCCGTGCCCCTTAAATTCCGTATTTAGAATGCAAACAACCAAGAAACAAAATCACGCACAAATTTTAATTTGCTTTTGCGGCGCTGCGATTATTTGCAAAGAATCCTGCAGCAAACTGTTAGTTGGAGCTAAAAAGAGGAGAGAGGAGAAGGTAAGAAATCACCTGAGAGAAAAATTTTGCAGAGAACCCTCAAGACCACCGCTGTTCCGCCGCAATAGGCTTCAAATGCCGCGCTTCCGCAGTCTCTTGATGAGATTACTGAACCAAAATTCACCAGGGAGCTTCTGTAGACTCCCTCTGCTCTCTGGTATATTCCAAAAATTTTCTTCAATTGCCAAACAGCTCCAGATTTCCTTGCAATGAACCACAACAAATCGTTTAGGGTTTGCACGAATTTTGATCTCAAAATAACAATGGAATAATTCTTTCAATTCAAACTATAATATGAAATGAATTAGCGCGCGATCCCCGGCAACGGCGCCATTTGATTTAGTGTGTGTGTAATTCTCGGATGTGTTTGTAAAAGCAAGTATCGAATCAATTGTTTCCCGATAACGGTTTCATTTGATCGATACTAGTATCTTGTATTGGTATTTAGAAAATTGTATAAAGAACTCACAATCAAAGAATTATATTTGACCGCAATCAATTACGGTGTCGATTGTAGATCGTAAGCGAGTGCGGATCGTCCACAGGGATTGTGCGATTCGTTTCTGTATTTAATTTGTTTGAATTGAAAAGTTAATCGAAAGGAAAAGAAAACATGATTCAAGAATTTATCGATTGATTCAGGTGTCACGATGTTTAATCAAGAATCAAGAAACTGATAAACAAATCAAGAATCGGTGTTTTGATGATATTTCCAACCAAAATGTCAAGAATCTAAATGAGGCTCGTAGGAATCGATCGGATCTATAGACGTGATGTAATTTCAAGATTTCGTGTTCTTGTCCCTCGAAGGATTGATACTAGATCGATGATGATCGACGAGAGTTAGGGCTTTCTTGATGAAACTAGGGTTTCATCATTTAACCCTTGTTCTTTCTTCGATATCATTCGCATTCTAACCTCTAACAATTTCAAGAAACGATCGTAACTCCCCAATGTCGAGCGATATCAATCAAGAAAGCATCGCAACAAATTGGGTCGTCGATTCTTGAACTTGCTAGGGTTTACAAAACTCGTAGGATTCAAGAATCGATTTAAGATATATTACATCATCATTCTATTGATCGTCTCGACTCCTCGACGAGCGGAGTATTACTCAAACATCATCACACAGAAAGTATTCAAGAATTGAAAAGATATCATGATGCGAGAATTTAAAGAAAACAAGATAAAAGAATATCACCTTTTATTTATATCAACAATTTGATTACAGTCGCTCAAGAACTACAAGAAGAAGAACTAAATTGTCGAATTGGCGTTGCTCGGCTCCGTGAGTCGCGGATCAGCTTGGACCACTTGCTCTGTTGAAGATCGGCTCGGCTCATAAAAGGTTGCAAGGCTTCTTGCTTGATGGGTACTCGGGATCTTGGCTTTTGATTGGAATTAGGGTTAGGGTTTCACACAAGTCCTCTCACTAGACTTGTGGAAGAAAATGAAGAGAGTGAATGGCTAAAGATGAACTAATGGAGGGATTTTTCCAAGATTAGAGATTATCCTAAAAAAATGGGATCCTTTTACAAGTGAGCCTAAGGTCTTATTTATAGATCTCCCAAACCCTAGGTCTAGGTTTGAATTTACAATTCCCTCCAAAAGTTTGTTGAGGCTTCTAGAAGTAGTTTGTTAGGCTTAGCTTAGGGTTTAAGCTAGGGTTTAGGGAGAAGTTTCTAGAATACAATGCTAGTTTAGTGTTGGTCCCAAAGCTTGCTGATCTGGCAGAAGTCTCTGGAGTCTTCTGGAATTTGAAGTATATGAGCTGAATGTGGGCCCTGAGTGAAGCATTGTGCACCAAAGATTTAGGGCTGACGTGGCAAGACGGCCGCGGAACCGCGGCGCAAGCAGGCTCCGGCCGCGGTTCCGCGGCCATGTTGGCTCCTTGGGCTATGGTCTTTTTGCAGTGGTCTTGAGCTAATATTTGGAGCTTTATCTGATATGTTGATTTGTATTTGTCCCTTTGTATTGATACCAGAATTGAAATCATTGAGTTGGCGTAATGTTTGATCGGTACCATGTACATTTTGGCCTTTCTTCTGGATTTTCCTGCACAGATCTCAAAACAAGTGTTGCGCAAATGTAAGGATGATGCGATGCCATGAAATGTGGTCAATTTCCTTTATAGTGTCGGTTTCAGAGTCTAATACATGCAATCTGATATTTTGCGACAGTTTTGCTAATATGTAAAATATGAATGCCGAACACTTCTAAATGGATGCAAATGATGAGGAAATTGCCGGCTAAAATATGCAATATTTTCGACTAATCACCTCGCCAAGAGGCAACTGCGCAGCTTCACTGCCCGGCCATCCTTAGCAGGCCTCTCACGGCCCCTCAGACGCTGATGGTCTGAAGCCCTCATCGCGAGGCCGTCGAGTTCCTTCTGCTCGGCGCATTCCCAGCGGGCATCCTCCTGCCCATCAAATGCTGAGGATCTCAAGCCCTCATCATGAGGCCGCCGAGTTCCTTCTTGCTCGGCGCATCCACAGCGGGCATCCTCCTGCCCATCAGATGCTGAGAATCTCAAGCCCTCACCGTGAGGCCGCCGAGTTCCTTCTGCTCGGCGCATCCCCAGCGGGCATCTTCCTGCCCATCAAATGCTGAAGATCTCAAGCCCTCATCGTGAGGCCGCCGAGTTCCTTCCTGCTCGGCGTATCCCCAGCGGGCGCCCTCCTGCCCATCAGATGCTGAGGATCTCAAGCCCTCATCGTGAGGCCGCCGAGTTCCTCCCTGCTCGGCGCATCCCCAGCGGGCATCCTTCTGACCATCAGATGCTGAGGATCTCAAGCCCTCATCGTGAGGCCGCCGAGTTCCTCCCTGCTCGGCGCATCCCCAGCGGGCATCCTCCTGCCCATTAGACGCTGAAGATCTCAAGCCCTCACCACGAGGCCGCCGAGATCCTTTCTGCTCGGGGCATCCCCAGCGGGCATCCTTCTGCCCATCAGACGCCGAAGGTCTGAAGCCATCATCGCGAGGCCGTCGAGATCCTTCTTGCTCGGCGCATCCCAGCGGGCATCCTCCTGCCCATCAGACGCTTAGGATCTAAAGCCCTCTTCACGAGGCCGCCGAGCCCCTTTCTGCTCGGCGCATCCCAGCGGGTAGCTTCCTACCCAACAAAGATAAAGATCAAAGTCCTCCTTAGAGGCAGCCGAGCGGCTTTCCTGCTCGGCTATCCCCGGCCGGTAGCTTCCCTGCTCGCAACGCCAGGGATCAAAGCCCTCGCCAAGAGGCAACCACGCAGCTTCACTGCCCAGTTATCCTGAGCAGGCCGCCTATGACCCCTCCAACGCTAAGGATTAAAGTCCTCCCAGAAGCAGCAGAGTCGCTTCCCTGCTCGGCTATCCCTGGCCGGTAGCTTCCCTACCCGCAACACCAGGGATCAAGGCCATCGCCAAGATCAATCGAGCAGCTTCCCTGCTCGGTCATCCCCCGCAGCGGACCCGAAGCCCCAACAAAAGACATCAGGTGATCGAAATCAACTCGACGACCGATTGCTCCACTTTTCGTTCCCGCACTGGACCGCACCCCATCAGACGCCACAGGTCTGCACACGTCGCGTCGGCCAACCGACACTTGACACGCGGACCATCGCTTCAGTGGCAGGATGCACGAACCGGCGCACCTTCCTTAAATGTAGAGATCTCGCCTTAATTCGCTGGCAGAAAAAACAGCTGACAGCCCGGGGACGCGTCCTGACGAAACCTTAGGAGGGAGCTTACCCCGGGCGGCCCGGCAGTCCACTCCCGACCCGACCCGCTAGCTGGTCGGGACAAGAGTGGGGGGCTAATGATGATGCTCAATACCGGCGATCTCCAAGATCAGGACACGTGGCAGATGACGTGCCCTAAGACTCAGAAGAAAAGGCCCACAAGGGCCGATCAGGCCACCCTGTGCTCGACCTGCAAGCACAAGCTGGCCCTTCTCGGGGCCCCCTGCAAATTAGCCTCCTCGGCCCCTCAGCTCGTCCCGAGCTGCCACAGGACCAAGACTCCTCGACCTCCTCGCTCGTCCCCGAGCTCCTGGCCGAGGCCGTCTTCCTCGGCCCTCCAACCAACTCCACCACTCACAGACGTAACCGCCGCTCCGCGAATCTCGCCATGCGCAGATCCTGCGCCAACAGCATCCCACGTTCCACGCCATCACGATCCCCATTAATTGGCGATCCGCACTCTACGCATGCTTGACGTCGGGAGCGTAACTGCCGGCGAGATTCTCACGCCTACTACTACCTGCCACCACTGCTATATAAACCCCCATCACAGAGGGGTCAAGTAAGCAATTCTTTACACTTTTAAGCCGTTCCTCTGCTCGGATTTCATCACTAATTTGAGCGTCGGAGGGTCCTCGGTGGTACCAAACCACCCAGGGACTTCTTTGCAGGTACTCGGCACCAACTCCCACATTTCATCTCTTCCTCCAAAAACCCATTAAGACACATACATAACGGAGGATAATCAACTAAGTCCACCGCGAGATCAACGGAAGACAATATCTGACGGAGGCCCGAAAAGGACCTCCATCAATTCCAGATTCCAGATTTGGGTGTTTAAGGTTTGTGTTATCAAGTTCATCATCTATTTCGAATCCTTGAAAATAATATGATAATTTCATGAAGAGATTCTGATACATACTTAAATTAATTCACCAAAATAGTATACTATCAAAACTCAACTCAGATTTCAGTTTCAAGCTTAATGACAAAAATGAAATAATGTCAATTCTCCAAAACAGCACATCCATTCTTTGAAGAAATTCTGATACATTTCTTGATTTCTATTACCTAAACCATAGAAATACATTTTGATAGCATTCATGCAAATATGGAAAACAAAAGCAACAACGAAAAACCCCTAAACAGTTGAATTGTTGGATTCAGCAAACTATTATCCGTCTCCATCTTCTTCTCCATCGGCTACATCCTTACCTTCAGCGGCTCAATGTCTCCTTTCAGATCTACATAGTTTGACAAACCTAAAAGATGAAGGGCCAGGGGATTAAAAAGACCCAGCCCTGATATCTACCTTTAAAAGACTAACGGAGTGAAGGAATTGGCTACAAGGGCTATTAAGTAACAACTTAAATATTGGGGGTAATAACTAATTATCAATTTTTGAGGGGAGCTTTAGTAATTAGTACATTTTTGGGGCCGTTTAGGTGAAAACCCCCTTTTATTTGTTGGGCAGAGGGGGATGCATTCATTAATGAACTGAATTTCTCTATATTTGAATTTTTAGTTTTTTGAGAAAAGTTGGAGGCATGTGGACTCCTTTAATTAAGTATGAGTTATATATAATAATATTATTACACATGTATGTAACATATCTGTTTGATAGATTTGGAATCATCTATGGTAAGAAGCTGCAATATACCTTGCACTTGCACTTGCACATGTCTAATGTGTACATTATTTTTTATAGTTTTCTCAACGTAATATCAACAATATTTCTTAGAAAGTATTAAATCTCTTATCAATAAAAAAAGATAAGGGTTCGGTATATATATAACAAAAATTAAAGCAGCTGACACCTTCAAATACAACATGATAGATAATGAAATGGTCAAAAAAAGGAAAAGCAAAAAAAATTAGATGTCATTTATTTATGAGAAAACGGAATCTCATGTACGACAACAATGAATTTCCTCCTATATGATGTCGAAAATGGTCAAAACTCTACAAATTTTTTCGACGGTCGGCATCCACCATCTCCATCTTTATCGTGCCCCTCTCCATCTTTATCGTGCACGATGTGGATATACCAAATTTGATGTGAATGCAATACCCTTTCATCATTGATTTTGTGAGATAAAATACTGAAAATGATATACTATCGGAAACCCTTAATTTCACACCCACTACATCAACGGTGAAAAGATGTTGGATTCTTATCAAATTTGGTATATCCACATCTTGCACGATGAGAATTAAGATGGTGGATACCGATCGTCGAAAAAATTGATAAAGATTGACTTTTTTCATCACCATGGAAGAATATTTTTCTATGACGACCAAGATTATGTTTTCTCTTTATTTATTTGATTTTGGCAACATTTTATTTTCCTCTTAAAACTAGCACAGATAAAACAAACAAAACAAGGAATCGAATATACTCTCACACATTTCCAAAGTACAACCTTCTTTTTCATCTGAACAAACATTGGCTCACAACATTCATATTATGGGGGAAATGTAAATGTTGTTTTGTTTGCTAACTACATATATTTTTCTAGTTATAAATAAAGCTTCACCTCAACTCCTTGAGTATGCAATAAAAACTTCCAACTGTTAGTGATGGCTGCGTGCTGGTTTAATGCGAGACTTAAGGATCCACCGTTGAGGAGTTTGCCTATTTTGGGTACGTGCGTCGGGTAGAGACCTACCTGCTGGATTAATGCGAGGCTCAAGGATACACCGTTGAGGCCGAGCAGATATCCAGCGGCCTCGTGACGATGGCTTTAGATCCACGTCTTCGTAGGGCAGGAACCTACCCCTTGTGGATGAGCCGAGCAGGAAGCTATCCGGCCGCCTCGCGGTGAGAGCTTTAGATCCACAGCGTTGTTGGGCAGGGAGCTACCCGTTGTGGATGGACCGAGCAAGAATCTACCCGGTGATCTCGTGATGAGGGATTTAGATCCAATTCTTTGTAGGGCAGGAATCTACCACTTGTGGATGAGCTGAGCAGGAAGCTACCCGGCCGTCTCGTGGTGAGGGCTTAGGATCCACAATGTTTGTTGGGCAGGAAACTATCCGCTGTGGATGGGCCGAGCAGGAATCTGCTCGACAGCCTCGTAAGGAGGGCTTCGGATCTACAGTGTTGTTGGGCAGGAAGCTACCCGCTGCGGATGAACCGAATAGGAAGCTACTCGGTGGCCTCGTGAGGAGGGCTTTGGATCCACAGCGTTGTTGGGTAGGAAGCTACCCGCTTGTGGATGGACCGGGCAGGAATCTACCCGGTGGCCTCATGAGGAGGGCTTTGGGTCCTCAGCGTTGTTGGGCAGAAATCTACCCGTTGTGGATGAACCGAGTAGAAAGCTACTCGGCCGCCTCTTGATGAAGGCTTTGGATCCGCAGCGTTGTTGGACAGGAAATTACCCGCTGCGGATGAACCGAGCAGGAAGCTACTCGGTGGCCTCATGAGGAGGGTTTTGGATCCACAGCGTTGTTGGGCAGGAAGCTACCCGCTGTGGATGGACCGGGCAGGAATCTACCCGGTGGCCTCATGAGGAGGGTTTTGGATCCACAGTGTTTGTTGGGCAGGAAGCTACCCGCTGTAGATGGCCCCAGCAGGAATCTACTCGGCGGCCTGGTGAGGAGCGTTTTGGATCCACAACGTTGTTGGGTAGGAAGATACCCGATGTGGATGGACCGAGCAGGAAGCTACTCGGTGGCCTCATGAGGAGGGCTTTAGATCCACAACGTTGTTGAGCAGGAAGCTACCCATTGTGGATGAGCCGAGCAGGAAGCTATCCGGCGGCCTCATGAGGAGGGCTTTGGATCCACAGCGTTGTTGGACAAGAAGCCACCCTTTGTGGATGAGCCGAGCAGGAAGCTACCCGATGGCCTCATGAGGAAGGTTTTGGATCCACGGCGTTGTTGGGCAGGAAGCTACCCATTGTGTGGATGAGCCGAGCAGGAATATGCTCGGTGGCCTCGTGAGGATGGCTTCGGATCCACAGTGTTGTTGGGCAGGAAACTGCCCGCTGCGGATGAACCGAGGAGGAAGCTACCCGGCCGCCTCGTGATGAGGACTTTGGATCCACAGCGTTGTTGGGTAGGAAGCTACCCGCTTATGGATGAACCGAGCAGGAAACTACCCGGTCGCCTCTTGATGAGGGCCTTGGATCCACAGCGTTGTTAGGTAGGAAGCTACCCGCTTGTGGATGAACCGAGCAGGAAACTACCCGGTCGCCTTGTGATGAGGGCTTTGAATCCACAGTGTTGTTGGGCAGGAAGGTACCCACTGCGGATGGACCGAGCAGAAAACTACTCGGTGGCCTCGTGATGAGGGTTTTGGATTTACAGCGTTATTGGGCAGGAAGTTACCCATTGTGGATGGTCCGAGCAAGAAGCTACTTGGTGGCCTCGTGATGAGGGCTTTGGATCCATAGTGTTGCTAGGCAGGAAGCTACCCACTGTGGATGGACCGAGCAGGAATCTACTCGGTGGCCTCGTGATGAGGGCTTTGGATCCACAGCGTTGTTGGGCAGGAAGCTACCCACTATAGATGTGCCGAGCAGGAAACTACCCGTCGGCCCTGCAGGGAGTTTTAGCATGGAAACAAAGAGAAGCAATTCAGATTGCAGGAAAGCAAGAATCTTTATGATTAAAGAAAATACAGATTCAATGATTCAGTTTAAACTCTCCTGTATTAAATGAATGGATTCGACGGGTGTCCTTGTTGCTCGGACTGTTAGTTATATGTATGCCCTAGAGGCCATTACTGTACATACGATGTATATTATAATGGATGCTTGGACATATATAGGGAGGACTTTCTTGCTCGACATGATAGTATGCTATCTGGTTGTACTTTATCTTAACATATACTCTGATTGTCTCTATGTTACATGTTGATAAAGCCCTTAGGATATGTACTCGACTACTGGGACTATGATGAGATCATACTAGTGGGGCCACGGTAGTCGACGAGTACATCCTATAACTGTTCCTAATCGAGGGTGTATCGAGACAGGGCATCGATACACCAGAGTAAACTAGCGTATACGCATCTTGACCCATATGATGGGCGATAGATAATCCCATATCCATCGGTGTTTTGACATCAAGGATGGTGTACGGGTGCTCAGTAGAGACTAGGTACACTGGACGGACTCGCCGAGAACTCCTAGATGGTATTATACCTCACGTCAGATGGCAGTTCTCTAGTGACACTGATACAGGTTAGTCTGTAGACCCGAGATCGTCATAGAGTCTTGTGTGATTCCCACTGTGCTTTGATTTCTATCATACAACGTCCAAGAGGGCATGCATAAGGTGGCTTTTGGGTACAATCCCGAATCACATGGAGGCAATGAGCGATAGGAGGGGATTCGTCTCTCCCGGTATAGGGAGTTGATATTGTGCTGTGTTCGATTGGGTATAACTGGAAATCCCTGACCAGGGTTGCTGAGATTTACTGGTAAGTGTTATCAGTAGTTTCTCGAACTATTATAGACCTCATATCGACACGACTTATCAAGCTACTGGGGTCTAACATTTACCACCCCTAGACGAGATATGCGACATATCAGACGACGAGACTGGACTGTACGGGGGTGTTACTGATTGGATTCGCAGGAGAATGTACAGGCTTTCTTGTTGATCTTCTGATCGCTCAATACCTGGATGGCTGTTACGTTTAGCTGACCGCTTGCAGCTTGTGGGTGTTTGATATGATCATCACCTACTGCCGACGTATTGACGATTCTTTAGAGTCCTACACAGAGCTTTCTTGACTCAGGCAAAACGGAGTAGGGGCACATATGTGATATGTGCAGGACCGAGGATAATGTGATATGAGATACCGTATTATATTCTCACGATATTTGATATCAGCCGGGTCATCGGATCAAGTGTTGATTCGATGAATCGGTAAATGATATATTAGTCGGTTATATGCGATATAGCTGGATTATCGGATCAAGTGTTGATTCGATAATTTAATGTATAATAATATATGTGATATATTAAATTATATTAACTAATATAAGCTCACTAAAAGATTCTTTTTCTCACTCGGGTAATACATTGATATATATGCGATATATGTTAATTGTATTATTTTATTTTGTTACAATAAATATTATATATGTGATATATAATATTGTAACATGATATGGTTATTAATGCAACATATTTAGTGGAGATTAAACGAGGTTAGGGTTTGATTTGGGTTAATCTTTTCTAGAACCTTCTAGAAGGTTTTATTTTGTTTTGTGTAAAGATATTTGTGTAGATATTTTGCAAAATATTCTTTAACCCAACCCAAACCCTTAACCCTAGTTCAATCTCTACAAAGGTTACATGACCATGGTTGCATTTTCTAACCTCATACTTGACTTTCATTGTTCATCATAAAAGGTTTCTTCATCTTCTTCCTTGAGTTATTCATGAAAAAGCTTTCTGGCTTTTTCAAAGGTGATGAAAATGAGTGAAAATGAGAAAACAAATGAGAGCTAAAATTCTACTTCATCATCCTCATCTATCTTTGCCATTTAGATGAGGGTGTTCACTTCATTTAGTGAGTGAGAGCTTGTGTTAATGAAACTTCAAGGTAGATCATCTTTGTTATCGAAGATCGGAAGCAAGCTTGCATCTTTCTCTTCGTGAAACCTCTCGAGAGTCCGGAACTTGATGATCGCAGCGAAAGGACCACAACACGGAGCTTATGAAGTGAAGGACCGGATCTACAAAGATTGTAATCTCTCTCACTTAGTGTTAAAGTGTTTAACATGCTTTGTTTCGCCTAATCTCTAGTATAAAGATCTTGGTTAGGGTTGTTCGGCACAGCTAAATTTTAAATCGGGTATGGTTGATGCCTCGTAGACCCTTGTGCGTGTTCTTAGTAACGCTACAGTGGTATCAGAGCCAAGCTAGAGGTTTAGGCGAAGTCTAGACGAAGTTTAAAGTCCGATCGAACCCTGAAACCCTAGTTTTTACCCCTTTCTGGAAATTTTCTAAAATTGTGATTTTTTCTGTATTAAAAATACTCAAAAAATCAGCAGGGAAATACAAGAGTTACTGTGAAGCACGTGCCCCAAATACCACTAAAGCGCCGCGGAACCGCGGCCGTACCATGGCTTTGGCGGCGGTTCCGCGGCCAAACAGTAGTGTTTTAGTTCACTGTTTGCACAATAATAACCGTAGCTGTTTCCTGATTATTCTGGGAATTTTTAATTATACTCAAGTGTTGAGTTTTCTGGGTTGTATTGGGGACTCGTTGATTCGATCGGATAATTTAACTTCGTTTATGTTTTTTCCGGATAATTTTAGAAACTGTTAAAAAGTTCGAACGGATATCAATAACTCACTTTTTCCCCTGTCGGAAAATTTTTCAAAAGTTGCATTTTTTTCTCGAGTTTGAAACTTCCGGAAAATCATGCAAGTAACGCGGTGGACCCTCTAGAAGAACACAAACCTTAACTCGATTATATGACCGTCAGAACCGTCTCTGAACCTTAAGGTTTGGGGCAGTACGGCGTTGCCATATGTGAGGCGTTGGCTTGACCCTTCTACGGCTGGACCATTGGTACTGTAGCATGTGATAAATATTTTTTGAACTCCGCTCAAGTGTTGAGCTATTTGGGAAAGTTTGACATTGTCTATTTATCTGGAATGTGATACAATATTTGGAATCCACATGTGGTTATGAGATAACTAATTTGAATGTTATAAATCTAGCAGTTCAGTCTCAATTGATCGGTTGCCACGGGATTTTGATGTGATCAAAAGTCCATCGCAATCACGTAGCGTACGCGGATACTCGCCGGGTAAACTTAATAGATAGCCACGCCCCATAACCCCGACTAAGTGACTGTAGGAGAACCCCGTCACCAAAAGCATCCGTTCGGGTGCTCGTGGCAGCGGTGTTCCGCCTTAGTGCACTTCGTCGACGGCGTCGGGGGTGCAGCCGTCTACTAAAGTTTGCGACGAGTATTCGATCAGGATGTCGGGAATCTTGTTGAATTGCCCGACTTGATATTGAAAAGAGTTTTCGATAATGAGACTAAAATGCGGGGTTTATAATTGTTAGGCATGCGATGTCTAAGGAATTCATTTGGTTAGGCATGCGATGCCTAAGGAGGTTGCGGATTCCAACTGCTGTAGTTTTACACTTTCTTTTCTGTGACCGTAAACGTAGTATGTGGTGTATCGCCGGTTTCGTTGCTATACATCAACGACAATCGGGATACGCATACTTGATTACGTTGATGATATGAGATATTATGTGTTGCTGTGATATGTTATATTGGATCGCCGCGTTTTGAATAGCCGGGGGTTTTATGTGAGATGAGAGTTTTTCTTTTTCATTCATGTAAAATTCATTTGTATGTAATATTCTTTTATTAGGGCACTTCCGGACTGAGGATGATGTCACCATTGTATATTATTTACTTTTCCGCATTAGGTAGACCCAAGGCGAGGAGCACAAGTAACCGGGTTCTAGGGTCCAGTGGGAGACTATCTCGAGGAGTCGAGACCGGGTCTCCTAACCCTAGAATTGGCAGTGTTGCTTGCCGCTCTCGTAGGGGTCTAGGGATGTGGGTTTGGCTATTCATCGCGACCGTGGAATCCGTGTTTTATACAGGCTCGTATTAAAACACGGACGTCCTAGTATATCCAATATTTCATATATGTTCTTCTGCTGCAATGTTCTGTGATGAGATCATATTACTGCCTGAGACGAATGTTTATATTATATATATGAGATATATGTTATCTTGCAGATTTCGTTTCAAAAGTGATGCTTGTGAAGCATAATAAAATGGGACTTCATTAATGAGATTAATGAAACTAAAAGAAACCTAAAGATATTGTAGAAACTTGTTAAAAAAACTGGTAGCTCTAGTTCTTGCTTTGCATAGCGGTGTTCCTTGTAGAACATCCAGCACCTTATTCGATAAGGAAAGAGCCGAGATCCCTTCACCGGGAGTGACCTCTTTAGTGAAACTAGCAGATGCTACAAACTCGGTCTGTCTTTTGATTGCTTCTATAGTTCTTGCTTTGCACAGCGGTATTTGTGAAATATCCTGCGCCTTATTCGATGAGGAAAGAGCGGACGATCCCTTCACCGGGAGTGACCTCTTTAGCGAAACTAGAAAAGGCCTCAAAAACACTCCATTTAAAATCACTCGATTCTACAACGATATCAAGTTCATTACGCAAAAGGTTCTCTTAAAAACCTGTCGTAGCCCTCCGTCATTTTAGGAAGTAGAGTACTTAGTATTCGTGCTGCGTATGTCGACTTTAGTTGAGGCGTAGTGTACGATAGCTAAGTGATGTCTTCCTACACAGCATATGATGCGATTAGTTAGGACATTCATGTGATTATGTCGACCATAGTTGAGGGTCATGTAGGGTGGGTCTGATTAATCATGAAATGACGGGTAGAACTTGACTAGTGCTTATGATATGTTGACCTTAGTTAAGGTCATAAGTGCTAGGGGTAAAATATTATTGGGAATTTCAAGAGTTGAAATTTGCAATGAGATTGCATACCTTCTATGAGATAGTTGGATCCCGATACCCGCTGCGAGTAAGAGTTACTCCTGGGAGAGTTTTACACATTACAATTAGCCGATCAAGTAGGTGTCTAGAAAGGTGTCAATGGGGTTACGCCCCTGGGAAAACGAGGTTTAGTTTAATTAGGTCCGTGCGAAAGCACGAAAAACCTCCCTCAAAGTACCGGCACTGGCCTGGCTGAAAGATTGGCGAACTTGTAGCGTGTAATTAATCACGGCTAGTCTTTCCTTTTAGGGTTTGAAGAAAGATTTGACTAAAACAGTGGGAGACATCCTGATTAGATATATTAGATAACCAATCTAATCTTGTAAGAGCATACGCTGAGTGTTTTCTTCTCTCTCTCTCTCTCCAGGTAGCGACCATATCACGCCTTAATCAAGATAATAATACGGAAGTATTGACCGAACCCGCTTGTTATACTGTGCTGAGGAACGTTGGTCCCGCTCCAACTTATAATTGTTATAAGAAAGAGTAGGAAATTGGGGATTACCAGAATTCCCGTGTCGCCCAAACGAAGAAAGTGCATGCTGATGCATCTTCTTCGGGTGTATTCATTACAAAGAACTGTTTCTCAATATCCTTTACGTCCTGGGTATGTGATACTGGATCAGGATCCCACATATGTAATTTGTTACATGGGCTACAGATAGGTAGAGAACTGAGAACGGGTGATAAGTTTCATGAGATAGAAACGGTGCAAGTGTTGCAGCCAAGTCTGTTGGTCACTATCACCCTGTATTACCACAATACATTGATTCTGAACGAATGTTATTAGATATCGAACCTGATGTACAACATCATATCAGTCTCTTTATTAGTAAAGAAGGATATAATTTTGTATTGTTGGATAATATTTTGAACATTCCTATATCAAGAGTTGATCGGTTCAGGTACGTTATCTAAAAGCATTGACGTTCTAAATCAAACTACAGTTCTTAGTATACAGAACACACACAAGAGGAAGAGTTCAGAAATGAACGAATCCTTCTTGAAGCATTGTAGACTAGGTCATATCAATGTGACCTGACTAGCTGAAGTTACATATAGATGCATATTTAAATTGTTTGAATTTACATCTTGTGAAACTTGCCGGTCATATCACAAAGATAAGATGACCACAGCTCTGTTTATTGGAAACAGAGAAAGAGTTAATGAACTCTTGGGATTGATACATGCTGATGTATGAAGGTCCCCTGTCTACGCATGCCAAGACTGGTTCTTTGTACTTTATTATATTCACTAATGATCTCTCAAGACTCGCACATGTGTTCCTGCTGAAACACAAGCCCGAACCTTTTGAGATATTCACAGAATATAAGTTAGAAGTAGAGAACCAACAACGGGTATAAGTATTATGTCCTTTGATGAGATCAAGGAGGAGAATACTTGAGCACGGAGATTACTGGACTATTCTAAAGGAGAATGAGATTCTCTCTCGGCATTACTCCTCCGTATACATCATAGCACGATGGTATATCGGGGCGGAGCAATAGCACCCTATATGATATGGTGTGCTCTATGATGAGTACTACTGAGTTTCCTATTTTCCTTTTGGGAGTTATGCACTTGAGAAGCTGCATACCTATTGAATAGGGTTCAAATCAAATCATTTGCCTACCATTTCATATGTGATATGGAAAGGGAAGAGCCCATATCTTAAGTTTGTTAAGATTTGGGATTGTCCGGCCTATGTCTAAAAAGCAAAACCCGGACAAGCTCGAGACAAAGTCAGATCTGTGGAAGTTTGTTGGATGTCCCGAGCATACGCAAGGGAATATCTTCTACCTAACCGAAGAACAAAAATGTTTTGTTTCTCAACATGCCACCTTTGTGAAAGGGAATTTCTTGTGGAAAAATTAGTGGTCATGAGGTAGAACTGGAAGGAATTCCAGCTATACAAACTACTACAGATGATTTGGTAGAACCAAAAAATTCAGTAGTTTCCAACGAAGCTCAGCCTCTCCGCCGATCTAGTAGGGTTCCTCACCCACCTGAGAGATACTTCGGTTTTCTCTATGACAGTGGGAGCAAGGATTGCATCATGAGATGATGACCCAACTTGTTTCGAGCAGGCCATCAGGAGTGGGACTCTGTAAGAATGGCTGGATGCTTAGCGATCTGAGATGGAATCCTTATACACCAACAAAGTATGGACTTTGGTTGCTTTATCTGAAGGGTTAAATCCCATCAGGAGCAAGTATATCTTGAGAAGATTACTTGGTGTATATGAAAAAGTTGAGACTTTCAAACCTATGCTTAAGTCCATCCAGATCCTACTTGCCACGGCTACATACCATGACTACGATATCTGGCGGTTGGGTGTCATGACAGCTTTTCTAAATGATGATTTAGAAGAGAGCGTCTATAAGTACACAGCCAGAGGTCTTCGTAGACAGTGGGAGCAGCGGAAACGTGAGCAAGATATTTTATGTGATAAAGCAGGCATCGCAGAGTTGGAACATCTGTTTTGATGTGATAGTCAAAGAGTTTGACTTCATCAAAATGGTAGATGAACCTTGTATATACAAAAAGGTAATAGGGAGTATGGTGGTGATCTTCGTATAGTACGTGGATGACATACTCTTGATAGGGAAGAAGTTTCCTATGCTACGCTCGGTCAATCTCCACTTATCACAAGGATTCTCCATATAGGATTAAATGATACCTCCTAAATCCTGGGTTTTGGATCTATGAGATAGATCTAATTGGATGTTAGGATTCTCACTAGTTGTAGTGAGATGGTATCAATCGATCCTGGGGAGAATCACTGGAAAGGTTCCAGGGTGATAAGAACGACTGAATGTCAGTCGCAGGCATTGTCTTTACCCTCAGTGGAGGGACGGTATGTTGGAAGAGTTCCAAGCTAGATACCGTGACTTACTAGACGATTAAAGGCAAGATACATCGTTACCAATGATGCTACCAAAGAGGCAGTCTGGATATAGATATAAGTTCATGAGATAAACTACGTTCCTACCATTGTGTGACAATGGAGTTGTGGCTAATGCCTAGGAACCCCCGTCCCATCAGAAATCCAGATATAATTCTTAGGCAGTATCACCTGATCATGGAGATGGTTGATCTCCAGGGAAATCGAGATTAGGAGAGTAGACACAGAGGACAACAGCACGGATCCACTCACAAAGGCCTTTTTCCCAGTAGAGACTTTTATGGGAAGGTTGAGTATGAGATACTTCAACCACGGCTAAATGTTGGGTATGTGATACCACAACAGATGGCCCTAGTGCAAGTGGGAGATTGTTAGTTATATGTATGCCCTAGTGGCCATTACTATACATACGATGTATATTGTAATGGATGCTTGGACATATATAGGGAGGACTTTCTTGCTCGACATGATAGTATGCTATCTGGTTGTACTTTATCTTAACATGTACTCTGATTGTCTCTATATTACATGTTGATAAAGCCCTTAGGATATGTACTCGACTACTGGGACTATGATGAGATCATACTAGTGGGACCACGGTAGTCGACGAGTACATCCTATAACTGTTCCTAGTCGAGAGTGTATCGAGACAGGGCATCGATACACCAGAGTAGACTAGCGTATACGCATCTTGACCCATATGATGGGCGATGGATGATCCCATATCCATCGGTGTTTTGACATCAAGGTTGGTGTACGGGTGCTCAGTAGAGACTGGATACAGTGGACGGACTCGCCGAGAACTCTCAGATGGTATTATACCTCACGTCAGATGGCAGTTCTTTGGTGACACTGGTACAGGTTAGTCTGTAGACCCGAGATCGTCATAGAGTCTTGTGTGATTCCCACTGTGCCTTGATTTCCATCATACCACGTCCAAGAGGGCATGCATAAGGTGGCTTTTGGGTACAGTCCCGAATCACATGGAGGCAATGAGCGATAGGAGGGGATTCGTCTCTCCCGGTATAGGGAGTTGATGTTGTGCTGTGTTCGATTGGCTATAACTGGAAATCCCTGGCCAGGGTTGCTGAGATTTACTGGTAAGTATTATCATTAGTTTCTCGAACTGTTATAGACCTCATATCGACACGACTTATCAAGCTACTGGGGTCTGACGTTTACCACCCCTAGGCGAGCTATGCGACATATCAGATGACGAGACCGGACTGTACGGGAGTGTTACTGATTGGATTCGCAGGAGAATGTACAGGCTTTCTTGTTGATCTTCTGATCGCTCAATACCTGGGTGGCTGTTACGTTTAGCTGACCGCTTGCAGTTTGTGGGTGTTTGATATGATCATCACCTACTGCCGACGTATTGACGATTCTTTAGAGTCCTACACAGAGCTTTCTTAACTCAGGCAAAACGGAGTAGGGGCACATGTGTGATATGTGCAGGACCGAAAATAATGCGATATGAGATACCGTATTATATTCTCGCGATATTTGATATCAGCCGGGTCATCGGATCAAGTGTTGATTCGATAAATCGGTAAATGATATATTAGTCGGTTATATGCGATATAGCCGGATTGTCGGATCAAGTGTTGATTCGATAATTTAATGTTTAATAATATATGTGATATATTAAATTACATTAACTAATATAAGCTCACTAAAAGATTCTTTTTCTCACTCGGGTAATACATTGATATATATGCGATATATGTTAATTGTATTATTTTATTTTGTTACAATAAATATTATATATGTGATATATAATATTGTAACATGATATAGTTATTAATGCAACATGTTTAGTGGAGATTAAACGAGGTTAGGGTTTGATTTGGATTAATCTTTTCTAGAACCTTCTAGAAGGTTATATTTTGTTTTGTGTAAAGATATTTGTGTAGATATTTTGCAAGATATTCTTTAACCCAACCCAAACCCTTAACACTAGTTCAATCTCTACAAAGGTTACATGACTATGGTTGCATTTTCTAACCTCATACTTGACTTTCATTGTTCATCACAAAAGAATTCTTCATCTTCTTCCTTGAGTTCTTCATGAAAAAGCTTTCTGGCTTTTTCAAAGGTGATGAAAATGAGTGAGAATGAGAAAACAAATGAGAGCTAAAATCCTAGTTCATCATTCTCATCTATCCTTGCCATTTAGATGAGGGTGTTCACTTCATTTAGTGAGTGAGAGCTTGTGTTAATGAAACTACAAGGTAGATCATCTTTGTTATCGATGATCGGAAGCAAGCTTGCATCTTTCTCTTCGTGGAGCCTCTCGAGAGTCTGGAACTTGATGATCGCAGTGAAGGGACCACAACACGGAGCTTATGAAGTGAAGGACCGGATCTACAAAGATTGTAATCTCTCTCACTTAGTGTTAAAGTGTTTAACATGCTTTGTTTCGCCTAATCTCTAGTATAAAGATCTTGGTTAAGGTTGTTCGGCACGGCTAAATTTTAAATCGGGCATGGTTGATGCCTCGTAGACCCTTGTGCGTGTGCCTAGTAACCCTACACGGACTTAGGTCAATTGGTGACGACCATGATCTGCCCTATCGTCAGCTCTTCGGCTATAATTTGGTCGGCTTGCCCCCTATCTGCTTGACGTTTTTCTCGCGGGTATTTTTCCAAGTGACCGGAACGGATCAGCTCTTCGATGTAATCGCGCAGCTGTTTACAATTCTCGGTCGGATGTCCTTGCGTCCGATGATAGGCACAATACGGGCCTTGGAGCCGTTTGCCCGTCCTTAAGGTAGCTGGCGGGAGCTTGAAGAACCTCTCGCTCTTAGTTTCCTCCAACAGCTCGGTCTGGGATATGTTCAGAGGGGTATACTCCTAGAACCTTGGGGAATAAGGTTTCGGACAATCGGCTTTCCTTTTCTCTTCCATGTCCCTCTTCTTCCGATCTGCTTGGTCGCCTCCGGGCATGTTGGAGTTCACCTCGGACTCGAGTTGGATTTCTCGCTCAGTCCACGTTTTCACTTCAGCCATGGTCTTAAGTTGCGCCAATGCAAAAGAGTGGAGCCACTCTTTGTGCCTAAGACCCGACCTCAGCGCGGTGATGACCGTTTCGTCGCGGTGCTCGGGTACCTCCATGAGGGTATTATAGAAGCGGGTGACATACCCTTTAAAGGATTCCTTGTCTTCGCTCTTGACAGTGAACAAGTAGTCGACCGTCCTCTTTTGTCGTCGGTTCCCGACGAAATGACGGAGGAATTGGATGGCCAGCTCGTCGAAGGTCGAGATGGAGCGTGACGTAAGTCCTCGAAACCAGTCCCGGCCAGCCCGAATTATGGTGGTGGGGAAAGCTCGGCATTAAACCGCGTCCGAGTGATCTTCGAAGCTCATGCCCGACGTAAATGCGTCCAAGTGTTCTTTCAGGTCGGACTTTCCGTCAAAGAGGGTCACTTTAGACGGCTTGTTCCTAGACAAGACGTACTCGGCCAGCTTCTGTAAAGGGCTTTGTTAGTGAGTCGGCAGAATACCTGGCCCCTTCACCGGATGTATGGTCGTCCCGCCGTATGCCTTCGATTTTCTTTTTGAGGGCCTCAAGCCTGTGGTGGTACCCCGAGGATTCTGCACAGTCGGAGTGATGGCTACCCCAGCTCCGGGTCTGCGCGATGGTGCATCTACGATTCCGATCTATTAAATTTCTTAAATCCTCGGGTGTGGCCCTTCTCGAGTAGTCCCAACGTTCACCGTTCGCGCGGCTCCAGCGAGAGTGGGGCCGTCGGTCATGTCTAGAAACAGGCGAGCTGACCGACACCTCCTCAGGGGGAGAGAACGCGCGGCGGGCATCGAAGCAACGGCCTAGTCGTTCCTGGGATCGGGGCATAGAGCTGTCCGGCGCCCAGTGGGTCATGAAATCAATTGCCGCATGCGGGTCACGGTAGCCGGAGTCGGCACGCCGGTGCTCGGTGACGCTGAGATGTACGTGAGTAAGATTAAGGGCTTGAGTGTGCCCATCCGTCCTTCTGCGGACGTCGTTATCCCGGGGAGGGGGAACTGCGGTCTGGTGGGTAGGGCCCGCCGGTTGAACGCGGACGGAGGCATCCACCGGCGATATGAGCCTGTCTATCCGAGCGGATAAGGTGTTGATGACGTTAGGAAAGGGAGACGAGCCGCTCCCACCTCCGTTGTGGCGGCTCGTATTTGGGTCGTCGTGGTTGTCGTTCGCCATCGGGTCGAGTGCAGAAGATCAACTTTTAGGGGTGGAGAAGCTTCTGACTGAAATGTTCCCACAGACGGCGCCAGCTGATGGAGTCTGTGATCTCCTTCAGATGTTGTCCTCCGTCGATCTGGTGGCGAGCGGTTTTAGCGGCTGAGATTTGGTTTGGAAGTTGTTGAGCGTGTGGATCTCAATGGGTCGGTGTTGACGCCGAGCTATCTGCAAAGGAAGTTCCGATATGGGTGACCACCGTAGGATCCTTCGACGATCAAATCAGTGCCGAGGAATAGGTGCAGAGTAACGGCGTATTGGAATGAGTTGGAATTACCTGAGTCATCTAAGAGAAGGGTTTATATAGTGGTCGCGTGGAGCGAGCAGACGCGAGATCATCGCCGTCACTTACGCCCCAGCGTTATCCTCGCATTAATGGCGGGATACGCCCATTAATAGGGGGGACGCGCTAGCGTGGGACGCGGAACGTGGGGAGGCGGATATCTCGTCCTAGCGAGATACGCGGAGCCGTTGCGGGGGCGCTTGAGTCCCGCGCTCTCGGTTGATCAGGAAAGCCGAGGAAGCTCGGCCCATCAGATGGTTCGGAGACGAGCTGTTGCTTGTTTGCTAGGTAAAGACGGAAAGTATTCAAGGAGGTCTCCTGAAAGGTCGGATGCGTTCTCGAGACAAGGTCCCAAAGAACGCCCCTAATGCATCTCATTTATTTCACCTCCGTAGCATTCGGGACACGTCATCCGCCACGTGTCGTAATCTGAGGAAATAACATTTGCGAGCATCATCAGTTAGCGTGTTAGGCACTTGGCAAGAACTCAATTTGGATCTCAAGAGGGTGGGTCTGCTTCATACTACATCCTCAAGTTTTTAGGATTATAATTTATTTCATCCTCAAATTTTTCTTTATAGGAAAAACAATCTTCTTAATGTTTCCATTGTAATTAGCACTCAAGTTAACAACCTAATTTCTGAATAAATTGCAGGGATCATGGCATTTCCCAAGGATCCGGTATGGGCTTACGCTAAACAAACCAATAATCACAGGTTTAGATGCTCATTTTGCAACGACACGTTATGCGGAACTGCTAAGCGTCTCGAGTTTCACTTAGCACAAATCACAGGGGGGGCACATTAGAACATACTTCTGAAGTTCGCGAACAAATGTGTCTGACTTGGTTGCTTGCAAGCAGCTCAACTTCTTCTGAAAAAATCTAAGTGGAGGCAAAGAAAGCGGCAAGTGAGATTGAAACAGAGAGCGCTAAGGATGTTGCTTCTGCGTCTGTGAAGGATGAAGTACTAAATGTACGAAAGTCCTTTTATCGATTCCTGCAATCATGTGGATTGCCACTAGAATTCGTAGAGGATCCTACTTTTCCCAATATGTTTTGCACTATCATGCGTTTTGGATCCAATGGGATCCCAACCCCTAGGGATCTTCATGAGATGGAGGACTTCATGGGCGACATGATGATCAGGATTGATTGCGCTTAGCAAATGTATTCATCCATATTTGTAGATTTTTATTTGGATGTTTTATTTTTTTGGGAAATGGGAGATTGATAAAATCTTTAAAGTATGTTTTGATTGATGCGTATAATCTAATTGGTTGCAGCGTAACTAGTCATTTGCTGACTAGTTATGCTGTTACCACCATAAAATTTTTTCTTGCTAAGCATTTTAGCAATTGTTGGATGTTTATTTTATTAAGTATTTAGACATGAAAAATGGGACTAGAGGAATAATTGGATGGGCAACAATAAGCTGAAAATTTAATGCATATATAAATAAAGAAACAAGGGTAAATTGTCAAAAAGCATCCGACCCATTTCCAACTTGTGTAAAAAGCCTAAGGCGTTTTGCTCTTGTTAAAAAACCGTGGACCCAATTAAAACCCTTTTATACTGGTTGCCAGTAATATCTTTGTGTATAAGCCTAAGGCCTTTTGCTCTTGTTAAAAAGACCGTGGACCCAATTAAAAACCCATTTATACTAGTTGCCAGTAATATCTAAACGGGTGTCTGTAATATCTAAGAAGTTGGAGTGAATATGGCCTAAATGAAATGCGGCTAAGGAGTTTTTCACAAAGATTTTAAACAGTAGGCCCTTCTCAACAATTTCGAAAATATCAGGGGTTTTTAAACAACTCTAGAGGGCGTTGGTGGCTTCGGATTTACCCAAGAAACAAATTACAAATCCAATTAATTTTCAGGGACAAATGAACATAGGCTTAGGTCGCCTATAGAATAACCCAATGAAAGGATAATAGGCCCGTTTTTGCATCAAGCCCAGCTAGAATTATAGGTCCAATTGTCCATGGCCTATAGAATCAATATTGCTTGATTCAGCAGATGGCTGGTGTATAATCCTTGAGATCCAGATTATCCCGTGAGACAAAGGCTACTTCAATTAGGAATTTAAATGGCCTCAACAAAGTCGATCCTTCGACAATTTGGAGCAAAAACCTTTGAGAGACGCTATGCAAGCTGTAAATTCCAAGTTAACTATATATCAAGGTTTGATTAGAGGATAACCTTTTTATGATTACAGAATGGACCGATCATTAAATTTTCTCTCTTTATTTTCATATAGATAAACTTTCTAGATATGGGAATTAAACAGACAAACAAATATATATATGAGGTTAATGGAGGAAAGAGGCCATAGGAGGGAATTTCCTTCTATGGTGTAAATCCCCAGTTCCGAATAAAATTTTCTGTATTTTTCCAGATTTTATTCCAATATATATATATATATATATATATATATATATATATATATATATATATATATATATATATATTATTTTTTATTTAATTCTTTCCAAAAATCTAAACCTAAACTAAATCCTAATTCTACCCGACCCAACCCATGCTCGACCCGACCCGCACCCGTTTCCCCTTCTACTTCCTCCGCTCATCTCTTTACCCGCCACTCCTCGTAACGTCTCTTCTCTCGACTCCCCGCATCTCGCGCCCATCTTCCCCATGACCCGCGCCCACGCGAGACCCGCTCCCCCAACGGATCCAAGGCCCCAACGGCCCCCAGGACTCCCCGCTCCTCGCTCTTGCCCGCGACGGCCGCACCCATCTCCCCACAACCCGCACGTCTCCAACGACCACGACTTCCCTCGTCTCTCCCTCGACCCTCTCGGTTTCACCCTCTCTACATCATTCTCTCCCTCCTTCGCCTCACCCTTCTTCACTCTCTCTCTCTCTCTCTCTCTCTCTCTCTCACCCTAACCCAACACCCTCGCCTGCACACTCACCTGAGCACTGACCCCATCTTCAACCCCCGACCCTCATCAATGCCGTCACCACACCTCTGCAACACCTTGCCGCCATCAGAATCCTCTCGCCTCCACAACCTCCCAACAACTCCATCTCACAGCCGCTGCCATCGCCTCCTCTTGTACACCTTGCGTCGCTGGCCTGAACCCAACGCCGACGTGCTCCCTTTCTTCTCGCCGACGACCAACTTCTGTCACCTCTCCACCAACACCACGAAAACCGAGCTCCATCTCACTCAACCCCAAACTGAGATCCCACATCAGTTCCACTGCAACCCATCACCGTTGCTGCTTCCTCTGCGCCTGCATCGGCCCTCCAAGCTCCGATCATCCGTCGTTGTGCCCACCTCCTTGGAAGACCATAGCAACCGAGCTCCAACCTGAGGAACCTACTGCACCCGAGCTCCCCTTACTGCCGGCCACCACACCTCCTCACTGCATAACCTCCGTCCACGGCCACCTCACCGGAGTTCCCTAGCGTCATCATCGACCCGGGCACCCCCCACACTGAGCTTCTGCACTCGTCGCTGCCACACTCGCCACCGACTCCCACCGTGCACCACCGACCCCGATCATCCCTCGCAGCACCCCGATCATCCCCCGCAGCACCCCGAGCTCCCGTGCACCCATAGTCGCCGTCGCCAAGCACTTGTGCCACGCCGTGCTATATTCCCATGCCACGCTTTGCCAAGCCTCGCGTCGTGTTCGTGCCGTGATCGTGCCCGTGTTGCGCCATCCATTATCATCGTCGTGATCGTCTGAGGCAAGTGAACGCTAATCACTTGTTTATGCATGCTAAGTAATTTCAATTGGAAAAGAAATGAGCTTACATAATGCAAAGTATATGCCCATATATATATGCGTGCACGCACACACGTATACATCGATAAAAATTATAATTCGATTATTTTAGCGAACCCTATTAGTTTGATTATATTGAATGGAACCCGACTAGGAATTTACTGACCCGTATCAACATCATTTACAATTTCACCGAATAACAACTAGCTTGATCAATTAACCGAAACCGATGTTTTAACTGATAATCATACATAACTTATGTGTTCGACGCGATACATGAATGAAAACCCTATCTTAAATTACCGGAATTTATGATCGGTGAATCCCTTACTGATTGATAAATGTAGTGTAAGGATTTGCGTTAAATGTATCGTGCTTATAATTCTGTAATGTCGCCCCTAAAGACGACGCTAAAACTGAAGTTTACCGTGCAGATTAACCCACTAAAATCATTGTAAAATTAAATACTGGACGTTCTATGTCTCATATCGAAACCGACTCGATAATATAGAACCATATTTAGTTTATATTTCGATATCGATAGATTACAGCGACGAGAATTGACTGGGGATGCAACTCTGGACTGCAGTCCGGGGCAGCATCCATGAGGGAAACCTGAATTTAAGCACCTGTACATATCTGCATAAAACTGAAAATGCACGGAGCACCATATGGTCGCGTAGATAACTTAATTATCTAACACTTGAATTTAGTCCCGTGCATTTTTACGGTCGTTTGTTATTTAAATTGTATTTTAGAGTGTATCTGTGTTCTGCAGTAATATTTCTTACACCGTCATATTAAACGGAACATAACTTCTAATGTAGAGATGCTATTGATAATCCGTTTGATGCGTTGGAAACTTAACTGACAGAAATAGATTTTATTCAACTAGGGAAATACCTGAATCTGAACATAATCACTGGTAAAATGCGCGTAAAGTTGGGCTTTCAGTTCTGAAACTGGAATTCCAGAAATCGATCGCTGCCTTACAATGATGATAGTTCCCTAACCTGAACTCCGATCGACATGAAATAGATTTTACTGTTTATATAATCAAGCGTACTTCGTACACTTTTTATATCAATTTGGTCGATTCCATACGTGTGATTTATCGTAAATTTTACAAGTTATATGGTATTGGTCGTCATTGAAATAGTGAATACATGTTCGGTGCGTTTCTACATATTTTCGTGTTTGCTTTATACCTGCTGCTTAGTGATCATTCACATTGAAACCTAGCGATCGAATTGCATTATCTATATAGTAGTGTCAGTGATTGCGTTGTGACAAATACGACAGTGACAGTGACAAGTGGAAAAGTGATTGAAAGTGACAGCGATACGTATTTATTCACAACCTATCTAATACATGAATGCATACTATAACCTGGGGAATGGGGAAATCAAGGTGGAATTGAACTCGTATTTAGCGAGGTACAGTGATTTAGAGGATGATCATTCGCTGTCAGTGATATACATATATATACATACTTTAGGTCGTAGGCCTAGCGGCACGGCTGACAGAGTTATGTCCCGGGCACAGTGAACCGTAGTCTCGGGTATGCATGAGTGTCACGCCCCGCTTCCCAGTGTACGGCGAAGTGGACGCGACGAGGCCCGCTACGTATGTACTCAGAAGTACATACGCTAAGCGTAACTAAGCAATATAAAATAATCACAAGAGACAAATGAAATTGAAATAACAGCAACTTTTATTAATAACATTCTTTGTACAATGCATGAAATGAAAATACAACCGAAATGAAAAGCGATGCCTAAACAGTGGCATAACATGAAAATGAAAAATACTGGAAAGAACAAGATACAATATCTAGAGCTCGAGGTCTTCGTGGAACCGCTACAAGTCTTCACTGGTGGGCTCGATCTCAGCTTGGTCTGACGCACCTGACGACATTCAAAGAAGAAGGAAATAGAATGTCGTCAGCGAACAGGTCGCTCGGTAAGTCCCAAAGGATAATGAAGAATAAGAGTGACAGAGTATAGTATTTTCTAAAGTATTGTATTGTAGTAAATTGTGGAATATTGTTTAACGATGTTGTTTGTAGCTTGGTACAGAAAGATGCCAGTGTATACGAGGGGAGTCTCTATATGCCAGAGACTAAGGGCACGTATAGTACAAGGAACCGTTTATGCCACGGTACAACAGCAACGGAATATAGGTTAGGTGTCTTAATCTGACCACCTCATTCCACTTTTAACATCTTCCGTACCAATCTACCCCTTTAAACCCCGTGATGTCATATTTGTATTGTTATCTTGTAAACTTGTAATGATTGCTTGATTGACTTTGATTGACTGATTGACTGATTGACTGACCGAAACCATGATATCAGGAAACGGTTATAACCATAGAGTCATGTAAATGGAATACTGGGAATCATGTAAAAGGAATATCCATGGTTCGGTTCAGTCAAGTTATATAGATTGTTAACTGGATTCTGAGATTCATGTATTCATCTTGAGTTGAAATATAAAAGAATATAGATTGACTTGAATCACATTCAAGTCAGAAATAGTCATACTCTAACCCGAGTCAGACTACAAGAAGGTAATTTGATGTTCAATAATTGTTAGGGGCCTTATTGTAATTTATAAAACTTGAGGGGGTTTATTGTAAAAATACTATTGTATATTTTTCAAAATACAACTTAAGTATTTAATTATCGTCTTTATGTACATACAATAATTTAATGATCAAGATAAATATGTATACATGTTCGAATAACATGAAATGAGTCAAGTATATTATTCGAGTAACTACCATAAACAATGCTGTAAAGAAATATTATGTACGACTAATTAATCAAGTTGAACGAATGCGGAATATAAACAGAGATATGTCTCTAAATGTTTTGCATGCGTGAGTTCCAGTTTCACCTAAATACGACTACCGGTTTGAGAGATATATCTGTTTCGTATCGTTGCGTAAAACAGATCAGAATCTGTTCAGCACCGTCACATATTTTTAAAACACAGTTTGAGTTAATTTCCATCAGGTTTCAGATTACGAAGATTATTAGAAAATTGTAGGTATTTCGATGTACTTATCGAAAACACCAAGATTTATACGATTTGGATTTCTGAAGCTCTAGTTATGATCATTTTAATATCAGCATTTAAAACAGAAATTCAGATTTCTGGACAGCAACTATATATTGTATTGTAAAGCCTATATCAGGTTGTTTCATGCATTCCTAAGTAATATAATATACAGAAAATTATATTTCTATCAATGGTGCATCTACACATCTAAATTTTGTCATAAACGGACATCGGGTGTTCGAGTTATGTCCAATTTAAAAACACAGTGTGCGAATCGGAACAGATTCTGTCCAGATCCGTCACTTAATATTGTAATGCAGTTTTCTTTATCTTAGGTAGGTTTTCAGTAAAACTATAAAACTAATAAAATCTATATCATTCGATGTAGATATCAAAAACATCTGAGTTTGCTCAATTTGGATACCGGTATACCAAGTTATGTGTCCTAGAAATTGACCGATAGCTGCAGTTTTCTGTTTTACGATCAGTGAATAAATACGATGTAATTCACAAACCGTTATGCGGATCGATCTAAAATTTTTACAGCATGTATAAAATAATATAATCTATCATATGTAAATTCCATGAAATTTTCAGAAGTAAAAATTAATGTCCAAAAATTATTTTAAACCTAAAGGTATTGATGTGTATACTAAAATCGGCAAAAAGATTAACTAGTATTTTTATGCAAGCTTCATCTTTTCTTTTAATAACCAAACCGATTCCATGAGATATCGTAAATATATTGTGGTATGAAATCTATGTTCTCACTACTCATAATAAACATTTATAGTCATGAACAAAAAATTGAAAACACTTTAATTTGAATAAGAGGCAATAAGGTATTATTAAACCATATAAAACAATATATATCTAGACTTATATATATGTATATGTTTATATTTATCTTCTCTTACGGATTACAATAAGAAAAGAATAGAGGGGTTCACGAGGTATGACAAGCGAAAAGTAAGAGATGAGGGGAAGGAGAGAGAAGGGACTTACATACACAAGCCGGTATTGTCACCGGGCTTGTCTATCCGCCGACAGCCTCGCGTTACTAGCGAGACCTTCTTGAAGAGTTCTTCATGTTCTTCTTCTTGGACTTTAGGTGAAAAGGGAGAAATGAGAGATAGAAAAATATGAGGAAGGAAAAGATGGAGGAGGACAATTAAGATGGTGTAATGGTGAATTATGTATAATAATATATGCATTTAACATAAGAATTAAAAGAGAAATGAAAGGTCACCATTCATTTTGGAAATGAAAGGTCTCATTTGTAGGTTATGAGAAGAATAAAAAATGATAAAAATAATTGCAAGAATGGGGATTTGAACATGCGACTTATGGAATAATAATGCAAGGACTTAACCAATGAGCTATAAAGTTGTTCATGCATATATTTAATTAGAATTAAATATATGATGTTGCTTAAAAAGAAAATGGGCTTTTTAGATTGGCTATGGAGAATAAGAATAATGGATTTGGGTTAAATATTTATGAAAGGAAAAAATAAGAATGAGAAGTTAAAAACTTAAATATAAGAAAAAGAAATTGTACCTAGAAAAAAATACATAATAGATTGAGGAATAAAATAATAATAAATTTAATAGAAAGAGGAAAATACCAAGTACAAATAAATACGGTATATTTTTGAAGAGGGATAATACAAATGTATAAAGATTTTGGGGTCATTACAATGAGACCCTTGTTAAACACGAGCATTCTTTCCACAATTGATTTTATTGACTTAGTGCCCGATGAGTGGTGACATACACATTGGCAGTTTATTGACATGATACTTACATGGCACCATTCATATTCAGTTAATGTTTATTTTACTCATGTTCTGCAATTCATTGTACTCCTCATACTTAATAATATTGCATGCCCATTATATATATATATTCATTGATATATGTGTCGCCCTGACAACTTGAGTGTGCATGATCTGAGGATAAAGTGGATACAGCCCAGGAGCAGGATCTATCCTTCGAGATCGCGAAGATCTAGACTGCATCACCAGCACTATTACCTTTGATTTCAGCACTTGTTTTATTGGTTAGTTGTTTATTCTGTAAAATAAATGTATCTCGAACTCTTTTAAATTGCAATGTAATAAAGTTATGAACTGTGATTTTCCTTTACTCGAGCACTGATTACTGACTACCATGTAATTCTAGAATCCGAAGTGTGACTACGGCGGGATTATTCCCTGATCGTAGGAGCATGGCTGGCCTAATCATCTCTCGTATTTCGTATTTTGAGAAGTGGGGCGTGACATATGGCGTCGAAAAAACACACCCTCTCTCATTTTTTCCGCCGATCGGCACCCACCATCTTCATCATTACATCTAAGATGTGGGTACACCAAATTTCATGTGATTCTACAACTTTTTCACCGTTGATTTAGTGGTCTCAAAATTAACGGTTTACCGACAATAGAACTTTTTACATTGCTAAATCAACGGTGAAATGGTTGTAGAATCACATAAAATTTGGTGTACCCACATCTTAGATGATAACGATGAAGATGGTGGGTGACGATCGTCGGAAAAATTGAGGAAGGGTGTATATTTTGGACGCCATAGGAGGAATTTCCCTCCAGCATTTTCCCTACATTATTCTCTCTCTCTCTCTCTATATATATATATATATTTGGGCAGCAGTATATATGTGCGACCTAGATTTGGGCAGCAGTATAGATTTGGGTAGCAGTATATAGAATTAAACAAATATATATATATAAATTTCTAATCGTAGAAAAGTTTGGACAAAAGAGGATTCTTGATCATAATTAATTAATTTGCATATAGTGGAGGAAAAGCTTCCAGATAGAAAAAAGGAAGTAATAGATTCATTTAAAGGGCGGCATCGAGAGCCAATTAACAAAACATTCAACGTTGCATCACCAACAAATATTGGAATTTTTCTTTTGTCGTAGATGATGACACATTTTTTTTAATACCCATTGTATATTTCTAGTAATACTACCAAGTGTTATTAAGAGGAAGACAAGCATGGCGATAAGAACTGAAAATTTTCCATAGCTAGGTGCTGCCATAAACGAATTAACCCTCGATGTTAATTTATAACATGTTTCTGAGGTCCATAGGTGACAGGTAAAAATAAATATAGTTTAGATATGCCCTATGCAAATTAGCTAGAGCACAAAGGGCCTTTCAAAAGTAAATAACAAAAATACATGCGTGATTAGTTTAGATGGTCGAGACTTAAATGGGTCTTCGCTCGAACGGCAAATACACTCTCTCACTAGAAAGGGTGGTTTTGGATCCGAATCCCTTACAAGTTTGTTGGATCCATATCCGTACAAGTTTGTTGGATCCAAGAGGCAACCTCCATATATTAACATGGGGGCAACAATCCATGTGATGTTGGCAAGTGCCCTCCCTCATGGATCCAACCACCCAAGAATTGAATATGGGATCCATTGTCATTTTGAAAGCCACATCAAACCTAATCATTTTGAAGGGTGTCACCTCACCAAACATCCCTTTTGATTATTGAGCTATATATATATCATCATCAATATATAATTAGCATGCTTGATGTATAAAGGCACAAATCAACATATTTATTCTTGAATGTAACCTATATGTTAGTAGCATGATCTCTTTTTTACTCTATTGCACAAGTGAGGGCATCAAGCTTTATTAAGCACCATTTAATCTTTCCACTATCCTATATATATTTAGGACATCCATTTGTTCGTCTCTTTTTGATCGTAAGACGGGATGATTAAGACCGGTTTCATTATTTTATATACGAGTCTTAAATGATTAGACGGCAGAATTTCGGGCTCTTGTCTATACATTAAACATGAATAATTTTGTTCATTTACAATATGAGAAAACACACACACGATATATCTATAATATCTATTACATGCGTATTAAAAAAGATATTTGTCGTCATGAATATTGATTGAAAACCACGTCCTCTACCACATATGATAGAAGACGAGCTCAAAATCTTGTACTTGGAAAACAAATAAATTAATTACCTTTAACATTTTGCTTTGAACAAATAAGACTCATATGGCACCATCCTCAAGTGCATAAAAGCGTATAACACCAAACTAAGCTTACCCCCTATCAATAGGGGGTTATTTTCCACAAGATATTTCTTAACCTAAATTTGCATAGTTGTGACACCAAATATTACTTCAAATACAAGGCAGATTCTTAATTTATAGGTCTCTATTGTACCTAGAAATTTAGTTTACCAACAATATCTTACTAAATTGATTCTATGTATTAAATAAGATGATTCATTTTCTCTCTTTTGGTTATTACTCGTGAGACCATCAAAATCAATGCATGCCAACTTTGGCTCGCCCACCTTCATAAGTTGCTCCATGAATGATTAATTGCAAACTTATCACAATTATAGAAACCAATTGAACATCACGTTTAATTCCGGTCATCCCCGTGTCATTACTGTCTAACCTTTTTTTCTCGTCAAATTTCTATTGGTTAAGCAGGGTTTCTTAGCGGATTTAAATCGTCATAATTCAACAAAAAAATTGTTTTGGCCGGATATCAACCTTACATTAATTTTGGTGTCAAAGTTTAAACTAAAAGTTATGGAAAGAAAGAAAACCATGAAGCGAATAATCACATTACCGATATTGACTTATTAATTATAATCAAATAATTTACTCCAACTATGATGTTTTACATGCATTCTAACATGAGTGGTAATTATATTAAATTTGTTGCACAAAATTATGTTCAAATCATAAGAAACGGCTAAAGAGAGCACATTGCGAGAAGAATCTCAGCTATCAAGCACAATGAGGAAAAAACAAATATTTCACAATTAATGTGGACAAATAAATTAATGCAAAAGCTCCAAATATTCGACATCATTTATATATATATATACATACTCATGTTCCATGACTCAAAAAACTTGGCCTACACCTTTTCATTCTTTATACAAATTCGAGGCCCTCTTTAGCTTTTAACTCTCACAAAAATAGGATATTCCTCTCGCACCCAAATATATAAATAAAATTGAAAAACCCCATTAAAAAGAAAAAGTTGCCTTGCTCTTCTCTCCCTTATTTACACATACAACCTTCTTCTAATTACAAATTGTAGAGAGAGAGAGAGAGACAGAGGGGGGAGAGAGCGAGAGAGCCAAATAAAATAGAACTCAACATTGGACTTATATACAATAATCCTTGACATTCTTCAGAATCGTCACCTTTTCTAAATTTGTGTTTAATTAACTCCTCTTTCATCGTATTATTCTGCTAATTTTGTATTTACTTGAAGGGGGGAAAAATTAATATCAGGCCATAGCTGTGATGCTGTGGGTCCCACGTCGGCTGCGGTCGATATGGCAATCAAAACCCTCGACCCGAACCGGAGCGGGTTTGAACCCAAACTTTGTCCGAGCACAACCCGCTTTCTGACGGGGAGAGAGTGGCGAACCCGAAACCGAGACCGGGTCGGGTTTGTCTTCTATGAAACGGGCGTCACGGACCACCGGGTTAGCGGATCGGGTCGGAGGTGAACCGGCAAAAAACGGGGGTGATGTGCCTATTTCTCCGCTCTAAAAATTTCAACAAACAAGGTTTTACAATTTGCTTCCTCGTAAAATTAATATTGCAAAAAAAAACACAATATACCTTTGTTAAAAAAATATCAAGTAGCTCAGAGCCAGCCTTGTCACAAATACTCGATTGAGGACTGCAAGAGAAATAAATATAAAATCCAAATTTAAGAAATAATTTTAAAAAGTAGGGAGTTTTATGTAGAGAAAGAAAGGGAATAGTTACCAGGGATGCCATCGAGCGGGCCTTAACGGGTCGGGTCCTGCCAGCTGTCCGACCCGCGTGGGCTTAGGACAAAAAACAACGTTCTGGCTCATTGCAAAATGATTCATCTTTAAGCCTATAACAAAAAACAGGGGGTGAATTAGAAAATAATCATATCTTTGTTTGATATTTATAAAATTAGAAGGATTTATAGGTTATTGATAGAAAAACTAGCACAAATTGATTTTACAAGAGATTAAAAAACAATATGAGATAAAAATAACAATATTATTATTTGAGTTATTTTTTGCAAAACAAATTAAGGAGGAAGCACAAAAATAAATCTAACAAAATATATATTAAGGAAGAAATTGGTAGGCAAGAAAGAAAAATTTAAGAAATTTTAATAAACAGAAGGTAAAACATTCAAGGTTTTCAATTACAACTTTGGATTATAGAAATTTAAATAGCTTTTGTTTTAATGAAAACATGTTTAAATTTCTAATAGACCATAATATGAAAATTTTCCAAATATAATGAAAGGTCAAGGAAAAGAAAGAGATTTCTCATGTTGAAAATATTTGAGAGAGAGAGAGAGAGAGATGATACCTTTAGCTGCCTCTATTGAGAGAGAGAGAGAGAGATGAGAGGAGAAGGAGAGGAAGAGAGAGATGATTGAAAAGAAATTATTTATATAGAGAGAAGATAAGAAAAGTGATGGAGATGACGAGGGAAAAAACCAAAAAGATAAAGATGATTGGGGTGATAGAAGTTATGTTGAAAAATAATACACCCTTTACAATTATGTAATTATATATAATTTACTAATACTACCTATGAAAGTTAAAATTGCAAGCTTAGCCTTGAAAATTTTAGCATTATTTTAATTGGACAAACAAACCTAACAAAATCCTATAATTTGAGATCAACACCGGAGACATATAATTAAACATATGTACTGCACTCTATCAAGATGATGAGAAACTATCTATATCTTTTTTTATTGGAGCTACAAAAAATACGATAACAGCCTATGACCGGTGTTTTACGCTATGGTTGACGAAAAATGATAAGTATATCCTAGTATTCTTTGTTGTTAGCTATGGTGAGCTATATATGTCATTTCAAGGGATATTTTTTCTTGCTACAAATCATAAGAGTTTTAAGAGGCAAACACAAAATAATTGAAAATATGAGGATCGATATGGAAAGATCTAAACTCATAATATGAGGGCCTTCTAATTGCAATATTTGCATAATTGGTCCAATTTGGATTGTAGCCAGCTGTTTGCAAAACTGTTGGTGGCAATAATAAAATTGAGGTGAATAATTCAAAAGGTTGTTTTCTCTGACAAATTACAAAAATTGCGGACAGCCATCTCCTATCTTTTGTCGGCATCCACTCTTTTTTGTTTTTATTTTTATTTATAATTTAATTATAATTTTCATAAAATAAAATTAATGAGTTGTGGAGAGGACCATTTCGAGGGTCCCATGATGAACAAAGGTAGCATGTGCTTTGCTGACTCAGCATTAAATATCTTTTGCAGGCCACATTTATTTATTTATTTATTTGGTTATTTCTATAGGCCCCCTAAAACATTGGTATTCTGCAAAACACTCTCAAAAACTTTATATTTTTAAACATACCTCCTAAAACCTCTCCGTTAACTTAAAAACATCCCTTTACTTCAGTTAATTAGGATTAATAATTGGATTATGGCTAATATGATGAATTGTGAGATCAAAAGTCTTATATAACATGAAAACCCTCATTTATTTTTATCTTTTTTTTGCAAAATACGTTAGTCTTATTTTTCCAAACTCTCATCTTCAAATTATCATTAAAGCTTCTTAACGGAGATTTCTAAAGATATTAAGAATGATAATCAAGCATATAAACCAATTTAGTTTAATTAAGAGTTTTAGGGATTGTATTTAAAAATATAAAATTTTGGGAGGTATATTTTTAAATAGCAATATTCTAGGAGGGCCTATATAAAAAATCCCTTGTTTATTTATTTTGGGCTCACTTGGTTGATGCCGCGTGCATCAGCACGTTCAAATAAAAAAAATGGCTGAATTATTGTTCTTAAAAAAAGGGTAAAATGCTTAATTATTGCCCTAGAAGCAACGAATGGACCTAACACAAATATGACTAGCCCAATATGCCGAGTATGTATGGGCTTGTAATGTTGAAGCTTTAGTTTTGGAGATCCTTTCCGGTCCCTTCTTTTTCTTCTTCTATACTTGGCTTCGACGACCCGATTATCGCCGATGTCTGTGTCCTGGATTCGCTATCCGGCGTGCATCACTGTGGATACGAGCGCAGGGTTGGTCCCCGGACCTACCGACACTTTGATAGGCATTCGGACGTCCAGGAGTACGCCGTGGCCCATACGTGGGCAGATGCGGCAGTTGCGTCGCAGGAGGAGATTCGTCGGCTCCGCGAGCAGATGGCGCAGCAGCAGCACGTTCATCGGCAAACGCGACAGCAGCTGCAGACGCTTGGACGGAGATCAGGAGCTAAGGCAGACAGACGCCGAGAACATCCTGCAAGCCATACGAGACAGGTTTGGAAGTATGTTCAGATCACGGGACGATGGGCGTGGATCATCCTAATGACTATGGATTTATTGATACAAACATTTGTTTTGTTGATTTATTGATCATATTCGTTGTATATTTTCTTTATAATTGCGTGTGAATCGAATTATATTGTTTCTTGCTGTGTATAAATGTGTGCGATATGATTATATTATTATTATTATTTATTGTTGTTTGTATATGAAATCAAAATGCCTGAGACGTGCAGATTTCTGGTTTAAAAAAAAGACATGATAAATTTGATAATGTTTGTGACCGTTATCCAAACCTATCTGGTAACGGTTTTTACCGTTACCATAGATTATGGTAATGGTTACCTGGTGTATGATGTTAGAAAGAGATCAGATATCAGTTAGGATTTAGTAACGATTTCAACTGTTACCATACACATGGGGGAGTATATGGTAACGGGTAAAACCGTTACTGTAGAGATGGGCCACCCCCTGTTATGTTTCGATTATCTGAACTCATAATGGTAACAGGGGGTATATGGTAACGGTGTAAACCGTTACCTTTTTTGTCTATGGTAACGCTTTAGACCGTTACCAAATTTCTGGTGACGAGGTTTTTTGTAACGGTTTTAACCGTTACGAAATTGGGTTTTGATAACGGTTTATACCGTTACCAAATGCATATACCGTAGTAGTGCAATTAGTTTCATTCAGTTTTTTCTTTCAGTTTATCTCTTGCTTAAGATACCTTATGTTATTATATCTGTTTAGAAACATCTTGTTATCGGTTTTGAAACTTTTGTGGAATTTGAATGTAATAAATAGTTGTTGAAATTTTTGTTCTCTTGTTTATTTTTGTTACTTTGTATATTTATTTATTCTCGTTATTTACGGTTAATATTTGTTACGAGAAACGGCCTTCTCAGAATAAATACGTCGCAGGCCTTGTCATTTTCCTGTTACCGTCTTTTGGGAGGCGGGACGTGACATGAGAATTTATGATGGAAGGTGGAAACGAAGAGGTTGATAAGGAAACCAAAGTTCATGTATCTAAAGGTGTATGATCGGTGAAAGATAATAATTGTCCATGCATGTATCTATCCTAAAACCCATAATACATCTTTCTCAATAAATAAATAAAAAGCGGTCACTTTAGAATTCTCCTCCTCCAGATCTATCCAACACAGAAATGAATGGTCGAGATTTATGTGAAACATGGACCTTTGGTGTTGGTTTATCTTACATGTCAAGCACGTAGGATTTATGGCCATGATCTGTGCAAAGCACCCATGCTATTAGATTTCACATAATAGCTACTCCTTTTTCACGAGGCGCAAACGTGGCCGTTCCCCCTCGTCTACGGAAAAATCTTAGTCTCTCGTCGCTCGTCGCGAACATTATATATTACTTTGTTTTTTCTTCTCTCACTAACCCCACACCATGATTCTCGGGATGTTACTGCTTACTAGTCACCACTAATTTATATAGGTTTTGATGGTCATTATATTTTCTTTGTGCTAATCTAAAATCAACCCATATATTCATGATTTACTTCTATTTAATATATATCCTATACCAAATAAATCATCATGTAACTTATTTTGATACCAAATCAAAACTAATTTTGAGAACAAAACAACTTGATATCGTGCTAATTTTTCCAGACTCGTTTTTTCAATTAGGAAAAATAAAGAATTGCCCGATTTTCATTTTGTGAAAGCCCTTTCCATACCATCAATACTTCGAAATTATGATGAGAGCCGTGGTATATATTTTTATGTTCTAATTAACACATTTATATACTTATGGTTTTGTTAAGAAAGCTTTTGTGAACGCTGCCCAACAATTTTATATAAAATTATCTCTATATTTATCTATGTTTATCGTTTTGTGAGTATAATCTCTCGGAAATAATTATATCAATACATTTTAAAACGTATTAACCATTCAATATTTTTTTTTCAAGCAAAGCTATTTCGATTCCACCTTAAAACTTTTAGATAGCACTGTTATTATGTCTACTATATATTTAAACTAGTTCCTTTAAGCCAAAATAGAAAAAAACTATTTTATTGCACTTTTTAAAATTAAGAGATTCAATAGCTAGCACTTGGTGACCATATTCAGCAGTACGTATGTTAAAATATTTATCATAGAAGAATCCCCTCTAATAGGGGAAAATCAAAACTAATTCAATAAAAATCAAGGATCGTCTTCTTAATAACTAAATAAGATCATTATTAAAGCAGTCATTTCATCTGTTTACATACTCGATCTCATTTGCTATTTAGGATCGATTCATCGCAATGGAGGATAAGCATGAGCGGTGTTCAAATGCCGGAGGGTCCGAAAGACCCTTCTTTTGCTTCTTGTTTGTTTAAGAGGGGTCTTGGAAAGTCTCTTTTAACCGTCTAGTATTGATCTTTTCTTTTCTTTTCTAGCGAGTATTGATGTTTCTTTTTTTGGATTTTATGTTTTAATGTGATTAGCTCTCAGTACTCTTTTAACTTTTGGATTACCTATCAAATGAAAAATGAAATTTAAAAAAATTCTATGATTTGTTTAATCGGCTATATATCATTATTCATTACCGATTCATAAAAAAAACGGTGGATTTGTTCGATTATTGTAGAGGTGTCTTGATATATCCATGATATGCAGAATCTACGATTTACAATTGGTGGCTCTTTTATTGATATTATATTGATGATTATGTGATCCTGATTTTAATTAACATTATTCTGATAATCATTTTTATTAGTTTCTATTTTCAAATCAACTAAGCGATTATAATTGTGAATAACAAATTGTTCATATGAATTTGAAAATTAGATTTTATGGATTCATTTATAATGTTAAAACAAAATTAAAAATTTGGGAAAGGCTCTCAACTTTCTTAGAAAACCATTCTTATCCTTTATTCGTTTCAATTTTAATAACATCTCAAATTACATTTTATAGTTAATTTTGTGACAATGTCAATATTCTTCAATCTATCATTTTAAAACAAAGAATACACACACACACACACACACACACACACACACATACATTTTCAAAAACTTTTAAGAAGAAAAATACATAGCAAGTAGATATTGTTGTAATTCTAATTTCATTTAAGGAAAAGAAAAATATTGAGACAGGAAGAAAAGGAATTCAACATAATCCTTTGGTTTTCTTTTTATAAATAAACGAAAATCAAATTGAACTAGGTTTCGAATTGAACCAAAATATTTTCCTTCAATTTACCTTTAACGCATTTCATAAAGTAATTAATATTATATGCATGTTTGTATTTGTTATGCAGACCTAAAAATTTGGATAAACTTTTTTGTGCTGTTTTTTAAAAATATTTTTTCTTTATAATATTTTGTTTATGTGCTAGGATTTTTGAAAAGAAAGAAAGAAATCGATTCGTTAAAATCCAAAGCAAACATAAGAGAAACAAAATTTAATTTGCTCTTTTACCATATATATATGTATAGCATGTTAATAAATCATCAAACAATTAATAGCATGATGGTGAAACTTAGTTTACTTGTATCATTTTTACAATTATATCAAATAACACAGCCTTTTTTAATATAAAAAAACATAACACAAGTTTCCTTACATTTTTTATTTCCTTGTTTCTTTTTTGCAGGAAGAGCTAAAAAAGGTGAAAAACATTTCGAAAATTGCTAACATGACATTGTTTGCGATGAAAGTGTATGCATCGATCGAAAGCGAATCACTTGCTGTGATTGCATCAGCATTCGACTCTTTGTTGGATCTTTTATCTGGATTCATCCTTTGGTTCTACTCATATGTCATGAAGAAACATAATCAATATGCATACCCTGTTGGCAAGTTGAGGATGCAACCTTTGGTAGGATTCTGTATTACATTTGACGATAATATTTATTTTGGATTAAATCACAGCAAATCGCTCTAGATCCAAATCTTATCGCTGCTGCATTTTCAGGGAATTATGATTTTTGCTTGTACAATGGGAACACTTGGTGTGCAGATAATATTTGTGTCTTGTCAACAACTCATCTCAAAAGTACGCTTTTATCTTGAAAAAGACGAAATTAAAATACGTTTTCTTTTGAAATACTTAAAGATTCTTCTGCCGTATGTTTCCGTATTCTCGATATAATATTAAATACAAAAAATTGCAGTAAAAGTGTCGGTTTTTCGCGAAATACAAAAATTGCAGAAAAATTGGAGAAATTGCCTGACGTGGAGAGAGCATTTGTGCATGTAGACTTTGAGTTCACTCACAGACCCGAGCATAAGAGCCAAGTGTGAACCATATATGTTGGCTGTGAAAAGCAAAATCTAAGGACAGGGGTAAAAATCTTAAGAATCTTCTGGAAGAACATTGTAGACTAATTAATATTTTGCTATTTCTATTATTGAATGAGTTTAACTGCTTTTGGCTTTTTTCACTGATTGATGTTATACCTTACTTGGTTGATACTAAAATTAATCTTTACCTTGAGCTTTTCTTTTCTGGTTATTTTTGTTAAAGCAAACAATTACATGTAACTGGTAAAATTGACCGTGTACAGTTTAAGCAATTAGGCTTCTCAATTAAGATCAATTGGTCTTTATCTAAGTGATCAGATGATTTTCTAGACAGGAAAGAATATGAAACTAATGCCGGGTATGTAAACGAATAATCCGAGCGAACTCCATATTAGCATCTGGATTTTAATCCAACGATCGTCTGGAACAGCCACCGGGAAACCATATGGTATCATCTATATCTGTTCCGATATCAAAATGCTAAAATTTGTCTTTAGTTGTCCCTGCTTTTTGCTCAATTTTCATCAGTTTTATATTAAATCATGATAGTAAGTTAATTTTGTTAATTATTTTGAATCCATCCTGGACTCCCGGACTGTATGGCTTGTGTCCATAGTAATTTATTTTTGTTGATTTATTTGTCATTTTTTTGTTAATCATTAGGGCCCGTTTGGTTGTCTGTATGTGATGACGCTCATAAGTGAGAATTTCTCGTATCACGACACACGGCGAATGACGCATCATCCGTGACAGCTCACTAGACTCTTGGGGGGCTACCGAGGCAAAATCAGTGTGGAACACTGATGACCTTCCCCGGTTCGTCTCCAAGCTTACACTCCGCCTCTTATCCAAGAGCGACCTAACCGCCGAACTAACGCCCATCCTCCTGTGCTCGTCTTCGAGCTATTGCAGAGCTGAGCTTTCTCGGCCTCCCGGCTCGTTCCCGAGCCTCACGCCAAGCTAAGCCTCCCCAGCTCCCGGACAAACGAGAACGTGAGACCCTAGCGCTTCCGCGACGGCTCCGCGTATCTCGCCAAAGCGAGATATCCATCACCCCACGTCCCGCGTCCCACGCTGGCGCATCTCCCCATTAATGGGTGTATCCCCCCATTAATGGGTGGATCCCGTCATGTCACGCCCCGCTTCCCAGTGTACGGGCAGAGAGCGCGACGGGACCGCTACGTATTTACTCTGAAGCAAATACGCTGAGCGTATTTAAGCAATATAAATAAAATGCATAAGAGACAAAAGATATAATTGAACAACAACTTTATTTATTCACATTGTTTTTACAATATATGGAAAAATAAATACATCGGATAAAGCGATGCCTAAACAGTAGCATAACAGAAATGAAAAATACCGAAAGTAAATGTGTACAATGAAACTAAAGCTCTGGGTCATAGGCTAGCTGGTCCAGATCCTCGCTGGTGGGCTCGATCTCCGGAAGGTCCGAAACGCCTGACAACATTCCAAAAAAAAAAAGAGAAGGAATGCCGTCAACGAACAATCGCTCGGTAAGTCCCAAAAATAAGGGAGAAATAAAATAGACAGAGAGAGAATGTAGCTTTTAAAGTTATATTATATTGTTAACGTTGTTGCTTGTAATTTGGTACAGAAAGATATCAGTGTATACGAGAGAAGTCTCTATATGCCAGAGACTAAAGGCAAATGGAGTATAAGGAACCGTTTATGCCACGGTACGACAGCAAACAAATACAGGTTAGGTGTCTTAAATCTTGCAGTCTCGTGCCACTTCTAACACCTTCCGTATCAATCTACCCCTTAAACCCCGCGATTTCTTATTTGTATTGTATTGTCTTGTAATTTGAATTGTATAGATGGATGACTTTCTGAAACCATGATATCAGTAAATAGATGTAACTGGAGAATCATATAGATGGAAGTATATTCATGGTTCGGTTCAGTCAATATAGATTGAATAGATTGGATATATGGATTCATGGATTCATTTTGAATTGTAGTTTGTACTTGAATTATATTCAAGTCAGATTATTTATAATGAGACTCAGTGTGAGTCAGAACAATTAGAAAAGAAATTGAAGTCCTGAATTAGGTTTTGGTGTTATCAGTAACCGCTGCACATGGGCGGCAGGATTTGTGTCTTTTTCAAAGACGATTACCATGTTGATAACACCATTTGTTAAGTTGTCTATCTTAAATAGATAAACACCCATATCTCCGGCTCTCTGAGACTCAAGAGACTGGTCCCGCTTAAACCTATATTTACTAGGGTCCTTAGGGTAATTTATAGAACTTGAAAGGGTTTTATGTAAAAATATTTTTTGTATACTTTTCAAAATACGCCACAACTATTTAATTATCGTATTTAGAGTTTTCATAAATGTAGATTTTATATATGTGATATTTCTAGTGAATAAAACCTAATTTCATAATATATGGTATTTATCTGTAATATTGAACTTGTATGGAATCGCATGATATTTTCATGTAAAGTGATTCTTTTGATTTAGAAAAGTTGGAATATTTATATTATATCAAAAATAGATATTTTGATGATACATACATATATATATATACATATATATATATATATATACATACATATATATATATACATATATATATATATATATACATATATATATATATATATATTTATTTATTTATTTATAAAAAATAATTCAATTCATTATTTTTCTTGAAATCTCATTTTCTTAAGATTTTTGTATTTTTAAATCTTTCGAGACCGAATGCTCCTTGCGGAGATCTGCATCTCGCACTACTAAACCCGAGGATGTGCGATAATCCGCACCATCCTGAACGGGTTCCCCAAATGGGTTGTAGCGGCGCTTTGCCAAATTTTTTTTAAAATACGTAATTTTGTAGAAAATGGTTTTTATAAGTTAAAGGTATTTAACTGTAAATTCGTATTCCCGTATTCTATATTTCCGAAAAGTATTGTGCCATATTGCATATGAGTGTTGTGAGGAGGTAGGTCATTACCTCGTGATCTATTTAAAAGTATAGTAAGAAATATGATGTTTAATGTCTAAACTAAACTACATGGTATTTTACTGAAAAAGTACGATAAAAATTACAATAAAAAATATTTTACTATGAAACTTGTTCATGATATTTTTTTAATATTTAATAGTCAAGATGTGAGGGTTTGGTATGTTTGTATTTAAGAAAAGATGGAGTTTTAAGAAGAACCGAATCGGAAGTCGGATTAATTCCGCTTCCGTCGGGTTTTAGAAATATGACATTTTAGAATAGCAAAGTGAAGAGGGAGGAGAGACTTATTGGCTTTTAGTTTAGAGGAGAGGAAGAGGGAGTGGAAGTAGGTTCCAGTGCGTTGTTTCGTCGCCGAGAACTCCTAGGGCTGTCGTCGGAAGTTCGCCGGAGTTTCACCCTTCGCTAACTCCACTTGCGCACAAAGGTTCTAGAGGATTTTCTTGAGAGTTTGGACAGAATTTTAGAAATGAGGAGGGTGTGAATTGGAGTGGTATTTATACGAAAAGATTAGGGTTAGAATAGGTGAAAGTGAGAAAAAGTATTAAAAATTATATTAAAAATGGAGTAATTAGGTGTTTTTATTGGCACTGTTAAATTGCAGGTTAAATAAATATGTCAGTAGTTATAAGGAGGCCAATGGACACAACTTCACAGAAGACCCAACTCCGATTCTCCCGAGTTCAGCCGGCGGCGGCGGCCGATTCTGCCGGTCCGCTGGCCGAGTCGGGCCGGGGCTCGTCGCCAAATGTCTGTCGTCGTTTGGTTTACCCCCTGGTCCAGTTTGTTTTATATGTGACTTTTGGTTTTACGGGTTTAGCACGTGTATACTCTTGGGATTCTAAAAAGATTAAAAGAAAACAATATTTATAAATAATATGGCTGATGGGATTTGAATTATGGTGTTTTGGTTCAGCAGTGCAAGGTCTTACCAATAAGCTACAAGCTCCTTCTTGCTATTAAAAAGCAAATCAAATACTTATAGTACTTACAGGAAATGTAAATACCCCAAGTATACATTAACTTTTAAACAAATTTTTGTACACTAAAATTGGAGTTGTTACAGTCTACCCTCCTTTCAAAAATTTTCGTCCTTGAAATTTACAAATTTTATTTTAAGAACTAGTTTACAAATAGGTGGGGGTATCTTCTACGCATCTCATCTTTTCTTTCCCATGTCGATTCTCCTGGAGTGTCTTTTCTCCACATCACTCGAACCAAGTTGACTTTCTTGTTCCGAAGTGACTTCGCTTTCCTGTCCAGGATCTCAACAGGTTGTTGCTCACAAGATAAGTCGGGCTGGAATATGTGAAACACATTATGCACTCCTTCCAATGAAGGTGGAAGTGTCAAGCGGTATGCCACTTCACCGACTCGTTCGAGTATGTCGAACGGTCCAATGTACCTTGAACTTAGCTTACACCGTCTTCCAAATCGAATCACTCCGCGGTTCAGAGATATCTTTAAGAATACGTGATCTCCTGGCTGGAACTCCAAGTGACGTCGCTTTGCATCAGCTCAGTGCTTCTGTCAATCTTGGGCTATGCGCATTCTTTCCCTCATAGTACGAACTACATCAACAGTTGCTACTATCATTTCAGGTCCAAGAAGTTCTCTGTCTACGATGTCGTCCCAACTTAATGGCGATCAAAAATTCCTTCTATATAGCGCTGCAAAAGGTATCATTCCAATACTTACTTGGTAGTTGTTGTTGTACGAAAACTCCATAAGATGTAGGCGATCTTCCCACGATCCTCCGAAACCTAATATACACGCTCTAAGCATATCCTCCAAGATCTGAATAGTTCGCTCAGACTGACCATCAGTTTGTGGATGATAAGTCGTGCTGAAGTTCAGACTTGTTCCCAAGTTTGCTTGCAGACTCTGCCAAAATTGTGATCGGAACCTGCTGTCACGATCGGAGACAATGCAGACCAGTACTCCATGAAGTCTCACAATTTCCTGCATGAGTTCATAGGTATCAGGGATAGTACATATTTGAAGAGTTTAAATCTTACTTAGATTCTTACCTCCATATACTTCTTTGCTAATGTCTCAGTTGATTGGCCAACTAGAAATGGGATGAAGTGAGCCGAATTTGTGAGTCAATCCATAATAACCCATACCGCATCGTTACCCTTTGTGCTGCGAGGAAGAGCAGTCACAAAATCCATTGTGATGTGTTGCCACTTCCATTCTGAGATCGGTAGCGGTTGATGTAATCCAGCAGTCCTGTGATGTTCAGGCTTTACTTGCTGACACACCAAACATTTAGCGACGCTTCTGGTTACTTCACGCTTCATTCCATGCCACCGGTAATTTTTACGTAGATCTTTGTACCTCCAGGGTGTACTGAGTAGGGAGAGCTGTGAGCTTCTTTCATTAACTCTTCCCGAACAGAACCTTTTGGTACACATAATCTGTTGCCGTATCTCAAAGATCCGTCTTCATGAATGATGAAGTCTGTTCTGAATCCATTCTCTACTTGTTCTCTGATCTTTTGCAACTTAGCATCACTTGTTTAAGCTGCTTTGATCTGATTGACAATGGTAAATTGAACTCGTAAATTCATCAAACTTGAAGCGTTACCTGGCATAACTACTTCAATCTCCATCTGATGCAAATCTTGTTGAAACTTCCACTGAGCGGTGAGATGCATTGCTAATGGTTGGTGACTAAAGGCATCAGGTACCACATTCACCTTCCCTGGGTGATATTGCAGGTTGATGTCAAAGTCCGCCATGAGTTCTAACCATCGTCTCTGCCGCATATTAAGTTCCTTCTGAGTAAACACATATTTCAGACTCTTGTGATCTGTGTATATGTTCACTCGCTTACCAAGAAGATAATGGCGCCAAATCTTAAGAGTAAAGATAACGGGTGCCAATTCCAAATCATGCGTCGGATAATTGCGCTCATGAATCTTCAGTTGTCTTGAAGCATAAACCACAACTCTTCCATGCCGATATAGAACACATCCTAATCCCTTACCGGATGCATCACAATGCACTTCGAAACCTCCAGATTAGTCCGGTATAACGAGAATAGGCGCTGATGTCAACCTTGACTTGAGTTCTACGAAAGCTTGTTCGCATGCTTCTGACCACACAAAGTCTTCATCTTTACGTGTGAGCTTGGTCAGGGGTGTTGCTATCTTCGAAAAGCCTTCAATGAACCTTCGGTAATATCCAGCTAGACCCAAGAAACTCCGGATGTCCTTCACTGACTTTAGTGTCGGCCATTCGCTTACTGCTGAAACTTTTGCTGGATCCACAGAGATTCCTTCGCTTGATACGAGATGTCCAAGAAAACCAACTTGATCTAGCCAAACTCGCACTTGCTGTACTTGGCACATAATCGATGTTGTCGTAGATTTTTCAAGACAATTCGTAGGTGTTCGCATACTCTTTCCGACTCTTAGAATACACTAGGATGTCATCGATGAAGATGACAACGAACCTGTCTAAGTACTCCCGGAAAACTTGATTCATTAGGTTCATGAATATTGCCGGTGTGTTGGTCACTCCAAATGAAATCACTAAAAATTCGTAATGTCCATGGCGAGTTCTGAAAGCCGTTTTATGAATATCAGCTTCCTTGACCTTCACTTGATGATAACCTGAACGAAGATCTAATTTAGAGAAAACACAAGATCCACTTAGTTGATCGAATAAATCGTCGATGCGCGGGAGTGGATACTTGTTCTTTATTGTTACTTCGTTCAATGCTCTATAATCAATGCACATTCTGTATGAACCTTTCTTCTTCTTCACAAGCAGTACTGGTGATCCCCAACTTGAAGTGCTGGGACGAATTCATCCTTTCGCCAATAATTCGTCCAACTGAGTTCGAACTTCTTTCAAACCTTCCGGACTTAATGGATAAGGTGCTTTGATCACCGATTGTGCTCCTGGTACTAAATCAATGCTGAATTCAAGAGCTCGATCGGGAGGCAAACCTGATATATCGTCAGGAAACACATCGTCGAACTCTCGAACCACTTCTGGCTTTGATCCTTCCTCTGCTTGAGTTGCTGCAATTATTGCCTTCTTCGGCTTCGCCTTGTAGGTACTTGGCTCCAGAGTACGGTCTCCACTTTTGAAATAAAAGACCGAATGGTCTGGAATCTCGAATACTACTCTCCTATGACGACAGTCGATGATAGCATAGAAGGTTCCGAGCCAATCCATACCTAGAACCACATCGAAGTTCGGTATGTCCGGCACCTTAAAGTCAGCGTAGAATTCTCTGCTGCAGACGACTGCTGGACACAAGCTGTATCCTATTGTTGCCTTTAGAACGCCATTCTTTGAACTGACATTCCAGCTGGATACAAGCGGTGTGACTGGAATCGCATGAGTTCGGACGAACCATTGCGACATAAAGCAATGAGATACTCCAGTATCGAAGAGTGCTAGTGCAGGAAGTGAGGCTACTAGGATTGTACCTAAGGTATGTGGGATATGTTTTAGGTATAGGGAAAATATGTGGATAGGTATTAAAACTGAAAGAAAAGGTTGAGAAGAAAGGATTACCAGTGATAACTTGGCCAGTGGCCTCAGCTTCTTCCACGGTCGTCGTGAAAGCCTGTCGCCGTGGTACATTCTTCTTGGCCTGAGGAGCATTCCTCAGAACATTTCTTTGAGCTTAATGGAACTGGCGAGGAGGAGGTGCAGTCGGTGGTCCTCTAGGTAGCGGAGCAGGTAGTGCAAGTCTCGGAGCAGGTGCTTGGATGGATGGACGTTGCGGGTAAGTGATTGCTGGCCTGGGTGCAGCATATGAGTTTTGTCTATGAGGACAAGACACAATATCTGAGTAGCTGAGCCGCAGACTAAGCAAAGGCGGTTTGCACGCCGGCAGTCTTTCAACAGATGCATATCTCTCTTGCAGTAGTTACAAAAGGCTGGGTTGGGCCTGTTGTTCGGTACTCCCGGTCTCCTTGGCACAAAAGGTGGCCTTGATGAGGCTCCTCCTGCCATCTGATTGGCAAGGCGCTTAACTCCAACAGATTGAGATCTGTTCCTTATCTTTACCATTGCCTCATAACGGTGGGCAGCTTTTAGAGCCGATTCATGAGTCGGAAAATCTCTTGTGGCTAGTGCAGCCTGAATCTCCGAATCTAAACCTTGTTGAAATCGACGGGCTCTGATCTCATCCGTCGGTATCAAGTGTGCCACAAATCTGTTAAAGTATTGTGTTAGCTGTGTAGTATGTGATATATTTGAAAAATTCGAATTATTGAGACATATCTTACCGACTGAGTATGGTGAACGCAGCGTCATATTCATCTACTGACTTGGTCCACATCGAACCTTGTTGCAGATGGATGAACTGATGTTCCATGTCAAACCTGTCAGTCTCAGGGAAGTACTTTGCGTCGGACGTGTCTCGGAAAGTCTTCCATTCGATGGGTTGATCAAGACGGCTTTCTTCCGCCTTCCACCAGACTCGTGCATTGTCCGTGAGCTGTAATTTCGCAACACGAACCCAAGCTATCTCTGGCACTTGTGCCGCTGCCAGAGCATCTTCAATGCCCTGAGCCCATTCCTCGGCTTCTAGAGGGCTCTCTTTTCCTGAGAACTGTTTGGGATGCAAAGCCCTGAATTGTTTCACCCCAGGTGCTTCTGCCTCGGGATGGTTCATTAAAAGAGCAGTCTGCTGCTGCTGTCCTTCTAAGAGGCTACGAATTGCCTCAAGTAGAACCATCTGCTCGTTGATCGGAGCAGGGACGGCAGGGGTAATTGGTAGTGGTAGTGGAGTGTTATTGAAGTTGTTGTTGTTTTTGTTTGGGGAATCCATAACCTTGAAAGAAAAATTTGGGTTAGAACAGATTCAAAGTATATGGAATGATAAGATTCAAGGAATATGAATTGTAAAGAATGTTTTAGTTGCTGGTTCTTATGTTATATTGCTTAGGTTATCCACGCAGAGCTGAACTGCATGGTAGGGTTCCATACAGCTCTGACCTGCATGGGCCACCAACAAAACATGTCACGCCCCGCTTCCCAGTGTACGGGCAGAGGGCGCTACGAGACCGCTATGTATTTACTCTGAAGCAAATACGCTAAGCGTATCTAAGCAATATAAATAAAATGCACAAGAGACAAAAGATATAATTGAACAATAACTTTATTTATTCACATTCTTTTTACAATATATGGAAAAGTAAATACATGGGATAAAGCGATGCCTAAACAGTGGCATAACAGAAATGAAAAGTACTGAAAGTAAATGTGTACAATGAAACTAAAGCTCTTGGTCGTAGGCTTGCTGGTCCAGATCCTCGCTGGTGTGCTCGATCTCCGGAAGGTCCGAAACACCTGACAACATTCCAAAGAAGAAAGAGAAGGAATATCGTCAGCGAACAATCGCTCGGTAAGTCCCAAAGATAAGGAATAAATAGAATAGACAGAGAGAGAATGTAGCCTTTAAAGTTATATTATATTGTTAACGCTGTTGTTTGTAGCTTGGCACAGAAGAATGCCAATGTATACGAGAGGAGCCTCTATATGCCAAAGACTAAAGGCAAATGGAATACAAGGAACCGTTTATGCCACGGCACAACAGCAAATGAATACAGGTTAAGTGTCTTAAATCTTGCAGTCTCGTGCTACTTCTAACACCTTCCGTACCAATCTATCCCTTAAACCCCGCGATGTCTTGTTTGTATTGTATTGTCTTGTAATTTGAATTGTATAGATGGATGACTTGCTGAAACCATGATATCAGTAAATGGATGTAACCAGAGAATCATGTAGATGAAAGTATATCCATGGTTCGGTTCAGTCAATATAGATTGAATAGATTGGATATATGGATTCATGGATTCATTTTGAATTGTAGTTTGTATTTGAATCATATTCAAGTCAGATTAATTATAATGAGACTCAGTCTGAATCAGAACAATTAGAAAAGAAATTGAAGTCCTGAATTAGATTTTAGTGTTATCGGTAACCGCTGCACATGAGCGGCAGGATTTGTGTCTTTTTCAAAGACGATTACCGTGTTGATAACACCGTTTATTAAGTTGTCTATCTTAAATAGGCAAGCACCCATATCTCCGGCTCCCTGAGGCTCAAGAGACGGGTCCCGCTTAAACCTATATTTACTAGGGTCCTTAGGGTAATTTATAGAACTTGAGGGGGTTTTATGTAAAAATATTTTTTGTATACTTTTCAAAATACACCCCAACTATTTAATTATCGTCTTTAGAGTTTTCATAGATGTAGAATTTATATATGTGACATTTCTAGTGAATAAAATCTAATTTCAGAATATATGGTATTTATCTGTATTATTGAACTAGTATGGAATTGCATGGTATTTTCATGTAAAGTGATTCTTTTGATTTAGAAAAGTTGGAATATTTATATTATATCAAAATTAGATATTTTGATGATATATATATATATTTATAAAACATAATTTAATTTATTATTTTTCTAGAAATCTCATTTTCTTAAGATGTTTGTATTTTTAAATCTTTCGAGACCGAATGCTCTTTGCGGAGGTCTGCATCTCGCACTACTAAGCCCGAGGATATGCGATAATCCGCACCATCCCGAACGGGTTCCCCAAATGTGTTGTAGCGCGGCTTTGCAAAGATTTGTTTAAAAATACGTAATCTTGTAGAAACTGGTTTTTATAAGTTAAAGGTATTAATTGTAAATTCGTATTCTCGTATTCTATATTCCCGAAAGGTATTGTACTATATTGCATATGAGTGTTGTGAGGAGGTAGGTCATTATATCGTGATCTATTTAAAGGTATAGCAAGAAATATTATGTTTAATGTCAAAACTAAACTACATGGTATTTTACTGAAAAAGTACGATAAAAATTACAATATGAAATATTTTGCTATGAAACTTGTTCATGATGTTTTGTTAATGTTTAATAGTCAAGATGTGAGGATTTGGTATGTTTGTATTTAAGAAAAGATGGAGTTTTTAAGAAGAACCGAATCGTAAGTCGGATTAACTCCGCTTCCGTCGGGTTTTAGAAATACGAGTTTTTAGAATAGCAGTTAAGTGGGAGGAGGGACTTACTGGCTTTTGGTTTAGAGGAGAGGAAGAGAGAGTGGAAGTAGGTTCCGGTGCGTTGTTTCGTCGCCGGGAACTCCTAGGGCCGTCGTCGGAAGTTCGCCGGAGTTTCGCCCTTCGCTAACTCCACTTGCACACAAAGGTTCTAGAGGATTTTCTTGAGAGTTTGGACAGAATTTTGGAAGTGAGGAGGGTGTGAATTGGAGTGGTATTTATAGAAAAAGATTAGGGTTAGGGGGGGTGAAAGGGTGTGAGAAAAAGTATTAAAAATGGAGTAATTATGTGTTTTTATTGGCTCTGTTAAATTGCAGGTTAAATAAACATGTCAGGAGTTATAAGGAGGCCAATGGACACAACTTCACAGAAGACCCAACTCTGATTCTCCCGAGTTCGGCCGGTCCGCCGGCCGAGTCAGGCCGAGTCGGGTCGGGGCTCGTCGCCAAATGTCCGTTGTCGTTTGGTTTACCCCTGGGCCAGTTTGTTTTATATGTGACTTTTGGTTTTACGGGTTTAGCATGTGTAGACTCTTGGGATTCTAAAAAGATTAAAAGAAAACCATATTTAAAAATAATGTAGCTGATAGGATTTGAACTCTGGTATTTTGGTTCAGCAGTGCAAGATCTTACCAATGAGTTACAAGGTCTTTCTTGCTATTAAAAAGCAAATCAAATACTTATAGTACTCATAGGAAATGCAAATACCCCAAGTATATATTAATTTTTAAACAAATTTTTGTACACTAAAATTGGAGTTGTTACACGTCATTCACGCTGGCGTAACGTCAGGGGCGTAACCGAAGACGAAGATCTCGCGCCTTCTCGCTCCATGCGACCACTATAAAAACCCCTCTCTTAGACGACTCAGGTAAGGCAATTTTGATCCAATAAGCCGCTACTCTGCTCATTTTTCTCGGCTAACTTGATCGTCGGAGGGTCCTACGATGGTCACCCATCCCTGGACTTCTTTGCAGATAGCTCGGCTTCACCTCAAAATCAACCCATTGAGATCCACACACCCAAGGAGACAACTTTCAAATCAAATCTCAGCCATTCAAAAGCACTCGCTACAGATCGACGGAGGACAGCATCTGAAGGATATCCGACCTCCATCAGTTGGCGCCGTCTGTGGGAAACATTATAAGTTTCATCCCCCCATCAAAGTTGATCCTCTGTCTTCGACCTAATGGCAAGCGAGAACCGTGGCGATCCCAGTATGAGTCGTCGTCTCCCCCACAACAGAGGCGGGAGCGGCTTGTCTCTTCCTCTCAATGCCATTGTCGCCTTATCCGTCCGGATCGACAGACTCACGTCAATGGTGGACGCGTTCAAGCGGCGGGCCCAGCCCCCCAAATTGCCATTCCCCCCTCCCAGGGATCACGACATTGGCAGAAGAGCGGATAACATTACTCCCCTCGAATCCCCCGAACACAGGCGTACCGACTCCGACAACTGCGGCTCCCATGCAGCGACCGATTCAATGACCCGCTGGGTGCCGCACGGCTCTACACCGCGATCCCAAGAAAGAGACCATCGCCGTGACGCCCATCGCGTTCCCGCGCCACCTGAGGAGGTGTCGGTCGGCTCGCCTGCTTCTAGACGCGACCGACGCCCTCTCCCTCACCGGGACCATGCAAACAACTCGCGTCAAGGCTGCTCCAAAAGGATGTCGTCCGAGGATATGAGAAATTTGATAGAGCGGAATCGAAGCCGCACTTCTGCGCAGACCAGGAGAGGAAATGGCCACCACTCTAACTGCGCCGAATCCTCGGGGTACCACAACCGCCTTAAAGCCCTTGAGAAGAAAATTGAAGGCATACACCGGGATGGTCAGGTGTCCGGCGGAGGGGCTCGATACTCCGCCGATTCGCTGACAAAACCCTTTATGGATGAACTGCTGGCTGAGCACGTCTCGTCCAGGAACAAACCACCCAAAGTGGCCCTCTTCGACGGGAAATCCGACCCAAAGGACCTTCTGGACGCATTTACGGCGGGCATGAGCTTCTAGGATAACTCCGACGCTGCCCAATGCTAAGAATTTCCCGCCACCCTCATCCGGGCTAGACGGGACTGGTTCCAAGGACTCACGTCATGCTCCATCTCTACCTTTGATGAGCTGGCCACCCAGTTCCTCGGTCACTTCGTCGGAAACAGACGACAGAAGCGGACTGTCGATTACCTCTTCACCATAAAGAGCGGGGATAAGGAATCCTTTAAAGGATACGTCACTCGCTTCTACAACGTTCTCCTCGAGGTCCCCGAGCACCGGGATAAAACTGTCATCACCGCACTTAGGTCGGGTCTTTGGCACAAAGAGTGGCTTCGCTCTTTTGCATTAGCGCAACCTAAGATCATAGCCAAGGTAAAAGTTTGGACCGAACGAGAGATCCAACTCTAGTTGGAGGTGAACGCCAACCTGCCCTGGGGCGACCAAGACGACCAAAAGAAGAAGAAGAAGAGGGACAGAGAAGAGAAGAAGAGGGTCGACCGACCAAAGCCATACTCCCCGAAATTTCAGGAGTACATTCTTCTTAACATCTCCCAGACCGAGCTGTTGGAGGAGGCGAAGGGCGGGAGATTCTTCAAGCTCCCGCCGGTCACCCCTAGAGCGGCTAAGCGCATCCGGGGCCCATAATGCGCCTTCCATAGGTCGCAGGGTCACCCGACTGAAAACTACAAACAACTTTGTAACTACATCGAGGAGTTGATCCGTTCTGGCCACCTGGCGAAATACCTGCGGGACAAGCGACAAGCGGATCGGGAACGGGAGAACCAGCCCCTCCCGGGGAATTAACGATAGGGTAAATTATGATCGTTACCTCAGAATATGCCTGGGGTGCCGGCGAAAATCACCGCCTACTACCCGTCGAGGGTACTAGCGACCCACCCCCAGAAGAAGTGCAGGACGGCCGAGCTCATCATCTTCACCGATGAAGACTTCCAAGATATATCCCTGCCTCACAACAACCCCCTCGTTATAACTGCCCGGGTCCACCGTTACGAGATACAGAGGATATTGGTCGATTCCGGGAGCTCGGCCGGCATCCTCTTCTATGACTGCTTCCAACGTATGGGGCTTGGACCGTCCGACCTAAAGCCCACCTCCCACGTCCTCTCGGGGTTTACCAATCACTCTATCCCGGCCGAGGGAGTGGTCACCCTCCTCCTCAACATTGGAGAAGCGGGCCGTACGAGGGCCATACCTGTAGAGTTCATCGTCGCTAGGGTCCCCTCATCCCACAACATCCTCCTGGGCCGTCCGACATTGAACGCCCTCCGGGCCCAAATCTCGACCTATCATCCCGCGATCAAATTTCGATTAGACCAAGGGGGATAGGCCGGACCTACGGGAACCAACAGATCGCCAAGATTTGCTTCACCTCGACGTCCCCCGCCGGAGATCAGAGCGGGACTTTGAAGACACAGGCGATTTCCAGGGGACCTTGAACACGCGCGACGACCATAAAGAAATCCGATGAGCCCCGGCAGAAGCGCTGACTGAAGTTCCCCTCATCGAGGGGGAAGGACGCACAGTTCAGATCGGATCTCTTTTGACGGGAGACCGTCGTGAGGACTTGATCCACTTTCTCCGAGGGAAATCAGACGTGTTTGCTTGGGCACCGACGGACATGCCTGGGATCAACCCTAAGGTAATCTCACACAAGCTCGGGGTCGACCCGAAGGCCCTACCCGTCCGACAAAAGAAACGAAGTTTCGCTCCAATCAAGCAAAAGGCGACCGAGGACGAGGTCGATAGATTGCTTGTAGCTAACTTCATTAGAATTATTGATTACTCTGATTGGCTAGCGAATGCGGTCATGGTCAAAAAGGCAAACGAGAAATGGCGAATGTGCGTTAACTTCACAAATCTGAACAAGGCATGCCCGAAAGATAACCATCCCCTCTCTCGGATAAACCAGCTAGTGGACAGCTCGGCTAGCCATGAATTGTTGAGCTTCATGAAGGCTTTCTCCGGCTACAATCAGATCCGGATGAACCCGGCAGATGAAGAACTTACCGCGTTCACTATGGATTGGGGTGTGTACTGCTACAAAGTGATGCCCTTCGGTCTCAAGAATGCTGGGGCTACATATCAGCGCCTAGTTAACAAACAGTTCAAACCGCAGATCGGGGGGAACATGGAGGTCTACGTCGACGACATGCTCATAAAGTCAACCTCATCGGACGAGCACACCAAAGATCTTGGCGAGACATTCGACGTCCTCCGCAAATACAAAATGAAGCTGAACCCAGCTAAGTGCGCGTTCGGAGTCACTAGCGGCAAATTCCTCGAGTTCATGGTTACCCACAGAGGAATCGAAGCGAACCCAGAAAAGATCAGCGCCATTCTCAACATGGCCACACCGAAGAGCAACGTTGAGATCATACGGCTCATAGGGAGAGTGGCCACTTTGAGTCGCCTCATGTCAAGATCCGGAGAAAAGTACCTCCCATTCTTCAGAGCCTTGAGAAAGATCCCTAAGTTCGAATGGTCGGAGGAATGTCAAAACGCTTTCGAGCAACTCAAGGCGCACTTAACAACTCTCCCACTGCTCACCCGACCAGTCGAAGGAGACGAGCTATCATTGTACCTTGCGGTCTCCGACCAAGCTGCAGACTCGGTGCTCGTCAGAGAATTCGAAGGAGTGCAGAAGCCAGTATATTACGTAAGCCATGTCTTCAAAGATGCAGAAACGAGATACCCGGCCATAGAAAAGATAGTCTTGGCGCTTGTCGTCGCCTCAAGGAAGCCGCGACACTACTTTCAGGCGCACACCATCCTCGTCCTCACCGAGCGACCTATAAAGACTATTCTCACCTCCCCCAAATCATCAGGTCGTCTGGAGAAATGGAGGTGGGAATAATCCCAATCCAACATCAAGTACCGCTCCAGGAAAGCCATCAAAGCACAAGTCTTAGCAGACTTCGTGGTTGAATGCACTATTCCCACAAAGGAAGGAGCGGCAGAACAGGACCCCGGACCCCGACCCTCGGTCGAGGAAGTACCCGACTCCATTCCCGATTGGGTTCTCTATCTGGATAGATCCTCTACCGAGGAGGGAAGCGGAGCTGGCCTGATCATCCGAGGCCTAGACGAGGCAGAGATGGAATACTCTTTGAAGCTTGGATTCAAAGCGTCAAAAACCGCCGCGGAATATGAGGCTTTGTCAGCAAGACTGTGAATCGCCTCGGGGGTGGGGCTGAAGACGATCCAAATTCACAGCGATTCCGCTCTGGTCGTCGGCCAAGTGACCGGAAGTTTTGAGGCCCGAGAACCGCTCATGGTGAAGTACCTTGCCGAGGTAAAAAGACTCCGCAAAAACTTCGATGAAGTCCAAGTGGAACAAATTCCCCGAAATCTGAACACCTAAGCTGAAACTTTGAGCAAACTAGCATCTTCCTATATGGCCAACCATAAGAGGAATATCCTCTTCGAAGTGCCACGGCCTAGCGTGGAAGGCAGAGAGGTAACGCTCCAAGTATACTTGACTCAGGAGGAAGGCCAAGATTGGAGGAAGCCCCGCATGGAGTTCCTTGTTCCTCTCCGAAAGACGCGGCAAGAGACGCGGTGAACGTCTTTCCTGAATTTCGGGGCAGATACTAATTGGTGCTATCTGTCCACCTCTCCGAAGATGCCAAGTTGATTTATGGCACCATGTATCGAAGGTTTAAACGGATGCGGCCGATATAGCAGACTTCGTCAGATTCCCCCTCGTTTGAGGGGTTTTTGATTGTGGGGACGCTCTTCCCTGCAGGCGCAAACCCCTGCAGTTAATTACGCTACCGCATCGCGGTAACAACTTTCTCCTTCTCCATATGGTCACTTCGCGTTGTGGGTGTTTGTTTTGTGTTTGGTTGCCCGTGGATTGTATACGGAGACTAATTTATGTTGTCGCCCGTAGGGCGTGGACTAGTCCAAATCCGTATCTTTCTTAGATTTGGGTTTGGGGGTTTGGGTTTAAGAATACGTTAGCATCATTTGAGACTAAGATCAACTTAAACATTTGTTAAGGATACGTTAGTCTAATTTTAGACTAAGATCAACTTAACGGGATCGTTTAGATCCAACAAAAGAGCAATTGGGCTCTATTGTTTAGTTTAATGACATTGTGGTCGATAATTAGTTTAAGAACATTACAGTCCATCGTTAGTTTAAGGACATCTCGGTCCATTGTTAGTTTAAAGACATCGCGGTCGAGGTTAAGGACATCATAGTCCATGAGTTTAAGGACCCCACAGTCCAATGTTAGTTTAAAGACATCACGGTCGAGGTTAAGGACATCATAGTCCGTGAGTTTAAGGACCCCACAGTCCGTAGTTTAGAGACGTCATAATCTATGAAATGTGTGGTTGTCAGGACCTGTCACCTCTTTGAAGACGTTGAGGAATTGCAACGACAAATATCAAAGGAGTGAAGAGATGTACCCTTGAACCAAGGTGAATTAAGTGATCTGTAGTCCAATTTGGAACTAAGATCAATTAATTATATTATGAGCACAATGGCTCAGTTAAGTCTGAATTGAGGACTTATGGCCAGTTTGGGCTAAGTCTAATTAGATTTAAAATGTTGGCCCTTTGTTGGACCATTAGACATTTGTCTGGGTTCAAGCCCACATTATTTAGCAATACTAAACAAGAGTTTGACGGCTCTGATAATATTTCTATCTTTGACTGAGCATTAAACATTGTAGCTCTGAATTTTACTCAATTTTGAGATTCAGTTGAAGGGGAAATTTGCCTCTGGAAAATTAGCCAATTTGGCTAAAAATAGTGTTAAACACTAGAGAACAACAGTGTTAAACACTGGAAATAAAATTCTCAATTTAGTGTTAAACACTAGAAAATGACGGTGTTAAACACTGGAAATGAAGTTGTCAAATTAGTGTTAAACAATAGAGAGGAAAGGGGTCACGTGGGAACACGCGAGGGTACCCAAAGGTGGGACCAGATCCCCTTTACTTTATTTCGCAGATAAGTGTTTAACACTTTTAGTTCTCATAGCCATCATGTGTGGGCACGTGATGGGTACTCGTGCCCTGATTTATTAGAACATTCATTAGGGGTCACGTGGTAACACGTGAGAGTGCCCCAGTTATATTTTGCCTTTGCTTTTGTTCTGATATAATGAGGGTCACGTGAGGCATTGCCTCAGGGCTAATTCCTTCTCATTTTTAGGGGATCTTTTCAGGGGTCATGTGGGGACACGTGACTCTAATTCTTTACATACATGGAGATCTTTCAAGTCTCTTTATTTTTAAGAATTAAATTCTCTGTAGGGTTAAACCCTAATTATGATTTTGGAGGAATTAAATTCCTATTGTGAAAGAATTAAATTCTTATGTAGGGTTAAACCCTAATTTCTTTTTTAGAGGAATTAAATTCCCATATATGTAAAAGAATTAAATTCTTATATAGGGTGAAACCCTAATTTCATTTAGGAGGAATTAAATTCCTGTAAATTTGAGAGAATTAAATTCTCAATTAGGGTTAAACCCTAGTTTTGTCCATCTTGAAGGAATTAAACTCCTATAATTTTAGGAGAATTAAATTCTCATATAGGGTTAAACCCTGGTTTTATCATGAAGGGATTGAATTCTTGTGAGTTTTGAGAGAATTAAATTCTCATATAGGGTTAAACCCTAATTTCATATCTTGAAGGAACTAAATTCCTATGAATTTGGGAGAATTAAATTCTCTAAACTCAATTCTCTCTCTAAGTTTTGGATCTGCATGGCAGAATCTCAACCCGATGAGAATTAAATTCTCAACCTATGGGGAGATTTGCTTCTGCAGATTTTCAACCAGAGAAAGAACTAAGTTCTTTTTGCAGAAGAGTTAAACTCTTAGATTTGAGAATTAAATTCTCTTTTTGAAGTTTTGATCCCCTTTCTTTTCTCACCTAGGGTTTTCTTTGTTGAGAATTAGATTCTCCTTTCTTTTCTCTATGCTATTTGCCTTTAGAAAGTTTCAAGATCCAAAATTCTATATCTCCAAAAAAATTCTCCCTCTCTTCTCTTCTTGCCTCCTATTTATAAGAGAAGGAAAAGAATCAATTTGTTTAGTAAATCTCTCCTTGAAAGATTTTGTTTGTTTTCATAACTAATATGATCCTTTAGATCACACAGTGAATTTTATTCGTCATTGGATTTTCAATCCAAAAGATATTCTGTTTGTTATTTCTGGTGAAATTTAGGGAAATCTTTCCTTGCCTAAAATCTTTCCATAAATTTGTAATTTTTAATCACCCTTGGATTTTTAATCCGACGGTTCCCCATAATCCTTTTTCGTTTGGAAAGATTTAGATAAATACTTTCCCAGTTAGGGTTTTTGATTTCCCTTAATTAGAATTTAATTCTATCAATTTATAAGGCTTTCAAAGCCTATCATGTGTTGGCACGTGACCCCTCCTCCTTCAGAACTTTAATTCTGTCTTTTAATCGGGCTAAAGACCATCACGTGTCAGCACGTGACCCTTGGTCACGTGTGAGCACGTGACCCTTGGTCACGTGTGAGCACGTGACGCTCCATTGGAGTCTTTTCTTAGCCATTTGTTTATACTTTTGCTTAACAGAATTTAATTCTGTAAAGACATCACATGTCAACACGTGACCTTTGGTCACGTGTGAACACGTGATACCTCATTGAGGTAACTTCTGATTTTTAATCAGGGAACAAATGCCCCCACAGCGTTGCTCTCACGTGTCTGCACGTGAGTGCAACGTTGTCACTTTTGTGACTGTTGGATCCATCTAGGGAATAGAAGAGATGAAACGTTTTCCATCACATCCTATAAATGCCAGTGTCCCTTCAGAAGCGCCTCTAGTTTGCTCATCTTCTTCCTTGCAAAATTTTTCCTTTTGAGAATTTAATTCTCCTTTCCAGAGCTTAGTTCTCTGCCTCGAAAATTTTCCAGAGTTTAACTCTGTTGAAAGATTCTCTTTGATCAGGTAATAATCTTGAACGAACGAAGAACTTTTACTGAAATCTCTATTGGATTTTAAATCCAGGCCAAGGGTTTTTCGCTTTAACAAGAACACACATTTTTTTAAGTTCTTTAAAAAGAGAACCCTTCAATCCTTAAACAACAGACCTTGCTAGGGTTTCTCTGGTCTTCAGTAGTCAATGGTGGTGTTTGCCTTTTTCTATGGAATTTAATTCCATCTCAAAAAATGTCTCTGGGAATTTAATTCCCCTTTTCCAAAAGGAATTTAATTTCTATGAAGAACTTAGTTCTTCCTAGAGAGCTTCTTGGGGTTTTCTTATCCTGAGTTGTCTCTTTGCAACCAAGAAGAAGAAGTTTGCAGTGGTGCTTTCTGGGAATTTAATTCCCTTGATTCTGTTTGATTTGTTACAGAGTCCAAGATGGATTTCTCTTAGGGGAATGTGTAGGGTCATTTGAAATCCACTGCTTATTTAATGAGAATCTTCATTTTGTCTCATTGTAATTGCTTTGCCTCATCATTAGCAAGAAGTCATCTTGATTTTGTGGGACCCATGTGTTTTGTAACCAATGGTCCCATAAAATGAGTCTTTTGTCGCTGTCTTTTTATATATATATATATTTATAATCATATATATATATATATACACTGTTGGCTTCGCTTTAATAGTTTCCCCTTATTTTATTTCAGGTACAATGACTTTTGTTCCGTATTTCCCTTTCACTCGCTCGGAAGCCGCTTTTCCTCAGTCGCCATCTGACGAGGAAGTGATGGCGATGATCAGGGCTCATGACCCGAACTGCACCAACTTGCTTTTGTGGGGGACCTGGTATGGTCACATCATCCGTGGTCGCAGGAGTTTCCTTTGCGAAGTACCGACGGAGCCTACCTATCCGTTCTTGCCGATGGATCTTCCAAGGACAGTCTTTGCCGTGGAGATGCCGAATTAGACTCCTATGGGGCGGCTTGAGCCTTCGATGACTGGCATCCCAAATCATCCTATCCTGGCCATGGATATTCTGGGACGCCGCATTTGCCAGGGCGAGGCCCAACCATGGGGGCAGATCTACAAAGTAGGGCTCACCCCTCGACACCCCACGGGCTACCTTCTTTGGGCTTGCTACATCCTGTCCGCCCATCGCGCACGACTGCAGAGGGTTGGACTTTATCAGGCAATATATGCATCTCTCTTCCACTACCAATCTCCTCACGTCTGGTGGGTCAAGGCTTTCTTGAACCAGTGGAATCTCCCCGCCAACACTTTCCTCCTAGGGGATCGTGAAGTTTCGATTTCCTTGGAAGAATTTCGCGAGATCTCGGGGCTGCCAATCAGGGGAACCCTTTATGAGGAATTGCTGCCTCCCGTCAAGTACGTCTTTGAGACCGAGCCCACAATGCTTGACGGCCTGTCTACCGAGAACGCCGTCCGACACAAGCGCCTGAGTTTGATCAAGGCCCTGGGCATCTTTGACAAACTGTTCACAGATTCTGAGGAGCAGGGCGTCACTTTTAAGAGCTTCATCGCTTCCTTCCTTCGTGAGGGTGTCCTATCGAAAATAGCTCCGAAGTTTGCGAACATCAATGACCCCTTTGGGTTTGGTTTGAACAGGCGGCCGACTAAGGAAGAGGATTTGCCGCAGTATTACATTCCTATCATGTCGGCGGTATCTTTCGAATCGATTGCAACTCCTGGCATGGATGAGGAGACTTTCTTTGTAGGCTTCATTAGCGTTTAGCTCAGCTGGTTCGTCATCCCCATGCATCGCCGTTTTATGAGAGCCTCGGTCATCTACCCTGCTCATCGCATTGCCGAGGGAACACGGTTGGCCGTAGGCATCGCAGCGCTAGCGCATTTTTATCATGGGTTAGGCGCCGCGGCTAATACCTCAACTCTTGGTGTGGACGTAGTAAACTTTTCTCTCCATTACTTCACGTCTTGGATAGAAATCCATGTGTTGGGGGCCTTTGCTGCGCACCAGCGACCCAATTTTTATGATGCTTACACTTTTCCGCGACTCATGCGGCTAGTGGATGCTTCTGCCCCTGACTCGACTCAATTTGGGGTCATTCGCGTGTTGATCGCTCCTTACACTAGCACGGGCGGACTGGTGTTCATTGACCGGGCCCTATCTTCTCCTTCAGGTCCAATTCAATAACTCTGCGACCTGTCGAAAGATGAGGTGCCTTCTTTGAAGCCTAGAGAAGCTATGCACCTGTACGCGATCAGACCAGGGTATCTGGTCTTTCGTCAGAACAGTGCGGCCCTTTTCATGCGGTACAACCCACACCGCTTTGCCCGGCAACTTGGGTATGACCAGGGCGTCCCCTTCGAGGCATTTACAGTTGCGCCCGTCCCTTCAACTGAAGCTGTTCGTGATGCTGCTCATCACTTGATGAGGCTGAACACTGGTTCTCGCTTCATGATTCCTGAAGCTGACCATATTCCCCGATGTGTGGGGTCCTTCACGGGCTGGTACCTTCATCGGGTCAGCCCAATTATTGCTGAGGAGAAGAGGGTGTTTCTTGGATACGGTGCTCCTATTCTGGTTCAGGCCACGGGAGTTCCGCCGCGACCGCGCGCACCGGTCCGCTTTCCCCTGAGAGACACCAGTGTTGCGCTTATTCCGGGGGCGTCGGAGGTGGACCTCACTCCTACAGTTGGTATGTCATTGGGTACCCGATCGCGGGCTAATCGGGTTCCGGTAGCAGTACCATCGCCCGTGGCGTCGACAATGGCCGTGTCGTCCTCGGTAGCACCGCCAAGCGATGGCGCTGGAAGCGAGGGTGTTGAAGGTGAGGTGGGTCGGCGCCGTGCCAAAGTTCCACGAGGGAGGAAACGATCGTCTTCGGCGATCGGTTCTGGATCCAAGCGACGCAGGAGGACGGCTACCAATCTGCTCGACTCTTTAGTAGAGTCTGAGCCCATTCTTCAGGACGAACCATTGGCTCTGCAAGAATCGGATGCTGGCTTACTTTTTCCGAGTTCAACTGCTGAGGAAGCCGCACAATTGGCTGAGGCTATAAGACGTTCGCAAGACGAGTCGGAGAACGTAAGGATTCCGAAGAAGCCCTATCCCCCCGTAATCTTTTACGAAGACCCTCCATGGATCCGGCGACGATTCATCGGCCCTTTGGAAGAATGGGGCGAAAGGGCCCTTAAACAGGTTGTTTCGGCCGACGCCGAGGACGCGCTTTCCCTGTGGACCGCCGGCCACGAGTCCACCCTCGGACCTCGGCGAGCACATCTCCTTATGAAGGAGCGTCGGCTTGAACAAGCCATACTGGAAGCTCCCTTGCGCATCGGTATGTTTCTGTATTTCTTTGTAATATTTCATATTACTTGGATGCACATATATGTATCCTTATCCTTCTACAAACTTTGCAGGGACTTTGGCGGCGGCAGGGGCTCTAAGTCGTGTTTTGGCCATAGAGTCTGCTGATATCCCCAGTGAAGCACCCATCAGTGTGGAGGGGGTTGATGAAACTGTTGCTTTTGCGATAGAGTCTCCTGCGGTGGTTCCTGCTTCCGAAGCACTTGCTCCCTTGGGGGAGGGACCTTTGGCAGTCGCCGTTCCAATGGATCTACCTGAGGGCGACCCGGAGGCTAGGGTGCAGGTAGCCGAGGCTACCCTCCTTTCGTTGGAGCCCGCAGCGGCAGCCGCTGCTCCTCATTCCAAAGCCGCTGCACCGGCCCGCGTCTCCGATATTGTGCCCGAGGTCACGGCGGAGGCCGTTGAAGCTGCTATCCCTCCAGCTCAGAATGGGAGGAGCGTCGAAGGTAACCTTCTATATTTTAAATTAGTAATCTTTCTATTATCTGAACTCTTTTGCTTTTCAGAATTGCGCGGATTGGCGGCTTCTATTGCCGACTTGTCTCCCAGGCAGTCTTTTCAGCGCCTGTTGGAGATGGCTGCTCCGCAAGCGATATCTCCTCAGCGCATCGTCCTTTCTTCCGGGCAAGGTTAGTGTTGTTTACCCCCTTTTCACAGCATTGTTACTATTCCATAAAATGACATTGATGTATTTTACAGTTCTGGAGGCCGACGACGAGGTTGAGATTCTTGAAGGGCCAGGGGAGCCTTCAGCTCCTTCTTGCATGACTGTAGGTAAGTAAAGTCCCAACGTTGTTCCATTTGTTCTTTTGCTTACACATTCAGCTGACTGTTTATAAATCTGAACAGCTTTGCCGGTCCTTACTGTTAGTTATATGTATGCCCTAGAGGCCATTACTATACATAGGATGTATATTGTAGTGGATGCTTGGACATATATAGGGAGGAATTTCTTGCTCGACATGATAGTATGCTATCTGGTTGCTCTTTACCTTAACGTGTACACTGATTGTCTCTCTGTTACATGTTGGTAAAGCCCTTAGGATGTGTACTTGACTACCTGGACTATGAAGCGGATCATACTAGTGGGGACATAGTAGTCCATAAGTACATCCTTCAAGGTCCCTAGTCGTGGGTGTATCGAGACGGGGCATCGATATACCAGAGTAGACTAGCGTGTACCTTCTCGACCCATACAGATCGGCGATGGATGATCCTATATCCATTGGTGTTTGACATCAGAGATGATATACGGGTGCTCAGTGGAGACTGGGTACACTGGACGGACTCGCCGAGAACTCCCAGATGGTATTATACCTCACGTCAGATGGCAGTTCTCTGGTGACACTGGTACAGAGTAGTCTGTTGACCCGAGATCGTCATAGAGTCTTGTGTGATTCCCACTGTGCTTTGATTTCCATCTTACCATGTCCAAGAGGGCGTGCAAAACGGTGGTTTTTGGGTACAGTCCCGAATCACATGGAGGCAATGAGCGATAGGAGGGGATTCGTCTCTCCCGGTATAGGGAGTTGATGTTGCGCTGTGTTCGATTGGCTATAACCGGAAATCCCTGGCCAGGGTTGCTGAGATTTACTGGTAAGTGTTACTAGTAGTTTCTTAAACTGTTATAGACCTCATATCGACACGACTTATCGAGCTGCCGCGGTCTGACGTTTACCACCCCTAGGCGAGATATGCGACATATCAGACGAACAGACCGGACTGTACGGTAAGTGTTACTGGTTGGATTCACAGGAGTGTGAGCGGGCTTGCTCGTCGATCTTCTGATCGCTCAATACCCGGGTGGTCGTTACGTTTAGCAGACCGCTTGCGGCTTGTGGGTGTTTGATATGATCATCACCTGCTGCCGGCGTATTGACGAGTCTTTAGAGTCCTACACAGAGGTTTCCTGGCTCAAGCGAAACGAAATAGGAGCGCATATGAGATATGTGCGGGACCGAGAATAATGCGTGTATGTGATATCGTATTCTATTCTCGCGATGAATGTATCGATTGGTTGTATGCGATATAACCTAGTTATCGAATCGAGGATTGATTCGATAAGTCGATATATTGGATATTAGTCGGTCATATGCGATATGACAGGATCGTTAAATCAAGTGTTGATTTAATGATTTGATGTATAATTATATATTTGATATATTACTTTACATTAACTAGTATTGGTTCACTTAAGATTATTTTTCTCACTTGATGTGCACATTGTATATGTGATATATTTTTGTGCACTTGATTGGATCATGCAAGTTTGGGTGTATGTTTACTTTAAACCATGTTTAAGTGAATGGTTAGGGTTTTGTTATCTTTTCTTAACTATTTATTTTACTTATTCATTTTAAGGCAAGAAAAGAATTGGTTGCTTCTTTTGTTTGTTTCTTTGAAGCTTCAAGAAGCTTTGACCATTCTTGTTTCTTTCCTACACCTAACCATTAACCTAACCTTAGTTTATTCTCTACACTTAACCATGGTTGCTAATATGATAAGAATGACTTTATTTTCTATTATTCATAATTCTTATCATATTCTTTTTCTTCTTCTTCTTCTTCTTCAAGAAGAAAGAAGCTTGCTAGCTTCAATGGTGACTTGAGAAAAAGAGTGAGAAATCCAATTCTAAAGTGAACCCACTTCCTATTTCTTCATCCTCTACCACTTGCCATGTAGTATAGGGTGTTTTCTTCACAAGTTTCATGACTTAGTGAAGTTGGAGCTTGATCTTGAGTTGCCTCGACGTAGATCATCTTCGGCATCGAAGTCGACGACCTAGCCCGATCTTTTCTCCGATGAAACCACCGCGAGAGTCTAGGATTTCGATGGGTACAGCGGAGGGACGTCATCACGGAGCCAAGAAAGTGGAGGACCGGATCTACAAAAGTTGTAGTCACTTTCCTTTAGCAATAAATTTGTTTACTTGCTTGCATCGCCTTACCTCTAATAACGATCTAGTTTAGGGTTTCTCGGCACATAGAAAAATTTGAATTTGGCATGGTTGATGCCTTATGAGACATAATTAGTGTGCCTAGGAATCCTTCAGTGGTATCAGAGCCTAGCTAGAGCCTTAGGCGAATAGTAGACGATGTTAGAAATCCGAACGAACCCCGAAACCCTAACTCAAACCACTCTCTGGACATTTTCTGGATTTTTGGATTTTTATGAATTAAAAATAGCCAAAAAATGCAGCAGGGGTTTATAGGAATTACTGTGAAATTCGTGGACCCAATTCGATTAAACCGCCGCGGAACTGCGGCCTTACCCCAGGTTGGGCGGCGGTTCCGCGGCAATACTGTGGGCTTGTTCACTTCTGTTTGCACTGTAATTCCTATCTTTTAGTGCTGTATTTTCTGGGAATTTTTAACTTCTACTCAAGAGTTGAGTTTTCTGGGTTGTATTGGGGACTCGGTGTTTCGATCGGGAAGTTTAACTTCGTCTGTGTTTTTCCGGGTAATTTTAGAATATGTTAAAAAGTTCGACCGTATATGAATACCCACTTTTTCCCCTGCCGGGAAATTTCCAAGTGTTGGATTTTTCCGTGGTTTAAAGACGTTCTAAGTAGTGCAAGTAACACGATGGACCCTCTAGAAGACAACAAACCTTAACTCGATTATGTGACCGTCTTGAACTGCCCTTTGAACCTTAGGGTTTGGGCGGTACGGCGTGCCACATGTGAGGCGTTGGCTTGACCCTTCTACGGCTGGACCGTTGGTACTGAGGCATGAAGTGAATGTTTTTAATCTTATTTCATGTGTTGAGCTGTTTAGGGAAAACTTGGGTGTTTGATTGTTCGATCGGAAAGTTTAACATTTTCTATTTATCTGGAATGTGATACAATATTTGGAATTCATAAGTAGTTATGAGATAACTAATATGAATGTTATAAACATAGCAGTTTAGTCATACTTGATCGGTTGCCACGGAATTTTGATGTGATCAAAAGTCCGTCGCAATCACGTAGCGTACGCGGATACTCGCCGGATAAACTTAATAGACAGCTACACCCATTAGTCCCGACCAAGTGACTGTAGGAGAACCCCGTCGCCGAAAGCATCCGTTCGGGTGCTCGCGGTAGCGGTGTTCCGCCTTGGTGCACTTCGTCGAAGGTATCGGGGGTGCGGCCGTCTACTAAAGTTTGCGACGAGCATTCGATCAGAATGTCGGGAATCCTGTTGAATTGCCCGACTTGATATTGAAAAGAGTTTTCGATAATGAGACTAAAATGCGGGGTTTATAATTGTTAGGCATGCGATGTCTAAGGAAATCATTTGATTAGGCATGCGATGTCTAAAGAGGTTGCGGATTCCAACTGTTGTAGTTTTACACTTTCTTTTCTGTGACCGTAAGTGTAATATGTGATATCGCCGGTTTCGTTGCTATATGTCAACGACAATTGGGATGGGCATATTTACTTACGTTGATGACATGTGTTGTTATGTGTTGCTGGATATGTTATATTGGATCGTCGTGTTTGAATAGCCGGGTTTTTTTTATGTGAGATGAGTGTTTTTCATTTTCATTCATGTAAAAACTTGTATGTAATATTCTTTTATTGGGGCACTTCCAGGTTGCGGAAGATGTCACCTTTTGTATATTATTTACTTTTCCGCACTAGGATAGACCCAAGGAGGGGAGCACAAGTAACCGGGTTCTGGAGTCCAGTGGGAGACCAACTCGAGGAGTCGAGTCCGGGTCTCCTAACTCTAGAATTGGTAGGGTTGCTTACAGCTCTCGTAGGGGTCTAGGGGTGTGGGTTTGGCTATTCATCGCGACCGTGGAATCCGTGTTTTATACTGGCTCGTATTGAAAACACGGACGTCCTAATATATCCAATGTTTCATATGATTCTTCTGCTGCGATATCTGTGATGTGATCATTTAATATGTTGTGATAGATACTGTATATAGTATATATGATATATTATATAGACGTTACTTATGTTTTACACCCGCGCTAGCCCTGCCCCGCTCTGCCGTTAGTTACCTAACCTAACGGTGCACGAGGGGACATCGAGGCGAATGCGGATGGCATAAGTGTACGTCGTATTTATCTGTGATGTTTAGGTACTTTAATGATGGGACTTCATTAATATAATTAATGAAAGTAAAAGAAACCTAAAGATGTTGTGGAATCGAATTTTAAAAATAAAACAGGTAGCTACAGTTCTTGCTTTGCACAGCGGTATATATGATATATCCTGCACCTTATTCGATGAGGAAAGGGACGACGATCCCTTCATTGGGAGTGACCCCTTTAACAATAACTGGCAGATGCTACACACTCGGTTTGTCTTTTGATAGCTTCTATAGTTTCTGCTTTGCACAGTGATATATATGATATATCCCGCACCTCATTCGACGAGAAAAGGGCCGACGATCCCTTCACCGGGAGTGACCCCTTTAGCAAAACTAGAAAAGCCTCAAAATCACTCCATTTCAAAATTCATTCGATCCTACAACGATATCAAGTTCATTACGCAACAGGTTTTCAGAAAAACCTGTCGTAGCCCTCCGTCATTTCAGATAAATCCTGCTTAGTATTCGTGCTGCGTTTGTTGATCTTGTCAAGACGCAGTGTGCGGTAGCTAACCAGTATTTATTTGCTTATGCATATGATGCAGATTGGGTTAGGGTAGTCGTACGACCTTGTTGACCTTGTCAAGGGTCGTGCGGATGGGTTTGATTCAATCAAGAAATGATGGGTTGAACTTGACTTACGGCCTTGTTGACCTTGCCAAGGCCAATAAAGCGTATGAACTTTGGCGAGTGCTTCAAGAGGCCATCAAGGAGGTGGTAGCCATCGACAAAGCCGCCGTGTTCACTCGTGAAAGGGTTGAGGCTCATAAGGCTACTGAGAAAGAGCTTGAAGGCCGGCTCGCCTCATACCAGGCCCAACAAGCTCAGGCGGAGGCCCGTCTTTTAGCGATACTAAATCACGAAGGCGAGGCTCAGCGAAAAAAGGATGAACTGGCAAATCTGCTGAATCGCCCGCCGACTTGAAGAATTGTAGATATATTTTTTCATTCTTCCTTTGTACATACTCCTGAATAAGAGTATATTTTTTTGTTCTTTCACGAATTGTACTTTGTATTCATTTTGATTCATGAATAAAAGACATATTTTTCTTCATAATGGTGTGTCCCTTTTTATTGAATGTATTCTATGGATAGTCTGTCTCGATCTCTTTGCAGGACAACGATGGCTTAGGATTCAGGGTTAAGATATGCCTCTTAAGACTTTTCAACTTTATGAGCCGTAAGGGTCTCATAAAGAATTTTCTCCCTACCGGTCGAAAGGATCCCGTAGGTGTAATTTCTCCTTAAGAATCGTGAGAATTCCTAAGTGTGTTTTCTCTTAAAAGTCGTAAGGATCTCATAAGAGAATTTGCTCCCTTACGAGTCGTGAGGACCCGCAGGTGATGGGTGAAGTTGCTCTTATCCGCATTTCACGGAGTCGGGAGTTGCTCTGGATGCTTCCCACGGGTTCACTGCTGTGTTCTGCGAGGACCAGGCTCCGCTCTGGACGTTTCCCACGAGGTCAGAGTTGACATTATCCGCGTTCCACGTGACAAGGAATTTTGCTCTGGATGCTTCCCACGGGTTCACTGCCGCGTTCGGCGAGAACCAGGCTCCGCTCTGGATGCTTCACACGGGGTCAGAGTTGACATTATTCGCGTTCCACGTGACCAGGAATTTTGCTCTGGATGCTTCCTACGGGTTCACTGTCGTGTTCGGCGAGGACCAGGCTCCATTCTGGATGCTTCACACGGGGTCATTGCCGTGTTCTGCGAGGACCAGGATCCGCTCTGGACGTCTCCCACGGGGTCAGGATTGACATAACCCACGTTCCACGTAACCAGGAATTTTGCTCTGGATGCTTCCCACGGGTTCACTGCCGTGTTCGGCGAGGACCAGGCTCCGCTTTGGATGTTTCCCATGGGGTCGAGATTAACATTATCCGCATTCCACGTAACCAGGAATTTTGCTCTGGATGCTTTCCACGGGTTCACTGCCGTGTTCGGCGAGGACCAGGCTCCGCTCTTGATGCTTCACACGGGGTCATTGCCGTGTTCTGCGAGGACCAGGATCCGCTCTGGACGTCTCCCACGGGGTCAGGATTGACATAAGCCGCGTTCCACGTAGCCAGGAATTTTGCTCTGGATGCTTTCCATGGGTTCACTGCCGTGTTCGGCGAGGACCAGGCTCCGCTCTGTATGCTTCACACGGGGTCATTGCCATATTCTGCGAGGACCAGGATCCGCTCTGGACGTTTCCTACGGGGTCAGGATTGACATAAGCCGCGTTCCACGTAACCAGGAATTTTGCTCTGGATGCTTCCCATGGGTTCACTGCCGTGTTCAGCGAGGACCAGGCTCCGCTCTGGATGCTTCACACGGGTTCATTGCCGTGCTCTACGAGGACCAGGATCCGCTCTGGACGTTTCCCACGGGGTCAGGATTGACATAAGCCGCGTTCCACGTAACCAGAAATTTTGCTCTGGATGCTTCCTACGGGTTCACTGCCGTGTTCGGCGAGGACCAGGCTCCGCTCTGGACGTTTCCCACGGGGTCGAGATTGACATTATCCGCATTCCACGTGACCAGGAATTTTACTCTGGATGCTTACCACGGGTTCACTGCCGTGTTCGGCGAAGACCAAGCTCCGCTCTGGATGCTTCACACGGGGTCATTGCCGTGTTCTGCGAGGACCAGGATCCGCTCTGGACGTCTCCCACGGGGTCAGGATTGACATAAGCCGCGTTCCACGTAGCCAGGAATTTTGCTCTGGATGCTTTCCACGGGTTCACTGCCGTGTTCGGCGAGGACCAGGCTCCGCTCTGGATGCTTCACACGGGGTCATTGCCGTGTTCTGCGAGGACCAGGATCCGCTCTGGACGTTTCCCACGGGGTCAGGATTGACATAAGCCGCGTTCCACGTAACCAGAAATTTTGCTCTGGATGCTTCCCACGGGTTCACTGCCATGTTTGGCGAGGACCAGGCTCCGCTGTGGACGTTTCCCACGGGGTCGAGATTGACATTATCCGCGTTCCACGTGACCAGGAATTTTGCTCTGGATGCTTTCCACGGGTTCATTGCCATGTTCGGCGAGGACCAGGCTCCGCTCTGGATGCTTCACACGGGGTCATTGCCGTGCTCTGCGAGGACCAGGATCCGCTCTGGACGTTTCCCATGGGGTCAGGATTGACGTAAGCCGCGTTCCACGTAACCAGGTATTTTGCTCTGGATACTTCCTACGGGTTCACTGCCGTGTTTGGCGAGGACCAGGCTCTGCTCTGGATGCTTCACACGGGGTCAGAGTTGACATTATCCGCGTTCCACGTGACCAGGAATTTTGCTCTGGATGCTTCCCACGGGTTCACTGCTGTGTTCTGAGAGGACCAGGATCCGCTCTGGACGTTTCCCACGGGGTCAAGATTGACATTATCCACGTTCCACGTGACCAAGAATTTTGCTCTGGATGCTTTCCACGGGTTCACTGCCGTGTTCGGCGAGGACCAGGCTCCGCTATGGATGCTTCACACGGGGTCATTGCCGTGTTCTGCGAGGACCAGGATCCGCTCTAGAAGTTTCCCACGGGGTCAGGATTGACGTAAGCCGCGTTCCACGTAACCAGGAATTTTGCTCTGGATGCTTTCCATGGGTTCACTGCCGTGTTCGGCGAGGACCAGGCTCCGCTCTGGATGCTTCACACGGGGTCAATGCCGTGTTCTGTGAGGACCAGGATCCGCTCTGGACGTTTCCCACGGGGTCAGGATTGACATAAGCCGCGTTCCACATAACCAGGAATTTTGCTCTGGATGCTTCCCATGGGTTCACTGCTGTGTTCGGCGAGGACCAGGCTCCGCTCTGGATGCTTCACACGGGGTCATTGCCGTGCTCTGCGAGGACTAGAATCCGCTCTAGACGTTTCCCACGGGGTCAGGATTGACATAAGCCGCGTTCCACGTAGCCAGGAATTTTGCTCTGGATGCTTTCCACGGGTTCACTGCCGTGTTCGGCGAGGACCAGGCTCCGCTCTGGATGCTTCACATGGGGTCGAGATTGACATTATCCGCGTTCCACGTGACCAGGAATTTTGCTCTGGATGCTTTCCACGTGTTCACTGCCGTGTTCGGTGAGGACCAGGCTCTGCTCTGGATGCTTCACACGGGGTCATTACCGTGTTCTGTGAGGATCAGGATCCACTGTGGACGTTTCTTACGGGGTCAGGATTGACATAAGCCGCGTTCCACGTAACCAGGAATTTTGCTCTGGATGCTTTCTACGGGTTCACTGCCGTGTTCGGCGAGGACCAGGCTCCGCTCTGGATGCTTCACACGGGGTCATTGCCGTGCTCTGCGAGGACCAGGATCCGCTCTGGACGTTTCCCACGGGGTCAGGATTGACATAAGCCGCATTCCACGTAGCCAGGAATTTTGCTCTGGATGCTTCCCACGGGTTCACTGCTGTGTTCGACGAGGACCAGGCTCCGCTCTGGACGTTTCCCATGGGGTCAGGATTGATATAAGCCGCATTCCACGTAGCCAGGAAGGGTTGACTTTTATCCGCATTTCACGGAGTCGGGGTTTGACTCTCGGTCATCTGTGCACCGTCGAGTCATGGAACTGCGAGTTGCCGCTGTTCCGCTTTGCTTGATGTTGTGTCTGCTGTAATGAGACGAATGTTGAGATGATCTCCGGGCTATCTGTGAACCGTTGAGATTTGGTTTCTTTTTCTGATGAAAACCTGGGGAGGAAAGGTGTGATTCTCTCTTTGTTTGCGCCCCTGGATTGTATACAGGGATTGATGTGATATCACCTGTAAGGCATAAATTTCTCATATATATATATTTTTATTTCTTTCCGCGATGCTCTATCATTTCAGCTTTTATATCGCGAAGGTCGCGATTGCCCAATCATTTCGGCTATTTTTCGCAGTGCCCAATCATTTCGGCTATTTGTTTTATTTTTTTTACTCGCTGCTTTTTATTGCGAGTTGCCCAATCATTTCGGCTATTTTGCATGCATACATTTTTACTTGCTGATTTTGTTGCAAGTTGTCCCATCATTTCGGCTATTTCGTATGCATGTGTGGTTTGCTGGATTTTTGTTGCAAGCTTGGATTTAGACACCGATTTTGGCATCAGCACCGCTACAACTGGGATATCGCCAGGAGAGAATCATCATTTGCCTCTGTCGATGTCGAACAAAGATGGCTTAGCAAACAGGGTTAAGATCCTGTCGACTAAGGCTTTTGACTTTATGAGCCGTAAAGGTCTCATAAAGGTATTTCTCCCTACAAGTCGTGAGGATCTCGTATGTGCGTTTTCTCCTTAGGAGTCGTGAGGATTCCTAAGTGCGTGTTCTCCTATAAGTCATAAGGATCTTACAAGAGTGTTTTCTCCTTATAAGTCGAGAGGACTTACAATGACTTTTCACCGTATAGGCATATCCCTAGTCACGGATGGGACTTCGTTAGGGAAATGTTTATTCGCGTCCGTGGACTGTATACAAGGGTCAGCATTGAGCCGCTTGTAGGGCAGTATCGGAGGTTGTGAGGGTTGCTTAAGAACAGGTTCAGATCTCTGTAGCTTAAGACTTTTGAATCTTATGAGCCGTGAGGGTCCCATAAGAGGGTTCTCCTTACGAGTCGTGAGGATCTCGCAAGTGTAATTTCTCCTTAGGAATCGTGGGGATCCCTAAGTGTGTTGCTCCCTTATGAGTCGTAAGGATCTCACGCAGGTGTTTTCTCCTTGAAAAGTCGAGAGGACCTTGCAAGCGTCTTTCAACGAGATTGTGCCCTTTCGGGTTTTCACAAAACTCACCGGCGGCCCTGCTGTTTTTACTCACGGAGCCCTTTCGGGTTTTCATCCGTGCCCATTTTGCTTATGGACATACCGTTTTCATTTTTTTCTTTTTTTTATTCTAACGAGATTGCGCCCTTTCGGGTTTTCACAAGACTCGCCGGTAGCCCTGCTGTTTTTACTCACGGAGCCCTTTCGGGTTTTCATCCGTGCCCATTATGCTTATAGACATACCGTTTTTCTTCCTCTCTCTCTTTTTTTATTCTTTTTTTTGTATCAGCTTTGGGATGCTGCAATCCACCGTGGTTTATCGACATCTCGGTCAACGGCTAGTTTCAGGACATAGTGGTCCGTTGTTAGTTTAGGGACGTTTCGGTCCGTCGTTAGTTTAGGGACGTTTCGGTCCATTGTTAGTTTAAGGACGTTTCGGTCCGTCATTAGTTTAAGGATGCTTCGGTCCGCTGTTGCTTTAAGGACGTTTCGGTCCGTCGTTAGTTTAAGAACGTTTCGGTCCGTCGTTAGTTTAAGAACGTTTCGGTCCGTTAGCCGTCCACTACTTATAGAGTTTGGGCTTAGGAAGATAGCAAGCAGACATAGGCGTCATCATCTATCGTTGACCTAGGCCGTGACTTGTCAGGCATAGTATTTTTTCAGGAATCGACCGTTTATTGGCCGGAAAGGTCTTTCACCATGCATGTCCATGAGTAGGTAGGCTCCACCCTGGTAGACCTTGTCTATGATATACGGGCCTTCATAGTTCGGTTCGAATTTCCCCCATTTGGCACGATTGGGGATCATAGGTCTTTTGACCCCTAGCACGAGTTCGCCTTGGTGGAATGTCCTTGGCCTAGTCAATCTTTCGTAGGAACGCGTCATCTTTGCTTTATAAGCCTCCAGATTTTGTTGCGCCATGAGCCGGGTTTCATCGAGGGCATCGAGCTCCTCAAGCCGAAGGTGAGCATTCTCTTCGTCTGTTAGCTCGTAATGAACTGCCACTCGTAGAGAAGGTAACTCTATCTCGAGGGGGAGTACCGCTTCTGTACTGAATACCAATGCGTACGGCGTTGTGTTCGTGGCCGTTTTGAACGTAGTTCGATACGCCCAGAGAGCTTCATGCAGTCTCTCGTGCTAGTCTTTCTTATTTCGTGACACCGTCTTCTTCACGATCTTCGTCAAGGTCTTGTTGAAAGCCTCAGCTAGACCGTTAGCTCAGGGATTATAAACTGAGGAGTATCTCCAGTCTATGTTGTGCTGTTGTGCGAAGCGGCTGATCTTGTGGCTTCTGTAGGCTGGCCCATTATCGGAGATGATCCGTCGCGGAGTACCGAACCGATAAATGACGTGTGTCTTGAAGAAATGGAGGATATTCTCTGTCTTTACCTCCCTCAGCGGTACTGCTTCTGCCCATTTGGAGAAGTAATCAGTTGTCGCCAAGATGAATCGATGTCCTCTGGACGATGCTAGTTCGATGGGGCCGATTATGTCAGTTCTCCACATTTCGAACGGCCAGCTAGCCACCGTTGGATGTAGTGGATTTGGATGCTGATGGATAAAGTCCCTATGGATCTGGCACGAGTGGTATTGCTTCGCATACTCGAGGCAGTCCTGGATCATCGTGGGCCAATAATAACCCATCCGTTTGATCTTCAGCTTTATCTTCTGCCCGGCTTAGTGAGAACCGCAGAGTCCATCGTGAGTTTCTTGGACGACTCTTTTTGCTTCTTCAGGTCCTAGGCATCTTAGCCACAAAGAATCAAATGACCTCTTGTACAGAGTATCGTTGACGAAGGCGAAAGATAGGGCTCGCTTCATGAGCTAATGTTTTGAGGACGTATCTTCAGGCGTTCGACGGGATTTGAAGTAGTCTATAAAGACTTCTCTCCAATCTTCAACCTTTTCTTGGTCTTTTACTTGTAGAGCCATTTGCTCGGTCGCTCCCTTTTCCTCGGACGACTCCAGAGATATTTCTACCGGTGCAAGAACCCGACGACTTTGTACCACGATTCTTACGTCATCGAGATTTTCGTCAGCCAGTTCTTTAGCGAGCTTGGCTAATGCATCCTCTTTGCTATTTTCCGCACGCAGTATGCTTTCTATGGTGTAGGAAGGAATTTGAGTCAGCAGTTGCTGTACTCTCTCGCCGTACTTCACCAACTCTGGCTTGTACGTTTGGTAGTCGCCGTTTACTTGACTAACGACCAGTTAAGAGTCTCCGTATATGAGGAGGTCTTCAATCCCCATGTCGATGGCGATCTCGAAACCTGCTATCAAGGCTTCATACTTGGCTTCATTGTTTGTCCTCGGCTCTGTTAAGGAAAAGGCAAAGCGCATTATCCCTCCTTGTGGAGTTACGAAGATGAGGCCTACTCCTGATTTGATTATGGGGGTGTTTTGTTTGCGCTTCTTCATGGAGGATGCTCCATCGAAGTAAAGTTCCCACCGGGTATCACTTCCGTCGATCGTGTCAAACGCATGTTCGTCTGGCAGTTCGCAATTCAAAGGAGAATCGGCAGGTATCGGATGCTCAGCGAGGAAGTCGGCGATGGCCTGGCCCTTCACTGCCTTAAGAGGCTGATAAGTTATTGAGAACTCCATCAAGAGCAAGGCCCACTTAGCGAGCCGCCCCGTCAATATGGCTTTTGACATTAAATACTTGAGAGGATCCACCTTTGATATGAGACGGACTTCATGCGCCAATGCATAATGCATGAGCTTTGTTATCGCGAAGATCAATGCCAGGCAGTGTTTTTCGATGGGGGAGTAGTTGCTTTCTGCCCCCAGTAGAACTCGACTCAAATAGTAGAGGGCTCTCTCCTTCCCTTGGTCGTTCTCTTGTGCCCATAATGCGCCTAAGGAACCTTCAAGGGCGGTTGTATACAGAATGAGAGGTTTTCCCTTGACCGGAGCAGCTAGCACTGGCGGGTTCTGCAGGTATTGCTTGATTTCGTCCAGCGCGCTTTGGCATTTGCGGTCCCAGACGAAAGGGGTTCCTTTCTTCATCAGGTGGCTGTAAGGACGACACTTGCCTGAGAGATTGGCTATAAATCGTCGAATATACGCGAGCTTCCCTTGGAGAGATCGCAATTGCTTGAGAGTCCTTAGCGGGGGCATTTCCATAATCGTCTTGATCTTTGACGGATCTATCTCGATACCTCGGTGTCGGACGATGAATCCTAGGAATTTGCCCGAGGAAACTCCGAACGCGCATTTGAGAGGGTTCATCTTCAAGTTGTATTGCCGGAGGCGTTGAAATACGATCTTCAGATGCTCTAGATATTTCTCGTATGATTTGCTTTTCACCACAAGGTCGTCGATATAGCATTCGACGATTTCATGTATGAGGTCATCAAAGATCTTTGTCATGGCCCTCTGATAGGTGGCACCAGTGTTCTTTATACCGAAGGGCATCACCTTGTAGCAGAATATACCCAAAGGGGTCCGGAAAGCGGTATGCTTCTGGTCCTTGGGATGCATCTTAATCTGATTGTATCCTGATGAGCCGTCCATGAAGGAGAAAACTTCGTGAGTGGACGTATTGTCTATCATTAGCTCGGTGACCGGTACTGGGAAGTCGTCTTTCGGGCAGGTTTTATTGAGATCCCGAAAGTCCACACATATGCGCACTGTCCCATTTTTCTTCATCACCAGGACGATGTTGGCGATCCAGTCAGGATACTGAACCTCTTGGATGAAGCCAGAGTCGATCAGCTTCTTGACCTCGGCGTTGATGCTCATCTCAAGCTCGAGCCGCATTCTTCTCGGTGCTTGTTTGATTGGCTTGGCGTCCAGGGATATTGCCAATTTATGGACAGCAATATCTGGATCTAGTCCTGGCATCTCAGAATAGTTCCATACGAAACAATCTTTATGCTGCATGAGCATGTCTTTTAGCATAGCCACCCTTTCTTCAGACAGCAGCTCACTGACGAATATCGGCCGCGGATCACTTGTCGTCCCCAAATCAATTTTCTTGAGATCATCTGCAGTGGTATGTATTCCATCTTCCAGCTCTTTCGGCGCCGGTGGAAACTCTGAGATTACCTCGTCATCGTTGTTTTCGAAGCACCAGGGAAGGTCATCCGTATTCTCGGGATCTTCCTTTGATAGCGTAATCGCGTGACAGGTACGAGCTCGCTTCCAAGACTGATGTTGATCAGGTTCTACTCTCGTTGTATGTGCGGCTTTTGGTTCGTGCTTCTGCGGCGAAGTTATCCTCCAACTGTTGGATAGAGCGAACTTGCCGAGTTGGTATTGGTCTTCGACCCAGTTCTTGAAGGTGAAGCAGTCTTCGAGAGGATGCCCTATTGCTCGGTTATAAGAGCAATAGTCTGGGTAAGAGATCTCGTTGGCTTGCTCGGGGTGCTTGGACTTCGGGAAGGTGATCATTCGATGTCTTATGGCGAGATCAAGTATCTTCCGTGTTTTGTTCTGAGGAAAAGAGTATGCTCGACCCATCTTCTTAATAAGAGACGAATCCGGCTTGCTCGATTCCCGATCGCGTAGCTTCTTGGTCCCGCTTTGTCGCTCTCGAACGCCATTCCCGCTCTTTGATTTATTTTTGCCTCTGCGTTGGGCCTTTTGTATGACGGGTTGATAAGGAAGAGCATTGTCATTCTCCGCGGCCTGTTGAAGGAGGCGCTGCGTCCTGGCTTTCTCGAAAATGGCCATCTCACGGTTATGGTCGTCCTGGATCTTTTGACCCGCTTCCCTTACTAGCCTGTCCATTCGTTCTTCAACTGACGGACTCGGCGCTTTGATGACCGGACTTTGTTTTGGTTCAGGATCGGTCTCTCTTAACTGAATGTCACCTTCTTCATCGAAGTCATGTATGACGTAGCTGCCATGGACTCGCTCCCGTTTTCTGGATTTCACATACCCAAGCCCGATCGTTTCCATTCTCCCGTTGGGCAACTTGCGCTGAGTTCCAGGGACATCCCAAATCCTGTTGTAGAACCGAGCTTGTCGAGTGGTCTGTTTGAAGGGTGCCCCTTGGCGCTTCAATAGCCTTTTCAAGCCTTCCGTGTAATAACTAGGCAGAAGGATGGGCTGGATCCTGTCGAGCGTAGAATCGGCGACGTGCCAGATTTCCTTATCCACTTTGGTTTTCCCGGATCGGTAGAATAGGATCGCTTTTTCACCTTTTCGCCTGGGAGGGACGTAGAATGTTTGCAGTTCCTGCACACTATAAGTTTTAAATGCATCGAGATCTTTGTAATGTTCTTATGGAACCATGATAATTTGCAGACTCTGATTATCGCCAACGAAGGCTTGTATTGATGGCCGAGCGGAAAATATAGCGTTAACCTCGTCTTCCGAGTCGCTGCCGAAGATCAACATGGGGGCAGACGGTCCCGGGTTGTTGCGTTAAGGCGGCCCTGAATAAACTATCTCTTCTTCCTCCTCAGTATCACTCCCGAAGACTGGAATAGTGGTGATAGCTTTGTCCTTCGGTTTGTGACACCTCTCCGTGTCCTCGAAATCTGGTAAGAAGTATTTTGCATCTTCGTATTTTCGGACTTCATTAACGGAGAATGGGTTCAACTTCCCCGTCACAGTGTACTCGAGACCATCCTTGAAGTATTTCATACACTGATGTTGTGTAGAAGGGATGATGTTGTACTCGTGTAACCAAGGCCGGCCGAGCAAAACATTGTAGCATGTCATAGCATCAATGACGTGAAATTTAATATCCGTGACAAGTAGCCCGAAGCGCAACGTCAATATCACAGACCCAAGAGTCCATGATGACTGGGAGTCAAAACCAGAGATGGTGATTTTATCACGAGCGAGGTGCTGAACGCTCATGCAGATTTCCTTCAACACTCGCATGTTGAGGAGATTGATGGAGGACCATTGTCGACCAGGATTTTGCCTATCTTAATATCGTGACAGTATCCGGAGACATAAAGGGGACGACTGTGTTCGCACGTCCCAAGGAGGAGATCTTCATCGCCGAAGGTGATATCGGCTGTGTGTACTTCTTCCAGCTCGTCTTTCATCTTTTCTTCGGCGAGGAAAGTTTGGAATTGCTCTGGCTCTTGTAGCGCCTTGATCAATAAATCTCTCGCCTCTTTGGATAGCACCAGGGCGTCGAGAATGCTGAGCTGCGAAGGTAGCTTCCTCAAGTGCGCCAGAACGTTGTAGTCCACCTTACTTTTCTTTGGCGGGTCCTTGGCGGTCAGCTCTTTCATAACTTGGTCATCTAGGGCGATATCCTCAAGGACCTTTTATTTTCCCTTATCTTTTCTATTCGTGGGTCCGAGATTCTTTTCGGGCAGCGTACGATTGCGCAGCTGGATATTTTCACAGGTCTTCGGCTCTTCCTCTTTCCCCGAGGTGGATTCTTTAAAGAGTGGGCCAAGAGTCATCTCTTCATCGGAGTCGCTCCCGAAGGTGAGAACTTGCGATCCCCGGGCGTTAACCATGCGACAGTTGCCGGCGGTCTTTCTAAGCTCCTCGGTCGCACTTCTTCGCTCCCGACGAGTTTTGCGTTTCATCCGCTTAAAATGTTGCCGGTGAGCAACATACCCCTGCCACCATCTTTTAAAAGCATTGCACTCTTCAGTAGGATGCGCAATCTTTCGATGATATAAGCAGTAGCTAAGATGCATTTCTGCTTCACCAAGAATGTTTCCTTCGGAGGGTGGTAGCTTCATTCCCATTGATATGGCTTTAGCAAACCTTTTCCCCGTCTTGAACTTGTTTTTATTCGCGACGGATGTCCTTTGATTCAGCGGGAGTGTCTCAACTCTTTCGTCCAGTCGCCGGCGTTTGGCCTTTTCAAATATGGCCATCTCAAGCTCCCGATCAGCTTTACTTTTCAGAAGAGCTTCGTTTAGGAATGCGTCGATCATTTCGTCTGATGGCCCTGGAAGTTCCGGTTCAGGACCTGCCCCCAGTCTCTCGGTGAAAGGAGCTTCTTTATCGTCTATTGACGAGTGAGAGATCACATGGCAATTTGCTACGTAATCCTCAGCTCCATCCGACGAATCTTCTCCATCATCTCCGTCTTCAAGGACGTGGCCGAGGAACTCTTGGAGCGTGATTGGAGTCCGCGCCTTCTGGTTATATTCTTCCAGCGCGTCAATCTGCTTTTGCAGGTCCGTGCGCTTGTCGTCAGACTTCACGGGCTTCTTGGATTTCTTCTTCTTTTTGGAAGATTTTGACGGCTGGGTGTGAACACTTTGGTTATCACCACCGATTTTTGGAGTCGGCCGCGGCTTCAGCATCCATTCGATGATCTCAGGTTCCAACGGATTCTTCCATCTGATTGCCGGGCATGTCTGGAGATCATTCAGCATTCTGTTGGTTCTGGCTGAAAGAACGACCTCCCATGGAGATTCTTCAACAAAAGAGCACGATGCCCCCGGTGTATCCGTCTTTTTAGGAGTGTGTGTGGTGGGTTTACTTTCCACTTCTCAGACAGCGCAAATTTGCCTTGTTGGTACTGATCCTCGATCTATCCCTTAAAGACGAAGCAATCTTCGATTGGATGGCTTATCGTTTGGTAGTAAAGACAATAATTGGGATTATTCGCTTCGCCGGGTTGCAATGGTCGCTTTGGATTCGGCAGATTGATAAGTCTGTTATGCATCGCCAGCTCGAATAGTCTCTTCGTTTTGTCCCGCGGGAACGAGTAAGGACGCTTCATTTTCCCATTATAATAGCGCCGTTTCTCTTCCAGTTGATCCGTTAGTTTTGGGGCACTGGATTGCTGTTGGGTATTCGCAACGAAGGTCGCCTTCCCTTTACCCTTTTCGTTCCACGGCTCCGGCTTCGGAGGAGACGGTCTATGACCCATCTGGTTCATCTGGGCTAGCTTGTCGATTAAATCCTGGAACGTGCTCGGTTTGAAGAACATCATGAACTGTGAAATAGTTGCATGAGGGTCTAGAGTGCCCACGAACATGCCCACCGCTGATGCTTCTTCGATGTGCTGTTCGCATTTCGACCACAGATTCCGCCATCGGATCGCGTATTGAACCTACGTCTCGCCTGGCTTCACCCTGGCATTGATTAATGCCATTATTGGGGTACGTTCACTAGCACTTGTGAATCGTTGGGTGAACAACAACTCCATTTCTGCGAAAGTCTTGACGGAGTCGTTTGGAAGTTCGGAGTACCACTCAAATGCCGTTTCCGACAAGCTGCCGACGAATTAACGGAGCAAGAACTTATCATCGCCACCGGTGTTGCCACAAAGAGCCCTGAACTGAGCGACATGTTGATGGGGATTGCCTGTCCCCTTGTACACATGGAATTTGGGGATCGTGTAGCCCGGCGGGTACTTTATTTGATCAGACCAGCCTGGATACGGTCGTCCAGTTTTGATGACTTGGCCGGCCGCTTAATTTGCCTGGTGAACTCGTATTTGCTGAGCAATATAGTCATCCAGGGCGGCCTTGGAAATAGTTTCCTCCTTGGCTGCTGAAAGAGCCGGAGGTGGATTCGACGTCTCTCCTCTGTCATCTTCAATAATGATCGGAGGGTCTTCAGCTGGAGGATCCGGCTGTAACATCATCCCGACCATGTCTTGGAAGAGAAGCGCCATTCGTTTTATGTTGGCAGCTTGTTCTGCAGCTTCTCTGTCCTTCTTTTTGAGGACTCTGCGTAGGAAGTCAGCATCGGTTTCTTGTTCGTGACGCTGTTCTGATGATGCCTCTGGGCTTTCTTTTGGCCCGGTAAGTGCGGCCATTGCAGTCAGCATCTCCTGAAACTTCTGCTGCTGTTGTTCCTGAGCCCTTGTTATTGATCGGGTGAGCGGCCGGTGGCCCGTCGAAGTGCGGATTTCCTCTTTTCCGGAAGCCATGTAAACCGTATGTACCGCTATGCCCCCAGACTTGGGGCATCTGGGCTCAGCGTCTTTGCGTTATGCCCTGGTCATAGGGGCTTTCTCTGGCCTCCTTTTCTTTTGAGCAGTCGACATCGAGGGGGCCATTGCAGCGGGCATCCGAGTGGTTGTCGTCTTTTGCGGCTTACCAGGACGGTTCTCTTCCTGTTGGACCTTCAGCTTCTTCTGTCGGCGGGGATAGTCTTGATCAGTCACTGACTCCTGGACCCGTCGCCAAACTTTGTAAACTTTGGAGGACAGCCGTTGAGGGGACTGCTCCGGCTTCATTTCTGTGACAGTCTCCACCGGTGGAGGAGATCTTTTCAGTACGGCGGTAGGAGAATTCCTGCACACCTTGTTCAGCAACTCAAAGCCGTTCCCAGTTGGAACAGTAGCATTGACTTCCACCGTTGGGGCTGGTGGAGTTAACCTAGAGGGGGAGTTGCCCCCAGCCTTCCTTACTCGGCGCCAGTGGCGATGTCGAGCTTGTCGAGCCGATGGTGTTGGTTCGGTGATGGGGATGGCTTTGACTTGCCCCTTGTTCAGGTGAGGCGCTGCCGGTACCAGCCTCTTGAAGACCGACGTTCGTTGAGTAGCGGTATCCAATCTGTCAAAGACAGACTTTTGAGAAGGAACGGGAGCCGGAGTGGGAGCCGGAATAGTCAATCTCGTGAAGACCGATCCTTTGGCAGGAGAAGCCGCCTTGACGACTTCGGGAGCAGGGTTGGTTACTCTTTTCGGAATAACCTTTTCTTGAATTGCAGGCTTCATCATGGGCCCACAGGAACTTTGGCCCAATCTGGCGAAGACCGAGGCATTGGAGCTGGATGACCCGTTGAGAGGGGCCGCGGCAGTAGCAAGCCGATCAAAGACCGACTTCTTGGGAGCTTCCGGTGCTGGCACATGGGTGCTGAAACTCATTGGTGGGAGCATGGTCCCAAAGAACAAACCAGTGGTGGCCTGAGTCACCTGGTCCACCGGCATTGTGAACAAGGAAGCCGCTTGGGGCCCGTAAGCTATGCCTCCAGATGAGGCGAAACGTGAGTTGCAGTCGCAGCTGGAACACTTCACGCAAGTGGATGCTATTGATCCTTCGCTTTGTGCACCAAGCAAAATGCCAAATCTTAGTACCTCGAACCCAAGGGCAACCATTGGCAAATCGTGATTCGTTCGCGAACACGACACACGAAGTGTAAAGTGGAAAGAGGAAAAGGTCCCACCGGGCGTGCCAGAATCTGTTCCCCTTCAAAAGACGCGGCAAGAGACGCGGTGAACGTCTTGCCTGAATTTCGGGGCAGATGCTAATTGCTGCTATCCGTCCACCTCTCCGAAGATATTAAGTTGATTTATGGCACCATGTATCGAAGGTTTAAACGGATGCGGCTAATGTAGCAGACTTCGTCAGATTACCCCTCGTTTGAGGGGTTTTTGATTGTGGGGACGCTCTTCCCTGCAGGCGCAAGCCCCTGCAGTTAATTACGCTACCGCATCGCGGTAACAACTTTCTCCTTCTCCATATGGTCACTTCACGTTGTGGGTGTTTGTTTTGTGTTTGGTTGTCCGTGGATTGTATACGGAGACTAATTTATGTTGTCGCCCGTAGGGCATGGACTAGTCCAAATCCGTATCATTCTTAGATTTGAGTTTGGGGTTTTGGGTTTAAGGATACGTTAGTTTCATTTGAGACTAAGATCAACTTAAACGTTTGTTAAGGATACGTTAGTTTAATTTTAGACTAAGATCAACTTAACGGGATCGTTTAGATCCAACAAGAGAGCAATTGGGCTCTATTGTTTAGTTTAATGACATTGCGATCGATAATTAGTTTAAGGACATTACGGTCCATCGTTAGATTAAGGACATCTCGGTCCATTATTAGTTTAAAGACATCGCGGTCGAGGTTATGGACATCATAGTCCATGAGTTTAAGGACCCCACAGTCCAATATTAGTTTAAAGATATCACGATCGAGGTTAAGGACATCATAGTCCGTGAGTTTAAGGACCCCACAGTCCGTAGTTTAGAGACGTCATAGTCTATGAAATGTGTGGTTGTCGGGACCCGTCACCTCTTTGAAGACGTTGAGGAATTGCAACGACAAATATCAAAGGAGTGAAGAGATGTACCCTTGAACCAAGGTGAATTAAGTGATCTGTAGTCCAATTTGGAACTAAGATCAATTAATTATATTATGAGCACAATGGCTCAGTTAAGTCTGAATTGAGGACTTATGGCCAGTTTGGGCTAAGTCCAATTAGATTTAAAATGTTGGCCCTTTGTTGGACCATTAGATATTTGTCTGGGTTCAAGCCCACATTATTTGGCAATACTAAACAAGAGTTTGACGGCTCTGATAATATTTCTATGTTTGACTGAGCATTAAACATTGTAGCTATGAATTTTACTCAATTTTGAGATTCAGTTGAAGGGGAAATTTGCCTCTGGAAAATTGCTAAAAATAGTGTTAAACACTAGAGAACAACAGTGTTAAACACTGGAAATAAAATTCTCAATTTAGTATTAAACACTAGAAAATGACGGTGTTAAACACTGGAAATGAAGTTGTCAAATTAGTGTTAAACAATAGAGAGGAAAGGGGTCACGTGGGAACACGCGAGGGTACCCAAAGGTGGGACCAGATCCCCTTTACTTTATTCTGCAGATAAGTGTTTAACACTTTTAGTTCTCATAGCCATCACGTGTGGGCACGTGATGGGTACCCGTGCCCTGATTTATTAGAACATTCATTAGGGGTCACGTGGTAACACGTGAGAGCGCCCTAGTTCTATTTTGCCTTTGCTTTTGTTCTTATATAATGAGGGTTACGTGAGGTATTGCCTCAGGGCTAATTCCTTCTCATCTTTTGGGGATATTTTCAGGGGTCACGTGGGGACACGTGACTCTAATTCTTTACATACATGGAGATCTTTCAAGTCTCTTTATTTTTAAGAATTAAATTCTCTGTAGGGTTAAACCCTAATTATGATTTTGGAGGAATTAAATTCCTATTGTGAAAGAATTAAATTCTTATGTAGGGTTAAACCCTAATTTCTTTTTTAGAGGAATTAAATTCCCATATATGTAAAAGAATTAAATTCTTATATAGGGTGAAACCCTAATTTCATTTAGGAGGAATTAAATTCCTGTAAATTTGAGAGAATTAAATTCTCAATTAGGGTTAAACCCTAGTTTTGTCCATCTTGAAGGAATTAAACTCCTAGAATTTTAGGAGAATTAAATTCTCATATAGGGTTAAACCCTGGTTTTATCATGAAGGAATTGAATTCCTGTGAGTTTTGAGAGAATTAAATTCTCATATAGGGTTAAACCCTAATTTCATATCTTGAAGGAATTAAATTCCTGTGAATTTGGGTGAATTAAATTCTCTAAACTCAATTCTCTCTCTAAGTTTTGGATCTGCATGGCAGAATCTCAACCCGATGAGAATTAGATTCTCAACTTATGGAGAGATTTGCTTCTGCAGATTTTCAACCAGAGGAAGAACTAAGTTCTTTTTGCAGAAGAGTTAAACTCTTAGATTTGAGAATTAAATTCTCTTTTTGAAGTTTTGATCCCCTTTCTTTTCTCACTTAGGGTTTTCTTTGTTGAGAATTAGGTTCTTCTTTCTTTTCTCTCTGCTATTTGCCTTTAAAAAATTTCAAGATCCAAAATTCTATATCTCCAAAAAAATTCTCCCTCTCTTCTCTTCTTGGCTCCTATTTATAGGAGAAGGAAAAGAATCAATTTGTTTAGTAAATCTCTCCTTGAAAGATTTTGTTTGTTTTCATAACTAATATGATTCTTTAGATTACACAGTGAATTTTATTCACCATTGGATTTTCAATCCAAAAGATATTCTGTTTGTTATTTCTGGTGAAATTTAAGGAAATCTTTCCTTGCCTAAAATCTTTCCATAAATTGGTGATTTTTAATCACCCTTGGATTTTTGATCCGACGGTTCCCCATAATCCTTTTTCGTTTGGAAAGATGTAGAGAAATACTTTCCCAGTTAGGGTTTTTGATTTCCTTTAATTAGAATTTAATTCTATCAATTTATAAGTTTTTCAAAGCCTATTACGTGTTGGCACGTGACCCCTCCTCCTTCAGAACTTTAATTCTGTCTTTTAATTGAGCTAAAGACCATCACGTGTCAGCATATGACCCTTGGTCACGTGTGAGCACGTGACGCTCCATTGGAGTCTTTTCTTAGCCATTTGTTTATATTTTTGCTTGACAGAATTTAATTCTGTAAAGGCATCACGTGTCAACACGTGACCTTTGGTCACGTGTGAACACGTGATACCTCATTGAGGTAACTCCTAATTTTTAATCAGGGAATATTCCTAAAAGATGGTACGCTCCCGGAAGACCGAGGGGAAGCACTCCTCCTTCGAGCAAAAGCCCGACATTTTATCTGGAGCAATGAAAACCTTTACAAGAAGTCGTACACACATCCTCTGCTCCGATGCGTCGATAATTGCGAAGCCGACTACGTTCTACGAGAGATACACGAAGGAGTCGATGGAGCACATCAAAGGGCCCGCACGTTGGTCCAGAAGACGCTGCTCCAAGGATATTATTGGCCGAAGATACACCAAGACGCCGAGAAGGTTTTCAGAAGATGCAAAAGCTGCCAACTCCACTGCCGCATACCTCGTCTTCTTGCTACTGAGCTAACGACCTTCAGTTCCCCTTAGCCGTTTGCGCAATGGGGAATGGACATGGTTGGCCAACTCCCCACCAGCACGGGCGAACACAAGTACATCCTCGTCGCGGTAGACTACTTCTCGAAGTGGGTCGAGGCCGTGCCCATCAGAAAACCGGATGCCGCCATTACTATAAAGTTCCCGCATAACAGCATAATTACTCGATTCGGGATTCCAAGGTGTATAGTTACCGATCACGGAACCAACTTCAAAAATGATAAAGTCAAAGAGTTCTGCAGCGACTACCACATTCTAATGAAGTTCGTCGCGGTTGCACATTCTCAATGTAACGGACAGGCCGAGATAGTTAACTGAGGCGTCATCCGAGGTCTCCGAGCCCGTTTGGAAGGAAGACAGGGTAGCTAGGTCGAGGAACTACCGCCAGCACTATTGACATTACGCACATCGAAGAAGACACCCACGGGAGAAACCCCCTTCAGCCTATGCTACGGTACCGATGCAATGGTCCCGGCAGAGATCGGATTACCCAGCTACCGAGTTGAATATTTCGACGATGAAGCTAACACCTCGGCGATAAGGACCAACTTGGACGTCTTATTGGAAAAACGTGATCAGGCGCAAATCCGAGCGGCCGCCTATCAACAGCAGACCGCTCGCTACTATAACGCACGAGTAAAGCATCGCGCCTTCAAGACAGGAGATTTGGTCTTACGAAGAAATGAGTTCGTAGATCAAGGCCGGCTACACAAGTTCTCCCCGAAGTGGGATGACCTTTTCCTTATCGCAGAGGTGTTGCCCGGCGGGACATATCGCTTGCAAGACGCTGGAGGTCGTAGGTTTCTTCGGCCTTACAACGCCGAGAAGCTCAAACTGTACAAATGAATATGTTTTTTCTTTTCGAAGCAATGTAATTTTTCTATTATTATTAAGTTTTCTGAATTAGAAGAGACTTCTTCGATATATTTTATTCTTCCTCGGTTCCAAGATCCCCAATTTCGTTTTGAGAAAATATGTAAAAAGCGCTAAGGGATAAAAGAAGACAAAACACATCAGAAAAGAAGAATTTTATTCATTAAGAGGTTTTATAGGCTTCTCAGCCTTACAAAAAATTATAGCAAAGGGAGCCGGGGATTGAGGAAGCATTGTTGATGATACTCCGACAAAATCTCTGCCAGCCAAGCCCTAACTTCCTCGACTACCTCGGAAGCGCCACCCGCCGGACAAAAATCAACGATCAGCCTCTTCTGGAAACACTCCAGAAGAAGGCCCGCTAATTGGTCCCGCCTGCTCTTCGAGATCAGGCCGAGATGGTAAAGCGAGTGCAACTTCTCGATCGCCTCATCCCTCAACTGCGGAGACAAGGCATTGTGCAGACCCTGGGACCTCCTCCAGATCGCATAAATAAGCACTTGGAGGAGTGGAGATCTCCGGGGAAGAAGGTGTCCGAAGTGACCCTCCACGCGGTCTATCACCGCCCCGTATGTCTGTTCGGATCGTTCGAGGTTGTAATGGTACACATCATCCCAGGAAATTATCTCGCTGATGAGCATGCACGGACGCCCGGCCATCTTCAGAAACACAAGGCTAGAAAGAAACCAACACGCCTTTGCTATTTATACCCTCAACAAAAATTTTACAACGGCCGAAATTTATGCACGCAGCGACGCGAATTGCGGGATATTTTCAAATTCCCAATACAGTGCTGCCACATGGCGACCATGCCGATCCTCACGAACCCCTAAGTTGTCAATGGAAGATTGAACGACGCGAATCTTGAAGTATCACACCCCACCGGCATGCTTCTGCCACGCGTCATCTGCGACGGTCACTCTTCCTGATTTTACAGATCATGGAAAATTGAACGACGCCCCACGAAGGTGAAGGGAAGTCTAAAAAGCCCTCATCTCGAGCCCTCCTAAAGAGGCCATCGAGCAGCTTCCGTGCCCGGTGCATCCCTGGCGGGTAGATTCCTACCCATCGACGCCAAGGATCAAATCCCTCATCTCGAGGCCACCGAGCAGCTTTCCTGTCCAGTCCATCCTTGACGGGTAGATTCCTACCCATCTACGCCAAGGATCGAAGCCCTCATCTCGAGGCCATCGAGCAGCTTCCTGCCCGGTCCATCTCTGGCGGGTAGATTCCTATCTATCTATGCCAAGGATCGAAGCCCTCATCACGAGGCCACCGAGCAGCTTTCTTGCCTGGCCCATCCCTGGCGGGTAGATTCCTATCCATTTACATCAAGGATCAAAGCCCTCATCACGAGGCCACCGAGCAGCTCCCCTGCCCGGTCCATCCCTGGCGGGTAGATTCCTATCCATCTACGCCAAGGATCAAAGCCATCATCACGAGGCCACCGAGCAACTTCCCTGACCGGTCCATCCCTGGCGGGTAGATTCCTATCCATCTACACTATGGATCGAAGCCATCATTACAAGGCCACTAAGCAGCTTCCCTGCCTGGTCCATCCCTGGCGGGTAGATTCCTATCCATCTACGCTAAGAATCGAAGCCTCATCACGAGGCCACCGAGTAGCTTCCTTGCCCGGTCCATCCCTGGCGGGTAGATTCCTACCCATCTACGCTAAGGATCAAAGCCCTCACTACGAGGCCATCGAGCAGCTTCCCTGCCCGGTCCATCTCTAGCGGGTAGATTCCTATCCATCTACGCTAAGGATCGAAGCCCTCATCATGAGGCCACCGAGCAGCTTCCCTGCCCGGTCCATCCCTGGCGGGTAGATTCCTACCCATCTACGCTAAGGATCGAAGCCCTCATCACAAGGCCACCGAGCAGCTTCCCTGCCCGGTATATCCCTAGCGGGTAGATTCCTACCCATCTACGCTAAGGATCGAAGCCCTCATCACGAGGCCACCGAGCAGCTTCCTTGTCCGGTCCATCCCTGGCGGGTAGATTCCTACCCATCTACGCCAAGGATCAAAGCCCTCATCACGAGGCCATCGAGCAGCTTCCCTGCCTGGTCCATCCCTAACGGGTAGATTCCTACTCGTCTACGCTAAGGATTTAAAGCCCTTTTAAAGAGGCCACCGTGCTGGTAACTCTCCGACGGGTTGATTCCTACCCTACGAAGAAACGTGGTCGTCAACCCGGATCTGAGAATGGACTAGTACCGACCTTCCAACACTTGGATATCTGTTGATTCATCCCAAATGAACGATCGCCACCTTGACTCCGACCAGTGGAAGAGCACCGACCTTCCTACACCTGGTGGTCAATCGACTTACACTCGACGCGCGATCGTCGTCTAAAAGGCTGGTCAGTGACCTACGGCCTAACACTTGATTCGAGAGAAAAAAAGACTGGCAAGCTGAACTACTCACGTAGAAAACACATAGTCATGCAGAGGAAAATACGCTCAGCTTTATTTATGTTCCAAAATTTTTTACAAGGTGCTCTGGGATCCTCAGCCTTACAAAAAGTGCCCGGAGGCTTACAAAATTTGAAAAATAAAAAGGAAAAACAAAAAACGCACAAGACGAAAAGGCTTATGCTGTGGGCTCCGCCCGGGTCTCACCTTGGTCGGCACCGTCCTCAGGGGCCGAAGCTTCTACCTCTATATACCTCGGTTGGAAAGGACATGCACATTCCCGCTCGGAATACTTCCAAATACAGGGCAATCTCCTTCTCCTGCACCTGGTCCGCCCGTTCGCCCCCTTTAGCCAAACGGAGCGAATAGTTAGAGAGTATATCGAAAAGAGTCCGAATCTCGGCAAGCTCGTCCAGATCCCTCAAGACGGAGGGCGCATCGCGGGCGTTCCCGATGCGCACCTTAGAGGCCCTTGTTGCCGCCGGACGGCTAGCGACGCGGGTAGACCTAGCTCTTTGGGGTGAGCCCGACATGGAGGAAGCAACAAGAGAACCCTCTTGGCTGTCAGCAGCCAAAGAGGTGGAAGACTCTCTAGACTCGGCTCCAACAACTGCAACCTCATCGCCCGACTCAACCCACCCTAATTACTTCTATAGACTCCTCACAAGAAAACATCTAACCTGATTCAAAGGGATTGGTTCTCCGAGGAAAAAGCACAAGGGATCCGATCTAACGAAGGGAGCGCCGAGCAATCTTTGACAACGAAGGGAAATTATGACAGAAAGTGTTGGCCCTACGGGTCCCCTCCTATTTATACACTGCAGAAAAGGCATCCAACGGCTCAGATCAATTCCCGCCAAAATGAAGCGTCGCGTCTGCCAGCTGTCAAGTCTCTACGTGTCGAACAACCATTGGGGACGTCCCTTCGATCGCAGATGACAGCGACAGCCTGTCGCGTCCGCCAACCCGCTTCAGACGTGTGGCATGTGACCCTACGGACGAACGAGCAAATCGACGTCCCCTCTTTAATGCGTGATCATTTCGCTGATCTGCTGATATCATTGGAGATACGCGCAAAGATCCAAGCGCTGGGATACACCACGTGGGTCATGAAATCTGAACGACGCAACTGCCCAACACCACGTCGCCTCGGAAAATCCGCACCAAGGATTCCCGACCACAGACTGAGCGAGACAAACCAAACAGGCCATTCTCAACCCGACCCATAAATAGGTTGGAACGAGAGTGGGGGCTAATGATGATGCTCATAAGTGAGAATTCCTCAGATCACGACACGTGGAGAATGACGCATCACCCGCGACAGTTCACTAGACTCCTGGGGGGCTACCAAGGCAAAATCAGTGTGGAGCACTGATGACCTTCTCCGGTTCGTCTCCAAGCTTACAGTCCGCCTCTTACCTAAGAGTGACCTAGCTGCCGAACTGGTGCCCGTCATCCCGTGCTCGTCTCCGAGCTATTGCAGAGCTGAGCTATCTCGACCTCCCGGCTCGTCTCCGAGCCTCATGCTAAGCTAAGCCTCCCAGCTCCCGGACAAACGAAAACGTGAAGCCCTAATGCTTCCGCAACGGATCCGTGCATCTCGCCAAAGCAAGATGTCCGCCGCCCTACGTCCCGAGTCCCACGCTGGCGCATCCCCCTATTAATGGGCGTATCCCGCCATTAATGGGGGGATCCCGTCATTCACGTTGGCGTAACGTCAGGGGCGCAACCGAAGGCGAAGATCTCGTGCCTTCTCGCTCCATGTGATCACTATAAAATCCTCTCTCTCTCAGACGACTCAAGTAAGGCAATTTTAATCCAATAAGCCACTAGTTTGCTCATTTTCCTCGGCTAACTTGATCGTCGGAGGGTTCTACTGTGGTCACACACCCCAGGACTTCTTTGCAGATAGCTCGGATTCACCTCAAAATCAACCCATTGAGATCCACACGCCCAAGGAGATAACCTTCAAATCAAATCTCAGCTATTCAACAATACTCGCTACAGATCGACGGAGGACAACATCTGAAGGAGACCCGACCTCCATCAGTATGCAACGGAAGTGTTGGAGGTAATCTTGAAGTAACTTACAAAAAAACATGTCATAGAAGTAAACTTCTCACTTCCACAGTTTTGTTTGTATATTTTTTGAAGATGGAATTAAAAAAAATGAAACAACTTCCTATATTTCTTTCATAAGCAAAAAAAATTTACCTTTTTACAGGGGCTTGGAGTAGCCCAAGGAAAAGACCCGGGATCGAGTCCGAGATCTCCCCCATTTATGAGGGATGGCTAATTTATCCCGCCTATTATCTCAAAAAAGACAAAAAAGCAACCAGGCCAAAATGAGAAATATTAAATAATTAATTTTCTTCTTGTTTCTTGTACTTCATGGTTACTTCCCATTCAAAATGAGGGAAAGAGAATTTGGAAGTGACCAAGCCATATAAGATCAACATCACAAACAACCGAAGTCCTTGAAATATGTTTACTTCTGGTACTTCCATATTACTTCCGTGCATGCCAACCAGCTTAAACTGGGCAAGAATCTCAATTCCTATGAAGAAGTTTAAGGGGCAAATAAGTAATTGGTGATTCAAAAAAGCAAGTGCCGCTTCCTTTTAATCTCTCTCTTTATTCCGAAGGCTGTCTTTTTAATCTCTCTCTCTCTCTCTCTCTGCCCAAAGCTTCAAACTTTTTTCTTTACACTCTTTCTCTCTCCTCGTTCTACTGTGAACTGATCGCAGCAAGATCAGATTTTGATGATAATGGAAGAAGGCAAGAGCTCAACTCTTGTTCACATAGTGGTGATTGCACTTAGCCTCACCGCCTTTGGGTTTGCCATCGCTGCTGAGCGCCGAAGGAGCACTGTAAGCTCCTTTTCTTTGTTTTTTCTTGATGATTTGCTTATATGTGTTGTTTTCGTTTCTGGGTATTGAAGATCTGATTGAGTTTTGTTAAAAAGTTGAGTTTTTTTTAGTACCCAGATGAGAATTGAAGGGAATGATGGAGTAATTTTGTGTTTTGAGATGTTGGTAGAGTTTCGATTGTGATGCAATGTGGGATAAATTAGGGATTTGTGATGTCCTTGTGCATTTCTGTCGTTGGCTTTAATTGGGTAAAGTTATGGAATGTGATAAATTAAGCATTATTTATTTGGGTGCTGTTGGTAATGGATAATTCTTTGATTTTTGATTCAATGTTGTATGGCCTTGGGAAATTGGTCTTGCCTTTAGTGATGGTTAAACTAGTGGACTAGAAGAACAAGGGAATTGAGCGACGATGTAAGATTGTTTTGTGACAGGGGTTTTGGCTAAAAGGATTTCTTTGTAATTTATCATTAAATGATTGCAATGTATTGTTTTTGATATGCTGTCAAAGGTTGGGATGTTGGATTGTGAAATAATACTGAATTGTTTAGGATTTGTCCCGTGACGATGTTTGTCTACTATCTATTACTGTGGACAAACTTATGAAATTGGAAGTGTTCGGGAAAAGTTGGAGTTGAGATGAAATCTGCTTTGCTCTATTTTTGTTTCAGTAATTTTCATGGGGATTGTTTTAATAAACGATATATAGTTATTATAAAATCTTGGAGAAGATTGTTTTTAAGGTTTTCAACTCGGTGAATATTGTATTAAAAGTTTCAGTATATGTATGCAATTACATGATGGAAAATAAAATCAAAATAGAATCTTTCTATAACCAATTTGGTAAGATTTAATTTGCTTGATTTAGATCTGCGATAGCTGCACTCGTGATAGGCAGATGTCTGGCGAGTATCTGACAAACGTCTACCTGCTCTCTGTTTTTGCTGAAGACCCATGATCAGATGTCTGGATCTTCTTCATCAGACGTCTGGCTTCGCTTTGTTATTTGGGCAGACTTGTGCAGACGTCTGCCATGTCTTGGTTAGAATTTTGTCTCTGCTCTGTTATTTTGGAAGACGTTTGATAGACGTCTGCAACGCCTTCTTCAGACGTCTGTTTCTGTTTTGCGCACTTGTCGCTAATACGCCTCCGCAA